>JAMLFY010000015.1:0-2527000 GCA_030441495.1 Dalbergia oliveri | reverse complement strand
AGTAAAAGAAAGCCAAAAGAAAAAAATTCTTATTTTTCTTGACCTACTGCTACTACAAGTAGTATCTTATTATTTTTGGATCAATATGTTGACTTTAAGCTAAACAATTGTGTTTGTATACTAAAATACAATCATTTCAATAAGAAAATAAAGACAATTATTCCTTTCTTTGTCAATAATTATTCAGTTCAAGATGCCAATAGCGTCAAGATTTCTACTGAGTCAAATTTTTCATCGTCGAAAATCAAACCAGAAGAAGATCTTGAAAGTCGTGAAGTCATGGACAAATAGAAAAATAGTCCCCAAACCCTTACCCATGAAAGTTGAAAGAATATTCCCTTCAACACTGAAAAGTGATCAAAATCAAATAAGGACTATTTCTCTCAAACGTGGAGAGAAGAAATTACGAGAGAGAAAAGGAAATTATACCTGATATGATGAGAAAATAGTTGGTTGCATGCACTTGATGTCAAAGGTGGGAATGACAACATTGGTGATTGTCTCATGTAAACGAATGTCTCCAAGCTTCTCTCTGTCGACCCCATGGAGGTATTTTCCATCGTATTTGGGTCCCCCCAATGATCTTATTATCTTTGCTAATTTCGTCCCACCAAGGCCACTGTAGTAGAAATTTAACCCCAAAAACTTAAATTTATAGACAACCACTACCTTTTGTTTGTTTATGTGATATAATTATGCCATATTAGAGGATAAAACTATATATTTTAGAGAAATATATACAAATCTTTGACAGAAATCATAATTATAATTAAATAAAATAAGATTGTGTAACCCATTAATTAATTAAAAATTAACAATTATAACACATTATGTAGATACAAAATTCTGATAAATTTTTTTATTATCTAACATACATTTCCCTATTAAGACTCACAAACACCATAAATAGGTAGAGTTCTCTAAAATAACTATTACCCGTTTAAGTATATTGAGAAGATTCGCTCCATTATTATACCATACCTCAAATTACAAGTGATTAAAACAGAGCCCGTGTTAATTAGTTAATAATTACCTAGGTTGTGGGAAGATTTTTGGGCTGTGCTCCAAGTAGAAGGGCTTGATATCATTAGTAGCAAAAAGTGGGCGATTGTTTTTATCTGGAGCAGTAAGCATAGCGGTTACAAGACCTCCCGTGCTGGTTCCTGTTATCACATCAAAGTAGTCTGCTAACCTTGCATCCTCACCATCCAACTCCTGCATGCACCCATTGATATATCAGTTTTGATCTTGCAGAAGAGTAGAACACCAATGTAACGTTATATACTATTTGAAATTCAAAATATTAATATAATCTTACTGTATTTAATGATAAGAAATATCAAAATTATCCTCTTTTATATCTATATTAATTTTATATAGTCATTTTGGATTGAGAAATGTTAATTGCACTCATAAATTGTGGACTGTGTTTACTCACACTTTATCCACCATTAAATAGGTATGAACTTTACTGGAATCTACTCCTCATCTAATGATGGATAGGGTGTAAGTTGGAACAATGTTCACACTCATGAGTATAAATAACATACGCAACTCTTTTGGGTTGTGAGAGCAACTTGATTATAAAGTTAATGCTCATTTTATAGTTATTAACTTTTTACTTGTGAGTAATTTTAGTTCATGTCTTTCAAAATGAATCAAATTAGTCTCCAATATTACAAAATGTGAAAATGTGAGACAAGTTAGTCCCTTATTTTACTTTTATTTAATATTTTATCAATTAAATGATTGTAACATTAAGTGATACCTTATCATATACCATGTGTCATTTGAAGTAGAATGAAATTTAAAATAACTTATTTTAATATTTAAAACTATACAAAATGGGTCATTTTGACTTAGAATCAATATTTAACGACTCATTTTGTATAATTTTAGATATCAAAATAAGTCATTTTATATTTTATTTTGATTCAGATCAGAATATATGATATGCCAAGATATCATTTAAGGTTATTTATCATTATTTAATTGATAGAATATTAAATAAGAGTGGTTGATGACTTAATATGACTCACATTTTGAAATATTAGCGACTAATTTGATTCAATTTAAAAGTGAGGGATTAAAATAAACACTAATTTTTTTATTATATAATTACTATATTATGGCTTTTACTTTTTTAGAGCAATTTCTATATTATTATTTTATCAAATAATATTACTATAACTTTTTAAGAGTAACATTTTGATAGTCTAAAGGGCTCAATAGCTCTAAAAAAGTTACAATAATATCAAAATATGCCCAAGTAGCGAGCTAGTTATAGCTACAGCTACAAGTTCATGACATACCTGAAGCTGAGATTCAAGGAAATCAAGAATGGTTGCTGGGATGATACCCCTGATACCACCACCATCGATGCTGAGAATGGTCATTGAGTTCCCATAAGTTGGGGGCTGAATTGGTTCAACGGATGACTTTGATCTCTCCATGGATATATATATATATATATATATATATATATATATATATATATATATATATATGTATCTTGCAGGATCAATTAATTAGCGGTTTTTGTAAAGATCGATGCTAAAAGAAAAAGCTGAAAGCAAACGGTTGTAGGTTCTTTTGTGGCAGCAAGTATAATGCAACAAGGACTCAACGCTAACACAAGGAAAGATTTATGGTTGTGGTCAGAATGGAGGGATCAAAGGGCCTATTTATAGTGGCAGGACCCCATAACGTTGATTTGTGATCAGTTCAAAGTTCAAAGATGAGAAAACAACAAATGAGTGAAGACGTAGTCAGAGGCTGCATATCAGTAAAAGGAATGTTATTTTATTGCAAGATGTTTAATTAGTTTGTGGGAGGAAAACTCGATGCAAGCACATAGCTAGCATGCCTTCCACGTCCTGTGTAATGAGCGTTTATATATGGAGTTGTGAGCAGTGTTTATATGTTCCGCACTAGTCCTGTGTGAAATTGAAAACACTAAGAAAAGACACAAAATGGAGTGGAGCCTTCCACGTAAGGAGGTCTACACTTTGTTGCGATTTTATATATTCACGTGTGTAAAACTCGGCAACTTCGTAGTTATGAATTTTTTTTTATAAGCGTAAGAAGGCAACTTCGGTCCATCAGTACAGGAGGGTTTCCTAAGGAATCAATTGGCGGTGGCTGTCTAGTCTATCAAATCCACCAGCATACAAAGTTATCTGGCCTCTTGTTAATTTAAAACTCTTTTAGTAATAATAGTTTTATATAAGTTTCGACTACAACATATTGCTTAAAAAATGCAAGTGTTAAACTACTTGATCTAATTAAGAATTTGTCTAAGGTATCAATTTGGATATAGTTCAATTTAAAATACTTTACATTCTCAATCAATCATATTTTACATTTATATGATTTTGAAGGCAGATAGTTATCATAAAAGTCAAATAGATTTAATGACATCACTATAAATGAATTTTCCTCCGGTGACTAGATAGCTAAAACGATGCATATGACTAACTGACTGAATCTGTTGATAATGAAATAACCGGAAGGGTGTGCGGCTAATGTTTGATAAAAAAAGTTCAAATATTGAAAGGGTTTTTTAAGTAATTTACATTGATAAATATATTTATTTTACATTTAAATATATCATCGATGAAAATTTCATCGGTAATACCACTAATCCTTTTAAACAAACAAAAAAAATATAAACAATAAACTTACCAACGAAATTATCCGTCATCAGTAAATTATTATAACTTGGTTTAATTTTTAAAGTTGAAATTTACTGATGGAACTTCCATAAGTAAATGAAGTAATATATGAACCGTGCATCCTAAACTAATGATTCTGATCTCTGTAGGTAAATTTAGTCAATAATTTTTACACAAATATCTAATCATATGTTACTATATTAATAAAATATATATTTTGAACTTCTAAAAGGGGGTGGTAGAGATGGATTTTGTCAATCCATTATGTACTTGCTCTCCGGAGGGAATGTGTGAAACATACACTTGTTGTTTGATGGCCTTATCTCGGACAAAATTAAGGGCAATCTCAAAGTCCTTGATGCGGTGATGAAGAATGGGGTTGGCTAAGACATGACTAAGGTTACCCAAAAGATGGATGGTGGAGTGTAACAAAGGACTTTGAGTTCTTGCAATAGAGTGTGAACGCATGCAAGATTTCCAATGACAATTGCTAGACTTTGAAATTTTGCCTCTGTACTTGATATAGATATCACAGCTTGCTTCTTGCTAGAGCAAAAGACCAATTTGCTGCCAAGGTAAATGCAACAAGCTGAAGTAGACTTACGATCATCCACATCACAATCCCAATCTGAATCAGAAAATGCAAGTAACCACAAACCCTTACAAAATGAAATAGCAGGCCTTGGTCCAAAGTTCTTGCAAGGTACCTTAGTATCCTCTTGACTGACACTTCCAGAAACTTGCGGCTTACTGAGGAAATTACTAAGAGATTCGTAGCTATATAATCCGCTGGTAATTATTGTTATCAAAAAGATTTATCGAAGGAAACATGATCTCATTAAAAATGGTTTCCATAACTATTAACAAGGGAAACCAAGCCCTCGATAATGCTTGTGAAGGCTTTATTGAAGGACATTAATCTCACTAATCTGCCAATAAGTGATTAAAAGAAACGCCATCACTTTCGTCAAGAAAAAGTATTTATTGGTGGAATTTTTAAATTTTATCGGCGAATTAGTTCCTTGAAAAATGAGGAAAATGAAGAAATATAGTAAAACACAGGAAGAGATGCAGAGGCAACGCAGGGGAACCATGGAGAGCACTTTCCAATGGTGGGAGGAAACATAGGACGGCTAGAGGAGGAGAGATCGATGGAGGAATCGTTGTCACTCTAATTTTTGAGTTCTTGGTTCATCCTTCTCCTATTTTCTTCTTTTATCTTTCATTTCTTTATGTGCAACTAGACTCTTTAGCTAGGGTGCGGGTGCTGTATGATGTTAATGATGAATTGTTTATGAACTTCTGGTGACTTTGATGTTGGGTTTTATATATTAAAATTTTTCTCCCTTATTTTTATTGTAATTTGTGATGTGATCTTTCATAAATTGATTTAGGGTTTGTCATGACATCCCCGGAGGAGGGGCACCGGACGAGACCAATTTTGTTTATGGTAAAAATTGGAAAATCCTTTTAATTTGACAAACTGGTCTTTGAAAAAAAAAATTGGGTTTAGGAATTAATTATGATTAGGGAAAGTGGAAACTTAATCCTATTGTACCCCTAATACATCCGTCTCACAACGGTTACCCAAAAGTTATTGTGCAAAATTGAAATAACTTAAATAATTTATTTTCCCCGAAATATTAAAGTCTAAAAAAATTACAAAATTTAATAATAAATATTTACAAAAGAAAAGGAAACAAATTTATGAAAATTTTATTTTGGCTTGATAGAAAATATCAACTTTTATGTATTTCTTGGTACATTGAGGAACTCAAAGTCACATAATTCTTCTAAAATATAATTGTGTGTTAGGTTAATTTTATTTACAAATGAAAAAAAGGATGAAACCGCTTTTTGCACTGGATTCAAGGAAGCACCGACTTCTCAAGGTAAACCCTTAAAATTCAATAGTCATAAAAGAAGTACCAACTTCTCTGTCATAATTGTTGATTGTTGCACGAATTAAAAAAAAAAAAGATTTTTAACCCATCCCATTATTTTTATTAGGTTCCAAACTTATTATATGAACAAAACACAAAAAAAAACTCCAGTTAAAGTTACAAGAATAAAGCGTCAAAAGCCAAACACAAAGAACTTAAAAAGGAAAAGCTAAACAAAGAACTACATTGTCACAAGCGAACAAAAAAAAAAAGAAAAAAAAGAAAAGCAAGACATAAAAAGGACCGAACAAAGACCAAGTTAGAACCAGCAGTGATGACCAAATTAAAAATGAAGAAAACAAAATAAAAAAACGAAAGCAAATGTTTCAAGAAAAATAATAGCAATGCTACATAGAATCAAACAAGCATCTAAAACAAAGAAGGCTATACATTTCTAAATAACGTGAAGAAGGGAGTTGGGCTGCGCTTAAGCACTAAGGATGAAAAGTGGGGTACTGCAATATTGGCGGTGGTGGCATGGCAAGTTGTGCTAGGCAGAGGACAGTTAGGCGGTGTTTGTTGGTTGGCTTAGGTAATGAGGCACGATGAAAGGTAATGGATGGCTTAGTGTGGTGGGTAGTGACTGATGGCAATGGTGTTGGAGAGATGAAATGATGGACGTTTAATTAGGCTATGATGGATGAGTGATGCTCCTATGTGATGGTACCGCCTCTCTGTCTACAGTGCAGTGCAGGTCTCCATCCCCGTCTCCCAATTGATTAACTAACAATGTCTATATATACATCTCATTTATCCTAATATAATTAATGATAAATTTATTTAACCTGATGATAATTGAGACTAATTAAAGAAATAAAATCAAATTAATTGACACAATAAATCATAATAGAATCAATCAAAATCAAAATAAAATAAATTTAAAAAAAGAATAATTGTTAGAAAGATTTTTTTTTTGTTTTTTAGCTCTTTTTTTTAATTTTCAATTTTTTCTTTAAATTTTTTTTTTGGAATATTAGGAAAAAAAATATTTTTTGTGACCTAATTAAAATTGGGTGCTTACAAGGTTCGTATATAAGCTAGGAAATTTGTATATGTTCTAGCTTTAAGGATTAAACTTCATAATTTTCAAGTTAGGAATTTATCTTGAAATTAATTATGTTGCTTATGGATTGGTATATGATCAGTGGTGGAACTTGACAAAAAAATTTAGGGGGGGGGGAAGACCCAAAGTGTTCTTTATATAAATTAAGGTAAAATGTATTTTATCTCTTAATTTTAAGTCATATTTAAGTCATGTAGTTTACACCTTTGACTTTTTGAAAGTGCATTGTGACAGCTTGTACTTTCCAAATAATGAAAATATACCCCTTTGATTAAGCTGACATCAATTACAACATTAAGTGGTCATATGCATGTCACTTGCATAATTAAATAGATAAAAATATATTTTCTTTTAATCAAATTTCCTAACCCTAAACTCTCTCTTACTAGAAATGGACAAAAATACCTTTCAGATGCTAGAGTTCAATTGTAAGAAGAGTATTTTTTATTCATTTTTGAGTGGAGGAAGGTTTATGGTTGAAAATTTTGATTAAAAGAAAGGGTATTTTTATCAATTTAATTGTGCACATGACATGCATATGATTACTTATCAATGAAAATGGATATCAACTTAATTAAAGGGGGTGTTTTGAATTGTTTAAAAACTCTAGGGTGTTGCAATGTATATTTTGAAAAGTCAGGGTGTAAATTGCACATAATCTAAAGTTCGAGAAGGTAAAATGTATTTTACCCTATAAATTAAATAATGATAATCAAATTATTAAAAATAACAGTATATTGTATATATAAACTTTAAAATAAATAACTAGTAGGATAAAAGTAATGAGTTTAATTTTAATACATCGATATGTAAATAGTTTTACCTTGTCATCTAATCACATCACTTCTTTTTTATGACTTTTCAAGTAGTAGGGGTTGAAAGTTATCATATTTACTGATATGTCATTACATGATTGAATAAATATGTAAAACTTCTTTACACTGTCAGTATTCTAATTACATCCAAAAGTAATATGTATTTGGATTAGTTATAAGATTAAATTATTTCAAAAATCGTATACATATATAATTATTTTTTTATAATTGATTATTTGAAAACTAATTTTATGTATGAATGTATTAACATAAAATTAATTTTAAAGTAGCATATCTTGTTTAGATTGTATAAAAATTTTACTTTTGGATTTTAAATTACCAAAGTAGGATATCAAATAATCTTACCTTTGGATATTTTGCCAAAAACATTAAAATTCTAGAATAATTTGATTTTACTTTTTATCAAAAGCTTTAAAATAAAATATGCTTTTATATATTGGTAAATTAAATTTTTTTAAGTATTTTCAGATATCAAATTATAACTTAGAGTTAATAAAATTATTATTTGATTATTGAATTTGCTATTCAACTCTTATAATCGTTAATCTATTATAATAAAAAAAATCATTTTCACCATAAAATGATACTTAATAGTGATACAATCCTTTTATTTTTAATTAAAAACATAAGTTAATTCACAATAATCATTATTATGATTGCTAAAAGTGAAATACAGAAGCTTAAAAATGGTAATATTTTATTGATATTTATCCAAACAATAATTGAATCAATGAAACTAATAAAAGAATCAAATGTTTTATCAAAATATAAGATGTAGAAATGGCACTAGCTAGTGGAAGGCCTTTTCAGTATACAGTGATCTTATATCGCGGAGTCTCCTCTCTTGTGAAAGTATTTTTGCAAACCTGCATAAATTATTAGACTCAAATATGTTATTAATATTATTGTAATTTGTAATAGAATAGTAATAGGCGTGGTAATTGAATAAAGCAGCATTAATTAAAAAAAATTATTGTTCTCTAGTTCTGCCTTTTGAGTGCATGTTCATTAGTTTCTCCATTTTGTATAGGTTCAGACCGACCATCTCTAAACTGACCGCGGAGACTGGTTTCCTCAATAGCTTTTCACCAATTTGGCAAAGGCTATCCAAGTTTTCTTTGGTGGAAATGTCAACTAAAGAACGAGTTCCAATCAATGAGTCATGCATCCTGCATGTTGATGAACAATTTTGATCATTTGTAAATATTACTTTGTTTTTTGGTAGGCAAAAGTTTAAGTCGTATAAAGAAAAGTTCGTCTCGATCAGGGGTCATAACACATTTTCAAACTCATCATTTATGCTTAAATTTAACTTATGAACTTATTTTCACTTCAAAAGAAATGAAGCTATCGATCAAAAGAAAAATTTAAACTGCGTTTTGTTTCAGATTTTTAAAAAAATAATAATAAAATTTAAATTTTATATATAAATAAATGAATTAAGAATTGATTATTTTTAAAACTGTCGTTTTAGCTTTTTAAGAAAATGAAATTGAATTTTTATATTATAATTATTTTTAAAAAATTATCTAAATATATTAAAAATATTTCTTCTTTTGGAAAAAAAATGATTATCAATCCCAGAATCTCATCAAAACATCCCCTTTTATATAATTAGGAATTTACCTATATCCTAAGGTAATTATCTTCTTAATGGAGTGCTTGAGTGAGAGTAGCTAAATGGAAATCCACCATATCCGAACTTGATTCAGAGAAAACATCTATTAAGGGAGTACAACCCTGATAGGTTAGCCAATCCAATAGCCCCCATTTTGCTGCCATTTTTGCATTGAATTTTTCTTCATTTTTTGCTGTCCCTGTGCCTATTGAAATTATTAGGAAGCGACCGTATTTCACAGGCTTGATTGGAAAGAAATCAGGGCTTTCACTAATGATTTGCTTTGGTACTTGATTAATGGCTACCAAAGTCTGAATCATGAAATACACCAAAAAAATTTAAAACATTAAATAAAATTTTCAATAACAACAATAATTGTTTTTAAATATATACACATACCGGATTATTAGCACAAGCGCCACCATCAATGAGGTTGAATTCATGTACATTTCCTTTTGGATCTTGGTTTGTGAAGTTGTGGACATGGAGATATGGAGGTGCAGCTGATGTGCTAATGCATATGTCTAAGAGCTTAGCAGCGAAGCAAGGGGAACTCTTAATATGCATGAATGCTCAAATCTTATTATATTTTGTTTGATCATATTGAGGACCATATTCGTGTTGATCACATAATAATAGAGTTAAAGCTTGTTTTAGTCCCTGAATTTTTACTCGTAGGTCATTTTAGTGATAACTTTTAAAATGAATCAAATTAGTTCACATTACAAAATATGGTAAGTTAGTCTATTATTCCACTTTTATTTAATATTTTATCAATTAAATAATGATGTATAATGTTAAGTGATATCTTATCATATCATGTGTTAATGAAGTAGAATAAAATTTAAAATAACTTATTTTGGTCTATAAAATTACACAAAATGAGTCATTTTATGACTTAGAATGAATATTTAAAGGACTTATTTTGTATAGTTTTAAACACCAAAATTAGTCATTTTAAATTTTATTCTATTTCATAACAAATGACATGTCAAGGTATCACTTAAGATTAACTATTATCATTTAATTGCTATAATATTAAGTAAGAGTGAGTTGAGGGACTAATATGACTCACATTTTAAATGTAGACTAATTTAACTCATTTTAAAAGTTAAGACTAAAATAACTTATGAGTATAAAGTAAAGAATTAAAATGAACATTAATTCCATAACAATATGTCTTGTATCACTTGAGCTAATGCTCAACGGCAACCACTAATTTGATTTTCTTAAATTGAATTATAGTAAACCTAACGACTTCTCTTTCACTGTTTTTCTTGCCATAAAATTAAATCAATCATAATTAATTTTAAGTCTGCTATCTTCGAATAGAAAATATTTTAAATGAAAAGATCATTAAACAGTTCGCATAAAGTCTGTAGCGGCTAGTTTAAAAACATTTATAATAAATATTAATTTTATAACTTAAAACGATACAAATAAGACTTTTCTTAATAACTTTTTTTCCTTTGCGTACTGCTGCAACAAGAAATAGTATTTTATTATTTTTGGATCAACATGGTTGGCTTTAAGCTTGCAAATTATGTTCGTATCCCAAAAGAAGAAAGATAACTAATTACTTCCGTCTTTATCAATATAATTATCTAGTTTGAGATGCTGATGGCGTCATTGGAGAGTCGAATTCATAACGTTGGAAATCCAACTAGAAGTAAAAGGAGATCATGAAATCATGAGCAAATAAAAAAATAGGCCCCATCCCCCCACTTTGGAAAGTTGGAAGAAAATTCAATTCAACACGAAAAGTGAAAATAAGGGCTTGTTTGAAAGTGTTTTTATTTTTAAATTTTTTAAAATTGATTTAGAAAATAAGTTTAAGTTTATTTTTTAATAATAAAAAATAAAAAATCTTTGGCAATTTAACTTTAAAAACTTTTATAACGATGAAAAACAAAAAATTTGTTTAGATAATTTTTTTAAAAAATAACTTTTAAAACTAATAAAATAAAAAACTATTTGACAAATTGCATTATTACAAATGACAAATTTTAATTATTATATTTTATAGATAATATTTTTCATACATACTTAATAAATAAAGTCTTAATACAACTTCCTATTTTAAAAATAGTCTTAATACAACTTGATGTCAATTTACATTTATAAATCCATGTATAAGCTTTGCATGATTTTCTTGTAGCCACATTCAATTTGCAATTTGATCACGATGTCTTGCCATTTCCCTTGCAATTTTATTAGTCAATCTTGTTGTCCCTATTGAAATTCACATATAAATTTATATTATCATTCATAGCTTTAACGTCAGACGTACCTTATCGTCCCATTCTCAAACAATCTGCCCCATTCCCAAAGTGAAGATTCAGACTCTTTTTCTCTTTTGAGTGAAAGATTTTCTCGGCTATATTTGGTTTTGGAGTAATAACATTGTAAAATTTCAAAAATGGGTGAATGGGAAAATGGAGTATAGAGATGGGCTTGGGTGTGGAGGCGAGATTATTTGCTTGGGAGGAACAATTCCTAGCTGACCTTCTTCTTGTCTTAAACCAACATAACTTTATTGAGGGGGTGGGGATGAGTATGTATGGGAATATAATCCTTCCAGGAAGTTTTCTATTCTCTTCATTTTCCATGTAGGTTTTCCATACGTGTGTAGCATCCTCTCCAAATGGAATCACGAAGGAAGGCATGGAAAGGCTTGGCTCTTCAGAGAGCTGAGCTCTTGATGTAATTTATTTTACATAAATGTGTTAACACTAAAAGCAAATTGCGCAAATTCCATTATCTACCAAAGAATAATTTTATATGTCCATTTTGTGAAAGCGGTGAGGAAATGGGAACATCTTTCTTTTCTTGTCAATATCCGCTCGGCTATGGACCTTCTGTGCTAAGTGGTGGAGTATCTCTTGGTGCCTTCCAAATGATACTACGGGTTTTTATGATGCTTGGCTTGGTGTTCCATTCAGAGGTTTTGATAAGAAATTGTGGATTTGTTTATTGTACGTGGTTTGTTGGACGATTTCGTGGATTTGAAATCGTATGATTTTTGAAAAGTTTAATCTGAAGTGGGAGTTAGAAGTACAAAATATTTTGCGTAGATTAGGATCCTGGACAAGAGCATGGTATGATAAATTACCCTGATCTTCTTAGTTATACTTGGAACAGGTTAGGTCTTGGAAGGGATAAGTTTGATATGCTCTGAATGTCTTTTCCATTGCCACTGAGGAATATATTGGTAAGGCATGCTATTGCCTTAAGTTTGGTCCATTATGATTGTAGTTAATGCAAGGTTTATAGGAGTTTTTCAAGCTACATATAGTTATAGCTAGTACATGTCTTTTTTATCACTTGGTTGGATTACTTTCTTAGTGGTGTTTTGTCGCCTTCGTTCTGTTGTATGTATAAGGTATTAGGTGCCTTTATGTGTGTTGTTGAGATAAACCTCTTCACTTTCTTTGGGGATGTCAGTCAATGTGATGCGGTATGCTCCTGTAGCTTATATCTTGTCTTTGATCCTATCTCTTTATGCTTGTGGTTATGCTTTCAAGGCTTGCCTATGGTTTTCTTTCTTTGGTGAGTGCAATTATGTTATTTTGCACCACATGTATTTGATGTATTGTCACTGACTTATGTTTTCTTGCTCTTCCATTTTGGGGTTGAGCCTCTATTTATCCAAAAAAAAAAAAATCTACAATGGTGATAGCAAATAGCAAAAAGGGATATATAAAAATAAAAAATATTAAAGGGATTATAATTGAAAAAATCGCCTTATAGTTAAAATAAAAATTTTACATCCAGTCTAACAATAATATAAAATAAAGAAACCAACCAGGACAATTATTTTTGTTTATTAAATTCAGTTTAGCGTATTGTGCACATGCATGCTACATGATAATGCTAATCCTTCCCTATTGGAGTTCATTATTTATAAATTGAAAGAACATCTCCTGTCTACCTGACATACTAGAAATTTGACGCTAAATCCTAAAAAAATGTTGCTATTTCTTTTACCAACATTTTTGCAAATGTTGTATTTACTCATGTCGCTAAAGAGTTTTGGCAACATTTTTTTTATATTTTTACTAACATTTTAAAAGTGTTACAATAGATACATTTTGTAACACGTTTCAAATGTTAAAAAACACATATGTCACAACATTTTTAAAATGTTACTAATTTCCTATTTTGCAACATTTAAAAAATGTTAGCTCTTACTCTCTTTTTACAACATTTTAAAAATATTACCCATTTAAATGTTAAAATATTAGCATTTTAAATGCCAAGTAAGTCTAAACTGAAACATGAAAACAACAAATTTGTCAATGCTGTGCGGACTAAAATGAAAGTGGATGGAAGCCTCCCCAAATTCATGTGCTTCAAATTCTGATGGTCTTTAGAATCAGTTACAAATAACAACAGACATATCAAACAACCATACGACCCTCTAATTAACCAAATAATACAAGCACACTCTTGTATGATCAAACTCAATATGCTTATGAATTATAGTCCTCTGTGAGTTATAACTAGCAGAGTTCAAACATTAATAAATCCTAGTTGAAACTAGTGATAAATGAACTTGAGATCCTAGCAGCAATTGTCAAAACAAATAATGGACTAGTAGTGTGTCATTGCCCTCTATGTTGCAAATTAAGTGTTACTAGTGATCACATTTGTAGTAGTGTGTTGGGGTTCATCATTTATGAGTATCCACTTATTGCATATGATTTCATTTTCAATGAAATTTGAAAACTGAAAACGGTATTAGCCATTGTAAATCATTAGGTGGATGCACAATGCACTTCTATGCTCTTGGATGCCTTTGCCATTGCCTATTTCCCTTTCCCTCACACCATCTAATTTTTCTTCTTTCTTCTGAAAGTTGAAAAAAAAGTTCACCTAACTAATCAGGGCCTTGTTATGGCCCTTTGAAGCTGCAAAATGAAGAGGGGAATTGAAGCCTCCAAGATGAGAATAAAGAAACAAAAGAACCACTATATAAGATGGTATGTCACAAGTGGAGCCTTGGCTTAGGCTCTAATTCGGTGTTTAACATAGTTCCAGTGAAGTCAATGAACAAGATTCAATAGTTGATGAAATTAAATAGGCCAAATTCCAAGATGAAGAGAAAAATGGAGCTAGAACCTCTAATTTATTTATGGAAGTAATACCATCTTTTATTTGCTTAAGCCTAGCAACAAATGTGTGGATTCAGATGAGTAGCAAATTTTGTGATCCGATGCAAAATAATGAAAGCACTGCTGTAGCAATGATTGCATTCTGCATAAAAGACACTCCAGCCAAAAGAACGTAAATTGTAGTAATCATTCTAAGAATTGATGAAGTCCAAAATCATAACCAAAAATCTTAGCAAGGCATATATAAGAAAGTAAAAGGGGAAAAAAAAAGGCAAGCATAAGGAATTAGAAAGCTGACAATGCAAAAGTGCAGATAGTCTTCCCATAGGCATGTAGTCATAAGCAAGCAGCTTCCCATCCTTACTGAAATAACATGCCGTTAGAGCTTCTCATACATTCTCAAAAATGGTGACATCCCAACCTCTTTACGGCCACCATAGGCCCAATCTGAATTACAAGGATGAACCCCCTGAATTACAAAAATAAAGGATTACACTACAGCTTAATGAAATAAAATACCTATCAAAATTTAAGGAGGGGAGGTAAAATGCACTATAGGCTCTTTCAATCCATCATCAACAATTCTTATCTAGTCAGTAGCTACAAGTCAATAAACCAAGTAGTAATTGCTTAAAACCAGCAACCTCCACCAAGACTCCAATTAAAAGATAGGATTAAGAGAAAAATCTATAAAGTCAAGTATAAAGCAATACAAAGAAGCCAACAATGACTTCATGCCTCCTCATCTATAATGAATTTATTTAACTAGGGAAAGTCAGTCAAAGATATAACAATGTGAAGTGATTTGGATTAAAAAACAAATATAAATGGGCAAAAATTGGTACATGCAAGTATGAACATTTAGCACTCCTCAAAAAGTATTGATCGGAACATGCAAGTATGGAACATGATATGCTATTAAGAATTACAATGCAAGATAGCAGTGTGCCTAATGAAACTAGTTAAATGTCAATTTCAATCAAGAAACATGAAAGAACATATAGTAAGATAGCAAAACTGCCTCAGTTATGCAAAGCTTTAAGCAATCATGTTCTTGCTATGATCTAATAATTTCTGACTAACAAATCATTGAATCCTAGTCACTTGACATATTAGAGGAATCAAACAATTATAGATTTAATTTCAGATCCATGTATAAATATCAAAACCCCAATTAATCATAAAAAACAAAGATCAATGTTTGGGTATATTCAGATATTCAAGAAAGAAGCAGAGAAAGAGAGAGGGGACTCATTACAAGCACTCACTGGCTCGCGTTCGCTGGCGGAACTGGGTCACATGCGGAGGGGGAGACAGAGCTGGGTTGCGTGTGGAGGTGAAGGCAGAAGTTGAGCTGGGTCACGTTCAGAGGCGGATTTAGGTCGCATTCGCTGACGAAGCTCGATCAAGTGCGGAGGCGGATCTGGCTCGCACGTGCCAGCGGAGGATGGAAGATCTCGGTCGCATGCGCCGGCCAAGGGTGGAGGAGCTCAGTTGTGTGCACCGGCCAAGGATGGAGGACCTCTCTTGCGCTGCTACAAAAGATGGAAAATGAAGGAAGGCGTGAATGATCTTTTTAGGGGCAGATGCAGCACCATTCTCTGAAAAATGAGTTTAATGTCTTCTTTTGTGGTTGTGAGAGTCGAAGCTCTGTTCAGAATCATAAAACAGTAAAATTGCAATTATGCCACCACTTTGTCAGTGTTTTTAAAAACCAAAAACCCAAAAACAACTCTCAAATGTTTTCCCATTTCTGTTTTAAATCTTGTGTTCAATTGTTTTATTTTTAAAATCAAGGAGAAGAAAAATAGGATGCCAAACATATTTTTTATTTTTTTATGTTTAAAAATAGAAAACTATTTTGAAAAACAACTTCCAACGAGGTCCAGACTTCTCTCAAATGCGGGGATGAAGAAGTTAAGGACCAATTTATCTGTTAATGAAATCATTACTAACATCATTACTATTTTTGGTCTAGAGAAGAGCAAGTGCGTCTCGACTTTTGACATTGTCAAGATCAAAGTTAAACTTTTCAGCTCTGTCATTGACCACCTTATCTGATATCTGAAATTGTCACGATCATTTGAGTTACTTCAAAAAAGATTAAGACATGTGTCACTTGATTTATCGTGCTATTTTTTGTTGCCATAAAAAATAAATTTTTTTCATGAAAATTGTGTAGAATGACTCGCTAAAGGGATATATGGTCCCAGTGTTTGAAATGTCCTGTGGTCCAAAGTCATACCGTAGGCTAAGACTGTTATAGAAGACTGCATAATTTTTTCCTATTGTTTACTGAAGAGGATTGAGAAAATTTTGACTAGAGAATTAATTGTGACGAGGCACTGTACTCGTATTTCTCTGTGACAAGTCTTGTGTGAACTTGGAAACACACAATTGGAGTTGAATCTTCCTCGTGGGTACGTAGGTCTGCAATTTGTTGCGATAGATTCACATATCCACGTGTAACTAGGAATTTTGTAATTACTCCATTCTTTTTAAAATATTTATCTAAATAAAATCATCTTTTAAAATATATGTCAATTTTATATTTCAATAAAATAGAATTTTCTTATTTCAATAGTATCCCTAAATAATTAATAACTATTAATATAACCATATATTTTTAATTATTTGATATGTTTCACAATTAATAATTATTATGATATATTAATTTATACACCATAATTTTACATAAAAATATCCTATCACCATATTATTTGTTATTCTTTTAATACCTATATTTGTTTAAATTTAACTGATATTATTCGTAAGGGAGGAAGTATTATGGTAGTGGCCATATTACGTTGCATGTATAATTAAATGTGGTCAGTGATCGAAGATGAATTGACGTGTATGAATGCTTTTGGTTCTTTCCTTTTAGGATAGCTCCTCCCGTATCATAGTTTTTGACTTCTTTTCTTCTTCTTCTAAGGTGTAGAGTTTTTTTTTAACTAAGTCTACAAAATCTGAAAATTTGCAGTATTCATATTCAAAATCATCTGTTATGATTGTTATACTTTAAATGAATTAGCATATCAAATTATCTTATTTCACTAAATATTCACTATATTTTCAATCAAAGTTTTTGTATGTATTTTTCCAAATATGTAGCATTTTTTCCCTTCTCCTTGGTAATAGTGTATTTTTAATTGAATACTGAGATAGCTAATAGAGCATCATGTCATCCTATCCTACATAATAACAAGTTAATCTCATGTGACACCATATCATAATTTTATGTCAAAATCTTGTCATAAAATAAGTTATTGGAAGGATAAAATGGATTAATTTGAGAGATCCAATGAATTATATTATATGAGAGTTTTGAAACATATAATTATGATATAACATAGAATTATACTTACTATTATATATGATTAGATGACATATTTCATTGGTCAGCTCAATATTTAAAACAAGCACACTAATCACATGACGAAAATTAAACACTTTTGAAAATGTTTAGACTGAAATAATTTTTTAGAGCCTTAAACTAAAATTTACTCGTTTTCAAGAATCAAACACAAAACCTTACTTGTATTATTAATTTAAAAATATGTAAAGTAAAAATTGTATTTATATTTTGAATATACGTGAGACGTATAACAATTAAATTATATCAACAAAATTGTCTGTTAAAGAGGATTGGGAAGAAATTATCTTGTTCTACATATAGGAATGTTTGTTAGTTGTTAAGTCCAGTTAATTTTCTTTTTTCATAGCCAGAAATACAAATATATTGCAACTATTTATTTATTACATACTTAAGATAAATTATTTTACCAAAATGTTTGTGTCGCATTTAAAAATATTTTCTGAATCACTTCTATTTCTGCATGTACAGGGTTTAATATTTGACTTTTGAACTTTTACATTTTATACCTTTTAAAAATATAAATTATTAAATTTAATGATTTGGAAACAAGTTTACATTATATATTATATATATATATCTTAGACGGGTGAGGATCCGTTACACCAGGATAACTCTTGCATACTTACATCTTCAATAACTCTTTATAGAAATCGTATTTAATTGATCTATTTGTTGAATTATGTGATATTATAATGATGATCAAGTATGCCAAATTTCAGAAAAATCAGACATCAATATATATATGTATTCTAATAATTGAAGTCTACTTATATTTTAAAAATATATTATTCATTAAATAAAGTAGCATAATAAAATATCAAATCATTTTAAACTATATGAAATTTGATATGTTTTATCCTTTTTATAAGAACTTTAAATTCATTTGTCGATTGATAAAATTTTATACACATAAAAAGTTATTGAATGATATATGTATAACAATACTTACACTTGATTAAAATGTATCCCCTCCCCTTATGCATATATAGCTCATGGTAGAAATTATTATAAATCCGAAGACGACTTTATGTTTTCTCAGTCTATGGGTGAATATATAATCCTTTATTTGATTTTAAAGGAACATTAAAGTTTGAATCCGTATCATACTATTAGATATAGAATATTAGCGAGTGTATGTTTTATATCGGCATGCACAATATTCATATGTTTTTTACTTATTACTTAATTAATAAGTGATTGGTAATTACAACGTAAATTTTAATTGCATAAAACCTGTTTATAAACTCTCATATATATTATAAATCATTTTTAATGTGGCATAAATTTTCAATCACAAATATTAGTTAAAATTAAAACAATTTGTCTTTTTTTCTGCTAGCTCTCATAACTAATCGTCGAAGACAGTAGAGACAAGGAGGAAGAACTGTGATCATGTGATTAAATGCATGACACACAGATTTGTAGGTTTCGGGAAATAATTGTCTTGATGTTTAGTGTGTTTTTGTTACTTTATGCGGTACTATAAAGTATTAATTTAACGCAAAATGTATATGTATAGTAACATATAGCCTTCCGTTGCTGAAAAAAATATAATTTTCTTGTCAACAGTGCTTATCTAATGGCTATAGATTCATGCATTTTGGTGCGTGTAAGTTCCAGTGTGTATATAATCCGCGTGCTTAAAGAATTAATATGATAATCGACCTGCCATTAACGACTTTCTTGAGATTAAACCCGGCTCCGTAAGTCCATCGAACTGTTCCATCTTCAAATTGGTGTTGATAAATGATTCATCAATCTATCAATATCCAGAATTATTAGATTCTAATTAATTTAAATTTAGCTCGATGATATGAGAGTGTGTTGTCGTGAATTTTTGGGTTTGGCTAAGTGAGAATAAACAAAACCAAGATCATAATTCACTTTTTGATCCCAAAGTGCAAGCGATTACACCAAGGAGGGAATCTACCCCTTAGTTATGGATTCTCCAACCAATTTAAACAACAAGTTTTGGACAAAAGGCAAGTATGGAAAGATGATTTTATTGATGAACAAGAAGTAATTACAATACTTCAACACCAAAGCATCACAATAAGATATGAAGGAGATGAACTACATCTAAACTAAACTAAAAAGAAAGGAAAAAAGAGAAGAAAACTAAAAGATAAAATGTAAAGATTTGTGTGTTGATTCAGAGATCTTTTTTGACTCTCTTGAGGCCTTTTAATCATGAAAGGTTTCCAACTTCAACAAATGTTAATCTGGAATAAACTGCTCCAAATGCTTGGTAACCACTTCAGGCTGATTGGTCATGTTTCATAGCTAATTCCAGGAAAGTTCCATCCTAATCCAATAGCAAGGCTGTTGAAAATGTCAATATTCATAACCACCCTTCACGTGGAAAGTTGTCAGATTCATGTAACTACTACTTTTCAAACTTAAAACTTCTCATCAGTGTTGGTAGAGAAGCCAAAACATTTAAACAACTCATTTTTTCCATGATTTCTTCACATAACCTAACTACCCATTATTCTAAGTTTCCAGGTATCCCAAGGTAGGATTTCCACTAAATAACCAATATTACAAATCAACTAGAATCAATCAAGATCCAAGTCACTCAAATATGCTCTCAAAGCACAAACAACCAAAGCTCAGTAACAAAGGAACCTAGTTCTTAATACAAAAGCTCACTTAATGGTTTTTCTCTCAAAGCCTTACCAACAAACAATCTTTTGTAGATATATGTTTCTATTTCCTCTCAAAGGTAATATTCAACGAAAATAGAAAATGATAATCTCTCAAAAAGATGAAGACAATGATTGTAACATTCAAGAAAAAGAAGAATATGTCTAGGCAGAATGTTTTACTCGCAATGATGTGCTTTTTTTACTCCTTTTGTTGGATAATTTGATATTGTTGTTTCCTTGAATTGGGAAAAGGTTCTGACTAAGAGGAAGGGCCAATTAGCCCCTCTCCTTGCCTTGTATGGTGGCAGCATCTACACCATAAAAAAAATTTTCCTTGTGCCACATTGTCCTTCCTTTTCAGCCAAAACAATCTTAAGATATTTTCATTTTGAAATATGATCATTCTTCATCCAATGTCCAGTTGCCACTTCAACATATATTTTGCTCTTTAAATCACACAACATTGATGGTTTAAAAGTCTCCTACCGAGTTGGAGATATTATGAATTCTTTACTTAAAGTTAGATGTGATAGCATGAAATACTTAAGCAAATATATCAATGGGTTCATAATAATATTTTCCATCACTAATAGGATCTGGAAACCAACACCCCTCTAGTATAAATAACATACAACACAATATTTTATATGACAAAAGTGGCAAAATGATAAATTCAATTGCCATTAGATAAATGGAGTGTCAAAATTATTATTCTTGACTTCAAAAATAGTCGGTTATTGACTTATTGTCATATTCTTTCTTTTGATTTCAAGTTCATAACGAAGTACATTTTTTTAGTAAAGGAGCTAAATAAAGAAAAAAGAACAACAAAGAAGATTATCTCATATGAAAAACTCCAGCGGCATCAGCCAAAAGAATGAGCTCCAAATCATTTGGAGGCCTATCCAATGATAAGTCATAAGAGGAGAAGAGACACCATACTTAGCAAAAAAATCAGCGGCTTTGTTACCTTCTATAGACATGAGAGATTGAATAGCTCCAATCTTGTTCCATGAAATTTTTGATGTCACGCAACAAAGAAACATACACATGAATGGTAGAAGGGAAGCCAGAGATGCAAAATCTCCAAACAATCCACCTTAAAAAAACATGGTGATAGCCAAGCTCCCAGACAAGAGCTAAGCCATAACACAAACCAAGAAGCTCAATACAGAGGTTATCAGCTCTAGAAATATGACCAGCATAACCAGTAATCCAATTACCATTGATATGCCATGAATCACACCACCAAATCTTACAGGACCAGGATTACCCAAAGAACTATATCAGAAGATAATTTCACAAAATTGACAGGAGGAGGATGCTACCTAACCCATTTAACGTGGAAAGTTGCAGCATATGCAAGTCAAAATAGAAATACACGTGTGCACAAGTTGCCAAATACAGTGTAAAACTTGGTTTATAATACAAGCTTCTCCCTATTGAAAGCCAACGTATTCTGACGGTGCCATATAGCCCAAAGGGAGAAAAGAAAGAGAATGCCATTAGGCCCCATAACATTGGTCGTCACCAAAATTGGAGATCCTAAGAGAAAAAAAGAGACCAATCAATACATCTCACACTCCCACACTCGCTAGCTAAAGAACAATCATGAAAGCAATGCAAAGAGGACTTCAAGACGCTCGAACACCATGTTCAGAAGGAAAGAGTTAGAAAGACCTCTGTGTTAGCAATTCATTGGTAGGGATACTGTTCGCACGTAGCCAGATCAAAAAGCACACTTTAAAGGGAACTTTCAACTTCCAAATCCAATTTCAAGAGTAATTCATATCATCATCATGGTGAGAAGAAGTTAGCCAATTATACCCAGAGGAAACCTTATATCACCTAGAGAGAGCACCCTTCTAGACTAAACAATCCTCACAATCACCACCCCATGGAATAGGGGTCTCCAAATTAGTTGATGGACTTGAGGAGTCAGATTCGTCCACAAGTCATCCAAGTTCCAATTACTATTAACCCAACAATCCCAAACTTTTAACCGAAGTCCGAGATATGGACAAAATCAACAAGATTACAAAGAGGGCCAAATGAGTCCAACTACTATACCAAAGGGAGGAAGCACCATCACCTAATCTCAAATCAAATATATCCTTGAGAACTTGCGTCGTTTGCCACACAACACGCCAAATAGGAGAAAAGCAACCTGGACAACTCACATCAAAGACCGAGCATTGGCCTACATACTTAGTGGAAAGCAATTTGACCCACAACTTGTCACAATCATGTAATAAAGTCCAAACTAGTTTACCCTAGAAGGCTGTGTTGGATTCTCAGCACGCTGAAGCCCAAGCCCACCTTTGCTAGTAGGCCTAGCAATAGTATGCCAAATAATAAGATGAAGACCCTTTTCCATATTCCCTTTACTCTAAAGGATGTCCCGAGTAGCTCTATCAAGAGCACTGCAAAATAGAAGAAGGAAGCTAGAATGATTGCATGATATAAATAGGAGTAACTGCAAGACTCAGCAGGCCATGGTCAATTTACTCGCCTTATTGAGAAGCTTATCCTTCCAGCTAGCTAAATGCTTATTCAAATTTTTAATGATGAAGTCAAAATCATTTTGTTAGCCCTCCTATTAAGCAAAGGAAACTCTATGTATTTCCCTATATCCATAGTAAAACAAATAGAAGAAATACTAGTGAGAACATTACGCCGCGTCCTATTAACAACAGAGAATACATACCCCTAGACTTAGAATATTAACTTTCAGACCAGATGAAGCACATAAGGCATCTAAAATTTTCATAACCAAACGTACTTATGAAGTAAAAGCCTGAGAAAAAGAAGAAAATCATTTGCAAAAAGCAATTGAGATATACTAGAACCACCTCTAGACACCCGCATGGCTCCAAGTCTCCTTGTTGAACTCTACATTAATAAGAGAGCTCAAGAGGCATTCATGCCACTTATCTTGCTGCCAAACATTAGCCTTCTGCATGAGTTTTACTGAGTTATTAATGTAATTAATTAGGATTTTAATTTATTCCTTATTGTGTAATTTTGGAACAATTATTGGCTTTTGTACTGATTTTGGAATAATTTGTAATTACACCCTGTTGCATTTGTCTTGTCTCTTTGAGTATGGTTTTGTGCATAAGAGTTTTGGATCAAGTGCAAAATATCAAGAACAAGGCTGGGAACTCTGGAAGAAGCTTGGAGCAAAAACAAATAAAAGTTGTAGAAGTTCATATTCCAGGTGAGCGCTAGCGCTCATTTAGCGTCTACGCCCCGGAAGAGACTTCTATTAATTTTAGGCCTTACTTTGGTGAATGCTGAGGGTCATTTAGTGCTAGCGCTAGTGCGATACTCAAACTAATAGCTCATTAATCTATTTTTGGGCCTACTTTGACCCATTTTTAAAGAATAGTATTTAAGCGATTGTTACAGACTTTTACCTAGTTTTTGGAATTCGTTTTTAAAGCTATTACTCTCTCTCTGTCTTTTCTCTTCTTTTCTTCTCTATTCTCTCTCTTAGGATTTCAGGTGAATTGCTTGATGCTTATGGATGATATCAAGGATTGTTACTATTATTTCCAAGTATTCTTTTAGATTCATTGGTTGTAATCCTTGAGAGATGGAGGAGTAGATTTCTTTATTATGGAGGGATTTCCAGATGGATAGGAATGACATTTGAGACCCTTTGTTTATATTGAATACATTGGTTTTCTTAATGTTCTGCAATTTTTATTCCTTCAATTATTGTGGTGATTGCTATAATCTTTATTGGAATAACTAAATTGGCGATCGTCATTTAGGGAAACCCTTCGGACATAAATTAATAGATCTATTGATTTATGTTTAAGGAGAATATTAGAATTAACTTTCCGATTGGTAGTTAGGCTATAGCAATTGGTTCATCAAATTAATGTGAATTCTAAATAAACTTGGATCTCATTTATTAATTAATTGTATTGGTCAAATTCTAGAAGTTGATTGATCACTAGTAGAATTGCCAGGAATTTATTACTAATAGCCACCAAGGTTCAATATTTGGTCAATGATAACTAGTTCTAATCCTAGGAATACCTTACATTAGTGTCTTCTCTATTATTGCTATTATCCTATTGCTATTATCTTTCAATTTAAATTATTTGTTTTAATTCTCAAAACCCCATTTTCCCAACTAAATATTGAAGCCTCTTTAAGAGACGACCTGTGTCGTGTCATTTACTATATTTTTGGTGCAACTTAACACTTTATAAATTTTGAATTTGTTTGTAAGACACAATAGCTCGCATCAAGTGCTAAGACCTTCCATACAAAGAATGAAAGATAAGGTGACATCGGACACCTCAAAGTCCCCAAGAAGGATCAAAGGGAGGCAACTTCTCCTCATTCCATAGAAGAGATAGCATAGAAGAAGAAACACAAAACATGATCAAATTCCAAGAGAAGGAAACCAAACTATTGAGGATAAAGCGAAGAAACCTCCAGCCCACTCTCTCATAAACCTTTTCAAGATCAATCTTGAAAGTCATCACCTCTGTTGTTTGGATTTCCTCATGTAATGCATAACCTCCTAGGCAATAATAACATTACCCGAGTACCTATTCCAGGAACAAACCCACTCTGCATAGGACTAGCATGTGTTGCATGAAGGTCGCATCCCTCACTATCCAATCCGTACAGTGACCGGCACGTGAGAAATTACATTCTCACGTCAGCCTGGGAACCCGTTGACTACCTTTATATGCATGCTTGTTTTCAAAAATCCATGTAACATCTAAAACTTGACTCTTCTATATGCAAATCACCTTTTCTCTAGAATCAAAATATTTGTGTTTGAAAATTCATGCTCTGTTCATAAGATTCTATTTAAAACATAATTGCACTTTCTCTAGGTAAATTGTTTAATCTCTAAAATCAAAATAATCATGGCTAAAATCTCATAATATCCTTTCAGTACAAAATCTTCATATCATTGAAATAACACTGAAATACACTTTAAAGTTTTATCATGATATACTGAATACAACAACCCATACCCTAGGTCCTAAACCCGCCCGCACTATACTAGAGTGCTCAGATAAAATCAGTAATGTTTCGCTCTGTGAAGCTTACCATCTGACACTTTATCATGGATGTATAGGATTGACTGTCATCGTTCTTATCTAAAAATGAGAGAAATGAGGGTGAGTTCGATACCAAACGCTTGAAGTGAACCCTCACCTAAACCCCTTCATGGGACATCAAATAAACAATGCATGAACTCATAATAATAGTATTTTAAATCATACATAATCAAGTATACGTACATTCCATATATCCATAATCAAATCATCATTTTATAATCTCAAAACCATTTTCTCAATTCACTTTCATACCTTAAATCATATAAGTTTATAAAATGTAATAGCTTCTAGGGAAATAGTAATGTATAGTCTGAAATATCATGACAATAATACAACAAAGAGAAAATTGGGTGCTCAGTTCCTTGTGAACAAGAGCCCCCAATTTGAGCTTTTAATGGTTCCTCGTGAACCATGCCCTCGCGGGTCATTTATTCTCTGATAGATTGCCCTCGTGGGCTTATTATTCTCTGAATGATTGCCCTTCGTGGGCTTATAATTCTCTAAATATACCGCCCCTCGCGGGCTTATAAACCTACTAAGAGCTTTAATCTCTATAACTCTAAGTTTCACCTTAGCATAACTTGACTGTGGAATTACATTTGGTAATTTCAAGTTCACAGAATATGTATCCGCCACCGTTCCCTAAATACGCAGATCGTGCTTTAAAGTCCTTTTATGTCTGAATCTCTATATCATTTCTTATTAACAATAAACTTGTTATATTATGAACTTGAGTCCATTCACTTCTAACAGTCTGAACTTAGCATAATTGTGGCGTGGAACCATGTCCAAGGAATCACCCTTTGTGGACATTGAGATTCCAACCTCCACACGGTATTAGCGTCAACCGTTCTAAATCTCGTGGAAACTCACGTTCTAAAACTCTTTTATTGATTATCAAAAACATCATTCAATCATCAAAACTCTTTGAATTCAAACTAGTAACTTGTTAAACATAGTTCCAACCATAAACTAAAAAACTCAATATCATATTCTGAAATCATAGAGTCTAAACCATCATTTCCTTTCCCTAAACCTCGTATCAGGTATAAAACCATAGCATAACATAAAACGATTTCAAGAATCCAAGGAACAATCATAAAATCCTCTAATAGTTACACATATAGTCAATTCTACATAGAATTAGTTAAATAACCATGGTCCCATGAGTTTTGTCTAAAACATGTTTCATGCTTTAAAACTAGGAGTTCTAAACATAGAATCTAGCAGGAAACTTCAAATCCTCTATAGGAATTCTCTAAATCAAGCAATATTTCATAGTTTTCATGAAAATAATGTTAATGCATAACATAGAAGTTACAGAAATGTGAACCCACTCACCTGGAAGGGTAAATGTACCACCCTAACAGATCTCTGGGAGGTGAAAATGATGCCTTTATCTATCATGGAAGCAGGCTCTAGATTAACCTCTAAAACCACAAGAACCCCTTTCTAACAAGGTGGAAAGCTTCTTTCCCTTGAGAAGCATGGGAACCACCCATAACCCAAGAGAACTTGAAGAGAAAGAAGCAGAATCAAGAAAACAACATACCTTTAAGCCTTAGGGATGACAAATTCGCAATTAAACTTGAAGAAATGGAAAAAAATGGAGTTTGGAGGGTGAAAATGGGTTAGGAACTGAGATTTTGCGTGAGGGAGAGGAGAGGACCGTCTTGAGGTGTTCTTGGACCCCGAATGGTTTTTATGCTCTCTGTTGACGCCCGCTGGCGGTCTCCAAAAGCTCTCCAAGGAGCTTCAGGACTTGACTATGCTCTCTGTTAACCGCCTGGGCGGTCTCAAGCTTTAGACACCGACTTTGCCCTCTCCGTCTACGTCCCAGGCAGTCTCCAGAATGCTCAGAAGCTCTAATACTAGTATGTATTGGACCGCACTATTCCACCACTCACTTATTTCATTTTCTTAATTTTAAGTTAATGGAAAGAAAATGATTAACTTTAAAACATAAATGTAAATAGGGAAATACCCCATTTGGATTCAAATAAAATATTCAAAAAATCAAAATCCCAACAAATCAAATCTCATTTTTGGGTTTTAGTTCATAGTCGGAAAATCTTATGATTTTGTAAACTTACGGCTAAAACGAAGTACTTGAGGGTTTCATAAAATTTATTAAAAATCTCTTCAACTCATTTTTCTCTAGGGAATAATTACCGGGACTTTTGGTCCCAAAAATAGCTCTAATATATAGCCCTTCAAGGGCGTATGTTAAGACTTAATGAAATTCAGGACCTCAAACCAGGAGGTGTAACCGGCACCTTTCTTGTTCGAAAAATTTTTTTTTTGACCTTTTATTTATTTTGAAAATCTGGGAAATTAGGCATCCTATTAACAAGCACCTTGGTGATGAGTTTGTAGAAAAAATTACATAGGCTAATAGGCCGAAAATCACTCATCTGATAGGTTGATCAACCTTAGGAATGAGCACAAGGAGAAGTTCCAACGTTCAAATCAAAGAAACCATATGAGAAAGCATTACGCACAAACCTCCAAACCTCATCACCCACAATATGTCAATATTGCTTAAAAGAAAGCATGAAAACCATCACTATCAGGAGCATTAATGTACTTCATACCACTCAAAGCATAAAACACCTCATCTTTTAAAGACTCTAGTCAAATCCTTAATATTACAAGGTTCCCACTGCGAGAAGTGAATATTATCAAATGCCGAACATCAATGGAAGGAAAACAAGAAAAAAGCCCCTGATAGAAGGACGTAGCTTCCAAACGTAATCTATCTTCTTCCATGCACCAAATGCCATCATTAAGAAGCAAACGAGAAATCTTATTTCTCTTATGCCTAACAATAGTTTGAGTGTGGAAGAAGGAAGATTTCTATCTCCCTATTTAACCCATTTTTTATTAGATTTCTGGAATGAATACCCCTTCTTGACATAAAACTTCTTGATACTCCGTTGCAATATACGCTCAAGAAGTATAAGAGAAATAGCATCAACTCACTCTAAATTCTCCTTAACACTTTGTAACCTATTCTAAAGCTCTTGTTTCCTCTTGAAAATGTTCCCAAAAATCTTCTCATTAAATTCTAAAGATTCCTGCATAACCAAACTCAACTGAGAAGTAATAGCAGAGAGGCATCCTGCCATGCCTTACTCACCAAATCCTTATGTCTTGTCCAAGCAGCCTAAAAGAAAAGGCCTAGAACTAGCATAAGAAGTAACCAACCCTGCACTATGCATAAGAATAGGGTGATGGTCAGAGTGAGTACAACAAAAGGTCTCCAAAAAGGCTTCTAGAACATAGTACGCAAGAAACATCAACCAAAGCATGATCAAGATGTTTGGCCACGAGAGGATGAGCTTGGATAGTACAACACCAAGAAAAATTGGCTCCTATAACACCAATATCCGTAAGGGAATAAGAATCAATCGGCTAGCAAAATTGTTAGCTTTAGAATAAGAAAAAACACCCCCTTTAATTCTTATCTAAGCAAAATCTCATTGAAATCACCCATGAAAACCCAAGGACCTTGAACAACACTGCAAAGCCTCCCTAAATAACCCTAAAGATCATCTCGAACTGAAGGGGGACTAGCATAATCCCTAAGATAAACCAAAAAGAAGAATCCGAACAAATCTTCATGGTAGCCACCTGAGTCACCACCTCAACCACCTCAATGGACATCCCATCCTTGCACGTCATCCGCACACCTCCAGCGCTACTTCTAGCTTCAATACAACCCCGCATAAAAAACCAAATGCCTCCAAAAATTGCAAGCTCACTCAAAGGGACAATGAGGCTCAATAAGAATAAATAGGAGGCTTATACTTTTGAACTAACTTCCAAACTACACTCCTACCCCCCACATTCACTACTCACCTAAGATTCCAACTTATAATATTTATTACAAAACCAAGGAAAAAATAGGGTGCCCTATACCTCTAAGGACTACGTCTCAGAACCTACATCAGAATTAGAGGTTGAACCTTGAACACATGCTAATAGACCTACTATTCTTGATTTCAAACACCTTATTTTGATGTCATTAATGATTGGAACTTCTTTGAAAGTTTGAGTGTGATTTCCTTGCTAAGCAATACGAACTCTTTTATGTCTCAGTTTCCATATAAGCCGAGATCGTAGCTTGGGATCCTAATGAGCATCTTTACACATCACCCTTTCTACAATGATCACCCCAGTCTTGATTTCATAGCTTGGAAAACAAACTTAGCTCCCTTTGGGCCTGTCCTTTTGGGCCATGAAGACCGTTTAGACCCATGCTCCTTTTGAAAAATCACATGTCCTTTTGCCCTTGATTTACGTGGAGTCTACATGACATAAGCTATATCATGCACAAGACCTACCTCCCGAAGAACTTGCTTCCCTTTTAGATTTCCCCCTTTTTTTTTTTTTTTTGGTTGTAACAACCTGCCATTCCTCACCCTCCTAATTTCCTCATTCAAGATCGATTTTATCGCTAATTATGTGGAGGATTTGAAGTGTTTGATGTTACCAACCTGCCATTTTATGATTGTTATACTTTAAATGAATCATATCAAATTATTTTATTTCACTAAATATTTAGTGTATCTTCAATCAAATTTTTTGTATTTATTTTTCCAAATATATATGTAGCATTACTTTTCTTTTCTTTCCTTCTCCTTGGTAATAGTCTATTTTTAATTGAATACTGATAGCTAATAGAGCACCATGTCATTTCTGTATCCTACATAATAACAATTGATAATCTCATGTGACACCATATCATAATTTCATATGTCAAAATCTTGTTGTAAAATAAGTTATTGGTAGGGTAAAATGGATTAATTTGAGAGATGCAATGAATTATATTATATGAGAGTTTTGACACATATAATTATGATATTACATAGAATTATATTTACTATTATGTATGAGTAGATGACATATTTCATTAATCAGTCAATATTTAAAACAAGCACACTAATCACATGACTAAAATCAAACACTTTTGAAAATGTTTAGATTGAAATCAATTTTTTTAGGGTCTTAAACTGAAATTTACTCATTTTCAAGAATCAAACACAAAACCTTACTTGTATTATTAATTTAAAAATATTTAAAGTAAAAATTGTATTTATATTTTGAAATACGTGAGACGTATAACAATTAAATTATATTAACAAAATAGTCTGCTAAAGAGGATTGGAAATTGTCTTCTTCTACATAGGAATGTTTGTTAGTTGTTAAGTCCAGTTAATTTTCTTTTTTCATAGCCAGAAATACAAATATATTGCAGCTATTTATTTATTACATACTCAAAATAAATTATTTACCAAAATGTTTGTGTCCCATTTAAAATATTTTCTGAATCACTTCTATTTCTGCACGTAGAGGGTTTGATATTTGACTTTGGAACTTTTACATTTTATACCTTTTTAAAATAGAAATTATTAAATTTAATGAATTGGAAACAAGTTTATATTGTATATATATCTTATACACAGGTGAGCATCCGTTTACACCCGTGTAAGCCTTGGATACTTAAATATTTCAATAACTCTTTATAGAAATTATATTTAATTAATCTAATCGTTGAATTATGTGATATTATAATGATGATTAAGTATACCAAATTTCAGAAAAATTAGACAATAATATATATATATATATATTCTAATAATTGATGTTTACTTTTATTTTTAAAAATATATTATTCGTCAAAATAAGTGACATAATGAAATATCAAATAATTTTTAAACTTATGAAATTTGTTATATTTGATCTTCTTGACAAGAATATTAAATTTATCTATTTGATAAAATTTTATTCCCATAAAAAATTATTGAATTATATAAGTGTAACAAGACTTACACTTGATGTAAATGTATCTCCACCCCTTATGCATATATAGCTCATGGTAGAAATTAGTGTAAATCCGAAGATGACTTTATGTTTTCTCAGTGTATGGGTGAATATATAATCCTTTATTTGATTTTAAAGGAACATTAAAGTTTGAATCCGATTGTCTGACACTATTAGCTATAGAATATTAGCGAGTGTATCTTTTATATCGGCATGCACATTATTCATATGTTTTTGACTTATTATTTAAGTAGTCATTTGACCGTATAATACATAAGGTGATAATAAAAATAGTTTCTTGATCATTATTAAAAACAAATAATTTATTTAAATATTTCTTATAGAAAATTGAATATATAAATTTATTTTGAAAATAAGTTAATAGTTAAATAATCAAATAAATTGACAAAATATAAATATGTCATTCTATTTTTTATCTTATTTTCAATATCACGTTTATAAGGTTGCCAAAAAAAAAAATCAATAGATGACCTATAACAATAAAGAGCCTCTTTTATGAAAATTTTACACATTTTAAAAGTTGAAATTATTAAATAACGAAAGAGAATAAGTGGATAATTTTATTATACCATTGTTTATAGGGGTGACAATACGTATCCATTCATAGAGGACATGTCTCATGCCCCTGCCCCCGTTTAGAATTTTGTCTCTTGTCCCCCATTCTCATCATCTTCACAAGTCCTCATTCCTTATTCCTCGCGAGAATTTGAATCCATATGCATATTCAGAGATTTATTAAAAGAATTTCAAAAAAAATTAAAAAAAATTTGAAACTCAAAACATAAATATCTACAATAACAAATATTAGTAATGCACCATAACCCAAATTAAAAAATAAAAAATGTATACATAATACAAATCCAATATAGATAATTGAAAAAATAAAGATATGTTATCTCTCTCTATCCCTTCCCATTTAACAAATGGGGACTCGTCTCTATGAAGACAAAATCTATCCCTATTCTCTACTATGGGTAATCTTGTCCCATGTGTACCCACTTCAACGGTTATTTTTTGTCATCTCTAGCTATTTAGATCTTTTTAATAAGTTAAAATATTTGATTTATAAAAGCATAAAATATATTTCTTAATTAGGTAAAAATAATTAATAAATTTAATTTATGTGATTTCAATTACATCCTTTTTCCTTATACATACTTTTAGTAAATTAAAATATCAATTTTAAAATTTATGACAATTTTAAAATTTATGTTATAATTAATAATTAATGTGTTATAATTAGTAAAAAATTACATATAATCCAAATTTTCATCATCCCAATTATTAGAGTAGTATATCAATTACACAATTGTTTTCAATAAAAAAAGTGATGTAATTATTTTAAAGTAATTAATAAATAATTAGTATCATTATGAAAAAGTGTAAATTGTGGAATTTTTTAAATATTTTAATGTTAAAAAATTGAAGTCTTGTTTTTCAAAAAAATTAATATGAAACAATTGTGGAATTGATAAGTTAGAATGTTTAGGTTGTAAAAAATTAAATAAAGTATAGTGAAACGGATAGATATATATTTTTTTATGATTCTCAAAAGCTCTACATTTGAAATTAGAAACTCCCTTTCCCCTATCTCTTCCTCATATAGAATTTTGCTTCTTATCTCTATTCTCGTTCTCGTCATGGGTCTCCATTCCACATTCCTTGTGCTTATTTGAGTCTCTACCTGATTCAGAGGTTTATTAAAAAATTTCAAAATGCGAAAAAATTTCAAAATACTTTAAAATTTGAAACACAAATATTTATAATAACAAATACCACTAATGTAACATAATTCAAATTAAAAATAAAAATACATATATAATACAAATTAAATTTAATAAAGATAATTAGAAAATAAAGGTGTGCTAAGATTTTCTTGTTATCATTAATTATAATATTTTCTGGTAACCTAATTATAATAGCTTTGTTATCTTTGATATTATAATTATATATATAAAATTTTAATAGTATAATTCATTCAAGACAAAACTACCAAATTCATCCCTCTAAAATTTCGCGCCAATCAAATTGGTCCCTGAAAAAAAACTCCAAAATTAGTCCCTCCCAAATACAAACGTCTACCAAGTTAATCCCTCTATTAACATCACTAACGGAGCATGTTTGCGTGTCCGTTACTTGCTCTACGTGATATCGTTAATCTCTCCACTAAATAAAATGATGTTGTTTTGTATTGTCATTTAACCAGCTCTTTCCACCTTCTTTTTCATCTCCCTTCTTCTTCATCTCCCTAGCCCCAATCTCTATTTGTTTGTCTTGGCAATGGCGACGGCAACGGCTTCTAGTTGGCATCTTCGATCTCGGCCAATTCTTGGTGATGGAGAGGCATCGATGGTTTCTCCGGAGGTGGAAGCATGGCTTGACTCCAACCTCGCCTCTCCCTGAAGGCCTCTGATCTATGCTTTGCCTCGATCTCTGCCTAGGCTCATCTCATCCAGAGCTACATGAGGTTCCCCTTTCACGAGGTCCTGTTTTTCTAAAATCTTGATTCTCTCTCTTTTTTTTCGAAGCATTTAACCACTAAATATTGCTATTTGATGAGATTTTGATTGGGTTTAATTGAAACGATGTATGCATTTATTAGGAGGAAGAGGAGGGGAGGAGGAGAAGAATAACATATGGGGGCTTGTGAATTGGCATGGCATTACCCAATTATTAAGCATTGAAGGAGCTCTATTGTTGATAATTTTGCTCAGGACTTGTGAATTGGCATGACATTACCCAATTATTAATGCGAGTATGATGGAAAAATGTCTGTGTACTGCTAGTGGCTTCTTGTATATTAAGGAAGGTCTCCATTTTTCATAGTCATTCTGATTTTGGTTTGTCCTTGAATTCCAATTCATGTTCTGATAGTAAGAGATCAAGGTAAATTATAAATAAAATCATTTAGAAGGGCTTAGATATAAATGGAAGACATGATTTACAGGACACGATGGATTTAATTTTTCTTGGTCTCTGCACATTGACTTTTAAGTTGTGGAGGGGTGTATGTGTCTTTTTGTGCGTTGGGGGAAAAGGAGAATGAGGATCATGGAAAGAAAGCATAGAAGTGAAGTGGATAGAAAGAGAGAGCACATACTGTGTGTATTTTGATTAAGATGATAAATAAATGGAGATTGGGGTTAGGGCTTAACTTTCAGAAGAAGAAGAGAGATGAAGAAGAAGGTGGATGTTAATACATAGGAATAGCAGTTAGCATGCTCTGTTAGTGATGTTAATAGAGAGATTAACTTGGTAAACATTTAAATTTGGGAGGGAACAATTTGGGAGTTTTTTTTATAGGGACCAATTTGATTGTCATAAAATTTTAGAGGGACGAATTTAGTAGTTTTATCTATATTCAATTATCATTTTTTTATGTTATTTGTTAAATAATTTTGATTGAACTATTCTATTAAATAATTTTAATGAAGAGAGATACAAAGATATTATTGGAAAAAAAATTAATAATTCATAATTCATAATTAGAAGGAAAATTAAATCCAAGAACTTAATTTAAATATTAAGCTTATGAAATAGTGGGGCATAATTTTCTTTAAAATGACATATGGAAAACTATCCATGTAATAAATCTTGATTATCAGTATTATTGATAGATTATAAATTATATTAAATCCTTAAAAAATATGTTAACTATGATATTAAATTTTATTAAAATATGAAAACCAATATTGTATAGCATGTATTATTATATTTTTATTATTAATATCATTATAGTATAATGTGAAAAATTTTATATATTATAATAATTTTTAATAAATTATGTATTATAGTAATTAAATTTGACATGCAAAAATAAAATGATGTGTAACTAATGTTATTCTTTAAAATTTTAATTTAAATTTGAGAGTGATTGATTAATTAGAGAGTGAATGATTGATCATATTTATGCATTAATTTGTGGTATTAAATTTTTAGTTATAATTTATTGAGCATGATAATATTTGTTATGATTTTAATTAATAAAACAATTTTAAATTAATATAACTACTATATATGTCAATGATATCACAAATTTAATGTTGACTCAATAATATCAATTTGACATCCCTTCTCTAAATTGATGGACCTATCTAAAGCTAGATTATGATTAAAAGATATATATCCCATTAATTTTTACAATATATTATTCCAAGGATTTAATTTTAATGCATTGTTAATGAAAAAAGATATTTTACATAGATATTCAATTATATAAAATTAAAGTATTCAACTGCTAATTACCATATTTAAATGTAATTTGAATATAACAAAATAAAAAGAATGTCATATTTAAACCATATTGAAAATCCTAAAAAACCTTATTAATCCATTTAAAATAAGTGAATAACTTTCACATTTAAAAATTTCATATTAAAATTAAATGATAATGAAGTATATGTGAGTTTATAAAAAATACTCAAGGATTAAAGAAAGAAAACTCTCTAAATTTAAGTCAAAATAAATATATCATAGTAAATATTTTATATTTTAAAAGTAAAAATATATTTCAAAAGGTAAACTAATTTATTTAAATCAGTATTGAATTAATTCAAGAAGATTTTAATTTATTTATCTTAATAGACATGCTTTCAAATAAAATATATAATTTTAAAATATCCATCTATTAATTATGATTGACATAATTGTGATAGATTATTTTAATTACAAATTGATAATTACATTTTGATTGAAAACTATCATATAAGTTAATTTCAAATTATGTATTCACTGATAATATATAAATCATGTGTTCCATATAGAACTATAATACATTTGAAATAAATCATGACTATATATTAAGTCAAATAATAAAATCTTAAAAAAATAATTTGATATATATTAGAATGAAAAAAAATACTATTTCATAAATTTAAAATATAGAATAAAAATTTGCATAGTCCGCTAACAAAAAAAAATTCAATGTGATATTGTAGTTTTTGATAATAGATTTTGAAATTGGGTTTTGAAGTGACTTTAAAATTATGATTTATAATTGATATCTCATAATTAATTATTAATTATAATTGATGTGATTAGTATTTATGAATTAAGTGTAATAAATACAGATTGATGATTCAAATTCCAACTAAAAATTGTGGATCCTTAATTGCTCTAAAGTGACACCTGGAAAAGTTTTTCTCATAGAAGTCTAAAATATCGGTATTATAGATTAATAAATGATTGGTAATTACAAGGTAAATTTTAATTGCATAAAACCTATTTATAAACTCTCATATATATTATAAATCATTTTTAATGTGGCATAAATTTTCAATCACAAATATTAGTTAAAATTAAAACTATTTGTCTTTTTTTCTGCTAGCTCTGATAACTAATCGTCGCATACAAGTAGAGACAAGGAGGAAGAACTGTGATCATGTGATTAAATGCATCACACACAGATTTGTAGGTTTCGGGAAATAATTGTCGTGATGTTTAGTGTGTTTTTGTTACTTTATGCGGTACTATATAGTATTAATTTAATGCAACATGTATATACGTAGTAACACGTAGGCTTCCGTTGCTGAAAAAAATATAATTTTCTTGTCAACAGTGCTTATCTAATGGCTATAGATTCATGCATTTTGGTGCGTGTAAGTTCCTGTGTGTATATAATCCACGTGCTTAAAGAGTTAATATGATAATCAACCTGCCATTAACGACTTTCTTGAGATTAAACCCTGCTCCGTAAGTCCATCGAACTGTTCCATCTTCAAATTGGTGTTGATAAATGATTCATCAATCTATCAATATCCCAAATTTATTAGATTCTAATTAATTTAAATTTAGCTCGATATGAGAGTGAATTTTTTTTTAGCATTAGTTAGTTATTTCTATCCACAAGATTTGAATCTGAAACATTACTTGAGGAGAACAATCGTTGAAATATTTTAACCAACCAAACATTAGTAAAAGAAAACAATTTTAATATATTATATTAATGTATGTCATTTTATACAGTAAAATATTTTATATTCGCAACCAATCATAGTTTACATTTATATGATTTACACTTTGAGCGAGAGATACTTGTGTTACACTCATATTTATTCTACTTTTTAGAAAGAATTCCTAATTTTAGCATCTTTGTAAAAAATAAAAAATAAAAATCTGATAAAGAATGAAAATTGATTATCTGTTCATGTATAGGAGAGAGAAAGAAGTGTTTAGCACTCAAAATGCCCTTAAAATGGATTGTATATGACAATTCTTGTGTTGTTTGTATGAAGTTTCTTTGCATTATTTCTTATTTTCCCTAAAATAATCTCTAATTAATGAAGAAAAAACTCTTCAATAAATATAATTATATTTTATAATTTGTTATCTTAGTGATATTCTATTAGTTAACACCTTAAAACAACTAGCTTTTTACCATTTATTTTAATTTAGTTTAATAGCTTAAGATTATTTCAATTAATGAAGAAACAAGTCACTGAGAATAAGAGAATAACAATTGAATGGAGAGTGAGAATTTATTATTTATCGTTCTGTTTACAATTGATACAAAATCTTACACATGATGTACTAATTAAACCACTGATATTCTCGATGTCTATTTAAAGTCTTCAGCTTTAAATTCTAATATAAAATTACATTGACATTTTTATGAACGACAAATCTGAATAAATAAAAGAATCAAACTTTTTCTTTTTTTTTATTAAAACACATAAGATTTAGAAATGGAGCTAGTGGGGCCTTTTTAGTGTGTGGGGATTTCATATGACGGATACTCCTCTCTTGTGAAAGTAGTTTTGCAAACCTGCATAAATTAAACTCAAATGTGTAAGTAAAATTAAAGTAATTTTGTAACATGAATTGTAAAAGGCATATGGTAATTGAATGAACTACTACTAATTATAAACAAGCATTTTTTTTATTTTCTAATTTTACCTTTTAAGAGCATCTTCATTAGTTCCTTCATATGGTAGTGGTTCAGACCGACCATTCTCTAAATTGACCCTAGAGATTGGTTTCTTTAATAGCTTTTCACCAATTTGGCAAAGTCGTTCCAAGTTCTCTTTGGTAGAAATGTCAACTGAAGAATCAGTTCCAGTCAATGTGTCATCCTGCATGTTGATGAACAAGTTTATTCATTTTGCTTTTTTATGGTTGGTATCCAAAGTTTTAGTTAAAAGAAAATATCGCTTTAATTTAAAATTGGAGACACCAGAAATAGAGATTTCAACATTTAGCGAGAGTCGAATCCACATCTTTATTAGATATGAGCTAACTCTATTACCACTTGTGCCACACTCCATTTGCCCCAGGACTCATTACACTTAAATTTAATTTATGAATTTAATTTATTTCAAAAATAGTTACCAAGAGGAGATTTTTATATGATTAGAAATTTACCTGTATTCGAAGGTAATTAGCTTCTGAATGAAGTGCTTGAGTGAGAGTAGCTAAATGAAAATCCACCATATCTGCACTTGATTGAGAGAAAACATCTATTAAGGGGCTAGAACCACCATGGGTTAGCCAATCCAATAGCCCCCATTTTGCTACCATTTTTGCATTGAATTTTTCTTCATTTTTAGCTATGCCAGTGCCTAATGAAATTATTAGGAAGCGACCATAATCCATAGGCTTGATGGGAAAGAAATCAGGGCTTTCTTTGATAATTTGCTTTGTCACTTGATTCATGGCGACTAAAGTCTGGATCATAGTACCCAAAAATAAAAAAAATAATTAAAAAACCAAATTAGTGCTGCTTCCAAAATTGAACAATCAATTCTGATGTATAATGTAAATTTAAAATAGCATACAATCATTTAGTATATATATAAACAACTTTTATATTAACACAGCATAAAATTAAAATTATAAAATTAAAAAAAAAGTAATTGCACATACCGGATTATTAGCACAAACACCACCATCAATGAGGTTGAATTCGTGTACATTTCCTTTTGGATCTTGGTTTGTGAAGTTGTGGGCAGGGAGATAAGTTGGTGCAGCTGATGTGCTAATGCATATGTCTGAGAGCTTAGCATCCAAGCAAGGGGAACTCTTAATCTGCAAGAATTTTCAAATCTTATTAGGTTTTTTTTAATTCTTTATCATTGATGTGATTTTTATTTTGTTCATGGGAGGCGTCACCATGGAGTGAGATGCAATTGAGGATGTAAGAATCACATGCTCCTTGCATGGTTTGTGAGTAGTGAAAATGATCCTAGTTATTAAAATTAATTAACTTTAAATCTTCAATATATTTACATAAAAAATATGTATTTTAAAATTAAATAAAATATTAGTTAGCTAGCATAGAGTATGTAACTCATTTGAAATCATTCATAATTATTGTTAATTTATTAACTACTCCCTCTATTTCAGAAACTATCAAAAATCAAATAATACATATCAAGAAAAATAAAAAAGTATATTGGTAAATATAGAAAATTATGAGTTAATAAAACTATTGTTCTATAGTCATTATTACTCATAAATGTACTGATTGCTTAATTAACACATTTATGTTAATGACAAATATAAAGATATTTTGAAATATAATTAAAAATTGATAATTATTCCAAAACTTTATTTTTCTTGACCTACTGCTACTACAAGTAGTATCTTATTATTTTTGGATCAATATGTTGACTTTAAGCTAAACAATTGTGTTTGTATACTAAAATACAATTATTTCAATGACAATTTTCCTTTCTTTGTCAATAATTATTCAGTTCAAGATGCTGATAGCGTCAAGATTCCTACTGAGTCAAATTTTTCAACGTCGAAAATCAAACCAGAAGAACATCTTGAAAGTCGTGAAGTCATGGACAAAGAAAAATAGTCCCCAAACCCTTACCCATGAAAGTTGAGAAGATATTCCTTTCAACACTGAAAAGTGATCAAAATCAAATAAGGACTATTCTCTCAAACGTGGAGAGAAGAAATTAAGAGAGAGAGAGAGAAGGAAATTGAACCTGATAAGATGAGAAAATAGTAGGTTGCAAGTACTTGATGTCAAAGGTGGGAATGACAACATTGGTAATTGTCTCATGTAAACGAATGTCTCCAAGCTTCTCTCTGACAACCCCATGGAGGTATTCCCCATCGTATTTGGGTCCTCGCAATGATCTTATTATCTTTGCTAATTTCGTCCCACCAAGGCCACTGCAGTAGAAATTTAACCCCAAAAACTTAAATTTATGGACAATCACTATCTTTTGTTTGTTTATGTGATATAATTGTGCCATATTAAGAGAAGTAAAACTCTATATTTTAGAGAAATATATACAAATCTTTGACTGAAATCATAATTATAATTAAATAAAATAAGATTGTATAACCCATTAATTAATTAAAAATTAACAATTATAACACGATATCTAGATACAAATTCTGATAAATTTTTTTATTATCTAACATACATTTCCCTATTGAGACTCCCAAACACCATAAATAGGTAGAATTCTCTTAAAATAACCATTATTACCGGTTTAAGTACTGAGAAGATTTGTTCCATTATTATACCATTCCTCAAATTACAAGCGATTAAAACAGAGCCCATGTTAATTAATTACTAATTACCTAGGTTGTGGGAAGATTTTTGGGCTGTGCTCCAAGTAGAAGGGCTTGATATCTTTAGCAGCAAAAAGTGGACGATTGTTTTTATCTGGAGCGGTAAGCATAGCGGTTACAAGACCTCCCGTGCTGGTTCCTGAAATCACATCAAAGTAGTCTGCTAACCTTGCGTCCTCACCATCCAACTCCTGCATGCATACCCATAGATATATCAATTTTGATCTTGCAGAAAAGAAGAAGACTAATGTAATCTGAAATTCAAAATATCTATATCAATTATATCTAGTTATTTTTATTCTTAGAATAACTTTATAATATATTTACCAAATACTGTTATATTGTGACTTCGACTTCTTTGGAGCAATTTCTACATTATTTTACAAAGCAATACTACTATATATCCATTGAGAGCAGCCTTTTGATAGTCTAAAGAACTAAATAGTTCTCAAAAAACCACATTAATACCAAACAAAGCCTGAGTAATGAGCTAGCTAGCTATATCATAGCTACAAGTTCATTACATACCTGAAGCTGAGATTCAAGGAAATCAAGAATGGTTGCTGGGATGATACCCCTAATACCACCCCATCGATGCTGAGAACGGTAATTAAGTTCCCATAAGTTGGGGGCTGAATTTGTTCAATGGATGACTTTGATCTTTCCATGGATATATATCTTGCAAGGCCAATTAATTAGAGGTTTTTGTGCACAATATACAGATACTTTCTTGAACTATATACGTGTAAAGATCAATGCTAAAAGAAAAAGCTGAAAGCAAATGGTTGTAGGTTCTTTTGTGGCAGCAAGTATAATGCAACAAGGACTCAACGCTAACACAAGGAAAGATTTATGGTTGTGATCAGAATGGAGGGATCAAAGGGCCTATTTATAGTGGCAGTAGCCCTCAAAGTTGATTTGTGGTCAGTTCAAAGTTCAAAGATGAGGAAACAATTAATGAGTGAAGACGTAGTCAGAGGCTGCATATCAGTAAAAGGAATGTTATTTTATTGCAAGATGTTTAATTAGTTTGTGGAGGAAAACTCGATGCAAGCACATAGCTAGCATGCCTTCCACGTCCTGTGTAATGAGCGTTTATATATGGAGTTGTGAGCAGTGTTTATATGTTCCGCACTAGTCCTGTGTGAAATTGAAAACACTAATAAAAGATACAAAATGGAGTTGAGCCTTCCACGTAAGTAGGTCTGCACTTTGTTGCGATTTTATATATTCACGTGTGTGTAACTCGGCAACTTCGTAATTATGAATTTTTTTTTATAAGCGTAAGAAGGCAACTTCGGTCTATCAGTGCAGAAGGGTTTCCTAAGGAATCAAGTGGCGGCGGCTGTCTGGTCTATCAAATCCACCAGCATACAAAGTTAAGAATAGTTTTATACAAGTTTCGAGTACAACATATTGCTTAAAAAATACAATTGTTAAACCACTTGATCTAATTAAGAATTTGTATAAGGTATCAATTTTGATATAGTTCAATTTAAAATATTTTACATTCTCAATCAATCATATTTTACATTTATATGATTTTGAAGGTAGACAGTTATCATAAACGCCAAATAGATCTAATGACATCACTATAAATGATCTTCCACCGGTGACTAGATAGCTAAAACGATGCTTATAAAAAATATGTTGATAATGTAATAACCGGAAGGGTGTGGCGGCCAATGTTTGGTAAAAAATTCAAATATTGATAGGGTTTTTTAAGTAATTTACATTGATACATATATATTTTGTTTTACATTTAGATATATCATCGATGAAAATATCATCGGTAATACTACTAATCATTTTAAACAAATATATATATATATATATATATATATATATATATAAACAATAAACTTACCAACGAAATTATCCGTCATCAGTAAATTATTATAACTTTGTTTAATTTTTAAAGTTGAAATTTACTAATGGAATTTCCATAAGTAAATGAAGTAATATATGAACCGTGCATCCTAAACTAATGATTCTGATTTCTGTCAGTAAATTTAGTCAATAATTTTTACATAAATATCTTATCATAATTACTATATTAATAAAATATATATTGATCACACCTATCATCCCCCTCAAGCTCAAGGGTGACGATGCATCCTGAGTTTGTGTTTGAACTTCTAAAAGGGGGTAGTAGAGAGGGATTTTGTCAACCGATTACGTATTTGCTCTCCGGAGGGAATGTGCGAAGCATACACTTGTTGTTTGATGGCCTTATCTCGGACAAAATTAAGGGCAATCTCAAAGTCCTTGATGCGGTGATGAAGAATGGGGTTGGCTAACACATCACTAAGGTTATCCCAAAAGATGGATGGTGGAGTCGAACAAAGGACTTTGAGTTCTTGCAATGGAGTGTGAACGCATGCAAGATTTCCAATGACAATATAGATATCACAGCTTGCTTCTTGCTAGAGCAAAAGGCCAATTTGCTACCAAGGTAAATGCAACAACCTGAAGTAGGCTTACGATCATCACATCACAAATCCCATTCTGAATCAGAAAATGCAAGTAACCACAAACCCTTACAAAATGAAATAGCATGCCTTGGTCCAAAGTTCTTGCAAGGTACCTTAGTCCTTATCAAAAGATTTATTGAAAGAAACATGATCTCATTAAAAATGGTCTCGATAATTATTAACAAGGGAAACCAAGCTCTCGATAATGCTTGTGAAGGCTTTACTGAGGGATATAATCTCACTAATCTGCCAATAAGTGATTAAAAAAAAAACGCCATCACATTCTTTAAGAAAAAGTATTTATTGGTGAATTTTTGAATTTTATCGGCGAATTAGTTCCTCCAAAAATGAGGAAAATGAAGAAATATAGTAAAACACAGGAAGAGATGCAGAGTCAGCACAGGGAAACCATGGAGAACACTTTCCAATGGTGGGAGGAAACATAGGACGGCTAGAGGAGGAGAGATCGAGGGAGGAATCGTCACTCCAATTTTTGAGTTCTTGGTTCACCTTTCTCCTATTTTCTTCTTTTATTTTTCATTTCTTTATGTGCAACTAGACTTTTTAGCTAGGGTGCGGGTGTTGTATGATGATGTTAATGATGAATTGTTTATAAACTTCTGGAGACTTTGATGTTGGGTTTTATATATTAAAAGTTTTTTCCCTTATTTTTATTGTAATTTGTGATGTGATCTTTCATAGATTGATTTAGGGTTCATATATAAACTAGGAAATTTGTATATGTTCTAGCTTTAAGGATTAACATCATAATTTTCAAGCTAGGAATTTATCTTGAAATTAATTATGTTGATTATGGATTGGTAAGATCACTAGAACTTAAGGTAAAATGCATTTTATCTTCTGAACTTAAGTTATGGGTGTTTACATCTTAACCTTTTAAACGTGCATTGTGGCACTATTTAATTTGATTGTAAGAAAAGGGTATGTTTGTCCATTTCTGAGTGGAAGAAGATTTAGGGTTGAAAATTTTGATTAAAGAAAGATATTTTTATCCATTTAGTTATGCACGTGACATGGATATGATTACTTATCAATGAAAATGGATATCAACTTAACAAAATGGGGTGTTTTGAATTGTTTGAAAATTCTAAGGTGTTGCAATGTATATTTTGAAAAGTCATTATGTAAATTACATAATCTAAAGTTAGGGAAATATATTTTACCCTATAAATTAGATAATGATAATCAAATTATTAAAAATAACGGTATATTATATATAAAAAATTTGACATAAATAACTAGCATGATAAAAGTAATATGTATTTGGTTTAGTTATTTGATTAAATTGTTTCAAAAATCAAGTATACATATAATTATTTTTTTATAATTAATTATTTGAAAACTAATTTTATGTATGAATGAATTAACATAAAATTAATTTTGAAGTAGCATATTTTGTTTAGATTTTATAAAAATTTTACTTTTGGATATTAAATTACCAAAGTAGGATGTCAAATAATCTTACCTTTGGATATTTTGCCCAAAACATTAAAATTCCAGAATAATTTGATTTTACTTATTATCAAAAGCTTTAAAAATATGCTTTTATATATTCGTAAATTTTATATTAAATGTTTTAAGTATTTTTAAAAATCAAAGTATAACTTAGATTTAACAAAATTATTATTTGATTATTGAGTATGCTATTCAACTCTTATAATCGTTTGTATATTATAATAAAAAAAATCATTTTCACCGTAAAATGTTACTTAATAGTGATACAATCTTTTTATTTTTAGTTAAAAATATAAGTTAATGCACTTTAAGTTGGAGAAATCCATTTTAATAAAGTAATATTATTAATATAAAATAACACTTTAAAACTTAGGCTACTTAATATATACATACATAAAATTAATTTTGCAAATAAAGCTTTGTGTGTGTGTGTGTGTGTGTGTGTGTGTGTGTGTATGATTGTTTAATCCGCCTTTTTACTTAAGCATAATCAAAGAATTGACATATTTTCTATTTTCTGTTAAATGAGAAGAATTGGTTTCACAAAGGAATTTGGGATCAATTATATTGAATTATTTCTTTAATATGTAAATTCTCAACTCACGTACACAACGATTCAATTAATTTAAAGAAAAATCACAAACCCAATCCCGAGAATGCTTTATTAATTTTACATTTTAGTCTTTGTTTTATTTTATTTTTAGTTGTTATTGTTCTTAATTTATAGTGTTAATTTTATTATATTTCTTTTCATAAAAGAAGGTTGTGACAATCTAAATATAAATTGATTTGGTAAACTATTGTTTGATAAATTCAATTCTCTTGGAATGATACTCACTCATTGTATTTCATTTACTACTTCAACAATTCAATGTACTTAAAGAGTAGTTATGTTATAACCAGAACCAAAAAAAAAAGAAAAAGGAATAGATCAACTTGGGTCTTAAGTGGTGTGGACCACTTTAACCCTCCCTTTCTTTCTTTTCCTTCTTTCTCTTCTTTCTCCCGTAGCTTCTTTCCCTTCTTTTTTCTTTCATTCTTCTTTTTATCTTCCTCTCCTTCTCTTCATCTCTTCCTCATTTCTCTCATTCCCAATACAACCACCACCTCAACCACCATCCTCCTCCTCCCCATCATCATCATCCTCCTCATCTTCACCAACATCACCATCAAAATCGCGCCTCCTCTCTCCTCTCTCTCTCTCTCTCTCTTTTCTCTCTAAGTGGAGGAACCAGTTAGAGCGGTAAGATTTAGATCATTCTCTATCTCTAATATTCCACCTAGAGTAATGGGTAAGTGACAACATTGCTCTATTTATCTTATTGTGCTCTCTATGTAATTATTCATAGTAGATTGGGGTTTTTTTTGAGACTTTAAGTGTATAGATTCGGGTTTTCTAGAGTGTGGGGCTAATTAGCATAAATTAATGACATTATTAGCTCATTAATATTGTATTTATTTTATTCCTAGAGTTATAGAACATTGGAGCATTAATCGTTGGATTGGTAGCACTTGGGAGTTGATCTTCCTTTTGAATCAGTTTGTGAGTAGATATTATGTCTATAATTATTTTTTTATTCATGTTAAATTAACTCTAATTATATTTTAGAAATTTGGAAACTAAAAAATAATTATTTGTTTGTGTTACACAATTTTAACAAAATTATATCCTTTATGTTAGCTTATGTTTTAGCAAAATTGACACATGAGATGATAAAATATTGATTTTGGAAGAAATTTATTTTTCTCTGTTATGGACTTGAGAAAATGACTTGCAAAATTGTGGTTATAGCCATTGGTTGAGTTACTGAGAATTGATTTGATATGAAATATAAAATAATTATTATATGTTTTGGGGAGAATCTTTGACAGGATCTGAGCCAACAACAATAGGCATTAGCCTTGATACACATTGACTACATGTGATTAGGACCACACAATGGGTCCTTCTGCTCCGCTACTTGCATAGGTAGGATTATTCTCTTTAGGATCACACAAAGGAATGACCACTGAGTGTGAATCCTTCTGTTTATCCTGAATTTGACGATTCCCTATTATTTTATATAAAGCTGGTTGTTTTCAAAAATTATTTTTGTAAATAAAAGAATTTGTTGAATTTATATGAATTATAAAGTTATTACTGTTTTACTTATGGATTATATATTGTCTCATGTGTGTTATAGACATCCAGTCTACCACTGAGTTGCAAAGCTCACTCCTTTGTTCCCCCTTTTTCATATATAGGTGCAGCTTCAGTTCTAATCTTGGTTTCAATAGCCGAGCTCCAAGTTGGTGAGCCTTCTTAAGAAGATTTTGTATATCAGAACCTAATTTTTTTTTTTTGAGTATTGCCTGTTAAACCATCCATAATGCTCCATATGTTACAGCAGGTCCTATTAGCTTTATGTTTATGTTTATGTTTATGCTTATGTATGTGAAGTTAAGACTAGATATATATAGATTATATTATGGGAAGGATTGGTAACTGAATTTAGAATTATATTTTGAACTACATTCCTAATTATGGTTGGACATATACTCTGGTTATGAAATTCCATTTGAAATTAGTTTGAAAACTAACTTGACTTCATGTTTGATTTTGGGATTGGGTTTGATTTAAATTACATAATAGAACTTGAATTGAAATTCATATGCTAAGATGATTTTCTGAATTATGTTAAGTTGGTTGTTCTGTTCTTGGGCGTATTTGAGAATGCTTGAAGCCTGATTCTATATTTTATCTTTATTTTCATACAGGTTGCATTTCTAAATTTGGGGATGTCTAAAAAATAGAGGAAACTTTGCCCATTTTACTAAAAGCTTTCACATTAAGGCTTGCAAGAGAAGGTGTTCCCTATGCACCGATCATGGCCCAAGTTGGTTCGTGACAAAGTGGTATCAGAGTTTTAGGTTTTCCTATGTAATATGGAGTGGTGTTCTTTAGTAAAGTTACGATTATATAAATGGTAGCCGCCATTTTCATAAAGCATGACCTTTTAGGAATGCTATCAATGTTCTTTGTTTTGCCAGTTATCTTGTATGTTCCCTTATGTCATGCACTTGCTTAAGGTTGCATTCTAGGATTTATTGCTCCCTCTTACATGAAATCTTAGTCTTAGAGCTAAAGTTTTATTATCAGCCCTCTCTTTTGCTTAATGAGTTCAATTATCTCTCTTTCCCCTTTTGCTATTGTGAGCAATGTGTACTTTTGCTACTAGATTGCTAATTAAGTTGTGAATCATAAAATTTGTTAGTGTATATAAGTTGATTGATTAGTTTTGTATTTAATTATTAATGTTATTCGTACTTCTTGAGTGATTGACTGCTACTTGAAATTAGAGTTCAAAAGGAATTGCAAAATGGAGTGGCTAGAGGAACATAGGGTCTATTACGATGAGTTAAAATATGGAAAAGACCTCGCATTCTTGATAAAAAGAAAAAGAAATAAATTATCTATAATTCTATTCCTTGTAGTGGTTTATTTTTGTAGGATTTTTGAGGTTTTCCATGCTTAACATAATATGATTGAGACAATTTTGCAGATTACAAGACTTTCATCATTTTATGTGGTTTTGAGTAGGAGAGCTCATAATGATGGTATTAGTGTTAGTATGATGTTGTATGGCACAAGAAAATTAAAAGAAAATTTTATCTTAAATGCCTACGCTATGTAGATTGATTCTTTCATCTAAGGATACCATGTGTACCTCTTTTATGCTTGAGTCTACTTCCTTTTTGCTTCTTCGATGAATATACACTAACAAGACATTGTTTTTATTTTTATTTTTCAAAATTAGTTCATCTATCCTTAGTTATATTGTGTTTGTTCATTGTTACAAGACAAATATATTCCACAGACCACAATACAATTCACCTCTTCCAATCTATCTCTTTGTTGCATGTTGGTTGCTGCTACTTATCAGGTTAAAAAAAAAAAAGAGGACCTTTGCTATCTATCTTGCTTCCCTTGCTGTTTTTCTTTCTTTCTTTTTTTTTTTTTTTTGTGTTGTGATTTCAAGCTTTTATCTAATGTTGATTGCTGGTATTTGTGCTTGGTCTGGGTGTACTTAAGTTGGAACACAAAAAGACTTATATGATGCTTTTATCATGGTGTAATTCATAGATTATTGGTTGTGACTATGTGAGGGGTCACAACAAATAGGGCATGCATGGAGAGGCTAGGAAATTTAACAACATATCAAGAAAGATATGGAACCAACATACAATGTATTTATTATCTCTGAACTTATGATGTGTATTATAGAAACAATACCTTTTGGACTTTAACTAGAGAATCAAAACAATCATGGAAGGAACAAGCTCACAGAAATTTCAGAATACTCTTTCCTGGGCATGACTAGCATGTATTTTCTTTCTTTGTTTTCATACAAAAGATCGGTGATCCTATTGTAGCTTGAATAGCATTTTATCATTATGGGTGCATAGTCTTTAGGCACTAGTTGCTTTCTTTCTAGGACACAACTATTGATTTCAATTTAATATGATGTACTTTTTCTGGATGTCTATTGCGAATGGATTAGTGTTGTTAGGGAGTTAGTGATTTCAAATAAGCTAGTTATTATTTCATAATACTTCTTTATGATCAATGTGAAATGACTAGATCACTTTCTTCTGTTGAAAGGTTGTTGGCCATAGTTGAATTTGTGTTCTAATCTTGTTACTGTTATTATTATTATTATTTTAAGTCTTGTGTTTTACCTTTATAAGATCCATATGCTAGGATTTGACATGTTATTCTTCCTCTATGGCATATGGGTTATCTCTCAATTGCTAAAAATTCCTTTACTCTGACATACTTTTAGTGAGTGGAAAAAGTACATTGCTAGCCACCACTTCGATCCTTTCTGCATTAAAGTGATCCAAGGATTTTATGTTGGTTTAAGCACTTTCCTTGAACTAATTTATTATGAATAGTGTTGTATGTCTTCTGATTTTGTTGTGAATTATTATTATCTATCATTGGAGCTTATATTTTGGCACTTGGTGAAACCATAAAAGAAATTGTATGTCTCTTATCCTTGGTGGGTTGTGTACAATGATTGCAAGTGGGAATTTTTTTTTCTTTTGTAAAGAACTTGCACCTGATAGATGAAACCTTTTAGTTGAAATATGTCAATTATATGCTTGTTACCTTAATATTTGCACTTGAATCATGTGATAATGTTTTATTCTTAATTCTGTTTGCAAAATCGTGATGTTGTAGCATGTTTTCATGTATTTTAGTGTACTTAAAATGATGATATGATACATAAGAATCCATATTAACATGTTATGTGCTTGATTAGTTTGCTTGTATTTTAGATTTGATTCATGACTTGAAAGTTTGATTTAAAATTCTGCCATGTTTCTGTGCATAATACCAATAGTGTTTTGATTAGTTAAAAAAGTGGAAAAAAAATAACATGTTGATGTTTTAAAACCTATACAAAAAATAATAATACAAACTTGTGTGCCAATTCTACATAACAAAAGACTTGAAACTATGCATGAAAATCCATGTGCTATGCACCACCCTTTGTTTTTATTTTCAGCATGTTTTATCCAGTTTAAATGCTTAAAGATGATATATTGAAACCTTATAACCTATATTTTGATATGGTATGAGTATGTGTTTGATTATGTTAATTAAAGAGCTAAAAATACGCACAGAAAGTTGACTATAGATGATGCACCGATCCTTTCTTAATTGATTAATGATGATTGAATATTGATCTGATGCTAAATGGAAATTATTCATAGCTTGATTCTGGTTTTAATTTGTTCTTTAAAAATTAACTTAAGTTCTCACCTCTATGCTTAAACATACACAACACTTCCTTGTTCTTATGATTGCTTCTCCGTTGGATTTATGTGTTAGGTAGGTGAGTTTGCAACATGTCTTTCTCCAAGTCTCCCAGTCAAAGGGGTGGTAAGGTTTGGAAAATGGGGAAAGCTTAATCCTCGTTATATCGGTCCCTTTGAGATTCTGGACAAGGTAGGCACTATAGTTTATCAGCTATCATTGTCCCCAGAATTGTCCATGGTTCATCCAATGTTTCATGTCTCTATGCTTCGAAAGCATGTTCCCGATCCGTCTCATGTAATCTCTCCTCAAGTGATCCAACTTGATGAGAAACTATCTTGTAAGGAGGACCCAGTGGCCATGGTGGACCGCTAGGTGAAAAAGCTTCAATTGAAGGAGATGGTGTCAGTGAAAGTCATCTGGAATAACCATTCTAGAGAGGAAGTGACTTGAGAAGCGGAAGAAGCTATATGAGCTGGATATCTACATCTGTTTGATTCATGAGGTATGCATTGTATCTCCGAATTGTTAAAAATTCAGGAACCGAATTTCTTAAGGGGGAAGAATGTTATAACCTGGAAAAAAGGGATAGACCACCTTGGGCCGTAAGTGGTGTAGACCATTTAGGCCCTCCCTTTTTTCTTCTTTTCCTTCTTTCTCTTCTCCCTCTTGTAGCTTCTTTCCCTTATTTTCTTTCATTCTTCTCTTTATCTTCCTCTTCCTTCTCTTCTTCATCTCTTTCTCATTTCTCTTATTCCCAACACAACCACCACCTTAACCACTATCCTCCTCCTCTCTATCATCATCCTCCTCCTCATTTTCACCAATATCACCACCAAAATCGTGTTTCCTTCCCCCCCTCTCTCTCATCTCATGGTTTCTCTCTCTAAGTGGAGGAACCGGTTAGGGGCGTGTTTTGGATTATTCTCTACCTTTAATCTTCCTCTTAGAGTAGTGGATAAATGACAATCTTGCTCTATTTATCTTATTGTGCTCCCTGTGTTATTATTCATAGTAGATTGGGGTTTTTAGGACCCTAAGTTTATAGATTTGAGGTTTTCTAGTTTGTGGGGTTAATTAGTGTAAATTAGAGCATAACCGTTGAATTGGTAGCACTTTGGAGTTGATCTTTTCTTTTGAATCAGTTTGTGAATATATATTATGTCTATAATCATTTTTTATTCATGTTAAATTAGCTCTAATTATATTTTAGAAATTTGGAAACTGAAAAATGATTATTTGGTTGTGTTATGTAATTTTAACAAAATTATATCCTTTATGTTAGCTTATGTTTTAGCAAAATTGACACATGAGATGATAAAATATTGATTTTGGAAGGAATTTATTTTTCTCTATTATGGACTTGAGGAAATGACTTGCGAAATTGTGGTTATAGCCATTAGTGGAGTTAATGAGAATTAATTTGATATGAAATGTAAAATAATTATTATATGTTTTGGGGAGAATCTCTTAGCAGGATTCTGTAGCTAATGACAATAGACATTAGCCTTGGTGCACATTGACAAAATTTGATTAAGACCACACTAGATCCTTCTATTCTACGCTACTCGCATGGGTAGAACGCCTCGCTTTTAGGATCACACAAAGGAATGACGCCAGTATGAATCCTTCTGTTTATCCTGAATTTGACGATTTTATTATTTTATATAAAGCTGGTTGTTTTCAAAAATCCTTTTTGTAAATAAAAGAATTTGTTGAATTTATATGAATTATGAAGTTATTACTATTTTATTTATGGATTATATATTGTCTTATGTGGGTTATAGACATCCTGTTTACCACCAAGTTACAAAACTCACTTCTCGTTTCCCTCTTTTCCAGATATAGGTGCAACTTCAGTTCCAATCTTGCGACTCCTCAATAGTCGAGCTCTGGGTTGGTAAGCCTTCTTAAGAAGGCCTATTTTGTATATCAGAACCTAATTTTCTTTTTGAGTATTGCCTAGTTAAACCGTCCATAATGCTGATATGTTACAAGCAAGGTCCTCAAATTAGCTTTATGTTTATGTTTACGCTTATGTACATGAAGTTAAGACTAGATATATATAGATTATATTATGGGAAGGATTGGTAAACTAAATTTAAAATTATATTTTGAACTACATTCTTAGTTATGGTTGGACATATACTCTGTGGTTATGAAATTCCATTTGAAATTAGTTTGAAAACTAACTTGACTTCATGTTCAATTTTGGGATTGGGTTTGATTTAAATTACATAATAGAACTTGAATTGAAATTCATATGCTAAGATGATTTTCTGAATTATGTTGAGTTAGTTGTTCTGTTGCTTGGGCATATTCTTAAAATGCTTGAAGCCCAATTCTATATTTTATCTTTATTTTCATACAGGTTACATTTCTAAATTTGGAGATATCCAAAAAATAGAGGAAACTTTGCCCATTTTTCTATAAAAGTTTGCATTTTAAGGTTGTGAGAAAGGTATTCCCATGCATCAGTTATGGCCCAAGTTGGGTCATGACAAGTTATTAGCTACTGAGAGAATTAGAGAATGACAATTGAATCAAAGCGAGAATTTATTATGATGGTCGCTGCAAGTGAAATACAGAAGGTTACAAACGGTAATATTTATTGACATTTATCCAAACAATAATTGAATCAATGAAACTAATAAAAGAATAAAATGTTTTATCAAAATATAAGATGTATAAATAGCACTAGCTAGTGGAAGGCCTTTTTAGTATGCGGTGATCTCATATCACGGAGTCTCTCTCTTGTGATAGTATTTTGGCAAACCTGCATAAATTATTAGACTCAAATATGTTATTAATATTATTGTAATTTGTAATAGAATAGTAATAGGCGTGGTAATTGAATAAAGCAGCATTAATTAAAAAAATTATTGTTCTCTAATTCTACCTTTTGAGTGCATGTTCATTAGTTTCTCCATTTTGTATGGGTTCAGATTGACCATTCTCTAAATTGACCCTGGTGACTGGTTTCTTCAATAGCTTTTCACCAATTTGGCAAAGCCTCTCCAAGTTCTCTTTGGTAGAAATGTCAACTGAAGAATCAGTCCCAGTCAATGTGTCATCCTGCACGTTGACAAACAATTTTGATCATTTGGAAATATTACTTAGTTTTTCGGTAGGCAAAGTTTAAGTCGTATAACAGAAAAGTTCGTCTTGATCAAGGGTCATAACACATTTTCAAACTCATCATTTATGCTTAAATTTAACTTACGAACTTATCTTCACTTCAAGATAAATAAAGCTATCAATCAAAAGAAATATTTAAAATACATTTTATTTCAGATTTTTTAAAAAATTATTATGGAACTTGTTTATATATAAATAAATAAATTGAAAACTGATTATTTTAAAAAGCTTTAAAAAAATTGAAATTGCATTTTTTATATTGTAATTATTTTTAAAAAATATCTAAATATATTAAAAATATTTCTTTTTTGGAAAGAAAATGATTACCAATCCAGAATCTCATCAAAACATCCCCTTATATAATTAGGAATTTACCTGTATCCTAAGGTAATTATCTTCCGAATGGAGTGCTTGAGTGAGAGTAGCTAAATGGAAATCCACCATATCCGAACTTGATTGAGAGAAAACATCTATTAAGGGAGTACATCCCTGATGGGTTAGCCAATCCAACAGCCCCCATTTTGCTGCCATTTTTGCATTGAATTTTTCTTCATTTTTCGCTGTCCCAGTGCCTATTGAAATTATTAGGAAGCGACCATATTCCACAGGCTTGATTGGAAAGAAATCAGGGCTTTCTTTAATGATTTGCTTTGTTACTTGATTAACGGCTACTAAAGTCTGGATCATGATATACCCCAAAAAAATTTAAAACAAATTAGTACTGCTTACAAAATTAAATAAAATTTTCAATAACAGCAACAATTGTTTTTAAATATATGCACATACCGGATTATTAGCACAAACGCCACCGTCAATGAGGTTGAATTCGTGTACTTTTCCTTTGGATCTTGGCTTGTGAAGTTGTGGGCAGGGAGATAAGTTGGTGCAGCTGATGTGCTAATGCATATGTCTGAGAGCTTAGCATCCAAGCAAGGGGAACTCTTAATCTGCATGAATTTCCAAATCTTATTAGATTTTGTTTGATCATATTGAGGACCAAATTCGTGTTGATCAGATAACAATATGTGTCTCGTATCACTTGAGCTAATGCTGAAGGGCAACCACTAATTTGATTTTCTTAAATTGAATTATAGTAAACGTAACGACTTCTCTTTCATTGTTTTTCTTGCCATAAAATTAAATCAATCATAATTAATTTTAAGTCTGCTATCTTCGAATAAAAAATATTTTAAATTGAAAGATTAAACAGTTAGCATAAAATCTGTAGCGGCTAGCTTAAAAACATTTATAATAACTATTAATTTTATAACTAAAAAAGATACAAATAAGACTTTTCTTAATTTTTTTTTTACGTACTGCTGCAACAAGAAATATTAATAGCATTTTATTATTTTTGGATCAACGTGGTTGGCTTTAAGCTAGCAAATTATGTTCGTATCCCAAAAGAAGAAAGATAACTAATTACTTCTGTCTTTATCAATATAATTATTAGTTTGAGATGCTGATGACGTCGTTGGAGAGTCAAATTGTTAACGTTGGAAATCCAATTAGAAGAAAAGGAGATCATGAAGTCATCATGAGCAAATAAAAAATAGGCTCCATCCCCCCTTTGGAGAGTTGGAAGAAAATTCAATTCAACACGAAAAGTAAAAATAAGACTTCTCTCAATAACGTGGAGGAGAGAGAGAGAGAGAAAGAGAGAGAGAGAGAGAAGGAAACCTGATAAGATGAGAAAATAGTTGGTTGCAAGCACTTGATGTCAAAGGTGGGAATGACAATATTGGTGATTGTCTCATGTAAACGAATGTCTCCAAGTTTCTCTCTAACGACCGAATGAAGGTATTTTCCATCATATTTGGGTCCTCCCAATGATCTTATTACCTTTGCCAATATTGTCCCACATATGCCTCTGCAAGAAATATTGAAACCCCAAAAGCTTTAATTTCTCAATAATTAAGTGGGTTTGGATCATTTCATATATATATTTTTAATGTGATTACATCATGTTAAGAAAGATAAACACTTTAAATAATTACGTAAATATCTTCTCTTAAAATAAATAGAACTCAATTTAAGCGCTAATATCTTTCTCTTTTAATTAATATGATATGATGATCATGTATGTTAATCACAAATATGAGATCTATTCTTCTCCCTTATTATACTATACCTTAAATTAATTAGAAGTGAGTTTAAGCAGAACTAATGGTAATTACCTGTATTGTGGAAAATTTTTGGGCAGTGCTCCAAGTAGAAAGGCTTGATATCTTTAGCAGCAAAAAGTGGACGACTATTTTGATCTGGAGCAGTTAGCATAGCGGTTACAAGACCTCCCGTGCTTGTTCCTGATATCACATCAAAGTAGTCTGCAAGCCTTGCATCCTCACCATCCAACTCCTGCATACGCATGCCCATATCGATATCAATTTTGCTCTTACAAAAAAGCTAATTACACTATGTACGTACCTAATTATGAGATTTACTTATCAGAATTATAATTAGAATTTGTCAGAATTTGAAGTGGATAATTTGATAAACTAATAAAATTGAGATTACTTATTCATCTAAAGACTAAAAATAATGTCAAATCATTCTCATAAAAGGTTTTGTGCAATTATATCTGAGTAGTACTTTAAGCTACTAGATTATTGGATCCATGTTCCACATGACGAGATAACACTACATCAAGAACAAGGACTAGTTAGTTGTAGGGTTTTCTATTAAACAGAATATCCCTAGATAAATCATCTCTACCAAAAGTTAAACTGATTGACAGAGGCACATGAAAAGTTTTATAATCTAACAGTGTGTGAGAATCGGCTAGTATGTATATAGGTCAAAAACTACATATTTTTGTTGTCTTATATGTTTTATTGATGTACCTTATGCATACTCTTCTTTGAGGGTTTAGCATTTTCTAATTATTAAAAAAAAGACCTAGCTATAGACATGCACGCGCTCATTTTATATACCTGAAGTTGCGATTCAAGGAAATCAAGAATGGTTGCAGGGATGATGCCTCTTATACCGCCCCATCGATGCTGAGAACGGTAATTAAGTTCCCATAAGTTGGGGGCTGAATTTGCTCAATGCATGACTTTGATCTCTCCATGGATATGTATCTTGCAAGGCCAATTAATTAGAGGTTTTTTGTGCACAATATATATACTCTCCTGAGCTATATGTAAAGATCAATGCTAAAAGAAAAAGCTGAAAGCAAAGGTTACTTTGTAATTTTCCTTTTTGGGAAGGGAGTATAATTGATGCAACAAGGACTAAATGCTAACAAAAGAAAGTTCGGGTTTTGCTATTATCGTGATCAGATTGGTGTGCATAAGTGCCTATTTATAGTGGCACGACCCCATAAGTTGATTGTTGGTCAGTTTAAAATTCAAAGAGGAGAAAACGCTGTTTGAGCGAAGACATTGTCAAAGGCTGCGGATTGGTAAAAGACATATGTATGAATTGTTTGAAAATCGAAATCAATTTATTAGGACATTATAGGGCTCAATTTATTAGGACCTTATAGGGCTGAGAAAAAAAATGTCAATTTTTTCTTCAACTTTTTATATTTTATTTTTCTCAATTATACAACATGATGTCCAAAAAGATATTTAATAATGAAATGTAAAAAAAATTAAAAGAGCTCATAGTGAAAATTAAGGAGGCCAAAGCAGGATGTAGGATTGAATTCTTAACCCTATGCTAACAATCTCTTATAAAAAAGATTAAGAGAGGCTATTTTTTATTGCCATAAAAAATAAATTTCTTTTCATGAAAAATGTAGAATGACTCGCTGACGGGATATACGGCGTCCTTGGGTTTGAAATGTCCTGTGGTCCAAGTCATACCGCAGACTAAGACAGTTGTAGGAGACTACATAATTTTCCTATTGTTTACTGAAGAGGATTGCGACAAATTTCGACTAGAGAATTAATTGTGCGACGAGGCACCGTATTTATCTGTGACAAGTCTGGTGTGAACTAGGAAACACGCACTAGGAGATTCATATTGGAGTTGAATCTTCCTCGTAGGTGGGTGTACAATTTGTTGTGATAGATTCACATATATCCACGTGTAACTAGGAGCTTCATAATTATTATAGTGGTGGCCATATTGCATGTATCACTAAAAACTATCTTATTTCAATATTTAAGATTAAGAGCCTGAATGAGATACCAATTCTATTATTTTTAAATATAATATATAGGTAAAAATAATAAATATTATTATCATATCCAATAATAATATATTAGATATTTTATTTAGGTATTTATTTTTTAGATATTAGAATAATATTTTTATATAATTAAATGTGGCGAGTAAAGATGACTTGACGTGCACGAGTGCTTTTCCTTCCTCTCTTTTAGGATAGCTTCTCCCGTATCATTGTTTTTGACTTCTTTTATTTTAAGTATAGTGTTTTTTTTTTTTTTTTTTAAGTCTACAAAATCTGAAATTTTGCAAAATTCAGAATGATACATAATAATTGTTAGATTTTAAATAAATTCACATAAAATATCATTTTATTTTATAATTATTATATTTCTAATAAATATTTTGTATGTATTTTTTTAGATATACTACTCTTTTTTTCCTGCCCTTTGGTGATAGTCTATTTTTGTTTTTTTTTGGGTGTGGTGATAGTCTACTTTATTGAATACCGAGCTAGCTAACAGAACACCTATCATCCTATCCACATGGCAACAGATAAATTCATGTGACACCATCCATATCATAATTCTATCCGTCACAATCTTGTTGTTAAATAATTATTAGTAGGGTAAAATGGATTAATTTGAGAGATCCAATGAATTATGTGAATTTTGACACATATAATTATGATATGATACATATAATAATTATACTTACTGTTATGTATAATTGGATGATATGTTATTTTATTAGTTAGTTCAATATTTAACACAAACATACTAATGATAGGATTAAAATCAAACACTTTTTGAAAATATTTAGACTGAAATCATTTTTTAAGGGTCTAAAACTAAAATTTACTCATTTTTCAAGAATTAAACACAAAGCCATACTTGTATTATTAATTTAAAAATATTTAAAGTAAAAATTATATTTATGTTTTGAATATACATTAGACGTATAGTAATAAAATTATATCAACAAAATAGTCTGTTAAAGAGGATTGGGAAGAAATTATTTTCTTCTATATAGGAATGTTTGTTAGTTGTTAAGTGCAGTTAATTTTCTTTTTTCATGGCAAGAAATACAAGCAAATTGCAACTATTTATTTATTACATACTTAAAATAAATTATTTTACCAAAATTTTTGTGTGGCATTATTAAAAATAATTTCTGAGCCACTTCTATTTCTGCATATACAGGGTTTGATATTTGACTTTTGAACTTTTACATTTTATACTTCTTAAAAATATTAATTAAAGTTTATTAAATTTAATGAATTAGAAACAAGTTTATATTGTATATATCTTATGCATATAGCTCATGGTAGAAATTAGTATAAATCCGAAGACGGCTTTATGTTTTCTCAGTCTATGGGTGAATATATAATCCTTTATTTGATTTTAAAGGACCATTGAAGTTTGAATCCGATTGTCTGATACTATTAGCTATAGAATATTAGCGAATGTATCTTTTATATCGGCATACACTATTTATATGTTTTTCACTAATTACTTAATTAATAAATGATTAGTAATTTCAACGTAAATTTTACTTGCATAAAACCTGTTTATAAACTCTCATATATATTATAAATCATTTATAATGTGGCATAAATTTTCAATCACAAATATTAGTTAAAATTAAAACTATTTGTCTTTTTTCCTGCTAGCTCTCATAACTAATCGCAGACAAGTAGGTACAAGGAGGAAGAACTGTGTTCATGTGATTAAATGCATCACACATAGATTTCTAGCTTTCGGGAAATAATTGTCGTGATGTTTAGTGTGTTTTTGTTACTTTATGCGGTACTATATAGTATTACTTTAATGCAAAAGGTATACATATAGTAACACATAGGCTTCCCTTGGTAAAAAGAAATATATTTTTCTTGTCAACAGTGCTTATCTAATGGCTATAGATTCATGCATTTTGGTGCGTGTAAGTTCCTGTGTGTGTATATAATCCACGTGCTTAAAGAATTAATATGATAATCAACCGTCATTAACGACTTTCTTGAGATTAAACCCGGCTAGCTTCGTCATGTCCATCGAACTGTTCCATCTTCAAATTGGTAGTGGCTTACTGATCCATCAATGTATCAATATCCAGAATTTATTAGATTCTAATTAATTTAAATTTAGCTCGATATGAGAGTAAATCTTTTTTAGCATTAGTTACTTGAGTACAACACTTGTTGAAATATTTTAAACAACCAAACACTAGTAAAAGAAAACAATTTTGTTATATTATATTAATATAAGTTATTTTATATAGTAAACCAATTCATATATATTTCACTTCACATATTCCTGTTAAGATAATTATAATAAGAGTCAAATAAATTTGATGACATCACTATTTTTTATCATATGTATATTTGTATTAAAAAGTTTTGTAGTGGTAATATATCAGATATCAAAATTAAAGGAGTGGCTATTGTCACTCTTTTTTTGCTATTGTCACTTTCACTCTCAACCTTTTTTCTAGTTATCCTAAAATACCCTTTTATCTTTTTTCATAATTAAACTAATTATATATTGCCATTGCAATGTTATACAATCTCATTATTATTAATATTTTCAAATTTGTAGTCATGTATATGTAATTTTTAATTATTTTTAATGTGCACCTAATTAAATAAGCCTCGTGCTGCAAACACTTATTCATACAATGCATTTGACTATCTTTTTTTAATTAATCAATGCAATTGACTATTTGAGGCATACATATCAATAATAGAAAATAGTTTTCTTTAAAGAAAAATTATGTTGTATAGATACTGTATAAATATTTTATATTAAGATGAGTGTAGATGAGTGTGGACATGTGTCACAATAAAAAGGTATTATACATATTTAATTAAATATATTTACAGTAAAAAATATTTTAATTCTGTCATCTAATCAAATTTTCTCATATACATAATTTTTGAAATAATAGCAAGGTTCTAAAAAAACATAGCAAGGGTTCATTATTAATAAATAAGGATATAATTGGTATATAATAAAATATATATTTATATAAATATATAAAAATATAAAATAAAATATATGTCATAAAATAACTAAAAATTAAATCAGGCATTAACAAAACCCATAGAACATAACATAATAAATCTCCTAGTCAAAATAAACATTATCCATATGGATCAAATCTCTCAAGTTACTACTTCCCATATTAGAAAAGAAAAAAAATAGGAAATATAATATTTTAAGCCTTTAAAAAAAACCCAAAATAATACAATTTTACAATTTTTTAAAAAAAAAGTCAAACCTAAAGATGTTCTTGGTGGTTTTTTGAGACGGTTTAATAACAAAATCAAGAACAATGAACAATAGAATAATATATAGCCAAACTTATCTAGCTAATTTATCAATATGTCATTAAATAATTGTATAAAATAATTTTACCTAACTTTTAGGAAATGAACAATAAATTTGAAACTTTAATAAAAATTAAGAGATTCATATAACAAATACAAATATAGTATGTTTATTTCATATTAGATCAAATTATATAAAGGTTATATGCTACAACACTGTGTATGTATATTATATATATTATAATTTATTTTCTATTTATTATTATTGTTATTATTATTTTTAGAGTTTATTTTGATATATTGAGTCATCAAATTAAATATTTCTATTTTGCATTAGCTTTGAAGTAGTAGGTGTAATTTCTTTTTTTATAGTGACAGGAGATTAAAATTAAATTCTTCTATTATCTAACATGCTTATTATTAAATTATTAGATATAATTATATTACTGTATTATAAAAAAAATGTAAAAGGTAATGTAATATTTAGATCTAAATATTTTAAAATTAAATTAAGCAAACTAATAATAATAATAATAATAAATTTATACAAAAATATTATGTAGAAGTTTTTCACCATATAAACAATAGAAGCGCAAATACTATAATATTAAAAGAACATTTTGAAAATATTAACAATGATGGGTTTGAATCACATTGAAATGGCAATATTCAATTAGCTTAAGAGTTTAATTGTGAAATAGACAAAAGGATATTTTAGGACAACTCAAAAAAGATCGTTGAGTGAGAGTGACAATAGCAAAAAAAGGAGTGACAATAGCCCCTCCTCAAAATTAAATCCATATGCCCCTAAAAAATGAATATATATATATATATATATATATATATATATATATAATTAAATAGAACCCTTTAAATAATTAAAAAAAAAACATCTCAGGCATAAATTATTTGAATAAACTTGTTGCTCTTGAAGTTCAATTCAACCTTGATTTGGGATTAAGTTTCTCATATGATATGAAAATAATGAATTCAAATAACAGCACCTTTCCTGAAACAGGAAATTCAAGGTCTCGAGTTTTTCAATTCTTCACTCTCAATCTTCGTGAGGTCACAAGGTAAACAACAAACACCGCAACTTTTTTTTTTACCTTCTTGTACAAATAACATGCAACACAATGTTTTATATGACAAAAGTCGCAAAATGATAAATTCCATATTGCCGTTAGTTAAATGGCGTGCCGAAATTATTGTTCTGACTTCAGAAATAGTCGGTAATTGGCTTATTGTCATTCTTTGATTTGAAGTTCATAACGAAGTAAATACATACTCGCATGATGAACTGATAATACCATATATATATAATATTGTAGGAACAATATTGAGATATGTTAACAGAATTGGCGTCAACACGACTAATATATATATATATTATATATATTGGTCTGGGACTAAAATATAATTAGTTGTTGGTGTTACAGTTGTTAAAATGGGCCGATCAGCCAATCCACATTAGGTTGGTCATTTTGGTTGGATCACTTCAGATCATTAGTTTTGGGATAAAAAAGTGCTGACCCAACTTAATTCATTCATTTTTTTTTGTTTATTTTTTTAATTGTATAGTTCATAAAATGTTAATGAAAAATATACTTTTTTATTTTATTATAATGGATTAAAAATAAACTATTAGTAACTAGTATTATTATTTTTGCTTTATTTGTGAGAATGATAAATGAAACTTGATTTTTATTTGATAACTAAATTTCAATGACTTAATTTGATGCACCTTGAAGTGAATAAAAAAAATATATTTATTGTTAATATTTGTTGTTAGTTTGATTTTTAAGTAAAAAATATGTTAAAAAATCTAAATTTAAATATTTACAGTTCATATATATAATTTATTATTTAATAAAAAATTAAGATTTGGGTATCGGACCGGTTTGGCCCAAGATTGGGCCCATTCAAGGAGCAGAAGGTCAATTTTTATTTTTCTTTCTATTTCTTCAACCTAGCCCACATATTTTTTCAACTATTCGGGCCAATTCAATGGGACTATTGGTGCTAATGCATATCATGTTTTGATTTGTCAAAAAACGAGGATGTAGTAAAGCATTCTAGTTTATTACAAGGAATCCTTGACAAGAGTCTTCCTGAATTTTTGTTTTGGCTTGTTCAAGCCTCCTCAAATATTCAGGTATTAATTATATCTTTTTTTTTGTATTGTAAATAAAATGTGGCACGTATCCTCAGTTTGAACCATGACAGGTAGGCTAGTTGTCTTAATATTTGGTGATTCACAAGAATACTTCTACATCTCAACTGTAGAAAAATTAAAGTATACCAGATTTATTTTTATTCACCAATTAAAGTTTTGGTTGAGAATTAGGACATGACTATGAACCCATCAAATAAATACAAATTAGATATTACATATCACGCATCAATATAAGAACCTAAAAACTAAGTCCTTGTAGTGGTAATACATGAATGAAAGTCTAATAATTGATGAGGTGACCCTGTTGGCAGGTAAACTTAAATATTGCACTGCTGCTAGATGTACTTAATTAATTAATTGTATAGCTCCATTTTTAAAGTAGGGTTAAGGAATAAGGGCTAGGAAAAAAATTTCAGAATCGCATAAGCATAAGGGTCTATTTGGTACGGATATAAGATCCTAGTATAAGATTTGATAGGATAAAGTCTGATAAACTTTTAATATATATATTTGGTGTAATACTTATAAGATATTATATTTTAAATTTTATAATATTATTATTTATTTATAAATAATTATAATATTTTAATTTAATATTAAATAAAATAAAATATTTTATTAATGATTTAAATATAATTTTTAAATATCATATTTGGGTAAATATTTATTAATTAAAATTTAATTTATTTTAAATATTATTATTTCAATAAATTATATAAATATTAAATAACTCTTTTATATATTTTTAATTATAATTATTTAAATTTCAATTTTAAAATAAATATTAACTCAAAATATTTTTATTCTTGATCCTTACTTTTATATATTACATATTATTTCTTATTTCTTATTATTTTAAATATTTATTTCTATTTAATATTTATTATTTTATTTTATTTAATATTTATTAATTATAATTAATTTTTTATTTTTATTGTATATAGCTAGATTGATATCATATATTATTTGTTAATAATATTAATTTATTATGAAATAATTTTATTTATAAATATTTACTTATTATTATTTATTTAAGAATTATTTTATTTTAATAAAATATTAAAAAAAAAGTAACCTTATACATTAAAAGCCAATCAGGCTTAATACGTCCTCCTCAGTATTAAGTTATATAGTATTTTAATATATAAGAGAGTTATGATGTATAAGTTTATACAATATCGCCACCAAAAAACATATAAGAGTATAATGTATAGTATAAGCTTACCTTATCATGCCTAACACAACATACCAAACACACCCCAAGTGACTAATGAAGAGGCAAGCAAGTTATGGTTGGCCTAGAATTGGACTTATAAATCCTAACCCACTTGTTCTGTGAATGGAAACAGGAATAATTGGGTTTGTTTGGTTTTAGTTTCATTTTTTTAATTTTATGAAGGAAATACTAAAAATTGTGAAAACTATAAAATCCAGTTTTCATTTTCATTTTTCCTTCATAAATACCCAAATGAAGAATACTCAGTTTCTTTAAAAATCAAACAATTAAATACCCAAATTAGCCTAAATGTGTCAAGAAATAAATAGTCTTTTAAATTTTAAATATCTTAAATTAGTCTCTAGAATTTCAAAAGAAAAATAAATTGGTTCCTATATACAATTCCATACATGGAAAAGGAACAAATTAGTCCTTTGTACATTAGACAAAATTGTAACAATTTGTCCCTCTTTCTGAAATGTGAGGTACCAATTTAGAGCTTTCAAAATCTAATGGATTAATTTGTCCCCATATATATTTGGGGGACCAATTTGGGTATTTTGTCAAAAAAATGTGATGAGTGTTTATTGTTGCTCCTATATATCCAATTAATTTATATTTAGATTTTTTTGATCCATTCTTCTACTTTTTTCTTAATTAATATAATAGCTTAATATTTATTTTTATCATAATTTCATCTAAAATCATTAGCATTCTAAAATCATTATTCAATTGATAATTAATTTAACCTTTAAAAAGATTCAACATTGAATCTTTTTTATGTGTGTACTGATATTTGTCCTTAACTTATTGAATAGAATGATTTATATATAAATATTAACTTTTTTAAAAAAATTCTTAATAAAATAATTATCTAAATTAATAATATAACAAATGAGGAATTCAAATAATTTAAAGTAATATTTCTATTAAAGTGAGAAAGTGAAAAATTACTCAATGCATAGTGTACTCTGTGTGGGTTCTACCACAGGTGGATAATCTTTTGCTATCTCACTTTATAAGGAATCTCACTTTGGAGGAGCTTTTGTTTGCAAGATGTGTTTTAAAAAATCATGGTAAAAGGCGATTACACCTTACTTACAAGAAGTATTTATAACTCACCCACCAAATTAAGAACATAGGAGTCGAACCAAAGTTATAGTAATGCATGAGTGGAAAATTTGAGTCAACCCTACTTGGCCTAGTTTCTATATACAATTAATTTTTTTTAATGTAAAAAGCATTCAATAAGACTCGAAGCACCATTTCAACATTGTTCGGATGAGATGCATGATTACCCTTCTGCAATAAAAGCATTCCTATATATAACATGCAATTACCGGAAGTTGAGATTCAAGGAAATCAAGAATCGTTGCTGGGATGATGCCCCTAATACCACCTCCATCCATGCTAAGAAAAGTGACAAGTCTCCACAGGGTGGAGGCTCACTACAAAAAGGTGTCGTTTAACAACATTAAAAAATTATCAATTGTTCACTATTTATAAGTGTGGCTAAACGATATTTACTTCCACCACCAAGCGAGAGAAATGTATCATTTAGCCACACTTCAGTTTTACATTTAGCTATGATTACAAAATGTGGTTAGTGGCTGGCATCACATACTCCATCCACATCTAACAACACTTTGTGAAGGTGGCTAACTTCTTTTTTGTTTTTTCCAAAAATAGTTTCTGAACCATTTTTTAATAAAGAATCCTCATCCTATAATACCCTTGCCTGGCATCATTTTGAAAATTATGTTAAACTTATATTACTAAATTGAATTATTTTTAGTAAAACAATAACGTGATCTATATTGAGAAATTTTCACATGATGAAATAATACAATATACAAGTTCATGGTGAAAAAAAGTAAAAAAAAAACGTATATCTGTCTTGGCCAGTTAAAATTTGCACCAAAGCCACCTCTTGGCGGAATGCTCCTAAATATTTGCGATGTGGCCTTCAAGTGTCAAAGTGTAATGGTTTTGAGAATGAATTGAGTGTGGTTTCTCTCAAAGGATTTTGAGGAGGAGAAGGTTGACAACTCTTCGGAAAGTGCACCGAATCCTTTAAGTAGTAACCACAAAAAATGGGTATAATCCCACAAGAATTGATGCTATCAAACAATACTTCACTAACAAAATTTCTATTAAGCTTATATCAAATTAATTTGGATTGAAGATAGCTCTCAACAAAGAAACAGAATAACAAAAATAAATTATAAGTGAATAATGAGTATAAATTAACAAAATAAATAACAACTTAAACAGAGATAATTCAAGATTCTAAAACACTAGGGGATTGGGGTGGTCTAGTTTTTCCTTACAATTCTATAAATTCATAAATTACATGAGTTGGAATTACTAGACTAATGAAAGGATTTTAAGTAGTTGATACTAATTCCTTAGTTAATTAACTCTCCTCTTCCTATAGAACATGTTAGTTCCTTAACTATGCTTCAACAAGAAAAAGGGATTAGGTATGAAATTCAATCCACAATTCATACAAAATTCAAAATAAATTCCTAAACCCTGAAAATCATGAGGTGTATCTCTATAGCTAGTCCATACACAACTTTTCCAAATTATGCAAGAACCTTAAATCACTCCATGAACAGAATTCATGAAATTTGCATAATAAAACAAGAGATAAATCATCAATCTCATAATTTCAATATCATAAATTTAAAAATTCAAACCAATTCCAACCATCTCAGATCAAACCCCTAACCCCTAGCTATGGAGTTTAGCAATTCATCCTATTGAAGAACAAAGAAAACAAAAGTGCAGAAAAACTCATGAAGAACCCAAGAAATGAAAGATGAATCTTCAATCTTCACTCTTCCTCTTGTTCCTAAGGTGTTCCTGTAGCCTCAAAGCTTCCTTCCTTGTGTTTCTTTTCGAGTTTCTTTGCCTATGTAGCCTATAAGTCACGTCTTTTCCACTACTTAAGTGAACTTTTGCATGCGGCTTTTTTTTCTTTCCCAAGCGATCGCTCTATAGCAGCAACCTTTATTTAGACGTTGAGTGCTTAGGTAGTTGATTTTGCACGCTAAGGCGCTCCTTGTAGGGCAACAAACATAAAATTTTAATTAATCTAATCTACTTAAAAACATGTAAATATAATTAAAACTCAAATTAAAATGAAAATGAACCCAAAATAAATTAGTAAACATGGAAAACTCTAAATGACAAAAATCCTACTAAAAAGCGTTATCAAAGGTTCAAAATATGCTAATTTTTAATAATTTTTCACATGCACAATTGCACACATAGATAGCACATCAAATGTCTTGGTTGGTTTTGCTGGTTTTGTCCCTGGCCTGCATTTTTTAGTTTAATTTTTGGTGTATTTTTTAGTTTAATTTTTGGTATAGTGCTTTGATGTTTTGTTCCATTTTCTTTGTGTTATTTCTGTTTTTTCTTTTCATAGTAATGTTATTTTCAACACTTGATATACTTATCCTTCTCTTTTGAAGAGTCAAACTATTTCTATCTATTGAAGAAAAATCCCAAACAAACCGGATAACCCAACCCAAACCTATATTCTGGTCAGGTTAGGCGGGTCGCAAGTTCATTGGGATAAACATTCCTTATTACCATGAATATTTAAAAGTTGATAAAATAAAAATGATTGAAATTTTTAGTTATGTTCTTCTAGGTGTAGTAAGGTTTGTTTCAGCTTTAAAATAAATATTATGAAACATAAATTTTACATATAATTGAAAAGGTGGAAAATATTTTTTTTTCAGAAGCTAATCTTTTTTAGCTTATAAAAAAATGCTGAATTTTATATTATATTATTTTTATAATAATAATCATAATAACTCAATTTTGATATATATTATTTATGTATTTATTTATATGTAAAAAAAATTACATAAACATCCAATCATAATTGTCACATCAACAAAAGAGGTAGATGATAATTGATTTTTTTATCACACTTTATTTTTGCAATTGAATAATGATTTTGGGGCTATTTAGTGTGTAACTATTGGTTTTTGGGTTTTTAAGTGGAATTAATCATAACTTTTGTTTCAGGTGCCCGATTAGAGGCCAAATTCAACATGAAATGCTAGCAAAGTTGCATGGGACCAAAGCCATTAGTTTCGGTTTTTGTTTGGACTAGTTTTTGTCCTTTGAACCAGTTTATTTTATTTTGGTTTATTTGAGAGTTGGAAAATAGAGGGACTCAACCATTTTATTTTATTTTGTTTTGTTTTAAGAGCTGAAACATGAGAGACCTAGAGATGATTTGGGATTTTCATTTTTTTGCACTGTTCATCTTGTTCAACTTCTTCTTTATTTTATTTTATTTTCAGTTTTCGTTTCTGTCATGGTTGGCTAAGGCACTAATCGACCAACCCACGAATTGAGTTCCGCGTTAATCCAGAGGACGTTTTTGCTTCATATTTGTTCTTTTCTTTTCCCTTCTGTATTTTGATTCTGGATAACTTAAGGGAAGGGGTGTTGAATGTTAGATTTAACATTTAGGTTGATTAATTGAAATAAAATCAAAACGGGTTTAAGTGGGCATTACGTTGAATGAGTGAACACGCGATTTTGATAAAATGCTAGGTGATCGCTAGGAGCTTCGTTTTCCTAAATAAATGCAAGGATTCCGATTTGTTTAGGATCAACCACAATTCAGTGAGTAATTGTCCAATGATGGGTGTTTACGAACTAGTCTGGGTTGGTTGCTTTTTTTAATTGTTAATTTCGTTTTATTTGTTATCTGTTGCTATTGAAATTGAACAAACCCCCCCCCTTTAGTTTCCGTTTCTATTATGTGCAAGATGGGAAATTGGTTCATTGCGAATTTCATAGGAAACGATTAAGGTTGCTCTATATTACAAGTTTATAGCCTGATTAATTTGAGTGAGCTCGACAATCACGTCAATAGACTCAAATATTCATTGTCCTAAAGTTTATATATATATATATATATATGTGGGTGTGTGTGTACACTTCATTATTCTTAAAAATTTTACAAATGGAAACTTGTAATCAAAATGAATTAATATGTTATTTAATTGTGTCATGATGAAGTTATTTCCCTCAAAAGCTTAGTTGATTGATAGAGGATAACAAGACTGAATTCAAACCTCTAGTCATAGTGACTTTGATATCATGTCATAAAGTAATCTCTCACAAAAACTTAAATCGATAGATAATAATATATGAATGCTGTTTATATCTAAACTTCCAAATCATCATATTGTCACTAATAAAATTATTTAACTTTTATCGTGGCTTCTTAAAAATTGTACGCAACATCAAGATAACGTGATTAATTGTTTGATTATGTAAGATAATTTATAGTAATAGTACATTAAAATTAACCTCAAACAATATATAATTAAGTGATGACGTGACAATTTTTAGTATTATCTGTTATCAAATTCTATCAAGTACCACGTCATGAAAAAAAATGGCGTCCAATATATACATCATAATTATCTGATAAGTGACTGATGCTAATTATTAATTAAGCTGATGACACCAGCCACAATGAAATGGACGGAGAAGATAGGTACGGGGTATTGACTTTTATTTTATAAGAACCCAATTATTACAATTCATGGGTTTTATCATCCAATAATCAAATATATACAGAGCTTTTATATCATGTGATTCATGCTAACGCATCAAATATATATGCAAATTAAATACATATGCATTAAATTTATTCTCACTAATAAGGATCACTGAACACGACCTTAAAGGCTTAAACTTTATTAAATGGCGCCACATTTTTCTGTTCTTTTCGATAATTATGACCTTAAAGGCTTGGATGGCGCCACAACAATATCATACTAGTGTACATTATTTAACACAAACACCAATTACATAGCACATTTATACTTGGTTTCTTTGATTTCTTAAGCAATCCCATTGATAGACGTTCCATATTTACGAAATCGCCTTTGTTTGGACAGTCGTGAAGCAAACCTGCAATAAAATAGTTAAGCGTGAAATTGAGATCGCTCGAAATTAACAAGTATCATCTACTACTTGCAAATGATCATTCCCTTTAATCTTTTTTAATAGTAATGATAATGAATTGCCCTTAAAAATGATAGTGTACCATGATTAATTTAAATGGTTAAGTAATGACTTAACTTCTTATGACTTTTATAAATATATACAATTCATACCTCATTAATCATTATATCATTTCAGTCCCTAAAATTGATGCGGTTTTTGTAAAATTAACAATAAGCTCATACACACAAGTTAATTAATCAGAACTGCAAGTGAAGAAGCATAATTCTAGGCGTTATATAAATGAGAAATTAAATAATATTTGTACTCATTTTTCTGACAGACTCATTAGCCGACTAAAATAGATAACACACAACTTAGAGATGGATCTGACAAATTCTTTTTTAGAGTGTACACTATGTTGAACAATTAATGAGTGTCAATTTGTGAGTATAAGTCTCAGTATCCTGTATAAACTACTTAGTTACTCTTTTAATTTTGGTAAATACCTCCTTAAGGCTTCCTCATTTGTTTGATGAGGGTGTGCTGGTTCGTATTTGCCGGTCATGAAGTTAATCTTCGAAACTGGTTTCTTCAACAAAGCTTCCCCAACTTTCACAAGATCATTCAAATTCTTATCGGTGGCCACATCAACCGAAGATAAGTCCCCTGTTAACGTATCATCCTGCAAAATTTGAACAATTTTTGTACACAATAATTATCTCTAAACATAAAAATTATTCTGGCATATTGAATCATGAGTTCAACCTGGATTCGGATGTAGTTATGGTCAGATTTGAGTGCAGAGAAAACTGAGGCTAGGTGAAAGTCAACCATATCAGCACTAGCTTGATTAAAGGCATCAATTAAAGGGGTGCTACCACCAGAGGTTAGCCAACTCAACAAGCCCCATTTAGCTGCCTCATTGGCACTGTATTTCATGTCCTGTTTCTGTGAACCTGTTCCCAAAGATATCACCAAGAATCGTTCGTATTGCATCGGTTCTATGTTTAAGTTTGCACTTCGTCCATGGTGGTTAATTTGGTTTGACACTTCCGCTATAGCAACCAATGCCTGCTAGGTCAAATCGTAGAATTAAGTCATGTCCACAGCTTAATTAATTAGGTTTTTTTTTCAATAATTACTCTTTTCATTTATAAAAGGGTGTTGAAATAATTATTTAGGTTTTAGTCTTTTTTTTTTAAAGAAAATATCTAATGATCTTAAATATCTAAAGAAAATACTAGAGTCAAATACTGCAAGATCAATATATTCAAATATCGAAATTGGCACTTTGGAGAGAATTTTATCTTAGCCACCATTCTTGATTTGAAATTGTTATAGAACTATTTATCCCAAAAGTTAAACTATTGGGTTATGGCAAATTAATATTGGCCTTAAATCATGGCTAATGCACAATTATACCTTATGCTAAAATTTAATTATTTTTATTAGAAATGAAGGATGATAAGGATCAAACTCTAGACCATTTAATGGTAAAAACTCTAATATTATGTTATAAAACTATTTATCCTAAAAACTTAAACTGATAGGTTATGACACATTAATAATTTTATATCTAATAGAAATTGCATGAGCAATTCTTAATCTTCAATATAACTTTTAATTAATTCTTTAATTAAACAAAAAGACACGAAAATGCGAAAGATATATCTCCAATAGGCCAAAAGATAGAATATATATATATATATATTATGAAACCAAATCTTTTGTACTTTCAAGAGAATTGCAGAGAATTTGAATATCGAAATGTTTTCTTGCTTGGGAAAACAAGAATTGACAATGAAATTTAATTATTGTCAACAATTACACAAATTTTCTGCCGTTCCTTTAGAATTCTCTAATAAATACCTTTATCCACTTTCTTTTTTTTCGATTATCTATATTGTAACATAAAATCTTTTGTGATTTTATCTATCAATTTAAACTTTTAGGAAATGATTTTATAACGGTTCTCTAGATACAATACCGGATTATTTGCAGCGACACCACCATCTATAAGGTCGAACTTGCTCATCACTTGACCATGATGATTTTTGGTTTCGAAGTAATAAGCTGGAAGATATGTTGGAGCTGCCGAAGTTGCAATGCATATATCCGACAACAAGCCATTCAAATATGGCCTCTTCTTCAGCTGCGATATTTCATTTGAAAATATAATATTGGAAGTGACGTGTATAATAATATTAATAATAATAATATAAAAGAAGTTAAATATATATCAGATGTGTAGATCCTGTATCGATTAACACTCTATTCATTATGATGGTATAACCACATTCAATAAAATTCACTCATTAATGGATAAGGTGTTAATCACAATGTCCCATATAAAGTCACACGCCTATCAAATAATGAATAAAGTATTAGTGACAAGATGCTCCACACACTCTATATATACAAATAATATAACTCTAAAATATTCATATATACGTATTAAGACAAGAGGTAGGTAGCGATGATGAACCTGGAAGCTGGAAAAGATGGTGGGTTGAAGGCGCTTGATGTCAAAGGCTGGGATGACAACGTTGGTCAGAGTTTGGTGCATCTTTGTGTCGCCTAGCTTTTGCCTGACAAGGCTATGTAAATACTTGCCATCATACTGGGGTCCCATCAGAGATTTGATAGGCTTCACTATGAATGAGAGGAAACTGTTCGATCTATATATGACGGTAACATTACATGAAATTAGTACTTCTATGCACTAATATTGAAATGATATATGCATGTTTTCTCCTTAGATTGTCAATATTCAAAATTCAATAAACTACTCTAGTTAATTTAACTTGAGTTAGATCGACTCGTTATGACCAGTTATATATTTCTATTTATAATAGTTGAGTATGAGACTTTACTTAAGAAGTAACAAGTTGAACCACTTAGACTAATAAAGCGGTGTTTATATGCATGATATGGTTTGACATGGTGTAGTTAAAGAGTGTGTGTTATATATATATATATATATATAATTATTACTTATTTTGCGGGAAGATTTTTGGGCAGTGCTCAAGGTAGAAGTTCTTGATATCTTTGGCTGCATATAAGGGTCGATTATTTTCATTTGGAGCAGTAAGCATTGTGGTCACCAATCCTCCAGTACTTGTTCCCGTAATCACATCGAAGTAGTCTGCCAATCTTACATGTTCACCATCCAGCTTCTGCATATAAATATCCACCATGAGTTAACTATAAAGACTTAGAATTTAAACTAATTAATTACCACATGTTTAAATTAGTTTATTTTGAGCTTAAAAGAATTTAATTTATAATCAAACGTTTTATAAGACAATTATACAAGAAAAACAATTATTTTCCTAAACTCAATTATAAAAGATAAGCTGTGAATTTCAACGGACAAGTGCAGCGGAATTTATGAGCCTCTTTTTGCTTAGACAAAAAGTAAGGTTTGGGAGAAAATCTAAGCTTTGTTCGCGGATGGAGTACTTTTTTTTATTTTTATAGTTGTGAGATGCTAAACTCTCAATGAGAGTAGCAATTAAGGAATACATCAAGAAAGGGATAAGACGAAACAAAGCAAAACGAAAGGCCTCTTAACACTCAAAACAAACCTCTAAATGTAATGGTTATAGAGGTACAAACGAAAAAGAAAGGAAAAAAAAAAAAGGTACGTAGGCTTAGCAGAACACACAAAGAAGGCCCTCAGATAGAGTATGTCTTTGGGTTCAATAAATGCTTATAGTGGTATTTACATATACAACACACCAACCGAAGAAATGAAAAATCAAATCCAAGCTCTAGCAAACGTATGAGCGAAAAATTAGTGAGCCAATTAAGTCATTGGCATGGAGTTTATGAGTTTGACATGAGGTTTTATTTGCATGAAAATTAATTAATTAATTAATTACCTGAAGCTCTGATTCCAGGAATCCAAGTATAACTGCTGGAATAAGTCCCCTAATACCGCCCCCATCAATGCTGAGTACGGTGACTAGGTGTCCATCATCATCACTTGGAGTTACAGGCCTGAGTGTTTTTGCTTCCATTGACTTAACTTGATGTGTAGTCAGAAGAAATAAAGAAAGAAAGAAAGAAAGATGAAGGGAGCAATTAGCTAGGAGGGCAAAGAGTAAAAAAACTCTTTGAACCTTCAACAAACCCTTCTTTTTCAGAAATGTCTCGAGTTTGATACGGAAGTTCCTAGCTCCTAGGGGTATATATAGATGGACCATAATTAAAACGTGGGTTAACTACTATTTTTTTTATAAATTGGGTTAACTACTTTTGCATTGTTTATAGCGTGCTAAATTAAATGTTTAGATAGATGCACAGTAAACATATACGTATATGATTTTCGTAGTTTGTATAGTGTACTTTCTCACATGTGAATCACGTATTCATGATAAGGAAGGCACACACGCGCAAAAGGGGTTGTGTATGGATCGGAGACCATTGAATTGTTAGGGAATATCAGGATATCAAGATTAGAGAGACGTACACCCAAGTATAATAAACATTTTATGGATGTGAGAAGAGCGCCAAATTGAAGAGACGGAAAAAATAAAGCACGGTGAATAGTAATCTTAGTGGCCCATGTGTCACTATTCATATGAATAGTACTATTTAGTAAAACCAGGTTGATATTGCTCTAGTAGGACCCATATCACTATTATGAATAGTACTATCCAGTGGACCCACTTCATTCCAACAAAATAGATAAAGAGAATTGCACACCAAGATTTTAACGTGAAAAACCCTCCTGTAATTTTGAGGGAAAACCAGGCTAAACTCGAAAATATTCCACTATATTTAAAGAGTAATTACAATATAGTATATCCCTAGTGAGACTCTTCTACTACAATTTGTAGTATTACAGAGATCTAGAATATATCCAAAACTCTCAGGTATATACTCACACTACACTCTTAGAATTTTCTTACATATACTCTCTATTTTTCTCTCACTACAAGAAACTTACTCTACTTCTTTCTAAAATAGTTGAGGAATCGCTTCTAGCTGGATGGGAAAACTGTTTGGTTTCATGCTCTATTTATAGAGGATTTTGAAGAGTTAATGTGCACGTGTATAGTAACTTCCGTGATCATCTTCACATGCGAAGTTACTATACATGCACAGGAATCTCGTGATTTCGGTGGATCTTCATGTGGAGTTACTATGCATTCCCTGCACAATAACTCCCATGACAAAAAAAAGACAAGCCACCTAACAATTCTTCATCTTGGCTTGTATTTTGCAACAACCTTCAACCTTTGCAAATATTGACCAAGTCCAAGCAATTCTTAAACTTGTCAATCAGGAATGGTTTTGTCATCATATCTGCTGCTTTAAGCTGACTATCTTCTGAATTGCAACTGCACCTTTGTTGATACTTCTCTGACAAAATGAAGTCTAACATCAATATGCTTAGTCCTTTCATGATAGACTGGGTTTTTAGCCAGATGAATGATGCTTTGACTATCGCAATGTATAATTGGTACATTTTGATTCAACCCAAAACTATCCAAAAGACCATGCACCCAAATGCTCTCTTTAGGCTTCAATCAATGCCATATACTCAGCTTCAGAGTTGACAATGCCACTGGAGATTGTAATGTCACCTTCCAGCTAATAGTACATCCAAAGACTGTAAAGATATAGCCTGTCAATGACCTCCTTTTATTCAAATCACCTGCATAATCAGAATCTACATATCCCAACTCCAGTTCTTTTGACCTTCAAACACCAAACAAACATTGGTAGAACCTCTCAGGTACCGCATGATCCATTTCACAGCTTCCTAGTGTGTCTTTCCAAGTTTGCTCATAAATCTGCTTACCACACTCACTTGCATGTGAAAGATTCGGTCTAGTGCACACCATGGCATACATGAGACTGCCACCGCACTAGAATAAGGTATATGAGACATGTGCTCCACCTTCTCCTCAGTTTCTGCATTCCTTCAAAGATAACTTAAAATGTGCAGCTAATAGAGTGCCAACTGTTTGGCCTCATCCATATTGAAACATTGTAGCACTTTCATAATGTAGTTTTGTTGTGTCAAGCACACCTGCCACAATACCGCTCCCTATGAATCTCCATTCCAAGAATTTTCTTTGCCACACCCAAGTCCTTCATCTTGAACTCTTTTCCCAACTGAGTTTTCAACATACTAATTTCAACCTTGTTATGAGCTGCAATTAGCATATCATCTTCTTACAACAACAGATAAATCCATGAACCATCTGAAAGCATCTTAGAGTAGATGCAATTATCATATTGGTTTCTACTATATCTAGTACCAATTATAAATGCATCAAACCTTTTGTACCACCTCGGGGATTGTTTCAAGCCATATAATGACTTCTTCAACAGGCAAATATGGTTCTCCTTACCAGAAACTACGAACCCCTTTGGTTGACTCATGTAGATCTGCTCCTCTAGCTCACCATGTAAGAACGTCGTCTTCACATCAAGCGTTCTAACTCCAAGTCAAACGTACTCACGATAGCTAATAGGATTCTAATAGAGCTATGCTTCACCACAGGAGAGAATACTTCATGGAAGTCAATACCCTCCTTTGAGTATAACCCTTTGCTACCAGTCTCGCCTTGAACCTTGGAGGCTCAATGTCATGGATTGCTTCTTTCCTTTTGTAGACCCATTTACAACCAACTACTCTTTTTCCCTTTGGAAGTTGTACCAGCTCCCACGTTTGATTTTTCTGAAGAGATTCAATCTCCTCATTCATTGCTATCAGCCACTCGCTTCGATTACTCTCTCCGCATCACAGGAGCTACATGGTTCATCTCCAACTCACCATCTGCCATAGCCAATGCAAAGGCTATAGGATCTGCATCTAATGAGTCGAGTGCACAGGCAACAGAATCCATATACCTTTTTGGTTTCTGAATTTCTCGTCTTTCTCTACCAATAGCAATACCTATGGCTCGCTTCTTGTTTGTTCACCAGTCTCCTCATAATTAGGTTCATCTTGTTGTTTTACTTCAGGTTGAGCAATACCTGAAGCACTGCTGATCCATTGCATCCTTTTCTTGCTTCACCTTCCCACAATCAATCTCTAGCTCCACCTGCTTCTTAGCACCATGATCTGTCTCTTAATCTAATTTAGACTCTTTCTTCTGATTTAACACTGCCACCTCGTCAAAAGTGACATCTCTCCTGACAATGATTTTAGGTGAACTTGCCTTCTCTGTACACCATAGTCTGTAGCCTTTCACCCCTCATGCATACCCTAGAAATATACACCTTCTTGCCCTTGCCTCAAGTTTATCATCACTCACATAGGCATATGCCGACAACCAAATATCTTCAAATTAGAATAATTTACAGGTTGACCGGACCATACCTCTTGTGGAATCTTCAGATCAATAGCCATTGATGGAGATTTGTTTACCAGGTATACAGTTGTATTGACGCCAGCCCAAAATGATTTGGGAAGTGCAGCATTAATTCGCATGCATCTTGCACGCTCCATAAGTGTCTATTCATCCATTCTGCAACTTCATTTTGCTATGGTGTTCCTGGTCCAGGATGGTGCCTCACTATACCAGCATTTCTTCCACAAATTCTTTCTCCTCCATTGTCATTTTTAGTCTTGATTCCTGGTTTGCTTCTCGACCATGGCCTTCCATTGGTTGAATTTGTTGAACACCTCTTCTTTTTCTTTAGGAAATAAATCCAGACTTTCCTGGAATAATCATCTATCAAGAGTAAGAAAATAGCGAGCTCCACCTAAAGAGTTAATAAGGGCTGGACCCCAAACATCTGAGTGGACATACTCCAATACCCCATGCTGTTATGTTTACCAGAACTTAACTTCACCAGTTTCTGCTTTCCAAATACACACTTTTCACAGAACCAAGTTTGCAATTCTTCAGGGCTTTCAGCAAAGCCCCCCAGCAAGTATGGTCATTCATTTCTCACTCATATAACCAAGCCGCATGTGCCACAATCATGTAGCATCATCATTTCTTTCAGAAGATAGAACGAACAGTTCCATCGACGTGCTTCCCAGGATAGATAGATTTCTGCCCAACTTTCCTTTCAATACCACCATCGAGCCTTTGAATACCTTCAAGAAACCACCCTCTCAGTGAACTTGTACCCTCGATTATCTAGGGCACTCAACGAGATCAAGTTTCTACCCAGTTTCGTTACATGCCATGCTTGAAACATCCTTTTAGTACCATCATCCAAATTTACTTGCACATCTCCTTCACCTGCAATCTAAATAATTCTATTATCTCCCAATCTAACTTTTGCCTCCCACTTTTTATAGGATGAGAAAAAGCTTCGATTAGGTGTCATGTGAAAAGATGCGCCAAAATCAAGGGTCCACTCGTTTTGGTATCACCTTGAATACTATCAAGGCCGTACCAGGATTGCATCATTATCATCAGAACTTTCAATTGTTATGTTGGGAATTCTCTATTTTTCCTTTCTTCTAGGCAATTTCTTCTGATATGTTTCGTCTAGTGATAATGAAAGCATTTTACAGACTTTTGCTTTCTGGACTTTGATCTTCCCTTGCTTTTGTTTCTCAATCCTCTTTCTTGACTACGCCCTCTCGTCACGAACAACCCATCTAGGACCTTCGCATTGGGTCCAGATACTAACTTCTGATGCTCCTTTATCATCAATGATTCTTTGACAATTTTCACTGAGATATTGGATCTACCATAAAGTATGGTATCACATAAATTATCATAAGACGGAGGTAGTGAAGTCAACAAGATCATGTTTGATCAACATCTTCTACTTTAATTCCAGCTACTCAACATCAGAGATCATCCTGTTGAAGTCATCAATTTTTCTCTTGAATATTTGAATGTGTAGGAGCTTCCTTTGATAAAGCTTGTTGGACAAGGTCTTTACGAATATTTTTCTTCCAAAGTCTTCCATAGTGAATTCTTCTTCTTCCATGACTTCTCGCAGAACATTGTCTGCAAGACTTAACTGGATTGTACTCAATGCTTTGGCCATCATCTCCTCCTTCTTGTCATCAGGTAATGACTCCGAAAATTTTTCTTTGCCTTACAATGCCTTTGCGACACCTTACTGATTTAGCAATGCCTGCTTCAACTTCCATAGCCTGAAGTCGTTGGACCCGTCAAATTTCTCCACTTCAAATTTTGGCACCGACATCTTCGATCTAACACCAAGTGGCTCTTCAAGCACTAGGGAGAAATTCTTATGTGGAAGATCAGACTAAACTACAACCATAGAGCATACTAAGAATAAATCCCACCATACCAAAGCTCTGATACCACTTGTTAGGGAATATCAAGATATCAAGATCAGAGGTGGGTACACCCTAAGTGTAATAAACACTTTATGGATGTGAGCGGAAGCGCGTCCAAATTGAAGAGACGAAAAAAATGAAGCGATGAATAGTAATCTAGTGGAACCTACATGTCACTATTTACATGAATAGTATTGCATAGTAAAATCGCGTTGATATTGCTCCAGTGGGACTCACGTCACTATTATAAATAGGATTATGCAATGGGAGCCGCTTCACTCCAACAAAATAGATAAAAGAACTCACACCAATATTTTAACGTGGAAAATCCTCCTGTAATTTTGAAGGAAAAATCACGGGCCAAACTCTGAAAATATTCCACTATATTTAAAGAGTAATTACAATATAGTGTATTCCCAATGAGATTCTCTTCTACTACAATTTGTAGTATTACAGAGATCTAGAATATATCCAAACTCCCAGTGTATACTTACACTACACTTTTAAAATTTTCTTACATACACTCTTTATTTTTCTCTCACTACAAGAAGCTTACTCTACTTCTTCTAAAACAACTAAGGAACCGCTTCTCAACTTGGATGGGAAACCGTTTGGTTTAAGGATCTATTTATAGAGGATTTTGAAAAGTTACTGGACACGTGTATAGTAACTTCCCGTGATCACCTTCACATGCGAAGTTACTATATATATATAGTAACTTGCAGGAATCTTGTGATTTCGGTGGACTTCACGTGGAGTTACCTACATTCCTTGCACAATAACTTCCTTGACAAAAAAGACAAGCCACCTAACCTAATAAATCTTAATAGGCTTTCTTTACTTTTTCTTCTTTTTTTTTCCAGATAATTCATGGCAAGGTATAGTAACTAATCCCTCTATATATTGATGTAGGTCTATTTAACGGGTTAGACACTAGCCATGAATTTTAAAGTTGCTTCAAAGAGAGAATCATTACCATCTCATCTCAACTCCTGTAGTTTAATAGGGTTGTTTGGCTACAGTATTTTTATTTTCTATCTTTATTTTATATATTTTTATTTTTAGAATTTTGTGAAATTAATATTATTACAATAACATAATAATAGAAAATAATAAAATTCTATTTTAAATTTTTATTTTCTATTTTTACCATTTCCTTCTTAAAATTTTGAAAATAGAAAGCACACAAAATAAAAATAAAAAATGAAAACTAAAACCAAACATATTCTTATTTTTAGAATTACTAAAAGCATTATGTTTCAAAACTTTGTTATGACTCCAGTGCTTTAAAAACATATAGTCTCATTTTTTGCATGCAAATAATTTTTTTTACTCTTTAATCAAGTACGCTGGTTACATAGTTTTTTTTATGTTTTTTTAATTTCCAACACCTTGTTTCTGCAATACTAATATATTTTGAAGAGATACATAGTGTAATTAATGCTTCACGTATGCTAATCATGTGTTCTTGACAGCGATGGCCAGCCAAGTAGTACACGGCGGCGAAACATCGGATCAAATTAAAGTATTAAACCCTGCACGGTAAAAACGTTGTTTCATTTTTTTTCCTTATCTGTTTTTTTCAAGGTTGTTAGAACAATTTTTTGTTAAAAAAACCTTCGCATATTATATTATGGTATATGCTAGTATTTAGAACGATCATAAATGCGGGTTTAATTAGTAAAGATGGATCTAATACACAATTTTTTTTCCTAATAATAATAAGTATATACTATTATTTAACATCAATATAAAATCTTTTAGATTAAATATTTTAGTCAACAAAAGTTAGCCAACTTGATTATAAAAGTTTAATTATTAATGAATTTTACCTAAAAAATAGATGAATAAATTTAATTTTATATTTTTTTTGTTACTTCTATTATAGCTCAAAAAATCTTTTTCTTAATATAGTTTTAGGATTTAGGTTTAATTAATTTTATTTATTAAATAATTTTAATATATTTGTCAAATGTAAAATATTTAAAAATAAATAAATATTTTAAATAAATAATAAGCAATATATAATATACAAAGTAATAACTAATAATAAAAATATTTTTATTTGATATATTTTTAAATTAAAACTCAAATAATTATGATAGAAAGTACTATAAAAATTAAAATATATAAAAATATGGTATTTTACATTTTTATAATTTATTGAAAGAATAAAAAATTACAAAATATTGAAATAAATGATAAATAACATTTAATATAAATTCTAATTTTAAACTATAAAAATCGATGAATATTGACAGTAATTTAATTTAACTATATTCAAATAATAATATATATTTATAAAATTATATTTAAATGATTAATAAAATTTATTATTTTATTTTATTGAATATTTATTTATAGTTATAATTATTTGTAAAGAAAGGATAATATTATATAATATAAAATATAATATAATATGTTACACAATATCCTGAATTCCAGGATATTGCAGTCGAATAAATTTGAATTTTTTTTTTATAAAAAGAGTTTACCCTATACTATTAAATCAATAGGTCTTATTATATTATTAGATTTTATTTTATCAGTGCGCCCAATATATCATTTAGTCTCTGTAGATAAACCTCTGTCTCAACATAACGGCAAAGCTTTTTAATCCCCTGCGAAGGGTAATTAATATTTCTATAAGTCACTTTCAGTTTTTGGCTGACTTAACTGATTCCTTAATATAGCAGCCAGGCCATATTATTTTATTTAAGCACAAGGAAGGCGTGAGTTTGATAATAATATAATATAGCTATAAATAATAAGAAAACATGGAAAGGATAAGAAGGACATAGGTGCACTCGCCCCTTCGTAATAACTTGCATATGAAACTTCGAAAAGCATTTTTTTTACCTTTTGATCAATTCCGTTAAATAAGCGTGTTTACTGAATTATTTGGCCAGAGTGTCGGTATCTTTTGATAAGTGATGTTGAGTTCGAGTTATTGGTATAAAATAATCGACGTTTAAAGAATTATATTACTATAAAATCTCATATTCTTGAACATAATTATGTCCAACAGGAGGTTGCTCGCGAAGAAGCAAAAAGTAGTAATTGTTTGGCCTCGACCCTGACAATCTTAAACCTTGGTGGGGGGTTATAAGGGTCTTTTTCTCACTTTCTTAACTCTCCAATTTTTGGCTCCAGGACATGTTGTCTATGAAAAAATTAACAAATTTGTAACTTCCATTTGAACCTTTTAGTTTGGGAAGAAAATCACAGCCAATCGATGCTACAATTAAATGCATGATTTATCAAACATCTACAGATATTACTGAATTTTTTTCGTAGTTAATACTTGCTAAACTCTTAGGTAGCATTTGGTAGAGAGAGATAGAAATACATGGTGAAGACAATAGAAACGAGACGTAAACATCAAATATGTATAGCGATATTATTGAAATAAAAAAATATTAAATTTTGTCTCGGATCCCGTCCCACTGAATTTTAGAGGTATAGAAATTTATATTTTTTTGATTCCCCTTCTGCCTTTACCACCAAACAGATTTGTCTCCGCATTTGTTGCAAAGACAAAAAAACAAACACTACCTATGAGAGAATAGCAAAATGTGCATAAAAAAGTAAACAAACCCAAAAATGGGGCCAAACAAAAACGATAACAAAACCAGCCAAAACAACAAACAAAGATGGAAACCAAACATTTAGAAAATGACCAAAAGCACCACACTTACAACATACCATCAACTAATATAGCCATCCATCAAAGAAACCGTAAAAAAATAGAAAGCAACAAACACATTATAGGATATCTTTAGCAGAAATATGAGACTTAGCTAGAGCCATGACCACTCAGTTTTCATCAACAAAGGACAACCCCAATTCCTTGCCTAAATCCTAAGTATATTGAGCCTCCATCAAATCGTCAAGGGATTCCATTCTAAGGCCGTACGTCCATACCGGGTGACTCACGTAGGAGCACCTTCTTCCTACAACGCTTGGATGACCTTGAAACAGAAGCATTTTCCTTTGGTCTTACCCCAGTCACCTTCTTAAAACTATTGTCTTCTTCGCAATCCAATACAATAACTTCTTGAGCATTCAGAGAGATACATATAGATCACTAATTAATATAGAGGATAAAATTGATAATTGAATCCAAATTGCGATAATGTATGAATAGAAGACGAATTAGGTGAATCAATGTATATAGCTCTCGCTGACATAAAAACCAAAAACTATATATATACTAATGTTACTTTATATATATATATATATATATATATATATATATATATAAATGAGTTAAATTTTAATTGATTGACAATATAAAGATTATTTGATTAAATGGTAATATAAAGTTGTATAATATAGTAATATTAATTTTAAAAAAGTTGTTTACATTAGCAATTAAATGTTATTCCCTCTATTTCAAATTAAATGTCTCTTTTATTTTTTTTTATTTTATAAAATAATGTATCTAAACGCAAATTTATATTTTTTTATTATTTTATAAAACAATATATCTAGACACAAATTTGCATCCAGATATATTATTTTATGAATAAATAAAAATGAGACATTTAATTTGAAACAAAAGTAGTATACACTCTATTCATTTCATATTAAGTGTCACTTTGACTTTTATATAATAATTAAGAAAATGATTAAATCTCATTTATTTTCAAAACACTAAAGTAAAAGAAAATAATGCCATTTCACTTTTCCTCTCTCTTCATTAATTGTATCATATCCACTCAATCTCCCACCACCCATCCTTTCTCCTAAATAAAAATAGGGATAAAATGTGCATAAAGTAATTAATTATTCATTGATAACCGAAAACGGCAACTAATTTGAAACAAAAAATAATTTCCAAAAATGACATATAAAAAGAAATGGAGGGAGTGTATGCTTAAAATGAAAATTTCTCCATACGTTGGCTCTACGTACACTATAACAGGACACGACAACTAAGAAAGCTCACGCGATTTGTTCCAAACACCCCAGACCGTAAACAAACACGTTATAATTGCAAATCATAGGAGAGGAGTATTTCAACCTTCCACCATCCACCAAAAAACAGAGAGTCAAAGACGGCACTAATGTCCATCGAGTTAGGTAGCGGTTGACGAACCCATACGGGCCTCGTTAGTGAAGTTGATGCAATGACGACGAAAGAGATTGGACGGCGATTTTTTTTTTACTCGAGATATATTATTTTGCTCACTATATATGAGATATAATATCAACTTACATCATATCTATCATTGAATGAGATTGAAGTTCATTTAGTGATCCATATTCAATCTAATAATGAATGAGAAGTGAGATTAACATCCAATATTAGATTAGGACAAATAATATTTTTCTTTTTGACCCACAACCATACGCCAAATGATTATGCATTACTAAGACTATGAAGTGAAGAAGAAACGTGTACGTCTATCATTTAATGGATTAAGTCCAAATTTGGAGGAGGGTCGCTTGAACGGTTTAATGAATTGTTTAATTTGTACTATAGCATGTCTGGGGAATGGATTTAATTGTAATCCAGTATAAAATAGTTTTATATATTCATCTAATATAATCATATAATAATACATCAGTAAATATGATTGCTTTTAACGCTCACTACTCAAAAAGTTATATAAAAGAAGAAATTTAATTGGATAATAGTGTAAAATTCTTTTATCCTGTTAATATATTAAAATTAAATTCTAGGAAAATTCTATAAAAGGTTTAATTTCTATACACCTATAATAATATAGTTTCGTTGAAATAATAAATCATATTAGGTTGTTGTAATGGTAGATAATTATTTTATAAGATTTGCTACATTGGTTAAATTTTGTTAGTTGACACTATAATTTACACTATTAGTGTACATAAATTAAATTTTAATACATTTTTTTAAAATGAGAAAATGTCTATTTTGGTTATTGAAATTGTATGTATACTTCACTTCACACTACAAGCGTAGGATACCAACCCTCTTACCAACGAGATTTTCGACGGCTGGCAATTATACCGATGGGTATACCGACGCCGCCTATTTGCTTTGCCGTCAATGAGATTATCCGACAGTAGAATAATACCGTCAGTATTTATCGACACAATTACCGACGAATAATAAAATACAAAGTAGTCGGTACAATTATATAAAAAGGCATCAGGAAGCCGTAGAGACATTTATACCGATGATTTTTGTTTTTTTTACCGACGAGTATTTAAATAATTTTTCCCTTTTACCGACGGGTAGATATTTTGAAAATATAATTTTATTTAATTAATATTGTCTGTTACCGACTAATAAACCTTTAACCCGGGGATTAAATTGTAATTTATCTTTAATGATTTATTCTTTAATTATTTATTTATATAAAAACCTAATTATCAATAAACTGATATTACATAAGAAGAATAATAAAATGAATAAATTAAACTGAATAAATAAAATAGTAAATTATAACAATAAAATATATACAAACTACAGTAAATGTAAAAAAATCCAAAGAATAAAAATGAAAAAGCTAGATAAAAACTAGCTGAAGTCCTAGCATCAGCATCGTGAGGCGTGCATCATCATCATCAGCATCATCTGGACCATCATCGTCATCGCGCGTCCGACTTGACTGGCCCTCAAAGATGGAAGGGGGTGGGATATGGGAGCGTCCTCCAGAAGCTTGAGGATCCTGAAGCATGCATGTCCCAGAAGAATGTCATGACATCTGAATGATCTTTCCCTGCATCTTCAGAACTCAGCTTTCGCCTTCTTGCTTTATCCTGCTCCTCTTTGCTCCTCCTCCGCCGGCTCCCAGGAGAGCTTAGCTCTCGGATCTCTTTCAGCTCCTCCTCCAGGCCTGCGCCCGCCCGCCGCTCTGAAGCTCCTGAAGAGCTATGCTCGCTCCCCCGCCGCCTGATCACTGGCCTGTAGCAACAGCTCATGGTTGAGGGCATGGACATGCTCCCTCAGGGCATCATCCCCATGCTCTACCCAGTGACGGAGGATGGGGATATACTCTTATGATAGTACCTCATCCCATATATGCGACTCTTGTAAGAGCCGCCAACCACCTAGGCCCACACATCCTCCTCGAGGAGGAGGAGGAATGTCAGCATCGGGCCCAGCTTTAGCCATCTGGGTCTGGTCCTGGGTTTGACCTTGAGAGGTCTGTAAACTCACGCTATAAACATATATTTTGACAAAAGCAAAGCAATCATATAATTACCTTCCACTCCTTCCACCACAACTCCTTGACATCAGGAGGGATGTCAGTCCATGTGGGCCACAGGTCGTTATACCGACTCTGTATAACCTCCGTGATCCTGTGAGCCGCATGGAGAAAACTATTACATAAATGAAAAAAATCAAAAACCAATCAAAATTACTCAAATATCATAAGCAATGTAAAATTAAAATGTAATAAAAAACATGTTTCAACTTACTTGTCCTTACGTCCAACCTAATCTGCCAGCAGTCTACTATTAGGCCCAAGTGGCCTGCACCTGGGCCGAGAGGCCTCCCATCGGCATCCCATGCCTGTGACCCGTCGAGGAAGGAGGAGTCTGATTAGATATGGGGCTGGGAGTCGGGGTAGTGATAGGGCTACGTGGTGGTAGGGAGGGGAGGGTCATAATGCGAGTGGACTTGAGTGTGAATACGGGAGGGTAGGGACTGGCATACCTGAGTGGGCATCATCCGAAAGCGTAGAGTGCTAATGGTTGGGATGAGGTAGAGGTGCTGGAAAGGGGGTGGTGGAGGTAATGGAAGGGAAGGTGGCTGAGGTGGTGGGAGGGCGGTGGCTGAGGTGGTGGTGTCACGACCGACTTGGGAACATGACCGGCACGTGGGAATCTCATCTCACGTAAGCCTTATGACCTCTGAGTCTTTCTATATGCATATTTAATATTAAATCCATTTAATAAACATCATTTCCATCTCTAATAAACCTTTGGATCTTTGAAAACATATTCATCATTAATAGCATATCATAATCATTTCTAACATAGTTTCTCTGAAATTAGAAAACAATCATTTCTCAAACTCTAAACATATCCTTGTGACTCAAAATATATGAGTCTCTCTATACAAAGTATACATGAAAACTGGAATCATGTAATTACAAAATAATCATGATAAATCAATGCCAATATATTTCTATGGTCCGGGACCCCGCTCACGTACACTGGAGCACTATATTTCTAAACAAAATACCAAAAGATACTTCACTTCAAAGTGAAGCTCGCAACTGGAACTTTCTACTCGGGAATAAGGTGGATAGAAGGACCCGTAAGCTAACGTATCTGTAATGGAAGAAGGGAGAGGGGTGAGTTTCATCAAAAACTCATGAGTAGGCCCTCACCCATAACCCTCTCATGGGACAATCAAGAAACAAATAATCATATATAATCATCAGATTAATACAATATCTCTGAAAATCATATTCATAGTCTTACATAATCACATGTACCTACATTTATATATGTATATATATTCAAATTATCATTTCATAACTCAATAAAAGGAATTTCTTCATTTACTTTCCTATCTAGTCACATAAAATCATAGTGTAGTAGCTCCTAAGAACAGTGATATCTAGTCTGATCCTGTCTAGTCTAAGGGTGCCAACACGGGCTCCACCCTCCTAGACTTGTCTAGGGTGCAACACGGGCTCCACCCTCTAGACCTCATTCCTTCCCCCAACACGGGCTAAGGGAAGAACATGTGTTTTCTGTTATCTCTGGCCTAGGCACACTGGTACCAAGGTTAACGGATATACCGTTAACACAGCCTTCTCTATAACCACGTCTAACTCAATTAGAAATCTAAATATTTTCTCAAAGTCTTCTATCCTAGAGTTCATAAGCTCTAGTATATAAAATCAATAAATTCTGAAATTCATATAATTATTACAACATCTCTAATCATTTCTCTCAAAACTCTATTCTTGAAATCATAAAATCTCTAATATATATGTATAATTATTTAAACATGAAAACTCTTGAAACTCTGAAAGCTTTGGTCTCAAATGACTGTAACAATCTGACTTTAGCATCACTGTGACTATGAAATCATGCCCAAGGATCACCTCTTCAGGCATTCGTTTCAAGCCCACAGAATATGTATTGGCAATTGTTATGAATCATATTGAATTTCATACTTCTGAGTATCATAAAAATACTTATTTTCTCTAAAAACCCTATCATATACTTGTGCTCTACTCTGAAAATCATCATAATATTTCATAAATCTCTAAATATAATCATATTCATACTCTTGCTCTTTAATAAAAATCACTTTTAACAATAATGGTCCCATGAGTTTCAAAAACATATATTTCATGCTTTCATTTCTAATATCATATGGCCACGTCATAATTTCCTGAAATTAACTCTAATGATCAACATAAGGATCATAGGATCTGAACCCACTCACCGTTTGAAGTCGGGAGTATATGGGCCCCACCAACTAGAGAACTTGGAATGACACCAACAACTGCCATAGAGCAATTATAACTCTAGATTAAACTCTAATAATCTCTAGAGGGCTCTATCCTTATTCTAACAAAATTGGAGGAGGACCCCACTTGATAACAATGAAAGAAATGATCGGTCCAAATCCAAGATTATGAAAAAATAAAGACATAATCTAACAGCATATACTTACCTTGAAGCTTGGAAATGATGGATTTGAGAGAGAAGAAAATTGATGAAGGAGAAGGGAACGCGTTCTGTGCGTTCTAGCCGAAACACGGATTTTATAAACTTTTACCGCCTGGGAGGTGGAATGACCGCCTGGGCGGTCCTCTCTTCCAGCGACCACTTCTCTCTTGACCGCTGGGCGGTCATATGACCGCCTGGCTCCAGGAGGTTTCTCTACGACGGTCTTTGCTGCCTAGGCGGTCCATGGCGGGGGCGGTCCAGGAGGTTCACTTATTTACATTTCTTAAAACATAAATGTAAATAACTTTAAAACATAAATGTAAATAAGGAAATACCCCATTTGGATTCAAATAAAATATCTAAAAAATTAAAATCCCAACAACTTCAGAATCCAAATTTTGGGTTTTAGATCAAATCAGAATTTCTTGAGATTTTCTAAACTTGTGGGCTAAAAACGAAACACTTAAAGGTTTGATAAAATTCATTAAAAATCACTCTTCAACTTATTTTCCCTCTAGGAACCATTACGGGACTTTAATTCCAAGAATATGGTTCTATCATATAGCCCTCCAATGAGGTGTAAGATCCTCACTTAGCGAAATTTAGACCCTGAGTCTCGGAAACTCCTAGGCTATATGAGAACCACTCCTCCTGTACCTCTGGGATCACAGTGGTGGTGGTACACCGGCCTTAAGGTCGGCCTCTGCCTCTACCTCTACCGCCATCCTGAAACAATTAAAAATAATACACAACAAAATATTAATTAAATCAGGAAATTTCAAATAATTGCATATAATATTGAACACCTTAGTTAATTCTAAAAGTGTATAATTTTTTCATCATCACTCTGTTGATCACTAGGTGACTCATCGAAATATAATTTTTTAACGCGGGCTCAAATTACTACTATAAAACATATTAAATTGGTTTTCTTGATTTTTTTAATACAATTATTTTAATCCTTTTTTTTAATCTTATTTCCTCGGCACACATTTTTTTAAAAACTTTTTTCCCTAAAACAAAATTTAACAAAATTTTGTTCATTAGGAGCTTCCAGCATTAGATATTTCTTTTAATTGGTCTTTAAATTTTTTTTAATAAGGTTAATTTTAATCTTTTATCCCTAAAAAGATTTTAACAAAATTTTGACAACATCTCCCCTTAAACTAGGAGTTTCCATCATCTGATATTTCAGTCAATTCAACAATTATAGATATTATTATAAAAATCAACAATAGAATAGGAACAGTTAAACGTTATATGTTAATAATTACATACAATTCAAATAATCCTAAAACCGTTCTATTGCGCATCCCCTTATAACTCCACAACATGCATTCTGCAATCTCCACAAACACAAATAATCCGCAAACAAATCAAACAAGTCGGGAAGGACCTCTACGCCTTTCCCTTCAGTCATGCAATCCCTATTTCCTACAACTCTATCCTATAAAATATAAGTCTTTATATATCATACATATATATTAAATCATTAAACGATATAAATAATAAGGAATGAGTTACTAACCTCTATAGCAAGAAAAAAAAATTGAAATATAAGGAAGCTCTCTTGTTAACCAAGTCCAATCTTGACAATCCAACATTATAAATTTCAATCACTGTAATTATATACACACAAAACATAGATTAACATATACAAAAACAATGAAACCGATCCCAACGTCAATAATCGCTGTGACCCTCAAGCAAAACTCCTACATTAACAAATTAATAACAGTAATTAATCCCCAATACAACACACACACAATATTATGGGCACCAATAAACGAAAGAAAAGTAAATCAAATAAAAAAAAGTAAATCGATTAAAATGCTCACCAAAGCCTCGGATCGTAATGGTCGCCTCCGTTCTCAACGGAGCTCTGACGCGATGAAGCCAAAAACCACGGCAGCGGGGTAGAGAGATGGAGAGGAGTTTTAGAGAGAGAGGGGTTTAGAGTGAGGAGGAAGAAGGGCTTCAACGTAGGTATATCGCGCCTTACCGGCTAATCAATTAAATGAAACGGTGCATATCATTGATAAGTAATTACGATTGAATTACCGACGGGTACGCTAGTGTTTGCGCGATGTAAATGAAATTTGAAATACCCTTCAGTTAACCCGTCGGTAATCCAATATCAAAATTCTTAGCTACCAGTTCGGTAAAGTCGATAATTCCATTCATAAATTATTAAATATTAATCATGTTGAGTCTCCAATTTAGTCGGTAATTTTTATCATAAATAATATTTATTTAAAAGGGTAAATACCCATCGGTAAGATAGTTGGTAATTCAATTCATAAATTATTAAATATTAAATATCTTGAGTACGTCGTTACCTCGGTAAATGATTTAATAAATATTCACTATTAAATATAAAACTCACCCGTCAGCACTCCAGTATACCATCGGATACTATGTGCGCCAACTGGTGGTGATTGGCGCCATCATTTACCGGCATCTATACCATCGGGTATTTTATGTAAATTGTTTTAATACGAATTATTGGCTTACCCGTCGGTAAGTTGTCGATAATTACCGACTCTTACGTACCCGTCGTAAAATGCGTAGAATTCCCATTTTCTAGTAGTGTCAGTCATGAATTAAGAAATTGTAAATGTAGTCCCTGAAATTGAAAAAGTTTTTCAAGCTAGTCACTAAAGTATAATTTGAACCATCTTTTTGCAATTTCAAGAACTAAATTAATAGTTTCTTTATTTTAGAAACTAAAGTGAAGGACGTATATAATTTAAATAATCAAAATGAACTTTTACTATAAAAAAAAACTATTTTTTAAGAATCTATTATGTTTGATAAAAGTATGAAAATTGATTATAATAAACAAATATAATTTTAAATTGTAAAAAAGTTTATAATCCTAAGCAATTTTTTAAACTTTTGATTATAATCAAAAGCTGATTATTTTAAACTTATAATACTTCTATCATATTAATCCTAAGCCTAAGTATCAATTATTATATAATATAAATAAATCTTTACTAAAATATAATATAAATAAATCATTTCAAATTATTTTTAGTAATTTACTATACAAAAGTAACCTTACACAATTCAAACCAAATAGGGCCGGGCCAAATTAATTAGTTTGAATTGATTAAATTTTTCAAATAAAATAAAATTAATGAAATTTATTATTCTGACCTCTGCTTTTGTCAGACCCGATTTGGATCATAAGGGCACATAAGAATCTCGTTCCACGTAAGCCTCATGATTGTTGCATTGTACTATATGCATACTTTATTCATAAAATATAATTTAAATCATAAATCTAATTTCATACTAACCATGAATAAGCATGAATAAACCTTTTCCTCATAATGTAATATGAAATGTTGTAACTTGATATACATTTCAACTAGGTTGCTTATATACAAAAGAAGGCATGGATGACATATTGTTTAAATACAAAAGAATCATGGTAATATCAAAATGCAAAATAAAACTATATGCGGTCTAGGCCCTTGATGCCACTTGGAGCACTCTATCATGAACAAAATACTATAGCTTCACACCAAAGTGAAGCCTACCCAACTGAAGATACTAATGCTAAGAAGGAGGAAGAGGAGGATCATGTGCTATACTTGTATCTGGGGAAAGGAAGAGAAGATGGGTGAGTTTTATGACAAAATTTGGTGAGTAAATCCTCACTCAAAACCATACATGGGACATGAAGGAAAAATGTATAAATAATAGTAATGCAACATTCATAGAACATTTCTATTTACTTGTAAAAATACATATTATCTCAAGAATTAGTACAAAAAGACAACAGACTACCCATAAATATGAAGTGATGCTCAGTCCTAGTGAACATGAGCCCGTAGCAGATAACGTCCTTGGCAAATCGTGTCCCTAGCGAACTGATCTAAGCGGGTCTTGGCATACCAAGGTTAATAAAAGAAAAACCGTTAACTCATAATTCCGTTTCTAAGTAATTCTCTAATCTAAATTCAGCTAAAGATACAAAAAGGGAAGTTCTATATTTTCTAAGTTCAACATGTCTTAGTTTCCAAAATAAACATAGAGTCTTAAGTCTCATTTCATCAATCATAACTAATCCCAATATTTATAATCAATTTAAATCATGAATTAAATCATACAACACTTTTATAGAACAAATATGGTTCCATGCATTTTCTAAAATCATAATTTCATGTATAAGTTCAAATGAAGCATTTCTAATTAAAACACATTTTTGTATAAAGGCATATATATCATGTAAGAAATCCATTTTTTAAATCTCTAAATACTCTGTAATGCAAGAAAATAATAATATAATGACCAAACTAAGATCATGAGATCAAACCCACTCACCTAGAGTGGTGAACCTGTGATGTACTAACACCACGGGATTCTGGAGGAGGAATGACACCAATGTCTGCCATTGAAACAACAAAACTCATAAACAACCTATAAGAAGCTCTAGATTACTCTAAACATACACCAATAACTTTGGGGAGCACCTCCACTTGACAACAATGAGAGAAATAACAAACCCCAACTCAAGATCATGAAGAATGAAGAGAATGGAGACATAATCTAACAACATATACTCACCTTAAAGCTTGGGGATGATGGATTAAAGTGGATTTGAGAGGAAAATGGATGAAAATATTTGGGGAGGGTTCTCTCGGTTCCGCTCCTATGTGGAGGTTTTAAAATGGGGTTAAAAATGAAACGGCATTATTTTTTGGTCCTGTTCACGCCCAGGAGAACCGTTATAGCGTATATGATTACTATAGCGGTTAGGAGGCATTGCGCCAGAAAACGGTCACTTACGACCGCTATCACGTGACAACAAACTCCAACTTCTACATTGTTTATGTTATTTGGCAGATTAGTTATCTCAACACTCACTTATTTATTGTACTCTCCATTAACTTTAAAACATAAATATAAATAAAGAAATACCCCTCATTTGGATTCAAATAAAACATCATAAAAATCAAAATCCCAACCACTCAAAATCTAAATTTTGGGTTTTAGTTCAAATCTGAAAATCTTCAAGATTTTCTAAACTCGTGGATTAAAAACAAAACGTTTAAAGATTTCATAAAACTCATCAAAAATCACTCTTTAACTTATTTTCTTATTGGGAACAATTACAGGACTTTTAGTCCTAAACATGTGGTTCAATCATATAGTCTTCCAAGGGCGTATAGGACCAGACTTAGAGAAATTTAGGACCTAGTGACATGGGTGGGTCCGGGACCCTAAGGCTTGCACGAAATTTACCCATTGACACGTGTACCTCGGATATCAAGTTTTTACCTTAATTCCAAACCAAATTGAACAATCAACAATCCTAATGTTAATCTGGTAATTAATTAACATATTCACTAGACACAAATATATTTTTATCTTTATTATTGTGAGTGACTATTATCACTTCTTTTTATTTATTGTCACTTCTACTTAACAAATCTATTACTAATTTTACTAAAATACACCATTTCTTTTATATATGTCGGGATTATAACATGTAGCCTTCACCTCTCATGTTTTTGGTGGTGAAACCTTCACCTCTTTTAAGTGAAGATAGATTAATTATCATCATTCACTATTTCAGTTAAACATAAAACAATTATTTTATCTTCACTATTTGGAAGCGATTGTTGCACCATTTGTTTATTACCACTTCCACTCAACAATTTATTCATTTTTTTTCAAAAGCACATATCTCCTCTTATTGGAAGCAAATGTCGCTAGAGCATAAATCTATGTTGAATTAAATTATGAACCATAATTGTGGACTTACATAAATCAAATTATAAAATTTATTTTATAGATCAAATTACTTTTGTGCCAAAACTATGGAGCATTTGTATAGTCCAATATTATAATTGATAACGTTATTGGGCATAATAATGTTTGGCATTATTCATGGGTGAATACAAAATTGGTCTTATGTTTGAGCAAACTATTATGGGAAGCCAGTCATTAACTAACACAAGATATGAGACCATGTTCTTAGCCAAATAGCAGGTGTTTATTACCCCATTGGTAAGAAACACATTTTACACACTTTTGACGTTTATAGAATAGGAGTAGTCATTTCATCTGCCAAAAAGTTCTTAGTTTATATTATCTCTTAGGTCAAAGGCAAGGATATGTATTCACTATTCTGCAAACATTTTAGGTAATTCTAGCCCTCAATATATTATATAATGATGATCTTTTCATATTCTATAATTAGGATTAAATGCTTGAACATATAGTAGGAATTGATTACTTATTAATGTTGTTTATATTTAAAATTGGGAAAAATGCAATTAACCCCTGAATTTTAGGGCGTGTGCAATTTAACCCTTGACTTTTAAAAAGATGCAATTGACACTGAGTTTCAAACGATGCAAAACGCATATTATTTAAATTACCATCCAATTTCTCTATTAAAATGTCACATGACAATTACATGTATAAATTTATAGACAAAACTACCCTTCTTTGTTAATCCTAATTACTAACCCTAATTTGTAGTTCTCCCCCAACTCCACCAACAATATCATATAGCTTTGGGATTTCTGTGTGGGAAGGGGCAGGCCATAATGCAGAGCTAAGGTCAAGATGCCCTGGACAGCCATGCAGAGGTGGCGAGCTCGCAACGACTTTGGGGGCAAAGATGCTTTGAGTGGTGGTATGCGCCCGAGAGGCGGGGTCGTATGGAGAGAATGGGCAGGAAGAGGCATGAGTTCTGCGAGGATGGGCAGGGATCTCCATCGCCCTTCTTCTCCCCTTCCAATCATGCCGCTCCTCTTATCTACCTTCACCTTCATACTTTCTAGCAAATCGCAAAGCCTCACATCTCTGCAGCATCGCGTTGCTTCCACTAGTCGCATCCCCACTATCGTTGTTTCTGTTTGGTGGTCTGCGCCCTCCTGAGCAGTCTCATGTTTAGGAAAGTGTAAGCACTCTATCGCCACTGTGTTACCCTCGTCTCAAATGGCATCCTTCTCTACAAAAAATTTTTGGTCTATATATTGCCATTATGTTCACGATGGTTGTGCTTGGGAGATTACTGTTTTTTATTTGGAGCTTTTATTAGCCTTTCATGTAACTTTTTTCTTTTTTTTGTTTTTTGCTTTTTTTAGATTTTTTATGGTACTTTCATGTGGCCTTTAATATATTATTTGGTTTAATTTTGTTTCTGGCCTTGGTGCTATTATGGTGTTTGGCTATGGTGATACATTGGCTCCAGATGATGAAAGTATCATGTGTTTTCTAGAGTTGGAAAAGAGGGGTTTGGGTTGTAGGAATACAAAGGAAGGGTTATTTTGTCTATAAACTTATACATGTGCCTGTACGTGACATTTTAACAGAAATTGGATGGTAAGTTAACAAAAGATGCATTTTGCACCTTTTGAAAACTACACAGTGTTGAATTGTACCTTTTTAAAAATTAGGAGTTAAATTGCACACACCCTAAAATTTAAGAGGGTTAATTGCATTTTTCCCTTTAAAATTTCTACAGCCTATTCACTAGTTTTACTAACGTGTCATTCCCTCCATAGTTAAACCCAATGTATTTATATATATATATATATATATATATATAGTGAAGATAAACAAATTTTAATTTAATTATAGATGAAACATAAAGATTAATATTTTAGAGAAACCAGTAAAAAAATTTATTAATAGAGAAGTGATACTATAGCCACTCCAAAAATGATATGCAGATCGACTTTAAATAAAAAATTAACATATGCCATGATATGCTAAATTTGACCCAAAATTGTTCCTAGCTAAAAATATTGAAAACAAATAAAATATAAAAAATTGAAGCAAAGTTTTAACTGTACACGGTTGTTTTGATTCGACAATATTTCGTCGCCGTGCATGCATCAGCTCATGCCGGCTCATCGCAGCTATCAAGATTCAAGAACATATGATTAACATGTGAAGCACTGTACTCTTTTTTTATATGCAATGAAGCGTACTCTAATTACGTGTAAGAAAGTTTGATGCTAGCATTCTACTCTATCTCTTCCAAATATATTGCAGAAACAAAACAACATGCAGGATTGATGTGCACATATTTAATATATTCTATTTCTGGAATTTAATATATTCTATTTTTGGAAGGAAAAAAAAAGATTTGTTTAAAAATAAAAACAAATGTTTTACCGCGTATAGTATAGGGTTTCATGGTCTCCAATCAATGTACATCCCCTCTTGGTGGGGAACATCACCACCAAGAATACATGATTTCTCATTAAACCACTTGTACCAAAAGCTTAACATGTTATATTGAGGTAGATGAATAATGGTTTTATATTTAATATACTCCTTTATACAAATATTTTTTTTAATCAAATTCTATATCACTTTGTCATAAAAATTCTCATACTATGTCATGAAATCATTTGTTCAAAAAACTTAAACTGTTGGATTAAAATATATAAATGATTTTATATCTAATATAATTTATTGACAATTATAATTACCCTCTATATGCTCTACAAAAGTCATGTACGTTTACTATATATATCTAAACAATAATTAAATTCAATTAGCACAACAAAAACAAGGGGATATATAGTAAGGATTTCTTGCTTCACGTATTTATTATGTATGGTCCATCTATATTAATGTATATATATTTACCCCCAATGGAACTCCCCCATCAAATCAAGCCACGAAAACTAGACTCTTTTTCTGAACAAAAGGATAAGCTTCTTGAAGGTTCAAAGAGTTTTCTTTTGCCCCCTTTAGTTAATTGCACTCTCCATATCTCTCTCTCTCTCTTTGCTACTACCAATCAAATTAAATCAATGGGAGCAGCGAAACTCATGCATCCTCTAACTCCAAGTGATGATGATGAACACCTAGTTACCGTACTCAGTATTGATGGTGGGGGTATTAGGGGAATCATTCCAGCAGTTATACTTGGATTCCTGGAATCAGAGCTTCAGGTAATTAATTAATTAACATGCAAAACCTCATGTCAAATTCATAAAATGGGTTGGTTCAACCCTCTTCTCATGTATATCACTATAACTTATATTTCATTCCTGACTTTTTCTGCTGATGAATTATGTAAATATCAATATAAGCGATTACTGAGTTTAGAGGCATGAATTGGCCTTAAACACGATGAACTCCTTTAACCTTAACTTTTACCTATAAAAAAATATAAAAGACTCATTAATCCCCCAGTCCCAGTGTACTTTACCAATCAATGTTGTTCATAAACATTTGCAGTGACATATATTTTACAATAATGATTTTTTGAAATCTAAAATGTGGGCTTTTCATTTGGGACCCACTTTATTATTATTAGATTGGCAATGGTCGCACTCACTCCTACTTATTTACTTTCTACACCATTGAATTTGATAGATGTAGAAATAGTCACTCAATTTTAAATGTCTAAATAACTTTGTTGTATCTGAAAATATCAGCGCTAAATAGAAGCTTCTAGTGTTTTCTAAGTGTAGGCCTTCATAAGAATTATCTAGAAAACATGATAAAGAAAAATCAAGAAGTTCCTAGACTTACTAAAATGCTAGAACTCTCTAGCAATTTGAAGTCAGCTATTAACACGACATATACTACCTATAAATATGAGAATGCAAGTTGTAATTTGTGCGTGTGAGAAAGTGGAGCAATTGTGAGTGTATTGCAAACTGTGAGCAATTAGTGCATCTTGTGATAGTGTGCTTGAAATAAGTGCAAGACAGTGAGAGTGTGTGCCGAGAGCTCCACAAATGAATTGTTTAGTGTGTGCATAGTGCAAGTAAGGTGTAGTAAGGTCTTGTGTCTTTGTAGTTAGACAAGGCATTATTTATAAAGAGTAGTGCCTCTCTGCTCAACAGTATCTTCTATCATCAAGATCAAGTTTAGAAAAATAATAATAGTTTTCTTTCCTATAATAGTTTTGTAAAACTTTCCTTTATAAATTATCTTAAAATAAACTAATTTAAACACGTACTAATTTATATGGTCAAATTATGGTGGATAAATATATGCAGAAGCTAGATGGTGAACATGTAAGATTGGCAGACTACTTCGATGTGATTACGGGAACAAGTACTGGAGGATTGGTGACCACAATGCTTACTGCTCCAAATGAAAATAATCGACCCTTATATGCAGCCAAAGATATCAAGAACTTCTACCTTGAGCACTGCCCAAAAATCTTCCCGCAAAATAAGTAATAATTAAATATGTAGTTTAATAACATTAACTACATTAAATAATCAATTGTAATATATAGTTATATACATATCATATGATACAGCGTAACATTCGTGCATAGATATACTAATTTACAATGTAACGGTACCATTGTATATGTAGATCAAGAATTTGCCTCTCATACATAGTGAAGCTCTTCAAATCTCTATGGGGACCCCGGTACGACGGCAAGTATTTACGTAGCCTTATTAGGGAAAAGCTAGGAGACACAAAGTTACACCAGACTTTGACCAACGTTGTCATCCCAGCTTTCGACATCAAGCTCCTTCAGCCCATCATCTTTTCCAGTTTTCAGGTTCATTCATATCCCTCCCTATCTCCTCTATCTTTTTTTTTTTTTCTTTCTCTTTTGGTACATTCTGATCTTAATTTAATTATTACACATGTGATATATATCTTATGATAAAATCAAATTATTGTAATGTGTCAATTGTGTAACATTTATGATTGGGTCTGCATTAAACCAACTCTCCAGAAGTTTAAGCTATTGGATTATGCACACTAATAATTTTATATTTAATATGTCCCTTCACGAATGTCTTTTGGGCTTGAAGCGTGGACAATGCACAAGCTCATCAATACCTTTGTACCGAAATTTAATTAATTTTATTTAGAAATAGGGGTAACAAAATCGAATTTAGACTTGTTGGAGAGCCTTAATATTATGTCATGAAACAAACTCTCCCAAAAGTTTAAGCTATTAAGTTATGCCACAGTAATGATTTTATATTTAATAGGACCTAGTAGCTCAATTAGTAGATTTTCATTTAGATAGTAAAGAATTGTATAAATATGTATATTAGGAATTGTAACCGTTAACGATTATCTAAATTGTGAATTGAGATTTCCCTCTGCCCATATTTCTCTATCCATAATTCTCCTAGCTATTCCCAAATTCTTATATGTTTCAATGGACCCAAAATTGTTTGTAATTATTAAAGCATGGATTTATGCTGATGGTGCAGAATGAAAAGTATGATGATAAATGATAATATTGTCGTCCAATTGGGGATCCATATATGCAAATTGCTAGGGATTTTGGTGTTATAGGGAGTCAGTTTACAACATTATTATCACCTATAATTTCGTTGTGACCAATTCTTCATTGATTAATGTGAAATCTACACTGTTTAGATGCACTTCCCCGGAGCCAAATTAAAGAACATGCTATGTGTACAAATATTATTATTCTATAGCATTTATATATGTCCCTCTTATATATGCATTTAGTATTATATTTTCAAATGTGATATCAGAGGAAGAGGTCATGTTCGGGGATCTTGCTATCGGATATATGCATTGCTACTTCGGCAGCTCCAACATATCTTCCAGCTCATTATTTTGAAGCCAAAGATCGGCATGGTGAAGTCATGAGCCAGTTCGACCTTATAGATGGCGGCGTTGCTGCAAATAACCCGGTATCATATATATATATATATATATATATATATATATATATATATATATATATATATATATATATATATATATATAATATAATATAATATAATATAATATATGATGATGATCTTTTAGAGCTCTCAAAGGAACGATGCATTTCTGGTCTAATAGTTGACAATAAGTGAATTTCATTTCCAATTCTGGTTTTTTCATAAAAGAAAATATTTTCTTGTTCGATCAAGTGCTAATAATTACCATTAGATCGAAAACTATATAGTTAATAGCAATGATATATTCAACTTTATTTACTTAAACTCATCTAGCATATGGAGTTGCATCCGTTACAATGTCATCGGTTAGACTATTAAGCCTATAATTTCCTATTATTTAAATTCTCTGCAATTAATTTGAAACTGCAAAATACCCAATTTTGTAATATTTATTGTATGTTTTTACCTAGAGGAGAATATGGAGATATCCTTAGCAATTTAAGGTTTTTTGTTTAAACTTTTCTTTAAAAATTGATTCTTTTAATAAAAATTAAATATAATATAAAGAAATTTAAGATTAATTAAATAACTTTTTTAAAAGAGGACTAAAACCTAAAAAGGATATATAATACTGTTTTTACTTTTTACGAATTGGAAAGATCAGCAACTTTGAAAAAGACATTGTCATAAAAATATTTGAAATCTACCCTTTAATGAAATGAACACTTTGACCTTGCAGGCGTTGGTTGCCATGGCCGAAGTGTCGAACCATATTAGCCACCACATACAAAGTGCAAAGTTGAACGTGGAACCGGTGCAATATGAACGATTCTTGGTGATATCTTTGGGAACAGGTTCGCAGAAATTGGACATGAAGTACACTGCTAAAGAGGCAGCAACATGGGGCATATTGAATTGGTTAGCCACAAGTGGTTGTAGCACCCCTTTAATTGATGTCTTTAATCAAGCTAGTGCTGACATGGTTGATTTTCACCTAGCCTCGGTTTTTCGAGCACTCAAATGTGAACATAACTACCTCCGAATCCAGGTTCTTATTTTTAATTTTATTTTTTGGTACTTTATAAATTATATTGATTGTGGTAAGGTTTGAATTTAAGACCTCATGTATAATATTCAAATATCTATTCACTAGACCAATCCTAATGTTTTAATCCAGGTTCTTATTAATTACATATATAAGTAGGATTTAATTTATATATATGGCTAGGGTAAAAGAAATTTATCGAATTAAGAAATTATCTAGCGAGTGCTTTAAAGAAGGTATTGGTGAATGAGTTAAAAAAGAAAATTCAAGTATTGAAAAGATAAATTTTTATATTTTTAAAGTATAAAATCATCACTAAAAAGTTCTGAATCTTTCTTTTTATAGTATTCTTAATCAGTACCCTAATGGTAGGGCACTAATTAAGAAAACCCTATAGTTAAATATCCTATATATTATGTATTGCCTTATTTGTAGAATTTTTAAAAAAAATTTACAAATAAAATTAAAGCATATAATTATATAGTAATGTATAACTTTTTTACATTGTCAATATATTGAAATTAAACTTATATTAATATGCAAATAACACAATATATAAATAATTATGAATTTAATTTTGACATAATAATAGTATGAAAAAATTTTATAAAGGAACTGTGTGAATCAAATTCTTCCTCTATTTGCATGATGTATCAAGTAATAATTGTGAAAGTCAATCATATTTATGTGATAATACATAATTGAATGATAGTCAACACATCAAAATTAAATCTAATAATTATTGAATTTAATGTTAATACATATCATCAGTATAAAATATTTTGTACAAACATTTAAAAATATATTGTCATATTAAAAAAAAAAACTCATGTAAGATATATATTAAATACCAGTGTAAAACTAATATCAAGATTAATCTCAATCTCTTATATTTAGAGATAGATTATATTATATAAATATAAACTTCATACAAAATTTGCAGGACGACACATTAACTGGGGACTTATCATCGGTTGATGTGGCCACCAAGAAGAATTTAAACGATCTCATGAAAGTTGGGGAAGCACTGTTGAAGAAGCCAGTTTCTAATGTTAACTTGATGACTGGCCTTTATGAACCTGCTCACCCTAAGGAAACAAACGAGGATGCCTTAAAGAGGTATTAAAGTCCATAAAGAAATTAAGAGATCTCAATAAGCAATTTATATATTACCCAAAATTAAGCTTCACACATGCAGTTCGGATTAATTTATTTGTGCATGAGCTAATAATAACTATACAAAATAATTCCTAACTATCCCTTACTTTTTATATCACAATTTAATGTTTAACTACTATTCTGTTGCAGGTTTGCGGAACAACTATCCAGACAAAGGCGATTTCGTAAATCTGGAACAACAACCAATGCCCAATTGGCATGCTTAAGAAATGGAAGAAATTAAAAGATATATTATGTGATATATGATTGGTGTGATCAGTGTTCGCCATTTAATTAATTGGATTAAGCCTTAATAAGGTCGTGTATTCCAAGGGATTGCATGATCCTTTTGTCAATTATATTGAATCAGAATAAATTGTACATGTCCTGGGTTTGATAAGTCTTGAACATATAAAAGCAAGTGTTGGAAGAATTCTATTTCTATGATGGACCGACCAACTCGAATTAGATTTTTTTTTCGATAATTAAAAGAGCTAACTCTCAAAAGAGAGAAGCATATAGTAGCAACAAGTGCTTACAGGGAAGCCAAGAAGGCCAGCAAAACAAACAAAACAGCATGCAGCACAAGACAAAACAGAAACAAATACGCAAAAACAAAAACAAGATAAGGACACCAAAAAAATATCCGAACACAAGAAACCGTTACATACACTGTGCGATCATAATTTTAGAAGCACTCTTGTTATCAACCCTCCACCCCATTCAAAATCACCTCTTCCGCAAAGTAATTAAGGACAGGTCCACAACAAGATTTACCCCTATATATATCAACATCGAAGGCAGTGGAATCCTTCTTCTCATCAAGGGGATGGAGAACTCAATACATGAGCCTTGACCTCACTACCAAGAAGAGTCAATGCATGGGGTTGAGAAAGCACAAGGCTCACAAGCGGGCCCCATGGAAGACAAATGTGGAAGACCAATAAGACCAGAAGGATAAGCATCCAGCCAAACACGCCTTGAGAAATAGTCCTCCTCAAAACACTTTATCTTCTCCTTTGATATCTTCTCCCATAGGTTCCTCACGTAAAGTGAAAACACTTTATCCGTACTGCCATCAACAGCATGACCATTGGTGGAGCCTTTACCAGCTTCATGAAGATGAGCAGGAAAAGGAGTAGAGAAAGCACAAGAAGCAAGTGGGGTCATAGCGAGCAAGAAGAGATCAATGGAACAATGCTCACCAACTCGAATTAGATTGATTAAAGTTATATAAACTTTGAATATATACTAGTGATTTAAACTTTGGAAAAAAGAGCTAATATTCATTTTAGTTCTTGATTTTATATTTGAGTTATTTTAGTACTTAACTTTTAAAATTAGTCAAATTAGTTCTTTAACATTATAAAATGTGAGTCAAGTTAGTTCTCATTCCACTTTTATTTAACATTTTGTCAATTAAATGAAAATATATAATATTAAATGATACATTGATTTAGCATGTGTTATGTAAAATATAATGAAATTTAAAACGATTCATTTTGTATTTAAAATTATATAAAATGAGTCATTTTATGACTTGAAAAGAAGTTTTGAATGACTCATTTTATTTAATTTTAGACACTAAAATAAATTATTTTAAATTTATTTACACTTCAATTGATAAAAAATATTTTAAAGTATCATTTAACATTACATATCATTATTTAATTGATAAAATGTTAAATAAAAGTGGATTAAGGGACTAATATGACTCACATTATACAATATTAAAGACTAATTTAACTCATTTTAAAGCTAAAGACTAAAATAACTCACACACCTAAAGCCAACAACTAAAATGAACATTAACTCAGGAAAAAAATTAAACATGTACCTGTATACTTGCATCATATGATAAAAACGCTGCTCTTGTTCCATTATTTGCTTTACAGCCTATGATATACACTTACATGCTTATTCATGAAAACTCACATCCAGATTTTATCTTAATCAAAATCTTTTACAATATCATCTAATTAAATTTTTTTATTTTTATGATTTTTAAAGTATTATGATTGATGTAACAATATATAATTGAATAATTGTATTAAATTTTTTTACACTATCAGTATATTTGATTAAAGAGTAAAAATAAGAATAAATTTTTTATGAATGAATTTCATATATAATTTTATATATAAAATTAATCCATAAAAATTTACATTCCAACCAAATATATAGTCTTCTATATAAATTAAGACCTTTTTTTGTGCATGGGCACTCCCTTTCAGCGAGAAAAGACACATAGGCCCAATTCCATAAAAAGAAAAAGAACCGTAGGCCCAATTGATGGGACGTACATGAGAGGCAGTGTGGGCTTTGATGGCCACCCATAAATTTAATAGTAGAGTTTATTATTATATATACTTTTTAAATCTTTTTAATAACCTTCTTAAGGTTTAAAATGGAAAGTACTAAATCGAAAATATAAGAGGATTGATTATGAGAACGTTAAATAATGAATTTTATTGATGGTAGTCCATAAGATACAAACTAATAAATTAAGAATGAACATATTATTTAACAATTATTTTTTATTGTATTTACTGTTTACTATTAATTGCAAGCGGAAGAAATAATAAATTAATAAATATTTTTACACTCTTAAGATATTGAGTATTATTATTATTCTTCAACAATTTCTATTGTTTTATTTTGTATTAGATTCCTTTGCTACCTATGATAATTTTAAAGGTACCACTACTTATTTTAAAATTATTTTATAAAAATGACAAGACATTTTAATTTTTCAATAAATAAATATATTTTCCTATTTTATTTTACCTAACCGCTCATAATTTATAGTAAAAGAGCATGGTAAAATTGGCTCATTGCATAATGTTTGAGAACAAATCTTTTTAATTTAATTTTTGATATAATTTTGTCATGTTATATCCTTTTGATTATATGCTTAGTGTCACCACCCAACTTACTTATGATTCACATGTATGGAACATGTTCCCCTTTAAGCCTCAACATGCAAGCTTTTATAGAAAAAATGGGTAGAATTTCCTTTGTTTTTCAAACATTCCTATATTTAAAAATACAACCTGGATAAAAATAAAGTTAAAATATAGAATCAGGTTTCAAACATTTTCATAATGAGTCCCAATAGAACAACTAACTCAACATAATTCAAAAAATAATCTCAACATATGAATTTCAATTTAAGTTCTAATATATAATTTAAATCAAACTCAATCCTAAAATCAAACCTTAAGTCAAGTTAGTTTTTAAACTAGTTTCAAATGTAAATTCATAACTACAAAGTATATGTCAAACCATAACCAAAAATGTAGTTCAAAATATAATTCTAAATTCAATTTACAAGTCCTTTCCATAATATATATATATATATATCTAAGTCTTAACTATACATACACAAGCATAAGCATGCATAAACATAAATATAAAACTAATCTTGACTTTGTCTGACATATGAGCATTAAAACAGTTATAATAAGCTAAAACTCAAAAGATAGGTTCCGTATACAAAAAGACCTCCTCAAGAAGGCTCACCAACTCAAATAATCAGCTACTAAGGTGCCACAGATTGGAACCTAAGCCGCACCTATATTGGAAAAAGGAGAAAACAACGGAAACCCACATGAGACAATATGTAATCCATGAATAAAACAGTAATAACTTTGTAGTTCATATAAGTTTAATAAATTCTTTTTTTGAGGAAAAATATTTTTTTGGAAAATAACTAGTTTTATATAAAGTAATAAGGAATTGTCAAATTCAGGATAAATAGAAATATTCACATTCGGTCATTCCTTCATATGACCCTAAAACAGGATGGCTTACCCATGCGAGTAGCGTAAAATAGGATGATCCACGTGTAGTCCTAATCAAATATAGTCAAGATGCACCGAGCTAATGCCTACTGTCGTTAACTACAGATCCATTAGAGATTCTCCCCAAAACATACAATAAAAATTTTACATATCATGTCAATCAATTATCAGAAACTCCATAAATGATTATAACCACAATTTTTAAGTCCTTTTCTCAAGTCCATAATAGAGATAAAATAATTTTTCAAAATCATCTCATATGTCAATTTTTGATAAAACATAAGCTAACATAAAGAATGTAATTCCGTTAAATTACGTAACACAACCAAATAATTATTTTTCAGTTTCTAAATTTCTAAAATATATTTAAAGCTAATTTAACATAAATAAAAATAATTATAGACATAATATCTACTCACAAAGAGTTTAAAGGAACCAAATATCAACTCCCAAGTGCCACCAATGCAATGGTTGATGCTCAAATGCTCTACAACTTTAGGAACAAGATAAATACAATATTAGTGAGCTAATAATGCTATTAATTTACACTAATTAGTTCTATATACTAGAAAACCCCAAATATATACACGTAGGGTTCCAAAAACCCCAAATCTACTATGAATAACTACATAAAGAGGACAATAAGATAAATAGAGTAAGATTGTCACTTACCCACTATTCTAGGAGGAAGATTAGAGGTATAGAACAATAAAAAAACTCACCGCTCTAATTCCTCCACTTAAAGAGAAAAACCACTAGTTAGAGAAAGAAAGGAGAGAGTGATGTATAATTTTAATTTGATGGTGATGATGATGAGAAGGAGGAGATGGTGATGGTAGTTGAGGTAGTGTGGAGGTGGTGGTGGTGTGTGAGGAGGAGAGATGAGGAAGAGAAGGAGAGGAAGAAGAAAAGCAAAGAAGGAAAGAGAAGAAAAGAAAGAAAAGAAGCAGAGGTGGGAAGGAGAAGAGAAGACACAAGAAAGGAAAAAAGAAAAGAAAAAGAAAGGGGAGAGAAGAAAAAATGGGTTTGACCAACTAAAAGTTGTGCCAAATAAAATTTATTTGACTTAACCTATGTTAAACATTGATCCTATTTATTTTATTTTCTACACTAACAACTATTTTAGAGACACAAATAAAATAAATTTATGGGTTATCATATCTAGTATAGTTGGTAGCTAACTGGACTTTTTAAACATTTAATTTCTAATAGGATATATGAAAATGGTCTGATCAAATATTTACCCCTTATAGCAGCTCCCATTTCAAAAGAATTAGTTACTATTATTGACGATAAATCCTTATGATTACTTGACCAATGATAAGGATCTACCCTGAAGAATTATGTCAAAGATAAAATCAAAAGGATCTATTCCCGTGTACTCTTAGTCCATATTATATAGTAGATCAGTATCCTCTAAAGTGATAGTAGGTATGAAATAAGAAAATTATATGTTAATTAGCTTTGAATCATTTAAGGGAATAATAGGATCCATACACAATAATAATGATTGATCTAAAGATACTTGATGTCTTATTTTCTTATTTACAACTATCATCACTTTATATTTGATAATCCTAACTCCTAATACAGAAATATTATTCATATGCATGGGAGTTCAATGCACTCGCAACTTTGTAGAAAAAAATGTAATAAGAAACTCAAAATAAAAATTCAACTGGTCTTTCTTTTTCAGCTGCAAAACTGATTTTAACTATTTTGTCTTTTTTGATAAAACTGATTTGAACTATTGATGCAACAAGATGTGAAAAAAATGAGTTGTAACATTACGTTCTTCACGGGTCTCTAACATTACGTTCAAATAACATGGCCCTTAGTTGAATCTTTACCCTGTATATAGAAGATCTTAACCAATATTTACTCCTTAAGAGCTCTTCTTAAGAACTAGTCACTATTAATGGTGGATACCTTGGATAATTAAAAAAGCACACATGACCCTTCCTTATAGCATCGAGAAATGAATTATTATTATTGTTGCTACTACCATTATTATCTTGGTCAGATTATTGTCACATTTTTTTTTTTGTCTGAAAGCAAGATTAGTACTATAATACCCACATCATTCCATCTATGTCATCATGGGCCTGAACCCAACACTGGGCTTAGGTACTACGCTTATCTAATTACTACGTGAAGAAAACAACCACCAAATCAACATCATGAAGGTTCGTTCCCTTGGGCATTTAGCATATTCGTGTGACACCAAAATCCCCTTAATATAGAAAATTCAATAGTGTCCATCAATATGATCCCTTCCCTACAGCCTCCTCAACATACAAAAAATACCCCCCGAGATATGCTCCCGCCATCCTCGCCTGTAACCTCTGCAGCATCATCACATCACAATTACACACAAAAAAAAATCACAAAAAATCTCACCTCAAACTCAAACAGAGAGACTCAAGTCAAGAAGAAGAAGAAGATACACAAAACAACCCCCAACCACCAAAATCCCAGTACAGCAATTACATCACTACAACAATATCCACAATTTCACATCACATCACAAATTTCATTATTAAACCAAACACACCACAAAAACAAATAATGCACCGAATTTGCTTAAGAACCCGACCCCTTCTTCGCTTCCCTCGCCCAAGAACCATTTCTTCATCACAATCACAATCTCCTTCTCCTTCTTCTTCTTCTTCTTCTTCTTATATCAATAATAATCAAACCGATGATGGTAAGGTGAGAAATTCCCAAAATGCGACTCAACCTGTTCCTCACAATAACCACCGCCTCTACCCTCTCTCCCCGACGCCGTCTCTCACGCGCCTCCGCATTCGCTCTCTCCGCCGCAGTGGTTTCCGCCGTCGTCGCATCGGTCGCGCTTCTCTCCTCGCAACAGAAATCTGATCGTCGTGACGGCGGAGGCGCGACGAACCCTATCTACGCCGGCGTGGAGCACGCGGCGCAGAAGTCCGCCGATTCACTCAACCGGATCATCAACCACGCGCGGCGGACGGGAGCCGCCGCTGCCGTGCTGTGGCAGTCGCTGAGGTCGGTTCTTTCGTCGGCGAACCACGAGGTCAGGTCCGGTTTCGAGATTCGTGTCGCGGCGCTGCTCGCTGATATTGCCGCCGCGAATTCAGCTCGCAGGGCCGCGATCGTCGGAGCAGGCGGAGGCGCCGTCGTGGACTGGCTTCTGGAGTCGGTGGCGGCATCGAAGGACGGCGGTGGAACGCAGGCGGAGTCGGCGAGGGCGCTGGCGTACCTGATCGCGGATCCTAACGTCTCTGCTTCGGTGCTTGGGAGGCCTCACGCAATTCCGAATCTTCTGAGGTTCATCTTCTCGTGCCAGCCTCGGCGTTCGAAGAACAAGAAGGTAACTGATTCTGTGTGAATTGTTATTGTGTAATCTTCTTTGTTTTACTGCTAAGCTTGATGGAGAATTGGAGACCTAGTTTTTTAGGATTTGCATATGGCATTGGCGAAAAAACTGAGCAATTCTTAGGTATTGTTGTTTAATACTTCTGTGATGATGATCATTGACACAAGAGCTGAGTAATTTTAGGATTTGCATATGGTGTTGGCGAAAAACTGAGTGATTCTTAGGTAGGTACTGTTTATCATTATATAGGCACCTGAGTTATTGTTTAGCATGTCTAAAGAGTGAGTGAGTGATATTAGAACTGCCGAAATGCATCTATTTTTGAAGAAATGCCTTTGTAGGTGTGGGTTTCTTTTGTTAATGTTGCTCTTAAGATACTCGTTAAGGAACGAAAGATAATAAGCTTGTTCAGTTTCCACAGTAAACGGTTGAATGCTGCTTCCCAAGGGGATTTTTCCAAACGAACCCATACTTTCCTTTTGTCGAACACACGTCAGCATTTGTTCCCTACGAGCTCAAAGAAATGCTAGAATGCATTTATTTTTTGAAGAAATGCTTTTTTAGGTGTGTGTGTGTGTGTGTTTTTTTTTTTTTGGTTAATGCTGCTCTTAGGATGCAGGTTAAGGAATAAAAGATAATAGGCTTGTTTGGTTTACACTGTAAAGGGTTTAATGCGTCTTCCCAAGGTGATTTTTCCTAAAGGGACCCATGCTTTCCTTTTATCAAACGAGCGTCAGCATTCCCTTGAAGCTAAAAGAAATGCACTAAACATTATTTGCTCAACCTAATTAGTTAAAATGAGAGAGTAATAAATTCTTTGTTGGTTATCAAGACAGTGAGCGGATACGCTTCTCATTTAATGATTTTTACTTTTGATTCCATTTTAGGGAATGCCTTAACAAAGCCTATAGTCATCGCGTATTGATTTGATTACTTTAGAGATAATGTGGTAGGTAGTTCCCGCCTAAGAATTTATCCAGCACTTGAGCAACCAATTGGACCTTATTGCAAGTGTGACTTGAGCTTGTTGCCCCATGAATGTTGTTTTATCTATGTTACCATCCTAAGAGATTTGTCTCTGACCTAGTTTTTATGCACGTGATTTTCATAAGGTGTATGACTTACCATATGCATTGGTGTATATCTGGCTTGACATTATGCTGTTGTTCTGTGTTTTCAGTTTTTAGTTATGCGTAACATAGTCTGATCATTGTTCTTTTATATAACATATTTTCTAGATATTGCCACTGTAGATCTGTTAAGTGATTGCAAGGCTGATAGTGACTTTTCTGATTTAACATTGGTGATGTTGTGCTTTTTTTTTTTTTGTGGCAGCAGCATTCAAGACGCAGTGTGTTTGACATTTCTGATTCTTTGAAAGGTAGGAGTATGCTGGTGGCTGCAATTATGGATATAGTTACGTCCAGCTGTGGCAATGCAGAAGTGGTATCTTTTAAGCCATCGTTGCCTGGAATTGCTGAGACCAGAGACATTGCTGCTGCCCTACAAGTTATCGAGGAAGGGGGTTTGCACCTGGATGAGCCACCTGAAGGTGAAGATGATGATGATGGTGGGATAGGAAAGAAAGGGATTGGAATCAAGATACTTGAAGGTACCACTGTTTTAGGGCTTTCAAGGACCAGCTTGATGATGAAGTTAGATAATTCTAATTCCAGGCACAAGGAACAGTTGAATCATCATACTCTTGAACCTCTCGTATATCACCGTAAGTATGACAATTTGGTAGCACAAAAGGATATGTCTTCTGCTGTAGTTCCTGGTCTCTGGGATGATTTACACTGTGAACACGTTGCTGTTCCTTTTGCCACTTGGGCATTGGCAAATTGGGCAATGGCATCACAGTCAAATAGATCTCGGATTCAAGAACTGGATCAAGATGGAAATGCCATCATGTCTGCTTTAATGGCACCTGAGAGGTCTGTAAAATGGCATGCAAGTTTGGTGGCACGGTTGCTATTAGAAGACCGCAACATGCCTTTGAATGATTCTGTTTCTGATTGGAGTTCCAGTCTTCTTTCTACTATATCTCAGGCATGTAAGCATGAAGACTTTTCACTGGCTCAGGTAGCGTTTTCTGCTTTTCTGTTATCTGTTGAGAGAAGTCCTGGGGCTCAGAAGATCGTGATGGAGAAAGGTCTGAATTCGATGAGAGACATTGCCAAGCAGACAACAAAGCATAAGCAGGTGCAAGAAGCAATGGCAAAGGCATTAGAACTACTCTGTACTGGGGACCTGCATTTTTCTCTTGAAGAGAGTCAAAAATGGTCAGGAATTCTTCTTCCCTGGGTTTTTGGAACATTTTCATCTGATGCTATACGATCTTCAACCATAAAGATTCTTTCTCAGATTTTAGAAGACTATGGACCAATGTCCGTACCAGTCTCTCAAGGATGGTTAGTCATGCTGCTAAATGAAGTGCAAAGTTCCATCAAGAAATCAAATGATAAAGGAGCCAGTCAACCTAAAAGTGATAATGTGAAGGTATGGGAATATTTGTATAGTTCTCTGTTATATGATATATTGATAACTGATAAGCATTGAGGTCAAAATGACATTTCATGTTGTTATCTTGCTGCTAAAATGCCAAGCCAACAGGTTAATATACATGTGTTTACTCTTGCAGACTTTAATCAACAATTCCAACATTGCTTCTGCTGCACAAGTTGCAAATCAGCTAGCTAGTGCCATTGTTAACCTGGCAGTTAAACAATTGAGAATGACTTCTAATTCTGTGGAGGCATCCCCACTGGCAGATTTTCTTGCTCTGGAACCATTAGCAGGGCCATTTAAAAATTTAAAAAAGATAGTCTGCCTAAATTAGATGCTGCAGATTCTGCCTCAGCAACCCTGAAAGGAATTAAGGCTCTAACTGAAGTTTGTACTGAAGACTCTTTTTGTCAAGAGATGATTGTTGATTTTGGGATTTTATGTTTGCTGAGGCGGTTTTTGTTGAGTGATGATTATGAGAAACTGGCTGCAATTGAGGCATATGATGCATCATCTAGAGCACATGAGGAGCAGGAGAGGATTTCAAATGTCAATGGAGAACAACCTATATCTGATGTAAAAGATCCATCTAGTGTTCGAGTTCCTCCTACAGCTCATATCCGCAGGCATGCAGCTCGGCTGTTGACTATTCTCTCACTCCTTCCCAAAGTCAAGAAGGTCATCATAGCTGATGAAACATGGTGCAAATGGCTTGATGACTGTGCTAATGGGAGAATCCCAGGTTGCAGTGACCCTAAAATACAAAGCTATGCCAGGGCAACACTTCTAAATATATTTTGCAATGACCAGTTTAATGGAAGGCCTGGTGGTGGAAGCTCTTCTGATGGTGCTGTAACAAGTAAGAAGAACGTGTGCCCTCGGTATGATGACATGATATTCTTGATAAATCCTCATCTTCCTCACTGGAGGTGTCCCAAAGAAACAGATCAACAAGATGCTTCCTCAACTGACGTATCGGTGACCACTGCTGCTAACAATTCATCTAAAAGCAGCTCAGATTCAAATACTCTTCCGCTAGACGTAGTTTTTGTTCATGGCCTCCGTGGTGGGCCTTTTAAAACTTGGCGCATATCTGAGGACAAATCCTCAACTATGACTGCTTTGGTGGAGAAGATTGATGAGGAGGCAGGAAAGCTTGGAACCTTTTGGCCTGGTGAATGGCTCTCCAGCGATTTTGCTGACGCTCGTTTGTTTTCCCTCAAATACAAGGTTTGCCTTTGTAAAGATTATGATATGTTTGCCTTTATAAGACTATGGACATGTTTGGATTCCGAATCTTGAATTCTTCATTGCTGTTATTTCTAACACCTTTAATGCTCTATGCAGTCTAATCTCACACAGTGGTCGGGAGCTAGCCTGCCGCTTCAGGTTATATTTTTTTCTTCACCACTTTATTTATTATTAGATTAATGATTAAGAAACAGTGTCGTACTTTATTTTTCGATCATTAGCTTGACTTGTTAGACATCTTTGAAATTGCAAATACTTGGCTGTGTGCAAAACTGATAGTGGGATTTAATCATCTGTGAGGATTGTTGGGGTTTGTAGAAAATTATCATTTTTAATGCTACCAGAAAAACTGACTTGCAAATTTTGCATTAGTTCCTTTTTGTCAGTGATTGAAGCACTATTACATGTATAATATGTTAACAATTTTAGATTCTAGAAGAGATGAAGTCAATACTAGCACTCTTTTGAAACACATGGGTTCTTAGATGAATTCTTACTGAAGTGAGACAGATTTTGGTGGATAAATATTTAAATTGGAGGGGCAGTGAGTGAATTTCTTTCTTTTTGCATCCTACAGTTTCTGCATTAGTTTGATAGAGTTCACACTCTGGCTTGCAAATTATATACCTATCACAGTCCTCTAAATTCTTCCTGATTTTTTCACGACCCTAATCAAGTGTATCCCTTTACCCTTGAAAAGTTCTAGCATTTTCCTGACCTTTTGTCTCATGGAGAACTAAATGTATTGTTTATTTAGCCATCAAAATGTTCCACTTCCACTGGGAACTACTCAAAACAGTAATATAAACGGGGCAGATATCTCATGAGCCTAAAGTGAACTATAAAACGAGGCCTTTTGTTGAAACATATAAAATTTCTTTTATCAAAATTTTCTATGAGATAAAAATATTTCCTAGTCAAATTTTTACGATTAAGATATTTTCATATTTCCCTTTTAGCGTATTCTTTAGGAAGAGATTAAAGTTAAGTAGTTGAAGAAACATTAAAGCAAATGAGGAATGAAGAGCTGAATAGTGGATGTTGTAAATTACAAAAAGGATAATTAGTTTTAGGTATTGTGAGAGAAAAATTTTATTTAGATATTTCTGTTCAATAAATACATATTAACATTAGCTGATTGAAAATGGAAAAAATGGTTGGCCATAAATATATTGTAAGGATGTAGAAGTAAAAGAGATTGAGATTTATTAAGCATTTAAGTAAGGAAGTGAGAAAAATAATATCATTTAATCTTGAGTTTTGCATATTTTAATAAAAATAAAAATAATTATTTGACAAGTAATAGAATGTGAGAGGTGAATGAAGGTAAAAATACTTGATTTTAAATGAGATAATATGTTGCCATACAATCTTAACTTATTGTTTTTAATACGATTAATTGTAGGATTATTATTAAATTTTGAAGGATTTCAAATTTTGGGGGCCTAAAGACCTTGCTTTAGTGACTTCATGTGAAAACCAACTTGATTTTAAAATCTTTCTGTTAATAATGCACTCACTTCTCTACAACCAAATCCCTGAAATTCTCAATTTCCCCATTTGCCCTCCACACATTTGTGGTAGGCAGGTCTCTTGTATCTCTTCCTCAGTTCTGTTTGCACTTGCTTATTTCCCGTTGCTTTATTTTCTAGTTACATTCTAGTTCTTATACAGGTTTGATTAAAATTTGCAGGAAGTTAGTTCTATGCTTCTGAAGAAGCTTGCTGCTGCAGGAATTGGGGATCAGCCTGTTGTTTTTGTTACTCATAGGTTAGTATTGTGACCAGAGTGTTCGCAGTACTTTCTTGCACTGGAGATTGACCATCTGTGCACTCATTGGTTCACTCTGTCATTTTCTTATGATTAGCATTTTTGACAGTGCAACTTATTCATACTCAAAAGGATACTGTATTTACTGTTCAATATGTATGCTTGTTACCAATTATGAATAGGTAGAATGATGCATGCAGAGGACCTAACATTTCTTGCTTGGCGACATAAACTACTTATTGTTTTTATCACCATTTATTCTTTCTACCTGTTCCTCCAATGCAAGAGCTTGAGATAAATTTGGTGTTTTTTTTTTCTTTTTTTTTGAGGGGGGGAGTGGTTTGTAAGATGGTTTATATTTAAGATCATGACTGATCCAAAATGGCAAACAGTTCTGATTACCAACAAAAGTTCTAATGGAATATCTTGATTCTCTGCTGGTGCACATTGTCATCACAAAAAGGTAGCTGAAAAGGTAAAGTTTAAATAAATCACACTTTCAGAAAAGAAAGTATACATACTTTAAAATAGAAGTAAATGGAAAAGAATGTAAAACAATTGTTTTATCAGATGTTGATTACCACTCTTAAAATTTTTAGAAATAATATTAAAATAGAAAATGTAAAAGACTATAAGACTTAATCATGCACTGTTATCTTTTAAGAAAGAATTTTTCTTTTGGTTACTAAACTGATAGCTCACATGGGAAAAATCTGCAGTTTTATTGACTATGGTGTGCTTGATGTAAGTAGGCTCTATCACTTATGTACATCTTATGAACACATGGCTTAAGTATTTTTGTGAATTTAAAAAATTCAGGTCTTCCAGCTTCGCATCCAGATTGTTTTTACCTTTCTAACACATGCTTTCTTCTAGAAATCCTTTTGGTCTAAATAAGTAGTTTTTTTGGTCCCTTAATTGCAGTTTCTATATGTCCTTTTTTATTTTTGGGATGAAAACGGTTTCTGCGTCTTGACTCCTGAACACCTAGTTATTTCTTTAATTAATTAATCATATTGAGCCTCACTTTTTGTCCCATGTGGTTTTCTCTTCTTTGCAGTATGGGGGCCTGGTAGTGAAGCAGATTCTTCACAAGGCGAAGGAGGAAAGATTTGATAATCTTGTGAATAATACAGTAGGAATTGTAAGTATTGACTACTTACTTAAACATATGCTTATAAAATTACTGGTTCTTTTGTTTTATGCTATTTTGGTTGTAGGTGTTTTATAGCTGCCCACATTTTGGTAGCAAGCTTGCAGATATGCCTTGGCGAATGGGCCTTGTGCTACGTCCTGCTCCTACAGTTAGTATCTAAAGTCACCTGTCATCATTCTTCTGTAGATGTTGATCAATCTATTTCGTTGCTACCATTTGAAAGATTTTTGAGCACTTAGTTCTTTATGTTTTATAGATAGGGGAGCTAAGAAGTGGGTCTTCAAGATTGATAGAGCTTAATGATTATATTCGTCAGCTTCACAAGAAAGGGATGCTTGATGTCCTGAGCTTTTGTGAGGTACTCAGCAGATATTTATTTTTTTGTTCTTGTATGTGTCTATGTGAGTTTGAATTATCATTGACTGTTTTCGCAGACCAAAGTGACTCCAATAGTTGAAGGTTATGGTGGATGGGCCTTCCGAATGGAAATTGTACCAATTGAGTCAGCATATCCTGGATTTGGGGAACTAGTTGTAAGTGTATTGTGAAATCATATCTCATTTGATAGGAAAACGAAAATGAAATGAAATGAATAAAATATTTTGTCTGAGTAACCTCTTTTTTTTTTTTTTTTATCAGAAAGGAATGCAGTACTAATGACATTGCCACTGTAGTTTAATGATTTAAGTTTATTAATTTTCACCATTTGGATAGTGAGCTGATTGTGTATTTTCTCATATTAACCTGCTTGAAAGACTGGTGGAATTGATTTCTGATTGCACAGTGTTTACTGCGTAGCTTTCTACTTACATTTAGTTACTTCTATGTACCCAATTATACTTACGCGGATTTTCCTCTTTCTTTGGCTGATTTGAACACTGTTCTGTAATAATACCCCACCACCTACCATGATTTCTGGCTTAGAAAAATTAAAAACAACTGGAATGGGAAAGTTAACACTGTCCTGTGACAACTCATGAGAGATTCAAGTTGATAAATGTCCTTTTGTTTTGTGTGACTTGATTTATTTTATTTTATTTTTTTCGCATCTGGTTGCAACATTTCAGTATTTCCATCATTTGTTTGCAATGGATGAAAATATTTAAGTGAACTTTCATATTAGTATTGCAGTTTAAGTGCTTTGCTTTCCTATTTATCTTCAATTTTTCAAACTAGGTATTGGAGTCAACAGATCATATAAATTCTTGCAAGCCATTGAGCCGCTCAGACCCTTCTTATACGGAGACATTAAAGTTCTTACAGAAATTAAAAGCATGCTATGCTTTAGCTCGAGATGTTTCTGCGAGAGATATGTAAATACTTATAAGAGAGTTAGGTAGGTGTACCAGACTTCCGACTGTGGCATTTACATGTCAAATGCATGGGAAGGGAAGCTCATATATCCTGCGAGTTTGACCTGATCTTGATCATAGGTTGATACCATTTTACATGTTTAGTGAAGCTTCATGTAGGACTGACAGATTATGTGCAAGCCTTCTATTTGATTTTGGCTTGCCTGACTTGTACATTTCCATTCTCAAATCATTCTTTTTGGTGCTTCAAATTCTCATAAGTGTTATAGGTCAGCTTGCCCTTGGGGTCTGTAAGCAGTTTCCCTTGTACATGAATAGGAAACAGAATCATAATTCGTGTATATATATTCACATAATAATCATAGCTTGTTCTTTCTCCTATTGATTATAAATTGGTAAGAATTTGATGTCTGGGTTCTATTTTGAAAGTAATTTGAATTTGTGTCCCCAGTTGAGAGATGTTTGGTATAATGTTGCATTTATCTCTTTAAGACTAGATTTTGTTTGCATGACACTTAACCAGAGAAAAAGAGAAGAAAGAAAATGGAAATGGAGTGAAGAGAAAAAATTTGTGGGCTTCACATGATTTTTTTTTTTTTTTTGGTTATGAAATGGAGAGAAAATGTAGGGAAGAAGGGTTTTTTTATTATAATTATATTTATTTATTTCTCTATAATAATTTTTTTTTTCAACAGAAGACACACCTTAAAAGTCATTGGTATATAATTATAACTTTTCCTCACACTTATTTCTCCAGTCAAGTAGTAGGCGAAGAGAAAATACATTTTTCTTGATTATACACATATGATCAGTAAGTTAGGATTTGTTCACTTTCACAATGAGATGTTTCTCTCATTTTATATGTTCTCTCATTTGAAACTGAATTTATCTAGAAAAAAGAAAACAATGCTAGTTATCCAGTTGATCAGAAACAAAAATGAGTCTCAAATCTATTCATTTTTGTTCTCTACTTTTAGATTTCATTTATTATTAAATTAAAAGACCATAAAACAAAGTTTGCAAGTATGAAGAAAAAGAAGTACTCCTATATGTACCGAAATTTTATAGATATTATTGGGGTATATGATAAATTACTTATTAATAAATGGGGACTTCATTTGCATTACTAGTAAATTTGTTGGCAAAAATTATGAAAAATCATGTGGTGAGAATTAGATGTTTCAGTTATCTTATAAATGAATTTGGTGAAAAAATTTGATATTTATTAAAAATTATTTGATCACATCAACCTCGTTTACTAATGATTTAATCAAAACCTCTCCTCATTAATATATGATATATGATATGAATTTTACACAAAAAAACCCTTATGAAAAAAATTATGTTTTACTCATGTTTAGTTATCTCTTATTTTAATTTTTATAAGTTTATCCAAACAAATCTCACAAATGATAAATCTCATAAAAAGAGTTTCTTGAAAGAAAAAGGCAAAAAAGAAGAAGCATAAATAAACTTTAATTACTTGAATTTTAAATAATTTTTTTTAAATTGTTTTGGTTACCAGTTACTATTATATTTTTAATGCGTTTATTTCATATTTGAAAAGAAAAATGATGAATATTAAATTTTATCTACAATTGAAAAGACTAAAAGTTATTTTTTTTTCAATAAACTAGTCTTTTTAATCTTTATAAAAAACTAAAAACCAATTAGTTTTAGATTTTAATTATTTTTTAAAAACTATACAAATATAAGAAAAGTTGTTTATCCGCACAATGGCAATAGCATAGCAATTGGGTAAAGTGGCAAACACAACACAACACACACACACACACACACTCTCACAAGGCAGTCGTCAGCTAGGATTCAAAACATTAGCAAGTCTAGCAGAGCAGCAACCTATGAGCGATGTCGTTAGCGGCGAGGCCACTATGGTTCCCACCTGCACCTAACCGTAGCTTATTATTATCCACAACAACATCATCAACAACAACAACAACAACCTCAATTTCCACGATGACCAGAAACACCAACAACACTCGCGCATTCTTCTGCTTCTGCTGCGCTTCCAATTCCAGCACCACTGCTACTTCTTCTTCTTCTTCTCCGTCACCGGTTGTGAAGAAGAAGAGGAACAGGTACAGGAAGCTGTACCCTGGAGAGAGCACCGGCATCACCGAAGAGATGAGGTTCGTTGCCATGAGGCTCCGCAACTTCAATGGCGCCGCCGCACCTAATAAGTCCCAAGATCATGAAAATGAAGGTGAAGGGAAAGAAGCCGTCGACGGTGGAGATTTGGACACGTGGCAGCCGTCCATGGATGGGTTCCTCGGTTACTTGGTTGATAGCAAGCTCGTCTTCAACACCGTCGAGCGCATCGTCGACGAATCCGATCATGTCAATTGTGAGTCCACTTTTCATCGGTTTGCACTCCACTAATCTGGTTGGAGGAGTTGATAGCAGCATTAGTTTTTAGAGTAAACAAACTTTTCGGTATAAACATTTTCAGTTTTACATCAATTCCATCATAACAAAGCATGTGACATCAATTTGATGCTAATAAAATTTTTCGCAACAATTCAATCCTAATTCCTAACATTTTTAGTTTCAATATTAATTCAGCAATATATTATATTATATTATATTATATATATATATATATATTCCATCATCAGAGTGGAAATCCAACAAAATGATTAAGTTAATGTCAAAAATTTTCTTAGGGCCAAATTGATGTCAAGTTGAAAATGTTTGAACGAAGAGAGAAATTTACTCTAGTTTGTATTGTTCAAAGATTAAAATGAGAGCTGGTTTTTTATTTTTTCCCCCATATCTGAAATTTAATAGATTCCAACTAATTTGGCTTGAGTTGAGGTTTGTTGGGTAGAGCTCTTGCCGTTTTTTTTTTTATAACTTTCGTATACAAGACTCGGATTTAAGACCAAAGTTAAGGAAACAAGGGCTGGATCACTTGAACCAATTAAGTGTTGATATCAAAATGACATTGTTTCAAGGAAACAAGTGTGGAAGTGGAACTACTTGGACTGAACAAAGTGTCAAGTAAAACGAGGCCTTAGTTGTTTGGTTCATTGAAGCATGGGAGCAGAAGAGTTACGATGTTACAAATGTTTTTCTAAGATTTAATTGTGTTTCCTCATTTATGAGTCTAAGTTACTTATCACCTCAATTAAGGGCTTGCTTTGTAAATAGCTTATTTAGCCCTTATGTGAAAGGAGCCTTTGAAAAGTATCTTATGAATAAGTTATTTTGAGTGTTTTGAGTATCTTGAAAAGTTAGATATTTTAACTTCCAAAAAAAGCACTAAAAATGACTTTTTGAGAAGCCATAAGTTGTATAGACAAACACGATAAAAAAGTTAAAAATGCGACTTTTGTCTTCCAAAAAGTTAAAAAGCATCATAAATAGTGTTATCCAAACAAGCCATAATTCTGTTTTAAGTCGTAAGTGAAATTTGAATTTTAAGTATGTATGAATGTATGATAAATGAGTCTCAGAAAATGGTTTTAAATTGCGGTTACTTTGGGTGGCAATTATAGAAGTGTGAAAAATCCTGCTATTGTGGTCATAGAAACTTAAAAAATAATATTGATAAAGTATATGTGGTTTCCCAAGGAAAAATTCATTTGTTTTGATTTGTTTTGAATTTCAGATGCATACTTCAGGAAAACTGGGTTGGAAAGGTCAGAAGGGCTTTCAAAGGATTTGGAAGGGTTTGAGCAGCAAGGACTTGTGATTCCTAATCCTCAATCTCCAGGGCTTACTTATGCCAAATATTTGGAGGAACTTGCTGAGAAAAGTGCACCCTTGTTTCTCTCCCATTTCTACAATATATATTTCTCTCATATAGCTGGTGGTCAGGTCATAGCAAAGCAGGTACAACACTCTTGCTCCTTGTTTTCCTTTCCCCTGTTTTGTCATATTCATAATTTGTTGTTCTAGACTTAGGCATGTAACGTAATAGTAGTTGGTTTGGAATTCATGAGCCAATGGAAGATTTTTTCATGTACACCATATATATGATGACATATTAATATCTTATTACTTGATAAACTAGTGACTACCAACTCTATCAATCAGTACCCTGAATTGCTTGCGAATTTATGAGATTCTGAAGGATTTTGCGAGTAAGCCATTTAAGAGCAACGTACACATTTTATGCATTAAGATAATTGAATAAACTCATTACTGGATGAACTTGCAACTATTGTTCTATCAGCATGTTTTCTTTACTCTGTGGTGCAGTGCCCCTTGGAGATGATGACATCTGTTGTCTGCACAGACACAGTTTATACGTGTTTTTGCACACATATCTTCCTATAAAGCTCTATAAATTCAAGCAATAGTGTACAGGTTCTGCATTAAAGCTCTCTGCTTTGTACTAGCAGACGTATACCTGGATAAACTCATCCGGTCTTGTAGAAAAGAATAGATATTGTCTTTCCAATAGTAAATCATTTACATATTGTGAAACCAACAAGGTTTTTTGTAAGCTCATCATTCTATTGTTGTTCTTGCTTTTTAGGTTTCTAAAAAGCTCCTGGAAGGGAAGGAGCTGGAGTTCTACAGATGGGAAGGAGATGCAGCAGAATTGCTGAAAGGTGTTCGCGAGAATCTTAACATGCTTGCAGAGGTTGATTACAAATAATCATTAAACTGTGGCTTCAGTATTACATTGAGAGGGTGCATCGTTCTTGTTATTTATGTGTGATTGTGGTTGATGCAGTATTGGTCTCGAGATGAAAAAAACAGATGCTTAAAAGAAACAACGAAGTCATTCAGATTTTTGGGGCAGATTGTTCGTCTGATCATCTTGTAAAGAGACTTCTATTCCTTCCTGTTTAACTGCACTGACACTTTCCATGGTAAGTTTTCTAGAAATTCTTGTTCTTCCCTTAACTGCTATATCCAAATATACCAGTAATAATAATGCTTAATGCATCCTTAGAAAACGCTCGTGCTTGATTGATGCTTTCCTAGAAAATGTTCACCATTCTTCAGAGAAAATATTTTACTTCTAATGCTTGAGCAAAAAAGAAATGGTGCATTTCATGTTTTAATGCATGATACTGCTCTGAACTATCCTATTTCTTGCATATCATTGCATGCGCAATTTATTGGTTTGGCCCCAGAAGTCATGGCATATAGCCATGCAAGATAGAAAAATTCTTAGGTATTCTTAGAACAAAAAACAAAAATTATTCTGTATTATTCATCACTCAACATGTTAGCTATCGCATCAACTGGTAATCTATTGGAAAAGTCAGATAATGATAGTCCACAAAGTTAATGTGTTCGGTGACGAATACTAGTACAAAAGGGAATATCTAAGAATTTTTCATGTTGGATATTGGGTTGGAGACTTGGAGGGACTGAACTATAGCTTTGCAACCATTTTTCCACAGCAAATATTACTATGCCATTTCTCACATTTATGCTAATTCAAGTTCTTTTAGCAGGTGCTTTGAATCGGCTATGGATTTGGCCAATCCTTATTGATATGGATTTTTTAACAGTTTAACCAAAAAGAAAGGAGTCAATATTTTCATTGGTGATGTTAGCATAGAGGGAACTACTTCGGGCTTATGAAAGCTGACATAATCACACCATGGTATTATGCTCAAGTATTACTGAAAATATCTTATGTATTATGGCCCTTATTTCCAACTCGCATTCTCTTCTGTGGCTATAATTTATACAATTGGTTAGGTGTATGTATAGAAGTATTTTGTTAATTTCTGGATTGTTATGATAGTCACGTTGGACAAATTAACAATGAATCTTCCAAGGTTTAATATAATGCAAAGTGCTGCAACATCAACTGATATTAACTTTTATATATTTTGGGGCTGTTTGCGAGACTTTTTCAGCGTATACATACCGATAAAGACTCAATAAAAGCAATCACTTTAGTCAAGATTTGTTTTAAAATGTGTATGAAAAGTTGACTTTTATAAATAATTATCCATTTGAATAATTTGTACTTGAATAAATTTTTCTACTTAAATAATTGTCCATTTCAAGAGTTTGTTTTGTCTAAAAATAATTGTCTATTTCAAAATTTAAGTAGTATTAATTATTTTTTAAAAAAATATTTCTATTAAATACTATTGATTCATCAGGAAAAAATGAGCTAGAAAGTTAGAGTGTATTGAAAAGAAATAAGGGTAAATTAGCAAACTATTCATAATTTTTATTAATATTTATGTTTTATTAATCATTTTTCTTAGTTCCTATGAGTGTTTAAAATTGAATAATTATTTAATGATGGGGGAAGTAATTGTTTAATGATTATCTAAGGCCTTTGTTAAACGGAATTTCATGGTTATAACAAAACATAATTTAGATTACATACGTGGCTCATGCAATTTGTGAAAACTAACAATTATCTTCTTCTTTTTTTTTTTAAACCCACAGCTATGAGTGTTATTATAAAGATTAAAATACCAGTAATAAATTTCAATCTTATAAACATAAAATAGCTTAAACTACATGTCTACAGCTAATCCTTTGCCATTTAATAAAGGTTTTAGATTATTGAAGCTTAGCCATTAAATTAAATCTACATTACCGTTTATATCACTACTTAATGATGCTTTTATCATGGGGCTACGTCTCAGTACTCATTAAGTATAATCGTCTTCAAAATTTTCCAACATTCTTAAATAATCATAAGTTCTCCTTGTATATTAAGTTAACTATTCGAGTGCATTTGGTACGGAGAAAATAGAGATCTTTCTATAGATTAGATTTATGTCTATTTCAGTATTTCTACACATAAATCTAATCCATAAAATTCTTCCATTCTTACCTTCATACTCATATAGTTTATATATTAGAAACTAAGATATTGATCCCCCTTAATAGACCATATATATATATATATATCTTTTATAATTTAGCAGAAATTGATTCCTGTGAAATTCTCCTCACTTTTTATATATTAATACCAACTCGAGGTTTTACAGTTAATCTTATACATAACATAACATTATATCTATAAGTGATTTTGAAAACATCTACATATCTGTAATTTAAAATTATATTTTAACATCTTTTTTAATTTTTTAACATTTCCCTTCACTATATAAACAAATGAAAAAATCCTCGATCTTTTTTTTTCCCCATTTTTCCAAGCTCTCACACTCGGCCAGATACACGGCTTCACAAGTGCTAACCCATTATCTTGTCTTACACAACTAAAGTGGCCTCTTCTCGAAATATGGTATCATATTTCAACGAACTTGAATTCTTTTTGTTTTTTTCCTCCTGGAATTCATCACCTCGATCTTATACTTTTCTTCAAACATTTTTCTATTAAGATATGCTGACAAGCCAATATAATATATGTATATAGACATACACTATTAATATAGATATTTATACTATTCTGCTTTCCGTGTAAATTGAGTTGAAAAGTTGAATAAAGAAAACAATTGAAGGGAACCGTAGCACGACCATTGTTGTTAGATCAACGTTGAACTTCACGTGGAAACCTCGAAACTCTGAATATAACTTCCAAAACAAAGCATGACATAGATTAGAGGAGTTGAACAAACAGTGGAGGAAGAAGAGGGTCGGTGTCCTTGTCTTTCTTTCTTTCCCATGAAAGATGTTTGAAGAGATATTTGTCCTCAACAAGGTGAGAGTTAATTGCCAAAACATGTTTTTCTTTTCTTTTTTAGAGTACAATAGTGTACTACTATACCACAATGTTTCTACTTTCTATGGTTTATTATCATGGTTACATTAGTGGATAAATGTTAGCTCTCTAAAGAGGGAATAAAAATTTGTGATATACTTTGCAAATAATGGTTTATATTGGAAAAAATCAACTTATTTCATTTTTGGTTGATTTGAAACTAAAAATTATATATGTTGAAATATAACTAGGGTGATTTTGTTGAATATGTTGAAGTGAATTGAAACTTAGTTTGCACCATTCATACCATGGTTTGAAGTATGCTAACTGAAATCCAAACATGGTGATATTGCTTTCTTGTTTTTTGTTTTCCTTTTTCATGTTTTATTTTTGGAAATTTTCTCATTCCCTAAAGTACATATATAGCTTCTACTAGTAATGAATAAACTTTGTAGATTTTATGTATATGAAAAATCCTATATAGTCAAAATAAAAAAACCTAACCGTGTAGCATTGCTCTTTATGTATTCTCACAAAATGTATTATGTGTGCAGCTGCAGCCAGGTCGTGCTTATGATACTAATAATCTGAGTTTTTCAAGTGTAAGCCAATTCCTCTTACCCCTTCTTTCGCCTTGTACCTCTCAAACTTTGAGACAAAATATTCAATATAAATATGTAACTTTATGCAAAGGTTGACACAATGGTAAAATTGTTGTCTTACCCTTTTATATATATAACTATATGTCCTTCAATACAACCTCTCTTTTTTTCCATTCATTGATATTTTCCATGTTTTGATATGGAGGTTTCAGATGTAAGCCATTTAAGATCGGGTTATGTGCCTCTATTTTGATATTGGTTTTTCCTACTATTTTTGTTAATTTTATTTATTTATTCATTTATTTTTATGAATTTTTTTCGAATTTATTATATTATGATATGAATGATATGTGGTAGCTCTTATCATTACAGGACTCTCTGGACATAAAATTTATAAAGAAATCTCCATTGACATTGTCATTGAGGTTGATAGTTTTACTCATCACTGCGGCTTGTGCAATCTACATTTGTTCCATTAGTTTAGAGCAACCAAGGGTTCGCACAAATACCAAGTTGTTGGAAGTAATTAGAGTATTTAACCAGTCATGTCTTCCTTCTGGTGTGGAAGAATGGGAACTCCCCTACTTGCATTATCCAGAACCCAAGACTCATAGCAGGTAAAGATGAGACTAATTTTGATATACCGTTTATGTAAATAGCATTTATATGACTTTTCTAAGTAGTTATTAATAATGCTTAGATGGTTCAAGTAGTTTGGCACTTGCTTCCCTTAAGTAATGGTCTCTAAGTATTATGAATGGAAAAAAACAAGCAGAAATTTACTAATACTTAGTTGGTTCGACACTTGTTCACTTTAAGTAAAATCTCAAATTTGTGTCTTGTGAATGAGGGAAAAAAAAAACTAAAGTTGGAGAGGTTTAATGACATCTAAATATTGTTAGTTTAGACCAAACTCTTTTATTAGTATGATTATACATAATTGAATGCTGTACCAAAATAAAGAATGCAGTCTAATGAAGTTTTGTATTTATTAAAATAAAATCTGGTAAAGATTCATATACATACATAATATTAAGGACAATGAATTTGCTTTAAAATTTTGTTTTGTGTGTTTAATTATTTCGAATTCATATTTAATTAATGATTGATGGATATGTGCAGAGAGGAGTGTGCTTGTAATCCTGTTAGGTTCTTTGCCATCCTGACAATGCAAAGATCTGGAAGTGGTTGGTTTGAGACGTTTTTGAACAGTCATGTTAATGTAAGCTCCAATGGAGAAATATTTTCTGTGGCCAAAAGAAGGAAGAATGTTTCTTTGATTTTGAAGACAATGGACACAGTGTACAATCTTGATTGGTTCACTAGTGCTTCCAAGAATGAGTGTTCTGCAGCTGTGGGCTTCAAGTGGATGCTTAATCAGGTACGCAACATGAAGTTATTATAGAATTTCTTTGAGCAAGTTCAAGTGTCCCAACTTATTGGTGCAAAGTCATATATGTTGTATTTAGTTCATTTAGGAAGCTAAAATGTAAGATTAATAATAATATCATGCAAACAAAATTAGTTGACAATTTTTTTTACCAAAATTTAGTGAGATTTCAAGATCGTTATATAAATTAAAGAAAGGATAAAATGCTTATAGATACAAAAACTATTTTCATCACATTTACACGAAAGCATGTGATTGGTAAATTATACTAATAAGTTACTTGCTTTTCACCGTGTTTTTTTATTTCCCTTTACTGTTTAACCATGATAAATTCAAATTCGCATGTTTCCTCTCTTACCATTTAGGATTACTCTTAAAGTAATAAAATCTACTTATCCACAAATTAAGCTTAAAAATAATACAAATCATTATAACAAAAATATGGAGATTTAGTATTTTTCAAAAGATAACTTTACATGTATTTCAGGGTTTGATGGAGTATCATGAGAAGATAGTGGAATACTTTGAAAGAAGAGGTGTTTCTGTAATATTCCTGTTCAGAAGGAATTTGCTCCGTAGAATGGTCTCTGTGCTAGCAAATTCATATGACAAAGATATCAAGCCACTTAATGGAACTCACCAGTCTCATGTCCACTCTATAGAAGAGGTCCCTCTCTTGCCCTTTAGTTTCTTCCTTACTTTGCATTATGGGTGCATTTTTTTATTTTTATTTAGAGTTTATGAAATTTATATAACTTTATATGGATAAGATTTTTCTAAAACAATATTAATATTTCATTAAAAAAAAAAGATAAAGAGCTATTTTAATTATACTTCTACTTGTGAGTACTTTCTCATAAAGAATAATACTATATATTTAGAAAAATATATATAGAATCTTTGATAAAATCTTTATAATTATTGAATAAAATAAAGTTTTATGACCACTAATTTATTTAAAAGCTAACAATTATGACAAAGATTCTGAATTCTAATAAAGTTTCTAATTGTCTAACATTTTCCTTTCATAAAAGTTTACTCAATTCAAAGTCACTCTATCCGTGTTTATAATCAAAATGTATTTTGTTGCAAGTTGTGAAAAGTATATAATCATGCTGCTGCAAAGAGACCTTTTGGTTGAAAGCAATATTTTTATATTAGAATAAAGTAAAACCAAACATGTGCCAAGTGCTAATCTGGGTTGGTTTGAAAAGTGAACTTGTTTAACAACTAGAGCTGCTTCTTCAGGCTAAAATTCTTGCCAAATACAAGCCACGGATCAACACCACGTTACTGATAGCAGAGCTAAAGCAAACAGAGGAGACAGCTGCAAAAGCCATTGAATATTTTAAGAACACTCGCCACATTGTTCTCTACTATGAGGATCTTGTCAAAAATCGCACTGTAAGACTAAAGGCACATGTGTGTGCCACCACAATTCTACACTCATTGTTTATGTTTATTTCTTACTTTAATATTGGTATAAAATTCTACAATATCTTTATTTTTTTTTTCAATACATACAAATCTAACACTATGCACTCTCAATCGACTCATATACATTAGAGTGAGATTAAGATATTAATTTTAATACACTATCAATATGAAGGAGTTTATACCTATTGTTATACTTTTATTTGTAAGATTTTTAAAGGAGTAGGTAGTTGAGTCTAATATGTTTGATAATATGTCAATATATGATTGGATATTGTGTAAATTTTTTTTATATTACCAGTGTCTTTGAATTAAATCCAATAATTAAATGAGTATTAGATTTATACTTATACAAGAATTTTTCATTAATTTGATCATGTCTTAATAGTATTGTTAAAAAGTTTGACGTTTAGCATAATTGTTGTAGTATTCAAACATGTTAAAAAATAAATAAATGATAACGTAAAAGATTTATATACTGCATGCATCAAAATTCAAACATAATTAGATAAGTCAATGTTGATCTTTCTGTGTATATATATATATATATTTCAATTTCATGTCCAGAAACTCAATGATGTTCAAGAATTTCTAAGAGTGCCGTACAGAGATCTGCATAGCCGTCAAGTCAAGATACACACTGCCCCGTTATCAGAGCAAATTGAGAACTGGAATGAAGTGCAGGAAGAGCTGCAAGGAACCCTATACCAAAATTTCCTCCTTTCGGCCTATTGAAATATAAGGACACTCCAATGCACAAGGTTCCCACATGTTAGAGTTTAAGGAGAGTAGATGCACGCCATATTCCCACAAGTGGAGGCACAATTTCCAGGTTTCAAGCTTGTGACTACTATATCGCAAAATACAATTTTACCGTCGTGCAAGGTCTTCATAATATAATATTGAAACATGGTAGTATAAAATGATAGCTGAATTTGACATTCATAGACAGAATGTCCCTTCTATGTAACTTGTACATATGAATTATTCTTTTGACTAGCTGTTTCTTTGAAAGTGAATGGTAACGGAAAAAGTCCTATGAAATTAAAGTATTTGACATTTTTACCAGCGTATTAGTTTGATTAAGATGATCTAACTTTGAAGTTTTACTTCATACGGTTGAAGTTGATAGGAATATGGAAGACAAATACATGCAGTACGTTAATAAATCACTATCACGAAGAATATAAATAAAATTTAGAGAGACCTACCATTTTAACCACAAATGATCATGTCACTGACAAAATAGCTCTCTAAAAAACTTTATTTACCTGTAGCCCTACAAAAATACTCAGTTTAATCAATTTACCTAAAGGTCAATTGATCTGTATTTTTTAACGGAAGTGATTTACATTTTATGCTTTACACCACATTCCATAAAATCACTACTTTAATTTCAAAAATCATATTTCTGAAAAAATAGCCAATTTTACACTAAATTAATATTGTACAATGACCATTTTAACCCTCAAATATCAAAAGACCATATCTTTGATAAAGTTACCCCTAACAAAAATGGGCTAGTTGAGGTTTGATGATTTTATCAAAAGGGATGTATCTTTAAAAAGCGAATACATATAATTTCTTTTAGGAGTTATTATATTAATGATATACCCTTTCAAGACTAAAATAATAATTTTCTCTAAAATTTAACTTTGATATATTAATTATCCAAAAAAAAATTAATATTATGATTCATCAATGTATTATCAAATCAAATATAATTAACTTTAATATCCATTAGTCGGAAGGCATAACATCGTATTACTGTTCCCTTGCTTCTGTGAGCTATATAGACTGACCTACAAGAATTTGACTTTCACCTCTATTCTAGAGTAATAAAATGCTCAAGTGGACTTTTCTAAAATATCGCTTCTCGTACTCCGGCTTAAAACTTGCTAGTTCAATAGACATGATCATTGCTTCCCTTTTTTCTCTTTTGGCCTTTATATACACTGGAATTTGAACAATTTAAATTCATGAAGGAACTATGACCCCAAAAGAAAATAATACAACTATCCTAGGAGGAACACAGATGAAGAACCTACTATTCTTTTTTTTTTCTTTTCCATTTCTTTAAATTGCTACTATCTAATTAATGTTACAAATAGGAGAAGTAGATCAATAGATCATTCAACTGTCCTTTTATCACTTCCTATGTGTTCGTTCTATAATGAACTGGTCAACAATTTTGACCGTATGTACTGGATCCTGGTTTGCAGTGGCTGCCCTCCATTTGCTGGGATGGCTTCTCAAATGGCTCAACTGCTGTGGTTTCGTCTCTCCTTCCCAATCTGGATCAAGCTTCCACTCCTTAGGAACCTGCACATTCAAAATGTTGTTTGTTACCACTGTTCAATATGAATCAGACAAAACTAATCAAATTCTAGCCTGGAAACAAGAAAAATAAAATTAAGATTAATTTTGATATACTATCAATGTAAAGTATTTCATCATGTCAACATATCAAATCTCACCATGTGACTCTCATGTAGTTATTATAAAAGTCAAACATTTATCATAACGTAACAATACATAATTAGATAAGATATTAAAAAGAAAAAAAAAAACTTCTACACAAAGTGAGTCAAAATTAAATCTAAAAATCAATACCTATAAATTCAGATGTTTTTTTCTCAAGCACCCAAAAAAGGTGCATCCATGATTCAAAGAGTAAATCATGTGTTCTGAAATCCTTCATTAATTAATAATTTCTAATACATGATCTCGCCATATGTGATCTCTCACAATTAATTATCAAAATGTACAGCATTCACATATGTATAAACATTACAACCTCAAAAAGGGAAAATTTAAACAAGAATTATCAATGAATATTACAGCCTGTTAAAACATTTTGACCATTTTTTTTTTTGTGGGGGTACATAAATTATTGAGCAAGCAATGGTAGGAAGTGTCTTGGCAAAGAAAAGGAACAGTACGTGTCCACTAACATTAAAGAAAGCAAAGCAATTCAAAATCATCCAGCAATCACCATCGAAGTAACCCTTAGGTGATTCTAACCTAAACCAATTCACCTAATATAAAGCAGTAATCTACTGGATAAAGTTTCTTACCTTATCTACTGCCAGAGTATATACTTCTAGATCACCATTTGATGCGATGCGAAATCGTGTGAACGATTTGTAATTAGCTATTCGTAGAGATGAGAAGGCTTCATCAAAGTGCAAGTGAAGCCAGTTGATGCAAATGTACAAGTAGCTTCCAAACACCAAGGAAACAACAGGTGTTGAGAAGACCCAAAAATAAAGAAATACAGAAGCATAATATATCGCAGCACCCCCTCGGGAAAGAGACTCTAATCCGTTCTTGCAAATATTGTTTGAGAAACAGCCATGACCTAAAAAATATATATATATAAAATATATCTCCATTATAATATTCATGATAAGAACATTCAAGACTAAAAAAGCCAAGAATTTTCTTACCTCTGGCACATCAAATGCAGACATTAAATACTTGATGCATGCTGGATAAAGTCCAAATGTCCATTGTTCAATACGTGCTCTGAGGCCAGTTGGATCAGGGAAGTGTTCACTTTCCACTGATCGATACCACTGATACAAAGTGTGATACCCTGGATCATATGGGGAAAAATATATTTTCATCATTCCAAACAAAATATCATCATGATGCAGACAATACCGTTAGAGCTAAGTTCCAGCAATTCACTGTCTACCAACTGATTCTAGTTTCCAACATAAAAATGAAGATACATTAAGTAACAAACAGGACCAAAAGAGAACAATCACACTATAGTCTACAAACATACAAGTTAAGACTTAGGCAGCATAAGCTACAAAACATTATATCAGCACAAATAATTCAACAGGCTGGAAAATAATACCTGAAGTTGCGAGCAACTTATGCCGTATGCATGTTTCAATGCCTATTTCAAGAAGTAACATAAGAATCAGTGCTGCAGAGAGGTGAGCAGAAACATGAAGGACTCCAACTATTGCTCGTTTCTTCCGTGACAACTTGGATGGAACAAAAGAATATGCTGAAATCAGCAATAGTATAACTCCAGCTAGTGACACATAAGAGTGCTCCAGGATGTCTATAAATCCATTCCACACAGTACCAAAGAAGCTCTGTAAGTGACCCGAGAATGTATCATCTTGCATGATGTGATTCAGCTTACACTAGAAAATAAGAAATCAGTTGCATCTTAGGGGTAAATGATAAGACCTTCTCACAGAAGCAATATAGTATGCTCTGCTTACTCTACATGCCACAATTAACATTGGCTGCAGAGAAAATAAATCTAACAAAATATCAAGGAAACAGGAACTCACCTGTGGAAACACTGAAAAGACTAGTACAAAATATATAATTCCTCCAATAAAATCAAATTGCCAGTTCTTCTTTCGGAATTTTAGAATATTTCCTAATGCAATCTGCACCAAATTAAAAAATATGTTGCACCAAGATAGAAGCAGCTTCAGAAAAAGATTCAATTCATTCAATTAAAATGAGTGAGGACTATAATAAGCAACTGAAAAGGCAATCTACATACCCTGCTTGAATCTACAAAGGAAGGATATGCAGCCTTGCATTCATAGGAAACTCCATGAAGTTTTTGAAATTTGCTGAACACATGGGTGGGATGTAGAAATGCTCCACCACAACCATTTACAAGGAGATGGTGTACATGGATAGGCCCATCTGAATTTACATGAGAATGACGCATGTAATGATGCAAGTCCCCAGCCATTCGAAGCTTACATCTTCCTCTCAGATGATCAATAATCAGGTGTGAAACATTCTTTCCAGTGACATCATTCCAATACCAGTCAGTAAGCCAATTAGGTTCGTGAGTTATAATGATCACAGAGTCATCCTCTTGAACCTAGACAAAAAATTGGGTATGCCCAATGAGTAGATAGGTTACTTAATGAGGTATAGAGCCATCACAAAGAAAAAGAGATCCAGAATTGGAGCCAGTAACAAACAACAGTTAAAAAAAAAAAACTGTTTACCACATACTGCTAATCAAAGCTTGTGTTGTAGAACAGGACAGACATTCGTAAGCAACAAGTCTGAATTGAAATAATGCATCTAGATAGAGTAACTATATACACTATTAATAATGATTTTGTAAAGAAAATTATGAGAAAAATGTTAATGAACTAGATATCCCAAAATAATGAATATAGCATCAAGGAACTTAAGTTATATCCTCAGACTATGCAAAGTATGAAAGAAGGGTTGGGCAGGGGTAAACCTACCTAGAATAATTAAATTAAACAAGCCTACAGAAAATTAATTGGATAAAGTTATAATTTTATCCTCACCCCTATCTCACCTCTCACATCAAGCATTTTACTTATTTTCTGTTAGATTTCACTTACATCAATCATTTTCTGTATCAAAACCAATGGCAGCTAGAGAATGACTGGTAAAAGGAGAGGTGTGCAAACAGTACTGGACAAAAAACCAGTAGTAAAATCAAATTATATTCGAGAGGCTTCACCAAAAACATTAAAATTTGACCATGCTTGGTCTATATATAACAAAAGGTTGGTTTCAAACTTAGTTTATTCAAATTTTAGGAGAGATATGGGATATGGTGGGAATGAAGTAGCCATCCAAAGTTATTATGTGTTAGAGATAAATTCCCTGATTCGTTGAAGATTTACAAGAGGAAGAAATATAAGCGTAGTTTAGGAAGAAATATGGTGGATGACTCAGCTGTTGGAAGGTCATCAGTTGGGCCCTCAATTGGGCCAGTGGCTTAACGGTTTTGGGGATTGGATTGAGAGTGCTGCAAGGTGTGAGAGTAGCACGTGTTTTCTGCTATAGGAAGGGGTATAATTGCTGTAAGGGGGATATTCTTTCTTTAGGAAATTAGTTAGCAAGTATAGGAGTGACTGAGCTGCTTAATGCTCAGGGCCTCACTCTCTGTACTTGTTCTACATCATCCGTCATCTTTCACAGTTTTATTATATACACACATCAGTCGCAGATTCTCTGCTTCTGTTTATCATTTGTTTCTGTAGCTATTATTATGAATGCTCATAACTTACAAGCATGCAGTGCAAATAGTGCATCCAGGTAAAATATTTGCAGCATATGCATGCATAGCTGTACCAAAATCATAAAGATAACCTCCAAGAAGATCAATCAACAATGAGGAACCAAAATTACTCGCTTACACAATTAATGATAAAACATGATATGATATTCCATTAATAGTCTGATTGTCTGAATACAGTAAGTACGTTAAAATTTAAAAGACTTAAAAAACATAAATCAATGACAAGCACAAGCAACAATGTGAGAGATCACAAAAATATCGAAATGTCTAACAAGATTTCAAACAAGTTTTGTTGACAGAATGAATGAAGCAGTCAGCTTACTAAAGTTTAGTCAAAAATGCCATTTTATCAGTAATTACCACAACTTCTATAATTAACAAAATTCTATTATTAAGATCACTTCATATCTCAGTCGAAGTCCTAAGTCATGACATGCCAACCCTAACCATCATTATACTCGTATAAACCATTTCTTTGAATAGCTTAAGCTTTAAGATAGAGACAATAGAAGAGTTTTTATAGCTTAATACAACCAAATTGACAATATAATAAAACAACAAATTATACCATAGAACATAATTCCTGAGAGAAAAAATGTGAACCAAAACATTCATGATTTATTTTACTGTCACATAAAATTGAAGAAACAGACAGAATATTATACCTTCTCCTTTACCAGTTCTGAAAAGAATTTGAATTGGTACACATCAATATCACCATGGAGTGCTAGATCAAGCCCAAAAACCCACCATCGTTTAGGTAGTTGCAAAGCAAAATAACTCTTTTTCTGGGGCATTAACCATCCACCTAACCAACTTCTATGACATATATACCTCATAAAGGTCTGGAGTCCATCAAACCAGTCTGTGAAGCCAAAAATATATCACTACATCGTATTGGCTTTAGACAAAAACACACAATTCCAAAGTCTTTGGAAAGTAGGATGGGCTAAAATGACTAAACCAAACATAAAAAGTAATTGAAAGTAAAAAAGAAGTATAATTTATTTAACAATCTCCTGAAGAAAGAATATACAATTCGGTGTAGCTCAACAATGAGCTAAAACTAACCGTGGTTTCCAGGAATAATAAAACACTGAGGTCCCTTGTAGTCTTTCAGTTGAGCCTCATCAGGTACCTCAGGCTTGTTAACAGCTATCTGCTCCGCTTTATACCAAGGAGGAGGTTGGAGAGCATACTCGAAAGGAACAAAAAGACGCCTTTCATATGTGAATGCTGATGGATTAGGATACCTACAATGAGACACAAATAAATTCATATAGCCACAGAACATTAAGAAAAATAATTAAATAAATAGGTGAAATTCAAATGATACTGCAAAAGCCCATCATGTCAGTCAAAAAAAGCAGTGTAGGTGTCCCACAACATGCTAACGAATTCAAACAACTCCACCAAATCTATTTTTCATAAAAGCCCCACAGTCAGCAAAAGCCAAAAACAAAGCAAGCTAAAAGGGGTGAAGCAGGAAGGCAGTGATCAATATCAAGGCATGCTAAGACCTGTGCCACAGAAGTTGGAGGTAGCCAAGCTAAAAAGGCTTTCAAAGAGATGGTGGTGGTTGTGGTGAGGGAATTGCAATATCACAGCCCACAATTTAGAAACTTAAGACGAAGTTACACATTCATTACATGCAATATATATCTTTCATCTTCAAGAACAGGGATTTGTAACTATCATGTCTTCCCAAAAAATAGAAGTTAAAAACACACCACTTCTTAAGTACTCACAATTTCTTAACATTCAAACAGGTAATGAAAACTTGATTCACACTGATAACTCTTTCAAAAACCTGTATATCCAAGTGTAATATAAGAAGTATATGATGTTGTCTCTTGTTCTAAGACCTTCACAAAAATACCCAAATATAAGGGCATAACACTCAGAATTCCATTATTCTTGATTTGACTTGAGAGATTAGGTATTCAAAGTTCTGAATCAAGAACCATGGCATCAACAGGAGGTAACTCATCATTCTCAAGAAGCTTACAAGTAATAAGTAACAATTAATCAAATCATGTCATAACTCATAACAGATCAGCCACAATAAATAAGTGCAGCCAACTTACGCGAGATCACCTCCGATAATTAGCAAGTTGCCACGTTTTAATTTGACCCTAGAACCATCTTTCAGTGTATGAATGTGAGGCTGAGCAAGAAGCCGTGCAATGGCATAAGATGAGTTCCCACCATCACCAGTATCAGCCATGAAATCAAACCAAAAATCATCCTTCTCACTAAAATGATCATATAGAAGATCACCTTTATGATTTTCATCGTGAACCTTACTCATTGCTGCCTGTTGATGAAAATAAGACTTGTTACATCCTGGAGTATAGATAAAGTGGCATTCTTGTAATGAAATTGAGAAAAATACATTATTAACCACGAAGATAAAAGTAAAAGTCTTGTATGAAGACATATTAATAATTTTATGCATAAAGTTAACTACAGAGACAGGCCAAAAATAGTTCTACTATGACATAATAAAAAGGTAAAACACTCCACAATACAACTTAAATAGACAATTTAAATCTAAATCTGATAATGTGTCTATAATACAACTCCTTGCTTTCTAATGCAGGCATTTGTAAGCAACTAAGCATGCACAACCACATTTCAAGCTTTGAACTTAAAGCAGTAAAACACCAGATACAAGGCCAATTGCAACAATACAGAATATTATAATCCTTTTAACATTGTCTGACACCAAATTTGGAGTAACCAAAAATCCCCTTTAAAAGGTAAGAAATACTTGCAGTTTTAGGGATTCTAAATTTAATATGTCAAATAATATATTATATTCAGTTAAGTACTTCAAAGTTCAAACTATAAATTCAATTGACATATCAACATAATATTATAAACAATGGGAAGGGAAACATAGATTGTTACCTGCATCATACGCATGTCAAAACGTCCAACAAAGACTGTTACTGATACCAGGAGGTCAAAAACTGTTTTGAATAAATCAGCTGATGTTCTGCATCAATTAATATTTTAACAGCAAATGTAAGAAGGAACACATTCAAGTGCATCTTGAAACACCCCCCCCAAGAGTACCAAGAACAAAATATTCTATACACATACCCAGAGTACCACGGAACCATGTCCAGAAAATTAGGTTTCATCTGCTTCTTCTTCAACTTCTCATATTCCTTAACAGATAATGGGTGAGTGAGAGCCCATCTGTTAATTTTTCAGACAAAAAAAAAACAATATTAAGCAAAATAATGGGGAAAATGTTGATATAATGAAATATGGAGAAGTTATACGCATTCTGCACTATTGAAACAAGGGCTCCTGGCACCATTGCACATTACCAAAAGCACAACAAATACAAAAGAAACTTAAACTCAATCTATTCCAGAAACTCATTGGGATGGCAGACATAAATAATTAAGCTCATGTAAAAACATTGCAAGAAAACCTGATGCAAATTTTCATAAATACTGACGAAGCAGTCTTCAAAGAACGAAAACTGACATCATTTATTAAAATTAAGAAAAAATACAGTGTAATTCATGCCAGTAATTTCCATTATAATCGAATATCAGAAGAACTTTAGGATCTACAATTTGGTATACTTTGGTCCAGGAAAAATAAAGCGCAAGAAAATAACTAAATTTAGCTCATAAAAAAATCAACTACTCACCCGGTTGACCTTTCAACAACATAATTTGCAATGTAAAGTCCAATAAATGTAGCCCAAAGTGAATAGATGGGAGAAATTTCATCTGATGAGCCGGGACATGACCCATTGCAAGCTATCTAAACCACAAAATAATTATATAACTATAACATGTAAAGTGATACAATCAAAATAGATATATGATTTAACACAGGAGATTGGATTCCACAAATCATATAATCATATTGAGTACCTCGCCATAAATAACCCACTTCGACAAAAGAGGATAATCACTTGCTGATCCAACAGGAGCAAACCAAGATGAGCAAACCTGGTCCTTCAATTCATTCATCCGAAGAAACCTTGCAAGCCACGTGTTTCTCTCTTCTTTTCCAGAAAGTAAACCAGTTATAATTTCTTCGGTCAAGTGGTCTCTGTCTTAAAGAGCACGGTTGCCACAATGACTATAAAATACACAGCATGCCACACTAAGTACCTATTACAAAAGGGGGCATCAGAACAATATTACTATTGATTCTTTTAAGGACAAAAAAAGATAATCATCAAACATACAGCGCAGTTTTGAAGAATGGTCAAGATCTCCGGTCTCCTTCCAGCCACACGCGACACAAGGCCAACATACCAGAGGCCATAAAATATAATGTGGAAGACAAGAAGAAACAAGATAGAAGAGAGATATATTGTAAGAAACAAAGATAGATTCATCCTCATATCTAACCCCATAGACTGGAAACTAGGAAGATGATACACTGCTGCCACTAAAATCCAGGCTATGTACCTGCAAAATGGAAAGGAAAATTTTTTTTAATCTGATTAATTATTTATTCATAGAGATACATAACACACATTCATACACAGTGATAAATTTGTTACAGAAACTAACCATCGACTGAAATTTGAGTAGCTCGGCTTGATGGTCTTCCCTATAAATGGTGATGAAAAGAAATAAAAGAATCCAAACAAGCAGCCATACATAGACCACCACTTAATATTATTGTCTAATTTTTCTACAAGAGTATGTATATTGTCAGATGAGATGAAAAACAGGCAACCCACTGCAACAGCGATTATGGCGTGGCGGGAATGCTCGTGGGGTAAGGGTATGTGGGGGTTAGAATAGTCCTAACCCTCTCCATTTTGAGTCTATCAAGAAAACCAGTAGAGTGCTTATCAGAGCCCTTTCCAATCATTCAATAATCAATATTGTATTACTATAGTGTATAGTGTATTAAAATTCTTGCAATGAAGAAGTCCACTTTAGCCGTTTCAGAAAATCATAAAGAACAGCACAAGAAGAACCCTGCACAGAAAAATGAAAATAATAACAGTGTTAGTATTAAATGTCATGTTATAGAAGAGAGGAACAAAAATACCATAAGATATGCAAAGTATCAATTTAACAGTAATTAAGTATGCAGAAAAGCCATGTTAAAAAAAAAGGTATACGCTATACAGAAAAATAAGGGACGCAAAACAACAACTAAGTGCATGTTTGGATTTCAGTTTGGAGGGTTAGAATTGATTTTGCCTCCCAAAATTAATTCAAGGAATTTTTTATCCTGTTTGGTTGTCAAAGAGAATTGATTATAGGGGAAGTCAAAGTTTCCATCAGAATAATTTTTAGAGGAATTATCGAACATAAACCACTTTACTTTAAAATCAATTACAACAAAATCTTCTATGACAGAATCAATTCTATCTAGAACCAATTCTACAAACATAGAACCAAACACACCAAGTCTCGTATAACTAAGTGGGATCAGCTGCATGCATTAGATGACGCCCACGGTGTCATGCCATTACAGAACATAAAAAAAAGTAATAATAATCAAAAGAACAAAGACAAAGTGCAAGAATTGTAATTATTAACGGCTGCCTTCACCAATCCTTGATCAAATCAACTTAAACTCTACCATGGATCATCTTTTTTTCCCTATATTCTAGAATCACATCCTCCACCAACACTAACAAACAAATCCCCTGTTAACTTCATTGCCAACTCATTCTTGGCCTATTCCCTCATTGAATTCATTTCCCAACACTTCTCCATTCCATATCCACACATGCCCACATCTACACAAGTTTCACAATTCACAAGCTCAAACTGTAACAACAAAAACTAGTAAACTGAAGCAATGATATTCCAAAATAAAAAGAGAGAGAATATATTAACTGCTAACATTCAACAGAACTACGAGTAAATTAGACTTTAAAAAAGAAGAAAAAAAAATAGAACAAAAGCAGTTAAACTCAACTCCAACAAAACAGTTCCACAGTTCAAATAAATCACCAATCCAATTCGGAATGAACCTAACCTAATCGAAGACCGAAAACCCTAATTTCTCCCATCTTCTTTCAGGTTTACCGAACACAGCAAAAGAAAAAAATATGAAAACGTAAGGAAGCAAAACAAAAATCCTTACACGACACGAAGCAAAAGCTCATTCACCAAAAACCAATCGAAACGTAACATCATCATCCAAACACGGCAAAAGAAGAGAAGAACGTGTTCCAAACATAAAACAAGCACTTACACACTGGAACACCGACCACAAGCCACGTTCCCAACGTTCTTTTTTCTTTTTCTAAATGGCACGAAAAAATTGAAGAGAGAGAGAGAGAAATAAGAAGAAGTGAAATATTACTATACCTTCTTATCACAAGCGAAGAGAAGGACGGAGAGAAAGCAAATTAAAGAGGAAGAAAAAAGAAAACGCGCATGTGAAGTGCGTGCGATATAAGAGAAAGAGAAAGAGAGAGAAGTGGAGCAACCTTGGTTGGGCATCTGAGAATGTCTGTGACGGGAACATTTACATATGTAACAACGGCATATTCTTTTGAACCAGGACTAGCCGGACCAGCCCAAAACTTAATTATATTATTTATTTGGTTTTTGTTTTGATACTAGATGTATCAATGTTGTTTTAATTAAAAAGGTTCTCATTTAATCATATAAATATTAAAAATTTAATTAATGAGATATGTGATAAATTTTTAATCACAATTTATCTAAAAATCCTGATACATAAACTTTATAGAATACCGAATAAATCCCTATCTATTTATTTATTCATTATTTCTTACAAACAAATTAATTGTTTCGGCCCAAAAAAAATTAATAATAGTTAATTAATGGACTGAGGACTAAGATCGGTAAAGGTGACATGATGCATACTTTGGTTTCGGATTCAAATCTTGAAAATGGAAAAATTCTCTGTGAGACCCTGACCCCCTTTATATTAATTGAGTTGAGTCATGTCGGATTTCCAATAATAGGAACAAGATGTCTTCTTTCTGTTTGCAAGAGAGCACCTCAAACTTCAGACCCCGATCTTGTGGCTAAACTTCGCGCAGAACTCAATTCATTTCACCTAACCCTCATTGGACATAGGATGAGGATACTAGTATCTAGTGAAAAGAAATTATTTAATGGATTTAGGCACGTCACGCCCACACAATTAGTTACACAGATACTAATTAATGTTTTTGAGTTTTTATTTGTTTAGGAGTATATTTGGTTTTTTAGAATTAAATGTGAAATGTTTTGGTTTTACTTAGGAGATAAGATTAAGGGAGGCTGCTTGGAAAATGAGGCTTTTGTTCAAACTTCATTAAATGATTTTTTTTTTTTCAATTTCCTGCTGCGTGCGTTCTCTGCTTTCCCCCAAATGCGCGGTTTCCTTTTCTTCGTTCAAGGTTGTTGTGCTTGCAGTGTTGTGATGTTGCATTGCATTGATTGCAAGTTGCAAGAGACGGTTGGAAATTGGATCCGATTGCAAGTTGTAATCTCAGTGTTCGACTTGGGCCTGAAATGGCCCGTCTATAAAAGCCCATAAATCATAAAGATGAAATTAGATTCAGCCCAAAAAGTCGTATGTGAGAAAGACGAAAAAAATGAGGTAATATGACAACCATGACCCCAAAAGAAATAATAATTTGACCCAAAAAAAAAACAAGCAATGGTCCAGAAATTCTTAGATGCACATCTAGTGTCACGAGATCATGTTTCATATTCATTAACGAAATGAGACTTTAACTAAAAGCGAATCCTAATGATAGGTCCCAGCTAAAATGTCATTTAAAAAAGAGGTGTTATAGCTGAAGGAATGGTCACGAAATGGAAAGGACAATGGCACAAGGCTTCGAGTTTCAACCACCAGCAAGGTAGAAGAAGGTGATGCAACATGAACGAAATATATTTGCTTGCGAATAACTAAAACCAATTTGGACAAGCAAGCAAGGCTAAAGCGAAAAATGGGTAATAAGAGTACAACAAAGTAAGTCCAAGGTCTTGGACTCTAGAGCGAACTCAGTGTACACTTGTAAGAACTCGAGGCAAAATACACTAGTTATATGATAAGAATTTCACCGATATGCAAGCATTTAATTTTTGACGATTTGTAAAATAATTTAAATTGACCCTTAGTACAAACACAAATAAGACAAAATAAGTCCATCAAATTATTGATGAGAATGACTAATTTGTTTAATATTTTTAATTATGATGAAGGATCACAATATGCGTTTTTTCTTAAGAGACCAATTTATCCTATATCGTTTTTGGAATTAACTTGTATATTCATTCAAAAATCAAAATCATACTGAAAGTATTCTCTATTTTCTGTTTCTTTTTGTCTAGATTCAGTTTTAAAATTTTTGCTATTTCATTTTCATTCCAAAACTTTTTTCTTTCAATTTTGTCTCTAACGTTTTGATAAAGTCTTAGTGTTAACCTATTCATTAGCATTATCAATTTGTTTGACGAATACTGCTAATGATCTAACTTTAATTAGCTCATGTGGATGTTATCCTATATGCATATAAAAGCTTTATTTTTATCTAATCATGCATTTTAAAAAATTACATCTTATTTATATACAACTTCTTAAAGTTTAGAAGATCACAAATATGAAAATAGCACTTTTACATGTATAGCACATCTATATGGGATAAAATTAAGTACATTTGAGTTGGGAATAAATTAAATTGATGGTATTTGTAGATAGAATAATACTGATACTTCAGTAGAAATTGGAAATGAAATTAAAACGAAGAAAAACTTCTAGAATAAAATCAAAATATCACTAAAAATCAGGAATGAAAACAGAACTTCTCACAGTATATTCGATCTTCTTGACATCAAATCTCACTATACAATTGTTTTCCATTCATTCTTCCTTTCCATATCATAAATTAGAGTTTTGTTTTCATAAACAAAAATTTAGAATGTGAGAATAATGCCTTAATAATCTAAGATAGGGAAGCTTTTGGACTCAAAAAGTACTTATAGAATTATTATTATAGAAAAATTTATGTTTACTATATCCTAAAAAGGCGAATAAGAGTTCAAATATGCAAATCTAACGTATATGAAACCTTGCCATTCTGGGCTCAAGAGTTACTTAAAGAGTTATGATATATATTTTTATAATAATTTATGAAAAATTATAAGATTTTAAAGTTGAATCCATAACATAATGACGAGTAAGAGCTAAAATTTTATTTCGTAAAATTTTATGCCAATTCATCCGGTGGTGCTGGAGTAACCCCTTGATTGTTGGCTTATTTATAATTCATAATCAAAAGAACATTTGATTTGACACCACATATAGCGCGCTTTACAGGGACCCTTATTCATTTCGCATCCGGTGGTCGCTAACTTCCCTAGCATCAGGAGCCAACCCTGAGTGTTCAATAACCCCTCATGTTTCCTTTAATGGAAGAAGAAGCGACCTTTGGAGCAAATTGAAAAGAAATTTTTTATTTGTATTATTTTTAAATATTTTTTAAGGAATATTTTAGAATTTTTTTTCAAATATTGATTGAGAGTGTACTTAAATTTTTTATTAAATAATTTCTAAGAAATATATTAAAGTATTATTTTAAAGATGCCTCAAAAAAAAATACAAATAACATTACACAATTGAAAAATCATCATATTCCTTTGACTAATATAAAGTTTTTGGTTCTCAACAACTTGTTATAGACTTGGGCAAACGGGTCCACTTGGATCCCAGTGGGGTTCAGAAGTGTATATACCCTTCTTATACATAGTGCGCATTTCGTCAGGATCTCTTACACTTTTGGTGACATATCTTGACATTGAAGAGAGAAATCTACTATAGATTGCAGTATGTATATTTTTTCAGGACACTGAATTGAAGTGATCATTCTACCCTCCAAATTATGTCTCCTTCATTTTCAGCTCATAAATTATGAACTAATTTTTGTTATATATTCATGTTTTCAATATTCAAATATAATTACTGGTACAATATTTGCAAAGTCAGTTTCTAGTAACTAAACCTATGAAGATAAAGTAAAGAATGCTAATCGGTAACTGAAAAATACAGTAAATTAATGTGGGGAAAAATATAGTAGAAAACGATCGAAACCATAATTAAGAAAAATAAGCTAATATTTTGGAGTTACTTTGTATCTATTAGGCAACAAAAGTAAAAGAAATATAGAAACATGAAATCTCTCTCATTAGAGGAAACAACACAAGAAAAAAATAATATAAAGGAAACAAAATTTAATGTGGTTTGGTCTTAATTACTTATATTCACAATCCCAATAAAGAGTTCCAAAATCTCTTACTATCTCCAACTTTTGAACAGCTAAAATTGTAAATTATCCTTAAAAATATTTCATTATCGGACAATTCCTAAGACTATCCACATGAATCACTCCTATAAAAAAAAACTCTATTTATAAGTCAAAACACTTGCAAGACCTCTAATTCCACTCAATGTGGGACTTTGGTTAAATCTAACAATCTTTCCCTTAATCCAAAGTCCTACCAATAGTTGGCTGCTACAACTATCTCCACAAATAGTCTTCTTGTAAAAACTTGTATTTCTCAAGTATTAAATGACATAAACAAAAGTTATATCTGCTCTATTCACTTGTAACACCACTACACACGAAACACATTGATTGAATTTCACATTGCTAAAAAGACTTTCGACTCAACCTCTCTTCACTTGCATCATCCGCTCATGAAACATGCCGCCTGATCTGGATCTCACTAAGAAGACTTTTGACACAAGGAACTTTATAAATCCAAAAACTACCATCCTAACCAATACTCGACCAAATCCAAAAACCATGAGCTCTAATACAACTTGTTGGGTAGCAAAAGTAAAAAAAATACATAAAACATAAAATCTCTCTCACTAGAGGAAAAAAACACAAGAACAAAATAATATAAATGAAACAAAATTTAACGTGATTAAATCTTAATTGCCTACATTTACAACCCCAATAAGGAATTCCAAAATATTTTACTATTTACAACTTTTGAACGATTGAAATTGTAAACCATCCATGCAAATATTTAATCATGTGGACAATTCCCAAAGACTACCCATATAGATCACTTCAACTCTTGAAGGATGTCCAAACCAAGCAATCAAAAACTTTATTTATAAGCTAAAACACTTGCAAGATTTCTAATTCTACTTGATGTGGGACATTGGATTAAATCCAACAATATCCATATAAAATTCAAGGGTATCAATACCTTATAGTTATTTATGGTTAAGATTGTGTCATGTGTCTTACAAATCTAATTTATTAAAATATAAAAAATAAATATTCAATCACAACTATTGAAAATAAGCAGGGTGCCAATACCAATATGTTACCAAAAAAAAATCTAGTATTTTATTTAAAATAAAAAAGCCACAATTAATGCAGCATTATTTAGAAAGAAGCTAATTCTCAAATATCAGTGTAAAAATGGGCAAAGAGATATAGCCTTATTGGTGAATTATCTAAGCGTGCCTTCTCCTTGAAATTGTTTGCTTGCTGCTGTTGTGTTAGTGTTTGTTAATTGGTAGTTCTTTAGGATATGGGAGGGGTGGCCGGCTGAGTGGGAAGAGAAGATGGGCAACAAGGGGAGAAATTTTTGCATTTGGTGCATTACGTAGATATGCTTGATATTCAATAATAAAATGTTACTTCAATTAAAAGTGAAAGTTAAAGGTAATTCCTAGCTAAAATGTGATCACTTTATAATATGGAGTATATTCATGCGTGCCACTATAACTCCCTATTATTGAGAGTTGTAGGCAACAAGGATGCCATCATTTTCAACCAGCCAAATTGATGAGGGTTGAACTTAGAGAAGTTCGTGTTTTTGTAGGACACTTTCTTCATAATAGTGGCATGCATGTAATCACATGAACTATGAGAAACTATTCTATGTGCTTTTAAGACAAGAAATTAATTTTTTTTTTTGGCTACATTTATTCATTTTGATTGCTTGATAACTCAGCATTATGGTAGTTAAAAAGATAATAATAAGTGCTTAACGAAACAAAAATTGTTGTATATATGCTCTAAAAAATTTCTTTACTATCTATTCTATTTTAGTGTTTGGAAAAATAGCATTATGATGGTTAAAAAATTGCAGGAAATAGTTAAAAAATAAATATAACTCATTATTTTGATTCATCAAGTAATAATGAAAAGGAAAAAAAAATCCACTCTCAACATATACAAGAATTTTCCATTATAAGCTATTGACGAATTATAACTATATACTTCAATTCCTCTCATGTCACCGATCATCAAATTATGCACAAAAATATTTTTAAAAAACATAGACTAATGCCCCAAATTCTTCGCTCCTAACAAATATCTTAGGGAACGAATTATTTCCTTATAATTTAAAAATCCCCTTATAGTCCTTAACTTTTCACAAAAAGTGAAAGGTTAGCCCCTATGTTAAGTAATCATTTCAATACCCAGTAGTAAAACATACACGTTAATCGTTAAATTATTGATATAACCTTTTGTAAGCTTGATAGTTGTATATGACTAATATCTCACGTCAAAAGGATCACATATTCATAATTTTAAAATTTTATTAGTAATGTTTATGCATCATCAAACCCTAATATCATCTATTCTCTTACTTCTTCATTTTCACACATTTCAGCCAAAATGAAAATTTTAGTGCTGTCACTATGTTTAATAGAGCTGCATCATATCAATATAATCCATTTTTTTTAAAAAAATTAAATGACTTGTTAGAATAGAGACTAATGTATCTTATTTTGTTGAAAAATGAAGAATCACACAAAGATTTTTAAATCCTAAGTAACTAATTTCTTCTCCGCAATATTTATGAATGACAAATATGGGATTTTGCTCAAAAAAATCTAAAAAGATATAGTGCAAAATTTACACATAAGTTAATTATATTAATTTTGCAAATGAGAGAATCTACCTCCGCCTTTATTATTAGGGTTTGGAATCTAGCTAGGGTAGCCAAAATAAGTTGGAAGTTGAAAGTCAAAAGTTGGGTTCGAACCAGAAACGTCTCATCTGGCCAGGCATGGTGGGTGTAGCTGTGATCGCACTATTCTTGATGAATGAATTTTTGCCAACTGCAGAGGACACATAATTGAGCACGCAATGCAAAACCAGATATCACTAGTACCAAGTAACAGATATCACTAGAAGCAAGCAGGAAAATTCAAAAAGGAACAACCTTGGAAGATACTTTCATTCACAGTTGCACCAAAAGAGACTTGCACCCAAACTATTTTATTAGTTTTTGTTGTGAAAATTAAAATGCTGCTAGTTATTGCTAGTAAATAAATTTAGAGATAGATAGGTAGTTGATCAGCTTATAAAGTTTATTTTTTTATTAATTAATTTTATTTTCACATTCAATGTATCCTTTAATTTATAAATTCTGCTAAACTCAAAAAATCTATAAATATTTTTTTGGTAAACCTTTATTTAGGTCCCTCATGTTTCGTCAAGATTTTGATTTAGTCCTAAATATTTTTTTATTCTATTTTTGTCCCTAGCATTTTCAGAATGTAAATCACATTAAAATTATGAACACAGATATAATATTTTATGTTTTATTATGATCACTAATTAATATTATAATTTGACTTTTATATCAATATTTTATTTAATAATTTGGATATTTTATATCAAAAGAACAGGATTGAAATGTTTTGAAAATATTAACGATATAAATAGAAAAAAATTAAATTAAATTGATTTTTTTTACGTGAACTAAATTGAAACAATGATAATTCGTAAAGAATCTAACTACAGTTTCCACAATTTTTTTTTTTTTTTTGCCAAAAGGGACTACGTTTGCTGCCGTATAGTTCCAAGAAGACCAGCCACTGAAAAAGGGAATCTTAGGGAGCATAATCATGTAAAAGTTTACATTCACCATCTCACTATATTTTCCCACATTCTCATTAAAAAAGTTATATTAGTAAATTGAACTTTTGAACCCCTATTCCTCTTCCCTCGGGGCCTATATATACCCATCATACATACAATATTTCCCAAGCACCACTTAGTTCACAACTTTTGCACACATTAGAAAATCTCAAATTCTCTACACCTTCCTCATTAAAACCTCTCACTCTACTAACACAATGGGCAATTCAAAGCTTGTCTTCATGATCACTTCTATTCTTCTTGCCTTAACTTTTTTCAGTGGAATTTTTTCAGCTGTTGGCAGGCCACTCATGGAAAATGAGCACAAGGAGCATGTGACCACCTATGGAAACAACATTGTCAAAGAAACGGCTACAATTGATGAAAATGCTGCCTTGTGGCAACACCACATGTTAGACTCCGGAATCTACAAGACAATGACCAATTTGGAACCAATGATTTCGGCCGACGGATCCAGGTCATAGTCCCGGTGCCGGCCATTCCATCCCAGTTGCCGTTGATCCCACTGGGGCTCCAACACCATGATTATGTGTGTGTTTGAATTTTTGTTTGAAACTCTAAAATCATAATTTGGGTAAAATTTAAAAGGAACAGTTTCTAACCAAATTATAATTTAGAAGTTTTTAAACAAGAAATCAAGCATACTACTATTAGTTGTCGTTATTTTCATGCATATATACTTGTTACTTCATGCATTAATATTTCGTGGTTTATAGCTATCTCATTCAACGTATAGTTCATATTGTGTGTAGTGTTTACCTTCCAAGTCTTTTATTTGTCCATTTGTAAAGCATTGCTCTTTTGCTAGTTTGCTGCCATATTGTCAAAGCAGTTATTGCTGCTTCTCACACTTTGTATTATTTATGTTCTGCTGAATTGATGTAAACTTGTGACTCATGATTACAAAGTAATAGTATTATTAAATATGATGGTTTTAGTATCCATAATCTTGTTCTATAATATAGAAAGTTTTATTTAATTTGGTGAAGGATAATTAAGAAAAAAAACATAAGTAAATTTTTGCTGACTAATGTAGTCACATATCACAACCACAATCTACAATATATGGTGATCTTGAAATACTTTAGTAATTATTAGCATTTTCGATCTTTTTCCTTTTGAGTTTTCACAATTTCATTTATTAATTGCAAGAGAAGTGATGAGAGGGACAAAAAGATCAAATAGAACAGCGGGTAACATTTGATTAACAAAACTAATCAATATTACAGAACTTAATTTGTACAAAAAGTTATAGTACCATTTTTAACGCAAGGAATAAATTAAATTTGATAATTGTACTATGAAGGCACATTCCCCGCCCCTTCTTGACTTTTAGTGCAGGGAGATATGTTTTGATCTCATGTTCCCATTGGCCACTTCCTAGTGCCAAGTCCCAACCACAATAGCCGAAACAGTGCACTACCATTTAGGTTTAGTTTAACAGTGCTCTTCAAAGAGGCGCTATAATTATATAAGCTAATTTATTCTGTATGATAAACATACAAAAATTGAGGTGCTTTTGTTATCGATTTTTAAGAGCCAATGATGCTTTTGATAGTAGTTTATGGGATATTTTTTTCACTTTTAGAACTAATTTATGCTCTCTAAAACTTAAAAAATTAATATAATCTTGTTCTCTTCAATGAAAATAAAAGTAAAAATTAATTTTTTAATATCTATATTTATTATTATTATTTCAAATTCTAAAAGTAATTTTATAGTATATCTACCAACTACTATTTTTCTAACTTATCCTCTTCTAAAATAACTTTTAGATTACTTTAACAAAATAATACTACCGTGATTTTCTAAAAGTAGCTTTTAAAGAGTCTAAAGAACTCAACATCTTTCAAAAAGTTATGATTATATATATATATATATATATATATATGTGGGATGACTCTAGTAAGAAAAATAATTTATTATGAGAGTGAGAGGAGGAAATTCTAACCATATAATTATATATAAATGATAATGATTAAAGTTATTAATAATAACTAATGATCATATAATCATTTAAAAATATCATGTGATTTCATATTTTAATCTTGATCTTTATGTATAATTCAACAACCCAAATTTACTCCCTCTCTCAAAATAAATCACTCTCTCACTGTTTCCGGTATATATATATTTTGGTCGAATACTAAACCAAACCTTAGTCTATGGTCTTTTGGGGGGTTGATGACAAGAGGTGCTGTTCGTACTTTTGGGCCTACCCCTGGGTTGTAGAGTTGGACTGGGCTCTTATTGCATATTACTATGCTCTCATCATTTTGTAGAGATGCTCTTTAAATTGCACAACGAATCTTTTGTACCAAACTTCTACTCAAACGTACTCTAATTTAAAAGAAGCCCAAAAGGATGCTAAGCTTCTTTTTTTTTAAAAAAGTAATAATGCAATAAATGTCGATATCACAGGTATTTATACCATCTCTAATTTATCCATGCAATTCCGGACCAAAACAAAAAAATTATCTCTGCAATTCCACGTTATACAAATCGAATGCTACCTAAATCACAACAAAAAGCCAAGAGTGACAACGATTACTTTATAAATCGTCGACCGATTAGCAGATGAGTAAATTGCATATACCCTTTCTTTTCCATAAAATGTCTAATTTTAATAGATGGTCAATTTAAATTTTTTTTATACAATCATTTAATGATAAGAAGTGTTTAACTTTTAAATTAATTAAAGGTCATAACATATATATAGTTTAACTTTTAAATTAATTAAAGGTCATAACATATATATATATATATATATATATATATATAATATTACATAATTGATTCATAATATAAAATATTTTATACCAAGAGTATATCAAAATCAATCTTAGAAAAAATATAATCATATACCATATTTATCCCACTGGTATGTAAATATAATTAACTTTGTTACGGTATTTTAAATTACAAATAATCTCCTTCTGAATTTAGATAATAATTATTTTATATAAAAATGAGATAATATTTGTTTTAAATTTGATTTTAATGCATTCACATTATATATTCAACTCATTAATTTTTACCATTTATAAATTTAAAGTCAAGACTTTATTTGAAAAATAAATAAATGCAAATCTATCAAATTAAGTGAATATTACTAATATTATGTTATATTGTATTTGATACATTATCTATCATAAAATTTAAAAAAATAAAAAGAATAACTTCTATACACTATGAGTGTAAAAATTTTGTATAATATCTAAAAACCACGTGTTGCCACGTTAGCAGAAATAAAAATTGTTACCATATAACACCTTAAAAGTCTTACAAATACAAATAAGTAATTAGATATTGGATGATAACCTAAAACTATTTTACACTAATAATGTAAATAAATTAATCTCAATGACAAAATTAAGAGTTATAATATTTTTAACGTGGCATCAATTTGATTTTAATAAAAAAATTTATATTAATTTAGTTCAAATATTTTTAATTTTGTCAAAACTTATAACATTAATTTAATAATAACTTTTTTAATTTTGAAATCGATTCTATCTTAGCAATTGAGTTCCACGTCAATGTGGCCATTCCATTAAAATGAAGGTCTAATCGAATGATTTTATTAATATTGAAATTTATCAAAAAAAATATTAATATTGAATTTATAATATTATCACTAAATCATATAAAAAATTTTATTACAAATTTACACTCAAATGGATGTTAAACAATTTTTTTTCAAATAATGGGTATAAAACTTGATCACTTTTATTAATGTGATAATAAATAATTAGATAACAGTATAAAAAAATTTAACATTCAAATTAAACTCAACTAAAAATATCATGATCAAATAGGTTATTTATTAAAAAATTAAAAATATAAGATTTTTTTTGGTATCCAAGATACTAGTATCCTTTTAAATTCAATAATTATAATTTAATTATTAATATTTAAAATATTAATAAATTTTATTTATAGTGCATATAATAAATTTTTAATTATAAATTACCTAAAAATATCGATACCAACAAATTTCATAAGCTATAAAAGAAATCCCCAAAAATAAATATAAAACACAGAGAGCCACTAAAAGGGGAAGAGAATCTGGCGGCGGATGCAGAAACAGAGAGTGAACAGTGAAGCACACGGAAACTCAGCATTATGAGCGTTAGCCTTTGTGCACAAAAATCCCTCATATTCAGATCCAACGGTCACCACTAAACCCCACTCACCTAATCCGACGGTCACAAGCACAACCGCGTTTACGAACCCAACACACGAAAAAACCAATCCCTCAATCCTTCTCTTATACCCTTTCTCTTCTTGCCGCGCCTCTTCTCTCTCTCTTTCTCTCTCTTCCTTCCAATTCCCAGATTCAGCCCTTTCTCTCTCTAAAAACAAAACTAACCAACCTCCGTAACATTCCGTTATAGAGAGAGAAAGTTGAAGTTCCTTTGCTTCTCTGTCGTAACCGTTTTCAGTTATAACATGGAACAATCCAACGGTTCTGATTCGTCACAGCAACAAAAACAACAACCGTCGTCGGAACAGAATCAGCAACCGCAACGGCAGCCGCCGTCACAGGCGGTGTCTGTGCCTCAGCAGTGGGTGCCGATGCAGTATCCGGCGGCGGCGATGGTAATGCAGCACCGAATGATGCCGCCGCCGCCTCCGCCGCCGCCTTCCCACTTTGCGCCGCCGGCGCCGCACTACGTGCCTTACCACCACCACCACCAGTATCACGTGCCGCCGCACGTGCCTCACCACAACCATCATCAGCATCAGCAGCAGAATGGATCCAACGGCGGTGGCGGCGAGAGCAACAAGACGGTTTGGGTCGGCGATTTGTATCACTGGATGGACGAGAACTATCTCCATCGGTGTTTCGCTTCTACGGGCGAGGTTGTGTCGAAATTTTCTCGCTCGTTTTTTCTTTTTTTTGGTTAAATTGTCTTTTTCGTAGAACGCGATTAACACACGACGCAGAAGTGCTTTTGTTGCTTATTGTTTTTTGAAGTTGATTTCAGTGACTAACGTAGAAAAGCGCTTTTTTTCGTTATTCGATTTCTGGTTGGTTGTTTGCTGCATCCTGAATAGTTTATAAGTTTGATTCAGTAGGCTTTGGATTCTAACATGTAAAAAGTCAGTAAATGCATTTACTATGAATTCAACTGCTTTAGTAATTGTTCCTTGAGTATGAGTTTGATGTTGATATACTCTCACAGTGTACAGTGTATTACACTTATGTCCAATAAAAATATTTTATTTTGATAACTTTTTGGAATCATAAGTAAAATTCAACTATCATAACTGATGTGAAAATATATGATTGGATGTTTTAAAAGACTTTTATATATATCAGTACATAGAAATTAAATATATCACGAATAAAAACACTAACTTTTACTTCTTGGTAAATTGACCTGGTTTGGACAAGAATATTTTGTGTTCATTAGGATTTTGAATACAAGTGGTTTAGGAAAAGGCAAAAAAGAGTTAATTAAAGGATTTAATTTTGATGCGCTGACATTTATCTAATTATGTAATCAAATATGATTGATTCTTACACCCTCTACTTGAAAAGTTTTGTAAACGAAAGGATGACATTGTTGGTACATCCAAATTTAATTCTTTTGGAAATGCATTTTTGAGTAGTTGCGTTGGTGTTTCTATGTTTATAATAGTTGAGTTATGTTCTCCGATTGATGGGTTATATCTTCTAGAAAAATGTTATTTATATTCATATTGCATGGAACACCATATTGAATGGGGTGAGAGCCTAATAAGGTGTGAACCCTATTTAAATAGGGCTCACCCATCCAATAGTGGATAGAATATAAGTCGCATAGTATCCCATACAACGTGAGGACAAATAATATAACTCTTGTGTAGTATTTCATATTTAACATCGGGAATGAATAGTTATGTGGTAAAGGTGTTGTGTATTTAATGGAAGTGGTTTGCATTTAAGAATTTTCCCTTTGTAGGAGCAAAATATAGAAGGACCACTATCATTGATGATAGAACATGGATGATCTTTGAGGTCTTCCTAATGTATCTGCAAGTTGGGGGTGGGGTATCTGCAATTGATACTTAAATTATTATGCTCTATAAGAGCATAGAATGAGAGATTTGATTCATACCTTAGTGGCTTAACACGATACTTTAGTCTTCTTTTTGGATCTTCCACATTAATTAGCTATAAAAGAAAACCAAAGCTACTCCTTTTAACTTGAATAATTTCATTTTCTGACTTTTTGCCTTGCATTGGCATGTGGCCCAATAATGGTGGATCTTTGTTAGATTAGATTAAAATGTATGGGAACTAAGGGATTGTGTGTTTCTATGTACATTTCTGAACACTTTCGGTGCAATTAGATTGTTGCAAGTACGATTATATAATTAAGAAAAGTGACGCAAATGCTTACTTCCCTGCCACTCAAACTTGATGAAAATTAACTTGAATTTTGAAATCTTAACTTGTTACAACATAAAATGTTTCCTGTGTCTCTTGCTCTTTAGCTAGAAAAAAACCAAGTAAAAATATATAGTATACTGATTCTGACTGTTGCATATTTTTAGCAGATTTTCTCCATCAAGGTTATTCGCAATAAGCATACTGGTCTATCAGAGGGTTATGGATTTGTGGAATTTCATTCACATGCCACAGCTGAGAAAGTTTTACAGAGTTATGCTGGAATTTTGATGCCTAATACTGAGCAACCTTTCCGCCTGAACTGGGCAACATTTAGCACAGGAGACAAGTCTTCAGACAATGTTCCTGATCTTTCTATTTTTGTAGGAGATTTAGCTGCAGATGTTACAGATAGCTTGTTGCATGAAACTTTTGCTAGTGTATATCCTTCTGTCAAAGCTGCAAAAGTGGTTTTTGATGCCAATACGGGCCGTTCAAAGGGCTATGGTTTCGTCCGGTTTGGAGATGATAGTGAGAGGATGAAGGCTATGACTCAAATGAATGGTGTTTACTGTTCTAGCAGGCCTATGCGTATTGGGGCTGCAACTCCAAGGAAATCAGCTGGCCATCAACAAGGTATGCCAAATTACATCACTTGTATTTGATACATGCAATTTTACTCTCTTCATTTTTTTTTTCAGAAGAACAAATTATTAGTTGTTCAAAGAAATGCTTCTAGTCACCTATTTACCCTCAGATTTCATGATTCTGCTTCATGTTGTTTGTTGTTACTGATGAACTTTGAGTACAACATTTTTCTTGCTCATATAAGCAGTAGTGTTATGGTTTAATTGATGATTTCAATTTAGAAGATGGGGTATTGACGTGTCTTTCTAGATGATGATTGATGAATAAATTCTTTGAAATTAAAATTATTGTGTCTTTTAATGCATGACAATGAACATTGAATTTGTTTGCTGATTTCATTGAACAATAGTAAAGGTTGTTGAAAAGCCATCTGATTTATTAATTCATTTCTAATTTCGTCTGCTGGGAGGAAATCCTTGAATTCATTTAAATCACATTACTAACTAATATAACTCCTTGAATTCATTTTAAGTTATTCATTAATTTTCCCTTGTCTTGGTTTTAGATCCCTTCAATTTATTTTTTATAACAGATAGCTCATTTTATTTTTTCCATTTTCCTTTCCATTGCATGCGGCTCCTGCAGTTTGAAATATCTCCACCAACTGTATTCAATTTTGTCTGTTTCCTTGTTTAGGAGGCCAAGCAAATGGTATATCCGGTCAATCTGAAGCAGAATCGACAAACACAACTGTGAGTTCTTGAGCTCTTTTATTAGGTTTGCATTTTACCAATTTGTGACCATTTTCAAATAGCTAACATATGATCATGATAGATATTTGTTGGAGGACTGACCCTGATGTTTCAGATGAAGATCTAAGGCAACCATTCTCCCAGTATGGTGAGATAGTCTCTGTTAAGATACCTGTTGGAAAGGGGTGTGGTTTTGTCCAATTTGCAAACAGGTGAAGTTATGGCCCTCTCGTGGTTTTTTAACTGAGATAACATGTTTTGCATTCTCTTCATTGATGTAATTACTACGATATCATTCTGAACAACCTTTGCAGAAATAATGCTGAAGAGGCGTTGCAAAAGCTAAATGGGGCCGTGATTGGCAAGCAAACAGTTCGTCTTTCTTGGGGCCGCAATCCAGCAAATAAGCAGGCAATTTCTCTCTTGCTCTGTCTCTCATGCTGTTATGCATGCCACACATACATTTTCGTTGTCTTTATGTTAGGTCTGTTAGGCTTGATTTGGTAGTGATCTCTAAAGGGGTCCATGTTAGGCTTTGTTTTCAACTATTTCCTGTTTTTAGGATTTCACGAAGGATAAAGTGAAAATAATAAAACTTTATTTGTTGAAATCAGGGAACAAACTAAAAAATAAGTTGACATTTTTGTAATTGATTTAGAAAACAGAAAACATTTTTTTTTAAATCAAAGAGAAGCTTTTAGTCTCATCATCCCCAACAAAAAAGAAAGAGAATTATTTGCAAGTGTTAAGAGTACTGAATTTTCTCCATTCTATCTTCCATTAAACTGATTTGTGATGATTCTCTATTGATATATCTTCTTATAACAGGTTAGGATGGATTTTGGCAACCCCTGGAGTGGGGGTTATTATGGGGCCCCTGTTTATGATGGTTTTGGATATGCGTTGCCGCCGCCTCATGATCCAACCATTTACACAGCTGCGTATGGTGCTTACCCCTTTTATGGAGGACACCAACAGCAAGTAAGCTGATGAATAAAGTGCACTGCAGGAGTAGCTCTCCCAAGTCACAACAGCATCACGCTTGAATGAGCAAATCAACTTGTCTCCCTTGTAACTTGCTTGATCTGTTGAATGCTTAAGAATCCCCTCCTAATTGTGGAGCGGAGCTGAATTTTGACATCCTGAAGTAAGCACTTTAGGGATTCATTTAATCATTTGTTTAAGACTCATAGGATCAACTAATGAGGAACTTGTTTGTTGGAATAATTATCTTAGAAGTATGACAGCGTGTGCGCTTGCTTTCATATTATTTGTTTCTATGGTAGCTCGCTGCCTTTGATAGCTTTTCAGGGTCATCGCTTTTCTTCTTCTGCCAAAATATTTATTGCATGTGCCTACTCTATTCCGGAGCAGTTAAGAATTCGAATTTACCTTTATTCAGGTGGTACATGTCATGCGTTTTGATCTGCTCTATGAAATTCCTGAGGTTCTTTCCTTGAAATTCTGCATTCATGGTTAAAATGGAAACCACATTCAAGTTCTATTGTTCAGATACAAATTAATTGAATGGAGTGGATCTCATTCCACAGTATTTTGTTTATTTTTCTTCTCCTCCAAATTGGGAGGAATGAGATAAAATGCAGGTTATTTCAAACAGAGGAGTGGAATTCTCATGTCACCCTGCTCCACTTTTTACCACCACTCCAAAGAAGTCTTAAAACCAGAAACCCCTCTAATGAGAAATTACAACAAATGAAAATAGGCGACATCAGCATTTTATACAATTCCAGATGTGGCCGCTTGAATATTGTAGGCAGATTGGTACACCTTTAAAATAGGCAATGAAACAAATTATATATATATATATATATGTTTTTTTAAGATATAAACTTATCCCTGAACGTACAGAGGATACTAACTGGTCATAGGAGCAATTTTGTTCCTTTTTTGGGTCGTTGTTAATTAGAGGTGAAAAATTTGTAGATGAATTTTTCATATGACACTAATTCTTGGGAGGAAGTTCGCCACGGAGGAAAGATGAGATCATTGTTAATGCCCGCTGTGGTTGGTAGCTTGGGACCATGTGCCCAGCTCCTCTTACAGTGACGAGTGTGAGCCCTTTGTACCCTACCACGTATCCTCCAACCTGTAAGTCAATATTCGGGTCAAATCCTAAAATTATATGCAGAGTCATTTTTAATTTCTAAGATTTAGAAATTAATTTTTTATCTCTGACATTCCAAAATATTAATCGAATTAGTGTATGGCTCCATTTTTATTTATTTGTCTTCACATTTTCTCTCATATGTCATATTAAGGAATGTATTGGTGATAGAGTAATGCCCTACTTAACCATGGAAATAATATGGTTAAATAATACTTTTTCTGGTTCACAATATAAGTCTTTTAAGATTATGCATAGAAATTAAGGTGATAATTGGATCTCATTGATCTTTTAAAAAAATTAAAAGTAAAAGATGAAAATATTTTTTATCACTCGTCAAAAATTATTGTTCCATTAAATAATTATACCCATATCTATTCATTCTCACTCATCATTAATATCAAGGTAAAATGGGTAAAAAATAATTAATGATTTCTTGAAATGCCAAAGTAACTTACATTTTGGACCAAATAAAAAACTCAAAAAATAACTTATATTATGAATCGAAAGGAATGGATTCAAACTGTTAGCATATACTAAATATATTAATAATATTATTTTTATGTAAAATTTATATTATATTTTAAATTATACTTAATTTTATTAAATTTAATTAATAGAAGTCAAATAAAATATCAATCTATCACCGACATGTCAATTAATATATTGTATCAGTAAAAATAAGACGGCACAAAAACATAAATAGAGTCAAAAACAAATGTGAGTTGCATTTTGCTACTTTAGGGATTAAAAAACTAATTTCTAAGTCTCAAATGCCAAAATAATTTTTCTAGATGCTGATTATTTTTTAAAAAGATTTCCAAATATATGAAAAGAGTTTTTTGTTTCAGAGTAATGCTTAAAAACTACTCCAGCAATCCTTCATTACCTCCTTGCCGGAGTACCATGGACGCCATGCTGTCTCCACTGGAAGTTTCAAGGCGTTTATCGAGTACCTAGATGATGTTACCGGGGCACGCCCATCTATGTCCCCACTGCATTACATTATTGAATAAAACAACAATAATATAATGTCACACAGGACAAATTGGTATATTAAAAAATTAATATACTAATTAAATTTTAGTCAAAATCCATGTATTTTAGCCAAATATTAGCCTGATGAGTAATGATAGAATTTTCTACAAATTTTCTTTCAAATCAACCTAAATACTTAATAGAGTCAAAAGTTAAATGCAATACATGTCTTAGAATTTTAAAGATGATCAAACTTACTTAATTTAGTACTTAGAAAGATTTATATGATGATTGAGTGGGGGAAATAGTTAGATACATACATTGACTTTTCAGTATATCTGTTTGTCCAAATAAATTTAATGGAGAGAGTAACATAACAGCTTGTATAGAGTATCTCACCTGTATATCCAGATGCTTATGCCACTTGATATTAACCGATTTATAGTGGGTAGAATAGTGGCTGGACTATCCGTCCATCCCGGCCAGCTGAACACAAGCATTGTACATTGTACATGTTAATTAAAGAATAAAAATGTCATAGAGCAGAAATTTTGTGATTTAATTGTTTAGCTGTGAAATTAAAATGACGATTGACGTAGTATCATTATTGACCATTGGATAAGTAGTGGACTACATATCATTTCATTTCAGCTAACTACCATGGAATTTATAGAAAATTCAGACAATGTTTTTTTAAGATGGGTAGCATTACTTTGTTGTTTGTACTATTGCTTCCCTTCGTGGCTTAAGCCTTCTATACCTAATTATGAAAAAAGAAAAAGTAGAGATGGGTAGCATCACTCATTCGGAAAATAGAGGATCTATATACGTACCTGCAAGCATACCATTTTGTGGCTTTAGCATGAAGAGCCTTTTGAACTTCGGCGAGATTTAAGTAGGAACTGGTATAATCGTCAGAACAAGGATAGAAATTTTTGCCCTAGAATGTTGGATATGGAAATGGAAAATTGTCTAGTTTAGATTTCACTAACATAATACTCAATTATTGATCTTTGCGTCTCGTAATATTTCATTTAATTAATTTTGTATTTATGTGAACTTTATTGTATACTTTATCTGTACAAAAATAACAGTCATGTTGAAAAAAGTGATAAAATGATTCAATAAAAAGTTAGATACATTGACTTTTTAATATACCAGTTTTACTATTTTTTTTTTCAATGTGGCAATTATTTTTGGATAGAAAGAGTAATATTGTTGCTATCTCACCTGCTTTTTCTACATTTGTATAACCATTAATGCCTTTATCTGTTATATTTATTTAAGAGTGTCCTAGATGGGAGTAACTTCATTTATTTCCTATACAATTGTAATAAGATAAGTTAACTTTTTTTAATGTACTTCATCCGTTTTAGAATAATGTAATTATTGATTTTTAACTTTTTCATGTTGTAGAATATCCATTTATTTATAATATCTAGATAGTATTAATTTTTTCTTCTATAGATGTCCTTAATATAAATATGTTAGTTAAATAATAAACACATTTATCAAGATAAGTAATAATAACTATACAATGATAACTTTGTCAAATCATATAATTTTCTACATTTATCAAATTTTTTTATTTCTTAGCATGTGTATTGTTTGATTTTTAACAATTATTTTAAAATTGGGGAGTGCCAAATTGACCACCACAACCATTAATAAGGAATAAAGAGAATATATTTTAATAGAAAAATATTATTTATACATGATATTTATGGAATACCATGTTAGATGGAAGTATGTCAATACTTGGTGTCCAACAAATATTGCATGCAAATAATATTTCTCTTCTAATATATCATGAAAACTGAGGATTATTTGATTGAAGCAAACTATAAGTGAGAAGGTTCAAGTTGCTATTCTTGTTAATTAAGAATGCAGCTGAACACAGAAGTCTAGAATTGAACAGGATCATATATATATATATATATATATAGATATATAGAGAGAGAGATGACAACGGACTTACACATCAAAAAAGTTGTAAATCAACATGCAAAAGTTATAAACAATATGCAAAAAGTTGTAAACTAAAGTGCAAAAAGTTTTTACATACTGATTTACAACTTTTGCATTTTGGTTTACAATATTTTGTATATAGTTTATAACTTTTTATATACTGATTTACAACTTTTAACTAGGTGTAAGTGTATGGTATAAGTGTGGTGCTATATCACATATATATATATATATATATATATATATATATATATATATATATATATATATATATATATATATATATATGTTAAATTATAATGTAAAATTGTTTATGGACACTACATGGACTAAATACAACCTTCAGTTCTCTTTTTTTTCTTCACTCTTTATTATCTAATTAATTAATCTAAGTAGGCTCATCAGTTCAGATTTTCACGTAACAAAAAAATGCAAGTAGCTAGCATGACATGCAACTCAATTACTGAGTTAGTAGCAGGACTTACACCAGTTTTTGATGCAGCGGAATCATCACCGCAAAGTGGAGCATATATGTTGTATATGTCAATATGTCCAACCTCATCATCAGCTATACTTGTGGCATTGTTGCATTCCCTAGAGAAGTTACCTCTCTCAAAGTCACAGTTTCTTTCAATTGTAGCATGGCTTTCATCAGAGATCAGGCCATGTGTCCAGAAATAGTCATACATTCCCTTTGTACACAGACCATCATCTATCCATCCGTTCCCAACCTGCACTAAGAATACATAGAAATTAGTGCATAATCCAACCACGTACACGTATTAAAAATGTAATAAATTCATCATGGAACACCTCTGTCTTCAGTGTAAAACCCCCAAGATCAAAGGGCACTTTTTGAAAACTTACAAGATCGTCTGTTAAAAAAGTTCTTATATTGGCAGATAGAATAATTAATCGAACCTGCATCTATGTGAGATACAAGTTCACTCCTTACAAACTAGACTAACCCCTGATTGGCTGGCTAAAATAGTACTGTACTCTCTCTTTAAAAGTTACAGTATGGATGTGTTTGCTTGTGGTTGGCAAGGAGTAAAGATGAGATGAAAGTTTCTTTAATAAAATTCATGTGTAAAATTATATATGAAATTTATTTATGAAATTTTTACTTTCATTTTTATTTTCAAACCAAAATATGAAAATACCATATATTATATGTGATAGAAAATTTATGTATTTGTTACATTCGAAATGGCATAGTCTCAAAAGCAATGTAAAAGTTGTTGTATCATCACCAGATATATTATAAATACTTCTTACTTGATAACTTTTGATATCATATAGATGCAATTTTGTTTATTCTAAAATATAATATTTTATGAGGTAGTAATGTACTAATAGAAATATCACATTCGTTCTCAAATAAATGTTCATAAGGATAAATTGAGACATTAAAAAGTCAATATATTTTGTTACAATTTGTAGTCAAATATACATACTTTTTAGTGTATCAATTTATCTAAATGAATACTTATTTAAGAATGGAGATAGTAGTAAAGTACGCCTGACATATTATTCACTGGAAAATTTTACTAACCGCTATCCCTTTCAGGTTGATCACTGTGTGATTTGTTACTAGCTTATTATTTGAGAGGATAGTGTCAGCTAGCTGAGGGACGTAATGGCCAGCATAGCTCTCCCCAGTTATGAACAAGTCTCGAGCTTTGTACTGAGGAAACCTCTCAAGCCAGTTTACAAGAAACGTGTAGGAGTCCAAGGCAGTGCTCTTGTCACCAATGCTAGGGTAGTCTGAGGAAGTGTTTGAATATGAAAAGCCAACTCCTGCTGGGGACTCTAGGAAAATAACGTTTGCCACTGCCATTTTCAAGATGAAACTCATCATTAGATGTGAATTGAATCATAGTTTACTTAATTATATGATAACTGCATGGGAAATTTTGAAGGGAAGGGTACTACTACCATAATGTTTAGGAATTAATTATCATACAATTAACTAATAAAAGATTGAAGACTCATCAACTTTCGCGCAATTTTTTTAAATTTGAATTACACATGATTTCAGAATGAACAACATGACAGTCTTTTATTGCCTAACAATATAAAGATAATTACACTATCAGGTGCATGAGAATTAAACTCTAATTTTCAATAACAAACATGGGTGATCATTATAGAGATGGAATAAGCCCGTATAAATCCACCCATCTAAGCATCAATAAATATGTACACCACAATTAATAAACAATGATAAAAATATTAATTAGCTATTTTTCATATTATAGTAAATATTTTCTTAAATATTGTGTAACATGACCATCATCATTGCTTTACCTTTTGTATTAAATACTAGTATTCAAAAAAAAATCTTAAATAAAAAAATACTAGAATTCAAAATTTATCAGATTTTAATTAATCTGTCATAACTCGGGTCATTGGACTATGAGATAATAGTCCACCGGTAGTTTTTTTTTTTTTTTTCTATGTCCTTATTTAGAGGACAATTAAGTAAGTGTCACACTTAAACCAACTAAGTATTTTTCTTTTCGCTGCTAAACCAACTAAGTATTAGTATTATAATCATTCCTTATTCATTTTAATAAATATTTATTTCATAACTCTTAATTTAAAGTTGTTTGATTGGGAGGAAAATTAAATTTTCATAGAATTTTATATATAAAATTATATATGAAATTCATCCATAAAATTTTTTTTTCTATTTTTACTCTTCAACCAAACACATCCAGAGATATCACTCATCTTGTTTACTCAAATTCATCATCCTAACATAGCCTATATAAAAGTATGCAAACATGGAAAAGATTCAATGGCGCTGAAGATTTCCACCTTTTCAAAGATGCTTACCGTTGTTCCATGCATACTCATTTCTGTAAAGTGTTCTTCCATCACCGTTGACTCTAAAAGGTCCCAGTTCTTGCATTGCTCCATACCCCAGTGAAGAGCATCCAGGCCCTGCATGTTATAAATAATATGAATTTAGAGTCCTTCCTTTGTTAAACCAATCATGTTTTACTCAAAAGGAAAGTATTCATATTGTGGCAATGAAATGATTCTCATTTTCTTAAATTTGTGACCAAATGGAATATTAAATCCCTGAAAATGCCGGGTTGCGCGCCCTATCATGCCTCGATGGTAAAATCATGCAGTTTTTAAATTTCAATATTCTTAGCGTGTAGACGTATTTAGGTAATAAAAGTTCAAGATTAAACTAAAAAAAAAAAAAAGGTATATTGAGGGAAAAGTTGCATAATTTTGAACATGTGGCCTTAGATATTAAGATTTAACGAGTAGAAGGGAGAAAGATGTCCTAGAAACTCAGTACCGAAATTAATGTCACTCATTCATGTGAGAAGAGATAATAATTCAAATTTCAGTGAAAAAAGGGTAATAAGTCTAATCTTTTGATTTATCAGCTTTACTTTTAAGGAAAGAGAAAATCAAGAATCAAAATAATGATTTTAACATTGAATAAAAAAGATGGGTTCTTAAAGTCACAACATTTATGCTATAAACAACTATCCTATTTGGTTGGACACTTGGACTTGATTTTGTGGAAAAAATGCAAGAGAGTTATTGACCGATTAGAAATGGAAAATGTTAGGCAATAAAAAATTTATTCAAAATTTTATATCTAAAATGATATAACATAGTTATTAGTTTTTTATGTCCAAATTTTTATTGAAGATTCTGTATATATATTTTCTGAATGTAGCGTTATTTATTAGAAATATGGTTAAAGTAACATAATGTGGAGAAAATAATTAAGAGTTGGATGAAATTTATGGTGGAATGGCCTATCAAAGTTATTCGTAGAGATAATACATAACTATCTTTCTGCCATAAAGTATTTTTCAAGTTATAACTTAATTGAAAATTATTATCTTTCTGTCGCTATAGAATTACAAACTTTTTCTTCACGAATATACAAAGTAGCAACTTTCTGGAATAATGGTCAATTGCCTTTTTTTTTGGACTTTTTCAAAGTTTCAAAGCATTGTAACGTGTGGGGGTATGGAATATATATATTTAAGTATTAAAACTATATCATCTATCTTTTCTTTTCTATCTGATTACAGTAGGCACAATCGGCGGAGAGCTAGTCTTTTTTTCTTTCTTTGCTGTCACATTATACGAATAGTCAAATATGATAGATTGAGATTTGGGAAAGAGATTCTAGCCTTCGAATTATAGTTGATGCCGCGATAATGAGAGCCACATAGCCTAATTAAAGAACCAACCAATGAAATTGATACTTCCAATGTGTGCCCAGTGGAGTTATATACGGGAGTAGATCCTCTCTACTATGCAGTAAAATCTTCATTATTTACCAATTTTTTTTTTTTATGAGAAAGATCTAAGGGTGCGTTTGATACCAATCAGATCAGACAAAAAGGATAGAATCACGAGACAGTAGAGACCAAGATAATATTAGTTAGAGACGAAAATGAATGTATTTGACGGTGATGTAAGTGATTGATGAAAAAAATAAAAAATATTAAGTTATAATTTAATAAAAAATTAAATAGTGGAAAAAATAATATAATATAAAACATTTAAAGATATATTATTAAAAAAAATATTTTAAATTTATGCCTTAGACATATCTCCATGATCTCTTTTTTTGAAAGGATATAAACTGACTTAAAAATTATTTTGAGAAACAGATAATTTCAAAATTTTTATCTCTGTCCACTTCTCTAAACACATTTTGATCTACCCTGAATATATCTGTATTTTCTATCCAAGTCATTTTTCAAAAGTAGAGTCATCTTCTTAATTAATGATAAAAATATATACATAACAAGATTACTTGAAATTTTTAGTTAAGAGCATCAATTTCCGGTGTGACAGCTATGCATTTTTTGCCCAAGAATTATCTTGTTTTGTGGCAGACATAGCTAATCGCTTCCGTGTTGGAATTCCATTACATGTGTAGCCAATTTTGGCTCTAGTTTGGCCATTAATTAGGAATGGGAACTTTTATTAGGAGAACAACTTATTGCTATCTTTTCGTGTTGGGCAAAGGAATGTTGGGGTGTGGTCGCGCGTACTATTCCTAACTCAATGCCCTACATGTTTTCTTGTGGACAAATTAATTAAAGGAATACTTTTAAATATGCTTTTTTAAATATTTGTACTTTTATAACCAAAAAGGTAAGGTTACAAAAAAGAGTTTGTCTCACTTCACTTCTAGATCAAACTTCAATTAAAATTTACAGAGATATTCATGACTCACTAATGAAGGATAGTTAAAAAAATTTATTACTACATTTTATATAAAGATTTGTGTGATAGTTACTTAATTTTCATATAATAATATTATCAAATAGATAGATATATCATTTTTAGTAATGTTAGTTTAAACAATAACAAAATATTAAAACTATTTAACATTATTAAAAATTTGGGGTGCAGATGCATGCTAATAATTAATTTTTTAAAATAAATTTCAATGATTTAGAAGTGAACTTAATCCCTCTTACTCAAGACTAACAACAAAACTAAGTTTGACCAACTCACGACCATTTCTCTTAAAAGCTTAAACTAATAGACAATAGAGGCACACAGATAGTTTTATATCTAATATATCTTACACAAATATCTATTTTGGACTTGAGTGTGATCATTTTTATTTGGGGATAATAAGGTTGAATCCCTAATCATTTGAGTCATAGTAGCTTTAATATCATGTTATGAAACCATCTCTCACAAGTTTAAGTTAATTCGTGGAGTCATAAGAATTATTTTATATTAATAAATTATGATCATGGTAAATCACCACATATAGCTGGGTTGCTATTGCTAAAAGCAGTATCGTTGTGTAGCTCATATAACCAAATCTAAATTCTTGTTGGTTCAACACATGATATATATGTATTGATCAACTCCATGATCAAGTAGTTATGAGGTCAGGGTCGACTAGCAAATTAGCCAATATAATGGTGCACCATATAGTCACTCTTGACCCTTCAATGTCCTCAAATCTCTCCTATACATAAATATTGATTGTTTGATACAAGATGTACATATGAACAAAATGCATCATATATCATTCTAATAAATAAATTCTGACAAAATAAGAATTCTGGTTAATTAATTATCTCACAATTTTCTTGTATAATATATATGGATTATGGTCGTTGTTACCTCCATTTAGCCATAGAACAAGAGGCTTGGTAGAAGAATTGTGAGGTGACTCCACAAAGTAGTAGAAGAGTGCTCTCCCTGCTTTGGCATCCACAGTTACATATCCAGCATACTGATCAAAATCCACTCCATAAGGTTGTCCTGGCAAGGCCTTCACTTTGTCAGCTTCCTTCAGCCCAGATTGTTGCTCATCAACATATACCTTTGAAAAATAAAATCTATCATCCACCACACCATCCAATTCAGCAGTGGAATAATAAGCTTTTTCATGTGATTGTGATGGCTTCTGAGATCTTTTTGATTGAATCAACTTATAGAGGTATTCTCCCTGTTGGTTATTGGCTTTGCATGTGATGGCCAAATGGCACAAAGACAAAAACAGCAAGCACAAAAGCAACTTGAGAGACAACATTATAAGGTTCATCTTCTATATGATATTGGGGTAGTGATGAGTGTCGAGTTATATGGCCCATATATATATACTCCATCCCTTTCACTCTTTTTTGATGAGAAAATTGTGAGAGATATTGTTCTCGCAGTTGAGAGAGATATATATAACATTTATGGTTACTCCCTCTCCTAATAAATGTATTTTTGAGACTTAAACCTGTGTCCTCATCCTTATGGGACAAACGCTTACCACTCGTCTAATAATTTATTATTGACTCCATCTCTCCTCTATTTGTCTAGTTTTTTTTTTATATATATTTTTATTTTTAAGAAAGCATTAATTTTTTTTTCAATACTATCCTTATTCATAAAAGGTGTCATTACTTACTTTTGCTTTTCAATAATATTGTAATCAAGGTTTATTTAGCAAACTCCACGTTTTGTTTTATTCAAAAAATGCCCACAGCCCTCATTTATTAATTAACTTATAGTTATAGGTAATTTTGCAATTTTATTTTATTTATATTAATTGCTACTTTGACTTTTTCTCCCACTTAATTAATATTCTCTTCATTGTTTCTCTAACCTAAATAACTAGAGTATGTTTTTACTTTTCTGTTTTCTAAATAATTACTCCATGATCAAATATCTCATCTATCTCCGCTTAATACTTTCGGCCTTCGGAAAAAGACTAAAGAAAAGCCTAAAGAATGCAGAATAACAGTAATCCAAAATTCAATATCATCATTTGAATTTTCAGAGTGGCATCGAGGCAAATGGAAGAACGAATACCTAAATCAATGGTTTGCATTTGAAGAGACAAAATAGAACATGAAATAAATTATTTTGCTCTCTTGTATATCCAAATGGTATCAGCTCTCTTGTATATAATGAAATATTTTGCTAAATAAAAAATTATTTCATTTATCAAATTACATGAGATTTGATTGCCCTTAATTTTGAATTTCTATTGAATTTTATCAAACTTGATAGAATTTAATTGGAATTAATTTCATTTTAAAACGTAAATGCAAATCAGATCATAGCATAATTAATTAATTAATTTTTATTTAAAATATAAAGGCTACACGGATTAGTTTCACAGGAATTCTTTTAAGAATCTCAACTCTCATTTGCATTTTAAAGAGTTAAAATTAGTTATCAACTCAATTTATATTTTGCAAGCTATAACAAGATATTTATACTGGTAGATTAGTTCTTAAGATATAGGTATTGTATTGCTTATAGAGTTTGATCATCTGGTCGGTCTTCTATGCTTATATATTTACATGACTTAGATTTGATTTTGGTTTCTCTCATTAATGGGTCATTCATAAATATTTTTGTAAGTGTTGATTGAGTTTAGAGGTATGCATTTACCTTGACATGAATTTAACCTTCCCTTAACCTAACTTTGGTTTATCAATAAAATAAGATATCACCTACATTAAAAGCACTTTATTCAATATTAAGTGTGATTTTTTATAGCAAATAAGTCTAAGTTTAGTGATAAATTTTTATATGTTCAAATGAGTTAAGAAAATCGTAGATTTAACTCTCATCTCTATCCTAATATCTTAATTAAAAAAATGTGACTTTTGATTAAAAAAAATATGTTAATCATATACGTCAATTATTCAATAAAATGCTTAATAAATGTTCTGATATAGTTACATACGCTACTGGTAGTTTTATTACTTAATGGTCGTAATTAATTAAACTTAAATAAAAAGAATGTATCAGAAAAAAAAAATGTATGCAGCAAGTGGATATTGTTATATTTATATTTTATTTTAAGTAAGATATATGAATAAATACTATCCACTTATAGTTAAAGAATCTTATACCCAAAAAAGTACCAAACAAATATATGGATCTTATTAAATTGCCTAGAACAACCGGATATTGTTTCTCTTTTGCATATGCTATCGATGTATCAAAAGTAGTAATGAAAAAGACATTCGCGCGATGTGGTACCCTAATCAACTAGTGATGTTACATATGCAATTCATGTATGCTTTATCTAAATTTGGGCATACTATTATTTGTTGGAAAAACTTCACCAGATGACATTAGTTTAACTGAACAAATTCGGATTACAACAAACCTTAACAGAGCAAACGGAAACAGAACACAAAAATAGATGGAATGGAATGGGTTTCCCACAGATGGTGCTTAATACAGTATCCTTAAGGGTAATGTTTAATTAGAGGATAAAAATATGGTGTAAGTTTTTATGGATGGGTTCTATGTGTAAAATTACACATAAACTTTATTATGAAAAATTTATCTATTTTACTCTAAACATACCCTAAGGGTTTATCTCTACACGACCCCATAGCTGAACTCAATGGAATAGCGTTGACGGAAAAACTCTCATAATTACATTTGGGTCTCCTCAAGAACACATCCACACGTCGTCCTCGGTATATAGAGTAGCTCAATCTCATTGCAGAAGGAAAAGCACGGAGGCTGGAGAGTTGGCTTTCGCGCATGGGAGGGAGTGAACTGAGGGAGCAGAGGAGAAGAAGAAAATGATGCATGAAAGAGAAGCATAGCAAAAGAGTGAGGGATGTATTTGAGTATGTGTTGTGTTTGGTTTGGGTTGTTAGGTGTAATAAGTATAAATAATAGTGAGCTCCAATGGTAAAATAAAAATGGCTAGTATAAATACGCCTTAGTTAAATGGCCAAATAGGTTTCAGGCCCACACATACATGGACCGGCCGCTTTTATGCAAGTCCACAATGCTTATATTAATATTGTAAATCCCTACTAAAAAATTGTCCATATATAAAGTCTCTTAAAGACTTCCCTTGTGAGATTTATTTATTTTGTTGTTCACAAAATACACAAGACACATTCTAATACATTGAAACACACTTAGTCCCATAAAATGCAACAATATTTACATTCTTTCTGGTTAAACTTAATTAGAGTATTTCACCCTAAACTCACACACATTTTCTATACAAAAAAAAAAAAGATCACATGGATGAATATCTTGATTTAAAAATGTAATGACATTTTTTTGGTATAAAAATAGTTTTGAAGGTGTTTTTTTGTAAAGCAAAGAGTAAGAGCAACGTATTTAGTTGTTTCAATTGAGAATGTAAGAACTATATACTATTTAAGTAGTTCATAAACAAAAATTAGGAGTATCATCCATAGACTTTTAAATTCTTAGAACTAGTGCATACATTTAATAGGTTTTATTTTAATCTGCAAAACTATATATTGTGGGTAATTCTATTCAACCCAAGTCAAATCTTGGATTTTGAAATCCTTGCCTACATGGACAAATAAGAAATATTTATATAGATTTGTAATAAATACATAAAAATATATTTTGTCAAAAATTAATTTTGTAAAGCAATACTTAAAGAAATAAAATTTATAAATGAATCTCTATTTTTTGTAAAATACAATTTTTTCCTTGAAAGATTATATTATTACACCTTTATTCCTTAGCTTCTGATTTTAAAGTATATTTTCTCCCCTAAATAATTATGATAAGGTACACTTTAATTTATTTTTAAGTTTTCCATTAATTCTCTATTTTCTCAAATTATGATTTTATTTTTCACCAAAATAAATTTTATTAAAACTTATATATTTTAATTAATTTTTTACAAAATTAAATATATGTGGCTCATAATGATATATATATATATATATATATATATATATATTTATAATTTTATTATTAATATCTAAGAAAAAAACTGTTGATTGTAACAATAAATTATAATAATTATTTTTAAAAATGGAATTCCATATTTTCTAAACTATTAATTTTTTATGGTGAAATAAAAGATACTTTTGTTACTTTCTTCATGATTCATCTTTAAACACCATATTAATAAATATTTTTACTTTTACATGCATTTCTAAAACTAATAATTGAAAATCTGTAACCTTTATTTTTGAAGAAATAATTATTATAAATTATTGTTACTATTAATATTTGTTTTCTTATGCATGTTTGACAAACTCAAAAAATCAATTTTGTTTTTCAAAAATGCTGTTTTGAAAGTATAAGTTTGTTTGGGTATTTTAATTCAACAATTTAAGATGTTCAAATATAAGGAAAAAGTTGTTTTTGAAAAAAGAAATTGAAAGCCTAAATTTGAGAATTTTAATTATAATTCATAGAAGCAAAATGGATATATACCCTACTACCACCAACTGTAATTTGCAGCAAAAATTTATCTAACATAATTTATACTTCATATTCATTCACTACAAAGAAAATGATTATTTTTTAACAATCCAAACAACGCATATTAACTTAAAATCATTTTTCAATAAAGTTTCCAAATATAAACTGATTTTCAAACAAGTGATTGTATGAAAAAATGATTATACAAATAAATAATTATTGAAATAAGTATAATTTTACAATTTTCCCAAACATGCTAATATGGTAAAAATTTTAAAAGTAAATTATATATACAAACATATTAATTAACATTTAATTTTATTATAACCTACATATATAACAAGTGTTAATAAGTCAATGTTTTGACTAACCTATTAAGGTTAACTCGTAAGCATAAACTGACCAATTTTTAAATTTTTTAAATTAAAACTTGTAAACACTAATAGTCAATAAACTCATCAATCTGATAGGTTTGACACATCAAACATTATCTAGTTAGTAGTTGAAAAAAAATTACATACATCCTCCTTGAGGTTTTTATAATAATAATTAGATATGCTTTATTGGGTATTTGGTGCTTCTAATATATTGTATAAGTTTATTTCTAAAAAAATTATTATACATTAAAATGATGGATAACTTAACTATGTTTAAGGAGGCAATATAAGGCTTGATTATTTTTAAGTATAAGGCATTTTTTTATATGATAATGCATAAGGTGTGTTTTACACTTAGTTTTTTAATATTTTATTGAAATAAAAATTACACCAAGTAAATAAAAATATACAATTATTTAAATAATTAAAAATAAATATTTTTGAAAAAATAATTAAGAAATAATTTGAACAAATAATATCTAACTATTAAAAGTAAATATAAGTAATACATTATATTAAGTAATAAATAACATTCGATCTAAATCATCATTATATATAAACAAAAGCATTTCAAATAAATGAAATTAATATGAAAATTACAAGTAATAAATACTAAAATTTTAAGAGAAATAAAATATTATATATTCTTTAGTTTTTATTTCATGAAAATAAAAAATAGTTATTGAAAAATATTGAAACGATTATCAAATAAAATTTAATTTGAGCAATGTTTTTTTATATAATAGAAATTAATAAAAATTATAATACTGATGCTTATAAATTATTATAAAGCTTATTATTGTTTATTAAAATTCTTATCTCTTCAAGTTGCAATAGCCATTGTTTAAAATTAGAAACAATGAATTGAAAAAAAGAGCAAGTAACTTTATCATTCAAATTTTGACACTAACCCTTGTCACCCCTTTTGAGCCTTTGGACTTTTGTTCTTGATTGGACCATTTTCTTGGATGGGTATTCGGGTTATAACCAATTCACATAGCCCAAAGATCAAGAGAAGACTACCTTTACTTGTCCTTTTGGAACTTTTGCATCCGGAGGATGCCTTTCGGGTTATGCAATGCTCAAGCCACTTTGAGATGCATGGTGGCAATCTTCCATGACATGGTAGAAAAATTCATTGAGGTTTTTATGGATGACTTTTCGTCTTTGGTTCTAGTTTTGATAATTGTTTATATCATTTGTCTTTGGTTTTGAAAAGATGCATGGAAACTAATCTTGTGTTGAATTGGGAAAAGTGTCACTTCATGGTGCAGGAGGCATAGTCCTTGGGCACAAAATTTCTGCTAGAGACATTGAAGTTGAAGAGCCAAGATTGAGGTAATTGAGAAACTCCCACCACCTTCAAACATAAAGGGGTAAGAAGTTTTTTAGGCCATGCAGGGTTTTATAGGAGTTTCATAAAGGATTTCTCTAAGATTTCTAAACCTCTTAGCAACTTGCTAGTTAGAGATGTTCCTTTTGATTTTAATGATGCTTGTTGCACGCCTATGAAACTTTGAAGCAAAAACTAGTTCCTCACCTATTCTTGTAGCCCCAGATTGGGAGTTACCTTTGAACTTATGTGTGATGCAAGTGATTTTGCAATAGGTGCGTGCTAGGACAAAGAAAGAACAAATTGTTGCATGTTATTTACTATGCAAGTAGAACTTTGAATGATGCACAGCTTAACTATGCTACAACTAAAAAGAGTTATTAGCTGTTGTGTTTGCTTTTGATAAGTTTCGTTCTTACTTGCTTGGTGCAAAAGTGATTGTATATCCAACCCATCAGCTTTGAAGTACTTGATGACAAAAAAGGAAGCAAAACCTCGGTTGATAAGGTGGATCTTACTCCTTCAAGAATTTGATCTGAGATACGTGACAAGAAGGATGTGAAAATGTGGTGGTAGACCGTCTGTCTAGCTGGTCTTTCCTTTGAAACTGAAGAAGAAGAGATTCATGAGACTTTCCAGATGAACAACTGCTAGTTGTGCATTCAAGCCCCATGGTTTGCAGATTTTGCAAATTATTTGGTGAAGAAGATCCTACAGAGGGTCTCTCCTATGCAAAAGAAGAAGTTTTTCTGGATCTCAAGTATTCTTCTGGAGGATCCATTCCTTCCAGACATTGTGCAGATCAAGTGATTAGAAGATGTATGTCTCATGAGGAGGTGCTAGCATCCTTTATCATTGTCACACTTCCCAATTGGAGGTCATTTTGTTGCAACAAGAACTTCCAAGGTGCTTCAATGTGGATTCTATTGGCCTTCACTCAAGGATGCGCATGAGTTTGTGAAGAGATGTGATGAATGCCAAAGGACTGGGAACATCTCAGAGACATGAAATGCCCCTGAACAACATCCTTGTGTGTGAGCTTTTTGACGTTTGGGGCATAGACTTCATGGGGCCATTCCGGACTTCTTATGGTCAGAAAATACATCCTGGTTGCAAGTGGACTATGTATCCAAATGGGTGGAGGCAGTGCATTCCCACCAATGATGCCGCGTAGTCACCAAGTCCCGAAGAACATTTTCTCAAGGTTTGGTACACCAAGGGCCATAATTAGCGAACACATTTTGCAACAAACTTTGAAACTCTTTTGGCCAAGTATGGTGTGACTCACAAAGTTGCTACGCCATATCATCCTCAGACAAGTGGCCAAGTTGAGGTCTCTAACAGGGAGCTTAAAAGGATTCTTGAGAAACTGTGAGCACATCACGCAAAGATTGGTCTATCAGCTAGATGATGCTCTTTGGGCTTATAGAACGCTTACAAAACCCCTATTGGAATGTCTCCATATAGGTTGGTTTTTGGTAAAGCATGTCATCTCCAGTTGAATTGGAACATAAAGCCTATTGGGCCACCAAGCTGAATTTTGACTACAAGGATGCAAGTGGGAAGAGATTGCTACAATTAAGTGAACTTGATGAGTTTCGGCTTGAGGCATATGAAAATGCCAAGATTTACAAAGAAAGAATCAAGTTGTGGCATGACAAGAATATCATGAGAAGAGATTTTCATGTGGGCAGAAGGTTCTCTTTAACTCCAACTGAAGCTCTTTCAGGCAAATTGAGGTCTAGGTGGTCAGGACCATTTCAAGTGACTCAAGTCTCACCATTTGGAGCAATTGAAGTCACACATCCCACCAAAGGCACTTTCAAAGTGAATGGTCAACGCTTGAAGCCATATATTGATGGAGACTTTGATAGGCTCAATGGTTCGAGCAACCTCTTGGATCCTACTTGATTGGTACATCAATGTCCAACTTAGGGACACTAAACCAAAGTGCTCTTGGAGACAACCCAAGTTCTTTTACCTTTTCGCTTATTTTATCTTTTCTTTATATTTTGCATTTGAATTCATTCCATTTCATTTTGCATTGTGTTATTTTGTTCTAATTTGATCCAACTGAATTTTCTTGAGTGTGTTATTTGATTGTGATTGAGAATACAGAGTTTCTAGTTCCTGGAACAGGACACAAAGCCTAGCACCATCGCACAAGCAATTTTCTGCATAATTCTCAAAAAGTTCACGCTACAGCATGGAAACTCACGCTATAGCGTGGGTTGTGGCCACGGACGTATGCTACAACATGACATCTCACGCTCCAAGCATAGAGGTCTTGAAAATGAATTGGTGCGACAGTACGCTCAGCATAGCTTCTACGCTCCAACATGACCAGGTAAGTCTTTTTCAAAAAAAAAAATTTTACGCTACATCGTGGTGATCCACGCTCCGCGTGAGGTATGTTAACATGTTCCAAGCATGCTATAGCGTGACAAGTCATGTCTAGCATGACCCAAAAAAAAATGACTTTTGAAAATGTTCCAGCATGCTATAGCGTGGTTGCGCTGTAGTTGTACACGCTCTAGCGTGACTTTTGAAAATGTTACAACATGCTATAGCGTGAAATTTCATGCTCCAACGTGAAATTAAAAAAAAAAAAAGGGATGGGTCTCTCGCGGTTATTCAAGCTGTAACACTTAGAGGCAGCATGAATCTCTAATCCCATCCTAGACTAATTCTCGGACCTCTCATCTCTTCTCATTACTTTCTTTCTCTCAAACTTTACTCCATCCCTTCCATTTCTTCAAACTCGCAACCCTAACCAGGCTCACCCTCACCACTAACGCCCTTTAAATCGCGCCTAAGCCATCATTCCCTGTTTCCTTTCTTCTCAAATCTTCATTCTTCTCCAACCCACAACACCTCGAACCGCCGTCGCACCACACCACGCGGTCAACCCACAAGCCCCCACTTTAACCCGGCCGCCAACAACCACCACCACCATTTCCTTTCTTTCGTCCATTTACAACAATTTCTCCTACAAACCCTAACCGTGACAGAAGGAAATAAATTTGGGGTTGATTTTTGTTAAATTAATTGAGGGGTTTTGTGCTTTGAGGTTTTAGTTCTTGCATTCCCATTCATCATTCACATTGGTATGTCTCTAAACTCTTCCTCTTAGTATGATGAAACTTTTCTTTGTGTTCCTCATTATGAGCCTAATCTGCATTCTTCAATTTTTAATTTTGCTTTTTGTTCTTTATTTTGCTTGTTGTTCTGTTTTTCATTTAAAAAAAAAATGATGAAACAACACGTACATGGTAGTCCACGCTCCAGCGTGGGTTATCAAAAAAAAAAATAACTTAAAAAATCTGCTCCTTTGAATGTTTTATTCTGATGCATATTCTAAATTGGGAAGTATGTGGTTGTATTGTGCTTGCTCAAGGCTTTTGATGATGTTGTGAGTATAGCATAATTTTGGCATTGCTCTTGAGCAATTTGCATTTTTGAATGGTTAAGAGCAATGTGCATCTCAATTGCAATTGAAGTGAATTGAAGGGTTGAAATCTGGTTGTGTGGCTGTGTTGATGAGCTTCTTTGTTCAATTACTTGTTTGATATAAAATTCTTGATGTAGCACTATAAGACTCTTTGATCTGTTTTGGTTTCACTTTCATGCTCTTGCTTGTATTACTCAGGGTACCTTCCAGCCATGGCACCTAGGAGAAGCAACAGGCTGGCCCTCCTTCTCCCACGGATGGCAAATTTGTTCACCTTGATTCAGAGCGGAGGTACATCTCTCCCTTCATAACAGAAAATGCATTGTTGAGAGGGGTAAAAATCCTACCTAAGGGAGGGTGGAAGAGATTTTCAAAGGGTAATCAATGAGATTAATAGACGAGGCTGGGACTTCCTTTTGATACTCCGCAGTTGGTAGTGTGCCCTTAGTCAGAGAGTTCTATGCCAACATGCTCAAGGAAGGTGAGGATGGGGTACCAAGTGGCAAAATATTTTTGAGGGGGAAATGGATCTGGCTTTCTAGAGACAATCAATGGACATCATGAACTCCAGGCGGTAGAGGAATGTGCTTACACATCAATGCTCAACAACCCTTCCGGATTGGGATGATGTTCTCCGTGTCATTGGTAGGAGGGAGAGTGGACATTTTATGAAAATGACACTGAACACACCACTCCACAAAACATCAAGAACATCCACCTCTATTAAGCTCGAGTGTGGGCCCTGATCATTATGTCTCGCATCCGCCCATGCTCTCATGTCCACACCATTCCCAGAGAGCCCTGCCTCTTGTTATATTGCATCTTCACTCATCAGGATGTGAATGTTGGGACTATTATCAGTGATCATATGAGACATATCCGAGAGGTGACGAGTTTGCCTTACCCTTCTTGATTCCTGCCTTAGCCAAACAGACTGTGTGGTCATTCGGCAAAATGAAGAGAAGATCCCTATTGAGCCTTTGATCTCTCCTGCCTCTATCAACCTCGCTATATCTAGGGCAAGGAACAAGATAAGAGGAGGTTCACAAAGGAGCCTACCCATAGTTCAATCTGACTCATCTAGGAGTAGGAGGCAAGCCTCATCATCTTCTCAAGGCCCAGATATAGATTCATTGATGGCAAGGATAGATGATCTTGATATGCGAATGAACATGCAGTTGAACAACATCTATGAGCGGGTAGATAGGGGATTCCATCACTTGGATGATATGATAAGGCATGGCAATCCAATGCCTATCGTGACTACCCGGCCATTTTTGCTCCGCTATCCTCTGATCATGATGATGATGATGCTGGAGAGGAGGAGGAGGGTGATTCAGATGATGCTGAAGATGATGATGCAGAAGATGAAGAAGAGGAGAACCATTCAGATGATAATGATGATGATGACCCTAATGCTATGGAGGACTCGGATTGACCATAGGGTGCTTTCTTCCCTTTTCCCTCTATTTTTGTGAGTTTATTGTGCATGTGTGTGCTTGGGGACAAGCACAAATTTTTAAGTTGGGGGTGGGGGATTTACATTGTTACATTGTAGTTGGAGTAGGTTGTAATTGGTAGTTTTTAATTGTTGTTTTATTTTATTTTCTTCTTAGAAGTTGTTCTCAAAAAAAAAAAATGATGAAAAATACTGAAAATTGTTGTGTTATGGTCCAAACCAATGATATGATTGGTTGTTTCTTTTGTTAATTCTTTAGTAGTTGGGATTGACCATTTGAATATTGAAAATCTTCTTGTGCATTATTCTTTGTGGGAAATATTGACCTATTACATGCACTTTCATGAGTGACTTAGGGTTAATGATCATCATGTTTCATTGTCATAGTTGAATTGTGACATGCATTCTTTGCATTTGATGCTCTCTAGATAAGCATGAGTAGGAACTAGCCTTAGAAGTGATCTAGGCCATTTTTTGGAAGCCACAAAGAAACCTTTAGCCCACCTTTTGACACCAACCCTTGTCACCCCTTTTGAGCCTTTGGACTTTTGTTCTTGATTGAGCCACATTACAAGCCTAGGAATCCCTTTGTTTCATTTCCCAATCTTGAACCTAGTTTACCCTCAAGCCTAAAGCTTCTATGTTCATGAGAATATGGTAAGTCTTAACTTAATCCCCATATGGGTCAATGTTTACAAGGAAGTTAAAAAAAAAAAAAAAGTTCTTGAAAGGGAAATGTGTATTCCCATGTGAAAAAAAAAGGAATATAGATAAGTGGCTTTTGTTTGGTTGGTTTTGATTGGTGCTCAAATTGAAAAATAAAAAAGAAAATATAGGGGTAGCAAAAATATAAGTTGGGGGTTGCTTGAAGGTAGTGAACTAGAAGTGAAGGGTTTCTTAAGTTGAGGGTAATTAAATGAGCCTAAATGACTTGTCATCATACCTCAACCTTGGCCTAACATTACAAGCTTAAATAAAGTCCTTTTGATCTTTGGCTAGTTGTTACTTTTGTGGATGTATAAAGAGTGATTTTGCTTTGTTTTGGTTTTGTCTTTTTTTAACTATTTGGCATTGGCATGATGAGGATTAGTTCTTTGTCACTTTTTGCACACACACACTCAATGGTTTGATTTTCTCACAAAAAGTTTTGCACAATTAGATGGTCAATTGTTGGATTGTGGATCTTGGTGACTTTTGAATTAACTCTTGGAACAATGATGAGGTATTTGTGGACCAATGACTTGAAAATGTTTTGAAATGTAAATATCATCTTGTTTATTCAATTTTGTCTTGAGACTTGCTTGGGGACAAGCAAGTTCTTAAGTTGGGGGTTGTGATAACTCCTTTAGAAGTTATGTTTTTCTTTAGTTTCTTAGAGCATTTAGTTTAGTGATAGTTAGTTTTAGTTTTCCTAGTTGCCCTTTTTACAACATTTGATCTAAATTCTTGCATGATTACACTCATATTTAATCTTGCATCCTAGTTGTGTTTTTTTGTTAGTTTTGTAGCTTTTTGCAAGATGAATTAGGGAAGCATTTGAGCTAGGAATGCAAATGAGAAAGAATTGGAGCTAAAGGGTGTCAGAAATCCATGCTGGAGCATAGAAATCCATGGAGCATGGGTCCTAAACTGAAGCCATGCTAGCGTGGGAATCCATGCTAGCGTGACTTGCAGAATTATAAACTTTTCACTTAAGCTACGCTCAGCGTAAACATAGCCACGCTGAGCGTGGGTGCATGAATCTGACATGTGGACTGGGCCTTTGCACTGACTCGGCAGCCCATGATTGGCACAAAAACCTAGGCAACCACGTTGGAAAGGGCATCAGACACAGAATACCAAATTTGGAAAGGAAAAACCTAGAGCTTGGGAGCATAGGAGATTGGAGCTTCAAGAACTTGAGAGAGACCTCTCTTGGATTGTTCTTCAATTCTTGTGTATTTTCTTGTTCATGGCTTCTTCTCATTTCTCTTTTAGTTATGTTGTCTTATTTCATTTGCAATGAATTGTAACTAAACCCTTGCTAAGGGTGATTTATGGATGCTTTGTGTTTGATATTATGCTAATATGAATGAATGTGTCTTGTTCTCATTTAATAGTGAGTATTGTATTTGAATTTATTTATCTTGAATTGTTTGATCACCAATTTAGGATTATAGGGGTTTTTACAATTTTGAGAAAAGGAGTAAAAACCATGCCTATGAATACAATGCCATGAGTTGAATGACACCTAGAGATAGGAAACGTGATTCATGTGGTAATTAAGGGTTTGAGAACTACTTGTAGACTTAAGCATGCTAAGAGATTAGGTGTTTAACTCTATTTGAGGTGGCATTAAATGATCTTGAGAGAGGCTTTTAATGACATGATGACTCCTACCATCACTTTATTGAATTTGAATAAGGCACATTGATATTTATGTCGCATTTTGTTAAACTTAGTTGAAGTAAATCACCCTAGCATTCAATTTCATCTATTCTTATATTGCTTTCACATCGTTTTAGCACTTTAGCATCATTCCTTTTATATCATCTCTTTCATCATTCAACTTGTTATCTAATTAACTAGAATCGGTACTTGAACTATCCCTGGATACGACAACCCTCTATTTTATTCTCCTTACGGTAATATCCTTGCTAGTGTATGTCTTTTGGGAGCGATCAAATGGATTTACATAATTAATTTGATTTAAATTCATATCAAGATTATAAAAGGAAATATAAATTCTAATGTCATATTAAAATAATAATATTGATTCCAAATTGTGTAAATCTTTTCAAAGGTAAGGCGCAAAGTTCATCGTTAAATTATTTCACACACAAAGAAGGTTTTTTCAGCAGCTTAATTGCCATAAATGAGAATAAACACCAACACGAAACCTATCTCATCTCATAAATTTTGATTATTACATTGAACTTAATGATGCGTCGTAACTAAGATGTCTTGATGAGCGTGGCGTGAACGCTAATTTTAATTCAGTGCATTGAGATTGAGGACACAAAATAAATTTAACCAAATAAAATCAGAAAATGAAACTTGCGTACGTAGGCGTATATATATTGTGGTAATTGAGTTGCTGTATAGAAACCGTACTCGATTTTCTGCTTCGTTTTGTTCTTAGCTTAATGTTGCATTAAAGAAGGTTGGGTGATTGATCAATTAAGGATCAACCCTTAAAAGGGCCTTTCATTTCAACGAATAAATTCGTCTTTAAAAAGAATAAAGGTTGATTTTAATTCTTGAAATTATATACATATTTCATTTTAATATCTAAAATTAAGAAATTATATTTAATCATTGAAATCGTAAAAAGTAATTTGAGTTAGTCTCTTGAGTAATGTTTATGAGGATTAATTCAAATCAATTTTTATAATTTTAGAAATTAAATTGATAATTTCTTAATTTTTAAGATTAAAGAGAGATCCACGTACAATTTCAATGATCGAAATGAGTAAAAATTTATTTTTATTCTTGAAATTCTAACGTAATTCCTAAAACTTTAAAAATAAGTCGAATTAATCAATTTTTTATTTTTATTATTTCTAGAGTAAAAATTTAAAAACAGAAAATACAAAAATAAAAATAAAAAATAAAAATCCAAACAAAACAAATCCTAATATGTCTGATGAAAAACATTTTCTATGGACTAAATTGTCTAAAAACAAATATTTTAACCCATGTTTTAAATTTTCAAGTGACTCCACAGTTTTCATATTTCGACGATGAAGGTGAGCTATCAATGATTGCTCACCAAATCAAATAATGTACATGGACAATTCCCGTCCCATCAAAGTGGGAGCATTATGTCCATTACAAAAAAGAGAAGGGAAGCATTATCAGTGCTTTTATTTGATAGCCAATGTTATCGGAAGATAAGAATTTAGAAACACTTTTTGAATCAGACCTTATGTGAAAGGGAAATTGATGCTAATGCTTCGATGATGTCGGCACCTGTGTGATATATATGTATGTTTCTTGAATTCTTGCGTTTACAATTTTGTAAAGAAAGAATCAATTATTAGCGGCGCCCCATGCCCCATCTTTTGGGATGCACGTAATTTCAAAGAATTAAATTGAACATTGAAATTGAGGAGATTTATAACTTATGATCCAATTAGTTTAACTCATTAAATTTATAATTGAAACATAAATAAAATATATTTAAACAAATAATCGGACTAGTTGATTATTTAATCTATTTAACCGAATACTTTGATCTGCTTATTATTATTATTGGTTTAAGTGGCAAGTAACCTTGATATGTAAGAAGCGGATGTGGGTTCAGACCACAGAGAACATTTTTTTATTGGAGAGATTGCATAAACTTTGCGCCCTTGCAAATGAGAATTAATTTTATGAACGGCTCAAATTGGACCCATCCCATGAGATTATCTCCTGAAAAAAAAAAAAAAAAGGAAACCACCACAGTTAGTTGGGCTATCTAGTCATTGATTTGATTTTTAACTTTGTGTATGGAGAGGATATATGGTTAGAGAAACAGATATGTGAGCTTTATGTCTTTTTTTATTAAGTGAGTTTCATTCTTGAAGATATTAATCACTACTTTCACAGTGGATCCCAATCTCACCTTAAAAAAACAGAAAAGTTCACCCACAACACTGTTTATGTATCCGTTTCTTCTATTTTGATTTTTTGGTCAAGTATATCCATCTCTTTTCGTCAACACTTTTGTGCATCCCATTTTTTGGGTCGGATTTATATGTCTTTTCATACAACGTGACTTGTGGTTTAAGAATGAGCTGGTTGGGCTGTTTAAACTTTTACATTTTTCGGCCTAGAAATGTTTTGCACACTTGTAATTGGACCCAGGTTTAGGTGCATCACCCTTATTTTACATACACTATTTAGAAACCAATTGTAGCTCTCCACCAAAAACTGAAAAGAAACCTACTGTAGCCTTTTTTTCTTTCTTAATTGTAGCCCTTTTAGCTAACACATTACTTTGACAAAAAAAAAGCTAACATATTACTATGGTGTTATCACGCGGGCTCCTTCTATTTCCAATATGGAACTTTTAAACCACCCAATGGTATAGGCCCAAAAAAAAAACAAAAGAAAAGATGAAAACCACCCAATGGTCCATGGCTCAAATATGGGAATGGAGAGGTTCCATTTAATAAAATGTTGTCAATGAAGTAAAATATTATTGGGAATTAAAATAGATGAGATGATATAATTCAAGATATTCGCATAATTTTTTACTTAATTGACAGTATTATGTAGAAAGAATATCTTAATATAATTAGCAACAGGGAGACACGAAATAGCATTGAAATCCTCAAACTAATGTTGATTCATGGTCATTATGGCCTAGTCATGGAATGGATTACAAATGAATATTTTGCAACATAAATAAACAAGTGAACGAAAAAATTCATACAAATCCATAATGTACTGGTGGTTGTACCTAAAATTAAAATTGCATACCCTACCAAAAATAATATAAAATTGCATGACTTCTTTGGTGACCAAGATACATATATTTTAATACTTACTTAACAAGATGTTGTATCTCGCGAACAATTTAGATTTTTGGACTGAAAAGAGGGGGGACCGTTCTTTTTTACTTCATGCCCCAAATAAAAGGTGGCAAAAGTCCAAGGTGAAGTCATACAAATGCTGGCAAGCAATGGTCACAACTCACAACACAAGTAATCAAATTTTGGTTCCTGTTTTTTCCTCTGGCCTTGTCTCATTTAACAGGCTGTACCCTGTGACATATTCTGGATTGTTACTGCTAGGAGAAACCACACACAAAATTGGTTGGTAATTAGGATGCTAATTAATTGCTTTTAATCCCTTGAAAGATTGGCCAAATAATAGTGGTGGGGATTTGATTGGTTTTTTGTGCACCCTCGAATTCTGGTTCAGGCCGTGACAGGGAACATCATAAAGCATATGCAGCCCCAATGTTCCCCCCTATGTTAAAGTAACATTACAAAGAAAGATGCAATTTTTTTTTTTTCATGAAAAGCAACAACATCATAGATGACAGATGGATAAAAGTAGGGTTTAAATTTTGTGGTATTTTTTCAATATTGTGATTGAATTATATATTATTGTAGGATCAAACACTTGCCTCAAAAGTTATAGTTGTTAGTAAAGCGCAACATTAATTCTTAAAAGGCCAGAATATGGGCTAAATGTTAAGTCCATCGAATTATAAGTGACGCTAACTAATTAAAGCAACAATCTCCCCAGTGTTAGCCGAGGATTGAATTCATGATCTCGCTCTTACCACAGCAGATCAACGCTTACCCATGCGAAAGCTTACTGTTAAAATGTGCGACCTTTTTTTAAAGGGTTAAACTACATCTAACTTAAAGCTGCACCCATTATAGACATCATGACTGAATGTTAACCTATCGAATCCTAAGGGTAATATTGATTAATTAAAGCTAATAATTATCATGTAAATAAATAAAATTGACTTTCATATTCATTACTTAAAAAATCATATAAATAAAAAAATGTAGTTGAATAAAAATATAAAAAGTTAATACTCTACGTCAAAATTAAACTTTAAAACTAAAAAAAATTAATATAAAATGTTTTAACAAAGTCTCACACGATTAAACTTCACACGCTTATTTTGAGAGTAACTTTCTTATTTGATGTCCCAAAAGAAGTTGGGCTCACCTACAAAAAGTACGAGGTGTTTGGCAAGTGGAAACTTTTCACCTTTTATCAGTGATTACAGAAAAGTTAAATTCTTCTGTTCCTATTCCTCATATAAGTTACACAGCCATCTAAATAAGACTTCGTGCAGAACTCATGGCCATCGATACATGTGTGTACAAGAGTACTCTCATCAGCTTCCAAACATAGTACAATCAATTGGACCACCCTCCAACATATTTGACCTTTTTATCTAATGGGTAGACAAATCCAAATTAAAGCAAATTTTATTTTCTGTGGATTTTAATTTCTTGAATCATCATTTACTGGGCATTGCCACATATTGTCACTACCAAATATATTTCAGTAGGTAATCCCTACCATGTGGTAAGTTGGAGACAATGGCTCAATGGGTTATAGGTGCATGTACTATATTGGCCACCCAGACTGGCACAATTGGCTCAATGGTACCCATTGATCTTCTTATAAAACTGAAAAGACTTCCAATTGAAGCCTATAATGTAATAATATTCTTTTATTTTAATCCATGGTTAATATAAACAGTTTTATAGTTACATCTAACAATTTGTTATCACATTACACATAATATATATATATATATATATATATATATATATATATATATATATATATATATATATATTTCGATAAGTAGATAAAGACTCAAAATACCCAAATAAAAATGAAACATAAGTTTATAGCAATATGATGTAAAAACGAGACATAAAGAACTCATGAAAATACGAGATAAAAGAATAAAGCACAAACACAAAATGTGATTATGTTGAATGATTTTGAATAAATTATATAAATACACATTATATAATTATTTTTAAATAATCAATACAAAATTTAAGGATGAGAATGAGTGATCAGGACAATGATTTTGGATGCAAGATGATCGAACTCCACTTCACCATTCCCCAGCAAGAAAAGTTTTAAACAAGGCAAAAATGGTTCACTTTATTTATGGAAGAAGTGGATCCACAAACCATTACGAATACCATGTCTTTTACAATGTGTATGTGTTGGGGAAGTAATAATATATATAAGTAGTTCACAATTCACCATAAGCAATGAACATATGGAATCTCTCCGTACAAAGGCCATGGAAAGTGCTTAGAAAGCAACCCATACATGGAAAACACTATATAATTAGTTTTTTATATTCATTTCATTCACTTCTTAAATTAAGAAAAGATGTATAGATAATTTTCTCAAATTACTTGAAAATTAAAAGTTTGTAGAAAAAAAAACCCACTTATTCTAGAAGTATGAAATCGCACCAACACATAGTTGGATAAAGTGGTAAATGATTTTTCTCTTTACCAATTAATGATTTGAACCCTAAGTATAAAGTAACTGATGTTATGAGAGGTATATTTTTTATGAAATCTCAAATATTGCTCAAATAAAATTACCTCTAATATAAGGATACACTTGTGAGAAACTAAAAAAGAAAATGTTGAGACTTCAAACACAACCTTGGTGCATTTCCTTTTCAAAATTTCAGCTTCCAAAAGTCGCTCCATCCAATACAATATGAATGAAATGGTGATATAAAAAATTGAGTAATTAATAGCTCATTCATTATGGATTAATATAGAGCAATTAGAACTTAAGCAAAAAAAATATTTAAGGTCTTAACCAAGAAAAAGTGAATATAGAGCAATCAGAAGCACTTGTCGGTTATGTTGTCTTTGACTCTCAGGCTATGGAAACACGGAAATGAGAAGATGATGTTGGTGGGTCTGAGTGTGTCATATAATGTGTGCGGAAACAGCAGAAGGACAGTGCTCGATCTCTTGTATGTAAAAGAGATTTTGGGTTATGCTTTCCAGCTCAAAGTGGAAACTTTCTGTGCTTTCATGAATCTGTCACATATAAACTAACAGTGATTGAATTATTGACTTCCGTGTAGAACCATACTTTCAGTGCAATAGATGATTATGCGATCTTGGATAATTATGTGATCCGGTGAAGCCTATGATGCCCCACATAAAGTGTGATGTCCCACACAGCAAGCATTATAGTGAATAAATCTAGTCCTATTTTACAGATAGAAAAAATATATGTATTTATTATGTGTGAGATCCGCGTCGATTTACATCCATTTATCTTTGGATGAATGTGGATCATTAAGTCAATCCATTATCCCATGATAGATAGAATGTGAATTGATACATATTTTTATCCAATAAGTATAAATAATATAATTCTTATAAATATGGCTACATTCCGTACATCACACTACATTTGCTATACCATATACAAAACCTGATGAGCCTTATTGGTCTCATACGGCGTAAAATTTTTGTTGGAGCTTCCTCTCTAGCTTAGTGTGTAATTGGTGTGCATTTGTAAATTTATTATTTTTTCCAGCTAAATACTAATATTAGTTTATTAGATTTGTCAGGATAGTTTTCTTAGATATTAAAAATTTTAAATTGGTCCCTTACATTTAAAAAAATGGAATAAATTGATTTAAATATAAGGAATCAATGTGAAATTTTTAAAATCTGAAATACTAACATATCCTCTAATGTAAATGTGAGGGACCAATGTGGGGTTTTAGTCTATTTTTTCTGTTAATGTTGATTTTGTTAAAATTCATTTGAGTTAAGACTTTAAAATGTCGTGAGTTATATTTAATAATTCTTCTTGAAAAGTGATTTTTGAAGAACCAGAGTTAATTACGAGGTGCATTTGGATGGGGTTTTTTTAAAAAAAATAAAAAATAAAAAGAGTAGATTACAAAAAAAATTATTTTAAGTCTTTTCAGTTATATATAAAATTTAAATTTTATAACTGTTTTTTGAAAAGTTAAAACAAATGCACACTTACATTACATTTTACGTTGATCATGGGGATTAATCATTGGTTGTAACTGGCACTTTTTCTAGCCAAAAAATGCTTTCTAATTGAAATTTATACCGAGTTAACAAACTCCTGGATCTGATTTTAGAATAGATTAACATGACTATCTATGTTTAAAATATGAATCATTTTATTTTAGCCAAACGAAATTGCTAAAATGATGCATATACGCTAGTTTTATTTAGAAGTAAAATAAGGGATATTTTCTCATCCAATTAACTTACATGTTTACAGATCTGTACAGTTGTACATATCAACCCCTTTTTCAAAAGGTAAAAGCACAAACCAAATCCGCGAATGCCATTGATCCAAGGTGAAAAAAAAACAGGGGGCAAAAGAAACCACACGTCTTTTTTTATCTCTTCTGTTAAAGAATTCAAAGATAGAGCCTCTTCAAGCAGTTTAACTCACCAAAAATTATTATTTTCTTGATGCACAACTGCACAAGATGACATATGTTAGCATAGGATCAGGAGTTTGCTTCTTATTGCAAATTTGTTTTATGAGATCTTCTTGTCCTTTCCTGAAAGCGTGGAGGTACATCATTGTTAGTTACAAAGCTCTTTTCAATAGATATGGACAATGTAGCAACCTCCATTGTCGCTTAAGGTGACAGAACAATATATATATATATATATATATATATATATATATATATATATATATATATATATATATATATATATATATATATATATATATATATATATATATATATATATATATATATATATATATATCCCTAATAAGTTTGGCTTATTGCAAAGATACACCTTATATCCACTGGCAAAATTGACATCTAGTTAAGGCTTTGATTAAGAAAATAAGGAAAAAAGACAACAATTTTATTTACTTTGGTTTAAACCATTTTCTCATCAATTTTCTGCCATTTTCAAATGATAGCTTTGAGATAGATTTGTAACTCACCTGCCAAGACCAGGAGAAGGATCTGCTTGAGTAGGGTAAACAAACAACATTGTATATTATGTCTCTAATGCTTCCAACAATTATATATGCATGTTATCTCCCCTCTACTCGTTGTTCTTATAATTGATCAAACTGGTTTTCTTTTGGTTTATATATAGGAACGACAACCTTATACACTGAGAGAAGCTCATCCTACACCCTAATAATGATTAATGGTTGATCAATATCTAGCAAATTAAAAATATTGAGAAAAAAATATTAAAAGTTTACTAAAAAATATTTTTTTTTGTATGTCTAAAATTACATTAGTTGTAATGAGACTTAAACCTATAATCTTTCACATATTATCTAAAGAATCAATTTTAATACACTATCAATATAGTTTTTTTTTTTAAAATATCCATCCAAGTATATGTTATCACATAATTCAAAGTATTTAACTCTTCAAATAATGACCTGAAAAATCACATATAATGGTACCAACTACTTGATAATCACGGCTCATTAATCAGCCAATAGTATTTTTTGCATATGATTCAAAGCATGTTGGATAAGCTAACGCCTAAAACCTCATTTCAAATATGATTATTACTTGCCTCGTTTCCCCCATCCACAACCACGTGACAGTGACTCCAAATCACTAGCTGACACATTATACGTATCTTTTTTTATATGTTAAGAAGGTGATTAGTTAATTACTAATTGTAATGTAATAGTCCAGCTAACCGTAGCAGGTCATCATCCCCGTAATAAAGATCTTGAAAGTTGAAAGCACACTTTTACTAAGAGAATGTATCTGTCAAACCTTTTTTTTTTTCTCCTAAAAAGTTTTAACAATACTTTTTAATAATAAATATTATACAAGTTGAATATGGCGTACTGAAAGTCCAAAATATATATACCATTAATTTAGTGATACCTCAAACATGTAGAGGATAAATTGAGTAGATACAAAGAAGTAAGCGCAAGTTAACTTTTTGGATGCAAGCATATGTAAGTTGATTCACACCAAGTAGTTTTTTAAGAAATTGAGTGCCACTTAGGTTTCTCGATTAACTAACTATATTATTCGAATACTATAAATAATAAAGTTTCAATAAAAAAAGCTATTATCAATCTTTAGCTAATAATCTTTATCTAATTTCTTAATTCATTTCAACCACAAAAACTAAGCTTACACGGAACTACACTTTATCATGATGATCTTTAAGATAATTTCTACCAATCAATATAAATGATTGCTTTTTTTGTTTTTTAAAAAAAGTGAAGAAAATGATAGTCTTGCATGTAAGTCTTGGAATTGGAATGCCCAAGAATTCAAATAATTTCCTTAATTTATCTGCAAATCGAGAAATCAAAATTGTTGAGTTGGCAAAGCATGATGCAGCTTTTACCTCTCAAAAACCATCTCATAAGCTCATTTATTTAATACATTCACTGCAACGCATAATACGTTGGAAGAAAAGTCACCAATCCCCACCAAACTCTTACTTTTATTGAAGTTTAAAAGCAGAATAATATAGCCATAATTATTATGGGAAAGCTAAATATGAACGGTGAGCCGAGTGATGGGATTATACCGTTAAATTTTAAAGTTTTAGGTTTATAGTATATTTATAATTTGTAATGTTTTCATCGTCAATTAATAATTTTTGTAGAATGATGAATAACAAGATCAATAATGTGTTGGTCTGAATAGAAGTGAAAGGGATTGAGGTCATTTAAGTATTTAATTGTGGATTCAATCTAAGAATTTGTGTATGGAAAATTACTTTTGAGAGGGAATCTCTGCTTTAATTGACGTTGATGTATTACTTAATTCAATCTAATATATGATATATATTATCATTACCTTGTTAAGTAGTTAAATAATATATAAATATAAAGAACTAATCCCTTAAGATATTATTCACATATATAAAAGTGATGCAAATAGGTTTGTTTTGAGTGATTGATTTGCATGGTATTGAATGATGAATCTTTCAAAAGTTTTTACATTAATTCAATTTTTCATAATATAGCATAACCATATCAATTTATAGACCAAATTACTGGCTAAATATACACTCAAAGAATAATTTGATGTTCTTTTATAATATAGTCTTGATGTAGTCATTATAAAAGTTAAACATTTTTAATAAGAAAAAAAATCCTTGATAGCCAAAAAATCTGCCCAATTTTTTGACTAGAATTATGTGGCAAAATTTTAATAGAAAACTTTAAATTTTTTAACCATTCATGATTTTCAGTTGGTCACTAAAAATTTGTTATGTCTATGCCAACCATTATTTATTTATTTTGCTGTGTAGCAGCACTCTTTTAATAATATATAATTATAAAAATTTATAATTAGGGTAAATTACATTAACCTTTTTTGTGATTGGATAAAATTTATCTTAACTCCTCTTTGTTTGATCAAGTGATCCTGAACTTTTCTAGATATATTATTTATTATGTGATAGAAGGGAGATAAGTGTAATGATTTTATAAAATTAAGAAATATTGGTGTAATAATTTCATAAATCTAAAGGCCTCCTAAATAAATTTTATAAATAGAGGAGAAATGATTGGAATTTTATCAAACTTTGAAAGACCTCAAGTATAATATGCCATATTAATTATAATGCATTAAAAAACTAATTCGAACACTGAAAACTGAAATTGGAAAGTAGCACGTCTGTTCATATGATGACATAAGCTTTTTTTATTGGAATTTGGAAGAAGAAGCCTTGAATGTGAGTAGTAGCTAGCTGTGTCTTACTCTGCATCCTGGACCAGCTTGGATTGGATATCATATGTGCATTTATCTCTCTCCCTCTACTAGTCTTTGTCTCATAACCATCCATTTCTTCTTAGTCTTCATTTCACCATTCCAATAGTGCAACTTATAGCTACCTCCATCTCTTTCTTCTCTTCCCCAAAACACCATTATTTACTATTCTTTTTCTTCATCCAAACTGGTAGAACTTCAAGGAATTCTACCATTTGCACACGTGGAGGTGGTTCAACACTTGTTCCTCTGACCAGGTCTCGAGCTCGAGTCATGCGAATAAGCTATACCATTTATCTTGGTCTAGCATAATGCTAGCATTTATTATATAATTATATTCATTATTATGATATCATGCTTAGTTATGCTTCTGGGAAGTGGCTGGTTTAGCTCAACAATATTGTTTGAGGAATATAGAAACGGGTGTTAGTTCAAGTGAATGACATGATCTTCTTCGGATGGTGATGCTCCATTTCTTTGTCAAGTTTCAATCTCCTCCTGGATCATTGAACTGAGAATATTCTTTTAATGTTTAGATCAAAAGGTTTGTTTCTTACGTTTTAATTGATCACAGTTTCAATTGACTTTTGTTTCTACCTTAGCTTCCAAGTTCATTTAAGACTATGCAATTTCAATTTGTCTATAAAAAATTAAAAATTGACAATTGGAGTTTAAGTGGTGGTTTCAGATTTCTCATAGAACTTGAAAAGGATGAGCACAAGGACTAGGAAAATTCCAATAGCACATAAAATAGTAATTAAACTTGGTGAAGTCAGAACTCAGAACATGGTGCATTCATGTGTCTTATGTATGTTTGAGAAACAGTTTGCACAGTAGACCAAGTCCATTATTATTATTATGATTATTATTATTATTATTATTATCATTGAAGGATCTTAGTGTAACAGATTTCACATCACAATTCACGGATTATATGTTCAGTTTCAATGACTAGCCAAAAGATCCAGAAATTCTGAAAAGTTGGCAATTTTGCAATTCAGATCAGTATATATATAGAGATATTTTTTTTTTCTTTTTCATGATTAATTATTCCAAACAGCTTTCAAAATTTTCTGGTGTTCCATTGTTTTCCAATTTTTGTGAATCCTGCATAAGAGTTTAGACACTTTAGCTTCAAGGATTTTGCAATTTCTCAGTGTGTTTTTCTTTTTTGTTATATGTTTCTGGCATTGTTGGATTCTGGCCTTTTTAGCTTTGAATGAAAAGGTGGAGATGCAGGGAAGCTTGAGAAATGCAACAAAAGGTGGAAAAGCCTCAAGCAGAGAAGGAAACTGGCATTGCAACAAGATGTATGTATTGGCATTGTCTTCTTTCCCAATTCCTTTTTTTTTTTTTCTCTTTCTTATTAACTGGAAAACTGAGGTGAATGCTCTTACTTTCAGGTGGATAGGTTGAAGAAGAAGCTAAGGCATGAGGAGAACATCCATAGGGCATTGGAAAGGGCTTTCAACAGACCATTGGGAGCTTTGCCTAGGCTTCCTCCTAATCTCCCTCCCTATGTTAGTAAATCTCAATCCCTTTTTATTGTTCAGTACTTTTCTAAACAAGTACTATTGCCTGTAATTTTAATGGTAAATCTAATTTATGAAAATTTTGAGGATGGTTAGCAATGGTAAGGTTGCCCTTGTGATTCTGAATAGATGGGTTCAAATATTGGAAAAGCCTCTTCACTTGTGGGGGTTGTATATATCAACCCTAGATCCCACTAGGTGGGAGCCACATTTACTGGGCCATCCTTTTGGACTCGACTAATCTGGTTTTAATATTTTAACAACATTTAGATAGTAGCACTTCTGGTGGAAGTGGCGATTTGGAAGAGGAAATTGTTAGGCTTGAAGAGCAGGTTGTGCATTTCAGGCAGGGTTTGTACCAGGAAGCTGTCTACATGTCATCTTCTAAGAGGAAAATGGAGCATTCAGCTCATCCAAACCCAACAATTGATAGTCCCAAATTGGATAAGTTGAAGCATTTTCACCAAAAAGGTGGTAATCTAGCAACATCTGCAACTAGCCCTACCACAACTGTCCCAGGTGAGCAACTTACCATTATGTTTCACTGGTTCAGCTCAAAGGTGTGTTTGGTTTATAGTTGGCAAGCTGTGTTTTAGTTCAACGGAAAAGCAACATTTTTTTTTTAATTTAAATCTGCTCAAGCGTAACTTGATGTGATTTTGCCCAACATATTAAAATGAGTTCAAAATTAGTTTGCATCCTTCAGACCATGATTTGGACACTCCCAATGCAAAAACAAACATACACTAAGCTGTTTTAGGTTTGTGCCTGCTGTTCTTAAAGTTCATTTTGTGCCAAAAAAGAGTCTAGTCCCTTATTTTATTTCTTGTGCATGTTGTTTGGCTTGGCAGAAGATAGACAAGGAAAAGAGAATCAATCGTGTACAAATTCTTCCAAGAGCAGGCAGCAATCCTCAAACCAAACTAGTAAAACTCCAATAAAGAAACATTCCATTAACAATAAATTGATGCAGAAACATTTGGATAGTCCAAAAAAGCAGGTATGTCATGTTCAGAAATAATTCTCAGTTGTGTGATAGAAGCTAATAGGTTAAAAAAAGGAGAAATGTTTGAGGTTAATGAATGTGAGCATTTCCATTGTGCAGCAAGAAACAAGGGTGAATGGCCAGCAAATTGCAGAAGTAAGAAATTCTAGTCCTCACAAAAGGCCACCAGAAGCTGACAGCCCAAATATAATCTCAGAAAATATTCTGAAGTGTTTGTCAAGCATCCTTTTGAGAATGAGTGCTGTGAAGAATCCAGATTCCGCAGGTGGCATACCGCCCTCATGGAATATAACACCTCGGAACTGTGTCGAAGGGACAGAGTTTTGGGATCCATATGGTATCTGTTTGGAATTTGGGAAGAGTGATATTGGTCCATACAAGCAATTATGTGCAATTGATGCTAAATCTTTCAATCCAAAACGAACTGCAAATACTTTGTTTTTACTACATCGGTTGAAGTATGTCATACTCTATTCAAACTAGATTATTGTTTACTCTTCCATGGCACTAATTAGTTATTGTTTGTGTTAATAGAAGCTAAATTATCCTGATTTTGGGAAATTTGCAGACTTCTATTTAGGAAACTAGCCTCTGTCAACTTAGAGAACCTTAATCGTCAGGAGAAGCTCGCATTCTGGATCAACATTTATAACTCGTGTATGATGAATGTATGTCAATTATGCTCCTAACATTTGCTATATAATCTGTGTCTAGGAATTTTTGTTTATTTAATACTATTTATTATTTTTCTCTTTAATGTCAATAATAGCTTATGTCAACTGGTGCACTTAATTCTGTTTTCAATTAATTATAAAGGATAGTATCTAAAGTTCTTCTTTGCTTCAGGCATTCGTAGAGAATGGCACACCAGAAAGTCCAGAAATGGTTGTTGCACTGATGCAGAAGGTATGGAATAGTATAATTTTGTTTATTCTCGTTAGGGTGATAATGTATTTTGTTTGTTCTTCTGTTGAATATAGCATAGCACATGTGTGCTCAAGACTTTATCCAATTTTCTTGTTACTCAGGCAAAAATAAATGTTGGTGGACACATTCTGAGTCCAACAACCATAGAGCATTTCATTTTAAGACTCCCTTATCACTGGAAATTTGTAAGTCTTGTCCATTTCTACTCTATTTCTCTATGGATGATAATAAAGAGTTAACCACTAAGCTTGTTACTGCTAAATTCCAAACAGAATTTTGCGAAGGGAGCGAAAAACCATGAAATGGCAGCAAGAAGCATGTTTGGACTGGAATTGTCAGAACCCCTTGTGACATTTGCTCTCTCTTGTGGAACTTGGTCCTCTCCTGCTGTAAGTTGATGAGTAGTTCTCAGAATTTTGTAATTTTCCATAATACCACAGCTAAGGCACTGTTCTATTCATGATTTGCATTTTGTCTCACTACATCAATAAATCAGATTTGAGAATTCTATCCCTCTTTTATGCATATATTCACATCTGTTTTATGAATGCTTAATTGGTTCAAGTGGTTCAACACTTGTTTCTCTTAAGAAAAGTCTCGATTTCAAATCTTGTGAATAGAGAAAACTAGAGCTGGGAAAGGTTTACCCCAATGTGGGCCGGCTCAGCTCCAAATATTAGTGCTTTAGACCCCAATAATGCAAAAATTCACATCTCTTTGTGGCTTTGGCATGAACTATGTCAAATGCAGGTGAGAGTTTACACAGCATCCCAGGTTGAGAATGAGCTGGAATTGGCCAAAAGAGAGTACTTACAGTAACAGTTGGAATTTCAGCAACCAAATTTGCTATACCAAAGTTGCTGGATTGGTATTTACTGGACTTTGCAAAAGACTTGGAATCATTACTGGATTGGATATGCCTCCAGTTACCTAGTGAATTAGGCAAAGAAGCCATTAAATTACTTGAGGAAAGAAAAACCCCCCTCTCACAATTTGTACAAATTATGCCATATGAGTTCAGTTTTAGATACTTGCTATGCACATAATTTTGCTACAGCTTTTCTGTATATTGTTCCTATTGATATTGGGCATTGAATTGTGTATACCGCTGTAGATCATACAAATAAAGGATGATGAATGATGAATGATGATTCTCTTCTCCTTTTGTGTAGATTTCTTCTGTTTTGTTCTCAACTAAATTGTATAAGGTAACCACTACATAACCTTCGGATTTTGTATGAGTAAAGCCTTAAAAGCGTAAATTAAAATAGTCTCTAACATTTAGAAATCATGTTATAGTGTACTTCGTTAATCAAAATAGTCCTTATATTAATATACTGGGACTAGTTTGACAACTTTGTTGTTTGAGTACAATGATATGGACTAATTTGACTAATAAAAATACAATGTTATATTTGACTAAGATATAATATTATGGACTAAAATGATGACTTGTAAATGTCAAGGTCCATTTTGATTGACACTTGTAGTTCTAGGACCAATTTAAGGGGTTACTCGATTTAAAACAATGCAATGGTGTAGCCCTCCAATGAAATTAGAACCATTGTTCAACCATTCTCATATCACTTAAAAAGGCTTATTATAGGGTCCAGTTTTAAAAGCTCAATTGAACTGAACAGCTTAAAAATGTGATTACTTTCTATGTACAAACAAATATATCTGCAACTACATTGACAAACAAACCATTATGTCATGAAGGTCCACAATAGTATTAGCTGTATATTAAATGACACCTGCTTCCATATCAATCAATGTTGTGTTCACATGTATTTTAGATTATAGAGAGAATTGAGTGCTACTGAACTTCTATGAGTGGTCCAACATCCAAAGCAAAGGTGATAATGAAATTCTCTAGTTAATGGCACACACATTGTGGTCCATCACATTGTCTGACATAGGAAAATCTCTTGAAATAAATATACTTGATAGAATAAAGTGCTCTCTAATTGCACCTCCATTATGGTGTTCAGAGTGCTTTGATGGCTTGCCAGCAAGCAACAAGCAGTCTTTGCCACAGAAAAAGCTGAATTACTCACTCAGTCAGTCAGTTTTCTCCATGTATTGCTGTTGTGCTAACTGGCAGCTGCCTAGAAAACACATACTATGAGATCAAATTTTTTATTCATTACTCAGATTTTTGTTAATGAGTAAATCTTGATATAATGATAAGATTGTTATTTTATAACTGAAGTTTATGGGTTCAAATATTGAAAATAGTATCTCCACAAAATGAAGGTAAAATTATATATATCTATCCTTCCTATTCTATCAGATAGAAGTCTAATGCAACAGTTTTTGAACCTCCAATACATATATAATGAGGAATATTTGCATGTTGCTTTAGTATCAATTGGATGTGTTACCCAATAATACAATAACATTGTACCTAAAAGTTAAAGTTAAGAGTTTAATTTTGATAAAGAAAAAAATTAATTTTATATTTTTTATCCTAATTAAATTAATGACTTTTTAAACATGAGTATGACACTTAATCATTTTTGTTGATATAACAATATATGATTGATAACAATATCAAACCTTTTTTTATGGGTAACATCTAATCCAATTGATATTCCAAAAGTAAGCAAGTATTTCTCCAACTAGAATTTTGAAATCTCTTTAGTAAATATAATAATTATTATAAAAATAATTTAATTAATAAGAATAGTTTTAAAATTATTAAATAATAATAAAATTATCTATTTTTAATTTTTAAATGAGAATCAAATAACTCTTTCATTTAATTTTCTTCTTGTTCCTCATTATTCAATATTTTATAAGAATAAAAATTATGTATATTCAAATTTTAAATCAAATTTAAATAAATTGTTTGCCTTTACCCTTCTTTGCTCTTTAGAATTGCAATAAAATAATTTTAAAGAAAAATTTCATAAAAATATTATATACAATAATCAGATTGAATATATAATTATTTTATAGTGATGTGTATATAAAAAATTCATTCTCTTTCACTCACCTTTTTTTTAACTTCCTAATAAAATAATTTCAAAGAAAGAAATTTACAAAACCATTATTTTAAACCCGTCCAACACACAAGATAAATCTCTTTATAAAATATAATATTTTCTATAAAAATAATTTAATTTATTAATTAAATTAAAAATTACTAAATAATAATAAAATTATCTATTTTCACATTTTAAATGGAAATCAAATAATTCTAAAAATGTTTCATTTATAATCTCCGCGATCCTCATTTTTCAATATTTTATAAGAATAAGAATATGCATATTCAACTTAAGTTATATTAAAATAAATTTATTTCCTTTTCCCCTCTCACCTTGTTCTTTAGAATCACAATAAAATAATTTTAAAGAAAAACTTCACAAAAATTGTATGTACAATAACTTTTTATTGAACACATAATTCAGTTTATTGTGATACACACACACACACACACACACACACACACACACACATATATATATATATATATATATATATATATATATATATATATATATATCTTCCTTTTGCTCACCAAAACCATTACTATTTCAAGTAAAATCTCATAAACTAATTTCATAAAAAAATATCATAATAATATACCATACAATTAAATATCATTCATAAGTTTCGCTATCAACTTAAATAGTATCACTGAATCCCACCGTCCACTTAAATGTAGTGTTAAATTTCACCATTTACTTAAATACTCTCCACTAAGTAGCTTTAAATTGTAATGTTATTTTTAACCTTTAAATTTAGTATTTATATTTTCCAAATTAGAAACTTTTCTATTTTAATAAAAAAGAAGGGTTCTAGATAACTGCCACTTGGCAGAACATTCCAATTTATATATCTCATTTTTATATTTGTCTTCTATGCGAGGTGGAGGTTTAGTTCTTATGAAATTAAATATGATTGTTATAAATAAAGTTATTATCTCAAATATTCTACAAATTTTTTTTTTAATTTTGTCTTTTTTACTTTTAGTGGTTTCTAAAACTTTGCATGATACGTAATAAAACTTATTAAAAATTATATGTGTATGAGGAAGAAATCAACATTTTTCTTCTACAGGAGGTGGAGGTTCAGTTCTTATTAAATAGTTTCTAAATATAAATTTATTTAAAGCTAAATACATTATCTTTATTATAATACTATGTAGAATGTGGTGATGAAACCTTTTTTGATAAATTCTCACTAAAACAGTTGAATGATCTCTCATTCAAGTTTAATATACTCATAAATTCATATTTTTCTATATGATTTCTGATTTTTCTCCTCTCACTCTCATAATAAATCACTTCTCACTAAAGTCATCATATATATATATATATATATATATATATATATATATATATATAAATAAATAAATATTTAAATCATTTGTATAAATGGGGAATTGGTGGGTTTCATGGAGGACCTCATTTCCCATTCCCTTCCTCGTTTAACAAATAGGAATTCTGCACTTTCCCATGAAGATTAAACATGTTCCCATTGTGGGTAGTCTCTATGGGTATCTACTTCAATGAGTTATTTTATTATCTCAAACCATTTACATCTTTTTAACAAATTAAAATATTTAATTTATAAAAACATAAAAATATATTTTTTAAGTAATAAAAAATAATGAATCAATTTAATTTATGTTATTTCATTTACACCTCATTTCCTCATTATTTTATATAGCATTTGGTAAATGTCTTAAGATAAAAAATAGAGAGATTGAGGACAAAAACATATTTGGAGAAGGGATGAAATAGAAACCTTAAAATTGTCTCCATTCTAGGACAACTTTTGAGCTAATTTCCATACTTTCAAAAAAAGGGCGCTGGAGACATAACTCTGAGACACAAATTAAGATATTTTTTCAAGAATATCCTTTTAACCATTCCGTATTTTATCTTTACTCTTCTCACTTTTCATTTTTTTTTTATCAAATTATAACTTTATCTTTTTCATTTTTTCATTAATCACCATGTCTTCGAACCACTACCAAACATAGTTTCATCTTCGTCTTCATTTTTTTTTTAAATTGTAATGTTGAAAAATCAAAGTCTTTTTGGTTCAAAACAATTAATATGAAAAAATGTGGAAAATGTTTAAGTTGGCGTAGTGATGAGACGGCGGGTAGATAGATGGTTTTTGTTTTTTTTAATGATTTTCAAAAGTTTTAGATTTGAAGTTAGAAACTTTGGGAAAGAAGAAGAATTAAAAAATATATTATTGATATAACCTTTTAGAAAAGAGACAAATTTAAGAGAAAATATGTACTGCTATGAAAAAAATATGCACGGAAAAAGTAACTATACAAACGTATGTAAGCTGAGGAATGAATTTTAAATTTTTTTTTTTATTATTTATGGTGGTTTTCGAAAATTATATTTGTGCAAAGGTGGCTTTTTTCTTCAAATATATAAATGCATTTATTTTTTTATGCCTTTCAATTTGTTTCTCTTTTTTATTAATAATATTATAACATTTTAATGTTATAATACTTTTCATTGTAGTGCCAAATATAAGTTATAAAAAATTTTCAACCATAATATTTTAAGGCTTACAAATACTTGAATGTTTAAAAATTGTGGAACTAATAATTGGCATAATATTCAACACAATATATGTGTTAATAGAAGAAAGATATGAAAGTATAATTAGAAAAAATCATTAATAATTATAATGTAAATAAAAATTTAAAAATTTACTTTAGATAAAAATGTTGAAATGTGATGATTGGGCATCATTGATGGTGAAAATATACACTGATTTAGAAGAGAATATGCATGTAAAAATTAATTTGATTTAGAAAAGAATATCGTTGCCACAGAAATTGATATGACTAAGTACCAATTTCCTAGTCCAAACAGTATTTAGGTATCAAATTTAAGAGTTCAAATTCAAATTTAACTTCAAAAGCAAATATAATTCATTCTTTTTTCTCACCCTTGCTTCTTCTTTTCCAACTTTCTAATAAAGTAATTTCAAATAAAGAAACTTACAAAACCATTACTATTTCAAGTAAAATCTCATAAACTAATTTCATAAAAAAATATCAAGAGTAGTATACCATACAATTAAATGTCATTCATAAGTTTCACTATCCACTTAAATACCATCCCTAAATTCCACCATTTGCTTAAATTCATATATTAAATTCACTGTTTACTTAAATACTCTCTACTAAGTAGCTTTAAATTGTAATGTCATTTTTAACTTTTTAATTTAATATTTATATTTTCTAAATTAGAAACTTTTCTATTTTAATTAAAAGAAGGGTTCTAGTTAACTGCCACTTGGCAGAACTTTTCAATTTATACCTCTCCTTTTTATATATTATTATTATATTGTTAACAGATTAATAGGTACATTAATAGATAATAGATTAATAGACATAACTCACGATGGAATCAATCTCAACCAAACATGCCGGAGATTCCTAATAAATAGCTAGTCCCCGTAAACTTGATTAGGGAATCTATCTCTTCACCCTTTATAACTAAGCCCTCCTAAAATAGCTATTGCTCTTTATTTATTCTCTGGATTTATTCTATGTTTCTAGAAGCCGGATATGTTGACCTAGGCCTTTGACCCCATGGATTATTTATAGTCCTACCAAATTAACACTTTAAATTGATTCATAAAACTAAAAGGTTTAGGTTGGTAGAACTTGAATTACTTGATTGACCTGATAATGATAACTATATCTAGATCAACAGGTAATGCCGTTATCAAATGACTTATGTGGAGGGTGAACGAAAAAAAAAAAACTTGTAAGGCTAAAGCCTAAAGTTTGGAAAATAAATAAATCAATTAATTGACACATGAAAACGCAGGGCTCATGCCCTTAAGCTTGAAGCGATCCCTTTGCAACGAGTTTGCCATCCATATATCTAAGTCATCCCATATGGATGGAATCTAAACTCTGTCTTATGCTAAATAAATGAAGGGAAAAAATGAAAATTAGTGTTGATGTCTGTACTAGAGTGAGCTTGAGTGGTCCTGGTTTTGTCTCTTCAAGCCATGGCATTCCTATGTACCACTTTTCATGTCTCGTTTATAAAGTTTTTAATTCTAATTTGGGTCAAAGAAATATTGTCATAATTTTTGCATGTATCATAATTTCAAAAGTTTTTCAAAAACATCGTTATCATGTCATTCTTGTTAATTACATCAAGAAAAATGTCTGGATTTAATGATTTTTAAAGATTTTTTTCTTTTGAAAAATCATCACAAAAAATAGATAAGAATCACATGTATTTTGTTTAAATGAAAAATTCGCCTTAAATGGTGGGATGAGATTGATAAAGCCGTATTATATGGGCCTACACTTTTGAGTTTTGAAGCTATGTTCAGGTGTTATGATTGAATAATTTATGGCATATTTGACAAAGGAAAGAAATAGAAAGGAATGAAAATGAGAGGAAATAAATTAAAAGAAAAGAAATTGAATGAAATTTTATTTTTCATGAGTATGTTTGGATCAAAGAAAAATGAGAGGAAAGAAAATGAAAGGGTAATTAATTTCTTTTATTTGTTTAGGTGGAAAAACAAGACGAAAAAAAAAATAATGATGACAAATGATAGTTTTACCCTTATATTATTTTAAGATGTTATTTTAATCAAAATATGGAGTCCGGTAGAAACATTGCAAGCATAAAATTAATCTTCCATATTTGCATAAAAGCATTCACGTCTACATTTTTAATTTATATTCATTAATTATATTAATAAATATCCAATAGCAAAGTTCATTATTTTTAATTTAACAAATTTAAAATAATATCAACCTATTAGATTAAACCTATACTAATTAAAATAAATTATTTGAAACAATATTAATATTAAAACAATAAATTATTAAAATTTTATCATTTATATAAAATTTCTTTTAATCTACGTAAAATAAAAGAAGCAAAATATTTGTGCTAGAAAAACTGTTCGTATTACGAAAAGAGAAAAAAAAATCCAGAACACGTAAATTATCAATAACTAATAACTAATATTATAACTTATAAATAAAAAGCAATACTACGAGAAAATTGAAAATAATGTGCGGCGGCTACAGTGGACGTTCAATGTAAAATAATACCAAAGGGTGTAGGAGTTGCGATGAAATGGCTTTAGTTCTTGTTATAAAACATGAAGACGGGGGTTATTTTGGAAAAGGAAAAACGTTGAGCAAGTTTCCCCTCACCTTTTCGTCCTGGGGTAGGAAAGAAAAATAGTGGGGCTCATATGGTTATTTTTACTGTTGTTTTGGAGTGGGGGTTCCTTATTACGATGCGAGGCATGAGGTATTTCTACGGCTAAAAGGGATGGGACCATGAGGAAGAGAGAAAGGGGTTTTTGCTTGAAGAGAATCCACCCCCTCCCACTCTCTACTCTTTTTTCCTTTTTTATCGAAACCCCCATCATGCCAGAGAGGGGAGCCATGCTTTCTAGCAGAGGAAGCTTCCTTTTTCTCCAATGTCCTATCAAATGTCAATTTTTTATATTTTTACTCTAAAACATTAGGCCCCCACTTAACTAAGAGGTATGGCTCTTTGTTGAGCATATTCATTTCTTTCTTGACTTGTGTTGTCTTTTATTACTTGATCCAAGTCAATGTAAGGGTATTTCACGTTTGTAAGCTTTCCTGCTTATATATTCTTTATTGGGTTTGGCTTCACTTAGCCCTCAACCTTATTCTACCTAGTTTGGTCATGACCAATAAGGGACCTTTTCACTATGCAACTTGGAGTAGGCCTTGTCTAACCTTGCCTATTTTCTCGAAAGTATGCCTAAACCGCAATTGTATTTGCAATGGGATTTTCAAAATATTTTTGTCTAGCAATTTCGGCTGAGGTGCTCAAGCCATTTCTTCCTGGGGTCCCTTGCCTATGGCTTCTCCGCCAAGGGTGGTGGTTGGGCCATCATCGGGATTTTCGCTTAGGGGTCGTTGCTTGGAGGTGAACTATCACCGGGCTCTTTGCTAAGGGGTCACCGCTTGGAGGTGAACTATCACCGTTGATGTTTCCACCTGGGGGTCTTGTCTAGGAGATTGCTCCTAATATGTAGCCCCCTGCTTAATGAGGAGGTATGACTCCTCATTGAGCATTTAGCCATTCTTATACCGTTGTGGATTTTACTACAATTTCCATCAGTTTACATCTCCTTGTGGCATGATTGTCTTTAGGCCGAATTTTAGCCCCAAATGAGGAAGCTAATTCATGTCATAGGGTGGTAGAATCTCGCTTGTCTACGCGGCATAATGAGCTTACACGGGTGTAATTTTATCAACAAGCAGTGGTGGTGGCCTTGCTTACAACGCGGCAACAAAGGCACACTTGAGCGGAAATTTTCTTCACCTAAGCGGTGGTATCACCGCAGTGATATAGCCTCACCTAACTATGCGGCGTAAGAGCTCGCGCGGCGAACATTGTTTATCAACTCATAAGGTGGTATTACCATGAGTGGTATAGCCTTGCCTGACTACGCGGCGCAAGAAGCTCGCGTGGGCGGAAATAGATCATCACCTTGAAAGGCGGTATCACCATGCGGTAGTATAGCCTCGCTTGGCTACGCGTAAGAGGCTCACATGGGCGAATATAGATCATCACCTCGAAAGGTGGTATCACCATGCGATGGTATAGCCTCGCTTGACTATGCAGTGTGATGGTTCGCGTGGGCGGATATAGATCATCACCTCGGAAAGTGGTATCACCATGTGGTGATATAGCCTCGCCTGACTACGCGGTGTGAGAAGCTCGTGCGAGCGGATATAGATCATCACCTTGGAAGGTGGTATCACCATGCGGTAGTATAGCCTTGCCTGAACTATATGGCGTGATAGCTCGCGCGGCGGATATAGATCATCACCTCGGAAGGTGGTATCACCATGCGGTGGTATAGCCTCGCCTGGTATGCGGTGTAAGAAGCTCGTGCGGGCGGATATGGATCATCACCTCGGAAGGTGGTATCACCATGCGGTGGTATAGCCTCGTCTGACCACGTGGCATGATAGCTCGTGCGGGTGGATATAGATCATCACCTTGGAATGTGGTATCACCATGCGGTGGTATAGCCTCGCCTGACTACGAGGTGTGATAGCTCGCACGGGCGGATAAATATGCACCATGGGGTGGTAAAGCCACGCCTAACTACGCGGCGTAAGAAGCTCACGTGGGTGGATAAATACGCACCTTCGGGTGGTAAAGCCTTGCTTGACTACGCGCGCGTGATACCTTGCGTGGCGGATATCATGTTCTGGAGCAATCTTTAGGAGCTCAAATGGGATCCAATCTTCACTACCTTGGACCTAAAAGTAAAGTTTACAGTGCACTAATATCTCATGTGTTAGTAAAAGAATTTTGACTCTTAACTATTAGATTTAAATGGAACTCAAAGATTAGTTAAAGCCACTCAAGATATTCATATCATAAATAATTGATATATTAATGACTCATACGGCATCTTTTTTTTATAGTAGATTCCTCTTTGTACTCTTAGCACTCGAAATTAATATGGGCTTTTAAGAAATAACTTAATAAAAACATAAACACCAGTAGCATCTTGACACCTTCAATCTCAACTATTTGGACACAGAAATGATTCTCGAAAACAAGGTTCATTGACGTGGCATTAAATTTAGAAAAAGCACTCAAATCAAATATACTACTCAGAGACATTAGCATAAACATTTTTAAAGCAAGAATTAGGTGCACAACAATATTAAACAATAGTCACAACAACATAAAAATACCAAGAACATTGTAGATCATAGAAATCATGTTTCAAAAGGTCAAGTCTTGATATCAAACTTTACCGATTTGAATAAATTTTAACAGATTTATAAGAAAAAGGGCGAGAGTTGCAAACTGAGAGTATACTTTCTGAAGGAGCCGTACACAATGCATTGAGTTGTAGGATGGGGGCTCAATGGTTGGGTGGTGTTGGCTTTTCCTTTACCAACCCCGCGCTGGGTTGCTAGATTTTCACCCGCTATTGCGCTTCGCTGAGAAGAGCATAAGGGAAAGTGCAAAGCACAAGACTTCCATTTGGTCACAATAGCACAAGGGACAACGCAACAACATTGGCACTGTGATTGGGGTATTTGTGCATAGGAAGAAAGCTCTGGCACTGTGAATGGCACAGCGCACTGCGTTATTGGAGAGTGAGGTAGTGCACGTTTTGGTGGCCAAATGGTGCTCAAAGTGGTGACCCGCGTCGCGTTCCGCCAGTCATCATGACGGAACTTGAGCACGGAGATTTCCAGCCTCAATGAGCGTGGGTTGCCATTGGGAACACGACGAAGGATGGGGAAGCATTTCTCCTATTTTCGGTGGAAGCTCTTCAATTTTGGGGTTAGGAACTTTGGTTTGAAGTTGAGGGTTTCGCTTTTTCCTTCTTCCATGTGCTAACGTGATCTCATGCCTCCCCAGTGGAGTCGCCATTTGTTTTGGAGTGGGGGTTCCTTATTACACTATGAGGCATAAGGTATTTCTACGGCTCCAGGGACGGGACTATGAGGAAGAGAAAAGGGGTTTTTTGCTTGAAGAGAATCTCCCCCCTGACTCTTTGATTTTTTTACCTTTTTTTTTATAGGAAACCCCCATCGTGCCAGGGAAGGGGAGCCATGCTTCCTAGTAGAGGAAGCTTCCTTTTCCTCCAATGTCCCATCAAATGTCAATATTTTATATTTTTACTCTAAACAACTGTAACTTTTCCTTTCCTATTTTCCTTTCAACCAAACAAAGAAAAATTGCATCATTCCTTCCAATTTTCCTTCCTCTCCCTCTCCTTCCTTTCAATTTCCTTCCAACCAAAGCTTACTTGAACAAATTACAAAAAAAATTATAAAAATTGGTTTGTGAACAAAATTTTTGAACAAAATTAAGGCCAAAGGCCAAAAATCTTGATATTTAACCGTCTAAGTATCAAGGATTTAGATGCAAAGGGAGGTGGTTGGAGGCTTTATTTTAGGAGTTCAATAAGATCTTTTTATTTGGATGACTATTTAATTAATGGGTTTGAGACTAAACTACTTCTATTTATGTGGTAATATATAATTTGATGGCTGTGTAAAAAAGTTTATAAAAATTAAACTCTTATTTTAGCACAAAAAATGTGATGCTATAGAGGGCTTTACTTATAGCCCTTCTATCTCTTATTTTTCTGAACACATCTAACGATGTTTACTTCTTTTCTCATTTTCTCGTTTCTCTATTTTCTTAACCTTTACCTGCGTTGGTTATGGAGGAGAGAACCCCACCACCCAACAATGGCCAAATGCAAACAAAAGGAGGATGAAATCAAACTTCATAGTTCATGTTCAACAAAGACCAAGCAAGAAGACAATATCAAAATTGAAATTCTTAAAATTCATGGAATACTCACACAAGATATGATCAGAGACATCTGAGTAGGTTGCCTGTCAAATCTCTCATTTTATTCAATTATCTCTCCAGATGCTTTAACAACCTTTTCCAATCATTAAATTTCATTGATGAACACTTGCATTTCTCAAACCGATCTCCTTTTCTCTTCTTGCGTCACATCGAAAGAGAAGGTCAGAGAATGAGATCATGTTCAACTTTGCGTTAGTTTTATTCCAAGTAAAACTCCAACTCCAACTCCAAGTTTGATTGGAAGTCCTAGCAACATCACACACCAAATTAAATTTGGATCTTGCTTCGGGTTGATGACAGAATCTAAAAAGAAATCTATAGTTGATAATGATTTGGATCTTATTACACATACAGCTTGAAGGTATGATGGCTCTTGATCCTGAATGGATCATTTGCTTTGATCTAAGCGCAAAAACATTTACAAAGATTAACATGCTAGATGTAAGTACCACCTCTTCATCAGAAGATACTTGCTTCTTATAAGGACTCACTGCTTTGCTTGTTAATCATGAAGGTGTCGATGACACTATTGATCTATGGGTCCATGATTGTTGGAGTTAAGTGTGAGAGGTGAAGTACCACATTGGTTGAGAAGGGCTAAGTGAGTGGTATATAATATAGGATGAGCCATGACTCAATGCCTTAAGGTTTTGGGTCAAGATGTAGTGTCCAGCCTGGTGTTATGGTACTTCACTTACTCCGGTTGGTTGTATCTCTCCATGTTAGGCTCCCACCCTAACTTATTGGTATCAAGCGGGTTGTATCACAAAGAAGGAATCAAAAGAGAAAGTTGTCTTCTACACTAATAATGGTGAAGAAAACAAGATCCTTGCTATTATTGAATTTCAATTGAAATTTTCTTTCGCCAATGTTTGTGGTATGTAGAAAGCATGGCTTTGATTTGAAGCACAATTGTATTTGATTTGAGGAATAATTGTTGTTTGGAGGATATTATGATTAAATTACATTATGATGCAAAGTCATGTTATTTTTATATTTTATTGCCGTGTATTTTTTTTTGTATTTTGTTTTCTTATCCTGTCTCTTTTCAAGCTATGGCATTTCCTCTATGTACCACTGCTTTGATAAAGTTTTTAATTATAACTTCGGTAAAAGAAATACCATCATAATTTTTGCTTATATCATAATTTTAAAAGTTCTACATCACGAGAATTCAAACACATTATTATCATGTGTCATTCTTGATAATTACATCAAGCATATGTCTGGATTTAATTATTTTTAAAGAAAATTGTTTTTTTTAATAAATCATCACAAAAAATAGATAAGAATCACATGTATTTTGTTTAAATGAAAAACTCGCGTTAAGATGAGATTGGTAAAGCAATTTTGTATAGATCTACACTTCTGCAGCACTGCTCAGCTGTTATGATTGAATAATTTTTTCTTTTTTTTAATAATTATTCAAGGATCTCATCCTACCAAACAGGAAGGAGAGAGCAAACAAGAACATATGCAATGTTATTAAAAAGTAAAATCCAATAATTCAGGTGGATTTGACTCATGCGGTTGGTAAAATGCAAAATTTGAATAACTTCTATTTGTGTGTGTGAGTCGGTGAGGTCCCACTAAATAATGGATGGTTGATACATTGCATATATGTTTACTAAATATTTGGTTAGTAATTAATATTAATTATTATTATAACTAAGTAATAATAATAACACTAGGAGGATTATCACCTAATAGTAATCCAAGAGTAATCCAATAGACACCCTCATAGGCTAATTTGGATTGTCAACAATGTGATATAACCAAATAAGTATATATTGTGGGTCCAGGTAATTATAAGTTACATTATTTGTAATCTAGATAGATTATCTCATATCAAATGTCCCAAGGTGATTAACTCCTTACTTTACAAGTCTTCTTACTTTAAAGGGACCAAATCCTATTTTGGCATATTAAAAACTGTTCCATGTCATTTTGTCATAATTAATCCGTCCATGCTACTCCTTCGGAAAAGAAGCTGCCTTTCTTAAGGGGAGTTGCACACAACCCAGCCAATTAAGAGTAAGGATAATATAGTGTCAGCTTCACGGTGAACTCTATATATAATAACATATCAAACATTAAAAACATGATTTAAAGTTATAAACATATAGATATTATAAAAGTATTAGTTAAGATTGCGTCGCGTGTAAAATTTACCATAAATTCGAATCTATACTAACATTTTGTATGAATTAATCCATTATGACTCCAAATTGAGAATAGGGCAAAAGTAAATTCGAATAGAACCTAAGTCATAAGTCACCAAGCAGAAACAACTTCCTCTTTGACTCACAACCCATGTCATTCATAGCACAACTAGGGGTGGATTTGGTAATGCTCTTCGATTAGTGTTTTGACTTATGAAAAGTATAACTCAATTTTTTTAATTTAGTAAATTAAAAAGTAAATTAAAAAGTCAGGGTGCTTTTCAAAGATAGCTTCTACTCTTTGAACTTTAAAAAAAAAATTCAAAAGACCAACATAACCTTTCAATTTTAATAAAAATCCAACTTTATCCTTCCATTAATTAAGGCTTTCAGTTTTTTATTCTTCCTACAAATATTTATATCGATTATAGTCATTTTATATATTGAGAGCAACTCTATAATATATTTACCAAATACTACTTCAATAGCTACTGCTTATTGAAGACTACTTTATATTATTTTATCAAACAATACTATTATGACTTTTTTAGAGCATCTTTTTGAGAACTCAAAGAGCTCAACAGCTTTTTTAGAGTCTCAATAGTACCAAACAATGCCTAAAACAAACATATTGCAAAAAAATTTAAAAATTTGTTTGTGAACAATATCTTGGTATTCAACCATCCAATTATCTAGCCTTTAAAATCTGAAATAAGAGTATTCTGTTGAGATGAAAAGGGAGGCAGTTGGAGGCTTTAGCACAAAAGACGTGATGCTATAGTATGTTACATGAATGTGACATTTTAGAGGGTTTTATTACTTATACTTCTTCTATCTTATTTTCTTCATCTTCGTTTTGTGGTTCATTCCAAACACAATTAAAAATGTTTACTTCTTTTCTCATGGTTTCATTTCTCTGTTTTCCTAGTCTTTCTTCACTACGTTGGTTATGGAGGAGAGAACCCCACCACCCAACAAGGGCCAAAGGCGAAGAAAACGAAGAAGAAATCAGATTTCATAGTTCAGAAGAAAGAAAAAAGGCCAAGGAGCATGAAATCAAACTTCATAGTTCACATTCAACGAAGGTCAAGCAAGAAGACAATGTCGAAATTGAAATTCATGGAATACTCACACAAGAGATGATTAGAGACATTCTCATATGGTTGCCTGTCAAATCTCTCGTCAGATTCAATTCCCTCTCCAAAGGCTTTAACAACCTTTTCCTATCGCCAAACTTCATTGTTGAACACTTGGATTCCTCTAAGCGATCTCCTTTTCTCCTTTTGGATTTCATCCACCAATCTAGATCAATGATGTACTCATTTTCTACTTTCCATTTGCTTCCAAGTGCAAGTCTAAGCCTAGTTGGCGGTCCCACCAAATTGACACACCTTGATGAACAACCATTTTCCATTGTTGATAACTTAGTACAGATTGTGGGTTCTTCCAATGGCTTGTTGTGTGTTACAACTAGAATATGTATTCTTATATGGAACCCTGCAACCAAACAGGTTAGGCGCATCCCGGAACCAAACTCTATTATGAGATCATTTGCTTGTTGTAGTTTCGGGTTCACTTCAGTTGTGAATGATTATAAGGTTGTACTAGTTCATCACAATATAACTCCAGGAGCTGAGGTGTACTCTTTAAGATCCGGGACATGGAAACGAGTTGATGTTGATGCTTATTCTAGATTGGGGTTGCATAATGCGTCTCATTGTTCTTATGACATTAACACCTTAGTCACCACAAATGGATCTTGTTTTGGGTGGTCTCACAATTCAACGTGCATGGAAATTTTCCTAGATGGATCATTTGCTTTGATCTAGGTATGGAAACTTTTACAAAGATTAAATTGCCAGGTTTACTAGCTAACAATGTTCATGTACGGCTTGAACCTTATGAGGATTCAATTGCTTTGCTTGTTCATCCTCAATCCATGGGCGATATTGTTGATATCTGGGTCTATATCAAAGGTGAAGATTGTTGGACTAAGGTTTATTCGGTGCCCGACAAATCCTATAATGTAAGAGGTGTTTGGAGAGATGAAGTTATCATCATAGAGCAAGAAGAATCAGAAAAGAAAGCTCTTATAGGCATTTTTAATGGTGAAAAAAATAAAATCATTGCTACTCATGAATCTTATATGTCGTCCACCTTTAGGTTTTTCAAAGCTTATGACTATGTGGAAAGTTTAGTTTTGATTTGAAACACAATTGTAGTTCATTTGATTTGATTGATTTGATTCGAGAAATGCTTGTACCTGTTCATTTGAAGGAAACTATGATTGGTATATTTGCATTGCAAAATTATGTTATTTTGGAATTTTCTTGTTTCGCATTTTTTCCCCTTGTTTGCATACGAGTCCGTATGTAAAAGTAGCCAAATCAAGTGATGGAAAAACTTAATTGATTACACCGATCTTTGCTTTACCAAATTATGAATTCATAGTGACCCCTTTATACGTCAAAGGTAGAATTTGACCAAAATCAAATGATATTTAGCTAGTTAAGTATCTACAGCAAGATGAAAATATAAGAAATACTTAGAGAGCAAAATAAAGTAATTGTTTTATTCCATTTATTAATCGACATATTAATTTTACGGGTCATTATTATCTTTCACTTTTTCTATATTTTTCATACAATAGTTGATGTGTTAGTAAATGAATAGAGCATGACAAATGTTTTTTTCTTACTCTAAGAGTCTTAAGAATTTTTCAAAATTATAATAATGTTAAGTAAGTATCGTCATGTTCTAATAGACAAAATTAGCATATAGCCATGATACATTGATGTGGGCAAGGTATATAATTGCATTACTTGAAATTTTAGAAAATGTAAATAAGCACATAGATCCAGGTTGCTAAGAAATAGCTTTCTTTTTTTTTTTGGCTACATGAACTATCCATATATGAGAGTAATTATTTAATGTAGATTCTGTTTTCCCTTTTTTTCCTGCCATAATTAATTGCATTCTTCCTGATGATAAGTATTCGATGAATCATGTATTTTTAATTTTATGAAAAATCTTTAAAAAAATTTTAGAAATTGTAAATTAAAAGGAATAATATTCAAGAAAAAGTCTATTTAAAATTATAATTGATATTTGCATTTTTTTTTTCGGATGATTAGAAAAGCTCAAACTCCCTAAAGGAGTATGATGAACGAAAGCAAGATACACAAGACAGTCACAAACTGATGTAAAACAAAACAGGCGGAAAGAAAAAGACTATAGGTGGATGGATTTGGCCCATCTAAAATGAGAAGATCATTAAAGTGTAAAAATGAGGGATTAATATCATTTAGTGAGATTCACACATAATATATATGATAGAAATTATTGATTCAAGGTGGTTAATTTTTCACTTTTACACTTTAATAATCTCCTTATATTAGAGGAATCAAATCCATATATATATATATATATATAGAGAGAGAGAGAGAGAGAGAGAGAGAGAGAGAGAGAGAGAGAGAGAGAGAGAGAGAGACAGATCCATTTAATACTGTACACTTACTCCATTATGAAGTGTACCAAAGTTTGAAATTCTTAAAAGGATATAAATACTCAATATAATGTACAAGAATTTTAATTTAAAATCTAAAATAGCATCCATGTTATTTTCTTATCTTTTTATGTTTTCCTTGATAAGTCAGTTGTTTTTTTCGTTAATTATCAGCGAAAGTTGGGTCAAGCGAAAGGAATAAGTTTTTTGAAATATGACGAATTATAGTTCATATCTTAGTAAAGAGAGGAGTCCATATTTAATGTCCCAAAAAAAGAAAAAAAGACAGATAACAAGGATATTTCAACCAATTATTTTCTGCATATTCATTTATGTAGTTTATTTTTTTATTTAAAACAATTTTCATTTAGATTGAATTTTAAGCCAATTCTATGGCGCAACATTTTAATTACGGTGTGTGGTTCACCAAGTAAAATGGTTACGATCTATTTAAGCTGTTAATTTTTCATCAGTGCTTGAGATATTACGGAGCATCAATACAATTGCAACCGTATTAGAAGTGACCAAATTTTTATATGATACCAAAAAAGAAATTCGATTAATTATAGAATCACACAAACAAATTAAAATATTTATTTTCTTGATCCTAAAATTAATTGGAAATATTTTGAGTAATTATATAGATAAATTCCAATCACTTTTAAAGTTTAAAAATGCGGTTCAATATTTTTTAAAAGTGACTACACTTATTACATGATTCTGAGATTAATTGAACTTTGTTAGAATATCATCTATGCTATATGTAAAGGGAATAGTCCTTTTTGGTGTCCAAAATTCCTGTTTCCTGAAATACTCTTGATGCATAGAGAGCTGAAGAAAGTTACAAAAATAAGTGAAATAAGTTAAAAAAATTGAAAGAAATTATAAAAATAAAAAAATATAGATCAATTCACTAGTTTAGATAAAATTTGATCATTTTTAAAATAGTTGTATTGATTTTTTTTTATTGCTCAAATGTATTCCTTAACAGGAAAAACTAATCCTCTTGAGACTAATCAAAATAGCTGTATCGATAATCCATAGAATCTAACCCACAATAAAAATCCAACTATTTAAATCAATATACTATTTCGCAAGATATTTCCCTTGGAAAAATAATTTGTATATGATGTTTTGGTAGGTGATTTACACTTATATGGGATAATGATTAAATTTACTTGTATATGATGTTTATAGAATAAGGTATCACGGATTCTTATTTTTATTTTATAGGAAGATTCTGAATCTCGGTCAAATTCTAAATGGGTCTTTGCGATTCTATGTTAATTTAAATCTATTTGCTAGTACTGAATCCACCTTTGGCGGATTTTTTGTTATTTTGAATCTGATGTGATTGATTGTATTTGAATCCGCCTTTGGTGGATTCTATCCTGAAAAAAATCATATTGCGTGATTTTCTAAAACACCATATTGATGTAAATACACCCTCAAAATCCCATATAAAAAAAAAAGACCCATTTCCCTTAGTATACCATATACCCTTTTTTTTTCTATTTTTGATAATTGAGTCAAACGCCTCAGCCAACCTAATAATAGGAGAGGAAGAGTACATCAAATTAATACCAATATAGTGTCGACAATGATAAAAAGAAACAAAAGAACCCTTGACCAAGGGAGTTTGAATCAGTAATAACTAACCACCCAATTTATTTTCCTATAATGTTGCCACTAATAATGAATACAAACAAGCAAGGCTCTTTCTTCTTTTCTCAGTAAAAAGTGCCTATAAAGTAGCATCAGAATAATCTCCCACTAGATACCGTTGCTGCCTCCTTGAATAAGAGTATTTTCATTGTGCTCAATCACAAAAATCCCACATTGCAAAGATTCAGCCAAATCAGCATTCTTTATTTCCTTTTCGGATCAAATTCCGGAAATCAGCCCACACCTTTTGAAGATTATTCAAATTATTAGGAGGTACATTTTGATGATTACACTCTTTTAATTTATACAGCACATCATTGTTAAAATGATGCACCACAAAATTTGTATGAATTTTAATACACAATTAGCATATGTGAAAATCAACTATTATGACTGATGATATATATGATTGGATAATTATGTAAAAAAAAATTTTACACTATATGTGTATATAGAAATTATATCCATATATTTATATAATCAACCAATTATATACATTAATAGTGTACATTTTGATGTAATTATTATAAAAGTCAAATATTTTTATTGAAATAATAATATGTGACTAGTTAACAAGATTAAAAAAACTATTACATCAATAGAACATGAAAATTAAATTATTCTTAAAACTTTGGTCAGGGCACTAGAATAATTACGGAGACATTGCTCTCACAATTTCGGGAGATGAAATATTTAAAGTTATTTCCCTCTCTAAATAAGTGCACTTCCAAATATTGAGTTTGTGTCCTCATCCTTATGGGAGATCAAGCTATTTATCACTCGTCTAACAACTTGTTAGTATTAAAAAAATATATATGAAGGTTTTGTCAGAGTCTCGAGATAATCGCTAAACTAGCATAAAAATGAACATAAATCTGGCTACCCTGGTGGCTTCAAGTTTCTATAGGACTTGGTTGAGTAAATCAAATAAAGCGAAAGTTGTTTTGGTCGTCATGGCTAAATTTACAAGACTTATTAGACCTTCTCATGTACTTTCTTTGGTTCTTAATATGAAGGCTATTTGTTCCTAAGAATAGGTCGGTGGGAATGATATATTCGTATATTTGTTACAAGTTTTATAAAATTTTCTAGGTATTAATTATTCCATGGAAAAATATTTTTCTTTGATTTAATGAAGGTGCGTTCTCACATCCAGATCAAATAAAATCTCAGGATAATGATTTGGTCAATAACAATAAAATGTTGACATGTGGAGGAGTATATCATGCTCCCACAATACATGGAGTACCATAGATATTCAACAACCTCTCTCTCAACTCCCCCATTGTCAACCTTCCACATCATCCCCATGCCCTCCATTGTCGCAGGCTGCACACCACCCATTTCTCTCTTTATGATTTTTTTTTTGGTTGGAAGTGTAGTTTTCATTTGACATAATTATTATTTTTAGCATTTTATTTAATTATTCAATCTCGATAAGATAAACAAATTTGAAAAAGTTAATTGTTAATTTTACATTAATTGAGTAATATTTCTGAATTTATATATATTTTTTCTAAAAGTTAATGTGTTAAGGGTATTTTGAAAATTATGATATATATTATTAGAATATATAACAAATAATCAATATTAACAAATAATCCAGAAATATTTGATATTAAACAAACAATTTTTTAAAGATATTAGGAATAATATTTCTAGGAATATCATTTTCAGAATCACGAAACATAATTTCAAATCTTAAAAGAGATGATCTCTAGGTTATTTTTAGGTTATGTACAAGAAATAAAGTAATAATTGAATCTTATTGATTTTATAAAAAAATAAAAGTAAAAGACATAAATATCTTTCTAACACTTAATCTCCAATCATTTTCTTTTCAACTAAATACTTCAATAAACTTACTTCCACTTATTCTCTCTCCAATTAAATAGAGGAATAAAACAAGTATAAAATAAAATAATTAATGATTTCTTGAAATATGACCTGGGGAGAGTATTCTATTACAACATTTATTTTATGGAACACCATGTCACCTATTGTTAAATAGGATATGAATTTTGCTCTATCTAAATCTCCTAGTGGATATCACACAATAATGTTTTGTAGAAAATGTCTCTCTTTATTTACTCCTTAGATTTATGTTGACTTTCTAGAAGCCGGATGTTTGACCTATCGCTTTGATCCCATAGACGTATAATTTTAGTCCTATCAAATTAACAGTTTAAATCGATGGAACTTGAATTACATGATTGATCTGATCATGATAATTGTATCTACATCAATAAGTCATGTGTTATTTAATGGCTTATGTGACAATCTTGAAAAAAGAAAAAACTTGTAAGGCCAAAGTCTGGAAAATAAATTACTCTAATCAATTAATTGACACTTGAAAATGTAGGGTTCATGCCCTTACGTTTGAAGGGGTCCCTTTGCAACGAGTTTGCCATTCATATCTAAGTCATCCCATATGGATGGAATCTAAATTAAACTTTGTCTTATGCTAAAGAAATGAAGAAAAAATCACAGCTTACACAAAGAGTATTGATATCCTGGGGATATCAATGTAAAGACCTTAAAATAAATTAAAAAAATATCATAATTTTAAAAGCTCTATGAGAGTTTAAATTGACACTCCTTTTAATCTTTTTATAAAAGAATTTAAATACACTTTTATTATTATCATTATCATTCCCCCTTTTTTTTTAAAGTAACATTTCATTCTTGATAATTACAGCAAGAATATGTGTGGATTTAATTAATTATTTTTATAAAAAAAATAGTTTTTTGGAAAATCATTGGATGAGACAAACAATCTTGGTATTCAACCATTCAATTATCTAGGCTTTATAATCTGAAATAAGATTATTCTATTGAGATGGAAAGGGAGGTAATTGAAAACTTTAGCACAACGATGTGATGCAATATAAATCTCATTACGATTAATGTAATTTTCAAAGTAAAAAAAAAAAATAATGTGATGCAATGATGTATACCATATGAATTTGACATTTTAAAAGGCTTTACTTTTACCACTTCTCTGTCTTATTTTCTTTATCTCCATCTTCCCTTGTTCATTCCAAACACAATTAAAAAAAAAATATTTACTTTTTTCTCAATTTTTTGCTTAACTTGACTGTTAATCTTTATTTACTAAGTTGGTTATGGAGGAAAGAACCCACCACCACTCAACAAGCAAGGAGGATGAAATCAAACTTCATAGGACAACGTCATCTCCTAGAAAGACGACGGATCCACCTTCATCGGGTTCTAAAGGTGCTTCAGAGGAAAGAAGTGGCTTCTCTGTGAAATTCAGTGGCAGAAGACCTCATCGTATTCTCTGATGCTTTCGCTTCCACGCGGCGGTTGCGTGTGATGGTGGTTGTTCCTTCTCCGATGCATCAATCCTTCTCTGGTGTGTGGGCTTCAAACTGGTTCAAAAATTCCAAAGGGTTTTAACTGATTTAATGGGTTTTGAGGTCTAAACCGCTTCAGCTATCTTTCAACAAGTTCCAGTTTCAAAACCAATCTTAATTTTAAGTGAATGGGATGTGCATCCATCCAAGTAAATCCCATGTCTTATCTAATAATAGATATGGTATGAATTGGCATGTTGTCCTACATCATATAAGTATAATTAGCATTTCTTATACTTTTGTAACCCAAATTTTGTGTTAAAAAAAACAAAGAAAAATATCAGCATGGTGTGTATACATTGAGGTTGAGTGGTGCACGTTTTGTATCTTTTAGGGTGTGTTTGGTAATGTTATACTAGACATAATAGTATAAGCTTATAGTATACATTATGCTCTTATACATTATTTGGTGTAAACACGTATTATATAAGCTTATACGTCGTAACCCTCTTATACGTTGAAATGCCTGTATAACTTAATAGAGCATGAGATTATATTAGACATGATTAACTTTTAACATATAAGGTTACTTTAGTTTTTAATATTTTATTAAAATAAAATAATTCTTAAATAAATAATAATAAGTAAAAATTTATAAATAAAAATATTTCATAATAAATAAATATTGTTAACAAATAATATATGATATCAATCTAGCTATATACAATAAAAATAAAAAAGTAATTATAATTAATAAATATTAAATAAAATAAAATATTAAATATTAGATAGAAATAAACATTCAAAATAAATAATAAATAATATGTAATATATAAAAGTAAGGATCAATAATAAAAATATATTGAGTTAATATTTATTTTAAAATTTAAATTTAAATAATTATAATTAAAAATAGAATATATTAAAAATATATAAAAGAGTTATTTAATATTTATATAATTTATTGAAATAATAAAAAATTATAAAATATTGAAATAAATAATAATATTTAAAATAAATTAAATTTTAATTAATAAATATTTACACAAATATGATTTAAAAATTATATTTAAATCATTAATAAAAAATTTTATTTTATTTAATATCTAATTAAAATATTAGAATTATTTGTAAATAAATTATAATATTATAAAATAGAAAAAATAATATCTTATAGTGTTACACTAAATCCTGTATAATATTAAAAGTTTATTAGATCTTATATTATTAACCTTATTCTTTCAACATGCAACAAGCTTAAAGTTGTGATAATCTCATCCATTGCTCTGCTCCTATGACTTATATTTTGAAGTTTTGATATAGATGTATGATACCCCTAACTTTTAAAGGGGCACTGCAGCCTTCACCTTGAATTAAAGAAAATTTTTTTCACTCACTAGCTCAAATAAATATCATTTAATTCCAAACTTGCTAGTAGAGTTAAAATGAATCTGGTTTGACGGGCCAATCTAAACAGTTTGAAAACAAATATATGAGCTGTGTTGAAAAGTTATATTTGAAATAAAGATAAAAGTTGATCGGACTCAATCCGATCGTATTTAGCCCAATCCGAATTGTCTCGATCTCCTTTAGGCTTTAGGTGAGTCCCTTTTTCATAAAAATAGCTAGAAATTATATTTTAAAAACTTAGCTTTAAGTGTCTCAGGCTCTTTCTCTCCAAAAGCATTAGGCTAGTTGGATGAGATTGGTTAAGCCCATATAGGCCTGCACTTTTGGGCCCCAATTCGGCTGCTCTCGATGAATAAATTATAAGCTAGTCCACGACCAAATCGTTTTTAAGCTAGTCCAAGATTTGACTTTGACTTTGAATTGAACAATTCCACAATCACTAGTGGCCTGGTGATAAATAACTTTTTGTTAGAATTATTATCTTGTTGAATTGTAATGTGCAGTACCCACCGTCTTTATTTTGTGTTGCAAGTAATATATGGGGATCATTTTTTCTTGTTGCATAGTGTTCCATGTTGGAATTTCTAGTTTGTTTTATAATGTCAATAGTGATCTCTATTTTCCACTTTTTATGTTATAGTTTTCGCTTTCTGTTTTTCTTTTTCTTTTTCCAAAGGTAACGCTTGTTTTGTGCCTATTGCAAGTACCACGTTATTTCTAGAAGCCTATTGGTGAACAAGTCTACGAACAAAGGCATCTGGATCCATTTACCACGTTGTTTTGTTCATAGTTCTCATAACAGAAGGTGGTAAACTCGTCACCAAGGGTCATTGAATCATGGTTTAAGGATAAATTATGGTAAAGGGTTAAGCAGGATTTATACAAAAAAAATATATAAAATATATAAAAGTTGAATAAAATTCAATAAAATAAAGGTAATTAACGCTTGACACTCTTAAGAGGTCTAAATACAAAAATATAAATAAATAATATAAATTCCTAAATATTATTCACATTTGATAATTATGAATCACAATTGACAAGTTCAAAACGTAATTACATAAGTAAATTAAGGTTTCATCATAAACTCACAAATTATGACAATATAAACAAAGTTCCTGCATTTTTCTATAAGTTATATTAGAATTTTTTTCAAGGTTTTTAAAAAACATCATTTAGAAAAAAAAGCAAAAAAAAAAACTGATTAAAAAAAAAAAATGACCAGCAGTTTCAATTGGCAGAGGAGTCGGTCACACACAGGTCCAATGCAAAGGATTCAAACTAAACTTGGCGGGTTTCATAATCAGTTTAGTTTCTTTGGCCAAGGGAATCAACCGATTTTATAACATGGGTTTTGATCTCCTTGTGAGGGGACCAAAAAAAAAGAAAGAAATAACGAAAGCATATGAGCAGAGCAACACAACTGTCACTATTGGATAAGAATAATATGAAAATGATTATTTTATCTATGCAATCTCAACAAATCTAATACCATTTTTCCAGCTTCCCTTTCAATATAAAATTGAAATTAATAAAAAATTTAATTTTAAGGAAGTGTTAGGATAAAATATTTTATACAAACATCTAATCAACCATATGTTGGTACATTAACACAAGTGTTTGACTAAATCATCTACTATCTTAAAAGTTTTACAAATAAAAAAATGTAATAAGCTGACAACAATAATGAATCAAAATTAATCTTCATAACATATATTTTTCATTGATTAAAAGGGGTTAATTTGAGTATGTATTGCTCTTCCAATCATAATTCATAAGTCATTTTTATAATAAACATAACAGTCTAAGTATTTTTATTAATATAACAATACATAATTAGATGTTTATATAAAATATTTCTACACCATATTTTATCAAGATTAAATTAGGATTAAAATTCTAATTACATATTTCCTTTAAATAATCAGCATACATGAATCAAAACATGCTAAGACTTTTAACCTTTACTGTTATCTTTAATTATTTTATAGGTCCATATAATTTTATTTAATTTTTAATTAGATAATTATAATTTATAAGTTTATAATTTTGATTCTATAGTGTATAAGATTTTTCAATAAAGTCTTTATCATTATAAAAAAATATAATATTATATGAATATTTTATTTTCATCTCCCTATCATGAAAATGATCCATAAATATTCTATTTCTTATCATGGCAGGGACCTAGTTATAAACTTTTAAATTATATGACCTAATTAAAAATTGTGTGAAATTATAAAAACATGAAGAATAATTAAACCTGATTTTTTTTGTTATTATTATTATTTGAAATAACCTTTACTTCTTTGATTCCGAGGAACAAGTGAAGCGTGGACAATCGTGATCCAAAAGATGGACAACTTTATCAACGTCACAGAAGAACACAAATAGGAAAATTCAGCAAAGTCATCATCAAGGTGCTATTATCATATTGAGCTTCGTTATCTGATCTGCATGCGGTCTATTCCATTATATTTCATGTTTTTATTCATTAAAAAGATCCATCCATGTCTTTATATTTTACATTATTATAACCATATTTTCCTAAATGTAGCCCTCATCAATCATCATCCAAATACCCTAAAACAAATTAATTAAAGACGGCTTTTTTTTAACATTTTATTTGTTTAGTTATTTAATTTATGTTGAATTGGCATGTTCTTCTAGATTATAAGTTCACCCTATCCACACCGCCACCGTTAAATGATAATAATCCATGACTAATCGCATATTTAATAGCAGCTCCAAATTGACCAAGTTAAAGGTGATCTCCTAAATGAGACACACATTTGCCTTGTGCACCAATTGGGTGATGACTAATGCCGCACGTCTACATACATACGTGCATTAAACATTAGAGATACCTTCAGGTCAAACCAAAATACATCAAAAGACCCAACGAAGCAACCAAATTAGTTAATTTGAGTTCATTATCTTTTGTGACGTGCACTTAAATATAAGAGTTAATGTAAACTTCAATTCGTATAGTTGTTTTGATTCTTAAAATTGAATATGTTTTAAGTCACCTTCATTTTTTAAATTTAAAATTTGATCGAGAGCTTAATTGTTATTCATGGTTAGTATAAAAATAATTTTACACTAACACAATGACATCCAATTAGATGATGCCACATAATTAAAAAATAGTTTCTTTTTGGCATCCTGGATATGAAAATAAATTATTTTTACTTATGTGACAGCACCTAATTAAAAATCAATATAAAATCATTTTATACTAACAAGAAATATCAATAAAAATCTTTGATTAATTAATTTATGATTTTATAATCATACACCACATTAGTTCTTATATATGTGACAAATTAAAAAAAATAATTATTTGAGTTTTACAGAGACTAATTTGGAGCAAAGTTATTATTTTTAATGACTAATTTGATTTAATAATATATATTTAATAGACTAATGTGAATTATTTATACTTTTACATATTAACATAATTAATAATTATAAAATTATGGACTAATTAATTAGATTTTTAAATTTTAAGGACAAAAGTAATTCACATATGCAATTTCAAATATTAAAGTAAGTATTAACTCTGAGTTAATGTTCAAGTTAGTCCTTAAAATTATATGCATAAATCATTTTAATTTATGAAATTTTAAAATTAACATTTTAGTCCATAAAACTATAAAATGAGGTCAAGTTGGTGCTTGCCTCCATTTTTATTATTTGTCTTCATATTTTCACCGTTGTAACATGCTATTAAGTGACATACTAATCAACGATAAAAATTGACATTCTACTTGGTCTTAGAGGTAATATGGTTGAACAATAAGTTAAAATTATTAACATATGCCAAATATATTAACAATATTACTTATATATAAAATTCATATTATAGTATTAAATTATTTTTGTGTTCATGCATTTTAATTGGTAAAGATCAACTAGAATATTATTATTCTATCACTAACATGCTCATTAATGTGATAAATCAGCGAAAATATGATGGTAGAATAATAAAAATAAAGTTAGGAACTACTTTGATTTATATTTTATAACTTTAGAAATTAAAAAATTAATTTTTAATTTTAGAGACTAAAATAACACAAATACAGTTTCAAGATATTAACTTGAATATTCACCCATTAACTTATAATACAACCATCCCCTTCAATCCCGTGCCCCAATAGCAAAATTCGTATCATTTAGGCTACAAGTCATGCATTATTGCATACATGCTTTCCAAACCACATTTTAATAATCACCCATGTGGGGCAACAATTTGCTATATAGTTATACCTAATTATCTCTCTGATGATTGTTGATTAATTCCTACCCCACACCAAAGGCTAATAAGTATGACTTTCACATAAACAAAAACGAACGGCATTAAAAGGCGGCTTAACACGAGTTGGCCATAGTGGCATACCACTAATGGTCAACAAAAACAATCTTCAACCTCATCTGATCCTTTTTAAATCCAAAAACCCTATTATCCTTTGAAATTAAAATAGGAAAAACTTAATTATTATAATATTATAATTCAAAGAAAATTACACTTATTTCCTTTAAGATTTAATGCAGTTATATTTGTTATCTTTCTATTTGTAAAATTATACCAACTTCATTTAAATGCTAATTTATTTATTTGAGTGATAAAAAATAGAATATGTTGAATGTAATTACATTAAATTTAAAGGAGATTAATATAATTTTCTCTATTATTTGTTATTTATTATTGATTACATTTCTTTTTCTAAGAAATTTAAGAGACTCTCTCCTCCCCAACCTTGCCTTTCACATGTGTATATATATGCACAACCATGACACAAACCTTTACCTTGTAACTAACTCAAGGGCATAAGCATAGCCAAGAGATAAACAGGCTTATTAGCTTGTAATCAAGAAGACAACAACATGGAAGTGGTGGTGCAAAGTCCACCTCGAAGTCCCCCTTTGGATAATTTCAATCTCAATGGCACCATGAGTTCACCATATTTGAGTCCTCCTTCTTCACCAAAACTCTTAGGAGAATACTACCTAAGTGCACCCACGAGTCCATCAAGGATTTCCCAGTTGTATGGCGAATTCAAATGCTTCTCCACCACCACCGTTGATAATGACCCCGGATTCCATCTTGAAGCAGCAACCATTGATGATGATGATGATGGTGGTGGTGGTGATGATGGTTTCGCGTTTTTTGTGAGTCATGAATCGGAGAAATCATCTCGTTCGGCTGAAGAACTCTTTGATGGTGGCAAGATCAAGCCTTTGGAGCCTGAGGGAACAACTCATGATCATATGGTTGAAGAAGGGAACAAAGTCTTCCAAGCTTCCCCACCAAAAAAGAAGAGGAATGAGGCTCAAGGTATGTTTGGTAATGGGTTAGTTTCTAAAAAATAATAGTTCTTAACAAAGGGGGATTGGATTTAGCGGAAGGAGCTAATCTTATACGAGTAATGAATCATGGAATCTCAATTGTGAGAGCTCATCCACATTTAGGGGCCGTTTATTTCAAATTATCAAAAAAAAATTATAAAACTTAAATTTTATATCTAATTCAAAAAATGAAAACTTTTTTTTTTTTTGGAGAAACTACTCTCTTAGTCTCTTTAGCTTCTATTAAAACGCTGAAAGCTAATTTTTCATTTTAATTATTTTTTAAAAATTATTGAATTATATTGAAAGCGATTTTTGAGTTAAAAAACTGAATTTCACCCTAAAAAAATTCCAAACAAACGGCCCCCTTAATATCAATTGATTCTTGAAATTGGATTGATTGTATTGAGAGATACATGTGGAAAACCAAAAGCCCATAATTCTTGGTGCAAAAGTTGTTTGGAGTTATTATTATGAAAAATTTTCTTAATATTCTTAAGGTGTATCTGGTATGAAGTGAAAAAGGGATAAATTTTTTTTTTTATGAATATATTTCATCTGTAATTTTACACATGAAACCATCAATTAAAATTTTTACCCTATTTCTACCATATTCCAAACACATAAAAAAGTAACAAAAGACATATGTGTTCGGTTCTACTCAATACTTCAATTTTAGTTTGGGGGTCACTAGTGATTCCCTTGTCTATTATTCAAAATTCTGTTAAATGAGAAAAAAAAATTAAAATGAAAACCAAACAAAAACTAAAATCTTTGGAAGTTTTGATCTAAAAAATTCCAATATAATACACACTCATTCAATTAACTCTTTGCTTCAGAAACTGAACATAGAAGGGGAAGAGACAGAACACCAGCATCATCATCAGTTTTGTCTTCATCAAACTCAGGTCGTAGGGTCACAAGATCACACTCTCCTTATAGAACATCTCAATACATGTGGGAAGAACAGCAACAACAACAACAACAGCAAGAAGAACAAGAACAACACCCACAACAACAACAACCACCTCTGAGCAACAAAGAAGGATCATCAATATTAACATCCTCATCCTCCAATTCTTCAAAGGGGTCGTCTAAAAGATGGAGATTGAGGGACTTGTTATTGTTCCGTAGTGCCTCAGAAGGGAGAGGGTCAACCAAGGATGCATTGAAGTCCACTCTATACAATAAGAAGCATGAAGAGATTACTAAAACTTCGAGCTTTAGATACTTGGATTCATCATCAAGAAAAAAGGGACAAGTGTCGGCACACGAGATGCATTATGCCATGAAGAGAGCAGAATCTGAGGATATGAAAAAGAGGACCTTCTTGCCATATAAACAAGGGATCTTGGGCAGGTTGTCTGGATTTGGACTCTAACAAGGTCATGCAATTTTGGAAAAATTGTATTTTATTTCCCTGAACTATAGCTTATGTGTACCTTAGCCCTTAAAGTTTAAAAAAGTGCAAGTTGATCCCCTGTTATAAATGTACATTTTAATCGAATTAAGTGTACTATACCCCCTATATTTTGGAATATGTGCAAATTGACCCTTGAATTTTCATAAATATGCAATTTAATACCCTATATTTTCTTAAATTTGTTATATTTTTGTTAACAATTCATGAAAATATTAATGAAATGGTCAATTTACACATTTAAGAAAAATTCAGGGGTAACACTACAATTTTCAAACTTTAGCATTAAAATGTTTAAAGTATACATGACCTATATTTTGGAAAATAAATAATTTTTCCTATAATTTCTCCAATATCAATCTAATCTACACATTAAAAAAAAAAATCCATGCTATCTATACCATTTGTTGGGATATATTTTAAGAGACACTTGAGGTGCTGTTGAAACATTGATTGAGATATAGAATTTCACTCTCAACCATATTTAGGCGACACCTAAAAATGTCGATTCTCAAAGGATGTCTCCAAAAATAGTACAACTTATACTTTTTTCAAGAAAAAAGTTCAATTAAATATAAGAGAAAAAAGATAGATGCATGGTTGTCCACGTAAGTATAGAGGTTGTTTTGAGAATTTTACAGCAACGTTACATTTGGGCTAAAATTCACCCTTTTATTAGTGTATGATGATTGAAATTGCTCGGTTTTGTTTTCCTCCTCCCTGGTAGTTGCATTCAATTTGCAGTATACTTTATTTAATGGTGGATATAAGCTCTGTAAACATAACAACTTCTCCTGTTATATAAGCTAATTATATATGAAGAATAGGCTTGGGTGTAGTATATAAGCAAAGGAAGAAATGATCATTTATGCAAGAAAGCAGGAAACAGATGCAACTACAATCAATAGTATCATATTAGTTGTAGGTTCTGAACACTGGAGCTGTGTAACTGTGGAATAGAAAATAGAAGCTCTTTTATTTTGAAAAGGTCTGTGAACTATATTTCAATTGTCAATAAGACTCCTCCAAGGTAAGAAATATTTTTTAGGGAAAAATTACTAAGTGTTCACAAAACATAAAGCTGAATCATTTCTAACAACTTTCAATTTTAAGCGTGGTGCGTCCTTCTATCACTAACTTGTATATTTATCCCAAATATCATTCTATAGGTGATTCAAGTATATTCCAACCTAGTGTTCAACAAGTATATGATAATTTATCCTTTTGCTACGGCATGAAATATAATAACATTACTTAAAATATTAGAAGATATAAATGACTGTAAAGATTGAATCGCCAACACTAAATGTGCACAAATAAATTATCATTATGATTTTCTCTTATAACCTGTAAATTAGAAATCAGAAGAAAAATATTTCAAAAAATACTCAAAGTAGTATTTTAAAAATATTAAAGAAAAATTTAATCAAAAGGCTTAGACTTCATCGTTTGTTTTGCCTTTTCTTTTAAACTACAGAGAAAACAGGGGAGAAAAAAAAAGTACAACCAAGAAACAATAACAAAATCAACGAGAAATAAGAAAGTACATAGAAGCAACAACATATCATCTGTATTTCAAATCACTTCTTGCCAAGTGCCAACTTCGTCAACTATATAGGCCTTATACTCTAAAATGAGATTAATGAGTCGAGATTCAACTTTAGCCCAAAACATGGGATGAGATAAGAACTTGCACGTTATACTTATATAGATGTAACAACAAAGAATAATTTTTTTCCCTCTCTTTTTTATCTCTTAATTTCTTTTCTTTCTTCAGAGGATCATCCTAAACATGAGGGAAATGGTTGACTTTTTATTTATTTTTCCATATTTCTCTGTTTACTCAGTTTTTTGTTTTATATATTGGTTATGGAAACAATGGACAAAGAAAATGAATGAATCCCACCACCCACAGTCACAACCAACAAAGATCAAAGAGGATGAAATCGAACTTCATGGGACTCACTTGATAAAGCCCAAACAAAACGAGGATGTTAGCGGATTCAAAATGGAATCTGAAGTTGATGAACATTTGGATGTAGCAACTTGAGTTGAGAATATGCTTGTTCCTTCTTTGCTTTGATTTGAGTACAAAAACCTTTTCAAATATTAACATGCCATATGTACCAGCAGTAGCACTCAATAGAGAATTGATATGTGGGTCCACGCTAAAGGTGATGATTGTTTGACTAAGCTATATTCAGTGACACTCAATAGAGAATTTCTACTAGGTGTTTGGAGAGACGAAGTTCTCATCGCAAAGAGGGATTCAAATTACGAGAAAGCACTTTTCTATACTTATAATATGGTGAAGAGTACAAGATCCTTTCTACTATTGAATTCCAGTTGAAACTTGCATTTACCAATGCCTGTCGCTACATAGAAAGTTTGGTTTTGCTGTGAAATACAATTGTAGATAATGATATATTTTATTTGAAGAATTATTGTTTGGAGGATAATATGATCAAATTCTATTGTATTGCAGGGCTATGTTATTTTGGTACTTCTTGTAATTTTTTTTTTGTCGTTCTTATCTACGAACAAGTATATTGTAAGGTAGTCCCCAAATCATGCAATGGAATCTTGATCTAATTATATTATATTGCAGTATTTATTTATTTTTAGGTACATGAGCAAAGGAAAACAAAGAAAAAGTTTATTTAAAGAAGCCAGCCCCAATGAAATCCCCAAAGAAGACAACATGCATATCTCTTGGTGGTGTTAAACAAACTTGAAACTTAGCAAGAAAATCCAAAAAAAGGTTATATAAGGCCATCAACAAAAAGGCTCATACAAATAATAATAATAATAATAAAAAGAAATAACCTTTGGTGAGCAATTTATTTGATTATGGACAAATTTGAGTATCAACACATGTGATATCACCAAAAAAGTGGACAAATTTATTATGAACTAGTTTTATGATGTGGGTAATTTGATAATTATATCTTATCCTAATTAATTGCATAACTATTTTATTTATCACATTCTCTCTCCTCTCTCTTACTACTCTCTTATTAGTGCGCAAGTAAATTTTAAATACAAAATTAATGCTCACTAAAAATTTTATTTTTTCAATTAATGAATTGAATTAAATTAAAATAAATAAATAAATAAGATTAGATAAACTGAGTAATATTGCAAGTAAAACTTTATTCACTTCATTTTATAAGTTTTCGTTCACGTGTAAAGAACAGATGCAATTTTGTTTTAATTTATTAAAAAATATATACAATTATTCAATTCAGTGATTTAAGAAATAGTTAAAAAAGCTACTAAAAACAAAAACGGTTTCTTTATGTTTATTGTTAGATTTTCGTTGAAAAAATACACCCTAAATCAAAATATAATTTGAGAGGATATTAAGAGAAAAATTCAAAAGGTTAATTCGATTCTTATTAAAAAAAATTAGAAAAATAATAATGGAAAAACATTAAAAGAAACTTATACAAATTTTCGGGGTAACAGCACAGAAAAGATTTTTTATACATATATTGTAGTTTTTTTAGTGAATTTTTTTAATTCAATAATCACTTCTGGAAAAAAAAATTGTGTGTTAAATGTAATATTTTTGTTAATTAATTAGTGAGAGGAAAAGTAAGTAGTAATTAATGTAGATGAAATAAATTAAAGTTATAAAATTACCCTAAAGTGCATATTGATTCATGAAAGAGAGAAGTGAGGTGTTTCATCCAAAATAAAATGTGTAGTTTGCTAATCTCCACATAAGGATGGTGAGGAATATATATATATATATATATATATATATATATATATTAGGATTAAGTTATACCAATATAACTTTAAGCATGAGCTATAGTCGCCATTAAATGACTTTTCATTAGATTAAATTTTAACAAAATCAACTGTTAGACTAAAAGTTCATATCATATAGATCATGCATATAAAATTTTAGATGAATCTAAAATCGTTTGACATAGTTTTTATGCTCATAAAAAAATCAATGTAATATATATATGCTTGAAATGAATTAGAATAAGAATTTTGTGATTGCATTCTTATTGATGTTCAATATTTATGACATTTAACACAAATGATATTTATGATTGATAATTATAATTTAACAGTTGGATTGACAAAAAAAAAATTATAGAGTTATTAAAGGTGTAACTTTATTGAAAGTTACACCGATGTAAGTTGATTCTAACCCATATGAAGGAATTTCATATATATCAGATGATATAAACAACAGATGAAATCCCTATATCGCATAGATCAATTTAATTCTGAATATGACATGTTCAACAACAATCAAAAGATTGGATTAGAGTTACCTGGAAAGGTTGAGGAAGAGGATAACAGATTCAAAAGCTTCTCCTAACCTGACATACAAAATACAAATGCAAAAGATCAGAGAGAAATCTAATAGAGAAAGTTAAGAGATTTACTCCTCCTATTCCATAATAGGTTTTCTGTCATAGTGTCAATGGGGCAACCAAGCACCCTATATATTGGCTAGGAGGAGGGCCTCTCCTTATGTCAATAAAGTGTTGGGCTAAGCCACCCATCATAGTAAAGCCCACGCACAAGGACCCATAAACATATCCACAATAAACAGTGCTTAACAATAATTAGCCCAATAGCAACAATGGTCACAAATCATTGGGTTTAAACAACAAATTATAATTGTTTGACATCAAATTAATTTGGGTCCAAAATTAAATTCATCATTGATTTATGTTAATCCACAAAATTATTCCAACAATCTCCCACTTGGATAACATAAATCAAAACATTATAAAACAATACCCAAATTAATTTACAATATGTGGGAGTAACAAGATGTCAAAATCATATAAGCACTCTCAACCAAATGGTCCAGAATAGGATAACAAATATCTCAACAATGTAGAAAATCATACTCGAAGAAGCTGATATCATACATGCAAGATACTTATTTCCCTGACCCAACAAAATGTGGTACATGGATAAATGGGAATGCACAACAAAATTATACATCAATATGTGATTAAAAGCAATTCCCAACAAAATGGCCCAACATTCGCCCAATATGCTAAATGAGATCTAACAAATCTCAGCACAATAACAAAATGAGACTGGGTCCAAAATGTCTCATAATGTGCTACATTAATATAAGAGTGTGCACAACACTAACAACAACAAATAATATCATCACAACAACAATAGTAACATCATCAACAGCAACAATAACAACAAAATATGACAACATAAGCATCCAGCTAAGATACTCTAGATTTAACAAAATATCTAAGGATGACAACAAATTGAAAAAATGTGTCCAAAATATTTCAATAACTTGTCATTATACCAATTATATCAATAACTCCTGAAGCTTAAATGGCAATAACATATGAGGTCACAATAAACATACAGAACTAGCTCCCACTGACCCAAAATACCAAAGAGACCTCAATATGCCCATACGGGTTATGTAACCAACAATAAACTTTAATGGCTAGCCTTTGGTTAGGGATCAATAACAATACGTTCTGTAATAACTCGAGAATAGTTTATCACAACTTGCCAAATTAATCTCAAGACAACAACATAATGATAATAATAGTGCACACTTCTCCCACTAATCCAACATATCAAAATATTATAAATATTTCCATTAGAGGTCACAAAATTTCAAAATACTCTAATGGTACAATAAATAGTAGTGGGATCAGTGATAACTCTATAGTAGAGTACTCAATATAAGTTTGAACTTATCATTATTCTCTCTAGCAATAAAAGTACAAAATAGAGAGACACAAGAGTGTCAAGTCATTTCTGTTTATAATAGAATCTCACAAAATTGTTAAACATACTCTGCCAAAATAATATGAGGAGATCATCAATGTCCAATTGACATTGTACAACAAATATCTCCTCTCTGTCATCACAAACTAATAATTAGATGCTCATTGAGCACAAAGTAAGTTGTTAGCGGAAGCATTTTAGACCTACAAACCAACAGTAAGGACATAACAAAACATAAAGTCTCTAACTCCCATAATAACAAAATTTTAACATTAATAGGAGCAACATCATGAGATAATCCAAGAGACTCAACAATGTCCTTTATATAGGTCTTACACAATACGATGACAGAACAACAAAGGAAAGAGAAAACTATATAACAGAATATTATAATGAGTATAAAATTAATTTGGTTTTCTCACGTTCAATTAATTGAGCGATTAATTGAACTAGAGTTATTGTATCATTGCAATCCTCCAAAGGTCCTGAATCACAATATACAAGACTCTCTAACATGATAGAGAAAATTAATAACAATAATATAAAATTCTTAAACAATTTAATTCAAATTATTTTCTCTATCATCCAATGATTATGTCAAATAACGTCACAGAAGGGTATGTCAATTATCTGCATAACCTAACAACATTTGCAATCCAACACAAAATTATATCAGATAATGTCATCCGAAGGGTATGTCCACTGTCTATATAATCCCACAATATTTGTAAAAGGCTTATAAATATTGGATTGCTACCAAATTGCCCAACGAATAAGTAATTACTCCTAATATTATTCAAGAGCTAATGCTCATACACAATAAAATCATGCCGTTAGAGCTAGTCCAGAGGATACTGAAACTCTAAAACCATGATTATCAACTCATTAAGAATTATATCAATAAAGACAAACCGAAGGAAAGTTCATTATCAATATAACTCTTAATGCCACAATAGTTGCAATATTATTCAAAAGCCAATAATCTTAAATTACCCACCAGAGGTTAAACTTGTACAGCCAAAATAGGGGCAATAACCAAAATTTTGAATATATCCAAGAAAATAGTCACAATATCCAAAGAGTACACAATAATCAACAAGTATAAGATTGTGAGCTAAAATTCCCTCAAAATAAAACAACATTGGCTGTAAAACAAAACATAAAGAGATTCTCAAACTCATAATTATTTTCTTATTTCATAATGGTGTATAACGCCATCTCAAAACAACTTTCTCTTTATGTCAAGTGGAATTTTAGTCAAAATCAAATAATATTAAGACCATAACAAATTTTACATAAGGCGGAAACAACCAAAACTCAATATTTTCAAAATCACAATGTGTTATAATATTTTTGCACATAATAATTTTGGATTTTCAAATTAAATCCAATACTAATTTATGCAAGTCCATACAATCCATACAAAATCTAATATTCTCCCACTTGGACTTGCATAAATTAGATGACAAAATTTTTACAAAAGGATTATTCCATATAATATGGGAGAAAAGAGTATAATCATGTTCCTAAACTTTATATATAAGGAAAATTTAAAACAATATTAGACCAAATCAAACAATTGTAGTTTCCCATAAAACTACAATACATAATTATATTTTCCCATATGGAACATGATATAAAATATTAGATAAGATAATTTATAATTTTCAAAAATTATATAATACATAATTTTCACAAATCGCACTTTATTACAATCGATACGCGAAGGCCATCTCAAAGAAAATTGCCCAACAATAGTTTCAAAAGGTTGTAGGCAAGGACTCTCAGCATAATATTGTGTAAAATCCAACAACAATTATTTCATAAATAATATGCACAATATTTTAACTCTAGAGTATGCAAAATATAATATATTCATAAAAGAATGCCAAAATATTTTAAATAGCAACTCCAAAACAACATTCAGAAGAATATTGTACATAACAACAATGTTCCAAAATTTATAAAAGAGACATAAACAATACTTTAATAGCCAAAATATATTAAATCTGAAAGTGCCTCACTTTTATGCACAAAATTTTCCATATTGGAATTCAATAATGTCTCAAATTTCAATATCGAAAATCCTGAAATTCAAATTAAATAATTCCAAGATCCTGAAGAAACAACTAAAATTTTTAAAAAATTCATTTTGGCACATAACACAACACAATACTTAAATGGTATATTTTATAATTCTCAGAGAAAATTGCAGAACAAATGATATGATATTATCAACAAATAGCATTTATCACAATTGCTTTTAGAATGTGATATCACAATTATATAAAAATACCCAACACAATATATAGCTAAACTATATCAAGTCAGAGTATAAATGAAATAGAGTTTATAACAACAATAAAGTCACCTTATGCAATTGTAATATCGAAAGGATATTGAAAACTTTAAAATTATAATTATCAATCATTAGGAACTATATCAACAAGGACAAATCGATAGGGCAAATACATTATTAAAATAATTTCTAATGCCATATTATTAACAATAATTTTCATATAATAGTATTTTATCACAATCCGTCCGAAAGGCGAGTTTCCAATTGTGAAAAATACCCAATAAGTACAAAGTGGTCTGAAATAGCATATCTCAGAAATATATGTCACAATTTTATAATAGCAATGTGATATAATCATAATAATCAATAATATAGACATAATTGAGCATAAAATTATTTAATTAACCAAACAGTACCAAATCTAAGAGTGTGCTAAATATAATATGCTCAATAATGTCAGAAATATGCACAAAAATTTTAGACCAAAATTAGGAGAGTATCAAATATTTTTAAGCAATTTATATAATGAAAAATTAACAATAATTATTTTTGATACCCAAAAAATAAATAAAAATCACCAATAATTTTAAAATATCAAAAACCCCAAAATGAAAAAAAATTGGGTCAAAACGGGCCCAGATGGGCCCGCACGCACCACGCGCCTGGGCCGCGAGTGGGCAAGGGAGGACACTGTTCATCGTCTCCTACCTTGAGACGGGTTGCACGCGACCATGGATATCGAAACGGGTCGAGAGCGATTTCTCGCTCAATCTCAACCAAATCAGTGATTTTGGTGTCTATGGATTCCGTTTTCAATTCTCTACAAAACCCATATAATTTTGTCTTGAATAATAGCCTATAACATTTCAGAAAATTCCGCGAAAAAATAAGTGGGTAGCCTCGGTTTTCTGTTTTCTCTCAATACTCAATGAAATTTCATGATTTTGGTGTCAATAGGTTCGAAATTTCATAATCTATAAAAGACCTATGATAATCAAAACAATTTCACACATATATGGCTAGAGGGTTTTCAAATTCGAAATCGGGGTTTATGTTTGAGTTCATATTTTTTCAAAAGGAAATTATCTCTATACACTAATCCGTTCCATATGATCTTTATGTTGATTTTCTCAGAACATCATCATAACAAAACCCCTCAATAAATTTTGAAATTAATCGGTAAAATCACAAAATCCTAAATTGATATATTATGCTTCACACAAATACGAAATTCATCATTATAAACATCTAATCCTGGAATATACCATCACAACCATATCAGAATTAAACTTGGCTCTGATACCACTTGAAGGAATTTCATATATATCAGATTATAAACAACAGATGAAATCCCTATATCGCATAGATCAATTTAATTCTAAATATGACATGTTCAACAACAATCAAAAGATTGGATTAGAGTTACCTGGAAAGGTTGAGGAAGAGGATAACAGATTCAAAAGCTTCTCCTAACCTGACATACAAAATACAAATGCAAAAGATCAGAGAGAAATCTAATAGAGAAAGTTAGGAGATTACTCCTCCTATTCCATAATAGGTTTTTCTGTCATAGTGTCAATGGGGCAACCAGCACCTATATATTGGCTAGGAGGAGGGCCTCCTTATGTCAATAAAGTGTTGGCACCCATCATAGTAAAGCCAACACATGACCCATAAACATATCCACAATAAACATGCTTAACAATAATTAGCCCAATAGCAACAATGGTCACAAATCATTGGGTTTAAACAACAAATTATAATTGTTTGACATCAAATTAATTTGGGTCCAAAATTAAATTCATCATTGATTTATGTTAATCCACAAAATTATTCCAACACCATATATATGTGTGTGTGTGTGTGTGTGTGTTAAAAATACATTCAAAGTATACAAGATTTAAGAGAATAGAATTAATGAGTACAAGTTGGATGGAAACAAACAAAATACATAAACTAGAGCAATCACATATACTAAAGAGCTCGTACTTCATTATTTTGTTGTATCTTTCTTCCACAAGAAAATAGGAGAGAAAAAGTAGAACCAAGAAACAGTAACAAAATTAACAAAAACACAAGAAAGTTGGAGCAACAGCATATCATTTAGAATTCAAATCACTTATTGCCAACTGCCTACACCATCAATTATATCGGCTCTCTAGTCAAAAGTGAAACTAATAAGCTGAGATTTAAAAGGAGGCAGTTGAAGATTTTATCACAAAATATGGGATGAGATAAGAAAGTGTATGTTATTAATTATTATACGAATGTAATGGTGACAAGGGCCTTATCATAATTTTTTCCTCCTCATATCTCTCATTTTCTTTTGTTCCCTTTTTGGCTCATTCTAAACAAAAGAGGAACATGGTTGCTTTTTTACCATTTCTCTGTTTTCTTAGCTTTTGTTGTCTATTCTGGTCATGGATACGTAGGGCAAAGAGGAGTGATTCACACCACCTAAAGTCCCACTCAGAAAATGCCAAGGGCAAACCAGATGATGAAATTGAACTTCACAATACACACCCAACAAAGGCCATGCAAAAACAGGATCACAAAACTGAAATTCGTGGAATACTATCTCAAGAAATGATCGTGGACATTCTGACTAGGTTGCCTGTCAAGTCTCTCATCCGATTCAATGCCCTCTCCAAAGGCTTTTACAACCTTTTCCGATCACCAAACTTCATCACCGAACACTTGCATTTCTCAAACCAATCTCCATCTCTCTTCTTGCATCGAGTCGAAAGGGAAGGCTTTAACAGAATGACATCAAGTTCCACTTTGCGTTTTATCCCGGCTAAAACTCTGAGTCCGAGTCTAACAATTGATAGTCCTAGCAACATCATACTCCCTGTTGAACAAGCTTTTCCCATTCTTAATCTTAACGTCGAAATTGAGGGTTCTTCTAATGGCTTATTATGTCTTACAACTAAGAGTGGATCCAGCAGGCTGAGAAACGTGACTAAGACAGTACTCATTCTTATATGGAACCCTTCAACGAGACAAGTCAAACGCCTCCCGCAGCCAAACTCTATTGTGACATCATCTACTTGCTTTAGCATTGGTTTCACATCAGTTGTGAATGATTACAAGGTCGTGTTAATTCAACCCGAAATAACTGAAGGATTTGAAGTATATTCATTGAAAACGGGCGCATGGACACAAGTTGATGTTGCCTCAGGATTACAGTTGCATGATGCATCAGTTTGCTCTTATTTTGTTCACAGTGCACTCATTGGAACCGGATTAGTCACCACAAGGTTTGTCTCCACAAATGGATCTTGCTTCGGGTTGATCACCGAATCCAAAAATAAATCTGAAGTTGATAATGATGAAGTTGATAATGATTTGGATGTTGAAACACGGCTTGATAATTTGATGATGGCCCCTGATCCTGATGAATGGATCATTTGCTTTGGTCTGGGGGCAGAAACATTTACAAAGATTAGCGCGCCAAATGTACCGCCTCTTGATCAAAGGATACTTGCTCCTTATAAGTATTCGATTGCTTTGCTTGTTAATCATCAACCTGTTGAACCAACTATTGATCTATGGGTCCATGATAAAGGTGAGGATTGTTTGAGTATGTTATATTCAGTGACACTCAACAGGCCAGAAATTCTTGTAGGTCTTTGGAAAGATGAGGTTCTCATCATAAAGAGGGAATCAAATGAGAAAGCTGTTTTCTGCACTAATAATGGTGAAGAAAAGAAGATCCTTGCTACTATTGAATTTCAATCGAAATTTTCTCTCACCAATATTTGTGTTTACATAGAAAGCTTGGCTTTGATTTGAAATACAATTGCAGACAATGAATTGTTTGATCTGAGGAATAATTCTTGTTTAGAGGATATTATGATTGAATTTTATTATGATGCAATATGTTATTTTGATATTTTTATTGTTGTGTATTTTTTTCCCTTTCTTTTCTTATTTACACACAAGTTATGTATTTTAATGGTTCAGGGGGCAAAACAATACATTTAATTATATTTACTTACATTTACACGTGAATTTCTCGAGAGCCAACAAGTTCAAGTGAAAGAGCCTTGTTATGTACACAAATAACAATAATAGCATTTAGTACAAGTCAATCTTTGGGTTGATTAATTACAAATTGTATCATGCTTCTAAATCCTTGCTAGTTTAATTCTCCGATAGTAGATTTAACTTTTAAGCATAACCTTAGCTCATGACATGCTTCTGGCGCGTAAGGGGTATGTTGCTGGAGTTTGCAATATAGAAGTAATTGAGGGTAGCAGTTTTCAAGGAAGATTGAAGATTGTGTAATTCTGGCACAGGAGAGTGACGGGAAGGTATAATCTGGTTAGATTCCTCAACATTATAATGTTGTGAAGATTCACTGTCACAAGCAAATTATATGGACTTTAGGCACCAAGAATTATACATTTTATCAAATTTATCATTTATAGTAAGGTATAATGGAATATTAAATCTATTCTTAAATCATGTTTTTTTTTGTGTCCTACTAATCACTTCTTGTCACGTAGAAGATGAGAAATATATATTTAATAAATATGTTAAAATTTTCTTCAATGTAGCAAAAAGTGATTGATAAAACAGAGTATAAGACGTGATTTGGAGACTGATTATTTCTATCCATAGTTAATGATCTATCAATTTGCGCCGTAAACATTACCCGATTAGTTTCTGAATTTTGTTAACTATCTGTGTGCTCATGGAGGCTGCCATTATATCATGTCTAGTTTTAGTAGTGTCTCCGGGACTAGGTGAATTATCCTACATAGCACAAATAATAGAGTTATTGAACAACATATCATAGACATGTCTTCCATGTTCCATCCAGGGTAATAACCCCTGCACCATTTCTTTTCATTTCGTGTCTATTTTCACGTTATAATATCTTATTTTAAGAAAAAAAATTATTTTTTTCATAAAATAAGTTGTTTTATAAAACTTTTGATTATGAGTAATACTATATGGTGCGAAAAATTTATTACAAAAGAAAAGTACAAAATAGGCAGTGCAACAACAATATATAAATATTGATTTGAATATCGCATATAACACACGGTAAAAGAAAATGCATGAAACACATTATTCATGGAGTGATACTACATATTCCGAAAAATTTTGTTAGATGCAGTTGGCATGCATGTGGCAATTAGTTATGAGTGATTTGGTGAAAATGATGGATGATAATACCTATCGTATTTTGGCACATAATTATGATAATTACTTTCTAGCATATTTTTTCGTTGAGAATTATTTTCCTTCATCGTTTGCCCTTGTACAAAATCTTTTTCTATTATGCAGCATTTTCCTTTGGCTATAAGGGACTTTCAACCTAAAACAAGCTTACACAAACACACCAAAATTATCATTCATTATGATTTGCTTTTGGAATTAATCAATGGTACACTTCAAGGAGTTCAAGTATAATTAAGACTTACTCGTTGTCCTAGGCCTCCTCTAGGATACAATTTTGGATGAACCAGAACATCTTGATCATGAAAATTCTGCACAAAGGCATGCTTAAGAAGCAGTGCTGCAGATGGTCGGTCTGCAGGGTCCCTTCTGAAACATTGCTGGAGGAAATCCTTTCCCACTGAAGATAAAGTTTCAGGTATAGGTGGGGTAGTGTGCAGTAGTAACTTGAACATTGCTGAAGGCTAATAGTAAACAAAATGCAACTAGGTTATTGAATTGACAAGTACACACAAGAGACAAAAATATTAAGTTGATTGGACGTCTTAAGGGATGCAAGAATAATAATCAAATCCCTTGTTTAGACATATGTCAAAGCAGAGTCTAATGAATGTAGTAATGTAAAAACATGGGAAGATCAGCCAGTGTTTCTTAGAGAAGAAAATTATAATATAATAAAGAAAGAATTTTTATATACTTTAAACCAGTTCACCATTTTTTGTGTCCTTTGTGTCCTAGTTCCTGGAGATTAGTGCAACAGAATGTAAATGTATTGCATAAGAAGTTCTCTCTGTCATTCTTTTTTTTCCAAGGAGCAAAATTACCTGAAGGCATGCCAAAAGAAGAAAAGGAAAACAGATACACTGATTATATATTTTTGTATATCAGGGAAGCAGCACACCCTTGCTCCCACCACTTTTTTTGTTTGGTCTTATGAATTACTCATGCAATTTTGGGCTAGGGATGGTGGCTGTGCAAAACTCTCTATAGTGACGACTCTAGAATTTGAACCCTTTAACGTTGCAGGTAAAGTTCGCCTAGGATCACAATCCACTTTTGCTATAATCCACCAATTTTGAGTCCCCTACCACTTTTACAGTTAATCAACAAACTACATGCAGAAGCGTTCAACATATGATCAGTTAACAAGCATAATAAGGTGCTCACCGCTTCAAATTCACTCCAAGGAGGTTTTCCTGTCAGCATTTCAATGATGGTGCACCCTAAGCTCCATATATCAGTGGCCATGGCAAGGTCAGGATTGGTTTCATTCTTTATGGCAGCATTCATGACCTTCAATTGACAAATTAATGAGTCAAAAAGGGCGCGTCATTACTCATCAAAAAACATTATAGATGATATGAGCAACAAAATACCTCTGGAGCCATCCAATAAGGACTACCCTTCAAAGAAAGATCATATGAATTCGCTGTCAGCTGGAAAGCGCAGATTGTTCAGATGGCAAGACCAACCGAATCAGAAGAAAGCAACACTAGATAATTATGACAACTATAAAGGATATTAACAACACAAGTAAGAAGGTTATAACCTGATTAATGACAGATTATCTTTCTTCCTGTTTAATACTATATGTATATGAGCCTAATTTTGATGTACTAAATTTTACATTGTTATCCAATCAAAACTCTCCATTTGCATGACTTTTTAAGTAGTGGGTGTGGTAGTTAACTACAACTGATGATGAGGCATTATATGATTGGATGGACATGTAAAACTTTTTACACTGTCAGTGCATCAAAATTAGCATCAAAATTAAATCTTATCTATATATATATATATAAATCAAAACTCACAATTTTTGCCATCCCAAAATCTGCAAGCTTGACAATGCCTGATTCATTTACCAGCAAGTTTGCACCTTTGATATCCCTAAAGTACCATATCAACCATTTAACCAAACTTCGTGCAGCAATACCAATCAGCAAGAAATTAACAGGAGAATGTTCTTCAATGGGTCATTGGATATATAAAGTAAGTGAACAAAGTTCATATGATCTTTTTATTTGAATTAAGTGTTACCCTTTTGCTTTATAGGAAGAGTCAGCTTGTGAATCACTTGTATACGGTTTTCATGACAGATATTAAATAGCCATTCAGAGAAATAAAATCAGATATATCAGTTTCTTTCATTAAACTTTTATTGTTACCTGTGGATAGTCTTGGTACTATGTAAGTAGGCTAATCCAGAGAGAATATGCCTAGTAAAATTGCGAACCACAGATTCTGTCATAGCTCCACAATGCTCCCTAATAAATTTATTAACTGATCCAGGATGAACATACTCCATATATATGTACAAATGATCACCAACCTGAAAACAAAGGTGCTTCAAAAAGTCAATCCAATTCACAGTCACAAAATTATCCTTAGACTTTCATTAGGGTGCATTAATTAGTATAATCGGAACAAAAGAACAAACAAACAAGTTAACTCACAATTTCACTTCCATAATACTGCACAATATTGGGGTGGTGTAATTTCCGGAGAATGTTGATTTCCTGAAACACAAGGAACAGCTAGGAATAACAACCTAAACACCATTCATTTGGTGAATGTGTAAAACATATTATGGTGTAAAGAGGAAAAGACATAATCAGAATGGAAAACGAAGGATAATAATCAAGAGAAATAGAATTGTGCACTGGAATTAGATGCTTTTCAGAAACTAAACTCCCAGTGCAATTGACTGCAAAAATCTGCTTTCAATATTACTCAATAAACAAAGCATAGTGCTCCGAGCGTGTGCATGTGTGAATTGTACTAGTAAGGTAGTTGATTGATAAATATTTAGTTTCTGTACCATTAAGAAGCTAAATCTTGGTGGATAAGGCATATCTTGTAAAGTAAATGTCACTTCGGTGTCCAAAGTATTTCTTATATTTTTATTAGACAATACATTAGAAGACGCAATATAGTAACAAAAGAATCCTTGAAAAGAGGGAAAGATGGAAATAAGTTGAAGCATGCCCAGATTAAAAAGATTATGTTCAAGATAATTTATCTTCCTTAGATGTTCCAAGTAAATATAAAAATTTTACTGAACATTTATGGCATTAGCTCATAAACGTTTTTGTGTCCTTTCACCTGCAGTTAACATGCAATGGTAATTGTTTAATGTCAGTTGTACATCAATAGTAGTCAGTGTTAATATTCAAAGACGTGCTATATGGATTTGTTTTTCTGGAAAAGATAAAAGTAAAACTCAGGACAAGAACCTGCTCTAGTTGCTTTATACACTCAGCAGATGTAGGATCATCAGGAATCAGATCAACCTCCTTCATTGCACAAGAGGCTCCAGTCTCTCTATTAAATAAACAGTAATGTACATGAGTAACTATAGAAAATGCATATCTTAAACCATATGATAGTGGATTAGTAGCTGTTAAAGGAATAGCATACAGATTGGTTGCATGATAAACACTTCCAAAGGTGCACGTCCAATAAGCTTCCCTTTCTGCCATTGACCTTTCATTGAAAGTGAATTATCCATGACATGATGCATAATAGTACTTGAATTATGTTGCAAAGAAGCTTGTGGTGGTGATGAAAAAGTAGGAGGAAGCGGCAATGGATGTGCATCAACATGGTTATTTTCAGGCCAGACAGTGGACAAAAATTTATGGTGCTGAAGAAACCCCTCTTGAATTTTAGGATTAAGGGAATGGTCTTTATGGACAGTTTTAGCTGGCAACAGTTTCAAATTCCAATTAACTTCTTGAAGAAAATTGATGGTGTGATCAAAGATATCTACATTGCTTGGTCCACAAGGACTATTAACAGGATTAGTGGATACACTTGATGGGGCACTCTTGGCAGCAACATGCATGCTCAAGCCAGAAATACTTTCAACATCATTATCATCATAATAAGACACAGACACCGATGTGTGATTTTTGCATGAGTTGTTGCCTGCATTAACAACAGCAGCAACAAAAAGAAGGTAAGTGTGATGTACAATATTTGATTCTAGAGGCACAAAAAAACAAAGGGTGGAGAAGAAATAACCTGCCAAGAAATTTTTTGCTGGAATTTGCACCCTAAGATTATTGTATTTTGCTTTTGCAACAGTATGATCTAAAGAGGGTCTGTCCAACTTGCTTGAAGGTTTCGCACCAATCACTGCACCATGATTCACTATCTTCCTGATGATTTTGGATGAAGGGAAAAAAATTACTGCAACAATTCATCATGTAGCATGATATAAAACAGAGAAGCTGATTCTATACACTGAAAGCTAATAATTCATGTCTAACTCACTGTATATACAAGTAGTGTTTTCTGCGCTTGTAAGAAGACAAATTCAAGAAGATCAAAGTTCTTACAAGAATTAAAATAAAATAATCAAAGAAACAACACCACTGCCTCAGAAAATTTGTCCCTGCCAATTAATTATCAAATTTGGCCACTTCCTTTCCTTTTCCGAATTATCAGTTAGAAAAAATGTATAAATGGTTAAACACGAGACTCCATATCTCTCAATGCTTAAACTATTGGTTTGGTTAAGACAATGACAACATTTTGTTTTTCTAAATAGAAAAAAAAATATTAACCAAGGGACAATGAAGAAACGTTTAGCTAATAATAATAATAAAGAAAAGATACTTATAATTCAAATTTTATCCAACCATATTTGCACGGGCGTATTATTGTTATATATATAATGTATAAATAACTTATGACTAATGTGTATTATACAAGGATTTAATTTTAATACATCATTATATTGTACTTAAAGTTCTTTGCTATATCATCTAATCATATATTATCATATTATTAAAACATTTATTCTTACAAACAACAAGGTGTTGATCCACATGTAGAAAAAGTTGTTGGTATAAGTGAAAGGGATTCAGATTATTTAAACATGTGATCTTGAATTTAATTTAATCTCAGGATTTATATGTATGGAAAAAAAAACACACTTACAATAAATTATTATCATTTAGGCATCTGACTATGTCCTTAAAAATTAATCTCTTACCTATTCAATAAAGAGATAATTTGAGGGAAAAAAAAAGAAAGAAATAATATTGTATCCTTACAATAATGGCCCTATATGTTATACTGAGTATACTATATGGTTAATTTCTTTTTTATTTGACTTTTGAAATTACAATAATCATAATGAAATTTAAATCTAGAATATCATATATATTACTAAAATTCCTAACCATTAGACCAATCCTAATGATTTAATACTATATAATGAATTGAACAAATAAAATTTTTTGCACAAATATTATGTCAAAATTAATCTCATTGCATAATAGCTGCCAATGATAATAAAAGTTGATTTCATTAACTTTATTAAAATACATTAATTATGAGACGGGGTTAACTTTATATTGGGAGTAAGGCTAAAAGTGACGTGTTTGAACAGTGTAACGCCGTGAGAACAACAAAACTGTAATGATATATATAAAGCATGAGAAATTTTTAGGTGGTTTTAGAATAAAATAAAATATTTATTCTATTTTATTTAGTGATTAATATATTAATTATTATATTAAAAATATAAAGAAAGTGTGAAATAATAATGTTATATAAAATTTATATATTAACTAATAAATTGATCAAAATAAATATTATCTCACTTAAATATTTCTCATAAAGTAAAGTATACCTCATATCACAGTTGGAATATTCTACGGAAGAAGATCCGAGGTGGACATGTCCGGTTGACTCATCAGGTGATCGGCGAATCATCAGCTGTGGCTTGGGACGCGGCAGCGGTTGTGGCACGGCAGAGGACGACCAGTGGCTGCTGCCACCGGAACCGCCGTGCGAAGAAGACTTGTAGTAAGATGATGATGACTCATCAGGAGAAGAAGAAGAACAAGACACGGTCGAAGAACAATGCAATTGCAACAAACCAAGTTCTTGGTCGTTTATGTGCCTTAGCTTCCTCTGCCTCGTAAGACGCTTAACCTGAACAATATTATTGTTATTATTATCAGCGCCTTCGTTTTGCTTCTTCATTGTTTTTATTCCACCTTGGGCATGCATCATAATAAATGGTGGAGGAGAGAATGGTTTGCGTGAAAGAGGCATTTGATGATGATGATGAATGTGTGGTTGATGAAATCGTGGTCTTCATGTGATGAGAGAGTGGTGGTGCTGATAGCAAAAGCAAAGAAGGGTTTATTGCTAATAATGCTTGAAATGAATGAAGTAAGCGTGGAAACACCATGGGAAACACCTACGTTGTTTCTTTTGAGTTTTGGGACTTTTTGTCTTTGTTCACTTCTGAAACATGTTGTCCAATTGTAGGAAGAATGGTTCATACTTCTCAGTCAATGGTTATTTAGATTTTGGATTGTGATTTAATTTTACTATATGAAAAATATTTTTGACAATAGGGCACTATGATGCAATGGGAGAAGAGATATTCGAAGAGTATTGTTATTTATACATTCAACCTGTGAGTCAACACACTCATATCCAGTCATCCATCATTGGATGACTTGTGTGACCCCTAGTAAGTGGGTAATGTTAGGAGTGTGTGTCGTGTATGTCTGAGTCCTAATTCATAGTTAAACTCTTTTTTGTTTAATATGGTTCTAGCTACTTACTAATTGGATGTGTTTAGCATGTTAGTTAGAATTGGAAATTGGGAGGGTTATTTTACTTGGTATACAGACAATAACGTGAGATTAGTCGCGGAGGAAAATTAAAGAAGCAACGAGGATGAAAACTAACGATGAAGAATGTGAACACTTAAACAACAGAGCACACATACATTGACAGAAGCACAAGGTCAAGGTTGACAAACCCTACTATGGGTGAATGAATTAGCTACAATATTGAAGGAGTCGGTAAATAACAACACGAATAATACTCCAATGGATGTTAGGTCAACAAAAATGGATTGAGTTCTAAACATACTTTATCTATAATGTTGGAGGATTTGAAACCTGAGAAACTCTCTTGAAGAGAGCTCATATCATCTACCACCCTAGATCCGGATTTAGACTAACACGTCTATTTTTTTTCATAAAACAAAATATTAATATGAATAATAATGATATTTAAGAATAGAAATTGAACATAAGAATGATGACTAATTAGGGGAAAAAAATTTACAGAACATTTTATGACAAATTCGACTAAAGTTTCGTATTATCTATATATAATATTTATTTTCATGTCTATCTTTTTAATATACAAATTCGTTACTATATGAGCAATGTGACGATAAGAATTTGCTTGTGTCAGTGTCATGGCCAGCACACACATATCAGAAGATGCCAAGCTGATTTGAACGTTTCGGTTCCTTCAAGTCCCCACACACCATTAGTCCATTACCGACACCGTATGTCATGGTCGTGGAAAAATATTTACAAAAGAAAAAAAAATAAAAAATTTGGGTCTCAAGAGTTGGATTGGATATTAGTCGAAGTGTTCCCACCAGAATAAATGGCCTCATTAAAGTGCCGTGATGATTTAGTCGATTCGGTGTTTTTTTTTTCTCGGTTTACAAGTTGGTCGGTTCTTTAGTTCGTTTGCAGGAATCACTGTACATTCTCCCATAACTCTCAAACATGCCAGCGTGCCACACGCGATTAAATTAAAGCGAATCACTTATCATGCATCGAACAAATTAAATAACGTTAAGGCAGTTTATGTTTGAAATTTAGCATGAAATTGAAATTTACAACTCAATTTCAATTTTTCATGTTTAGATTAACCTATAAAATTGGTATTACAATTCTAAAATCTTATTCAACGGAATTGAAAAACAGTAAAATTAATACTTCTTAGTTCCTAACCCATATCTTAGGAATTGTCAACTCAAAAACTTGTTAAACGTCTTCTCATTAAATTCATTTATTTTCTAACAATTATATTACAAATCTTTAGTAAAACCAAATATAAAATGTAGCAGTTTTAAAACTCATAGGCCTAGACAATGCCTTCTCCTTAAATGATCCTATTGTACGCGAATGGATTAACCATAAAAAATGTTATTTGTCCTCACTATGTATCTATATATGACTACATCTCATCCACCATTTGATTGAATATGAATCCCACTTGAATAGTCACATCATCCAAATGGTAGATGAGATATGAGTTGGCACAATGTAGATATATAATGAGTCCAAATAACATAACTCATTAACCATTATATTCGACAACTACGAATACTCTCATAAACCACACAAAAACATGAAAATCTTCCAAATCTTTAGAATTAAAATTGATTGCATATAATAGGTTTCAAGTTTGAATTCCCACTCATCTTCTTAGAGTGAAATAGATTTAAGTTCCTTTACAAATGTTCTCTGACTTCGGAGGATTTTTTTGCTTTGGACTAGAATGTCATATTCTCACCCTAAATTTCATGTACCAAAATAGATTTTGAATTGATTGAAATTCTAGGTTACAATTCCAATTCCAACATTCAAGCGGACTTATGGATACCTTTTTTTTTTCGAGGTGCACCGTATACTTAAGCCCACAGTGCTAAAGTCAGCCCAATAAAAAAAAGGCCCATCCGAACTCCCAACTAGTTCATTCGGCCCAATCAAAAAGCCCAAACCAGAAACAAACATTATAAAACCCTTTTCAACGCCACGCCTTCAAACCAAAAGCCACAAAGCAAAATATATCAACTTTCGCCGAAGCCCGCGAAACCCACCGTCGTGGGCTAAAAAAACTCGACCGCCGGAATATTCTCGTTGCGCCGGCATGCTCCGTCGGAGTCTATGAACCCAAAACTCCTCCGTCACCTTTCCCTCTTCTCAACGAAACATTTTACGCAAAGATGTTTTCCATTTTCCACAGCGATTCCAAATAACACTAACGCTAGATTCTCGCAGCACTCTTTGGAAGACGACGTCGTTTGGAGAACCAGCGCGGTTTACAGCCACGCGCTAAAGGTCCAACGCCCGGCGAGTATTGATTGGCGCGAACTGAGTGAGAACAAAGCCTCCTTCATCGGAACCGTCACGCGCCAACCGAAAGCCGTTAACTCGAAGAAGAATGGTAACTTGGGTGTTTTCACTATGCTTAGGGTTTCCAGCTCGAGATCCAACGGTCCTGGTCGCTCCTCCTCCTTCAGGTGGCATTTTCGGAAATTCACAAAAATTTATTTATTCTTTTTTTTAAATTAAAAATAAGTGTTATATTATTGTGGAGTTTGTAATGAGAGTGTTTTGGTGTTGGGCAGGGTGCTTCTGTGGATGTGGAACGATTTGGCGGAATTTGCGTCGAAGAATTTGAAAGAGAATGATTTTATCTATGTTTCGGGGTGTTTGGGTTCTTACACCAAACCTGATCCCAGTGGAAACCTCCAATTCTACTATAAGGTAAACGATTTCTTTTTTTTTTTGAAAAAAAAAATTAATGAGTTTAATTTCTATGAAAAATAGTTTTATACTAACATTGTGCTGCTTCGTAATCAAAAGTAGTTGACTTTCACAAACACGGGCTAAAAAAGAAACCATTTTTGTTTAACTGATTGGATGTCAGTAAATTCTATTTAAATTGGGATAATTTTTTTGGAGGTTCATTTCCCCTGTTTGGTTATTTTGGTATGCCCTCCAAGAGTTTAAATGCACTATCAGAGTATTCTACATTGTATCTAGAGAGGGTTGGTCAAGGTGGTTTACCACCCTTGATTGCTTAGGATAATAATGGAAGTTAGAATAGACTGCTTTTGGACCAACTAAGCAAGGCCTCGAGCTCGAACTGAATGCAAAAAACTGGTGCTGGGAGAGTTTTACCCGTGTAGTGGGCCGACTTGGCTCAAGCTAGGAAACTGGTGTTTAGACCAAGAAAATAAAAATTGACGGCTCTTGGGTGGGGAGGCTGCATAACTCTTGTACTCTTGCATTGAAATGAGTATTAGCTTTTGTGGATGGTTCAAATGAGCTGAACATCTAAGGATACTTCTTAGTGATGAAAAAGTGTTCTACACTGTCAATCAACTATATATTACATTATTTGTGATCTTTTATATGGCTATTATAAGAGCAAAAACACTTCTAGTGGTGTACTATAATTGGATGAGAAAGGATCAAGATGTTAAATTCATACCTTGCATCATGTATGCTTTTAAGTTCTGGCTTCTTGTTTGAATGGTACGCTGCTCTGATTTTGTTATTACTGTTTGGAGAACTCACTGTAATTTTTGTTCTGAGTGACCGAGTCCCTTTGGACTACTATTATTTTTTATATCAACAATTCTGAAATTTTAAATTGTATGATATGGTGTTTTCCTTTTCACTTTATGTTTTTGTAAAAATAAGTTTGTTTTATCATGCTTTACATTATGATGATCAGTTTATCACTTTTGCTGATTTTCCTCATTGTTTAGCTAATTTAATACTTTAATATGTCTTTGCTGATGCCTATCACATTTTGATGTATAATATCCTCTTGCATGAGTGATTTTATGCCCCTTATCATATAGTTACATTAATACTTGGATACAAGGCTGATATGAGTTAAAGTGTAATAACAAGAATACACACTTTGGAAAACTAGAACATTGTAAATCTGAAAGTAATTTCTGCAGCAGTGTAGAAACTACGGATACAAATTCATGTATCAGTAGAAGATTAGGAGTACTAAGTGTAAGAAGGGAAACAAAGCATTGTGGAGATGAAGAGGAAGGTAGAGTCTTGGAGAAGAAAATAAGCAGAAGGAGAGGGGGCAAGTTTGTTCACATTCTTGACACCCATTCTCATACATTATTTTGCCTATTATCCCTTTCTCTTACTTGTTCAATACCTGCCTAATATCAGCACTCAAGGCCCAAAAACAATTTGTTGTAATTCTCCCATATTAGCTAGTGACTCAGAACATACTTAACGTCCAAATATCCCTCGTTTGCCTATTGATTCATTATGTTTTGTCTTAGATTTGTGTGTAAGATCCTATCCTTGAAAATCAATTAATAGAATTCAGGTGCTCGCAATTCCTCATTTATCAGCAGTACACTCTTTTTGTATGCACTATGTGATATTCTTCTCTTTTTTCGTTTTTGTGTGTGTTTATAAGTTTGGCTTCTGTTTCTGTACAGCTTATTGTGAAGAAGTTAGATTTTGTTGCTCAAAAGCTAGGCTACGACGGGAAGAAGAAATTAGAATCTATTGAAGGTATGTTTGGTTCCTCATGTTATATTCACATAAACACTATCCATCTTGTTTTGAAGTACTCAAAAGTTTTGCTCTAGTCGGTAATTTTGATGCCAAAACTTTTTTAATTAATGTAAGTTTGTAGCTTCAGTGAGTGGAGATGAATATTTATCTTCTTTTGATAGCAGAACAGATTTTATTTCAGTAAGAAAAGAGAAGTAGTAAAGATATTGGGCTGGTGAATAATGATTTTTTGTCAATCTAAGTGATTACAGTGGAAAGAGATCTCAGGAAGATCTTATGTAATTTTTATGCATATCGGTATTTGTAATGTTTTTTGATGAATCGGTATTCGTAATTTTAGAGCATTATATTATTAGATGAATTGTGTAAAGCCTTTTATATTCCTGTATAGATCTTTGCTTGCACCAGGGAACAGGCTTATGCTTCATTCTTAATTGACTTGGTTGATTATTTAAGTTTTATGATTACTTTATTGACCTTGAGCTGGTTTACTTTTAATTTTTCATGCTTTTCCCTTGGCTTGTGTATGTTCTTATTCTTCTCATCTTAAACTAATATAGCTGAAGCTGGCATCCAAAACAATCAAAATCGGCTTTACCTGTGGCAAGTGTTCTTTTCCAATCCATACGAGTGGTGGGATTGCAGAAAACGCAAGTTAAATCCAAAACAGCCTGATTTTAAGCACAAGGATACTGGTGAAGCTCTGTGGTTGAGTAAATATGATCCTCCATGGGTTAAAAAACAACTCGAATTGCTTGACTCAAAAATTTCAGGAGGAGTTCTCCGCCGTCCTTCTCGCATCAGCACTTGGGTTTATGATGAGTAGCTGAAGGCACTAAAGAAGACGACTATGGTAATGGACGGTTTAACTTTAAACACAGTGAACTTGCTTATAATTTATACGTGGGAACTAATATCACCATGGTTACGGTAGTGTTGCTGACTTGCTGTAACAAAGTCAATAGTTAATCATATTAATCAAAAAGAAAGAAAGAAAAAGAAAACTTGATTAGTAGTCTATTTGCAAGGCAGTCCCATGTACCATATACTATATTTGTATGGACAGATGTAAGTAATGGGATGAACTTGTAGAACAGTGTTGGAGTACTTTTGGCTTTGGAATCCTTTCATCCCATATTGTTTCCCCTTATACTGATGAGAAAAATGTTTTTTTTTAAACCTCTGATGTTTAGACATAATACGGACACTACATACGTATGTGAATATGGGTGAATATTGAGGCATTCGTGTATTGAGATGAAACAGATATATGGTATGCTTATGTGAGACAAGTGATGTATTCAAGGTCAAATTTTGATTTATAAGTAACAGAATTAAAAAATGTGTCTCGGTACAATGATGAGATTGCGGCCTGCCTGCCCCTTTTTTATAAGTAACAGAAGTCTACTGCCAAGGCACCTCAGAGGTCATTATGACAAACATCTTATTTGTTTTTGCATAATTTTTTCTCCCTTCAACTTTACCATGTTAAACCAAAATACACAGGCTGATTTTGTTAGTTTAAGTAATTTACATTGCTGAAGTGGTGATGGAGGTGCGTCTAGCCGTCTAGGTGGTCATCTTCTGGAAACTCGATTGATGACTAATAGAAATTCCTTGCCACTGTAATTTTTTTGGGTCAACATGCCATTGTCATATGTAGTCATTCATCTTCTTGTAGTCTAGGTGGGTTGGCCATCTTTGGAAGTTTGGGCCGGGTGATGTAAAGTGATTGGATAAAAGTGAAGTGAAAAGTGTCTCTTTTCTTCTTTTGATGTTGAATACTCGTTTACGCCTGATTAGTTTTAATTTTTAGTTTTCACTTTCAGTTTTCAAAACTTTGTAAAGGAAATACTAAAAATTGAAAATGGAAACTGAAAATTAGAATTTATAGTTTTCAAAATTTTTAGTATCTTCTTCACAAAATATGGAAAACTAGAAAATTAAAAATAAAACTGAAAGTAAAACTAAACTAAACAGACCCTTAACTTTTCATATAATGAATTCTGTATTCATAGTTCATTGTACTTTATCTTTGGAAGTTTGCGAGAGTAATGCCTTCTATAATGTTAGGGTATAAAGCATTTATAATTATTTTCCTCTAAAAAAAGGGTGATTCACAGGATTTAAACTCATATTTTCATCTCTATCAGATACTAAGTTGCGTATCACTTGTCTAACACCTTGTTGATAATTACAAAGCTCTAATTAATCTAGTTGGAGTTAGGTCAGATTATTATGGTAATAAAATTCGCTTTCTATTTATTTATTTATCTACAAGGGTCGAACCTAGAACTTTGCTTTAAAAGAACGCTTGAATCAAATTGTTGGTTCACATTAGTGATGAATTCTACCACTTGAACTTTTAAAGCATTTGAAATTGACCTTCCAGAACATCATGGTGGGTGATCCTTTGGCGAGGGACAAGATGAAACCCTACCAACCAAACCAATGTCGTATCTTTGAATTTGCTAGATGTATATATATATGCCACAGGGGCAAGTTTAATGCTTTCACAATTCACCGCCTATAACCGGAGGTTTATCGTAGTTGATGAATTTTTTCCTCTTTAAAGTTATATCTCTCTTTTAAAATTACAAATTCTACTCTAACCTAAATTTTTTATGTCATGAAGTCATTAACAAAAGAAATTCAATTACCCTGTCGTGAGTGCATGCCGCATGCCATCATGCACGCTCAGTGGACAAAAAGAAAAGAATATTCTTGAAAGTTAAGACAAATAATTGACAAAAAAGAGTGTTAGGATACTTTTTTTTTTTTATAAAAGTGTTAGGACATGTTACTGGCTAGCAAAGACATTTATCTTTATTTTTGTGGCAAGTGAGAATTTATTTTCTGTGTTACCCGTCAGCATCAAGATGTAGAAATTCGTTGATAATTAAGATGGGCGTGCCAAGTGTACTGCATTTTTTCTTTATTTTATCAGCATAAAGGAGGCCCACAAAGTGCAAGTCAAGCAAAACACTCAACTTGTTCGTCATACCCCAAAACAGAAAAAGAAAAATAAAAAAAATAAAACACTCAACCTATATGCTAAGTTCTGTAGTGGACTTTGTTATCAAAGTTGAAAGACCTGAAGTTGCTTCAAGACGAAGACCGCTATTGTCATATGGTGAATGTGCACCACATAATTTGCTTTTTGACCCGACACATTTGCCCCATCGTATAAAGGAAGGGCCTATGAGTTGAGATTTCAGAGTGAGATAAGAATAAAATATTTATAGTATAATTTTATGTTATAATTTTTTTTTTATTTTAAAATCTTAACTTGTAAATATATCCGTAAGGACCTGTTAGTGTTATAGGTATATTTCATATAATCAACCATCATATATAACACTCGAATCAATTAGATTTTTTTAAGTATTTTTTTAACTCCTTAAAACAGGTATTGGTTTGGTTTTAATCCTTTTAAAATTTTTGTTTTAAATTTATTATTATTATTATTATTATTATCCTTTTTACATATATTTGATATTAAATAACGGTATATATAAGGACTACAAAATATTCTTAAAATATTTACAAAGATAGAATAATATTTTTAATATTTCTAATGACTAAGCATATATTTTAATATATGTGAACAATTTGTCGAACAAAAATAAAAATAAAATTTTCTGGCATATTTTCAGAGTTTTGACCATTTATAGACCCATGTTGGTAATTTTATTTTGTTGAGTGAAATTGCAAATCATTTCAAGTTTTATTTATTGCTCTTCATTGTATTTAATTCAAATTCGATTTGGGTCATTTTTATTCGTGGTTTTACATTTTTAGTTCATGTGTCAAAAATAAAAATAAGAGAGAGGCTCAATATGTATCCAGCCCATTCTAATTTCCAACCACACTAGTCAGCTTGCTCTAGTTTTTAGCCCATGGTCTTATTGATCTGTTAACCAAAAAAAATATAATAATAAGAAATATATAATAATAAAAAACAAACAAACAGGCAACCGATTTGCTTCTTGTCCATTTGTAAAACAACAAAAAAAAGTGAAAAAGGAAAAACAAAAAAAGAGAGGAGAAATAGGCTTCACGGGTTCATTCCATGCCAAAGACCCGTGAAGCCACAGCAAATGGTGATGATGAGGATGCCGAACACAATGATGATCTCTTCCCCTACTCTTAGCAAGAAGTTAAACTTCCTTTCGGTGATGAATTGGAAGCTTGAACCGTTGCAACCAAGCTGGGAATCCAAGCAAACCTGCAAACTAGGATCATCAATGATTTTGAAAACAACTATAAGTAGACCCAATAACACATGCAAGGGAGGGAATCAAAAAAATTCAACACTAGAAATAAAAGCACATATATCATAAAGTCAATTGGAGAGAACCTGCAAAGAGATCAGTAACATCCAACAACACAACCCAGGAGCAGCAAAAAAGGAAAGAATAAGGTAACATCAACGCAGTAGTATCATCATCATCAAAAATAAAAAATAAAATAAAATAAAAAGCAAAGGGAGAAGAAGCCGGCGGTCCTCCTCTCCCACCACCACCGCGGCCTCATCGTCATCATCATCATCACTAGTTCCCCTTTCATCCTCCATCATCCTCAGCCACGTCTCCTCCTCTCCTCCACTGCTTCAGATCTACCTTCATCTCCCTCAACCAAACAACCGCGAGTCTCCACCACGCGCCACGGCGACCTCCTCCTTTCCCATCATCATCATCGAGAACCAAACTCTACACTCCCTTTTCTCTCTCCATCTACTTTGCCCCACGCCTCCACACCGCGAGCTGAGATCTCACACTGAAGCCATAAGCCTCCACCACGCCGGATCGGCCCCCTTCTGCCATCGTCAGCTCCTCCGGGCCTTGCGCGTGAGTGGAACCTGCACCACCTCTGCCTTGTGAACGGCGAAGCCATCATGGTCTCCCTTTGCGTCTTCATCATCTCGCCACCACGGATGTCGCGCTTGCCGCCGCCTGAGCAGCCACCAAGGTCCGATTCACTCTCTTCCTCCTCAACGTGGAGACTATCCTCACCACTGGCTCGTTTGTCGTCGCCACCAGCCCGTGAAGCCACCGTGCTAAGCCAGCCACTCCGCCGCTCCTTCGGCACAAGACCCCTGACCACCACCTTCGCGAGACAACCCCGCGGTCTCCGCATCTCGGGCGTTACCACGAAAGCCGTGAACCTCCATCACGCATGCGCAAAGCCACGACCTCCTCCTCACCCTTCCGCGGTTGTCTGAGCCGCCACCCTCCTTTGCCACACCACCATGCATCGGCCGCGGCGGCACCACCCGGCCTCCTTCCCTTCTCTTCCCGATCTCTCTCTTTCCCTTTCTTTATTTTCTCTCTTGGCCCCTTTTTTCCCTTAGTAAGTGTGTGTTAGTGAGAGAGTTGGTGAGAGTGGGTAATGATTTGTGTTGGTGCTTTGTGTGTGTGCGCGTGTGTGGGGAAGGGAGACGCGTGAGTGAGTTAATTTTAGTGTGTGGGTGCGTGTATTAACATCAATGATAGTAAGAGTGTATATGTGATAGGGACTTAAATTTAGATTAAGAGTTTGTTTTTGTTTTATTATTATCATTATATATATTTTTAGTTAGTATTGTTTTATTTTTGTTGGATCATATTTGGGGTTGTGTTTTATTCTTATAAGCTTAAGTTTAGTCAGGGTTTTTGTTGCAGTACTCTTTAATGGTTGTTTGGATTTTTATTCTAGTTTAATTTAAATTGGTGTTGAGTTTGATTAAAGATTTTTTTTTTTAGTCAAATTTTATTTTATTTATTTGTCTTTCAGATTTTTACTTTATGATTAGAGATTTTTCAATACTCTTCCATCGTAGTTAGTACTTATAATTTCTTTTTTGTAGTTTTAATGTTATTTTCAAAAATAAAATAAAATAAAAGGTTATAAATGCTCGTGTTAACCTTATTGCTTTATTTTTTTAAAAAAAGTGAAGATCTGAAATAAGGATTCGAGTTAATTTGGGTTTTAAAAATAGAAAAAGATAACAATAATTAGAGTACCTTTTAAAATAGGAATTAATTAAGCCGTACGCTGTTAATCCTATGCTTCGGAATATTTTAGTTGTGACAGCTTATATTCTGAAACCCCTTTTAAAAATAAAATTAATCAACTCACAAAATATTTTCAACAGAACTACGTGACTTTGAATTCCCCATTGCATTGGAGGATACGTAGGAGGGTGATTCCGATCTCTGTCAAGTCAAAAATCTAATATTTATAATTTTTGTCTTAATTGTAAATTTTTCATGAGTTTTTTTATGAGATATTTTATTTCGTTTAATTTTCATTTATTTAGGAAATATTTTATTTCAAATAAAAAGTTAATTTAGGGACGGCTGTTAACTCAATATTCTGACATTGCTGTGAGGCTTGATGTTCCAAATTTCCTTTAAAAGCATGTTCTCTTTTTCATGAGTTTTTTTTGATGAGATATTTTATTTTGTTTAATTTTCATTTATTTAGGAAATATTTTATTTCAAATAAAAAGTTAATTTAGCCGGACCCTTAACTGATATTCTGGACATCTAAGCCTAAAGCTTGATGTTCCAAATTTCCTTTAAAAGCTTGTTCTCTTTTATATTTTATTTTATTTTTGTAAAAAATATCAAAATAAATTTTTATCTTATTTGTAAATATTTATAATTCATGAGAGATTTTCATTTTTACATATTTAGTTTAAATTTGTTACTTATTTGTGAAAAATTGTATTTTGAATAAAAATGTTAATTTAACCGTGGTTTTTAACACAGTATTTTGAACACTTGTGAAGCTTGTGTTCCTCAATTTATCTTTTGTGATTTTGTTGTAAATAAAAATATAAAATGAATATTTTGAAAGGTTATTAATAATTTGCACAAATCAATTAAGGTCCGTTTAAGGGCGGGTGTCCTAGGGTGCGTAGGATTAAATCTCTACTCTTCCCTATACATAACCGACTCCAAGTTCAAGTCTGGTTTCAAAGACCAATTTTTTTAATAAAGCGGGTTTTTCCATGTTTTTCCAATTTAAATAAACTTGGTAACTCCAATTTTAACAAACTAATTTTTCCCTCCGATCTTGCGACAATATATTTATAGGGATTATTAAAATTTAAAATAACAGGGGCTAAAGATATAAAAGAGAAATAAAAAGAAGATCAAAATTAAAATAAAAAATTTAGAGAGGCCAACATCAAAATCATAGATATTTCTAGAAACTAAAAATATATTTAATTATATATATATATATATATATATATATATATATATATATATATATATGTATGTATAAAGTCATTATGGTCTTTGCGAATCTTGTTGAGGTTTGCTGGGGACTTAATAGTCATTGCACGCGTCAACGCACGCGTCAACGAGGCTTCTTGTACCTTCCAATAGCAATCTAGCATCTATATACTCTGTTGCATCATCGTACGGTAAATTATTTTGATAATCTATGCGATTCTGTATCTACAACCTTGCTCATTCACCATTCTTTGGTATATATCATTGAGTCTCCCCTCTGCCCAGTGCTCAGCATGTTCTATTGTAATAGGTCGAGTGGCACTTTATTTTCTATCACTTTCCAAAAGAAGGTCTATGAAATATGAATTTTGAAGAACATGCAACCATCTTTGTTTTTCTATCTGAATATTTTCAAATCATTATTTGAATAAAAACATTTTTGCTTATAATTTTTAATCGAAGGCATAGTTTAGAATTTAAAAACAAAAAGCTATAATTCATGTTGACCTATTTGGATGGGTGGTCGATGAGTTTCTCTTTGGTCCGAGTTTTCGCGCCTCTTATAGGGGACTTGTAAGGAACTTTGATGCTTAAGTCAAAAATGATTTCGTTTGAGTGCCAGTGAAATTGGTAGAACATGTCGAGCTATAGCTCACAATGTTGTTCAATTCAATCCACAATATGGGCACTATCTTGGCTGCTTAATGGAGCATTCTCACTCCTTAGCTTCTTTCACTAGCCAGAATGAAACTTTACCATATAAAAAGATATACCCTCATGGCAAAGGAAAAAAAAACTAGTTTCTTCTTTTGCCAAGTACCTTGCAAAATTTTATGTGTGATAGAATTTTTTGATAAATTATTTGTAAATATGATTATAAAATAAGCTTGACTGAATAATATTAGAAATCTCTCTTCTCTTGTTACATCAATTCAAAGAAAAGTGAAATTCAATTTGAGCAAAAGAGAAAAAAAGAATGTTGATGATGATGATAATATGGCACCTGTTTTGTTCAAAAGATAAATTAACTGTGCTAATAATTGACACAAGTTTCCATTCTTTTATATGTGGAGCAGAAATTGTTCTTGCGTGTCACATGTCATAACTAGAAAGTTAAAAGTCTAATATATCCTTGTAGTTTAGATTTTAGAGAGAAGGAAGGGAGATGAAAACTTGTAATATAAAATTTCTTTCTCTCTTCTCCTTCTTCTCAGAAATCCAAACAAATATACAGAGTTTAGTGATGAGGTATTTGAATAGTATGCATGAGATTCTAGATTAAGAGACTTGCTATTTATGTTAAAGTTATTATTTTCGGAATCTTACTGGCGGCACCCTAATTAGGTTAGATTGATTGCAGAAAACAAATAAATAAATAATGGGTGAAGGATCTTTGCTGTAGATAGATGCCTATCCGTTTGGCAAAATAATTTGGTACCACAATTTAGAACACGTGATGTAACCTCTTCAACACTAATTAGGTTAGATTGATTGATTGCAGAAAATAAATAAATAAATAATGGGTGAACAATCTTTGCTATAGATAGACAACTATCTATTTGGCAAAATAATTTGGTACCACAATTTAGAACACGTGATGCAGTATTAACAAATATATATATATGACATGCATCATATCATAAAATAAAAAGTGATTGTCTATTCCTTTTTGGATTCCCTCTTTTTCTTGCTATTCGTTGTGTTGCTAAAGCGAGCAAAATACCAAAAGAATAATAAAAAGAATTAAAAGCCAACACTTTCCCTTGTTAGGTGATCTTTGTTCCCTTCCTAAACTCTCAAATGGAACTTTCCCAGTCTCTAATTAATAAACAAAGTTAGTGTTAAGCTCCCATGATTAAAGGTTAGTGTTGATCTTTGTCCTTTTGGATAACCGGCAATGGTAAGGCTAACAAAACTTTCATCGGACGGATAGAAGTAGACATAATAAATCAAGAATTATGTTTGTTGGCCAGCTTCAAGATGCATTCATTCCACATCACAGTGAGATTTTAATTGTATGGTTATTTAAAAAATTATCAGCTAGTTTAAACCATTACACCTAATATAATTGGTAGTAATTAAGTCTTTAAATATTTAGTTAAAATCTAATTTCTATAGCAAGATAGATACAAGTGTAAGCAAAATGAGGATTCATGTCTCACAAATTTTTAAAATTGTTTTATTAATTATTATATAGATGTGTATATTTTTACCCTCATATATCAATTAAATTTGACCTCATACTAACTCCAAACAAGATAAAATAATAAAATATAACATATTTCACTTATTATTATGTTTACATATTATTTTGTCCACATAATCAAAATATTTTGGATCTGTCATTGTCTAACAAATACTTTTAATGCTGAATATCCTCGATTCACGTAAAAAATTACCAGTTTATTTGAAATATAAATCTATATATTTATTTATTTAACTTTTTATATTAGAATCAAATGTTAAAAGCAGTTTATATCATTAAAATAGGAACATGCAAGGATTAAAAATATTTTTTTATCAGATAAAAATATAAAACGAACCTACAATAGTGTTGTCTATGTATAATTAATATTTAATTAGATTGAGTGGTGATTTAATTCTTATTCTTTTTAAGCAAAATTTCGTGTTTGAATCATATAAATAGAAGAAATTAGCGTTTAGCAAATCTTATCGAATGGATACCACACAAATGTCGGATAAATTAATTTATTTAGGAAAAAAAATGCACAATGATGAAAAGTTTGAATAAGTTAGACTTTTTGTATCGGGATTAATTTAAACTTTTAGAGATTTTTAAGTGACTAATTTATTCTTTTTTGCCAAAAGGACCAACTTAGCTAAGATTTTTAATTGACGTAACTTCTGAGTTTTTTTTTATTTTTTTTTTAGGGAGATTAATTTGCCTCACAAAAATTTAAGATACATCATTTTGATTTGGGGGGTTGTCAAAGAAAAAAAAAGGAAGACTGCATTAAGGGCATTATAGTCAATTCACGAATATAGTAAAGATGCTTGAGTGATGAGTGCTATAATAACAACGAACCACGAAACGACGAGGAAAGTTCACAAGCAAAGAAAGAAAGAAAGAAAGAATCATCATCGGTAGTTGGGCACTACTAACACAGTGGCTGGCGGCACAACAGGGCGGAGAAGAAGAAGAAGAAGAAGAAGATGGCACTGAACGACTTCTTCGCCGGTGAGATAGCGACGGAGCTGCTGAAGATGCTGATAAGCATATCACGCAAGTCCTTACTATGCAAAGCTAGCGCAGACCAGCTCATAACATACATAAGAGAACTCCTCCCCACCATCGAGGAGATCAAGTATTCCGGCGTCGAGCTCCCCGCCCCGCGGCAGTCTCAGCTCGACCGCCTCTCTGAGATCCTCCGCTCCGGCGTCGAGCTCTCACACAAGGTATATACTTGTGTTTGGGTTAGCTTCTTTCATGTGGACCGAGACCAAGTCATTATTGCTTTCTCTAGATTCGTCTTGATTGCATATCATATCAGTTTTGAAGAAATTTCTATTCCATGCACTTGGAGCACCACATAGATAAATTGCATGTCCGATCACAAAGTGACACTCAAAATGGAGGCAGAGGTTAAAGGTGGGTTTTAATTAAAATTTCACTTTGTGATTGGACATGAAACATGTGTACAGGTGCATGTAAGAATTTCTCATCACTTTTGTGATGGTTAACAAGATACTAAAATGACTCAACAAGAATTGAGTGATTGAGAAAATAAAAGTTAGAGTGAACACCGTATTGGTTCCTCAAAATTTTTACATCAGACTATTTCGTCTTTTACAAAAAAAATTAATTTCGTGGTCCAATTGAAAATGAATGTTACATTAGTTCCTTGTTAGTTTTTTATTAGTAGACTCATACATGTAACACAATACGATGATGACATACCATTAAAATGTTAGAAGCAGCTAAATGGAATTATTTTGAACATATTACGCTATTTTGTTGTTAAATTGCACAAAATTGAGTCATTTATGACTATAATAGATATTTAAATAACTCATTTTGTGAATTTTAACCATTAAAATGAATCATTTTAAACTCTATTTCACTTTAAATGACATATGTATCACTTAACATCATGTTAGGATATCATATGTAGTTTTATTAGTATTTAAATAATCAAATATATACAAATGGATTAATCTGCTTATTATTAAAATCTCGAGAGATCGCGAATTTAATTTCAGTTTTGTTAACTAATACCTTGCAAAATTTTCTTAAAAACTTCATGAGTTATTTACTCTAAAAGTTAATATGACATACAAGTAACACATCATAACTAGAAGTATAATGGCTTGCTCAAAAGAATCTTTTAGGTTGAAAACGCCTTAGAGAAGTAAATTTTGGTACGCGAATTTTTAACTAAATTTTGGTTTGCGCTTTTTTTTCAAGTGATTTAATATTTGTTTTTCTTAAATAAAGCCTGAATTTGAGTCATGTGAGTAGAAGGAGTTGAGTTGATTCAACCTAAACTGCTTGAATTTCAGTAAACTTTCTATATACTAGTATAAAGTTTTCTAATGCTTTATAAAAAACGGCTTTCTAATACTTTATTTTAATAAAAGTTTCCTAATACTTTATTAAAGAAAAAATTTTCTAATATAATTTTTTTTCCAAATAATATGTTTCCAAGCATGGACAGTGTCTTGACGGAGGGAGTAAATTCGCTCAAGGCAAATTAACAGGAATACGATGAAGAAAAATGTTATTTGTATTAATGAGATGTGAGACACTATACCACTCACACATCATCCACAATTGAATGAGAGATAAGTTGGCACTGTTTCACATTCCATGAGTATAAATAACACAACTTACGATAAAACATTGAATAGTACCGTTTTGATCAAGAGTCAAGGACAAACATAAAAAGTTGTATGATAAAGTGTAAAAACTTTAAATTGTCAATTAAAGTTTCTTATGTATTGATGCTTGATTTATTACTACACTAATTACATTGTTGCACTATCATAGTTATTATTTCAAAAGTTACACATGTACTAATATATAATAAAATTTTTCTATAAATAATTATTTTTCTAAAATATTTGTTGCCAAACGTGTCAAAGGTTCTCTCTTCAAGCCGTTGGAACGTGTACAAGAACTTGCAACTAGCAAAGAAGATGGAGAAACTGGAGAAGAACGTGTCACGGTTCGTGCAGGGTCCCATGCAGGCTCACATACTAGCTGATGTGCACCACACCCGGTTCGAGATGGCCGAACGGTTCAACCGGGTCGAGGCATCAAACCGGAAGCTGGAGCAGTACTTTGGTGCCATGAAGATAGGCTTGGGAGGTGGAGGGTGGGTGGAGGATGCTATGAGGAGCATGGAGGTGGGAGATAATGTTGAGGGTAGTTTGGGGAATTTGGGTGTGGGGTTGAAGCTTGGGAAGAGGAAGGTTAAGGAGATGGTTGTTGGGAGGAATGATCTTTTGGTTGTTGGGATTTGTGGGATCGGTGGATCAGGAAAGACAACTCTTGCAAGAGAGGTATGCAGAGATGAACAAGTTCGAAGTAAGCCTTCAATGCCACTTTGATAATTTTTAAACTTCAATTGCATCCTCTTTCTTTCTCAGAGAGTTCCATTATCTGAACATAGTAATTTAAATATACGGTAATCCCAATTTAAATAAGTGTAGATTTTATTTATGGAAATGTGGAAATGACATATTACTTCTACTAACAGTGTTGACCTGTTCTTAATTAATTTCGCATTTAATTCTTGCATAACCGAAATCCACATTTATCACTGCATGTCGAGTTCGGGTGTGGGTAGAAAGTATTTCTCCTTTTTTTAATGAGTAGACACTAGTATACTTACTATCTGGTTTCATGTATCATATATGTATGTATATATCCTTAGATGTTTGCTTCTTATTTTCATTCTATGATAATTCTTCTTAATTGCTTGTTGCCTAATTCTTACTATTAATGTGGCAAAAAGAAGTTCTAATTCTGGCTAATACTTAAACTTTGTAAATCATTATTGCTTCTCACTCTTACTATTAATGTAATAATTGAAATGATTGAGCTCTAAATAACATGCGCCAATACCTTTTTCTTTTGGCTCCAAGTGAGAGGAGAACTATTTCTGGCGGCTGCATTTCAAGACCTTTTTAGAACTTCCTTTCATGATAAAATGTTTCAACAGTTTTAAAGTGTTTCAAAAAGTTTCTTTACTGGCAAAACTACATATCTTTAGTGACTGCATCTATAATTTTCTCTTTTTAAAATGTTCCTTGTTATGATAAAGTGCTTCAATGGTTTTAATGGTTAAAATTTGCAGGTTATTTCAAGGAGAGAATCTTGTTCTTGACTGTCTCACAGTCTCCAAATGTGGAGCAGCTCAGAACAAAGATATGGGGGTTTATTATGGGAAATGAAAGCTTGACTGCAAATTATGCAGTTCCACAATGGATGCCACAACAATTTGAATGCAGAAGTGAGGCTAGGAAGAACTTGATTGTTCTGGATGATGTCTGGTCACTCTCAGTGTTAGAGCAGCTTGTGTGTAGAATACCTGGTTGCAAATTCATGGTGGTGTCTAGAGAAAAATTCCCAACAGTTTTTAATGCCACATATGATGTGGAGTTGATGAGTGAAGAGGATGCCTTGTCTTTGTTCTGTCACCATGCTTTTGGACAGAAATCTATCCCTTCAGCTGTTAATGAGAATTTGGTCAAGCAGGTAATAGTTTCAACCTTGAAGTTGTGAAATGTGGACTTTGGTCAGGCATGTTCGGATGTCAGTTTGTACACCTCAAATCATGGTTCCAAGTGTGCAAATTGAGTTTTAATTCATTTTAACATGTTTGGTAAATTCACGTTGGGTTATATTTCAACAAGACTTTTAATAATAATCCATTGTTTTAAGCCAAGGTAAAAAGGGGTTCTGTTTGTTTTTTTTCTGTTTTCAGTTTTAATTTTAAAAATGTCCTTTTATTTTCAATCCGTTTCTTGTTTTCAGCATCTTGTAAAGAAAACAATGAAAACAAGAAAATGAATACAGAAAACAGGATTTTCTTAGACTTTTCCATTAGACCAAACCAGTTAGCAAATTATAAACCATAGTCACACTAAGTGATATAGCTAGAGTACAGTGTTACATGGACTTTACTTACTTTCTTTGTTGTTCCTTTCTTGAATCCAATGAAGTACAGGTTGTTACTGAGTGTGGAAGGCTTCCATTGGCTCTTAAAGTGATAGGTGCTTCTTTGAGAGATCAGACTGAAATGTTTTGGGCTTGTGTTAAAAATAGGCTTTCTCAAGGCCAAAGCATTGGGGAGTCCTATGAGATAAACTTGATTGATAGGATGGCAATTAGTACCAATAACCTACCAGAAATGATCAAGGAGTGCTTCTTGGATCTTTGTTCCTTCCCAGAAGATAAGGAGATTCCTCTAGATGTACTCATCAATATGTGGGTTGAAATCCATGATATTGATCAAACAGAAGCTTTTGCAATTGTGGTTGAGCTCTCAAACAAAAATCTCATCACTTTAGTGAAAGCAGCACGGTATGTGTGCAAGCTAAATATGCATTTAGACTTGTTTTTTAAGTCAACTTATTTGTTTGATCACCTAGCAATAGCATTATTCTAAGACCCTTTTGGATATTTCAATATGTCAGTGCTGGTAGCATGTATAGCAGTTGCTTTGAAATATCAGTTACTCAACATGATATACTGAGAGACCTTGCTCTCAATTTGAGTAACCGTGGCAGCATTAGTGAACGCCAGCGATTAGTTATGCCTAAGCGAGAAGAAGATGGAAGACTACCAAAACAGTGGTTGAGATACAAGGATAGACCATTTGAGGCTCAGATTGTTTCAATTCACACAGGTATATTTCAATCCCTCTTTGAAGTGCACTTTTTTATTACCCTTTTTTTTCCTTGGTTGTTCTGCAATTCATATTTGTGGGGAATTTCACATTGCAGGCGAAATGAAAGAAAAGAACTGGTGTAACCTAGAGTTTCCTAAGGCTGAAGTGTTAATTATTAATTTCACATCTAGTGAATACTTCTTACCTCCCTTCATTGATAAAATGCCAAATTTGAGGGCATTAATCATTATAAACTATAGTGCTTCATATGCTTGCCTTCGCAATGTTTCAGTTTTAAAGAATTTGGCCAACTTGAGAAGCCTTTGGCTTGAAAAAGTTTCCACACCTCAGTTATCAGGCATTGCAATGAAAAACTTGAGGAAGTTTTTTGTAGTCCTTTCCATGATAAGTAACAGTCTAGAAGGTAAAGATGCTAACCTAGCACAAATCTTCCCCAACCTCACTGAACTCACACTTGACCATTGTGATTATGTAACTGAGTTACCTTCAAGCATTTGTGGAGCACATTCACTCCAAAATTTGAGCCTCACAAACTGCCACAATTTGACCAAATTGCCATCTGAGTTAGGCAAACTAAGGTCTCTAGAGATTCTCAGATTATATGCTTGTCCAGAGTTGAAAGCACTTCCCCCTAGCATATGTGACATGATTAGGTTGAAGTATATAGACATTTCTCAATGTATTAACTTGTCAAGCTTCCCTGAAGATATTGGTAAACTAGTAAACTTGGAGAAGATTGACATGAGGGAATGCTCCATGATTAGGAGCTTGCCAAAGTCGGCAGTGACATTGAAGTCTCTGAGGCTTGTAATTTGTGATGAGGAGGTATCAGGGATGTGGATAGATGTTGTGAAGGCCAAGCCAGATGTCCATATTCAAGTAGTATCAGAGCAGCAATATGATCTTGACTGGCTTAAAGGGTGAATGAGGTATATGTTCTTGTCCCCAATTCTTTGTAAATATTTGTTGTACCATATCAACTATGAACTTCTACTTATAATCTTCTTTTTCTCTCATTTATTTCTTGTTCTCAAAATCTCTACAAATTCTCTCCTGTTTCATGCTCAAAGAGTTTCGTTATCGGTATTTCCGTGCTAATACTTTAAATATTGAGTATTGCTAGACGACTAGAAAAATCATGTCAAAAAATCTGCTAGATATAATTGGCACCTAAGTAATCAATTTTTTAGCAATTAGATCAAAATCATAGGTAGTTAAAATTTTAAAGTTTTCAAATAATATTTGTCGTATAATTCCAGTAACAAAATTTTGTCACATTTTCCGTCTATCATGCATTTTCCATAAATATTACTATATATGTTATTTTATTTTATTTTTGGTATAAACTATATACTCATTCCATTTCTTATTGGAAAAGTGTATCATTTATGGTAAGATAAATTAACTTTTCAATATACCAAATAACGTGGTTCCCACCATGATTACTAATAAAGAATGGATGAAGTACATGATACTGTTTTATATATTTTTTTATCCCTTTTTTAAAATTAAAAAAGTGAAGTTAACTTCGATCAAAATATAAAAGGAAGAAAATAATGGGAAAAAAAGGCTACTCTATGATTCAAATAAATTAGCACGAGCATATTAATTGAAAGAAGTTCTTACTCTCACATGCAGAACAAATGATGTTCTAGCATATCACATATCATAAACTGAGAGTTTGAAAATTTGCTATTCATGTTAGGAAGAATTTATCAGTCACGGAATCTAATAGGCAGCATCTTTGTTCCCTTGTTTCGATAGCAAATGAATCTAATGTTGTAATCTCTAGCAAAAACAGGTAAGCGTTTGTACCATCAAAGAAATAAGACTTCCTTCCTAGATAATGTGTAAAGTGATTAACAATGTGTAAATTAACAAATAAAGGCTTACTTAAGTCTTCCACACGAGTTTTTTAATTCCTTAAATTTAGAAATTAACGTTTAATCTTTAAATTTTCTAAATAAAAAAAAAGAATTTACAAAGCTTAAATCATGTTAATCTCTCACTATATTTCTATTACTATATCCTCGCGTGTTTGCATTAACTGATTTGTTGTGTGTCAGGCTCACATCTTGGCCTTTGAGGTGCTTGGAGTGCATCAAGCTTTGTGTTTGGCATTCCAGCATCTACCTGTTTGGATTCATTTTCCGTTGTTCAATTACTTCGTAGATGGTAGTAACATATTGATTCTTCAATCTATTTTATTTAGAATATAATAAACAGAATTTAATTTTAATATATTGTTAGTATAATAAAGATTTATTTTGGTCGTTCATATTGTATGTAGGTTTCATTTTTGTAAATGAATTATAAATTACAGGATTCAAGTTAGTTCATAGATTAATATTTTCAAAAACTAATTTGAATCAATAAAGGATCAATTTTTTATCTCGATGAAATCATTAGTATCCATGTCCTATTTCCAAGAATACGACTAATTCTGCTCAACGATCTTGGATAAGGGATCAAGATACCTACCACCTTAACTAATCTTGTGTTGATATAAAATGATTAATTTGAATTACTTTTTATAATTTCAAGAATTTAATTGATAATATTTCTTAGTTTCAGATATTAAAATAAATCATACATATAATTTTAAAAATTAAAATAAACCTTTACTCAAAAAAATTTATGAAATCATATATATACACTATTGAAATTATTTTTTTTGGTACAGACACTATTAAAATTATTTAATTCTGATTATAGTTATGTCAAATTCATAAAAAAGGCCGACTATCGCAGGAGGCAGTTATCTCAGATTCATAATAAAAATAAAATATTTACTGGTATATCAATCTCAGCATGACAGTTTTTATACTACATAGCCTTAACTTTTCTATATTATAATGTTTCTTTCTAAAAATAGTAATAACATCGCAGTCCTTCCAAAAGAGAGAGAGCACCGAAACAAGAGTTGATTCTTGGTGTTCAACTAATAATAGACTAAAATTCCTTTTCATCCCTTTGTTTTCATTCTTGAAAAAATGTTATATTTAGTTTTGGTTTAAGTATTTTCTAAAATTGTTTGGTTTAATTTCCTGATATTTTGCTCTTCATGTCAAATATTAAACTTGCTAAGATAGGGTTAGGCCTTTCAATTCTATATGACAGCAAATAATTATGTATGAAAGAGATTAAAATCAAGTTGTTTTATAAATATTTAGACCAAAATAAAACCAAAAATTTTTTTGTAGGCTCAACCTAAAATTTACTTATTTTTCATGCACCAAAAACATATTTAAGGTTTAATTACTCTAAATATTTCTATAATTTTATTCAATCTTTAATTAGGTTCATATGGTTTAAAAATGTATAATCAAATCCTTATAGTGTACACAAATTTTCAATCAAATACCTATATTATACAAAATATTTCAATCAAGCCCCTATTTTATGGAAAAATTTTCATTCAAGTCCTTAGACATACATAATTTTAAAGACTTCATTGAAAAATATTTGCACAATATAGGTACTTATTTGAAAAATTTATAAAATATAAAGATTTGATAATAAATTAATAAATTATAAGGTTTTAATTGAAAATTTTTATATAATAAAAAAACTTAATAATAAATTTTTAAACTATATACATCTAATAAGGTTGAATGAAACTACAGTAATATTTAATATAATTAAATCCACATGTAAGTAACCCATAATAATAATAATAATAATAATAATAATATAACAATAAGGTTGTTGAGAAAAAATGAGGGACACTGTAAGGGCATTACAGTCAATGCAAAACAACCCACTGGAGTTCAAGAGTGCTGACCGAAATATAAGACCATAAATGCCATCCACAATGAAATGATGAAATAAACAAAGTGACGCAACGCACAAATACCAAACTCCGACCAACCAAACCAAAACAAAACAAAGCACAGCACAACACAATCACCGCCACCAGCAGCCACCACGGCGGCGAGGCCAAAAAAGGAGGCCTGTCCAGAATGGCCGTGACGGACCTCTTCGCCGGTGAGATTGCGACGGAGCTCCTCCGTACCCTCATAGACATATCACGCAAGTCCATACTGTGCAGAGGAAGCGCAGACCAGCTCATAACTTACATCACCGAACTCCTCCCAACCATTCAAGAGATCAAGTACTCCGGCGTCGAGCTTCCCCCTACACGTCAGTACCAGCTCGATCGCCTCTCGGAGATCCTCCGCTCCGGCGTTGAGCTCTCACACAAGGTTGTCTGTTTCTTAAGCTCAGAGCCCAGCACGCCTCAGCCGAGCATAATTCTAATCTAAAATACATCATATTTCTCATCGAACATTTATTTCATCCATAGATTGTTTGTTTTTAAGCTCAGAAACTTCTCAGGTGTAATGAGTTTTGTAATGAGTTTTGAGACGGGTTTGGTTTTTTGAAAAACAGTTTTTTTTTTTTCAGTTTTTAGATATTTTCCTATTTTTTTAAGATTTTGTGAAACAAATCACCAGAAAATTCAATTTTTATTTCCAGTTTTTTTTATTATTTTCTTTATTAAATCCTCAAATCATGAAAATAGAGAATGAAAAGTGAAAAATGCTTTATAAAATTAAACACAACCTTTCTTTCAAGGACTTGTTCTTAGTACTAATCATAAGCAATTTATGTGTGTGTGTATTTTTTTTTTTTTATGTTCTTGTCATCTACAATTTTTATGATGTGTAATCAATTTTTTTTTATCTATATATTAGTTTTGCTATTTTTTCAGTGCTTTGCACGACTTACTCATCATTCTTATAAGCATTCTCATTTCTATTGCAGTATTTATCTCTTTGTTCTTATCATCTACACTTTTAATCATCTAGAACTAAATGTTATTTTTCACCTATATAATAGTTTTGATGTTTCAATTTAGTTTTTCTAACATGTGTTGTTGCAAAATGTGTGAAGGTCCTGAACTCGAGCCGTTGGAATGTGTACAAGAATCTGCAGCTAGCGAAGAAGATGGAGAAGCTTGAGAAGACCGTGTCACGGTTCATCCAAGGTCCTATGCAGGCTCACATACTTGCTGATGTGCACCACACTCGGTTCGAAATGGCTGAGAGGTTTGATCGGGTCGAGGCATCGAACCGCCGTTTGGAGAATTATTTTTGTTCCATGAAGATAGGGTTGGGAGGGGGAGGGTGGGTGGAGGAGGCTTTGAAGAGCATGGAGGTGGAGAAGAGTTGGGTTGAGGGCAGTTTTGGAAATTTGGGTATGGCGTTGGAGCTTGGGAAGAAGAAGGTTAAGGAGATGGTTCTTGGGAAGAATGATGTTTGGGTTGTTGGGATTCATGGGATTGGTGGATCAGGAAAGACAACTCTTGCTAGAGAGGTTTGCAGCGATGAACAAGTTCGATGTAAGCAATAGTTTTTGTCTTTCCCTGTTTCGTGTTCTTTAGGAATATTTCCATAGATACCAATGTTTTGCTTGGTTGATATGCTTCTCGATTGTGTTCGAGTCTTGTGAATATGATTAGTTTTGGGACTTATTTTTCCTCAGCCAAAAGATTTGTGAATATGAAAAAAACCAGTATTGGGTAGATCTGAGTCAAATCCTTGAATAGTAATGTTTTAGTCCAAAAAAGAAATATAGCCATAGATGTATGCTTTTTAGTTTCATGTCTTGGTTGTTTTCTATGCAATGGAGTTTGATGTGTAAAATGTAAATTGGGAATGTTTGGCTTATTTCTTGATTCTTAGTAGTGATATGATAAGAGCGGAGGACTATCATAAGTGGGTTTAGTTTAACTTTTTGTCTTTTGCATTTTCCTTTTTGTTGTGAGGAAGTGTTTTCAAAAGTTTTAATGATTACTTTTTGGCCTTTTGCAGTTTATTTCAAGGAGAGGATCTTGTTCCTGACTGTCTCACAATCCCCAAATGTGGAGCAGCTGAGAGCTAGGATTTGGGGGTTTATTATGGGCAACGATTGCTTGAATGCAGGTTATGCGATTCCCCAGTGGATGCCACAATTTGAGTGCAAAACCGAAGCTAGAAACCTTATTGTTTTGGATGATGTCTGGTCACTCTCCGTTCTTGAACAACTTGTGTGTAGAATACCTGGCTGCAAATTTGTTGTGGTGTCCAGAGAAAATTCCCAATTTGTAATGCCACTTATGAGGTGGAATTGCTGAGTAAAGAGGATGCACTGTCTTTGTTCTGTCACCATGCTTTTGGACAGAAATCAATACCTGTAACTACTAATGAGAATTTGGTCAAGCAGGTAATGGTTTGAAATTTGGAAGTTTTGAACTTAGACTCTCTTCATTGATTGAGTGATTTACCTAAAGTACAGTTCTATAGACTCATACTCACCTTTTGTTGTTGCTTGAATCCAATGACAAACAGGTTGTGACTGAGTGTGGAAGGCTTCCTTTGGCTCTTAAAGTGATAGGAGCTTCTTTGAGAGGTCAGACTGAGATGTATTGGGAAAGTGTTAAAGCCAGGCTATCTCAAGGCCAAAGTATTGGGGAATCTTACCAAAACAATCTTATTGAGAGAATGGCAACCAGTGTCAATTACCTGCCACAAAAGATCAAGGAATGCTTCTTGGACCTGTGTTCATTTCCTGAGGATAAAAAGATTCCTCTGGACATTCTCATCAACATGTGGGTTGAAATCCATGATATCAGTGAAACCGAAGCTTTCGCTATAGTGGTTGAGCTTTCAAACAAGAATCTCCTCACCTTGGTGAAAGAGGCACGGTATGCAACTGAAAAAAGAAGCATTTTAACTTGTATGATGAGTTATTTTCTTGTTTGATCACTTAGCAATAGCATCATTCTAAAACCCTTTTGATATTTTGATCTGTCAGTGCTGGAAGCATGTATAGCAGTTGCTTTGAGATATCTGTTACTCAACATGATATACTGAGAGACCTTGCTCTTAATTTGAGCAATCGTGGGAGCATATGCGAACGCCAACGATTAGTTATGCCAAAACGAGAAGAAAGTGGACTCCCTAAAGAGTGGTTTAGATACAAGAATTGGCCGTGTGAGGCTCAGATTGTTTCAATTCACACAGGTATATACCCAATCCCTCTCAGAATCACTTGTATGATATCTTTGTTGGTTCCTCTCTACATATTTTGATGAATTTCACATTTCAGGTGAAATGAAAGAAGAGGACTGGTGTAACCTGGACTTTCCTAAGGCTGAAGTGCTGATTATTAATTTCACATCCAGCGAATACTTCTTGCCTCCCTTCATTGAAAGAATGCCAAATTTGAGGGCATTAATTATTATAAATTACAGTGCTTCATATGCTTGCCTTCACAATATTTCAGTTTTTAAGAGTTTGACTAACTTGAGGAGCCTATGGCTTGAAAAGGTGTCCACCCCACAATTGTCAGGCATTGTCTTGAAAAACTTAGGCAAATTATGTTTAGTCCTCTGCAAGGTAAATAGCAGTACGGAGGGGAAGGAAGCGGACCTGCCCCAAATCCTCCCCAACCTCAAGGAGCTCACTCTTGATCATTGTGATGATGTAACTGAGCTACCCTCAAGCATTGGTGGAATACATTCACTCAAAAGTTTGAGTCTCACCAACTGCCACAATTTGACACAATTGCCTGCTGAGTTGGGGCAACTAAGATCTCTAGAGATTCTCAGATTGTATGCTTGTCCAGATTTGAAAGCACTTCCCCATAGCATATGTGACATGATTAGGTTGAAGTATATAGACATTTCTCAATGTATTAACTTGTCAAGCTTCCCTGAAGAGATTGGTAAACTAGTAAACTTGGAGAAGATTGACATGAGGGAATGCTCCATGATTAGGAGCTTGCCAAAGTCTGCAGTGACATTGAAGTCTCTGAGGCTTGTAATTTGTGATGAGGAGGTATCAGGGATGTGGATAGATGTTGAGAAGGCCAAACCAAATGTCCATATTCAAGTGTCAGAGCAGCAATTTGATCTTGACTGGCTTAAAGAGTGACTGATGTCTAGGATGTTTAGATGTTCACACTCCTAACTCTTGTAAATAGCTGTTCATACCTCCATTTGAAATGGAAATTTTTTGTCCAGAAGCAAGTTCTCTTGCGGTGAAAATTATGGCTTAATCTGTTAGCTAGATTGACTTACCATAATCTTTGTTATATCAAATGCCAAGTTCATAAAATTTATTGAAAATTGCCTAACAAGCATGTCAATTTTGGACAGCAGCTGTAGTGGAAAGGCTTCCTAGTTAGACACAATTTATTTCTAGAAGAGTACTGGTAATCTACTTACTTTGATATATGTACTCATTTTTTAACTCAATTGTTTGGAACACACTCAAAAAATTGTGGGATTTACCTTTGGGCCGTGTGTCATACAATGTCTCGGGCAGTGTAGCAAGCCAGTCTAAATGAGGATAAAGATCGTTTCTCTTTCTAGAGTCACGTTCCTCGTAGATTTCTTTCAAATGAAATGTTAACAAAAGTAACATAAGCAATGATAAAAGGAGCAAGGCGGCTAGAAAATATAGAAAATGCATAGACAGGTTTCCATAATGGAAAGTGCATTTTTCCACAATGAAATTAGAAAATGGAAAGGTAGGATCAAAAATTTGGAATCTTAGGACCACCATGATGCATGTACATGTAAAATGTAAGACCAGTTCCAATTGCATGCCTCCACCAAAAGGGTCTGTTTTATTAATATTATAATAGAAGAAAACGCGTTAAGAGAAGCTGACAAAAGCAACACATAGGTTTCAAGTTGAGCAAGATTGGCACATGTCAGTGTGTCACTGTCATGTGTTTTACTGGGAAGGTTCCTTAGTCCATTTCTTTTTATCTTCTGAATTCTATAAATATCACCCCTTTGGTCAATGTCTTTCTTTTGTATTATCCTTTCTTCATTATTAATCTACCAATCGTGCAAGTCAAGCATATGCCCCGGTCAACTTGATGATCTCAAAACTATGGGATTGTGAAGTGCATAGCTGTGTGTGAAGGTGTGTACAGAAGTTGAAGGTTTAGGAACAACTAAAAAATTATATATTATTATGTATTATTGTTATTTGTCCTTTTATAAGGTCGATATAATTAATTTTTCTAGAAAGAAATATTCTCTTTATCAACAAGCGCGTTGATAAGCCAGCAAGAGATTATTTTAGTTCAATCCGAAATCTTGGATTTGAGTCCAAGATATGCAGTTAACTATGTTAAAACTTGGGAGAAAAAGAATTTTACTGTGTTAGTGATACTGAACCAAATCCTCTATCCCCTATTATATTTTGACACTTGTCCTCTATATTCCAATTTTGGGTTTACAGTATTAAAAGTTAAAAAGTTGAAATGTTAAAATTTGTCACGTGTCAAAATACAATAGGGGGACAGAGTCAGGGAAAGAAAGTGGGTATAAAGAATTTGCATCCTAGTGATACTACTTGATTTGAATATAATTATCTCAAATAAAAGGATATATGGTTAAAAAAAGAAAGAAAAAAAGAGAGAGAGAGGATATTCCCTTTCCCTAATCTTGGGCTTTTTATCCCACCGAAAGATTGATTCTCTTAACTGTTGGGCATCATTTTTTTATCAAGATCACAACATGGCTTTATATTTGTTAAATATGAAATTAAATCTTTATTTGGCTATGTGCATTTGTCTTGATCATAAGATAATCTTCTCAAGATTAAAGCTGCTTCCATAAATTTAATTGGCTAACCTCACTAATTTAGTAGAAACTAAAATGGCCAATTGACAAGAACAAAAACATTATTTTTAAAATTGGTACTTCGCTTTCGTATAGTCTTATAACTTATGATTTGAAGACTGTAGCATTCTCAAGTAGACTAATCTATTTATTCTCCTCCCTTTTTTTTTCAAAAGTATTATGTCATACTTAAAATCTCGTGATGCATCTCACAAGCCAAAATTTCTTAGATTGACAATGACATAATTGACATAAGTGAATAGTTCCATTACTCTTTCCCCGGTGATAATCCAGGAACCCCCTTGCGAAACACTACATCACAATCACACATCTAACACAAACAAATTAAATGGTCCCAATTTACTCTTCTCCTATTGAACTAATAAACACAACCCTCAGACTATTCACCACCACATAAGTCGCACGTCACAGTGCCAATTAATTTGTTTCGTTTTGCGAAACACAATGCCCATTGATTAATATCATAGTGGTGGATTAAGGGGGAAAATTCTGAATAGTGCAGCAAAAGTGATAAGTTTTGTGTTGGAGAGCAGCAGTTTTCTAAGTTTTGAATGTGGCCGGTGCATTAAAAAATATAATTATTAAACTTTTAAGTTAATTCATACCCAATCGCATTAATTAGCTTAAAACTCAATCCTGAGTAAATTTGAATAAATTTATGAATTTACTATTTTAGTTTGAATTTGATCTCTCAAGTAACAAAATATAAAACTTTCACAATAAAAACTTGTAACTAGACTTTAATTTGCATTTCATATTTTATGATATATATTTGTTTCATTATAATGTTACAACTGACTTTTTACATATTTGTTTTATTATGATTTCTTTTTTGTTCAAATTTTATCATGAATTCATTTTACGTTCCATTTATCATCTGAAATTGAAATGTAATTGAAGCTTGAAATTGAAAATGTAATTGAAACAGCCCAATTTTCATTTTCATTTTCTGAGTAACACATAGACTTGAAATTATAATTCAACAATCCAATTTCATGGAACTGAAAAACAACTAAAATTAACTCTTTTTTATTCATAACCGATACTATGAATTGTCAATTCCAACATTTATTAAATCTCTCTCTTTTCATCAAAGTTTATATAATTCTTTCTTTTTCTAATTTATTTTCTAACAATTATGTTACATTTCTTTAATAAACCCAACTATGAAATTTAAGATTCTAAATCGATTGGAAATTAAATTCTAAATTCCAATTCTAATTCTAACATACAAATAGACCATAGAGTTCTTCTAACAAGTGCCAGTCTCACTCTCAGGGCACTCATTAATGAAACAAAAGTGGTAAGTTTTATATTGAAAATTGAGTTTTTTAAGTTTCCATAGTGAGTGCATTAAAAACTTTAAAATGTTACCTTTTTTATTTCTTACTCGTTAGAAAAACCCTTTATTTTAGGGCAAATTGTATTGACTTTCTCTTGAAGTTTTATGAAATTCGCTTCTAACTCCCCTCTATTTATCAAATTTATTCAAAGTCTCTGAAGTTTGTAAAACTATTACATTGACCTTTTTGAGTTTATAAAATCATTACACTACATTCCTACTTTATCGCACAATAAATAGTATATTTAGGGGAGGTCAATGCCACCTGGACAAATAGAGAACAGTCAAAAGAATTTTACCAAATCTCATAAAAAGTCAATGTAATTTGCCTTGTATTATATTATACTTAGATGTTACCGATAACTTTGTTAAAAAGTTTTAAAACTTACTACTGAGGACATTTTGTTAGAAAAACCTTATAAAAAGTTAAGTACTATGCCTTCTACATTTTTGTCTATGCTACTTTCTGCTTCATCATGTAAAATTATAATTGTTTTCATCAATGTCAACTCTATATCATTTTAATTCTTAAATGAACATAAGCTTAACATGAAAATATTTATCACAAGACAAAATAAAATTGTAACCTATGTGCTAAAAACTGAAAATAAAATGAGCAATCTAAGTGGCCATAACATGCTGCAGCATATATAACACAGACATCCTAAAAAATATATATAATTTAACCCACTTTCCTCATTTTATCTTACATCAATTATGTGTCTGATCTAAATAATAATGTATAACAAAGCTTTTTAAAAAATGCTAGAAAAGTTCATATCAATCATTTTTTTAGTCGGCTCAAATAGTTCAAACACATATTTCCTTTAAAGAAATTCTCGGATTGAGGCTTATAAATAATGCAAATTAACTATAGTTGGGACTTGAGAGAGTTTTACTTCCATAGTGATTGGCTTGTCTGAGTGTCTCAAACCAGATTAGTTGAAATCCAATAAAATGTTAGATATTAGTTTTTCAGAACTAAAAAAAGAAAAAGTTTATACTTTATACCATGTTATCCTTAATATCGGTTTGTTCAGTCACTTGCAAAAATACAAATCACACATAACGGGAGATAACTCTTCAAAAGCTTCATCCATTACCCATATATTCAACTTTACTCTTTCTAGAAAAATATACAACATAAATTAGGTCTGATGAAAAAGAGAGAAATGGACTAAATCAAAGGGATGAAATTGGATCTCGAATCAATAGGCTTATTAAAAGACTTGGTGTGACTTAGTTTAGTATATGTGACTTAATGCTCTTGGACCCCACTTTGCTTTTGACTAACTACTAATGGCATACCATACTCGGTGTCCCCATAAATAATGCACCTACTTTCTACTTGCAGCCACGGTCACTTGAGTTTGTTGAGCAAAGAGGTAGAGGGAAGTCCACAATTTGGATGACTTAAATAAATGAATTGAGTAATAAACCATAAAAGTGAGTCAAACATCACATATTGATCAAAAACCTTAAGATTATGAGTTTATGGGTCCTCCCATTATATATATTATTTACACAGTTCAAACTTAACCAATGTGAAACTCTAAACTCACACTTGAAATCAACAATTTCCCCAACATGTAAGGCCCAACATGGTGTGCTCCCCCTAAGTGGAAGCTTTCATGGTAAAACTAGACACACAGTTTTGGCCTAGTGCTCCAACAAAGGGTTGGTACCACACCCAAGCACAAATAAATCGTTGTGGCCTAGCCAAACCATCAGCCCTAATACCACTTATTGAGCAAAGATGTCGAGGGTTTCAACATTCAAGAGACTTAAATAAACGGACTAAGCAATAAATCACAAAAGTGGGTCAAATACCACTTTTTGACCAAAAACTTAAGGTATGAGTCTATAGTTCTCCCATCATATATATTATTCATTCAATTCAAATTTAACCAATATAATATTTCAAACTCACACTTGAAACCAACAATCTCCCCAATGTGTGAGGCCCAACATGGGGTGCCCTCAGAAAGCTTTTACGGCAAAATCAGATACAAAATCTTGACCTACTGCTTTAACAAAGGGTTGCTACCACACCTAAGTACAAATAAACCATTGTGGCTTAGCCAAACCATTAGCACTAATACCACTTGTTGAGCAAAGAGGTTGAGAGGCCCAAAATTCGAGAGGCTTGAATAAACGAGCTAAGCAATAAACTACCAACGTAGGCCAGACCACATTTTAACCCAAAACTTGAAGGCAATAAATCTACAGATCCTCCAATTAATGTACTATTTACTCAATTCAAACTTAACTAATATAAAACTCCAAACTCACACTTAAAACCAACAATCTCTCCCAAGTGTGAGGCCCAACATGGTGTGCTCCCCCTCAGCAAAAGCTTTCACAAAAAGCCAAACACAAAGTCTTGGTCAGCCGAACCATTAGCTCTTATATCACTTGTTGCGCAAAGAGGTTGAAGGGAGCCTAAAATTTGAGAAACTTAAACAAACGGCTTGAGCAATAAACTACAAATGTGGGTGAACATGACATCTTGACCTAAGCCCTTAAGTCTGTAAGTCTATAGGTCTTCCTATCATATATACTATTCATTCAATTTAATTTTAATCAATATGAGACTTAAACTCACACTTGAAACCAACAATCTCACCCTAAGTGTGAAGCCCAACATGGTATGCTCTTCCTCAGTGAAGCTTTGACGGCAAAGCCAAATACAAAGTATTGGCCTAGTGCTCTAACAAAGGGTTAATATCACTTGTTGAGCAAAGAGGTTGAGGGAGGGCCAAAATTCGAGACTTAAACAAACAGACTGAACAATAAACTATAAAAATTGACCGAACACCATATCTTAATCAAAAATCTTAAGACTATGAGTCATTCCACCATATATACTATTTACTCAATTTAGACTTAATCAATACAAGACTTCAAACTTAGATATGAAATCAATGGGGTTCCTGTTTTCCAACATCATCAAACTTATGTAATTTTCATTTTTCCAACTGTAGCGTCATGTATGCTAGTAATTTCTTAGATGCTCATGGGATAATCTTGAGTCAAGTGAACTTGGCCTTTGTTCAAGAAACTTGACAAAGAGCTAAATGGCAAAACAGTTACATGAGCATTAGGGCCAAGACAATCAACACCACCTAAATCCTAAACCTTATCTCAAATCCAATACTTGAACAGACGATTTTGTTTGGATGAAATCCACCAGTTCACCAGACCCATTATGGAACTCAGCTAATCCGGCTCATAAACTAATACTTGAATAGATCATTTTTCAAGCGAAACCCACCAGTTTCCACAACCCTGTCACCAAAAACTCGACTAATCCGCTCATATACTAATTCTTGAATGGACTATTTGGATGAAAATAAGGCATAAAAAATTACTATGCCAAAATCCATTTATACAAGGTAAAATTTGCCAATGTAAAAATTGTTTATCCATATTTTACAAGGCTATTTGAGAGTTTAGAACTACGCTCAAAGCAGGGCTTAGTTACAAGATGGAGAGTGCCTTCAGAGAAATCTGGATGGTATATATTCATGTATCCTGAGAGGATAACGGTAAAACTCATCATTTCTAACATCTCCTTTCCTATTCTGGAACGGGATCCACCATGGAAGTCCTCTTTCAGCTGTCTGTTTGGGATCAAGGGTGTTGTCAAGAAGCGTCCCAACAATTATCGCGATGGTTGGGGCAGAAGAGAAGATGGTGTTCAAAATATCATTGAACTGTTATGACACAAGACAAGGTGGATCAATCAGATAAATGAGTTCATGAAATAAAGAAAGCAAACAAGTGAACAAAATATTCTGTGGAAGGAAAATCAATTACAAAGGTGCCATCTTGGCCTTAGTTCAAACATATTGTACAATTTTATAATGCTAAGGCTTATATATATTTTTAATCCTTATGAATATGATGCATTTGTTTGACAAAAGAGAGGCCAAATGCCAAAATTTATTTTAGAGGGACTAAAAGATGACCTATTTATAAGGACAAAAAATATATTTAAGCCTAATGCTAATTATAGATAGACAAAAGATGATATACTCAACCAATCTCCCAGAATTAAGTAAATAAGAATCTGCACAAGTCACTTACCCATCCACCATTTGTTCTAACTGGCCCATGACCATCTGGAGCAGAGTTCATGACGAAATATTGAGATATTGAGATCCCCAAAAACAAGGATAAGCCAAAAACATACATATTTCTCATGTTATTGGTATTCGCAAATTGTATAAATGAAATTCCAACAGCAGCTGCAAGAAAAGGAGTGAACAAAAGACATTCAACTACAAGGAAAGATAATCATAACAATGATTTACATCATGGCAGTGAAACTTACCCACAATACCAAATAAAACACAGTATATAGCACCAAATATTGGTAAGGGAATTGATGCAAAAAAGGCTCCGAATTTCCCTGAAAAAAGGCATGACAAAATGATTAATCAGAAATGTAAAAGTGAAAGGAGTCTGCTCATCAGTTCTGGGAGGAATATTATACCGAAGATAGAGAAGAAGATCATGAAGCCACAAGATATCTGCACTACTCTTCTGCTGCCTATATGCGTTAGACCAAGTAATCCAACATTTTCACTGCAATCATCAACTAGATTAGTTAGGTTATTGCTAACAAAGAAAATTCTTAACCTCAAATATAATCTAACATTCCTCTCGCACATGGCAATTGGGAAAGCTTCTCAAACATAAATACATATAAATTCTTCAATAGAAAGACTTATTTTTCTGAAAACAAGTTTCCTGCAAATTTCTTGTTAATTTAATATGCAACATAATAATCTATATCTGTAATGAATATTGACCATATAAAGTCTAGGGCATGCATGGAAGAAGTGAAGAAATAAAGAATGACAATTTAGGAACAAAGATTACTTCTGAACTCTATACACATTGTAAATTTTATCCATTCCCCTTTCCATTTTCACTCTTTCTTAGAAATTAGAACACCTATTATACTTTTCATTTGACATGTATGTGTCTATGTCAAAAGCTTCTTCATAAAATCATAGTATAACAATTTTTTAAATCAATAGTATTGGTATAAACATTAAACATTAACAGAACACTTGAGAAAGGACACAGCAGAAAATACATAGTATGTGAAGGTCCCTAATTTTTACAAATAAGTTATAGGGTTTGGTTTGGCATTGCTAATGATGATATCATTACCAATTTTAAGCTAGACACAGATGCTTGAACTTGTTAAAAAATCCATTGCAATAGACCATTCTAATGTAATAAGCAAAATCAGACAAAGTAATAGACAACAAAATGCTCAAGCAAGGACAATAGTTGGCTTCACAATCTAGAAAATGCATCATATATGGATACATTGGTTTAAATCCGGTAACAAAAACAATAATTGCAAGCATAAATTTCTGCATCAACTAATTTATTTTCACAAGATTTCATAGATTCCAATGCCACAGTTCCCGATAGAGTAATTTACTTTAGTTGAAGGTTTGTAGTCTTGAAAGGTTAGCTGCCAAGGGAATTATTGATGCAGGATTAAAAATGGTTCACCAAATATGTCAAGTTATTAATAAATCAATTTTTGTGAAGTTGAATAAAAAAGATAGAACTTCAAAAGCTTTCCAATATTAGTAGACATAATAGCTACTCCCCAAGGCACCAATAAGGAAAAGCCATTCACCAAAAAGTTCTTAGAGCATTTCTTTCTTACACAGAAGCAGTAGTACCAACAACTGCACCAAAAATGCCATCAAGCAGCATGCTAAGACCCTGCATGAGGAGGGTGAAAAGCAAGAGTTTGTATTATAAATGTTCCAAGCATATCAGGGTTTCTGAAACAAGGTGAAAGAATAAACTTAATTAATTGATAAGAAGCAAGATGGTTAAAACTTCACCTGCAGCCCAATGCTTCGACTGAGCACACGTGATGGAGGGGATGTCGCACCAGAAAGCCTGGCAGCAGCATAGAAAGTACCAGTTGACTGCATTCAAAATTTCATCAAGCAAAAGGTTTTGGATAAGAACACCAGCTTGATGACAATGGATTGAAAAAAATGGTGTAATAAGGGCATCAGAGGGGAACGGAGAGCACTTTCCAGCAGGTGAAGTTATCAAAATTTGAAACAACTCAAAAGCTACTACGAACACACAAGTTATCAGAACAATTTGTTGCATTAAAATATTAAGGTACAGATGCTAGACCTCTGCAGAGGAAACAAGTGCTGCCCCCATCATACCAAAAACATGACTAGCTTTGAATATAGGGGTACCCCACTGAAATGGGTAAGGAACTTTAACCCTGGAATAAAAACAAATATATTTGTTAAGTTCCAGAAAGCGCATTGAAACTCATACAGGTTGTTAAAGCAACTATTTCGTGAACATACCAAGGAGCAGAAGACATGAGGTACGAGCGGTCTGTACGACAACTCAATTGTGTCATTAACTTAACATTGTTGTATGCACCAGCCACAGTAAGGATAGCAGCAAATGCCCAGATGACAGCAATACACAGAAGTAAAGCAAACCTCTCGAGTATACGGTGCGTAGTAGGATGAATGTGCTTCAAGTACTGCAGGTCCAAAAAAAAAAAGGTCTAGTAACATAGAAGAGGGCAAAACTATAAGAAACATCTTTAGGTGAGAGATGACACCTGCTGAGTTATGACCAGTAGAATGAGCATTGGTAGTCCAATCTGCACGCAATTTGCAAGCTGCATGGAAGAAGATAATTGAGTTTATGAACCCTTTCTAGTTTGCATTTTTTGTTTCATTAAAATAAATAACACATTTATTCCTGGAAGCACATTAGGAATATTTACCTGTGGAAAACCCCTCACGAATGGACCAAGACCCACCAAACATACCACAGGTACAATGACTATTGGACTGAACAATCTGATATAAAAGAAGAATCACCAAAAGAAATTAAAAAGAGAGAGGTAAAGCTGTTCCGTTTAATGAAGCGATAGATATAGAGCATAATTTCATGAATGGTAAAATAATTAAAAGAAAATATGAAAACAAGTTAACATTGAAGATTGAGATAAATTTACCTAGTTAAATTTCCCCATGCCTTACTATACCCAAGGATGATGTTGATGAAAGAAGAAACGATCAGGGATCCCTGAATTGTTCTCATTGTGTAGGTAAACCTCTACAAGTGCCAATGTCAACTTTGCTTTTGTTCAACATTTTTCATGATAAAGAAAGCAATGCAGCTAAACTATAAAAAGAAAAACATGCACTCTACAAACAGAAGTGCGAATGTGTTGAGTTCCATGGAACAGCAAATAAATCCCAGAAATGACCAACAAACATTTGACAAAAGAAAAGATGCTATTTCAAAAAAGAGAAGACAATGCATCCAAAAAACAAAAACAAAAGAAGATCATCATGCATTAGTACAAATTTGAATTCAGAACACACATGGATTCCAACTGCAATCAAATGCTTCATAGGCTTGCAATAATCATGATTCATGAGTTTTCTTAAGACAAAAGAAACAATTATCACTAAAACTTGGAAGTTACTTGCTGTTGCAATGTACAAACCTCATGTCCGGATGAGAATGTCTTGTCTGTGTAGTCATTTATAATTGACTGCACTGGAAGAATGAAAGCAATTGATCCACTCATCACTGTCGGAAGCCTTGACCCAAACCAAGTCTGAAGCAGTGTGTTCACTCCAGACATAAACAACAATGTCTGAATCACGCGAGCTTTGTCACCCTGATCAAGAATAGCAACAACCTTCACTAAGCACACTAAGAATAAATCATAGTATATAAACTATACTATGAATTATACTTACATGGTCCCCACCCATTGGAGGCACAAGGGTGGTAGCAATCAGAACTGTTGTCCCAAGCATCACAATGTAGTGCTGAAATCCCAGAAGAAGTGCTTCATCTGGAATTTTTTTTTAATATAATCAAAATGTGAATAATCAAGAGTAACCAACATAAAGCTTGAATCTCAAAATTAAATAGATAACTTTATACATACACAGAATCACATAAAAGATTGGTTTGATTCATTGACGCAATTCACACATGACAGGAACAAAAGAACAAAAGGAACTTCCTTTTTTACAAGAGATTCGGTATCAGACTGGAATAAAGGTAATAAAAAGGAATCTTTAAATAAACCATTGATATATATATATATATATATATATATAGGAGAAGGAAATCAACAACAAAAAACTCTATTTTCCTCAGCCACCAACATAGATAGAGACACCAAAACTGAGCATAAAGTTGTTCACTTCATTCTTTTTTCCCCTGAAAAAAATATACAAAGAATCAACAACCCTTTTGAAGTTTTAAGCTTTTGACATGCATAACATCCTTAAACTCCTTTTAACATCAAGCATAACTTCAGCAGCTTTTTTTTCATTAAAAAAACCAAAAATTAAAAACTAATATAAAAGACACAAATACTATAAAGCCAAAACCTTTGCCACAATTTAATTGAGAGAATGAAAGCATGTCATATCACTTTACCTCATTCAATAACTTTTATAATTTTAGTCAAAAGATTTTGTATATATTTTTGTAACTAACAATATCAGTGGTTCTATCCGACTCAAGCAGGATTATAGTTTAAACCAAAAATAAAACACATGGCCACATGAACCACAAACAGTGGCACAACCACACATACACAGATATAAATAGATAGATACATAGAATCAAAGGGAAATAGCAAGAGAAAGAGAAAAGGGGTACTAACGCCATGAAGGGTTAGAGTGGATGCAGTAGTGAAGCTGAAGGAGCTGTTCAGCTGGTTGCCAAATGGGACCCCTTGAAAGAGCAAGATTTGGAGGTGGTGGCCCTGGTGGTGATGCCTGAACTGGTGGCGGTGCTTGGCGGCTATCTATCTCACCCATTTCTTACTGTGTCTTTCTTATTCACAAACTCAGAATCTTTTGCTGCCAAATCCTGCGCTGTCTTCACAGTGAGAAAGAGAAAGTGAAAGAAGAAGGTTGGTGTGTATTGAATTGAAATAAAGCTAGAGATATTTAAAGGCACCACTAAAGGCTTAAGAAAATTGTGTTGTTGGAATGACAAACTGTTATTAAAAAAAGATAAAATAAGATGATATTAATCAGCGTTGAACAAGGTCTTAGTAACTGTTATGAAAAGAGAAAGAGAAAATAAAATAAAAAAATATATTAATTGAACAAGGTCTCTTTCTAGCTTCTTTAAAATGGGTATAAGGGAAGAGTTGAGTTGTTTCCCGGAAAAGTACAAGGAAGGGCTGGGAGAAAAAACACTGGGATTAAGGTTTTGCATTTTATGGTTGTCGTGTTGTGTGAAGGAGCATTTTGTTATTGTTTTAAAAATTGACTTTAATTTTTATCAAGATCTAAAAGTTATTTATATTATTATCGAATAAAATCAGCTCTTTTAAATGAATTTTTAAATTATATATATAAAATTTAATTATTTTTATTAATATATGATTAAATATTTTAAAAAAATTTATTATTAGTATATAAAAATTAAAGTCTTATAAATTTATTTTAAAATTTAATTGTTAGTCAAAAAATAAAAATTATACATATATCTAATTATATATTATCACATTAATAAAAATATTTGATTCAATTAATTACTATTTTAAAAATCTTATGAATAGAATTACATAATTAATTTATGGTACAATTTTTTTTACATTAATAGTACATTAAAAATTAAGGATTTAAGTTTTATGTATGGTCAATCAATTATATGTCACATCACAATTGACTATCATATTAATTATGATAATTAACTATCTTATCTATTATTTAAAAAGTTAGACTAAATATCCAAATTAATCCCTCATATTTATATTAGGAAAGTTAATCCCTTAAATTTTGAAAATTTTAAATTTGTCCTCAAATTTTAAGAAATAGACAAATTGATCCCTTCATACATTATATTGTAAAACTAATTTATTCCCTTTAACTATCGAAACAATATAGAGGGATCAATTTATTTATTTTTTTAAATATGGGAATCAATTTAAAATTTTAATAAAAAATTATATAAATAAAAGAATTATATAAATAAAATAAAACCCTGAAATTAATCTCTTTATTTTATTAGTTTTTTCGGCATTTTATTTGATGAGTTTAACGTTTGGGTCTGGTCAGTAAGAGAATGAGAATGAAGAGTTATAGGTTGAAAGGCGTGATATGTGCAGAGTGCTTGTTTTCAATCTTCGAGGTGTTCAAAGCTAACGGAACTTGCTTACATTGCAACCTCTGCCAACTCACGTTCTACCAATGTATTGTACTTCTTTTGAGTATAACCGCCGAGCCATTTTCCACTTTCCTCTTCATTCAACAACAATTTTCAGTTCAATGCACCATAGGGTGCATGTTTCATAATCAAGTACTAGTAAAATTAAAAAGAGCCGCATTTTTTATTTTTCAGGTATTGATGAAGTTAAATATATATGTCGGTATGTACATACTTAACTTTATATTATATAGTTATTGAATTAGGAATACCATTTCTTATCCCTACCAACGAATGTATTTGATTTTGTTTCAAATTCATAGCAAATACATGATAGATATGAAATAATATAAAAATTGTTAGTAATTGTTTTGTACAAACATATATATTTTATAACAATATATATAAAATTAAAATCAATTTATATTTTGTAAGAAACCTTCTCAGTTCTCAAGGCAACACAACATGAATATATAATCTTTAGTTTTAATAGTGCCTTGCCGTGCATTTTTATGCTCGTCTGCATTTTTTTGTGTAAATATAATTAATTAATAGTAATTCAATATGAATGTAAATTATTTTTAGATAAGGAGCTAAATTTTTTGGATGAAATTATTTATATCCCATTCAAAATTTTTCAAGTAAAGCGATTTAGATCAAAGTCTAATTTTTTTCAAATGAGTACCCTGCCCTGTATAAAGACATAAGAATATACCATATTGTTTAGAGAAACTGATGCAACACTAAAAATAGTTGTCGCTCAAGAAATATATGCATAAAGATATGCTTATGTAGCTTCTTTCCATTTTCCAGATCTTTGAATAATGGCAGCAAGTAGTTATTTGATTCTGAAGTTTAATTTAAGAACCACACCATTGGAATTAATATGGACAATGGAAAACTTTAACATTTTGCCATTTACTATATGCTTGTGATCCTAAAAGGCGTAGAATGAATAGTCAGATTGATGTGATCTAATACTTACCGGTCCTTCATTGGCACTTTTCTTAAATAAATGCATCAACCTTTCTAAGGTGTGAGTTTTAAACTCGTGTGTTAGTAGATATATGCATTCTGCAATGTTATGTGTAACTTGCCTGAACATTTTTTAGTCTTTGGAACCACAAAGAAATTAAAAGGGTAAAACTGAAAACACACAAAAAAAAAAAGATAAAAACTAAAATTATCATATAGTTATACTATGGGTGGTTTTTTCACATAAATAAAATAAAAAAAAAAAGAAATTATAGATATCATTTAGTTTTAACCCGTTTACATATATATCCTAATTTTTATATAATAGAGTCAACTTAAATCGACTTTTTGTTACGACCGATTTAGGCACGTATCGCACGTGAAAAGTTCATTCCCACGTAGCCTCATGACTTGGGTTTCTCTATATGCATAGTTAATTATAAAATTATTCAAAACACACATTCATTTTCTACATACAAATCACTTATTTATTAAAAAAATAGTAGTCAATACGAAATTTTATAATTCAAACTCTATAGTCTCTGAATCATAAAACAAAACGTATATATATAAAGCTCTCTGATTTGAAATATCCATAAGCACTAAACTTTTCAATACAAACTGAAATAGTGTTATAATATGCAAAAACATAAACATGCTCTATAGTCCAGATCCTGCCCGCATCTATATTAGCACTCTAGACAAAACTACATATACTTCACCCAAGTAAAGCTCACCATTGAAACTCTAGTGTTGTTGGGAGGGTGGTGACCAGGAAAAATCTAGGAGGTGTTCTATATGTGAAATTGGAGAAAGAAGAAGGGTGAGATTTGTGCAAAACTCAGTGAATAAATCCCCACCTATAACCCCCTTCATACATACATACTAATATCAATAATACTCAACAGTTATACATAATCAAGTATACACACACACACACATATATATATATACATATTTTCAAATCATCATTTCATAAACTCAAAAACAGTTCCTCAATTTACTTTCATACCTGAAATCATATAAGCTCATAGTGTAGTAGCTCCTAGAGAAACAATAATCTCTGATTATGTCTGTTATTCATAGTCTAATATTTTCTCTACCGTGGTTCATAAGAATCGAATTTGGACACCTAAATAGGTTATATTTTTTGCTCTACTCTGAGATTGCCCTCAAGCAACTTGGTACCAAGGTTAATGATCATGCAGCTCAACTCGTTGTCCGTTTTCTATAGCTACTACCTAAACTAGTCTATTCATAACTCAAACATATCTAAAACTTTTTAAGTCTCTAAGTACTCTGAGAGCTCTAAATCCTTATAACTCTAAAGTTAACCTTAGCATAACTTGACTATGAAATCATACATGGTGATTTCAAGTCCACAAAATATGTATCCATCAACTCGTTCTGAGTTATACGAAGATTCATGCTCTAAAATCTTTTTATGTTTAAATTTCTAGATTAATTATTTCTCATTAACAATAACTCATGGTACTAAGAACTTTGAATCCACCCGATTGAAAGTCTAACCTTAACATAACTTGGCTATGGAATCATGTCCAAGGGATCACCTTTGTAGACATTTGCAATTCCATACCTCCAGAGAGTATGTAGCCATCAATTTTTCTAAATCTCGTGAAGATTCAAGCTCTAAAACCCTCGCGTTTAAGTTTCCAAATAATTTCTCAATAACATTCTTTCATAAGCTTGAAAATTCTAAAATCATAATAACATTCCTTAAAATTCCAAAGTTCTCATGTAATCATTGGCATAATCCATATTCAACATAAAACAAACATTTTAACAATCATAAATCTCTAATAATCACAATTAAAACCAACTCTAAACCGAATCATTTTATCAATAATGGTCCCATGAGTTTTCTAAAACATAGTTCATGCTATTTTAAAAACCACAATTTCATAAATCATCATAAATCTCAAATATTGTACAACACCTTCAAAATCATACTTTAAGTTAAAGATTCATGAAATAATTCTAAGACAATATAGAGACCACAAGTGTGAACCCACTCACCTGGTGGGATGGACAATGAAGGATCTACACTCAGAGCTCTTTGGAACAAGAACAACATCAATATCTAACATAGGAGCCATAGTAATCCAGATTAACTTCTAGAAATCACCAGAATAACTCAAATCTAACTATAATACCAAGGAAGAACTTCACCTCTTGGATAATATGGAGGAACACAACAATCCTCAAGAACAAAGGGGAAATGGAAGAATAGGACTAGAAACATCAAAATCTCTTACCTTAAAGCCTTGGAAGTAAAATATTGGAGTTAGATTGAGTGAAATGAAGTGAGAAAGGGGTAGGGAGACAAGTTCTTCGTGTTTTTGGGGTGAAGGTTGTGTTTGGTATTCTGAAACCTGAAATAGGGTTTTTATAACATTGTTGTTTGCTCGCGCTCATTAGAGAGCATAAAATTGTCCACTACACTACTTTATTGTTCCCTGACCGCGCCGCTCATTGAGCACTGGAGTGCTCTTCATAATGGTTTCTCACTTATTTGCATTTCTAAATTTTAAGTTAATCTTCATTAACTTTAAAACATAAATGTAAATAAGGAAATACCCCAATTTGGATTCAACTAAAATATTAGAAAAATCAAAATCCCAACAAATCAAAATTGAATTTTTGAGTTTTAGTTCAAATTCAGGAATTCTTACATTTTACAAACTTGTAGACTAAAAATTGAATGGTTAAAGGTTTCATAAAATTCATTAAAATCGCTCTTTAACTTATTTTTCTTTAGGGAACAATTATCGGACTTTTGATCCCAAGAATGTGGCTCTATTATATAGCCCTCCAAGGAGGTGTAGGATCCAGACTTAGTGAAATTTAAAACTTGAAATGATAGATAAGGGTAATTGGCACCCTTCTTGGTTCAAAAAATTTTGCTAACCTTTTTATTTAAAACAAAGGTATTACACTTTCGTATAAAGTTTAAATTTCTATCCAAAGTTGCTCAAAAATTGACTTCAATACAAGGCCTAACTGTCACATATGACGCAACAGTCATATCACTGAGCCTTTGTTGCTTTTCTACATGTGTCAGGTGTATAATAAGTCAACTAAAATCGACTTCTTTGTATTGCGGAAGTCAATTGCAATCCATTTTGGATGGAGTGTTAGAAGGAGAGAGGATTCAATTGTAATCGACTTTGCAAGTGTGGCAGACACATAGGGACGTCAATTGTAATCAACTTGTGTGTTAAATTTGTCTATAAAAGGAGGATGATTGAGACCAATTTCCTCACAAAATCAAGAGATATAATGGCTCTTCAATCTGTTGGCAAGGTGTTCAAAACTTAGAGAAGAGAAGTCATCATATGAGCTTCCCATGTGATCACGAGACATTTCAAAGGATGAGGATGCATTAGGTGTAGCAGGTGATGGACCCAGAGCTAAACCTTCAGAGCTAAAAGGACCATCTTGGAGTTCAACAAATAGCTCTGTTGTACGATCTTCAGCAAATGAGTGAAATAACGAACATTTGATCGATGTGCTAGTCTTTCAGAATTCGCCACCTTCTATATCGAATCTTATTTGGCCCAATGTCAATTGGCATCCTACAAAATATTTTTGAGATTTGCTTATTGTTTCCCTCGTACTCCTCTGGTATTCAACTTTGCAACTTTAATAAACTAATTGGTGGATGGAAAACTAACCAAACTTAACACTACAAAATGTCTTTACCTCCACTGTGATTATAATCTCACCATTCTGATGTACAATAATATGAACATAACTCTCTTTCATATCCTTAGTATAATTTTTACACTCAATCACTCAATTTTCTTAATGTGGTAATGTTGATCTGGGAGTTCTCTATTTATAATTGAGGAGGCTTGAAATCGAGTTAATTTGTTCTTAGAAGTCAATTATAATCGACTTGTCAGAAGGTGTCAAGGTTTGTTAGAATCAATAAGAAGTCGATTTAAATAGACTTCATCATGTAGGAAGTCGACTTTAATCGACTTTGGTAGCTTAATGAAATTGATTTTAATCAACTTCATTTGCAAACGGAAGTCGATTTAAATAAACTTAGTTATGCTCTGACATGATGTGACATATGCATGTCATTGTTGCATGTTGGATCCTGGGAAAGTCATTTTAAATCACTTCTGCTTATTTGCAAATGCAATTTTGAAGTTTGTATTAAAGTCGTTTAAGTCGACTTCTATTGTATAAAAATCAGGACATATATGTAGATAGATTAAATTTAGGGGATCTATGTAATATCTTTTTTAATTGTATTTCCATAAAAATTCCTATAATATGGAAAAGTGGGTTCTACTAGTTGGAGAAGCATCATCAGATCACATCCTCAACCATCAGGAATAACTGCATCACTAGATACATTGACAACTACATGTTTGTGAATTCCTCTGCCATCGCAAACCCTCAACACTTGTGGTGTGTTCACGAGTTTTAAGGAAATGGAAAGAAAAATTATCAAATGAAAATGATGGATCATTTTAAATCCTTGCTCCAATATCTACATATATTAATTGAAAGGTCCAATGATTCACTTTAATTTGCAATCAATTATTAGGATAAAGAGCTGGATTTGAGAAACAATTCAAATGGAGAGAGTTTGGTTCTGGGGGAAAGGTTAGTGATTTTCATTTTTAATTTTTTCAAATCTTTCTTTTATTCATTTTTTTATTACCTTTTAATATCCTTAACCCACCATATGCTTTTAAAATGATGGAGCATATTAACCATAACCCCTTTTCACACGTATGTGTCACTCGTATGCATCGTTCGTGTGCATCAACATATCATTTCTCTTTTTTTAATCAATATGTGTTATCAAACTGATTCAATATGTTTGTATGTCACATGAATATGTTTTATATTTGAATCATTTAAATCATATATGCATCACATAAGGAGGAAGATGGTTATCAATTTGTATGAAGCATAGACTTGGAGTAAAATAATTATACATACTTAATCTATTGCTATTAAATTGAAATTAAAAATTTCAAGTTAGTAAATCTATAGGATAGTAGAACTTCGAAAGTGAGTTTTTGTTTGGGATCTATACCTTTTTGAGATCATTTATATGTAAGTGAAAGATTGACATCTAATCACACAATAGGCAAAGTAAATAAATTTAAGATTTTAAATTAATTTAATTTAAAAGAATTAAAATTATGTATAAAATTCTATTCTATTTTTCACTATAACATCCAAATAAAGTAAATAGTGTCGCAAAGACTTCTCATAGTACATTTTTCAATACATCTTTATATTATAATAAACTAAAACTAAATAAACAACATTGAATTCAAGTACATTTTTTCACAATGAAATGTTAAATGAACTCCCTTAATAAAATTATTTTTTATTCATTTTATTATATACAACAAATAAAGGAAAAAAAGTAACATATTCTTACAATATATAAATTTAGATTATTACAATATTTTTGTTAAAAGAATTACCTTAAAATAAATTGAAAAAAAATTAATAAATCCGTGCAAACACAAGGGACTTTGCATTGTCTTTGCCTCTTCGACCAAATTCGCTAATAGACCAACAACTTTATTACAATGTCTTGGGGCATATGTACATGCAATCAAAGGATCTAAACCATGAGCTTGTTTGGAAGTTGTTTTCAAATACAATTTTCAATTTTTAAAAATAAGAAAATAATAAAACTTGTTCGGGAAGTTATTTTCTTGACATCATTTAAAAATTGAAAAACAAGATTTGCATTTTAAAAACAGAAGTTAGAAAACAAGATTTGCATTGTCTTTGCCTCTTTGACCAAATTTGCTAATAGACCAACAACTCTAAACCATGTCCAGGGGCATATGTTACCACCAGAAGACTTGTCCTCTTCAATGTTCTATATGCTCCTCCACACATTCCATGCATCTCTCTCAAGCTCCATTTTCTCTAGCCCAATATTCTATCCTAGGAGCAGTTTCGCTCTAGTAGCAATATCAACTCCCTAATGTAAGGATCGACTTCTCCCTCAAATCTTTGGGATCTAGCATACCCAAGAGTCTTGAGGTGTGTTGAGCTCTAGATATACAATATCAGTGGTGGTACTTAGTATAAGGTCCCACAAAGTTTTCAAAAACCTTATATATATATATATATATATATATATATATATATTTGTGTGTTTGTTTTCAAAACTTTTTGCCTTATCTAATTTATGAGGAAAAAGAGAAATTTTGCTAAAACTTTTGCTATATTCTCTATATTATCATCTAGATATTTTACTTGCATATTAGTATTTTGAAATTTATTTGGTTAGTTTATTTATTGAGAAATGATAAATCTTTTTAATTATTATATACCAAAATTCTCTTAATTTAAAATCATCTTACATGTATTTGATAGTCATGATGAAATTTTTTGTAATTACAACTCATATTGTAGCAAGTTTTCTTTCCATATCCTCAAAACTTGGGAACACACTTTGGGTGTTGAGGGTTTGCGATGGCAGAGGAATTCACAAACGTGTTATTGAGTGATGCGATTATTCCTGATGGTTGAGGAGGAATCCTTAGAGGAGCGCTTGGGAAGACTTGTCACCTACATAACTAACTATTATGGATTACCTCAAGTGCCGTGAAATCTGCTCTTCTTGGCGAGAGTCCGTTGGCCATGCCCTTGATTCTATTGGAAGCTGCCCTCCTAAATCTCAGCTTCCGTTTCTGTTGACCCTGACACCGTCGTCAACGGACAACCCTGCCACTGCCAACCTTCTGAGCTTAACGCGCTTTCCACATGTCAACTCAAAGTTAGGAGGTTCACATGACAAAGGTTAACATTCAATCAGTGCATGGGTGGTTGATGTTCCAGAGATCTTATCAGAAGCCTGTAAATAACCACTGTTACACTACGTTCTGATTTTTTAACCCCGTGTCTCGTGCCATGTTCAAACTTCCAGATCTACCATCATTTCTAGGTGGGTGGACTGCTTATCGTTTCATTCGAATTGACTTCACATCTACACCACATAGTGCAGAGTTTCTTGTGGCCGTCTTGATCTTCGGGTGCTAGGAGCAGCGGCTAGCTTTTTGCAAACTATACAGTTGAGACTCGAACATATACATTTCAAGATATTGCAGTGCATGATGATAGATTATATGCTATTGATTTGGCTACAATAGATTTTGCGTTTATTTTTAGTCTCACAGATCCTAATGCCATTACAGTTGAACAACCCATTCAAAAAAAGGGCCATTCTTATGTCAATGGTGGAATTTGTCATAATATTGACAGAGTCATGCGCACGCTTGCAGTGGACACCACCAGTGGTGAATTGTTGTTAGTTTTTCATGTTATTGATAGAGCTTGGATGGGGTCCCGTTGCAAATATTCATATTGGACCAAAGAATTTCGTGTTTATAGGTTGGATCTCAGTGGCCCTAGATGGTCTGAGATTAAACACTTGGGTGATCGTTTCTTGTTCTGTGACAGTACAAGGATTAGAGTCATATCGGCTAGAGGCCTCGATGGTGCACAAGAGTTTAACGGAAGCAATTACATGTATAATAGTTTTTATAAAAGGAGTCCGAAATATTTGTATACTAGAAGTAGACTTTAGATTTATTTCTAGGAAGTATTATTGTAATCTAATAATAAAATTGATTTTTTTTAAAACCATTTGAAGATGAGCTCTTTATCCTAATAATTGATTGCAAATTAAAGCGAATCATTGGACCTTTCAATTAATATATGTAGATACTGGAGGAAGGATGTAATCTGATGATGCTTCTTTCAACTTTCTTGGCGAGGATCAGGGCACCGGAGGAGAGGAGGGAGGTTTGTTCAGAAACGCCTCGGAACTGCCGCAGAGAATAGTTATCTTATTCGCTGAATCAACTCAGTTCATTCAAGTATGAATCCTAACCTACCCTTTCTCTAATTGCTTGACTATCTTCGCACATTTGAAGTTCAATGTTGTACGGCTTAAACCACAAGTAACGTCATGTGACCAAAATATAATTTTCAAAGTATCCAAAAAAAAAAAAAAACTTTCTACTGCTTCATATTTCTTCGAGTGAATGAGGATATAAGGCTAGATTCAAACCTAATTGAAAGCATATTTACCTTAACATGTTATGCTTAAGCTTGTTGCAAAGCTTGTTGAGCCCATGAGGCCAGCTTGGACATGTTAAACTTTTATAATACATGTTAGATATTCAATTATTTAAAAAATATATATATAGTGGGAATCAAACCAAGGGCTTTCACCAAGTTGTCGCTCCACTCTACCACCAAACTAACCACTATTTTGACATTCTTGTTGCAAATTTTAACATGTATTAATGCAAATCTGTAGTCTACAGTATCAGTATCTGCATTTGTATTTTTTTTTTAGTACTTTATGCTTGTATTTTATTTTTGTTTTTTTAGAATTACATGCTTTTTAAACCGGCTTCAGGCTAGGCTTGATAGCATATAATTGGATATAGGCCAAGCTTAAACCGAGTGCTTGCAGTATAGGTCTTGTTATAATTTAAAAAAAAAAGGTGTAATAAAGTTTTCTTGTTATCATTAATTATCATAATTATAATAGTTTTGTTATAATTAATCCTATGTTAATTATAATCTATATATTTATTGTTAATTGTAATATTTTTTATAACATAATTATAATAGCTTTGTTATCATTAATACTATAATTATATATATAAAATTTTCATGGTATAATATATTCAATTATAATTTTGTTTATGTTATTTTTTATTTTTTTATATTACTTTTGTTAATGGTAGATAGATATGAAGGTATGATTAGAAAAAAATAATTAATAGTTAAAAGGTAAAAGGTAAAAGGCAAATTAAATTCAAAAACTTACTTTAAATATTAAGATTATGAAAATGATGGGGCATAATTTTTCTATGAATAACACATGAAAAACTTTCTATGTACTAAGTTTTAAATATTAGTATTATAAGTAATAAGTCTTAAATATTTGATTAAGAATAAATTTAGTAGAAATTGAATTTTGAATTATTATCATATCAAAATCAAACAATTAGTAATTCATTAACAATTTGACCTGCATTTTTTCTTTAGAACAAAAAAAAATATGCTAGTCTTAAAGGTTATGTATTTTAAAAATATTTTATTTTTATTTTTTTATATTACCCTCGTAATGTGAGGCTATTAGTGATATTATTCCTTCATTTGATTAGAATATTTATTTCTAGGAAGTATTATTGTAATCTAATAATAAAATTGATTTTTTTTCATCCAATGATAAAGTAGGTGTTCCAATAAATGCTACTATTTTTTAAGTATTAAAATAATATTTTTTTTAGAGGAAATCTGTTACGGGAACCTTTCTATTAATGGGGATTCTAAAATTTAAAGTGAAGACACTATGATTTCAATATTTTTGTTTAATTTAGTCAACGTTTGAATGATTCTAATAAGGGATTTGAAGCCATTATATAGGCAAGGTATCAGATTGAAAATATTATTTTCATATTGATAACTTTCTTTTATCAATTTAAAACTTGTAAATAAGTTTGGTTGAAACTCTTTAAAACCCTTCCATCTCCTTTTTTTTCATTTTCATCCGATAACTTCCCATTTTATTCCCACAAAACTGTGAACACATCCTGAGTACTGAGCGTTTGTGATGGCAAAGGAATTGACAAACAGGTGGTTGTCAGTGTATCAAGTGATGCAGTTATTCCTGACGGTAGAGGAGGAATCCTTAGAGGCATCCTTCAGAACCATGTCATTATCAACGACGGGTCAAGGAAGAAGAAGCACTTGGGAAGACTTGTCACCTGAACTGTTGGAAGTGATCCTCCGAAGGCTAACTATTATGGATTACCTCAAGTGCCGTGAAATCTGCTCTTCTTGGCGAGAGGCCGTTGGCCATGCCCTTGATTCCATTGGAAGCTGCCCTCCTAAATCTCAGCTTCCGTTTCTGTTGACCCTCACACCGTCCTCAACCGACAACCCTGGCACTGCCAACCTTCTAAGCTTAACGCAACGCAAAGCTTTCCACATGTCAACTCAAAGTTGGGAGGGTCCCTTGACGATGGTTAACATTCAATCAGTACATGGGTGGTTGATGTTCCAGCGCACTTATTATCTGAAGCTTGCAAATACCCGCTGTTACATTACATTCTCATTTTTTAACCCCGTGTCTCGTACCATGTTCAAACTTCCAATTCTATCATTTCCAAGTATGTGGACTTCTTATTCTTATATTCGAATTGACTTCACATCCACACCACATTCTCCAGAGTTTCTTGTGGCCGTCTTGATCTTCGGGCACGAGGAGCAGTGGCTAGCTTTTTGCAAAGTCAAACATGGTTCATGGACATTCATCGATACAGTTGAGACTCGAACAAATATATTTCAAGATATTGCAGTGCATGATGATAGATTATATGCTATTAACGTGGCTACAATAGATTTTGCGTTTATTTTTAGTCTCAAAGATCCTAATGCCATTACAGTTGAACGATTAGTTGTGCTCGATCCCAAACCCAGTCGAATAAGGGGCCATTCTTTTGTCAAGGGTGGGATTTGCCATGATATTGACAATGTCATGCGCACGCTTGCAGTGGACTCCACCAGTGGTGAATTGTTTTTAGTTTTTCATGTTGTTGATAGAGCTTGGCAGGGGTCCCGTCACAAAGGTTCATATTGGACCAAAGAATTTCGTGTTTATAGGTTGGATCTCAGTGGCCCTAGATGGTCTGAGATTAAACACTTGGGTGATCGTTTCTTATTCTGTGACAGTACAAGCACTAGAGTCTTATCGGCTAGAGGCCTCGATGGTGCACAAGAGTTTAACGGAGGCAATTGTATCTTCTTTTGCCTTGCAAACAAGCTTCATGTGGATCCATCTCTAAATCATGATGTCGGAGTCTTCTTCTTGACAGGGAAGAGCATAAGGCGTTGGTCATTCTCTTCTGCTTCACCTGCTGCAATTCGAGACATTTGGTTTAGTCCTAATCCTTGGTAGTTTAAATGGATATGCCTAACTTCTCCTCTTGGTATGTTTTTTCCTATCTCTCATGGAGAATATATTTAGCTTTATTTTTTTTGTTTTTCTTTCCAGTAATTCCAATCTTGAGTTAATGAATAAATTTTGTAAATCTTACTTCCTTTCAATTGATTTGAACAAGTGTTCCGTACCTTATGCACGGGTTAAAATAATTATTTAAAATGTGATTACTTTAAATAGGTTCAAATAGCAGTTCAACTTGTAAGTTCATGAGAAGACTTTCTGATACGAGCTTAAGAGGCCAACATGGACATTTCAGCAATAAAAGAAAACAAAAGTCTTGTTATTTGCATCAAGCATATATTCCAGTCATATTGAGCCAAATCTGATTTATTTATTTTATTAGTTTAAATTTTAAAATATTTCAAGACTTGTTTTATTTTATGTTTGTTAAGTTGAATTGTTAGTGTAATAGTTTGGGCTATTCTAGTAGGCTTAGAAAATAAGTTTAATCTAAATAAGAGATATAAATATCTCCAAACTTGCAACCACTTTTCTTTCGTTTTTGTTTGAATGAAATTTCTCTGATTTCTTTTAAAAAACTTTATGTGTGCAAGTGAGGTTGGTGATTTACTTCACTTATTGCATCAAGATGCTGAATAAGCAATTATAATGTAGAGTGATTTCCTTGTAATATTTTATATGAAATTAATACTCATTTTAGTCTTTGATTTTTCACTCATAGTCATTTTAATCTCTCACTTTTAAAATGAGTCAAATTAGCTCTTGATATTACAAAATGTGAGTAAAGTTAGTCCCTCATTTTTCAGATGACATATGATATGTCAATATATCACTTAATGTTACTTATTATTATTTAATTAATAGAATATTAAATAAGGGTAGATTGAGATACTAATATGACTCATATTGTGGAATGTGAAGGACTAATTTAACTCATTTTAAAAATTATGGACTAAAATAACTTACAAGTATAAAATGAGATACTAAAATAAATATTAACTCATTTTATTTATCTTCTATATTAATTATGTGTTGAGATTTCTGCATTTCACGTGATTCTGCATTATTTGGTATCAGTTTCAAATGTTAGATACATTCTTATTTATCTATTTTTAATTCTTTCTTTCTCCGTTCTGTCATTGTTTTCGTCATTTTTTTTTTTTCTTTCTGGTCAGTTCTCCTTGACTTCGTTTTGTTTTGTTTCTGTTAAAAAAAAAAATTCCTTTTCGCTTTGTTCTCGTCTAGCTTCTATATTCACTTATTCAATTATTCACTTTCCACTCAAGTTGATTGCTTTTTCTTTCACTCAGTAGAGCAAAGCAACATCTCTTAAAAAACAAAAAAACCAGAGAGGCGCAAAAAAAAAGGAACTAAAAAGAAACCCGAAAAAAAAGTTGTGCCAAAAAAAATGAAAAAAATTTTTTCCTATTCTTTTTTTTTTTTCTTTTTGGGGTCATTTATGTCTTTTTTGGGGTTTGGTCTCTTCATTCCTTTCAATTTTGTGTGTATTCTCCTGTACCAATTAAATACTGTGGATTTATCTTGTTTGAGTTTGTTTAGTTTCTAAAGTGCAACATTTACAAGAGTTCCAGAATGGTAAAAGGTAAGACTGGTGAGTATAAAAAGGTAAGATTGGTGAGCACAAAAGAGGATAAAAATCATATTGAGTGCAAACACGAGTGCACACTTTGAGTCAAACACTTGAGTGAGTGTTTAGTGAGGTTGTCTCTTTTATTACTTTGTAGGTTGTTCAAATAGCTATTAACACATCTAGGAGTGATGAAGATGATGATACAGTGTATGACATAAAGCTCCTGTACAAGACCATCACACGCCAATTTCAGCAAATGCAAAGCAGATTAGATGATATGGAAGCGCGACTACAGGAGGTGTCACAATCTAAGTCCAAGGATAATACCAAGGTTATGTTGAAAGTAAGGTACCTGCAAACACAAAATATAAGAAACAAAAGCCTGGGGTGGGGTGTGCAGAAGTCCTGGGCTTAAGGAATAGTCCAGCTTAGTTTGGGTTTCCTCCAGGATATAGACTTCTCGATGTATTTTTGGGATCTCAAAACTAACAAGGTGTTTCACTTTTAATTTAACCCAAACTCACGGCAATTTTAATAAGCAATGAGCTATGAAAATATGTAGAAGATTGGAAAATGTTTGTTAAAACTCTCTCATTATATCCCCAAAAATAGTCTGATACTAATATGTATTTAAAATTCCAAAACGTGCTAGTATCACGTAATCTCCAAGCTAGATATTCTAGCTTGATTTTAGCACTATATTTCTCAATCTTGAAGCTTCAGCATTTAAAAGCTAGACTGAGTCAAAACTGATAAGAATACAAGAGAAGATATTTGTTTTCTCTTATGCATGAGAGAGAGAGAGAGCCAAAGACACAATTCGAAACCACCCTTGCTTTGGTTTAAGAAAAATTGCCATGTGTATGATCTCTGTACTTGATGAAAGCTAAAGAATACACATAATAGAAAATGCATTAACTGAATAACATGACCAAAAACAGTGGTTAATACTTAACTAGTAACTAGTACAAGTATAATAGTTCTAAATGTAAGGACATTAACAAATGACTTTAAATAAGTATTCAACGTTAAAAATATTAACATGGACTTAATTTAATTTTTGAAATAATATAATAATAATAATAATAGTAGTAGTAGTAGTATAACAGGTTATTCCACAGAATCAACATCGTCACAATGATTCTTATCATGAGCAATTTGAGGAAGAACTTGATGTAGCTAATTTTGTTTGGCATAGAAGAGTTGGGGATAACATGAAGAAGAAGTATCTGAAATTGCACAATGACAAAGGTACCTCTAATTCATCTCCTCCTATTGCCACTTCGAGGCATATTGATATTATGTGCTTTTGATGCTTGAGATTGGGTCCTTGTGCATATGATTGCCCAATCAAAAGAACCTTAGATGTTAGAAGAGGTGAAGTTGTGCCTAATTCTGATACCTATATATATATATATATAATCTGCTTACACACTATTGTAATAACCAAACTTCATACATATTTATGAAATTAAAAATTATTATATATTTTTTTTCTTTGTCAAGATGTCTAATTTAATGTTAGTTGATCTTCTTTGTTTATAATAGTTAACAAATGACAAATTAGAAATGTAATAATGCCTTCAAGGATTTCATTGTTATGGTTCTGTATCGGATTTAAACATTTGTTTTCAACTCTTGATGTGGTTCATCTGTTTTTACTGCATTGATTGTTTGCAGTGCATGGAAATGTTACGATGCTAAGCTTCCTTGTTTTCAACTCTGAGGCTGCAGCTTGCTTTTTATCTTGATATCTGGTTTTAGTGTGCTTGTGGTGATCCTTTGTTTGTTCTATATAATACCAAAGTGTTCCTCTTGTTGTTTTTTTTGTTTTTTCTCTGTGGTTACTGGCGATATATATGTTTTCAATGTTGATTAGAATTGAGATTGTCATAAACTTACGCACTCCCTCACTCCTATTGAAATCGGTTTGGCTGTCAGGCCTTTCCTTTTTTGTTTTGTTGGCTGTGGTTGGACTTAAATGCAGTTGGTATTAATCCACAATCCATTTTGTGCCAGAATACTCTCTTCTTGTAATCTTTGCCTTTGCATGAGGTGTATCACTGGTATTACCTTTTTGTCAAATGATCAAATTATTTTTTGATATCGCTTCCTCATTTTACCCATATATTCTGTTCAGAAGTCATTTAAACTTCTTGTGATGTCTATTTGGTTTGTGGTCCATATATATGATTTCATTCTAGTTCATCTTCTTACTCCTTTATCAATGCTGACAAATGACAAATTAGAAATGTAATAGCTAGCTTGAAGCATTTCATCATCACTGAGTGTTGCATAATATCTTATCATATTTAAAGTTAATTTCCAACTTTTAATGTGGTTCGTCTTTCTTTTGCACCGATTATTTTTGTTTGCAATGCAAACAAAGTTACGATGCTAAGATTCTCTTTTAAATGTATTTTAATTTTGTTTTCAGGAAACTGGTAAGAGCCAGTTGCGTGCTGAGCAGTTGCATTGGGTGACTGGGTCACTTTTGTGGTTTATGAACTCTATTGTGCATGGACATAATATTTGTTTTTCATTAGCTTAGAGCCCCAACTTATAAGAGAAGCTATAAAAAAAATGAAATAATGATACTAAATTCTACTAGTGTCTTATTTATTATTAATACATGAGACCTAAAATTATAAAAGAAAATGTCGATTAATAATTGTTGATGATAGCGTAAATTTTGAAGTTATTTGGGACTAAAGTTTCAATCAATTATAATTATTTTCATTTTGTATTTTGTACATCTTTCAGTTTTCCTCAGTTGTTTGAATTAATTATTCAAGTTTTGATCACTCGTTAATTCATTTTTTAAAATAAAACAGTGATATATATTATTCAATATAAGGTACTTTAATTCAATATTTATATGGTTGGTTGAGCTCTAATAAAAATCAGCAAAATATAAAGTTAAGCATGTGCAAATATGACAAAGACTAAGGTAAAATTGTTCATGAAGACAAAAATATTTGTCAAATCAAATTTTATGCAAAGGTGAATTATGTGGGTCAGTTTACAACTGTTTTTTGTAGATAAATGTTACTGGTTTTGTACCCGGGCATCGCACGGAGTTTTACATTTAGAAATATTTAGAAAGTGATCAAACAAATATATACACATTTTTAATTTAATTATTCGTGTGATGTTTGTAAAATATCATGATATTAAAAACATATTTATTTTACCAAAAAGATATATAATTGCAATTTTATGAGATGGATCATTATATATTTTCTTTCTCAATTTGCTTAAATATAATTATAATACGAATTGTAATATATGAACATAAGTTGTAAAAACCTTATAATAATTTAAGTTAATGTATTTTTTCATGAAGGCTATAATAAGATTTATTTAGGTAATGATAGTACTGCATATCCATAGTCAAATATTTGTTTCCCTCTAATAAGCTTTATAATAATGGAGAGATATCTTCTACTACCAATCAACAATAACGTCTAATTATATCTAGGATTTAGTCTTGAATTGTTTGAACAATATATAGTTACTAGTTAGTGACTGAATTTAATTTTGTGAGTTGAATTCTTTTTTTTTTATTGAATCTCAACTATTAAATGTATCTGACTTAAAAGTGCATTGGACATAATATTATTACAAGGTGAGATTTTCTCTTAACTAAATTAGGCATTTATCCTAAAAATTAAAATTTGAATCATGAGAGAGAATAACCAATTAATGATTTTTTTCAATTCAAATTTTGAATTATAATTGATTCTACAAAGTTGATACCAATTAAGGGTGCGTTCATAAGTGAATTTTTGGGTCAAAGCCACTTTGTTACCTAAAAAAACCACTTTTGTATATTTTGAAGATTTTTTAAAAATAATTGGAATTTTAAAAAATGAGTTTTTGGTTTTTATGTAGAAGTAAAAGGAAAAAGTAACTTTTTTTCAAAAAAAAAAAAAGAATTAGCCTTAACTTTTCAGGTGTATATAAAATTTAATTTTCATAATCATTTTTTTAAAAATTGAAACAAATACACACAACATCATATTTAACTTCTAAATTTCAGATATAGATCAAATATATTTTTAAATTAAATTTATATAAGTTAAGGATGCTATCATAAAATTGGCATCAAATAAAAATATTAATATCATTATAAAATTATGATATAATTATAAAAAGAAAAAGAAAAACCCAATCCGGCAAAGTCAACATTGTCTTTACAATTGCCTTGCAACTCTAAAATGAAATGGACCACCCTGAACTTATCTAATATACATAAGAAATACTCTTCTTCTTTCTCAGCATCCTCCCATGTCAGTTTAATAATATATTTACTCGCGTACCATTGATAATAACACCTTGTATTTGTGGATCACCTTTTCCATTCTCCCATAAAATCTTTAGTTAAATGAATGCAAATATAATTTGTAACATATAGTGAATAGTGAAGAAAGACACAACAAATAACTCGTCAAATAATAGATGCTTGTCAATTTTTTCTAAATTTAACAATTCAAAAATAAAAAGACTTGATAACAAATGTGTTCATTACAAAACCAAGATCTTCTAATACTTTTAGAAAAGCGATATGCATAAAATTTAACTTATATTTATGTTGAGTAGTTTTTATATTCAAATTGTTGAATCTTACTGTGAAGTTTGACATAATATAAAGTTTTTATTAATTTGATATCACAAATCTTTCGAGAACTATTTGATATGACAACACTTTCAAGTACTAAATTGATGTCACACAAGTATCTTATGAATCAATTTGAGGTTTTACTCAAAATTTTATGTTTCTCACTGTCATGTATATCTCAACTATATTAGATTAAGAGAAAAATTGCCCGTTATCTGTTAACTATAGGTCATATATATTTTTTTCCAAAACTTCAAAATGTGCTTAAGACCATACACTTATGTAAATGTGTATTTTAGTTAAAGTAAGTGTATTATACCCTTTAAATTTTGGAATATGTACAAATTGACCTCCTAAAATTTCCTAAATATGCCACTTGATACTCTATATTTTCTTAAATTTGTGATATTTTCTTAATATGTTTTTTCCTATAAATATAGATCATTTTGATTTTAGTTTATAAAAAAAAATTTGGCTTTTAGTCATTTATTTTCCCAATATTATGCTTTTGGTTATTGCATTCTATATATAGATTCCTAAAAATAGTTTAGAATATGTATTTAATCCTTACGAATATTGAAAATTTTGTTTCTGGTTCTCATAAATATCATCAAAATCTTCTTGTGATCCTTATAAATATTATTATTTAATAGTACATAGACAAACGATAAAGACAAAAAATATAATATTGGAAAGATGCAGTGCTAACAACTAACAAAAATTTTTAGATAGACTAAAATCAAAATGATCTATATTTATAATGAATAAAAACATAGGAAGAATTACTATTTTAACTCTCGAAGATTATATCACTGATAAAATAGTCTTAAAAAGAAACTATATTAAATGGATACCTTCCAAATATCCATCATATTTGACAAATTAATCCAAATGTGAATTGACTTTCATTTTTACTAACAAAAGTATTCAAGTTTCACATTTTATGCCAAGTTGTCAAAATAACCATTTTTTTGCCAAGTTGGAAATGTAAAACCACCACTTTACCTCCAAAAGATCATTTTTTTGACAAAAAAAACCCTTTAAAGAATTTATTGTTAACGAAAATAAAGGCCACTTGACATTTAAGTGAATTTATCAAACGAAATGAATTTTTGAAAGGTCACTAGTGAATATATTTTCTTTCACGGATTATTTTGTCAGTAATTTATTTTTTCTTATAGCTAAAGCCGCCCTTCTCCCAAAAATATATATATTTCTTTGGTCTGAATATATAATAAAAACATGCTTTTTCGGTGAAAAAAAGAATTCATATGTCCATGGCCTAATATGCTCCGATACCAATCCATAACCCAATCAATCACGGCGTGCATGGTTCGGAGGAGTTTAGTGGGCCAAATTCAGGCCCAGCCCATTTAGTTACCGCAGAGATCCAAATCCATAAAAGAACGAAAACCAGGGCTGCCAGACAATTGTCTGTAGGGGTGTGAAAATGGTGTCTCTGAAACTGCAGAAGCGTCTGGCAGCAAGCGTGCTAAAGTGTGGAAGAGGAAAGGTTTGGCTTGATCCCAATGAAGTCAATGAAATCTCCATGGCCAATTCTCGTAAGCTTCTTTCTTCGTTTTTTTTTTTTTTTGCTTTTTCTTTTTAACTGTCTTTCTGTTACTTATTGATTATCGTATCTGTTTCAGTGTAATGTTTTGAGCTGTGTTAGCTGGTTATGGATCGTTATAACTTGTGTCGGTGCAACATTTTTTGTTTTTGATTTTTTTTTTTTGAAAAAAGCTGTAGGGTTGGTTTGTGTTTTTTATTTTACAAGAAAATGTTTTTTGATATATATAAAAATTACTTCCTATGTTAGTCTATCTGTTTAGCTAAGCTAAAAAAATATGTACATGAAGGTGAAGGGTAATGTCTTCAAGAACAAGAGAGTGTTGATGGCGAGCATTCACAAGTCCAAGGCTGAGAAGGCTAGAGAGAAGACTTTGTCTGATCAGTTCGAGGCCAAGCGTGCAAAGAACAAAGCTAGCAGGGAAAGGAAAATTGCTCGGAGGGAAGAGCGCCTGGCACAAGTGAGTTCCATAGTGCCTTGAGGATCAATTTACTTGTATATTTCATGAATCTGTGCTTTCATAACCATTGCATTTGGCGATTTATTGCACTGAAAAAGTATGTTCTCTGAAGTTAATGAAAATTTTGACACTTTTTCTCTTAAAATGTTTAGGGTCCTGGAGAAAAGCCATCAACAGCACCCAGTGCTCCACCTTCTACAACCCCCGGCCTGCCCAGTAAGTATTACTATAGTTACACTTTTTGGGCTTCTATGTTGCACCCATATTATTATAAGTATCCTGTACAGCACAAGTACGATACAGATATTTTGTATAAATCATGCTAAAAACATTTAAAATATAACTAGGAGTATCGGTAAAATATCGGATATGATATACATCTGGAATGGGTGCATCGATTACTTTGAAGTATCGTGTATCATAGTTTGGCATGCTATGTGATTTATGGTCTGAATGTATCTCTTTTACGCAGAGTGCCAAAGAAATCCAAGAACTGAGCAAATCCGGAGGATATTGAACTTTTAATGGTCCTAGCATAATCACTGCGTAAGCTATGGTAGTTTTGCCGGGTTCTTTTTTGGCGGTTTTGGTTTTGTAAGTTATACAAGTGTAACAACTTCATTTCTTGCATACTTAAGTTTTGTTTGTTGGTGTACTTTTTGGTGTTAAGATTCTCCTCACCTCGTTACTGAAATACTTGTTTATGCTTTTACTTTTGGCGCCACTAGTACCTTAACTACAATTAACTTCAAATAAGCACCCAATCCCATTTCGCACTGGGAATTCTACGAGACGAGATACAATTAAGGTAACATTCATTATCTCTGTTGGTATAAAAAAGATTTGCACATACATTTAATTATGCTATATCAACAAAAATAAATGATTTAACTACCAATTATCTTGAAAGTCTTATGAGTTCGAGGTCTATTTAATCTTCCTCATGGATCCTGATATTGTTTGGTTGAATTCCTTTCATTTCAAAACCAACAGGTGTTCATTAAATGGAACTCTCCTTTTTGTTGAAATTACATAATGGTATTTTCCGTTGACAGCAGAGAACAAATGCCCAAGTATTATTTTTTATCTTTGGAACCATCTTTGTAATTCGAGGCAATTTCTGCATTTCCAGTACAAATTAAGAATTTCTGTTTCTGCAACCTGGTTTAAGAACTATGGAGACAAACAACATTTTCATCCTTCTGTCATCAGACAATTGAGGAGCATTATTTGGTATTTTAGGACATCTCATTTTCCGAGAAGTGAAAGACTAATATCTTGGAGAATAGTTTTTAATGCGGATAAATTTTGAAATTCAATTCAAAGCCTTACATTTTAGGGACTTGAGCTTTTATTTATTTGAACTATAATATCATATGGAATTTTGTCAAAATGATAGTGGACATCATTAATTGGCACCAAAAACGTTGAATTAAATACTATATAAGAACAAAGAACTCCTAAATTGCTAGTTAGTTGTTACTGCCATAGAAACATGGTGGGCGGATTTTCAGCCTGAGCCAAATGCAATGCTTGGACATTTTCGATTATTATACTGTACGCCCTTCATTCTATATTAATAGTTACTTTTAAAAAATCGTACAATTTTAGTACATTAAAAAATGAATGTATCTGACTTGGTGTTAAAATTCAGGAATAGAGAACTAACTGAAATTAAATCAACTAATCATGCTCAAATTAGTACTGACCAAGATCCATATTGGAGGGTCAGTCTTCAATAAACCATGCAATCAATACAAGCCTTCATATTACAATAATGACGACTAAGCTCTTGCAGATTGTATTCATAACCAAACATAAAGTACCTCCTCATAGACATGTTCATAAATACTGCAACCACTAAGCATTGTAACAGACACATTCCAAAATAACACACCAGCTTATACCAGACTTCTCAGGCTCAAATCCAATAAACCTACAAAAAGCAAGTAAAAGCAAATTCTTTTCTCTCTTTTTTCAACTCTCCTATTTTTTGTATTTACAAGGCCAATCATGAGTGCATGAGTGATATTTTACAAGAGTTAGTTAACTCATTTATATAACAACATCAACAGAAGAATCTAGAAATGTGGCCTAAAAAAGTGTTAAAAAAAAATGTGACAATAGTATCATCTCCTACCATTTCACATCCAGTGTAAGAGCCTCCGGAGGAAGAAGAACAGGTCGCAACTTTGTATATGACATATTTGACATCAAATTAGCCCATGAAACCGAATCTGATTGAATAAAATATTTCACTTTGTTGATCAAAACAGGCTTTAGCCTGTCTCCCTCAACTCTTGCCAATATCTCAAACCAAAACCTTTCTACACTGGGCCTTGTTCTCCAATCAGGCAATGTGCGACTAAGAGTGACATTATTCCCTACCTCTCTTTCCAATTCTAAGGTGAACTTCGCAGCAGCTGATGCTTTAATGTTTGCTTTGAGAAAGCCAAAAAACTGATCTTGAAGGATCTTATGACCAAGAAGACTCCTCAAAATCTTCTCCAACATACTTAATCTCAAGCTTAAGTAATCAATAGGGCCTGCTCGCTTTCTATACATATGGCCATGGTAACATTTTTCTGGTAGCAGCTCAACAGTGTCCTCTGAAATCACTGTAGTTTCTATTGACGCATAAGGGTTCCTAGCTCTATACGCAAGCAATGATGCAGATCCAAATATGCGTATGGGAATTAGAGGCAAGCACGTGGATTGCAGAAAGGGCCAAAATTCACTCTTCCCCTTACTAAACATGGAACTTCCATTCATTTGCAGATCAAGATCAGATGAGTGAAAAAGGGATATCTCTTGCGCGTGTCTTACTTCTAAAGTAATGCCTTCGCCAACGAGGATGTGTTTCAAGCCATTATAAGAAACATTCATCTGCAAAACAGGGTCAGAAGGTATTGAAACATCAAACCAGCTAGTAACCACACAATAATTCACGTGGAATATATCATCGGTTGCGGAGGATATCAGAGAAACAAGAATCTTATTCATGGCAGGATAAATGACAACTCTACCAACTGAGCAAGAAGCAGAACAATACTAATGACAATAAGATATCTTTGACTTTAGAAGCATCAATTGCCACAAACGAGCGGTGATGATGCTAGAAGATAATTACATAGATGGCAAAGGTGTGCAAAAGTTTTGGTGGGACTGGCTGTAATCAAGTGTTAGAAAGTGTACAGACAAGAGGTGATGTGTGTTTAAGCATAAGTGGATAGCATTTAACAAAAAATGAAAAAAAAAGACTGAAGAATTATTTAAGGCTATAACAAAAACAAATCTAAGAAGTAACAGTTTGTTACTTTCAAAAACAGCAAATATAATAACATAACACTTGAACCCTTGTTGTTCATCTTCTTTTTCTTTTCTTCTTTGCAGTATAAGAATTTATGGCAACATATTCAAACCTATACACAACAAGGACCTAGTTTCAAAATGTAAAAGTCTTTTACATAGTGTTCCAATCATATTATCATTGACATTAAAAAAAGGAGAGGAATTTTAATGCACTACCAGTATAAAAAAAGTAAAAGAAGTTAAGGAAACTACAATGTTTATGTAACTGTCCACCATGATATGTCAGTTTACTTGATTGTCTAATGGATGACATGAAAATTATTCTCTTAAAAAAAGTGTTTTGATTCTTCTAATAGTTACCTCAATTTTTTATTTTGTTGGATAGAGAAGAATAATACAAAAGGCATAGAATACAAGAGATCCTCAATACAAAAAGAATAAACAGAAGAATAAATCAAAAGATCAAAGCTTTCCAATCTCTTAGCATATCAAATATGGATATCCCTCTAAAAAGACCATGGCCTTACACCAAGTAGGCGCTGCATGTCTAATCCCATCCCACAAAGCCTGCTTGTTAGAAAGTATGCTATTAAAAATGCAAGAGTTACACTCTAGCCAAACCCAAATACACCAAACTACTGCAAATAACAGTTACCTCAAAATTAATATATGATTAGTTATCAGCTTCAAATACTCTGTTTATGATTAGTTAACCGCTTCAAATACTCTACAAGGATTGTATATCAAAATTGATCTTCTTAAAAAAAAAGGGTGAACAATAACAGCAAATTCCAAAGGAACAACAATGAAAGAAACATAAACTTCAACATCTAGCACATGGAGATCTAAATAGAACAGGACCAAAAAAAAAATCACACAATTAAAAACAAAATAAAAATGATAAGAAAAGATGAGCTTACAGGCAAAGATAGTGAGAGCTGGTGATTTCCATCAACAACCAACTCAAAAGGGCCATCCAATTTGATCACATCAAGCACAGCAAGAGAACCAACGCGACGAATCAGTGACCCAAAATCTGATTTGGTTACTTCCCTGAACTTGTTGTTCCAACTCACAACTTTGTCATTGAATTTCACAGAAAGGTTCCTTTTTTTACCAAACCCAATTCGGAACTCGTAGTTCTGGAATGTTCCGAACCTGAACTTGTTCTTCTTCTTTCCAGCAAAAACTGTGTCCGAATTGAGAACCCTCAATTCCTTCAAATCCCACTTCTGTTTCGCCGCGATTGCCTTCAAAACATCCTGAAGTCAACGAATCAATAAAATTTAGAGAGAAAAAGAAAAAAAAATCCTTTTTTTAATTAGTTTGAAATTTGAAATTAAGGAGAGAAAGGATATGGGTGGTTATGGGAGTTATTAACCTGTAAGATGAGGGTGAGATTGGAAGAGGGGTTTGGAGAGGGAGAAGAAGAAGAAGCGAAGGAAGTGAAGTGAAGGAGGAAGAAGAAGAAGAAGAGGATTGAGAAACAACGAGAAAGCATCGTCGTCAACGGCAGAAGGAAGGAAGGGTGGCAGACAGAGCTGTCTAAAACGGTCCGACGTTTTGTGTGGTCAGTCGGTTGGGATATCACTTTCCAAATTGGTTCATAATGTCTTTCAGCTACTTTAGTAGAGTAAATCCCTAACCTAGCCGTTTGAATAGCATGCTTTATGATTTTGATTTTAATTTTAATTTTTGAGTAATATTATTTGTAGTTCTTCTATAGAATATCAAATTCATATACTTACGTCAATCATTAGATAAGATGTAGGTTATAAATTAAATAGGATTTATATCCTATCTAATGAGAGATAAATGGATTGCTTATATACCTAAACTGATTAATCCGATAAAACTTAATAGAGATTAAGCTTCCCAACGAGAATTTTTATCATTCCATAGCTCAACATTGAGACCTTATATTAGAGAGTCCTATTGTTTTTTGCGCATTTTATTTGATATTTGTATAGAAAATGCTTGAATATGTTTCGTTTTGTTCGTGGAGAATTATGTTGTGCATTTTAGTTTGAATACGCTTTTGTCTAAAAACTGTTGAGCTAAATTTCCAATTTCACAAACTTCTTCAAGCTTGGTCGGTATAGTTTTTTTTTTTCCTTTTTCAGTAGAAAGGTCAACATAAAATTCCAAAACCAAGGAATCATGCACGAGTCAGTTTTAGTTCTTAGTAGAATTGTGTAAAAGTGGGTTAGAACCATTGAGCCAACCCTGCTAACCCATCAAAATGGAAGGTTGGGTCGATAAATTGCAACCCATATTAATTCAGTTCCCCTTGACTCAGCTTGTACAATCTACTAGTTAAGTGGGTGGCCTTTAGCCAGTCCCATTACCATTAAAGCTAGGCTACTCCCTCATGTTGAATCCTGATAGCCTAAGCTACTCCCTCATTCTCTCAACTCTTTTTTATTCAATCCAATTGACCAAAGAAATTGTTTTTTTGATCCAATCCATGACTCCCATCTTATCAAACAAAACCCTTAACTCAGACTAAAAACCGAAAAAGAAGAAAAACCCTTAACACAAAAGCTTTCTTCTTCGCCTCCCAGCGCTGTCCCGTAGCTAATCCGATGTCGTCTCTTCCGAACGTCGTGCCGCCATCGCGGCTGTTCGTTGCCAGCAGCATGACTATAGTGCCACATTGCACTTTCTCTATAAATCTATGTAGCTTCGCTCCTCTTTATACTTAGTAGCTAAACTTGATATGAGAGGAAACAAGGTACATCTAAGTAGCGCTAGACTTGGTCTAAAGCTTGTTAGGCTAAGCTTATTTAGAAGTCTGTTTTGTATTTACGAGGCTTGTTGGTTTCTCTATGAAGGCCTTATTACAATGGAAGTCTTTAATAGGCTTTCAGCTTAGGTTAAACATTTCAAAAGCTCATGATGATAATTTGCATAAAAAAAAAATTATTTATATTCATTGTGTATAGGATAATATGCCACCTCACACCTCAACTGCTAGATAAAGTATAGACTTTGCTCGAATGGAGATTATATCCCATATAATAATAGATAATATGTGAGTTGACACGTCCTATTCATAATAAATATAAAGATCACAACTCAATTTGCAAATAGAGATTTTTGTACATGAACACATCTAAGCTCATGATGAAAACGGTATATCACTATATTGATGCACTGACTGACACCCCATCAAATTATTTCATTTACTGACTTTACAAATAGTATGTGTAAGACTTAATCCCTCCTTTCTCTTCTTCTCCCTTCCCCCTTGTTTTGTTCATATTTAATTTTAGCATAAGTTTAACCCATTCTGAACTTGTTGGAGAAGAATGAGAAGTAACGGACCTACTTTTTCAGCAAGAACAAAGAACGTAGCCACCATGGCTGAAAGGTCTATGGCTGCACCTCCACCCAAGCCTGTGGTCGTTAGGGTCAAACGAAAACCATTTCAATCTCCAGTTGATGCTTTCTGTAAGTCTGTCTTTTCATGGATGTTATTTATATTTGCAGTACCTGGCAGCTTAGCTGCAATTGGTTTCAGTTTTCATTTCCAGATTTCCATGATTTTGTGAAGGACATACTAAAGACTATGAAAACTATAAAATTCAGTTTTACTGAAAACTGGAAGGCTGAAACCAAACACACCCTTTCTCCCAACCCTTTTCAAACTTGCTTGACAATGGTATGTTTGTTTTGACATGGCAATATAGGGTTGGAAATCAATGAGAGGCCATTGAAGCGCCCTCTTTTGGATTTTGGAAATTTGTGCATCTCTGATTCTGCTCAAAATGGTTTGCTACTTTTCTGTCACTCTTTGTCAATAAGAATGATTTTGTAGATGTAAATGTTGACATTATATGTGGTAAGAACTGTGAATAGCATTTACTAGATTGTTTGGCCTAGTTTGTCTCCTACTGGGGAGTTTGATCATTATATATTAGCTTATTTATTAAGTTTATGGATTTTGATCTCTCTTTTCTCTCTTTCCTTCCCAAATGGTGACATGGGTGCCTGTGTGTATGTGAACTAATTAATTTATATGATGTTTATTGTCGTTATAACTGTTAATGCAAAAATACTGATTTAGTGATGATAGTATTAGATATGGAAAGCCATTTTGATGTTATTTGTTTGGGTGGCGTAAGAGAAAGAAAACAGGAACTACTGGTAACAGAAACAACTCTTGTACTATCAGCTAATAATGAGGTACCTATGCATGTGAGAGAGTTGATGGATCATAATTGGGCTTGAATGAAACTCCTTCCTTAGCCAGAAAATCTGCACAATAATTGGCTCACATAGAAGTGTTTTGGACAAACACAACATGATCGTTTCATCCATTAGTGAATTTCAGTAACAATTGTGCCATAATCATGTGGATTTCTTTTACTAATTAGGCATTTTCACATTTAAGAAAACAAAGTTGTCATCGTTTAGGGTTAAAAAAAATGACTAATAACATATTCTCTTCCAGTATCAAGTGTTAAAGGCTTAGTTTATTTCAATATCTTTTTCCATCATGTGGATTTCTTTTGACCAATAACGTATTTTGGCATTTAGTAAACAATGATATCATGATGCCAGCAAAAAAAAATTGTCAAATGACCCACATGAAGAATTCAACTATAAATTAGTGACAAAATGAAGAGCAGTGAAAACTGCTAAAACTTTTTTTTCATGCTTAACTACTGACATAATTCCATTCTCCTTTAGTGGAATTTCACAACAAAAAGGTTTTCATGCAACATGTGAAGCCAATAAGCAGCTCTGAAGTCACCTTTGATGATGTGCAATCTTTCGTGGTTAGTTACCCATCTCGATGATATCATGATAGTGACCAATGTTTCTCCTTATGATGTAGCATCATGATATAAACTTCTGAATTAATGCTCTCTTGTCTGAATTCACATTGTATACTATCTTTTTCATGTTAGTGTCATTGAGTTGGACATCTCAATAGGTGGCAGTTTTTAATCATCATTGCACCACGCCAGATGCATAAGCACCTTACTGATTGACTGTTTCTTTAGGATCCTGGTTCCAGGGTGCGTATGAAACTAAATCAAGAATTGAACAAAGGAAGCACTTCTTCAAAAAGGATAATGCAAGCTCTCTTATTTACTTCTCCCCTCCTACCTCATTTGCATGTGCACATACACAGACACACACCTGTCCATGTGCATGCCTAAAGTCACCAAACTACTACTCCCTCCAGTTGTTTTTTGTGAATATGTTTCACATTGCTAATGATGATGTCTTTAACATTTCTCTGTTTCAATTGATTGTCCACAGAAGCAAGATCAGCTGTTGCTAAAAGCTAAACAAGAAAAAGAGGTCTGTTACATGGCTTGTATTACTCTTATTTATGTGTGCACATATGGCTGGACATTTATAATACTCTTTCTCAAGGGATGACATTATATTCTTCATTCTTCAACTTTTGAAATCTTTATTGAAGTCTCTTCAGCTTGCATGCCCTTGCATCCTTTCTTCACTTATATCCTTTTGTACTACTTTCAACTTCAACTGGCAGTTTCCTTTCTCGAATAATTTATAATACTTTATTAAGTTAATTAATAAGGGTGACATACTTACAATTTGATTACCCACATCCATCTCAAAACCTCTTCATTTATAGCTGTATATGTTGCCATCCCCGAGAAAGGTACCTTTTTAGAAGCAGGGGTAGAAGCAGAAATTTGATTTATGTTTGGATATAATTATAAAAGCACTTCTTATAATAATTTGAAATTGTTATACTGTTTGGATATGACAAATATAAAACTATTTTTTTTATAAAATTACAATGAGGACATGAAAATTCAATTCTCAAGAAATAGGTTTAGATAAAAAAATGTATTTTTAATACATAATAAATATTTTATAAAATTATAATTAAATAATTTAATTAACTATATTCTATAAAAAAAATAAAGTTAGAAAATATTTTAATAAAGCTTTATTAGATTTGTAGATAAAGAATATATATGTTATTATTATTATTATTATATTACACGTTCTCTTCTACTGTTTCTAATTCTAGAAGAACCAACTCTCTATCTACTTTTGAAAAAAGCTAAAATAGGAAAAAAAAAAAGGTACTTTGTTCATCCAAAATCACAACCATACACACCCTATGTCTCCTCTAATAATCTTTCTGTATCATTTGACTTCATCTAGGTTATAACGTGATTGGACTGCTTATCATATTGTGGCTTGTGTATTGCTTGTTGATTTTTAGCTATCATACCTACCTTGCTTTGCTTGTTGTATTGTGAATGGCCAATTAATCTGCTTGAATTGTAGTAAAGTCAATAAGTATAAGGCCGCTTTTATGTCTCCTCTCTAATAAGTACAGTTATTGTTTTTCCCAGTCTTTAGCAAAATATGCTCGCTCTGAACAAATATGGAAGAGCAGGAAGGGTTAAAAAGGGGCAGAAAAAGAGAAGGCATTACAAGAAATATGCCACTTCTTTGACATTGTTCGTGTTGACAGTGAAGACAACTCTAAGGAGGTGCAACAAGAGTAAGCATTTCCATAATTAAATTTTTTTTTTCTTTTGTTTGGAATCATCATTTGAAACCACTTTTTCCTGAGATTAACGCAGAGAAATATCCTTGGAGGATCAAAGACTCTTGTCTAGTTGCCTCCCTTTACTAAGAGAGTTTATTCCTAATGCTGTTGAAGAGATTGAAGCTGATATGCTTGCTCATCCCAAACAAGGTTGGGTTCTTTAGTTGCAAACCTCCATTAAAACATTACCACCAGTCTTGCTGCTTTTAGCCTGAGTTGCACTTATTTTATCTAAATCTTCAACACGATCCTAGAGATTTGGTACCTATGTGGACGCAGTTTATTTGCTTGTTGGATATATAAGAAATAAATGAGCTATCTTGTGGCATTTTATGTGTTATCAGCACTTTCAATCAATACTTTGAAATTGTTATCCTTGCTTAACTGTTGTCTTTTTCCAAACTTTTTCAATTTTGTTGGTTATGATGCATATTCTTTTGTGACACATACAGAGGATTATGCGTTTGACCTCTACATTGTGAAGGATGAGACACAGTTTGTAATTTGTGTGTGCATTTCCTTACCAATAAGCCACATGAGACACAGTTTGTAATTTATTTATCGCAAAAGTTTATGCTAATGATTCATAGTACAAGCCTATCAAATGAAGGTTATTGGAACCCTTAAACCAAGGAACAATATGATAGAAAATAGTCACAAAAAAAATCAGATGGTGTTTTATAAATTATGAAGTTGAGCCAGATTCTTCGGATGGAAGCAAGTATCGAAACAGGGACCTGCCAATAATGTACTGGATGGGAAGTGGACCCCTAAAAGGTGCAAACACAAAATAAATGTGTTAACTTCATGATTGATAATTGAATAATATCCCTCATAGGCTCATATCATCTACTATCCTGCATCTAAACATACCATTCATCTAAAGAAATATATCAAACCTCCCAAATTCTTCCTAAAACAAAATAGTGTTACAAACATTATTAAATAAGAAATGAAAACTTGTAATATAGTCTGATCTAAATTGAAAATATTAGTTATATTAATTTATTTTAATCTTTAACCAACAAGCTTATTAATCCTTTTAACCATGTTGACAGTTTTCATTTATAAAAATTTAATGTATATATAAACATTTGATTCACACATGAATTTGAAGTTTATTCAAACGAAAATATTATCCATTCAAAAATAAAAGAGAAAAGTACGCAAAGAAACAAAAAAATTACCAGTAGTGTGAGTCAAAACTATTATTACGATTATCTCCTAGCACAAAGACAAAACCTTCTGGCACAACCTACAACAGAAATTTAAAGGAAAAAATGTTAATTATACAGCCAAATTTCACATTCAACAAAAAATACATTACAAGGGGAAGAAAATTGAACTTCATACTACTAATATAAAGTATTATACCAGTGGATCCATTTCATAAGCAATTGGTTCCAATATGAATTTCTCTTCACGAGGGATACCATTTACAAATAGTTTTCTATCACGAATCTACCAATGAAAAAACATGTTAGATTAAGGTACTATACTTTGAAAAGGAAAAATAAATATGGTACCTAAATATGGCCTAAAACAATATATTTGAAGAATGAATTACTCCAAAATATAAGCTTACTTCAACTAGGTCCCCAGCCTTAGCCACAATTCTCTTTACAAACGGATAATCAGAATCATATCCATAAGCCTACAAAGAGTTTCAAAGGATAAATGTCATCAAAACCACAATATAAAATTAAAAGTATATAAGCAATTACAATGATACACAATTGAAGTAGTACATGATACCTGTAAAACTGGTGGCGCATTAAATACTACTACGTCTGAAACACTAGGCTTTCTGAAGAAGAAGGAAACCTATTACATTATCAACAACAATATGTAATAAAGTCAAAACAAGTAAAAGTAAAACAATGCTACTTGCTTTTTTAAATTGGATTTATTACAATTAGGTTTCTAGTTACATTAGTTAATTAAGCCGAGAATCAATAAAGAGCTACATCTCAGCCATGCACTGATAAAGAATAAAAAACGGAAAGTGGGGGCAATCAAACATCACATTGTTTAAGGATACAACCAAAATAGCTTTTTTAATAATTCTCTCAAAAGTTAGCTTTTGTGATAGAGGTAGGCTCACAATTTTAAAAGGAACTGAAAGCTAAATTCACAATTTGTTGAATAGTGAAAAGAAAGCTAGATAAAGTTTCACATAGTTTAAATTGGGTCATATTCACAGAAAAAATAAATTCTAAATCAATGATTTAAGTTTGAGATGTGTTGGGCCAGTTTTGTGAAGAAAATTGTGTAACTCGAACCAACTTTAACTAGATCCATATGGGTTGGATGAAGTCGTATTGTCGAGTTATATTGCTTTTTCCACAAAAAAGAAAATACCAACTCCTATATGTTATAAATTATTAAAGAAAATTCAATACATTTAGAAAAAAAATTAGCAAAATATATATATATATATATATATATATATATATATATATATATATATAAACTTGCATAATGTACTTACAATTCAGTATCAATCAATCTAAAAAGCATAGAAATAAACTATAAAAACATATACATAACAATAAATATGATAGTTGTCATAGTTTGCAAAATAATGTAATCTTAGTTTCATTTGATCTGGTTAGATCATCATGTTTGTTTTTCAAATTCTTACTCGAATAATTTTTTTTTAATCCAGTTAACCAGTTTGACCCAAACTAACCCTAAAGTCCAAATAAACTTCAAAAGATTGATGATATAAATGAAATCAATAATTTTTTATAATTATCTACTTAAACAAGAACTTCATAGAATCTAACCTTTTCCATCAAAATACAATCACCAATATTCAAGTTCAACACATTGAATCCGAAGGAATTGTCCTTGGTTCACCCAAGTTTGAGTAAAAGAAAAAGCCAACGTGATAGCAGTGAATATTGTCTTCACATCCTTCCTGAAATTCCAAACTGGTAGCCAACTTCTCCTCACAATACCTTGATGATTTGTGTCACTACTTCTACCATTATCTACTTTGGAACGTTCCAAAACATGATTTGTCGGTTCACTACAAGGAAACCATTTGGAGCCATGGAAAAATGGAATAATTGAATTTGCTTTAATGGAGAAATTCCAAATATACATTGAGATGTATCTAATGCCCGAAATCTTGAGTTCCATATTGCAATTGTATCAAGGATCAATGATCTTTTGCAATGATTACCCATGTGGACATAGCGATGAAACTGAAGTTTCAAGTTGTAGCCAATTATACAATAATCGGCCAAATATTCATGGAAGTGTAAGGTCCTAGGGTGAATGGTTGGTGATAAGGCAAGACTTTTGGCGATGAAGTGAGATTTGGAGAGTGTTGCTTTGATGGCCATAATCACAAGCTTGGTTAGGCTGATATGAGATAGGATATTATATAACATGAACAATGCCAACAGGCAATATGTATACAGCACAAATCCTAATTAATTGGGTGGCTTAAAAGGAATTCTAATCATAAAGGAATGTACGACAAATATTAACTAAAATGACAAAAAAATATCTTTCACAAAATAATTATTATGACAACTCTTTTAGAAGAAGATTAAATAGGCCATTATAAAATGACATTATGAATTTTGTTATGAATAGTCAAATAAAATAGATTGGTTTACAAACTTGGCCCACTCACTAAGCCCGATTTGGCACACCCATGCTTTTCAAGATCTGGGTTGGGGTCAAACCCACCCGGACACCAAAAGCATCCACATGAAAGCGGTTATCAAGGTTGTGCTCCCCATTCTCCACTCGGCCCAGAACATGGGATCACGATGATAGGAAACACGATATGCCTCCTAAACCCAATAACCACCTCCAAGACACCTCTATAAATACTCCTAGGAACTTTAGGTATATTTTTTTGCGTTCACTCATACTAACACCTCTCTAAGCCTTTGCTTATTTGCCTGAAGTCCTTAGGTATACACCCCTTTTTTCTAGACATGAAGCATTGAGTTATGGCCACCTTTCATTCCCAAATCCTAGTTATGAGGGACATTCCAACCTTACTTTTTTACCTCGTTACAACATTTTTAAGTTGATGTGATCACATTATAGCCTTGGGCCTCATTACGATCAGAAACTAAAAGTAGTTTTTGGAAAAAAAAATTTAAGTTTCAATTATATATAAATTTTAAATTATATAATCACATTTTAAAAAACATACCCTTAATCCCTTATTATGTTACTTGCAACTTTTACATCGATAAGGAAACTACTACACTATACTACATCATCACCATACACTATACACTATCCCATGCTGATGGTTTATTTTCATCTCGACTCTTCCACCACCACATGGCATGGTAAAACCTCAATCTCACGTGCTTTTTGTTGCACCATCCAAACACGACGTCGTTTCAAGTGCTGAACAACACGCGCCAACATTATGTAAAAAAGCACAAGTCACATAATGGTAAAATAAAGGAGTAAATGTTTAATTGGACCTGAAATAATGAAAGTTGTCACGACCTGATTTGGAAACTTGAGCATGTGAGGAATCTCATCCTCACGTAAGCCTTTGGGTGACGTGTCTCTAAATGAATAAAATGGCATAAATTCATATTTAAAATATGATTTCCTTTTAAATCTTTATTGTTTTCTCCAATTAAAATTGAATCTTCGAATTCATAAAATTGAAGTATTTAATATACAAAACTTTGAAAACATATTAATCACACTTTGAAAATCAGTTCAACACCTAAAACCAAATCATAAATTCATCTCTAGCTCGTTACATAAAACTTTAATCATAGTCTACATTTCGAATACATACTTGAGCTTTGAAAACATATACGTAAATGTTTCTAACCCTTAAAATTAAATATATAACCTGAAAATAAATGCTTAGCTCTGATCTTACTCGCATATCTACCTGGAGCACTATACTCTAACATGACTCTAATATAAGCCTTGCTGAGAGTAAGACTCACCATTGGAAACAACTATGTCTACTAAATTGGAGTTTGAATAATATCTGACCTACAGCTATGAGAAGGAAGGGAGATGAGTGAGTCAACGGACTAAGTGAGTGAATTCTCACCCATCACTCACATGGGACAACCAAGGAATGTACAATATTATAATATAAATGTAGCAAACATAAATTATTTGGTATTTATATACATAATTATATAGGAAAACACTCTTCATTCCAAGTCATCATAATTGAAAACATTTCTAAATTCCAAAATCTATCATGAAATCATTTTTCATATATGCATTCATAATAGCTCTAAAATCAATAATCTCTAAAACATAAATACCAGGACTCTAATAGTGAAACAGGAATCTTTAGTTATGCATTTTATAACAATACATATGATATAACAAATTCTCAAGTTATACATGTCAACCATGGCATAACAATTTCTCTGCTGATCCCCTGAAGGATCTAAGTCATACTTAACTAGGTTCCATCTCTGATCTATGAGATTGTCCCTAAGGACAATTTGGTACCAAGGTTAACAATCATTTTTATAATTATTAACTCACTATTTGTTTCTCTATAGCTACCTTCTAGTTTCTAAATCATAAAAACTAATTATTTCTCTAAAATTCTGTTTTGGTCTCTTCTTTAGGTTTGAAAGTCTATCATATAATTACTTTACTCTTGAAGTCATAAAATCTATATATATATATATATATATATATATCATAATCATGCTATAGCCCTTTATAAAAAAAACATTTAAATATGAAAATTATTGAAATTTTGAAATCTCTAAACTTATATAACTCTAATAATCTGACTTTAACATAATTGTAACTGTGAAATCATGCCCAAGGGATCACCAATTTGTGGGCATTCTGATTTCATACCGACATAATATGTATCTGCAGTTGCTGATTCATCCTGAATTCCATTTTTTTTAGTATCATAAAACTGAATCTCTAAAGTATCATTTCTCAAGCTAACATCTCTTCATGAACTTGGTAACTCTAATATTATATTTCAAAATCAAAAGGGTTCATAATCATAATAACTTTAAAATTATAATAACATTTCTGTTCATAACACTAAGGCATACTCTGTTCAATATTCTTGCCAAAATATCTTAACTGATATTCAAAACACATATTTTGAAATCTCAAGTCTTAAAGCATAGTGATGTCATAAACTCTTAAAACATGTTTGATAAAATAGCAACTTGTTGCAATACAAAATTTCATAATAAATTCTTTCTTGAGTGTATAAAACATTTCCATAATAATCAATATATCATGGTCTCATGGTTTTCTAAAACATACTTTCACGTCATATTCAAAATTATACTCTTTGTTATAACTTACAAAATCATATATATATATGATTTTGTATATACATCTCTAATTTTATACTTGACAATCATCATGCATTAAACATAATCATAATGGCAAAATAAGACTATGAGTTTGAACCCACTCACCGTTTGAGGTTGGGAGTATGTGGGTACTATGAACTTGACCTCGATAACTTGGAATGACACTAGCAACTACCATAAAGCAACATAAACTCATAAATAATGATCAACTCTAACAACATTGGGGAGCATCCCCACTTGACAACAATGAGAGAATAATGACATGAAACCAAGAGCATGAAAGGGATGAAAAGAAAAGAGACATAACCTGTCAACAAATACATACCTTGAAGCTTGGGAGAGATAGTTTGAAGTGAGATTGAGAGAAAAGAGAATTTGGGGTTTGGGGGTGTGCTTCAGGTTTTTGAAATGAAAAACCCAAGCTTAAAAGGTTATAAAAAGGGGTTGGGTCTTAAGCAAAACTATGTCATTTTGATACTATTCTGACATTGTGGTGTTCACTGGGCAAGTAAAGCTCGCTGTAGTGAGCCTAGCTAATGCTTGGGGCATAGCTTGGCTTGATCACCCACTCGCTGCATGAGTAAAGCTCGCTCCAGCTCAGCTTGTTCTGCATAATTCTCCAGAACCTAGCTGCAACATGGTTTCTACAATCTAGGGCCCTTCCGACTACATGGGTAGGTCCCAAGGGACACTAAGATCGTACAAAATTTGTCTACTAACACGTGTATACCGAGTATTATAAAAGTATCACTTCATTCCTAAATATTATAAAATTTATTTAAATTATTTATTTTAGTGATTCAAATTAGTACCGCAATATACCTACTAATTCAAATAAAATTTTACAACTTCAGACACTAAATTGATAGTTTAATTATTTTAGGGAGTAAAATGAAGTTTGTATACAATTTTAGGATAGAAAGTGAACCTTTAAAAAAAAATTTGCGCTCAAATTGGTCCCAGAAATGTTTCGGGGACAAAGTCTATCAGAATTTAAAAATTTTAAATAATGCTCGCATTTGAATGAAAAGGACAAATTGATCTCTTTATATAATTCTATGTGGTGAAAAAGGATAAATTGCCTGATATAGTGTATGGAATTGTATCGAAGATAAATTTATTATTTTCTTTTAAAATATTAGAAATTAATTTAAGGCTTTTAAATTTTGATAAACTCTTTTATCTCTCAATACATTTATAAAGGATTAATTAAATATTTTGTCTTAAAATTTCGATGAAGCAGCAACCTAGACTGGGGCATGCGAATTGACCCAAATAAAAAAAGGAAACTGAAAGTGAAATAACGTAGATTTATTTTCTGAATTATATATATATATATATATATATAATTATAAAAAAAATTATATTTTTCGGCTTTAGGCTTTTCACTCTCTCTCCCTCGAAAATTTTGAAACCCAAGGTATGCAAAATTTCCATCTCCTTCTATTCTTTCATTTTTTTTTAATTTTTCTTTAAATCGTTCCCATTTTATTTTCCTTAGATAATTATAATTATAAATTTTTACAATGTAATACCTTAGTTTTAAATAAAAAAGTTAGAATTTTTGTTCACAAGGAAGGGTATCAATTACCCTTATCTTTCACTATGAATCCTATATTTTACTAAGTCTGGATCCTACACGTCCTTAGAAGGCTATATGGTAGAACCACATTATTGGAATCAAAAGTCCAAGTAATTGTTTCCAAAAGAAAAATAAGTTAAAGAATGATTTTTAATAAATTTTGTGAAACCTTTAAACATTTCGTTGTTAGCCCACAAGTTTATAAAATCTTAAAAACTCTCGAATTTGAACTAAAACCCAAAATTTGGATTCTGATTTGTTGGGATTTTAATTTTTATGATATTTTATTTGAATCTAAATGGGAGATACTTCCTTATTTACATTTATATTTTAAAGTTAATAGAGAGTAAAATAAGTGAGTATTGAGATAACCCAGATGTCATAATGATAGAAAAATGCATAAGTTGGATGAACTGTCACCGCTATGACCGCTATAGTGGTCACTGCGTAAGTTTAGGGGTTTTGGTGGCCTGAGGATCACTAGGTCCAGTAGTCATAAGTGGTGAGTTCAGGGCGCGTGAGAATTCCCTAACCACTATAGCGGTCCGTTGAAGCGTGAACAATGCCGAAACGGTGTCATTCCACTTACGGATCCCTCCCTTTTGATAAAACCCTTCGCCCACTTCTTCCTTCCCCATTTCGAACTAGAACCCTCCCCCACCACCATTCTCTCTTTTCTCTCATCCTCCATCAAATCCACTCCCTCCAAGCTTTAAGGTGAGTTTGGTTGTTAGTTTATGATTTTTGTCAAGTAAGACTCCCCAATATTGTTAGAGTTGTTTTAGAGCTATCTAGATGTTATTAGAGTTTGATCTTGGGTTTTATGGTTGTTATGGTAAGTTTTGGTGCCACACCACTCTCCAGAGCTCTTTTGGTTTTGTCGTCTCTTGTTCTCCAGAGTGGGTTCAATCCTATGATCTCTATGTTATTCATTAGATTTATTTTCATTAAAATGAGGCATAAATGCATGATTTTAGAAAACATCTCAAAGAGTTTAAAGATTATTGTTAATCTATTAAGTTTATGAAAATTTCATTAAGTTCTTGAGATAATATGAAATATATGTTTTAAGAAACTCATGGGATCATCTATCACTAAGTGATTTTTATAAAAAAAAGCCAAAGTATGAATATGTTTATAATTAAAGATTTCATGATTTTCATAATGATTTCAAGAGTAGTATGCTTGTATGATAGAACTTTTAAACTTGGAGTAAAGCCCAGTTACAGGGATTCAGAGAAAAGAATTGGTTTTTATGATTCAAAGACTAGACAGTGAATTAACAGTTTTCATCATTATGAGTATATTTATACATGATGGTTTATTAAGCATGAGTTAGAGATAAAAGTATGATATTAAAATTATGTAGTTTATGAAAAGCATATTAGCTTGACACATGGTTTAGAAATTCAGTTGAAAGAATTTTAGGATATGTTTGTGAGTTTTGATTTTGGAGGGAAGAGAGGGAAATGGAGGACTTGTAATTTTACACTAGAAGTCCTCTCCTTCCTTCCCTTCTTCTCCAAAATCTAAACTCACAAACATACCTTTAAGTAATCTTCATATGATTCATGACAGTTTGTGGCTACATACTCTGTGGGCCTTGAAACCACCATGTTTGCAAGTGGGTGATCCCTTGTTCATGGTTTCATAGTCGCAATTATGCTAAGGTTAGACTGTTAGAGTTACATAGATTTAGAGTACTATGAGTTTATTATTATTTTTATTTATTTTTAGTTGAGTTATGTATGATGAATATCATGAAACAGCCATGGAGATAATATTATGAAACATGAAGGCAACATCATTAAACAGACATGCTAGAAACTCCAGAAAATGGGACCTAGTTAGGCGCCCATACCTTTTCTGCGGGATGCGATTCACGGGACGTAAGATTATAGATAGAAGCTCATGTTTGCCAGAGGCTTAGCATTACTTTTCAGTTAATATAAACAATTATTATATTTACGTATACAATTATCATGTTCAGAATATGGTACTTATGATACAGAAAAAATTCATGATTAATTCAATATGTATATATGTAAATATGAAGAATGTTTTAGAACTTGTTTTATTATTATCATTAGTACTTTTGTTATTATTGTTATCTTTATTGTGGTTATTATGATTTCATGCATCCTATTGTTGTTGTCCCATGAAGGAGGTTATAGGTGAGAATTTGCTCATTGAGTTTTAGATGAAGCTCACCCTCTCCTTTTTCCCATTACAGGTATAGTAGCGGTTGCGGGTCCTTCTAGCCACCCTTCTCCAGTTGTAAAGATGCGAGTTGGTGAGCCTCACTTCAAAGTAAAGCACTCTTTTGTTGTTCTTAGAATGCTCCAATGTCAATGCGAGTGTGGGCAGAGTCCCGACTATAGAGTTATATGCATATTTTGCATCATGATTTAGACTTATATTGTATTTACATGAATATAGTTATTTTGAATATGAACAACTTAGTTTGAATTATATCACAACTACAGTTTCAAATTTTATTTATGAGAAAAGAGCTATTCAGGTTTATTATGAGTTTAATATGAGATTTGATTTATTATTTAAAATAGATTTTATGAAGAAAATATGCATATAGTAAGGCGTAGCGATCACGAGGCTTACGTGGGAACGGGAATCCTCATGTGTCGTCACGATCCAAATCAGGTTATGACATATAATTAACTACTTAAACAAGAACTTCATCGAATCTAACTTTTTCCATCAAAATACAATCACCAGGATTCAGAGTCGGACACATTGAACCCGAAGGAATTGTCCTTGGTTCACCCAAGTTTGAGTCAAAGAAAAGCTAATGGTTATAGCAGTAAATATTGTCTTTACAACCTGCTTCCTGGAATTCCAAAAATTTGGTAGCCAACTTCTCCTCATAATACTCTGATGATTTGTGCCACTATTTCTACCATTATCTACTATGGAACGTTCTAAAATATGATTTTTCGGTTCGCTACAAGGAAACCATTTGGAGCCATAGAATAATTGAATTTGTTTTAATCGGAGAAATTCCAAAGATACACAAAGATGTATCTAATGCCCTAAATCTTGAGTTCCATATTGCAATTGTATCAAGGATCAATGATCTTTTGCAATGATTACCCATGTGGACATAGCAATGAAACTAACGTTTCTTGTTGTAGCCAAATATACGATAATCGGCCAAATATTCATGGAAGTGTAAGCTCCTAGGGCGAATGGTTGGTGATGAGGCAAGGCTTTTGGCAATGTAGTGATATTTGGAGAGTGTTGCTTTGATGGCCGTAATCACAAGCTTGGTTAGGCTGATATGAGATAGGATATTATATAACATGAACAATGCTAGCATGCAATATGCATAGAACAAATCCTAATTAATTGGGTGGCTTAAAAGGAATTCTAATCATAAAGGAATGCATGACAAATATTAACTAAAATGACAAAAAAAAATATCTTTCATGAAATAATTATTATGATAACTCTTTTAGAAGAAGATTAATTAGGCCATTAGAAAAAGACATTATGAATTTTGTTACGAACAGTCAAATAAAATAGATTGGTGTACAAACTTGATCCACTTGCTCAAGCCCAATTGGTAAGCCCATACTTTTTGAGATTCGGGTCGAGGTCAAACCCCACCTGGCACCCAAAAGCATCCATGTGGAAACGGTTATTAAGGTCATGTTCCCCACTCTGCACTCCCCAGAACATGGGATCACAATGACAGGGAACACGATATGCCTCCTAAACCTGATAACCAACTCTCAGGCACCTCCATAAATACTCCCATGGACTTTAGGTATATTTTTTAACGTTCACTCATATACTAACACCTTTTCTAAGCTTTTGCTTACTTGTTGATGGAGTCCTCAGGGTACACATCTCCCTTTTCTGGACACATGAAGCACTAAGTTACAGCTACCTTGCATCCCCAATCTGATTACCCCTTGGGTTACGAGGGACATTCCAACCTTAGTTTTCTACCTCGTTGCAACCTTTTTAGGTTGATGTGATCACATTATAGCCTTGGGCCTTATTACGATTAGAAACTAACGGAGTAGTTTCTGAAAGAAAAAAAAATTAAGTTTCAATTATCTATAAATTTTAAATTATATAATGACATTTTAAAAATCATGAAACAAACATACCCTTAATCCCTTATCATGTTACTTGCAACTGTTTACATCGATAGTGAAACTACTACACTATACTACACTATCACCATAGGCTATACACTATCCCCGATGGTCTATTTTCATCTCCACTCTTCCACCACCACCACATGGCATAGTAAAACCTCAGTCTCACGTGCTTCCTGTTGCACCATCCAACCACCACGTTGTTTCAAGTGCTGTGAACAACACACGCTAACATTATATAAAAAAGCTCGAGTCACACAATGGTAAAATAAAGGAGTAAATGTTTAATTGGACCTGAAATAATATGTCATGACTCGATTTTGGCATTTACTGGCACGTGAGAAATCTCATTCTCACGTCAGTCTTGTAACCAGTGGTTCTCTACATGCAGTTAACTATAAAACCACTTGAAATATAGCTTCATTTTCTATATATAAACCACCTTCTTTTAGATCGTAATAATCAAAACTAAAATTTCATAATCTATTTTTAAGGTCTAGATCATAGTATCAACAAATATACGTAAAGTTCATCATATACAAAGTAACCATAAATGGCAAAGTTTTATAAATACAATCCCAAAATAACATTCTAGTATGCAAAACCATGTAAAACTTAAACCATGCTCTACATGCGGATCCTGTTACATCAACATTGGAGCACTCTAAGCAAAACAACAATACTTTACCTAGCAAGGCTCACCAACCAAAATCTAACATTGCTAGGAAGATCCATAACAACTTGTATAAATAGGAGATGAAAAGAGAGAGAGGAGAGAGAGAGAGAGAAGGAGTGTGTTTTTACACAAAAACTGAGTGAGTGAGTTTTCACCTAAAACCCCCTTCATGTGACACCAAGGAAGAAATGCATAAAATCATAGTAATATCAATAATGCTAAAAAACATTTCATATTTATATATACATAAATATATATTCAAAACATTATTTCATAATTCAACTCAACAATATCACAATAGAGAAACATAAATCTCAAGTTATGCAGAACCTGTGACATAACAAATAAATCTCCAGTTATGCCTGGAAACCATGGCATAACAAGAATCTGTTGTCTGTTTCTGGCCCTAGGCTACTTGGTACCAAGGTTAATGGATTAATTGCCGTTACACACTGTTTCTTTAGCTCCTTTGCCAACAAGAAAACCAAATCTTTCCTCTAATTTCTGCAAAAGGGTTCTATCCTAGGGTTCAAAAGCTTTGTCCTATAAAACATATTGCATTGGAAATCATATAATCCTTAAAATAGCTCTAAACAGTCATAATCATAATCCAGCTCTTTATAAACCCATTTTTGCAACAATGGTCCCATGAGTTTTCTTGAAGATACAGTTCATGCTATTAGGATAACCATAAATTCATAATTCAGCAATCTTAATTATTCTTAAAAGTAAATTCTAAAATCATATACTGGTTCATATTTTGATGAAAATAGCTATAATAGCTAACATATAGATTACAAATGTGAACCCACTCACCTGGTGGTGGAATATGAAGGCACAAGAGAATTATAAGAAGTAGGAATGACACCAGTATATGCCATAGAATCAATAGAATCCTAAATAAATCTCTAAATACCCTAACTTTACCTTATCCATGGTGAAGGAATATCATAACATTGAAATCATAGAGAACATCCCTAAAAACATGAGAAATTGGGAGAAAGGAAGCAAAAACCATAAGCTAAACATACCTTAAGCTTGAAGGATGAAAATTCAAGTTAGATTTAAGAGAAATTGAAAAGAAAGGGAGTTAGGAGGTAAAGGGGTAAAGAGCAAAGTTCTTCACATTTAGGGTGTGTTTTGAGTGTGTTTATGGTCTGAAAACCTGAAAAATGGGGTTTTTATAAAAATTATAGTGCTAAGCTCTCATTTGAGCACTGAGCCCTTCACCAGAACGCCTAATTCCCTATGCTTGCACCTTACCTGCCTGACCTACAACGCTTATTTTAGCTTGCAACGCTTCTCTTTTCCTCATATTTCAAGTTATAATTCAAGTAAGGCCTATCAATAACATGAGTGGGTTCAGAAGAACGTTATGGCTATCCCGAATTTGCTTAGGGACATGTCTACCTAAGGTATTACATAATGAAATTATCACTTTAATTCCTAAAAGTTGTAAAAAATTATTTAAATTATTTATTTACGTGATTCAAATTAGTACCCATAATATACCCACTAATTCAAATAACTTTTTACAATTTCGGACACTAAATTGATGCTTTCATTATTTTAGGGAGCAAAATGAAGTTTGTATACAATTTCAGGATGGAAGGTGAACCTTTAAAATAAAATTTGAGCTCAAATTGGTCCCTTATAAATGTTTCGAAGATAAATTAAAGTCTATTAGAATTTAAAAATTTTAAATTGGTTATTGTATTTGAAAGAAAAGGACAAATTGATCTCTTTGTAGTTATTGAAAAAGGATAAATTGAAATATAATATATAGAATTGTATAGATAATCAATTTATTCTTTTCTTTTAAAATATTAGAAATTAATTTAAAAACTAGTTTATCTCTCAATGTGTTTATAAGGGATTAATTTGACTATTTTGTCTTTGAAGTTTCGATGAATCAGCAGCCTAGGCCGGGGCATGCGAATTCGACCCAAATGAAAAAAAAAAACTGAGAGAAACGACTGTAGATTTCCCGAATAATATATATATATATATACAAAAAAAAAGAGTTATATTTTTCGGCTTCGGGCTTCTCACTCTCTCTCTCCGGAAACTTTGAAACCCAAGGTATGCAAAATTTCCATCTCCTTCTATTCTTTCATTTTTTTTTTTTTAATTTTTCTTCAAATCGTTCCCATTTTGTTTTCTTAGATTAGCTATGATCCTCTTGTAGATTTTTTTTTTCCTCTTCTTCTTCTTTTTCAGGTGCTGTTGTGATTGTTGATGTTGAGAACAAGCAACATTGCTCAAAAATTAACAATAATAATAATAATTGTTGTTCGAAGAAAAAAGTGAGCGGGGGTTGAAATTTGAATGCTTTTGATATTTGTGAATGGCATGCGAGAGAAGGCCTCAGTTCTATGAGGTTTGTTCCTCCACCACTTCTGAGAAGCTGGTAAAATTTCTCTCAACTCTTATGTGTCTTTTTTAGACCTAATTGTAATTTGCATGTTCTCAAGCTTCAAAATTATAGTATACCCAATTTAATACTGAGTGACTGTTATTGTTAAATGTATGAAATCCTAGCTAAATCTGGGTTACCTGTTCCTGTAATTAGCATGCAATGTATTATAATGTAACAAAGTGAAGTGTATTGAGTGCAAAAAGAAAACAAAAAATTGCTATTCTTTTTTACTGTGCACTGTGCTCAAAGGAAAATGCTTGGTTTTAGTTGGAAAGTGACTGGGAAAGTGCAAAAGATATATGGCCTGTTTGGTTTCAGTTTTTATTTTCTTTTTTTGTCAGGATTATCTGAATGAAATAATGAAAACATGAAATGAAAACTGAATAGAATTTTATTGTTTTTACTGTTTTTAATATTTCCGTTACAAAATCCTGGAAACAAAAAATGAAAATAGGAAATGAAAACAGGATTTTTCACTGTTATTCTTTTTGCTGTTTTAAAAGGAAAATGCTTAATTTTGGTTAGAAAGTGAAGCTGGGAAACTATATCTGTGTTGGTGGTACCATAAAGTACTAAACTTTCTGGAAAAAAGTCACCATTTTGTGAACATTGGTATAGAAAGTGGACCTTGAAAATTGTGAAGATTCGCAGAAACAGCTATCTGGTTTGTAGTTTCACTGTTTGATTATCCTTCTCAGTTGCCAGTGTCACTTTCTATAAGTGAATGCGTGAGGAATGAATGATATCGGTTCATCTTATGGTAAAATGCTGCTTGGGATTTTGATGTTTGTAAGTGAATTCTTTTTCTCTTCCAGAAAATTCCAGCTGGATTTATTAGTCACTTGGAGGGCAGGGCATATGGGTTGGTGTCATTAACAGGTCCTAGTGGAAAATCTTGGCCAGTTCAGTTAATTAAGCAGGATGATGATATGTTCTTCCATCATGGATGGCCAGCATTTGTTGGGGATCATTGTTTAGAATGCGGTGACCTTTTGGTTTTCAGATATGAGGGTCACCTGAATTTCACCGTGCATGTGTTTGATAAGAGTAAATGTGAAAAAGAAGCGGCATTTCATTGTGATTGCAGTCAAAATTCATGCGACTTTGATAATACTAGAGGACAGAAAAGAGATAGGAATGATAATTGCTCTTTGGACATTGAAGGGCGTCTAAAGAAAATGAGAGGCAGTGCCATTGAGAACCAGGAACTTAAGCTCCATGTAGTTGGTAAAGATTTATCGCAATATGAGGTCGTAAAACCAATTAGTATGTTCAGAGAAAAGGAAGAAACTTCCAAAGAATATTCAGCTAGTGATGGCCACGTACCTTCGCGTGGAAAATGGCAATGAAGATGAAGGTAAAACTAGTTTGACTTTGATCGTTTTCTGGGTCTCACAAAAAATGTCTGTTAATACTAATCTAATATTGTATTGTGAGCTGGTACTTATCTAGAAAATCTTAAACTCATGCTTGCTTGGATTGTTCAATTCAATGCAGAGTCTGCCTTCCTGTATAGAAGTGGGAAGGAAGATGATCAATATATTCTCAGTGGTGTTTCACTATCGAATTTATCAGCACTTGACGAGAAAAAGGTAGCTCGGTCATTTACTTCCTCTTTCCATATTTTGTCAAGATCATGAAGAGCTTCAATGTTAGCGGTTCATACACTCTGGTGGGTTGTTTGTTCCCTTTTGTGGTCCTTAGTTGTTATCAATGTCTACCCATATTTTTTAAGTCACATGTGTAGTGTTCCATCTGCTTGAGAAATTGATCTGATTATGTAAATTAGTTTTACCCTATTTGTATTGCTTCCTTCGTATATGGGGGTGAAAGCATGGATCAAAGCACTTAAGATGCATAAATTACCAGTAAAATATGATCTCAGTGAAAGTGAATGTCTACCTTTGTTTGATTTGAGCTAGTCTCAACTGATATACCATATAAGTAAGCTTCTGCATCAGACTAGGTTTGAGACCATGTCTAGTGGTATGATATGACATTTAGAAATTGAATTTTGGACTGTTGCAATCTTCTGTTTCTCTGAAAGTAGCAATATTTCTACTGTTAGATTGGTTTTCTTCTCAATGACTTTGCTCAAAGCCATTAACCTTGAACTAGTGACTTTTACTCCTCTCTCTCTCTCTATATATATAGATAGAGCATGGGCACACACATAAAACGCTTCCAATACTGATTTCCAAATGGTCTAATGCAGAATATCCCATATCAATTTTCGATGGCAAATCTTCCAAACTGCAAGATAAAGATTATCCTTCATAATTTGAAAGGAGAACATTGGACTGTTAATTCTGTGCCAACAACAAGAGTGCACACAAGCCACACTCTTTGTGGAGGGTGGATGGCTTTTGTGCGTGGCAATAACATAAAGGTTGGAGATGTCTGCATTTTTGAACTTGTGCATGAGGGTGAATTACTTGTTCGTATTGCTGGGGTCGGAAAGGATCTGCTAGACCCAGTTGGGAAACTAGCTTTTAGTAGCCCTACTGCAGGACATGCTATCACTTGCCATAAGACTTCCAGATATATGTCAATGAATCCTAAAGTCAGTTCAAAATGCATAAGAAATGTTGATCTATCAGATAAAAAGTGGTCAAGGATTGGTCAAGAATCTGTTTTATCCGTTGATTTAAAGAAATCTGGTAGAGCTTCAAATACTTCTAAGAAGATGGGGCTTTGCACTCAGTCAAAACCTGCCCATAAAAAGTTGGGTAAGGTTTCTCCTCTATTTGTCCAATAAGTTAGCCTCTCAATTCTAGTTCAATGTAGATGTTTATCTTCTGTTCTGCAATAAACTTCTATGAAGTACTTTTATCTTTCTTAAAGAAAAGGATGATGATATAACTCAACTCTTTGAGAATTGAAATTGTATTAATTTGCCAGTGAAATGAAAAATAAAATTGGATAAATGCTGAATATTCCACCTATAAAAGTTTCTAACTTCCATATTATGACTTTGGTCACATTCTGAATTGTAAACAAAGACAGATGTTCAGAGGAGATATCGTGTCGAAGATGAACTAAGCTCACAAGCTAAAGCTGGTTTGCGAATGTTGTTTGCACTGGATGAGCAGAGAGTAGCACAAGCTTTTACTTCCCCTTATCCTAGTTTTGTGAAAATCATGAAAAAGTTCAATGTCAGTGGATCATACACTTTGGTGAGTTATACAAAATCATTCAGTGTCCTTGTTTACATGTTTTCTTTTAGAACATGTATTTAATTTGATGGTAAATCATTGAATGCCTGTCACATTGTAGAAAATCCCATACCAGTTCTCCGCCGCACATCTCCCTGCCTACAAAACAGAAGTTATGCTTCGTAATTCAAGAGGGGAATGTTGGACTGTGAACTCTGTCCCAGATGCAAAAGGCAGAACTGTGCACACATTTTGCGGTGGATGGATGGCCTTTGTTCGTGACAATGACATCAACTTTGGAGACACGTGCATCTTTGAACTCGTTGCTCACTGTGAGTTGAAGGTTTATATATCTGGGGTTGGAAAGGAAGGGTTTGACCATCAAAATGGTCAAGTGAAACTTAATAGTTTAGCTACTGTTCCACCTACCTGCTAACATTCTTGTTTGTGAGACAGATAAATCGATCTTCAATGGGGATGTTCTGTGTTGAGAGTTGCAAAATATCTCTTGCATATAGTGTACTTGTCAGTAATTTTGTACTCTCTAATGGTATATATGTGTAACACTCCACCATTCACGTCTCAATTTATCATTAGCACAAGACATTAGCCTATATTGTTCTTGCCTATTATGCATATTAGCCCATAATATATATTGATTATCCCTACTATGCCATTGCTTTTAACTTATTGTCATTGTCTATTAGCCTATATTGTTCTTGCCTATTAGCCCATAATATATATTGATTATCCCTACTATGCCATTGCCTATTATGCCTATTAGCCCAAAATAGTGCTCTGGTTCCTATTGGATGTTTATCCTCTTGGAGGGTATCTTATTTCTTGTCTTATTTTTCACTATTTTGTGTAATCAATGTATTTTTGTTCTTTAAATAAACATTAATAGTTTGATTATGTATTTCGTACGTATTTTCTGGTTTTATATTGTGTTGTGTTTTGCTTTAGTTGTTTAATAATATCATGCCTTGTGTTAACAGAATGAAGCAATGGCATACAAGAGATCTGAGAAGAATTAATGAGACTGAATGTGTATTGATTTGATTGTGTTGTAAATTGTATGTACAAAGATGAACAGCGGCCTTTATATATATGAAGGCAAAACTAAAACCCATAAAGACTTAAACAAATAGCTAGCAAATAACTAAATTATAACAAACAGTTTGCCAGCTAATGAACATTTATCTAGTGCTCGTTTGAGGCTTATCTTATCACCTTGACGCTAAGAAAATTTTAAATTAAGCTCAATAAGATATAAAATCTAACAAAATAATCAGTCTTTTTGGATTGTGGATGCTAACAGGGTCTGACATACCGAGTTTTGACTTGCATGCTTGGCCTTTTTGGATTGTTTCTAAAAGGGGTTTTGGGGATTTTGAATATGGGGTGTTTTCATGGACTCAAGCAACTATATTTTGTTGAAGTTCTATTATGTATTGTTTTTCGTGTAAGCATAGGTGCAGCGTAGGGTCTCTACCAAAAAAAAATTAAGTGCGGCTTAGGGATATATAGACTTATGCTGTGGTTTTAAAATTGGGGGATTTGGAATTCAACTTGGTACAGTGGCAGCACAACACAAGAAGTTCAAGGGATGCTATAATTTCATGTTAACAAACTTGGTGGAGATTCAGAATCATGTTTTGATACGAGTAATTATTGGAGATTGGTGAGTGATTACTGAAAGGGTGGAATAATTTTAGGTTTGGTTTTTTCTGGCAGTTTTTGTGTCATTGCTCCTTGATGTAAGAGGATTTCTGGGATGCCTTCTGGTTGTATCTCTGCACTCCTTTCATATTTGGGGAATTGAGTATTTTTAATAATTATGAAAAAAGACAGAATAAGAATTGTTCCTCCTTACCACTTCTATAACTTGACTTCATAATTGCATCACGTGTTCAAACTATTATAACAAATAAATAGTTAACACAGATTTAAGATAACTCATAAGGTTTAGATGTGTTAGGTACCAAAACAAATATGTAAGGTACGAACACTGATATTTCATTTAAAAAAAAATGTATGAAGGTGAGCCGGTTAAAATATTATCAAGTAAAATTTGGGGATGTGAAAAACTTAATTTGGCCTAGTTGTTTAGTTTTATTTTGGCACATTTACAATAAAAATGGCTTTCATCAATTTTATTCAATATATACTAACTCATTTACTGGTTTCACTGACTTTGATTTATTGTAGGTGTATTTAAGAATAAATTGTAAGAATTGGACCTATATAAGAATTTTTCTTACTTGTGTTGAAAGTTGGAGTTCAGTTGGGAATAAATACCATGCATTCATGTTGACCAAGAGCTGGTACTCAATTGAAGTTCATGATCGCTTGGTAGATCACTTGGCGTAATGCCATAACAATATAAGCAAGTTCCCAAAAAAAAAGAGCAAGTTTGGAAAAATTGGAAAGGATCGGATGCGTAGAAGACAAAGTAGAGACTCAATATAGTTTAACATAGCATGCTTTTTTCTCATTTGATAAAACTAAATAAAAGAATAACTTTTCTATTAAATAGTATAATTAAAGACAGAAATGATTCTTACCTTTGGGATTACTTATTATTTTTCTTTGTTGGTAATAAACATATTCTTAATTTATCTTAACAATAAACTTTTTTATATTTTATTCATATATTATATCATATAAAAATATAAATCTTTTTAATTATAAAAATCACTATGAGACTTTAATAAGAAAAATATTATTTGTCCTTCATTATATGTGACAATGTTACTCATACTTCATTCACTATTGGCTGTGTAATCTCATTCAAGTAAAATTCACATCTAATCTAATAGTGAATGAATATGAGTTAGTAGTGTCACATACAACAAATACAAATAACACAACTTCTTTAATAAATCCATACCATGTGTTCTTCATGACTATTACCATTCCAATTTCAAAAATTGGAAAGGACGAATGGAATAGAAGAACAAAGGATAGGTAAAGTCAGGTTGGACAAAACCTCTTGACCCATTTTTCAAAAGGTAATTTTGTTTAGTGTGAACCTAACCGAATGATCCAATTAATGAACGAGTTGACCCAACATTGAAATAATAAAGATTTTGACAGTATACATAATAAAATTATAAAATTTTACGAATGAAAAATAAAATTCAAAAGATATCCTACAATATATTTTTCAAAACAAACCATATAACTATTAGGTTATTTAAAATATATTAATTAAGGTATAGAATAGTATAATTCATCACTAAGTATTTTTAAAAAAATATAGCTTAAAAGAGTTGTTTGACTTAAGGGAGCAGATGAACGCAAAGCAATTCTCAAACTCAATTCAAAAAGTATATCAGGTCAAATTTGAATACTTGAACCTAACCAATAGGCTTTGCCTGACGAGTCATGAACATCCCTTAATATAGAAGGCGAAATAAAGACTCCATATAGTTTAACATAATATGCTTTTTTTTCACCTAATAAAACTAAATAAAAGAATTATTTTTCTTAAATAATATTGTTAAAGAGAGAAATGACTCTTAACTTTAGGATAATTTATTACTTTGCTTTGTTGATACTAAACATATTCTTAATTTATCTTAACAATAATTATTTTTTATATTTTATTCACATTTTATATCATATAAAAATATAAAGGATAAATTATACTCATCTCTCCTAAGATTTATTAAAATTCATCTTACCTTCTCTAATAGCATCAACAATTAAATGATTTTAGGTTAATTATCAAAATTACCCTTCATCTTTCTTCCTTCATCATTCTGAACTACAACCCAAGCCAACTCTTGCAAAAACAGAGACCACAGTCCTAGTGATGATGACTAATCGCTGTTTTCTTTTGGATTTTTCTTGGATAGATACAAGTCTATTAATTCAAATTTAGGCACACTCATATAAAAGTGTGTATGACCTATATATATGAGAGATTATATGTTAAATGTTAAATAAAATTAATGAGTCCCACATTTTATTGTAAATGTATGTAAATATGAGTTGTTAAGTAGCTTGTGTAGTGTTCCATCTGCTTGAGAAATCGATCTGATTGTGTAAATTACTTTTGCCCTATTTGTACTCCTTCCTTCATATATGGGGGGTGAAAGCATGGGTCAAAGAACTTAAGATACATAAATTACCAGTAAAATATGATCTCAGTGAAAGTGAATGTCTACCTTTGGTTGATTTGAGCTAGTCTCAACTCATATACCATATAAGCAAGCTTCTGCATCAAACTTGGTTTGAGACCATGTCTAGTGGTATGATATGACATTTAGAAATTGAATTTAGGACTGTTTCAATCTTCTGTTTCTGTGAAAGTAACAATATTTCTACTGTTAGATTGGATTTCTTCTTATTGACTGTGCTCAAAGCCATTAACCTCGAAGCAGTGACTTTTACTCCTCTGCGTGTGTGTGTGTGTGTGTGGACACACACATAAAACTCTTCCAATGCTGATTTCCAAATGGTCTAATGCAGAATATCCCATATCAATTTTCAATGGCACATCTTCCGAACTGCAAGATAAAGATTATCCTTCATATTTTGAAAGGAGAACATTGGACTGTTAATTCTGTGCCAACAACAAGAGTGCACACAAGCCACACTCTTTGTGGAGGGTGGATGGCTTTTGTGCGTGGCAATAACATAAAGGTTGGAGATGTCTGCATTTTTGAACTTGTGCATGAGGGTGAATTACTTGCTCCGTTGTTCGTATTACTGGGGTCGGAAAGGATCTGCTAGACCCAGTTGGGAAACTAGCTTTTAGTAGCCCTAGTGCAGGACATGCTATCACTTGCCACAAGACTTCCAGATATATGTCAATGAATCCTAAAGTCAGTTCAAAATGCATAAGAAATGTTGATCTATCAGATAAAAAGTGGTCAAGGATTAGTAATCCGTTGATTTAAAGAAATCTGGTAGAGCTTCAAACGCTTCTAAGAAGAAGGGGCTTTGCACTCAGTCAAAACCTGCCCATAAAAAGTTGGGTAAGGTTTCTCCCGTATTTGTCCAATAAGTTAGCCTATCAATTCTAGTTCAATGTAGATGTCTATCTTCTGTTCTGCAATAAACTTCTATGAAGTACTTTTTATCTTTCTTAAAGAAAGGGATGATGATATAACTCAACTCCTTGAGAATTGAAATTATATTACTTTGCTAGCGAAATGAAAAAGAAAATAGGATAAATGCTGAATATTTTCCACCTATAAAAGTTTCTACCATCCAAATTATGACTTAGGCCACATTTTGAATTGTAAACAGAGACAGATGTTCAGAGGAGACATCGTGTTGAAGATGAACTAAGCTCACAAGCTAAAGCTGGTTTGCGAATGCAGTTTGCACTGGATCAGCAAAGAGTAGCACGAGCTTTTATTTCCCCTTATCCTAGTTTTGTGAAAATCATGAAAAAGTTCAATGTCAGTGGATCATACACTTTGGTGAGTTATACAAAATCATTCAGTGTCCTTGTTACATGTTTTCTTTTAGAACATACATGTATTTAATTTTGATGGTAAATCATTGAATGCCTGCCACATTGTAGAAAATCCCATACCAGTTATCCGCCGCCCATCTCCCTGCCTACAAAACAGAAGTTATGCTTCGTAATTCAAGAGGGAATGTTGGACTGTGAACTCTGTCCCAGATGCAAAAGGCAGAACTGTGCACACATTTTGCGGTGGGTGGATGGCCTTTGTTCGTGACAATGACATCAACTTCGGAGACACGCGCATCTTTGAACTCGTTGCTCACTGTGAGTTGAAGGTTTATGTATCTGGGGTTGTAAAGGAAGGGTTTGACCATCAAATTGGTCAAGTGAAACTTAGTAGTTGAGCTATTGTTCCACCTACCTGCTAACATTCTTGTTTGTGAGACAGATAAATCGATCTTCAATGGAGATGTTCTATGGTGAGAGCTGCAAAAGATCTTTTGCATTCAGTGTACTTGTCAGTGATTTTGTACTCTGTAATGGTATATATGTGTAACACCCCACCATTCACATCTCAATTTATTATCACCACAAGATATTAGCCTATGTTGCTCATGCCTGTCATGCCTATTAGCCAATAATATATTGATTATCCCTACTATGCCATTGCTTTTAAATTATTATCATTGTCATTGTCTATCACTATCCTTAGGATCATGGAATATTGATCTCGTACAGGCAATTAGCAATCTTTGATTTTGACTTTGTGAAACAAGGCTGTCCATTGCTCAATGTTGTTCCATATTGATTAAGTTTTCATCATTAATGAGTCGATTGTTGCTTTGTTACCTTACTCCAAACAATATACTAAGAGCATGTTTGTTTCACCGTTGCACGCCATTGGTGGGTTGGTCGAATGGCGTTTTGACCTTTTTCCCCAAGTAAAACAAACAAGCCATTTATAGATAAGATGAGTTTTTATGTGGTACCTCATATGTTTGGTACCTATAGTGAATGTAAATACTCTCTTAAATTGAACTTCTCTATAATTTAAAAAGAAGTAAAAGTGGGCTAAAATTATAAATACAAAACCTCACAAAAACACATGCCAACAAATTGATTAACACGCAAAAGAGATTCATTAGCATTAAAAACATAATACAATATTTGGACGGTAAAGCTATGATTGTCAGCATGTGAATGGAGGGTGAGACAGGGAAGGGAAGGAAAATTTTTATTTGATGTGTGTTTAAAAGGGTTGCATAGGATGGAAGGACAAGGCAAGCAAGGGTCATCCAAGCCCCTTAATACCTCCCTCCACAGTAGATTTTGTGACCGCCCAATTTGAGGGACAAAAAGGCACTTCTTTGATGATTTATGCCGCTTCACTGCTTTAGTCTCATCTTTGAATATTATACATACCAAATAAAAAGACAAAAAGAAAAAATAAAATTTATAAGACCTTTCATTCCCGTCCTTTATATTAGAAACTTCCAATCAAAGGCGTGGACGTCTCCAAGTTTTAACTTCCACACACCTTTTATGTCAGATGAAGGTATCCGCTCTACATTGTGTGGTCCTTTCATGTTGTGTCATATGAGTTCAGTGATGTCTGTGATCAATCATGACTTGCACTTTGATATCTACGGTGGAATAGTATTATTTCAACAGTTATCCCAATTATATTTAATAATAATAAAAAAGTGATATCCCAATAATATAGTTACGGTATATTTGGTGTGAGAGTGAAGGAGCTGAAAAAATTGATGAATAATCTTCAACCGTCAAAATACATATACACTCCATCTCCCCATGCCTGCCCGCGCACCAAACACTCCCTCAAATGAGATTTATGTATCGTTTTGACTTGCGAATTTTTTGGTAAGTGACTTTTGGTTGAGATTAATTTTGGTTGCAGTGATATTTCTATTCATCCTATTCTTTAAGGGTTTTATAATTGGACATTAAGCTCATCCTAGTTATATACATCTTACTGTATTTGTGATTTTTGAGATAATACTTAAAAGAATAAGATATTTAGTAATGCTTTATTGAAAGATAATAAAAAATTATTGACTAAATACTCAAAAATAGTCCTTCAAACATATAATGGGGACCAATTATTCTGTTGAATTCCCAAAGTTTCATATTGGTCTCCTCATAATTCAAAGTAAAATCGATAAATTGATTATTTTATATAGGTGCATACATTGTATGAACAAAAATGAAGGGACCAATGTGTTTACTTATTTTTTAATTATGAATGATCAAGATGTGAATTTCAAATCCTAAGGATTAAAATGATAATTAGTCAAAATCATTTTAGGCTGAATGTGTATCACTGTAGTTATTTATTTCAGAGCACATGCTCTTGCCCACAAATAGATTCCAAAACCCTTCCTAAGTTGTAGCGTTATTTTCCCGAGCTAGCTGATTAACGCAGCTATGGGTATATGTGAGACTGCTTAGGCCGGGTTTGGTCAAATTCAAACCCAACTTCCATTTTTTAGACCAAATTATATTTTAAATTAAAATTTAATTCAATAATAATTCAATAAATGATTGGATTAAATTAGTCTTTAAATAACACATGAAGATTTAAATATTATAAATATTAAAATTATAAAATTTTATAAGTAAAAAATAAAATTAAGAAATATTTTATTATATATATTTTTAAAATAAATTATATCAATATAAAAATAATATCAAATCATATAAAATATATTAATTAAACTATAAAATTTCATAATTTATCATTTATTATTATAAAAAAATTTCTTCATAAAATTTATTTAATTTCAGACTGAATTAAATCAACCCAAATTCAATCCAAAAAAAACATATCGAATCAAATTTTAAGACAAATCCATCTCCATAAACTTTAAAGCTGGGTCGAGAGACGGATTGGGGTAGGTTGTGAACCCGACTGTACACAGCTATTTGCTAAAGTGCTCGATGCTCTTCTGTTGAAGAATCCACAGGACTGGAGAATCCGATACTGTGTTGTAGCATCAATCACTTCATTGGTCCCTTCTCCTTCAAATTCAATTGCCTATAACTCGAGGCACACTATAGGCTCACATGCAGTACTTCAATACGGTATCCATGAGTTTGTCAAGACAAAATTTCAATTGCTTTTAGGAAAAAAAATCAAGATAAGTTTTCTATTAAGGATATGTTTCGATTACTTGTAATATATATATATATATACATATATATATATATATATATGAATTATTTCTTATATAGAATTTTATTTTTATATGTAAATAATATAAAAGCTTTTTATAATTATATTAGTTATAATAGTTAATTTTTTATTTACTAATTAAAAAATATACAAATAAAAAATCTAATTGAATAACTGATATTGTATCAAAATTAAATTTTGTTATATATCTATTTTTCTTTCCTAATCAATTATAAACAAATTATTTTAATATTCAGACACATTAAATAAAAAATGAAAAACAGCATGACCCCTTTTTTTTCTTCCTCTTTTATTTGTTTTTCATTAAAATCTATGGGCGCCTCACTTTATCAGTTATTTGAGTTGCTTATGGGTCAAACTAATTTGTGGTTATTTTCAATTTGAATTGTTGCTTGTTTACTGTGTCGATCTTATGAGTTGAGTTTAAGCTAAATGTTTGAGCTCGTTTATAAAATGAGCCAAACTAGAGTTTTACAATTGAGACTATGTTCTTATAACTAAACATCCTTATTTATTAAGTTTAAAATTGGAGGAGAAAATATCCCCAATTGAAGCTGAAATGATGGAAGTATATCGTCCATGGGAGAAATTAAGGAAGCTGTGCGAACATGTGATCCGGCAAAAACACCAAGGCTAGATGGCTTTAATTTAAATTTTGTGAGGAAGTTGTAAGACACAATAGGAGAAGATTTTCAAGAACGTGTAGGGAATTTCTAAGCTTAGTTATTCTCCTTAAGAATGCAAATATGGCATGGGTTACATTTGATTCTAAAGTCTTTCTTTTTTCTTTTTTTTGTTGGGGTCAGAATTGATTCTAAAATTTGAAGAGGCATAAGAGCAACTCCAATGTTATGTCTCAAATTGTATCCGAATTTTTAGCCCCACCACTTGCCACATGGATATGGACAATGCATCATAAAATTGCAATGGGATTTGGCTTGAGATTTCTTGTTCTAATATAATGTCTCAATTTTTATCCCGCTTTTAGTCCTATATATTCTTTAAAATTAAAAATATATATATCAACTTATTTATCAAATATTTTATTACAAATATGCAATTCAATTTTTAGATCAGATAAAAAAATTAAGTTTTATTTTTTGAATAAAATAATTTTTTTTTGTTATTATTTTTTAAAATTAAATTTTGAATATAAATTTTTAAATTGAAAGTTAATATATTAAAAAAATTAAATAATTTTTAAAAAGTGCTACATAATAAAAACATTATATAATCGAAACATTACATAATTGAAATATTATATAACTGAAACATGCATAAATAAAAACAATACATAACTAAAACATTCATGATTGAAAAATGGAGTAGAATTTATATATGATGGGGGAGTAAACGATATTGGAAATGATAGAAATGAATTGTACAAAAAGTGGGAGAAGATTGATATTTATATAGTAGAATATAAATAAAATAATAATTTTAAAATTTATATCGTTGCTTGACAGTTAGCACAATGTTAATATTGTTGGAAAAGAAATCAATGTTAACATTGATATGCACAAATTGTTAGTAATACTTTTTAATAAATATTAATGTCACCACCCAACTTGTAATAACTGATTATAAATCTTATCCCCATGTAAGTTTTGTGTTCGCTAAGCTATACTATATGCATATACTTTAGTCATACAATCCAATTTAAATCATAAATCAAATTCTACTTTTAACTCACAATAAATCTGAATAATCCCTTTTTCCATAAATAAATTCTGCAATTGTAACTGTAATATAAATCGTCCAAGTTCTCATTTGCTACATAAACTATGAATGATAAATCATTTTAATACAAAAGAATCATGGTAATAAAAAAAAACTAATGCATGGTCTAACACTGCCATAATATCATTTGAGTACTCTATACAAAATGATAAAACTTCACATCAATGTGAAGCTTACCCAAATGCTCGAAATACTAATGCTGTTGAGAAAGAGGATCCAAGGAGTTGCTAAATCTGAGAAAAAGAAAGCGAAGAGGGCGAGTTTTATTACAAAACTCGGAATGATCCTCACCCATAACCATACATGGGACTGAAAAGGATACATAATAATAATGCAATAAGTATAAATCATTTCATTTATAATTGCATACTAGCTACAAAACCATAATTGCTAGAATGTAAAAAAGAAAAAAAACATAATATTTCTCAAAGAACTACAAAAAGGGAAGACTATCCATCAACTGGAAGGTGGATGCTTAGTCCCTAATGAACAAGAGCCCTTAGCTAAAGAGATCTTAATGGTCCCTGATGAATGGCGTCTGTGGCGATAATCTAATAAGGATCACTCGCCCTTAGCCTTGGTATATCAAGGTTAACGGATTAACTTAACTCAAGGTTCTTTCTTTTCAATAATTCCCTATCAAAAGTCATATGAAGTCTAAAAAGGGGATTCTAAATATTCTAAGTTTAACTGTTCTAATTTCTTATAAAATAAAACATAACATTTCACACTTTCATTTCCTCATCCATAGATGATTCTCATAAAGTAAACCAAGTTTAAAAATAAAAATAAATCATGTAATAGCAATGTTATTCCAAGTGTTGTCCCATGTATTTTAATAAACATAGATTTTCATTGTAAATTCCAAAACATACTCACTAATCTTTGCAAAAATACATAGATATCTTGGTTCATGTCAAATCTTAAGTATGAATTCCTATAAACATTTTTATAATGCTGAAAGTACTTATAGGATGACCAAAATAAGGTCATGAGATCAAATCCACTCACCTAGGATAGAACGTGAAGCACCAACACTATGGGGACTCCAAGAGTAAGGATGACACCAATGTCTCATTATAACCATAAAACTTATCATGATCTATGAGTTGCTCTAGATTATTCTAAGACAACCCTAATAACATTGGGAAGGACCCTCACTTAACAACAATGAGAGAAATAACAACACTCATACCAAGAACGTGAAAAGATGGAGAGAATAGAGACATATTCTAACAACATATACTCACCTTGAAGCTTAGAGATGATGAATTTGAGTGAGATTGAGACGAAGGAGAGAAAAATTTTGGGTTAGAGGGTAAGGGTTTCAGCTTCTCTGAAGAAAGGAAACCCCGAAATAGGGTTTTTATAAAAGGGTTAGTTCACAAGTGAAACTGTGTCATTTCAGAATCCTGTGCTATCACGGGTGCTCAATACAACGAGCTTGTGCCACCAAGGCACAGAAAGGCTCGCGGTTCGCTATAGTGAGTATGCTATATAATTCTGGAGAACCTGGGGCTGGAACTTGGTTCCTATTGGGGCCAATCCAGCTACTCTGGGTCAGTCTGGAGACCCTAAACTATCCAAACATGTCTATGGACACATATACACCGGGTATTACAATTAATTTTTTAAGCATTTAGCCTCTCTTTGGGACGACCCTTGTAGAAAGGATTAGTCCCAAACCATCACTCTACTCCAACTCTGGCAGGAAGTGAAGGGACTGGCGTCACACTCTCCAATACATGTTGGAATGGGTTAACACACCTACAGAGTTGCTCTAAGAATGAAGGATTTAAGCCAATAAGGCTATGTTTGGTTAGGGGTAAAAATTAAGTTAGAATTTTCATAGATAAGCTCCAATGTAAAATTACACATAAGGTTCATCCACAAAAACCTCCACATTATTTTTACTCTTCAATCAAATATATCCTAAGTGTGGTGGAATGCATTCATAAGGTAATATAAAACAAAATCCTTGCAATAAGACTGAAAGGAATTGTGGAGAGGCTTGTGGGAAAGCTCAAAGTGTTTTTGTAAGTAGGAAGTAAATCTTACAGACTTCTAATTGCATGTAAAGTTGTTCATTAGATGAACAAAAAGAAGAAATCTCTAGTAATTATTCTAGACTTTTAGAAGCCATACAATTCAGTTTGGAGGGAATTTATTGATAATGTTTTGTTATAAAAAAGGGATTTGAGAGTTAATGGAGGAGCTAGATTATGGGATGTATTACATCTTATCCATGTGTTATATTGAAAGGTAATGTTATTCTAACATTCAAAATCCCAAACACTCTAGACGCTTATCTTACAAAAGTATAGGACCCACATCTCTCTCTCTCTTTTTTGGGACCCTATCTCTCTTTCTCCCATTTATTCACTCTCAACATCTCTCCTTCTATTTATCATGAGTTGTTGGGTGCCTACTTCTTTTGAGATGTTAAAATATCTTTATCATATATCAAATGATTCTGCTACCAAACCATTTCAGATGAAAAAAAGGCTTTTGCATTATGTCAAGTCTACAAATTAATTATGATAAATCAGCATTGATTCCTATTGGGTGCAAGGAGGATTGGAGCAAGGAGATCTGAAATATGTTGAGGTGCAAAATAGGGATGTTGTCAATGAGATAAGGTGCACTTGTTTTTAGAAAATAATTTTAAGTTTTTAGTTTTTAGTTTTTTTTTTGGGATTTTTTGGGATTTTGTAAAGGAAATTGTAAATGAAAAGTAAAAATTGGATTTTGTAGATTTTACTATTTTCTTCACAAAATCCTGAAAACAGGAAACAAATTGAAAAACTAAAAATAAAAATTGAAAAATATTTTATAAAATCAAATGCACCCTAAGTGTCATTTGATGTGTAGAACTAAATATGAAATTGGAGCTTAGAATTGGAATTTGATAACCCAATTCCAAATTTTATGTTTGCTAGCCTTTTTAGAATTGGAATCAAAATTCCATACAACAATTACACAGAATTAAAAAATAACTTGCTTAAGCATTTTTCAATTTTTAACTCAAATCTTAAAAATTGTCAATTCAATATCTTATAATTTTTATAGTTCTTCAATTCAGACCACCTATTATTGCTCATCACGGTGGTTGCTAGCCTGTCGGTGGTTGATTGCCCACCATTGGCTTGCCCCTTGCCAGTTGCCAACCACCTTCTACTAGTGACGACCTGGCTATTAGTCTCTAATAGCTCGCAGCCACTAGTTGCCAATCAGCTGCGACATCAACCGCCGTTGTCCTACCACTCATTGTTAATTGCTCATCTACCACAAACTTAATATGGTGAAAATATTTTGAAGTTATAGATCACATGTCCAAACAATATAAATAAAATTGAATTTAGAATTCTATTGCTTCCTAATTCTTTGTAAGAGCCAAATATAAAATTTAAGATTCTAAGCTAATTCTAACAAAATTGAAATATATCTATACTACTAATAATTCAAACTCATTTCAAAGAAAGTTTTGCCACATGTTACTTCTAAAGTAATTTATGACCTACAATTTTCATAACTTTAACAATTAATAATTTTAAAAAAATCATGACCATAATCATTATTTATAATTAGAATGTTATCTGAAAATTATCAGCATTTAATAATAGAATTGTACTACAACAATTAACGAATGAATTTTCAGACATTTCATGGAATTCAAATTTTTGCATTTGGTATTTGTTTTATTTCATGATTGTAATCAGCTTCACATATGCTAAATTAGAATAATCTATCTATCTATACTACTAATAATTCAGACTTATTTCAAGGAAAGTTGTGCCACATGTGGCTTTTAAAATAATTTATAACCCATAATCTTCATAACTTTAATAATTAATAATTTAAAAAATGATTGTAATTATATTATATAATAGAATATCACTAAAAATTATTAGCATTTAATAGTATAATTGCACTGTAATGACTAAAGAATGAATTTTCATATTTTTCATTGTATTTTAAACTTTAACATTCCATATTTGTTTAATTTCATAATTGTAATTGATAAACGGCGTTCACGCCGTATATTTAACTTCTAAACCTTAGGTTTTTGCATGGGTTTTTGATGTGTTATTGAGGAAATTAATAGTGTTTTATGAATTGAACCTCAATGCATGATTTTGAGAAATCAATGTCAATTGCTCCATTTTTCTTTTGTGAATAGTTAAATCTTGTTACCATTAACTTGTCTCGTAAGTTAGGTTTTTGTGCACAGGAGCATTACATTGAGTGCAAGTCAATGGCAGAAGCTGAAATTGAAAGAAGCAAAAGCCCACCATTCGGGTGAGCAGCTCTCGCAGAGCACAGTAATTCATCTTGAAGGCGGCTGTTTGGTGAGCGCTAAGCGCTCATCACAGCTCCACGCTCCTGCGATAACTTGATTTTTTTGTTGTTTTTTTTTGGGCCAATCTTGGGCCGCTGGAGGAAAAGGGGAGGAAGGACAGGCGGCACCTAGGTTTAGTTTTAGGAAGATTAAACTCTTTCTCTCTCTTCTCTCTCTCTCTCTCCACTTCTCTCTAGGTTTTGGGAGTTCCCAATCTTGTTTGGCTCCGTTTAGGATTGTAATTTCCAGCTTCCTTCAATAATGTTGTGAAACTCCCCCTATGGAGGAGTAATCTTTTTAATCTGCAAGGATAACTGAAGATGAGTTTGTTCTTGAGGTTCCCAATTTTAATTGCAATTCATGGTTGGTTTTTCCTCCCGTTTACTTTCTCTTTTGATATCAATTGTGAAGATTTTTGTGATTGTATTTTTAAGAGTTGTTTGGTTGTGCATTCATTTGCATGCATAATCTAAATACCATTGGGATATTGGGTCGATTGATTTAATTACATCCAATTGGTTAGGGATTGAAATTAACTTCGTTAGGAATTAGGTTGTAATTGGTAATTAACTGCATAGGTTCATAGAATCACGATCGTAAATTACTCGTTCATATGTTAGCCAAACCCTTAGTGGAAGTGCGATTGTATAACCTAAGTAGAATTGTATCATTGTTGTGTGATAACATAACTAATGAAAGTAACCAGCCATGAATTTATCTTTTAAAATGATTGAACAATTCTTGATTTGAAGGACTCCTTGTAGGTAATTCTCTCATATAATTTTTTCATTATAATTTCTTAATTTAATTTAGTTGCTATAATTTCTAAAACCCCAAATCTCTTGAATAAATTAGAACACTTCCTTGTAAGACGATTTGAGTTGTGCCCTCTACATTTCCATGCAACTTAGCACTTTATAAATTTTTAATTTGTTGCGGAACACTCGCATAAGTAATCAACTTCACATGTACTAAATTAGAATAATAATTTGATCCAATTTGCATTAAAAAAATAGAATTTCTATATTTATGATAAAATATTAAATTTTAATTCTAATTATATAAATATTATATTATTTTAACGTGAGATATGATTAGCATACTTAGTGAATTATAATTAAAATATTTAATCAATATATATTTATTTTTTCTCTCTTTTTAACCTCAAACTCACATATTATGATTCAGTCTATTTGTCTCTTTGTTGTTTTTTTTTTGGGCAATTTTTACGCCTCTTTCTTTTATTATCATCCGCTTAATTCTTCTCACTCTCTTTTCCTCTCTTTTGCATGATTCTTCTATTGTCTATGTTATTCTTTCACATTTATATGTGTAATGTATTTTTTCATTACAATTATTTTAGTTCAATTTTATTTTTTATTCAACATATATTTGTTTTTTTTAGGCACAACTAAATAATTTTATATCTACATATCTCTTTTAATTTTTGCTTTTATCGTACTCGCTATGAGTGATTGTTATTTTCAAGTGTTTTGTAGCGACTATATACACGAGTTATAAAAGTCCTGTAATTATTTTTTGAATTAATGTGATTGTCTTCAATATTGATGTGTAAGCTTTCACCAATATGAGAATCTTCTCTATTTTTCTCATCATAAGAGGGAGTCATTTGACTAAGAGCATCATCTATAAGAAGGTGCCATCGTAGAATGATAGATGTAACACCCTAAAGTTTTTTAGAAATTAATTTAAGTCTTATTAACAAGAATTTTAATATTTTGATAGATGTAGTGATAATAAACGACCTAGCACACGAGTAAAAAAAATGAATAGTAATCTTATGGGCCCCACAGTCCATGAGACAGAAACTCTAGAATCGGGCCAGAAGATGCTGGGATTGAGATATGATATGATGAAGGTTAGAAATGGTTATAAATGAAATTTTGGACCTGGAATTAAATTTAGGGCAGTATATGTTTTCTCAGTATGGTATTTTACTTGTTCGATTAAATTATGATATATAGTTTTTACATCATACGAAGCTTGTAGTGTAACATACTACCTAAGGAGGAAAAATGTATGGTTTAGAAATGTACCACTTCATTTCCTTTATCAAGAACCAATGGAAATAATACAACAAGGGCACATTTTTTTTTTTTACATGGTGTAAAAATTTAACACATGTATCCTTAATTAATAAAATCCAATTTCTCAATTCTTCTCCAAAAACACATTCAGCAACACAACTTCCTCCCCTATGCAGCCAACTTCATCTTCTTTCTTTTAGAAATAACAAAAATCTAACTAGAAATCCAAACTCCCACTCAAAAAAAACAAAAAAAAAAACAACTAGAGTTACAAGGATTCACTTGGATTAGATCAAGAATTGATCATAAAAGTTTTGAAGGAAGCCAAGAAGAACAACTAGAGTTACAAGAGCCAAGTAGGGCTTTATTTGTTCTCTTTCTTTCAAATTTTATTATGAAATTTTCTGAATGATTGAGCTTAATATTTTTAGTTTTATTGATTCATATTACATAGATGTTGATGTGTTTAATTTGGTGGAGTGTTTGGATGATATTAGAAAATCATTTTTGTCAAAACATATTTGAACTATGTTGCTGAAAATCCAAGGCAGATAGGTGAACTTATTCAATTTTCTGACCTAGTTAGAGGCTTTATATTGAGCTAAAAATTTTAAAAAATGTAGCTAATATGTTAAAGTATCTCCAGTAAATATTTTGTACAATTTTGCTATATTTAAAATTTCAAGAACTAAAATAGTCAAGGTTGCTGCCTGCACAACCCATTACGAAGTACTAAATTTGTCTAATTTTATTATTATACCAAATGACCAAATTATACTTTGAAATTTTTACAAGGTATTGAGGACATCTTGAAGTCCATCTCTGAATTTTTGTACAAAGTTTTGGGGTCATTTGGTAGGATAATAAAATCAGGACTTTTGAATACTAGCTGAATTGAGTAGTTTTTGACCTTCGAATTTGTGAAATTTTATTAACATAGTTAGAGACCTTATTATGCTTTGGGATTTTTACAGGATCTTATGGACTTGTTGGACTAACTATGAAAATTTAGTTTGCTCTGTTTGGTGAGATTTGATAGTTGATCCATAATTTTCTTTAGACCAAAATTCTGGACAACATGCTAAATTGTTGAATCTATAATGAAATATTAATGATTTGATCTCATTTATGTTATATGCATTTATGGATGATGTTAGACACATATACATATGAATGCTTATTATAATTGCATATATGTGAAAGAAAACATAACATGTTGTTTCTTGGGCTGGAAAAAGTAAATTTGTTTGTCGGAAAAGTAAACCTGACTACCCTTGAATTGAGTCAGAGAAAGTAAACCTGACCTAGGAATAGTGTTAAAAATTGGAGAAAGTAAATTCAATGATCATGTATATGAATGAACTCAGTCCTGAAAAGTGGTCTATTACCTATGAGTGGAACAAACCACCATAGTTAAGGGCAAAAAGTTAAAGTAGTAATTATTTTAAGTTACTCTTTATGCTATGTGCTATGAGAATAAGTTTTATTATTCATTGAGATCTTATACGTATGTGTTAAGTTGATATCACAAATTCTAAGAATGATGATTGCATAAAATAAACTTGCTTCGATTAAGATTTTATAAACTAATATATCCAATATTAATTATGTTCCTTACATGCAATATTTTACCAAAGCGCTGAGGTAGATAATGATAACATTTGTATGTGTATGGAAGTACCCTCCTGGGAATTTTAGAATTCTCATCTCTATGTATGTTCCATGTCTACCGCAGATGACGTGCACTAGAGGATCCAGTGATACACGTGCTGCATGTCCATGCTATGTTAGGATTAAAGACTGTTCATTATAGATTTAATTTAGATAGACTTTGTATCTATATTACTAAATGTTATGCGTTTTACTTTATTTTATTGTGTATTTTGATATATGTACTTTAGAGAGTACATTATATAGTTATACTAAAAAGGTATGACTACCTATTTATAAATAAATAAATTGTTGTTATGACGTACAAATGTAATACGAAGTACAGACTCTTAGTTATAATGTTCAATCCTAGGTAAAATGTAATTTGTTACAATAAATATCATGATCTCTTGCTATGTTTACTTTTTTTGTAATTATGTTTTTGCTTCTTCTCCATTTTTACAATAAATTATCCTGGATAGATTGTACATTATATAGGTATACTAAAAAGGTATGACTACCTATTTATAAATAAATAAATTGTTGTTATGACGCACAAATGTAATACGAAATACCAAACTCTTAGTTATAGTGTTCAATACTAGGTAAAATATTGTAATTAAGGGGTGTTACAATAAACATCATGATCTCTTGCCATGTTTGCTTTTTTTGTAATTATGTTTTTGCTTCTCTCTATTTTTACAACTACTTCCTCTTGCAGTTTCTATTTTTCTTCATGAAATATGATTTGATTTTTTATTTTGTAATAATAAATGTTAAATTATAGTGTTTATATTATATGATTGCTAATATTATTTGGTTTCATTTCTTATGTTTCTTATTGTCAATTAAATGGATATTCTCATTTCTAAAATAAAAATATTTTTTGATTTTACAATTTTTTTTAACATTGATCATTTTGTACTTATTATTCTTATGTGTATATTTTTAAATTTTTAAAATAAGGCTTCTATTATCATTCAAATTAAATACCACTACTATTAAACATATATGTATAATTTTAAAAGTTATTTTGTGATGATAGTTCATATTTTATTTTATGTATTTTATATGGAAGTACATCAAATTAGTATTAAAGAAGTTTTTTAGAAATTTCATTTTTTAATATTTTGGTCAACATGATTAATTCTTTTTCATCTTGGATTATGTAATGAATTGATAAATGAATCATCACAATTATATTTCGGCCTTGCATAATATTAGACTAATTTATTCATATTCATTTATTGTACTACATAATGAAATACAATATTTTTCATGTAAAAATTTAAAAGGAACAAATTGATAATGCTCTATAATATAATGGGAAAAGATTATATTATTAAGTTGAATAATACTTATTTGCTTAAAAATTTAACTTAATTTAATTCAGAATAACATTTTTGCAATTTATACAAAATATATTCTTCATTTTATTATGTTTTAATACATTTTACACAATGAACTTGATAAAAAAATTAAATTATCCCAACAATTTTTACAAAATATAAGTGAAATATAGAATTCCAAATTAACAATAAATAAATTAAATAATGAATAACAAATATTTCATAGAAACAAATTAGACTTTTAATAAAATAAAATAATAAAAATATATAATTGATTAATACACAAATTTTGCAACTAATTTTCATTACTCTATAATTCTTATTTGATATCAATTATTTGATATTATCATTAATTGCTATCATATTAATCAGATATCAATTGTCATTTTAGGTTGTCATTATTGTTATATTAATCAGTTTTTTTTTTTAAATTTACTATGATATTGGTTCAAAAGTTTTCTAACTAATATCAATTAAGTAACATTTTTAAATGAATTTCATAATAACTTTAATTATGATACCATGTTTAAATCAATTTTTATATAAAAAAAATCACATTTAATTAATAATTTTAAAATCAATTTACATATATATGATATATATATTATTTAATATCATGTTTCTCAATTTCTATATTCTATCTTTGTTATTCACTTTAATTTACTTTATATAATTTTAGCAATAATTATTGCTAATCTATACCACTAATCTATCTATACAACCAATAAGTTAGATTTATTTCAAGGAAAGTTTTGTCAGATGTTATTCATTGAGAAATTTATTTCTCATTATTTTCTTGACATTTCTATTTAAAATAAACTTTTAAATATTTATTTGAATTATATTTATTAATTATTTTGCTAATTATACTTTTATATCTCTCTTCTATTAACACATACTCTATATTGAATATAATGTCAATTGTCAGTTCAATAATTTTTAAACATTCAACATATTACAAGCCTTAAAATATCATAATGGAATTTTTTTTATAACTTATATTTGACATTGTAATGAAAAGTATTATAAAATTTAATATTATTAATAAAAATAAAGAATAAATTAAAATGCATAAAAAATGCATTTATATATTTGAAGAAAAAAATGTAATCTTTGCAAAAATATTTTCAAAAACCACCACAAAAATAATAAATCAAGCAAAAAATTTAAAATTCATTCCTCAACTTAAATGTTGAAAAATATTCCTTGTTCATTTTGTATAACTAATTTTTACATATATTTTTTCACAAATCAACGTATATTTTCTCTTAAATTTATCTTTTCCTTAAACAGTTATATCAACAATATATTTTTCAATTAATCCTCTTTTTAAAAGTTTTTAATTTCAAATTAAGAGTTTCAGAAAGTTTGAAAAGAAAACTATCTATCTATCTATCTCACTACATCATATTTAATGTTTTGCAACTTAAACATTTCACTTTATCAATTCCACAATTTTCATATTAATTTTTACGAAAATAAACCTGAGGGTATTATTAAGAATATTTGATCGGATAAACCCTAATAATAATAATAATAGAGCGAGGTTTTCAAGAGTAACATGGCTTTCAAGATGGCAACCCTTTAAAAAAGTGCCTTCCGTTTCCACTTTCGTTTCCCCAGTGGGTTTTAGTTTTAGTGCTGTCTATCACGTGTGTGGCTTGTACTTTACAAGCGCTCTGGTTCAGCTCCTTGTTTGTGTGAACTGCTCACTCCCTTTTTCCTAACGTCTTATTTTGCTGTTCTAGTTGTTCTTGTTCTTGTTGTGGTAGTGTTTGAGGTGTGTTGATGGAAGGACAAAATTGCCAAAACTGCAGATCGTGGGTGGAAGACATTTACTGGACCCATTTCCAGTTCCACCATTTTGCCCAGTTTCTCCCAAGCACTTATGATCAACACCTTGTAACTCTCTCTCTCTCTCTCTCTCTCTCTCTCTCTCAATCAAAAAAAATAAACCTTTTTAGTGTGTGTGTGTGTGTATTGGATTAACAAGTTTCATGATACAGATTTTGAAAAGAAACAAAAAGTATGTGATTTTTTTCCTGCAAAATGAGTTGTTGCCAAACATGCATTTTAAAGGGATGGGATTTGGGATTTTAAGTGTATGCATTTTTATCCACACCCCTTTGCCCCCATTTCCTTATTTTGTTTCCATTTATTTCAAAACATGTCAAAGTTTTCCCCTTTACCATTCCTTTTTCTTCAGTGTTTTAAAGCAATGAGCTTGTAGATCAGCTGTTATGATACCCAAAAGTGGGTTGTGGCTAACAAGAATTTTAATGCAAGGGTTTGACTCTTAGTCCATGTACTAAGAGGGTTTACCTACCCACCATGCAGTCCGAAATTGTGTGAATAATTTTATATTTGAGTTACTGTAAAGGCTAAAAGAAAAAAGAGCAGCTTTCATAATTCATGGAGTGTTTTTTTTTTTTCTAATTATTTTTGTTTTAATGTTACTTGTTTTGAAATAATGGTTTTTCTGCATTGAGTTGTGGTTATGAGGCACTTTGTTTTTGCTTTGAGAGAATTGGTGTTTCCTTGGAGCAAATTTTTGGGCTTGCATTGCAATATTGAGGAAACATGCATCAACGTTGTAGGTTTTGCCTTTACATGCACCTTAATATAATAGTGGCTGTGAAGCGTGGCAATGTTTGTAATGTTGGAAATTGGAATATTTGTTGTGGGAAAAAAGGACCAGAAGGAAGAGAAAAGAAAGTGATGAAGTAGGAGTTTGCAATCATAGATTGTAATCTGGTTGTTCCTGTAGTCTTGTGTTATCATTCTGGATCTGATCCATGTTCTGTAATCATCAGCTATACTTTACATGTCTAGTGGATGCTTCTGAATCAATTATTTATAATCAAGTATATGTTATAGCTACATTTATCTGCAGCCTATTTTATTTTGTACTCTTAGGTAGCATTTGGTTTGGGAGACGGGACACAAAATATACAAGGACAGTGGAGACAAAAACGTGTTTGGAAGGGAGACAGGAACGAGGACAAAAAAATTTCTGTCCCTAAACAGAAAACATAATTTCTGTACCTCCAAAATGTGGGGACAGGATATGAAGATAAATTTTTTTTTTTTTAATAATACTCTTATACATATTTATTATTAATTTTTTCGTCTCCAGTCTCTCTATTTCTATCCCCGTCCCCTTCCAAATGCTATCTTATTCTCATTGATAAAATTTAAATCTTGACTGCAGGCCCTTCCCAAAACATTTTCTGGTAATTTAAAGAAGAAGCTGCCAGGAAATATCGGCCTTAAAGGTCCTGGCGGTGTTGTGTGGAATATAGGATTGATGACAAGAGATGATACGTTGTACTTCTCGCACGGTTGGCAACAGTTTGTGAAAGATCACTCCCTAAGAGAGAATGATTTCCTGGTCTTTAAGTTCAATGGCGAATCAACGTTTGATGTTTTAATATTCGATGGGGGGAGCTTATGTGAGAAGGCGGCTGCTTATTTTGTTCGGAATGTTGGGCATGGGCATACTGAACATGGGGGTGGATGTTTCACCAAGACAAAGGGCAAAGATAATTCTATGGAAGAAGTTAACACCACTTCTAATGCTGGTGTTGAATGCGCTTCTCCTGAGAAATCTGCACCTGTTAACAGTACTAGAGTCCCAGCAGCGGTGCCCCTTGAAACTCCCAGTGAAAGGACTTTTAATGCTGGTGTTGAATCGGCTACCCCTCTGCAATTCATCAATGTTGATGCTGATGCTGACGCAGATGCTAATGTTAATGGAGTCACAGTGGCAGCAGTTGCTCCCACCCGAGCTGGTAAAAGGATCAGGAAGCCAGTTGCTCCCTATAGTGATTTCGAGACTAAGCGGAGAGGAAGGGCATCAAGAGCATCAAATGCTCATCAGGAAGTAGTTAACGCTGTGACTGGTAACATCTTTACTCCAGACAATGACAAAATATTTTTACTGCATTTTTTGGACATTTTATCTTCAAAAAGTTAAACTGTGCAAAATATCACAACATTAACTCTAAATAAATATATAAGACAAGGTTGAAGCAGAATATGTGTGTGTGTGTGTGTGGGTGGGGGTAGGCCTGCATTACTTTTGCAGTCCCCATATTGATTCTGGATCCCAGAAGCATAAGAACCTTGGTTATGCAAAATAACAATAATAGTGATACTAATTAATGAAGATGCATCAAGCTTTGGTAGGGAGAAATTTTGTGGTGGAAATGACCTGTTGAGATTTGCAATGTGCATAGAACACTAAAACAAATATGGACTAATTGGTCTGGAAATAGTCAACCATTATTTCCTGTTTAGGCAAGCTTCTTGTTTGTGTTGTTGTCCAATATTGTAGTGTGACGCCTAATACTCTTGGCCTTCCAGGTAGTAAAAAAATGTTTGACTAAAAATAGATACTCTTCTTTCCTGAGAAATAGGTTATTTGCAAATACATTTATTTGTTTGAGTCAATATTTGGGCTGCTTGTTGATATGCTACCTTATTTTGATCATATCACTAGATCCTGAACCTGCTTCTGTGGGTAAAAGTGGGGGATATGAATTATATACCTCGAATAGAAGGCCTGTCACAGAAAATGAGATAAGTAGTGCCTTCCATTTGGCTAAGGCAGCATGTACCAATGACAGCCTGTGCGTTGTTATGCGACCCACTCATGTATATAAGAGATTCTACGTGGTAAACAGTTGCCTCCCAAGCTTTCGTTGTTAGGTCAGTTTGATATTGGGGTAAACATGTGGGTGAAAAATTCATGGACTAGTTTTCATTGCAATTTTACTAGTAAAAGAAAAAGGGGTGTTTGGATAATTTTCAGAAATAATCATGTATTTTTCTCATCTGTCTTAGAATGTTTTTGACAGTAAGGTGAGCTTTCATTGCAATTTTACTAGCAAAAGACGGCGTTTGTTAACCAATTATTATATTATTTTTCCAAAAGCCGTCTTAGAAAGCTTTTCATAATGAGTTGTTTTGAGCCTTAATGCCCAAAATTTATCCATGATCTTTTACTTTCGATTGTACCCCAATTCCAAACTGATCATTTGAACTTAAAGTTTTAATCTAGTCTGCTGAAAATCCTTGTGAAACTCTCTTTATGCAAGTGCTGATTACTCTATCTACCTATTGCTACTAACTGTATTCTTTTTTGGTGATACTAGTCGATCCCCAATAAGTGGATTCTGGAACATATCCCTCCAAAAACTCAAGATGTTATATTACGCATGGTTCAGAATGAATGGCTTGCCAAATACAGCTTCCATAATATTCGTCATAGTGGAGGAATCAGTGGTGGTTGGAAGCATTTTGCTCTGGATAATAACCTTGAAGAGTTTGATGTGTGTGTTTTTAAACCAGGAGGCCTAGTCAACAGCACATTGATTTTGGATGTGAGCATTTTCAGAGTTGTTGAGGAGATCACACCTTTGTATAGAGCGAAGTCTCCTGCAAAAAGTGGTAAGAAAAAGGCATTGAGGGCCATTCATATGTAGAACTTTGATGCATCCTGAAGGGCATTTATGTTAGTACTATGTAGTGTTTCATGTTGGAAGGCTATGTTGCTATGTACCCTAACATTTAGTCTTATGGAAGACCATGTTCATCCTGTGTATGTCTGGATATTACGTTGGATTGTCTAACTTCATCAGTCTTCTGAGGGTAATTTACTATATATACTTTATATTGCAACCTATATCGACTTCTTCGGGCTCAAATATGAAATGATTAGCTTTTTTTCAAGAATTGAATTTCAACTTAACAAATTTTGAAAAGATGGAACTTGTAGTCCATGTCCTTGGAGAATTCATCAAGACCTTTTATGTATGTGTGTGTTTTTAGGGAAAATTACATTGATCTATTTGCTGAAATTTACACTGAGCTCTTCTCTACTTGTAAAATTTGATAGAGGTTTGGAGTTTGTAAAATTATTGGATCGACATTTCATGAGTTTATAAAATCATTACATTGTCCTCTTTTTCATTGTATGTTGAAATGTATGTTAAGGGGATATAATTTGCCTCAGTTATCGCTCAAGAGGTGTTCGCCACCTGGTGACGTGTTTTCCAACGTAGTCCTTTTTATACACGACTAAGGATTGAATACATGATATTGTGTTTATAGGAGTTAACTTTTTATCAACTGTGCTCAACATTATTGGTTGTGTTTGTGTTTGTTACTATTGAAAGTGGAAAATTTTCTTGTTGCTGTGGCCTATTATCGTTTAGTTGGGAGTCATGAATTAGAAAATCTCTAGTGTGGATTAAGTGGTGGCTCACCATGTCAATTTTAGCTTCAAAGCCAGGCAAGTGACAGTCATTCATAGTTTCATATAGTGGACCACTTTTTCTATTCTGAGAACCCTGTCAATTCCACGTGATAATCTTCTATTATATTCCATGACAGAGGGAAGTTTGATTTTGATTATGTGAAAAATAACTTCTTTTTCCTTTAAGAGTGTATTCTTTTTAATTATAAGTTATCTTAAACTTGAAATAAATTAAACTTTTTATTGTAAAAACTAAACTAGCAATTTAATTTTTCAATGTCTAATCATTGTTGTAGGTGCACTGTTATGGTAGTTTGTGTTTTTTTTTCCCCTTTTCTTAGCATGGCTTGGGTTTATAGCGCGCGTTAGTGCCGGGGGGCAATGCAGAGCTTGGCAAATTATATTCATGGGATGTTATTGGGCTTCATATAATTTGTGAGATTGAACATTGAGCTTTGGCAACTGCACTACTTGTTTTTACTATGCAAATTGATCATATCATATGTAATAGAATTATGTTTGATCTTAAACACTTTGTTTGGAATGCAATTATTGAAAATTATTCAATGGACTATGCACCAAAAATATAGATATTCGATGGACTTTTTAAATATGTAAAGGGTTGATGACTTGCTCTTCTCTTTTGTGGTGAAAGAAACTGAAAATCGTTGATTCACTTAGCAAGTTAAATATGTAAAGGGGTTGATGACTTGCTCTTCTCTTTTGTGGTGAAAGAAACTGAAAATCGTTGATTCACTTAGCAAGTTAACTATCCACAAGACAAAATATTACAAGTCTGAAAACAGCACAGTTGATTGATGCTTAGCCAACTTGGATAAACTGCACAGCTATGTAACCATAGTTCATAGAGCCTTAGCCTAAAATCCATTTGCTCTCACCCTTCTGCAAAAGCAATAATTTCTATTGACCAAGAAAAAAGCAATAATTTCTCTATTGACCGAAAAGAAAGGCAATAATTTCTTCAAGCAAGCTAGCCAGCTAGGGCCTTCACATGGATTGAAATTCTGAACAGATACGACCAAGATCACAGGCCAGACCATAAACACCAAGAAGATTTAAGGGGCTGGTCTCACCACTCTATTATTCTTCATAGCCCACAAAAAACCTCAATTATTTACAAAACTCTATTGAATAGGCTAATCTACTTTATTATTAACCACCCTACTCCATCCATCTAGACATACAATTAAGGAACTCGACCTTCAAATAGTTGTTAAGCATTCATAATAAAAACAATATTCCAACCAATTAATACCTACTCATGCAATGTTGATCTTAAAAATGTTTTGCTCTTCAATTTGCTACTCCCTTACTAAATAAATATCTTTTTCACTTTTTAAGTTCATTCATAAAGTAATATATTTGGACACAAAATTTGTAAACTCTACACCTTAATTCACTAGGGCAATGTGGAAGTCCAAGTCAGTTATGCAACCAATCATGAAGGCAGCTGACTCATAATTTAAGAAGTTTATATTAATTTTCACGGGTCTCTAAAGGAATCTATTTCCTTTGAACTGAATATTTGGCTTGCTAAACATACCTCTGGGTGTTCTAGGAGTTGGGTGTACATAAGAGTACAGGCAAATTTTGTTATAAGTGAAGGGATTTACATAATTTAAGAATAAGTTTTGTACAGTTATTCCAGCTTTATATGGATCGATTTCCTGTCTGTCTTTTCCCACTATCCTCATATTATTAAACATTGCCAAACAGCAAAAAAGAATGCCATGAAAGTTTATGTAGCTACAAATGGAAGTAATCTGATATGTGGTCAATTTCTCTTTTGAATTCTTCTGTTTGTTTTTATTTTTTTAAACTTTGAGCCACCATGTGGAGATGTATATCAAAATGCCAAAAGGCCTTATAAGTGCTTTATATTTTGTTCATTTTTATGGTTGAAACTTGAAAGTTTAGGTTGAGGGAAAGCTTTCAATTCAGGGCTATGACATGTCTGGCTTATCAAATATTAATAGAGGTAGTCCAGAGTTCCAGATGACAGATTAATAGTGAACACTGATAATCAAACCCAAATCATAAGGTGCACGAGCGAATAAAAAGGTCAATCAAGTGAGCTAATTTCTATTGGCATAAGTGCTTTATATTGTACAATAGATTTAACCATCTTAAATTAAATTCTTGTTCTTTTCTATTTTTCTTCTCACACTGATTAGTAATCACCCTTTCATGCAAGGAATCCTTCAATGGGCCAACAGCCACTCTGGTTGTCAACATCAAGCATGAACATCATCTTGGCCTTTTTCCTTTCCTTCCTTCTTACGTTGGCGGATTCACCTTCATGATTTGCTTGACTTGAGATTCTTACATTATATGAAATCAATTAATTAATTGTCACAAAAGGAATATGCTTGTTATGTGTTGGGGACACAAAAGCATGTTAAAGACAGTCATACCGTACGTCATATGGGGTTGCTTTCTCTTCCATGAAAAGGGACGGTTTTATTTTGTTTCTATGTTGGCATTGTTGTTTATTTGCCCAATAGCTTAGTTAATTAATCAAGGCATGATAATTGACAACAGAATAAGCAAAGGGGAGAATAGATACTCTCACGAAAATGTTAGAAATGTAGTATAATTACACGAAATATGAGTCACTAAGCCTCGTGGACCAAATCAGATACGAGCAGAACTTCTTTTCTCATTATTAACTGCTTGATTTCAACTTATGCCTTATTTTTTTGGTTCGAAAACTTATGCCTTCAACCTGTATTTCACGCACCCCAAACCACATTACCTGATACCATAACCTCTGTTGAAACCTGAAAGCCGGGGTGGCCGTGGGTTTGGTTCAGCAACATTTTCCTTTGAACTCAATTTGACCCGACCCAACCAATTTATGAGTGGGTTGGGTTTGATCAGAACCATGGGTCGGATATACATTCAAAATAAAAAATTGCCTACTATAATATGTCAAATTACATGATAGAATATAATAAACCTAAACATGGATAACATAATGTTTAATATAAATATAAAATTTTTAGATAGCTAACAGTCTCGACATAAATAACTTATTTTTAAAAAAAAAAATCAGAAGACTCCTAGAAGCTTGTAAGAAAGCATATATAAATTATAAAACAGTAAGAAACTAACTACATGAGTGAGTTGAATTTGAGGTAAATTTCCTTGATTCTTTGTATTAATAACAAGATTTAAGATAGTTGGGAGCTGTGAAGGTAGAGCAGGTATTGATAATCACCATCACTTTGCAGTTTGATTGTAAAGTCTTGGAATTAAATAGGTCTAATTCAACCCCAAAAGCAAATTCAATGGATGAAGGTAACTCAGATTATAAAGAATATATAGGTCTTATTTCTAGACAATGTGAGACTTTAATATAAATATCATCCCAATGTAGTCCATTACCAAACTATTTTGGATTATTTTGCTCTCTTTTGGTTTAGGTGGCTGGTGGCGGGGCCTGAAGGATTGAGGTGAAGAAGGAAAAATTGTTTTGGTGGGCGATAAAAGCACAAGAGTCTCTGACCGAAACCAGTTTTCAGTGGCCACTGTGAAATGTCCTACAAAAACTGATTGCAGGCACATGATTTTCTGCCTTATAGTATAGTGGTCCCGTGACACGAGTTGAGTTGATGCAGCATGAACCAGCCACAGTATACATTATTAGCACCATTTGATATGATACATTATGATGATATATTTGATTTCTATTTCCATTTCCATCATTTTTTATTTTTAGGAATTTGTAAAAAAAATTGTGGAAAAGATAAAATATTATTTTTTATTTTTTTATAAAATTTTGAAAACAGAAAACATAGTAAATGAAAAATTGCAAATCCGCCCTTAGATTGTTTGTTGGACCATTTTGTCTATGCCTATTTATTTGGCATCAAGTTCCACCTCTCTTAGTTTTGAGTTTCACACATCTTCCCTTTTTTCCTCTGTTTCCGCTGCCCCATTATTAGTTTTGTGTACGAAATTACGAATCCGAATAAGCTTGCAGATTTGGCTTTTTGTTTGTGTCTCTCAAATTATGATGGTGCAACTGCAAACTGAATTTGACTTTATTAAAATATATTTGATAAAATTGTTAAACTTTTTTTTTTTTTATCAAAATGTATTTGAAGAGATCATTTCTTGGGCCTGAATTCTAATCCTAATTCTAATTAGAGCGGGAAAAAGTAGTAAAACATCTTTTTTAGAGTGTGTGTTTACCACTAACCTGCACTTTACAATCCATGTTTCTAAAAAAAGAACAAATTACATTGGCCTTTGTTGAATTTAATAAAATTTACCTCAATTTTTCTTTATTTATAAAATTTTCTCAAAAGGTTTCTAAGGTTTATAAAATTATTACATTGTTCTCTCTATTCCACATTGTACAATAGAATCAGTGTCATCTAAATAAATAAAAAGAACTAACATAAATTTCACCAAACCTTAAGAAATATCATTATAATTTGCCCTTCTTAAAATCTGCAACCTGAAATGTCTCGAACTCATTTAGCTTTGCCAAACCAAAATATTGATCTACAGCCAGCATTCTTCTGTTAGGTATGTGGTTTTGCGAAAATTAAAACTTGTGATCTTGACTTAGATATTACTTATTAGATCGAGGGCCTTCTAATAGTTAAAACACAGCTCTTTTCACTCAGTTCAATATTTCCAAATACCAGAGTTCGATATAACTAAGACCTTACCTAGCTAGACCTGTCAAAGTAGGAATATGCTTGGCTACAACAGCAACCCTGAATAGTAAATAGTAGGTACTAACATTTGTTTTGGATGAACGTTTCAAAGGGTACTTGTCAAATCATATAGTCAAGCATGCATATAGATTGCTCTCATTCATGCTTCCGGCCGGAAAAATTAATAATTAAAATCTTAGACGTCAGCAGCAGGTGACATAGAGTACAAGAGCATTGTGAATGTGGTCCTGTTGAATTTCTAAGGATGTGATGTTAAAAGGTAATTAATTAGAATTAGCCATAGAAAATGTATACAAAAGTTCGCAAATTTCATAATTGGAGATACATATTTTAATTTGTCTGTACAAGAAAATTAAAAACCGACTAAATTAACTAGAATTTTTCTAAGTAGTGCCTCAAATTCAAGGCATTTACTAAAAAAATAAAAATTAGTAAATTTTGCATTCAACAATACATTTTTTAAGTTTTTAGGATAGCATGTGCATTAAAATAATTAAGAAACTTATTAATTTTGACCTCTTCAATGAATCATCTCTCCTAAAAAGTCTATATAACCAAACTATTAGAAGTTGGATCTTTAATATTTTCTATTATGATAAATAATTCACGTTTCAAACCAAAAAAAATGTCGAGAACTCGTTAGAGTATTAAAAGTAGCTATGTATCATTGTATCTATACCCATATTCGCTTAAGGTTTTGGAATATCGATAGTTTGGTATGATTTTAGACACTAACTAGCAAAAGCAGATTGAGTTCATGGATTTTTAACCTCATACAGGTCTTTGTGAGATGCTTTGTAAGATGTGCAAACAGCTACTATCCATCACTTTTCTTTCTTATTTATCTGCCATAAATTCGTTGTGAGTTGTAAATGATCGATGCATAAGAAAAGCTCCCATTGAGGAGTGAGGACTGTGAGTTAGTAGTAGCTAGGCTGACCAGTATCTTTTGAAAAGGAAGGGAGATTTTGACCTTAGTGTTCACTCATTAGCGCATTATTATCCCATGATTAATCTTGAATGACGATTTGCCATTTGCCAGCAAGCACTGGCCTTGCCTAAAAGCTGCCATACTTTACAAAAAGGCCAAAGCTGTTGAAGTTTTGGTTGAACATGCAAAACTACTTCTTTTTAAAATTATTAAATATCTTTATAAATTTGATTCATTCAAATAGTTCGTAAGATTAATTTTTGTTTGATCAAGAGAATAAGATTACACAGCCTTTATCTGAAAAGTTTCTTCTTAAGATAATTTTTTCTCAGCAAAAAATTCAAAAAAATTGGATTGAGAGAAATAATTATATTTTAGTCTAGAATCAATACATATTTCTTGATTCATTGAGTGCAAAATTATAGTGATGCATGAATGGAAGATCGATGATCTAATCCTTGATGATAATTTTCTCATAAATATCGAAACTAATTGTTTTCTACCAATTTTAAATGCTACTATAAAGTATATTTATTTACTCCATTTGTTTCATGGGTTCTGCTAATCAATGTTTTGAATATATAAAGTCTTTTTCTTTTTATTGCAAATATTTTCTTTTTTGATTCCTTAAGCACTAGTTAGATGAACCTTTATTTCGTTGTGTTCATTTATTTATTTTCAAATTATTTATATATTTTAAATATTAAAAGTTATTAATAGTTTTTTTACTTTTATATTTACATTAATTATTTTTATTAATAGATTGAATAATAGATATAAATGAAATTGTAATATCAGTGTCACGATAGTTGTGTAAAATTAGTTTATTTCTTCTTATTATTAATACCATTAGTATAATTTATAAATTTTTTAATTGATGTATAAACTTCAAATTACAAAGTATTATGATACGGAAGAAATATTTATACATGGATTATTATGATTATAGATGAAAGTATTCCATATGATTATATAACTCATATATGGGGTTAGATGGAGCTAGCATGTAATGTGGTGGAGCACATGAGCCTAAACGGCGTTGATTTCGGTGATTCCTTGCTTTCTTTTTTGTCGTTTCCTTTGATACTCAAAGTAGCAGTAGATGAGCTAGCTAGGGGGAAGGTGAAAACTCAACTCAAATTTCGAAGCAACACATGCTTGTATGGCTGTATTCCGATCTCGCGAATAACCATGAGGAAGCTAATATTCTTCTCAGTTACATACAGACAATTGCTATTAGGATTTGCATTAAAGGTTAGTGAATCATAGCTCAAATCTCGAGCTCTAGTGACGTTTGGTTAAATATATAAGATTATACTCCCAAAAAATTCAACTAATCTTTTTGTTTTCCTAAAGTATTGGCCCCGATGAAAAAAAGAAAATTGGTTTTACTCTTTGTCATGTCGAATTTCTAGCTATCTTGTAAGATCAATTTCTGAGTGCCTTTTACTCCATTTGTTTTAGAATAATTATTGATTTTTGGCTTTTTTATATTTCAAAATATCTGTCTATTTATAATATTTAGATAATATTATTTTTTGATTTATATTCTTAATATAAATGTGTTAGTTAAGTAATCAATACATTTATCAAGATGAATAATAATAACTATAAAAGGATATTTTTTCATCTTATATGACTTTTTACATTTGTCAACATGTTTTTTTTTAAATTTTCCTTAATATATGTATTGCTTGATATTTTATGATTATTCTAAAATGGAGAGAGTATTAACCAATTCAGCATGTGATATAAATAGTATAATAATGAATACTTTTTAGGTGAATATAAAAATAGAGACTAAAACAATGCAGTTTTATAAATATTTATATCAAAATCAAATTTGTTTTAAAGGATCAGGACTAAAATTTATTTATTTTTCATAACAAAAATATATTTAAATCTTAATCATTAAGTTAACTTAGGAGCCAAAGATTGATGATTTGGATTTAGAAGTTTCAATCTTGCGTATTTTTTAATTTATTAATTAATTCACAATGTAAAAGAATGAAATTGCACCGTCTTACGTAGCTTATAATCTTTTCTACATGTATTTCCATAAATCCACTGCAAAATATATAATTTAATAAATATGTGAATACTTGCAGGCATAAAATTTGACAAAGTCTTCGTAAAATCATTATTAGTTTATTATATTCACCGATGTATGTACAGATGTAATTTGTATATTAAAAAAGGGTCTAATTTATTCTTTCGAAATTAGAGTCATGTGTAGCTTGAAAATTATTCATGATTTTGTTCGGTTTTCTTGATTTTATATAATGGAAATTATCAAGAAATAATGGTAACTTGAGCATAACAATATTCATTAGAGTTTAATGGAAAATCAAACAAAATTTGATTAAAAGAGTCAAGAGACATATGTACAAAAGTTTTGAAATCACATTGTACATTTTTCTTCAACTTTTGGAGCCAAAGTGCATGTGATCCTAAATTGAAGGAAATGAATTAGATTTTTTTTTTCCATTTAACATCAGATACATATATACATACCCTCATTTTTTTCCCCATTTCTTCGGTGCTGTTTTTTTTAATTATTTTTAAGGTCATGATTTTGTGATTGTCTTGACGAAATCTCATCAACTGGGCTAGCTAGTGGTGCACTACTGCACATGTATATATCGATCCGCATATGAGTCGGGTTGGCCAAAAATAGTACTAACACATAAGCATCACAAGTCAATGGCGAGATATATAGCAATTAATTTACTATACCTAAAATACGTTACATCATGTCTGTTCTTGCTTGAGATGCACTATAGTTACTGCTCAATCATACACGTTGAATTTAAGAAATCATAATAATTCTTTAAAAAAAAAGGAAAAAAATAGTTCTAAGATACAACCTTGAGAAAAGGCTGTCGTTTAATTTATACATATATATATATATATATATATATATATATATATATATATAAATATTAATTGTTGATTGTAACGTAAAGCTATAAAGTAATACCAAATTGTTTATAAGAAGAATTAGAAGAAAGACCAAATGGGGTTCTTATAAGACAAACACATGGAATATTTATCTCCTGTGCATTTGACAACATCGCAATTGAGCCATAGAACGACATGTTGACCGGATATTCCCCTGATCACAAGCTTAATGTTGAATAGTAGTTCAATATAACAACACATTAAGAGAGAGAATTGATTTATTATAATAACGTAAACAATTAAATTAGTATAATGTGTTAGAAAAGGATATAGACAAAAGCAAAATTACATTTCCCGGAGAATCTAGAGCGCATCAGGCGCTGACCGTGGCTTCGGAATCTATTAACAAATGGGGATAACATAATGGCGATGTTCTTGTTGTCACATTAATCAGCAACTAAACAAAAGGAGGAGGGTGGAATAAAATAAAGAGGGGATTATATTTAAGCATGGGGGTGCGAGCATAATTGAAACATACAATACGCCATAAATGCACAATGTTTATATTAATGTTTTATTAGTCATAGGGACATGAGAATATAAGACCAAAAGAAGAGAACAAAGCAAGAGCCTATCGCCTAGACAAGGTCACGCCCATAAGTCACGTGAGGGAAGCCATGTTGACGCCGAGGAATATGGTATTGACCAATTGGTGGTATTCCAATTTTGTTCTTCTAAATTACTGTCCAGAGATTGACGAGAGCACAGAGATTAACTGATACAAAACTGTTCTAGATCAATTAAAATTTTGAATTTGAGTCCTTAATATACAATTATGTTAAAATTTAGAGGGAATTTTGCCATTTTAGTGATTCTATCCTTTAGTGTAATTGTGTCTCTTGATAAAAAAATATTTATGTTTTCAACTAAATATATATCCAAAGTTTAATAAATCTCAACTAATTTAATTCAAACTAGATTGGCTTATTATAAGGGTATGCTTGATTGGGAGGAAGACCATAAACATAAATTTTTTTATGATTGAGCTTTAAATATAATTTTACTCATACAATTCAATCAGAGAAAACTTATCTCTTTTTTTTTCTTCCAACCAAACATTTTAAGTTTTCTCAACATTAACTTTTTCATTCACAATTATATTGATGAACTCGAAATCTTGTTTTAGAAAATTATAGATATTATTGAACCACTTAAACCAATCTAACATTAATTGGTGCTCCAAATCTGATTAATTTGCTGTTGTGGTTCAGATGGAAATGGGAACACGACAGGTGAGGTGGGTTTGCTTAAGGTATGGGGCGTCTTGGACATAAGACATGGAATATTTGAACACGGAGAGGGAATATTGGAGAGCAGGATTACATGCTACATAATTAGACAAATGCAAGCGTTGAAATTATTAAACATTAACGTTGGAAGCAGAGGAGAGGTTAGGTTCCTTTCTACCAATTCCCACTTGCACTAATTCGTTTCACAAAACAACACGCACCTTCCACAACTCACTACGTACGAGTACTATAAAATTAAGAAAAATGAATGAGTAATAATTTTTTAAGATATAAGCACCTTTTTCCTAAAGCTAGCTCTTTCGTTTTCTCCATTCTTTTCCAAAAATTAAACTCATAAACATACTTTAAAGTCATCACATAGAATCCTTTTTATAAAGTTGTTTTGAACTTAAACTAATCTAAATACTAGACTGTAAGGATGACTCTTTGATGAGATGAAATGATATGTTAATCACTACTTCGTCATTTTCTTTGGATCCTTCAAAGAACTCTCTCACTTTCTTGTTTAGAGAATCTGAATCATTTTCTTTTTTTATTTTATTCACACATGTATCATTTTATCGGAGGTTTGAACATTTGACATCATATAGTTCTCTTACACCATTACCATATTCAAGACTTTAATGTGATACCACTGATCAAGGAGAATGAGCATTTGCCAATCTACCAGACTGTGTATTGATACTTTTTTGGTTGATATATAGTTTAGGGTGAGAATAAGACTAGTCTTAATCTAAATTCAGGATATATGCATCCAGATTTAATGAACACTTATAAAAATACTTAGGGATTATTGATTACTTAATGAAAAAAAAACTTGGGACTAATACTTAATCATTTGGCAAATAACAAACATGTAATATCATTGTAATAAATAAATTCTAATAAAAATACTTTTTTTTTTCAATTTTTCATAGTTTTATTAATGTGTTGATCAGTGTCTTAGACTAGGGCGCGTTAGAGAGACGTGAGCTTGATTGAGATCCAGAGAGTGAAAGAGAGAGGAGAGTAAACTGCACATATCTGCATGTGCATGTGGGTCTGCGACCTGGTGTCGCCGGGGCAGCATCACAGCCTCTCTGGGTCTGACCTACGCAGGTTGCACTCTTAGTTGTACACTCATATTCCTTTTCCCTTTGTTCTTACACACTTACTTTCACCCTGCAGGGACCATTTTAATTATTTTAGTTTAATTTAGTTCAACATTTTCAACTTGGGTCCTTTCCCACGTGTACAGCTCGACCTTAATTGGCCATTGCATATATGCGGTATATACGTGCTCCCTAGTTAGTTAAGTCGACCTGAGGGGAAAAAAGAAAATTCTATGTAGTATGAGAATATTTGTCCTTGCTTAAGAGCAATATAAAAAATCTTCTGGTGATACATTTTACATAAAAGGAATTTTATCTATAATTTTTTAGTTCAAGATAAAAAAACTAAATATAAAAGTTTTTATGTTCAAACAAAATAATTATAAGAATCCTAGAGTTGGCTTTAGTGTAAGCTAGCTAGGGTTGGACTTGGTCAATAAATAGGGGATTAAATTTTTGAGTGCTTATTAGTTGGAGGATTTCAATTTGTGAGAAAGTTTTAAGTGCATTTTGGAATAAAAGAACAATCACATTTTTTTTTGTTTTAATTTTTATTGCTCATATATGTATTTTTTTGTTGAAGATGATTTTGTTCGAGCCAATGTTCAAACTAAAAAACTTACCAAAACTTATTGAGCTTAGGTAAACTCTTTAACTTGTAAACTCAAAACTTAACTCATATACATGTAAGAGTTTATTCGTAAAATCATAAACTCGATTAGGGGATATAACTCATAAATTTGTGAGTTAACTTGAGAGTTTAATAACCTTGGTTGTGGTAATTTTTCAAATGCATGTGGTCACTTTTCTTAACTAAGATTTGAACCATGACTCAACATATTGTGAAAGACTAAGGATGTGTTTAGTTTTAGAAAATAGTTTTCAATTTTCATTTCTTGTTTTTCTATTTCTTAATTTTGTGAAGGAAATATGAAATGTTAAAACTACAAAATCCAGTTTTCATTTTTAAATTTTAGTTTCCATTATTTTCTTGTCAAAATCCCCAAAATAGAAAAATTAAAAATTAAAACTGAAAACTATTTTTTAGAATCAAATGCACCTTAACGTTTCTCGTTAGATCCCATTTATGTTAGTTCTTATTTTTTTTTTTATTGTATAGCCTCATAAATATTTCCTGATTTATCGAGAAGGGCAACCACCCTGCCCAAGTTTCCTGAGTCTCTTCGCTTGAAATCGAGCTTTAGGTTGGGGGCTTGTGTACGATTAGGAACAACAACTGAGACACCCCCAACTTGAATCTGACCTTGTTAGAGGATGACCCTCCCTATGACTTGGAACCTTGGCGGACCATCCACCTCTAAACTCATGCTCGGTTAAACAACCCCCATTGAGCCCATGGATTGTGACCTCATCAAAGCCCCCAAATCTACAATCATTAAATCCTATCACTGTGCCCAATCACGATCCCTCATTAAAGCGCGACCCATATGTACCCCTTAGAGGGTATAAGAAGGTATCTTATTCTCTAGCCTAAGCTTAAATTACCCTCTATTTTGACCCCAACAGTAACAATTTCACTAATTTAAAATATAATGAAAATAAAAGACATAATGATCTACGAAATTCAGACATTAGATGATATATGAAATTAGAACAAGACTTTTTTATAATTCTAGAAGCAAAAGCAAGAAGAAGTAATCAACTACTCCATCCACCCTTGAATAATTGTCCATTTAAAAAAATGTCTATAAATAATTATCTATTTAAAAAATTTAAGTAGCTTTAATTATTTATTTTCAACAATACCCCTATTAAATATTATTGGAGGAGAGGAAAGAAATATAGTAGAGGAGGAGAGAAAGTTGAAATAGTAACAAAACAACCAGGGCAATTCACTAAATTATTTTAAACGTCTCTAACTTTGATGATTTCCCAATCATTTCCTTAATTTTAATGTGCATTCATAACTATATAATTATTCAAGGGCGTAGGAGTCACAGGATTGGGATATTAGTTAGGAGTAAATGAAATGAGAACAAAATTTTTTTACTACTTTCATTCCTTAATAATACCTAAAAAGGATACAATTTTAATATATTGAAATGTTAATGCATCTGATTATAAATTATAAATAGAATCATTTACATTTCAATATATCAAAAATTGTATGATTTTTAAAATAACTATTAATAATTAAGAAATGGAGGGAATATTATTCTATAAGCACACAAGAATATCTCTTAATTTGTGAATACATCTTGTCCATTTGACAATGTTGGAAAATACATTAGTCCATGGAGTTAATGCATAACAGTTAATACTGTGACTATATAGCCAGAATTGAACATTGGTCGAGGTACCTCGTAGCTATAGTAAACAGAAGCTTGATGCGGGGTGTTTAATGCCACATCTGCATGAATCAGCGCAATGCATTTAAAAGGGTCAGGGTTCAGTTTTGGAACAGGGATATTTTGGCCTGCCAGTCAATCCTCGTTCATAAATAAAACGGAATATTCCAATTCAAGAAATGCATTTAAAAGAGATATTATTGAACCCTGATAGGAACAAAAAGAGGCAGGGAATTTTAATGGGTCGCGATCCATCAACGTAAACTAGAGACTTAATTCCCATTCCAATATTCCATTGAACAGTACCCCATTTGGTTTTCTCTCAATTCCAATCATATCCCTTTCAGGTCACCATTATATCCTGTACTCTCATTTTTCAAATTTAAACTGATGAAAATTATTTTATAAATATTAATATATATAATTTCTCATATTAATTACATTCGCAATAAAATTAATAAAAATAAATGTATTAGCTAGAGTCTTAAATTACTTGAAAAAATAGCCAATAGCTTAAACAATCCTTCTCCCTTTCATATGGATTTTGGAGTTGAGTTAGACTTAGATAGTTCTTTAAATGACATCAGGGTTTCTATATGGTTATTACTTCCTTTATTTTTAAATAATTATTCAATTTTAAATGCATATTAAAATTAAGAAAATGATTAGAAAAATATTAAAATTAAAAAAATTAAAAATATTTTATTAAATATTATTGAAAAGAAATAATTAATACTATTTAAATTTTTAAAATAGATAATTATTTTGAAATAAGGAAAAAAATTTAAAATTATTTAAAGACAAAGGGTATTAGATAACTCGCCGCCGTTCAGTCCTATTCGTGCTCCACCAAATGTCGATGAATAATATAAGCACATTTTAAGCAATCAATATATGAATCTAAGACTTGCTTTAATTTTAGACCGAGACAAACCTTTCTGTCAACTAATTTAGCTCCAGTTGGTGAGCAGAGCTTAATCTTATAATAAATGTATTTGAATATATAAACCGTTAAATTTATATTTATGAAAAAAATATATCTTTAATTTAATTACCTGCATTGTATTATCATTCAGATAAGGGAAATGGACCGTAGGCATAGGCCCCTCCTTCTCTCACTCCATCGTTCTCTCTCTGTGAATAGTACTTTGATGACTAATCCTTCAGCTTCCATAAATAACTACTACCCTTTTTCACTAACTTTTCGTTTAAACCACCATCCCTAAAAAAAACTGATCTTTTTCTCTTTCTCTTTATTTTTTTTAATCTGACTATAGTGACCAGTAGTCTCTGATAATGCTTTAAATTTTTCCACTTTATATTTTTTGGCCAGTGGTAGTGTTCCTTCAACCCTAGTGGAATCCATAAAAAGCCTATCACCCCCTTTCTCTCGAAACCAATGCAAATCATAACTCACTCATGATACAATCACACCCTTATAAAAATTCCCCTTCTCTTTCAGCTCTTTCAATTTCATACCTCGGTTCCTCTTCCTCCTTCTAACTATTTCTTACTATATTTGCCTCACTAATAAAACCTTTTTCTTCTTTTTTTTTCACATCATAATTAATTAAATTAACTACGTCACCCCCATCTTCTTTTTCCTTTATGTAGTGTGTTTATATATATAGTTACCACTACACGCTTAGTTCTCTAACAAAACTGTAGATCTCTATACCTTCCTTATGTTCACAAATTCTCACCCAATAATGCAAACCTTAGCACCTTTGCAAGGGCCAGATTTGTCCTTAAACATAAGCCCACCTTGTGTTCCTGATTTTGAAGCCAAAGAAGTTGGAAGAGGCTACAATAACCTGTTGAGTAGCAAAGCTTTTTACAATGATATGTGCTCAACAACCTCAGATTCTTCCACAAGTGGAAGTGATTTAAGCCATGAGAATAACACTAATGGCTTATTCCCAACCATGACACTAGTGTCTACAGCCTTGTTAATCATCGTGAGCCTACATTGAGCTTAGGATTTGAAGCCGGAGTGGATTTGAATCCTCATCATCATCATAATCATCATCACCAAGTACATGGACTCTCATCAAGAAGCTTCAACCACCACCTCCATCCTCAAATCTATGGCCGCGAGTTCAAGCGAAATACAAGGGTCATCAATGGTGTGAAAAGAAGCGTGAGAGCACCAAGGATGAGATGGACCACCACCCTCCATGCCCATTTTGTTCATGCGGTTCAGCTTCTTGGCGGCCATGAAAGTAATTTGATTATAAACATTTTTTTATTCATCCTATGATATTAGTTTGATCATTTCTTTATGATCATGATTCTCTCATATTTCGTATTTAGTTTCTGATAAAAGTGTCGTGTTATATGAGAGAGGGACACAAATCCTGTTTTGTGTATTTTTCTTTTATAGCATGACATCTTTATGTTATTAAGAAACATAAGAGGGCACCCATTTCTTTAGGATCAAAGTCCTCAAGAATATTGTGTTATGAGAGAAAAAGATATAAATTTTATTTTCATGTGTTTTTTCCTCTTATATAATGACTTTGATATTTATGAATTGTTCTATGTGAAAGATGATGTCGTTGATTTGTTTGTGGAAAGCATGTAACTAGGTTACGTCTAATTTTGGGTTGTCTTGTCACTTGCAGGGGCAACTCCGAAGTCTGTGTTAGAGCTAATGAATGTTAAGGATCTAACCCTAGCACACGTCAAAAGTCACTTGCAGGTGGGGTTTACTATTCCCATATCTCCATATTCTATCCATAGTCTTTCTTCTCATGATGAGTGATGTTCCGTATTTTCGCTTTTGTTTGTCCAATTAGACAAAAAGAAAAGAAGAAAAAGGCACTATTGTTAGTGAGTTGTAGTGGGGAAGGTATAGAACAAGGACTAAGGACAAAAGGGTATCTAGATGTGTAATCTAATCTTGGCCTTCTGGGCTTTTCTTCTCATTTTATTTATTTGTTTTTTTTCAAATGTGGGGTGTTCATGCAGATGTATAGAACAGTGAAGAGCACCGACAAAAGCACAGGTAATTCAATTGGGTGTGTTCCTTCTGAAGGACCCCATTTTTTCATCTCTTCAATTATTTTTTTTATTTATTATTATTCTCATTGTTTTGAGATCTTGGGTGATTCTAGTGTGACAGAAACTCTATGATTTCTCCTCTAGAGTAGTACTAGTGTTCCCCGTTAAAAACAAAAGTTTTGGTTTTGGGGGGCATATTGGACTCAATGACTTCAAGTCCTCATGTGAATTATTAAGCTTTGTGTCTGATAAAGCAAGAGCAATGGCTTTATTGTTGGTGAAAAATTTGCAGGTCATGGGCAGACAGATATGGGTTTGAATCCAAGGCCAGGGATTAATGTTGTTCATATGCATGGAGCATCACCTTGTGGAAGAGCCAATTTACCACACCCACTACAAAATTCCCAAAGGTGAATGCATATAAATACCCTCATCACCTCTTCTCTATTTTTTTCAGTTTTGACTCAATTTATCGAGTCCTTAAATTTACACATTAAAACATTCTTTTGTGCCATGAGAGCAAATTATTTATTCTGATCTATTTGTTTTATTTTATGTCATATTAATACATATTGATGTGACAAGCAAATATTAATAGATCAAAGGAGGAGTATTGACTTATCTTATTCTTGGTCTACATAAGAATGTCTTTGAACTATATGAATGGAATATATTGCCGTTTTCTCCGTATATAAGAATTTCTCCTTCTTAATTGCTACTTGGTCCATATTGTACTTGCACATGAATGTGAACATAATATTGAGTTTTTGACCGATCATTGTTCAACTAGACAAGGCCATTAAGGCTATATGCTAACGTACATGAACAAATATTCACAAATGCCTCCTGCTTGTTTTTTTTAAGTACTCGTTTGTCTTTGGGTTTCTTCTTATCTTTTTGATTTCGGGGTTCAATTAATGACGAGAACTCTCCTAGTACATAGATTTTGACAAGCAAAGCCTAAGGCTTGTATAGGTATGTGGGTTGTCATTTTCTATATGAGCGCCCTTTGTGATGCTTTTGGATTTACTCATACATTAGATCGTCAATGTATTGATCCCAATATGTAGCAAAAAGGTCTAGCATCTGGTGTGAATCTCAATGTCTTGTTCTACATTTTTTTCCTAAAGTCTCCGATAGACACATAGTAAATGTTTGGATTTCCGTTTGAAACTCTAAAAGTATGATTCGGATAAAAAAGAAAAAATCTCACCCAAATAATGATTTAGAACTTTTCCAACAAACAATTAAACATGTTAATAGTAAACGTAGTTTATCTCCTGATTTCATTTCAAGGGCATATTTGGTAAGATGAAGATAAAAATATGAAGAAAATTTTTATGAAAAACTCTATATATAACATTATATATGGAGCTTATTTATGATTACACCTTATTTTTACTCTCATATCCAACATACCTTAAAACAAAATTAAGCACAATCCTCTTCTTTATCTCAAGTTCCACTTACCAAAGTTGAGATTACCAATAACCACTACCACTGGTTCCTTTCTATGATGGAGATTGGGTGCATATTCTTCTTTTCTTTTCCCCTTTCAGGCCCTTCATATACAAGCTAGTTTCCACATCTAACTACAATGTTCCTCGGCAAATTGTAACATTTGGATGTTGACCACTAATTGCTATCTTACCATCAAAAGCGAATCATAAGCTGCTATATCTATGCCATTTCATATTGCATATATTTGGATTTTGGATTTTGAATTTGGAGTTGCATAATTACCAATCTAAAATAATCTAACCATTTCATTCGTTGCTTTATAGCATGTTTACCATTTATACTCATATCTTATCTCACTTTATACATTCAGGGTATCGTGGCAATCATCAATAGAGACAAATAGAAACAATAGTAGACAAAAACCCGAAATTGGTTCGACGAATTCTCATGTAAAGGGGAATGAAACCATGGTAAGTTGGGATATATAGGGTCAGAATTGGACCTTCCATGTGGCTTGTAGTGTTGCTGTATAGCTTAATTATTGCATCTACTATATATTATATTATGTAAGAAAAGTTTTAGAGGATAAAAAATTTCATTTAGAATAATGGGCCTTGGTCTTTAGATTAATAAGTGAGTCATATTATTATATTTCATCTGTCAGTTGCTATAGCTTTTTTGTCAAAAAGTCTGATAATATTTTTCTGATTGTGTAGCATTATTTAATATGTAAATGATATATGTGACATTAGGCCAATAATATTTAAACAGGTGGATGAGCATAATTATGGAGGCATGTCGAATTGCATGAAGGAGAGGTTGGAGTCTACCCCTTTGTCACGTTCCGAGGCAATGCTTGACCTTGAATTCACCCTTGGAAGGCCTAGTTGGGAAAAAGACGAATCATCAAGAGAGTTAACCCTTCTCAAGTGTTAATGTATTAATTACTAATTAACTCTTTCCTTGTCATTAATTAAAATAGTGCTACGTACGTACAACTAGCTACATGATATGTATATGGAGGGAAGAGAAAATTATTCCATGTGTGAATGATTTTGTTCTTGATGATACATCTTTCGAAATTTTGTCTAGAAAGAGAGATGATGATGAGAATGGAATGGGATAAATTAACATTGGCTAGAAAACAGATGCTTCAGTCCAAAGAATTTCAGGCGTTGTCTTCGATGTCATTTTCAGTGCAATGGTATGAGATTGAAAAAAAAATATAATGGCCCCTTCTGGCCATGGACCATGGCTTATAGTTAGGCAAAATAGGACCCATTCGGGAATGCTGAAATTAGACAGGTGGGTCAAGTTTCATGCCAGGCCATCATAACATCGTTCTCATAACATCTGTATCGTCCAAGAAACCTATATGTTGAGGTTGATTAGAAAAAAATGATATTTATTTTTTTTCACGGGGATCTTTACAGGAATATTGATATTTGATGCAGCATTTTAAAGAGATGTGCTATTAAAAAAAAAAAATGTTATTTATAGTACCTTTTAATATCTATCTCTGAAGGAAACCTCTGAGTTGTTAATTAAACATTAATTGAGAGTATTAACTTTTCTTTCTGCCAATGTTTTAAAGACTTTTGAGAGACTAATGGGGTTGGCTCACCTAATTAACATTTTACTCATACATCATTATGACTTGATGAATTTGATTTTCATGTTTTCTTGGAATTTGTATGCAATATGTGAATATCTCTATAGACATTTAATGAGCTAGGAGGCATGTCTTGATTTTGAACTTGGTGATATATATATATATATAATATATATATATATTTATATAAAAAAAGAAGAGAAGAGAGAAGATATAGAGATAGAGAGAGAGAGAGATGCATCGACAGTGTAAAGAGTTTTACACTGTCATCCAATTAAAACATTTGGTTTGAATGATTTTTTCATGTAATGGGTATAAAGCCAACTATCATGATTTATGTGGAATATATAATTAATGATATCTAAAAAAATTTTACACGTCAGGATAATAATAATTAAATCCATATATATATATATATATATATATATATATATATATCACCTCATGGGGTATTTTTAAAGGAATATTATAAGATATCTATTAAATTAAACATTTTTCATGGGACCTTTCTAATCAAAGATGTCCCAAAAAATAATATAAATAATATAACTATTTATTTTATTCATTTCCCACCCGACTCATATAATCCAAAAACATGCCCAGTAATAATGGAAAGAAAAAAAAAATCTGCATTTCAATCTTTTTCCTTATCCGAATCTCAAATTAACTTATCTTCTGTCTCCCTCGCCGTCTGCTTTAAGCCTTTTACTTCCATTTATTGTTTTTGTCCTCCCTTCCCTTGGCTCTTTGTTTTTTTTGTTTTTGGTCAAACCTCCCCTGGATTGTTCAATCTTTTTGTTGGTACGAGTCGAAAACTCCAATTTTTTGCCCTAGTTAAAAGTTCCTTTCCATTGTTTTTGGTCGAAAGTAGAAAAAAATTTCTTTCATGTGTATTTTCGGTCTGCTCCTTTGTCTGTTTGTTGTTCACTCAATTCCAACGCCTCGGCCCATTGAACACTTTTCTAGTGGGCCGAAGTTCGGTTTGTTGATTTGCACATTGCACAACCTTTAATAGGTTTTAAGACCCAAAAAAAGCACATTTAATAGTTTTGAATAACTCTGACAAAAAAAGAAAAGGTTTTGAAGAACAAAGAAGAAACATTTAGGAATGTTTGGAAAATTTTTTGTAGAATAATTTTCAGTTTTTAAAAATAAAATATGAAAAAACTAGTTTGGTTAGTTATTCTTTTCATATTAATTTTAAAAATAAAAAAATGGATTTTGTGTTTTAAAAGCAAAAATTAGAAATAGGTGAAATATGTTTTTGGAATTCTATTTTTTAAAACAAGAAAAAATAGGATGACACAATTATAATTAGTTGGTTTCATTAATTGTTACCAAAATAGTTTTCAAAACAATTTTCAAAAACATAAAAACAAAAACAATTCAAAACAACCCCTTATGTTTTATAATCCTTGTGTTATATATTATCCTACTTGTTTTATGAATTTTAATTGAATCATCTTTTCAGTCTAATCTAAATAACCAACAAGAATTATCATTTTAAGGTTCCGGAAAAATTTGAATTATCCCACATGGTCTCACATGGATCAATGACTTGCATTTTGTGCGGATTCCACGAAATAATTTAAACACTACTCGCAATCTAATACTTAAATTTTCCGTTCAGAAAGAAATTTTTTTTGTTTTTGTGGGGGTGGGGTGTTAAGATCGTGACAAATGACGAGAATGAATGGCTATAAGGTGGAAAAGCATTAAGGGCCATGTTAGATATAAGATATGCCAATGGGTCATTCGCGGTTTGTGATGCATGCCGTATATATTAAGGTAGTTTGGATTTGGATGAACAAGACAGGCAATTCGAAGAGGACAGCAAAAGAGTCAGACTCTGTGCGGTTTCATGCACATGCTTCTTTCTATTGTTGATGAGACCAAGCTGAAGTTTATGCCTGCCATGATGCTCACTACCACAATCAAGGCAAAAGTACTTTGGTTGGGATGAATGTTCCTGAGTATGGCAGATTCATGAATGTTTTAAGTCCATTAAAACGATTATATGTCCAACTTCTTGTAAAGTATGGCCCACTTCAATATTGACCCAATACCTTTCAACTTGTGACTTGTGAGCCATTAACTTTGGCCTAGCATTATGGATGAGCAAATCATCTTAATGGAATGAATAATGGTTTTTGTATAATTTTTGGAGACAACTTTCAAATGACACCTTGAGATGTCTCTTAAAATATTGGTTGAGATAAAAGTTAGGACCATTTTTAATCGATGTTTAAGGGCAGCTAAGGTATACTTTAAAATTATCATCACAAAAAATTGTACAAAATATTTTTCTAATGGATTAAAGGTCAATTATTTATATATCTTCAATGTAACATCCATTATGACACCCTCAAATACATAGGTTGTTAAGATATAAAATTATTAATTTGCTTTTCCTCAATAAATTAAACATTTTTAATATAAATTTTGCTACATGGTAGATGACACGAAATCAAATGAGTTGTGATATTTATACTCATTATGCATAGTGATAACTTACACTTATTTGATTTGAGTGTGACCTCATTCATAAGATCACATTAATATCAGATAAAGTGTAGTTGGTATAATATTAAAACACTATGAGTTCAAATAATATTTTTCAAATAAAAATGGTACATTTGTGTGAATATGAGTTGGCAACTATGGAATTGGTGATTGAATATTGATGACTGATGAGAGAGAGTCGCAACTCACAATGGAAGACAAATAACCAATCAAAAACTTTTGTACGAAACGGATGAATTCATTCTAGTACTATTAAGCATTTTATTTGGAAAAAATGGTTCGCTATAATAAGATCTTTTATGACCAAGCTAAGTGGTCTAGTCACAATTTTGGTCGAGTCACAATTTTATCACCTGTTCTTCTAAATAAAATAAGTTGAGTTTCAAAATGAGATATGCCTATGAATTGTTTATGTTTAAAGTCTAAGACTCTTGTGTGGTACAAATTTGACAACTAAATAAATGTTGTTTTGATACCGTTTCAGGCATTTCTCTTTATGTTTTCCCCTTGGCTTATCTTCCCTATCTTTCCTAATTGAGATTTTAGGAATAGCTCCCTATGGAGACATTTATTGACGCATGTTGAAGCTTGAGGACTAACCTTTGCTTCAATTGATTGCTGACGGATAAGTTTCAACTAAGAAAGAGGAAGGATGGTTAATTAGTCATTAGCCGAGACATAGAATTAGCCGTGACAGCATTCCTTGGTGTTGTTGAACGTTCGAACTGGGGATCAAGACCAGTTTCTAGAAATTATGAGATCATGGGGTTGGTGGTTATCTGAACATGCATGCAGCTAGCCGTTAACAGCATGCTTTTATACAAACCGCCATGTTTCCTGTTTGTATGAATATAGGATCAAGACAAATTGCAAAGGGCCCCAGAACATGTATCAATTAAACACAATAATTTATGTTGCTCTGTAATTTACGTTTCTTTTCTTTCTTTTTTTTTAGCATTTTACTTTTTGTCCTTTATGTTCCAAACTCATCTTCTACACTAATTTGCCTACCAAATGCTCTCTAGAGTAATTTGGCAACCCACAGCAGAGGGTATATCCTATTTCTCTGCGAAATTGCCATATGCATCAGGTCATTGATATTTTGCACAAGTCCAGCTTATTGCTTTAATCTTGGAATAGTTTCCTGGCACGCCTCCTATCCATCCCTCGACAACAAATTTTGTTCGTAAACACAAAGAAAAGGGGTAAAATCTGTAATAATATGAAACTGAGGAGCAAGTTAAAAAGAAACTATTGTCAACGACTTTGCCAGTTGTCATAAAAAAGTATCAGTAATTAATATAGTTTGCATCAAAACGGTCCATGCAAGGTGCTGTCACAAACGTGGTCCTTGGTAGAGATGATAAACATCAATTATGCCATAACTACAGCCACATGGTATTGGCAAGATAAGTCGTGCCCAAAATTAAAGGGTTGCCAATTGCCATGCTGCATTTCTATTTTGGTTTTTCATGCTACATGTATCGCTCGCTCATGAGTCACGTCAATAGCTGAGTTTGTTGTTACTTTCGATGACTGACCTTTCGATACATCGGGTAATTCAGATCATGTAGTGATCAGATCAGCACTAGTTATGGCGATCAGGGATCTTAATTCTGATCCAATTGTAATAAATGTAAGGCGGGTTCTATTGTATCTGTATGAAATCAAAGGTATTTTGCCCATGCTTATGTGGATGACTGTAATTGATGGAGATAGAGCCTAAGATCATGACTAAGAGCTTAATGGAAGCATTTGTGGGGTCCAGTGGGCCCACTAGTGAAAATTTTAAAAAAATCGGGAGAGGAGAAAATGCAAGAAATGTAGCGAACCAGGGCTGCTACATAAGATAGAGTAAGTAAATTATATGTGTGGGTATATATATCGAAGATAATTTCTATTCAATGTATTTGAATAGTAACACTATATTACCTATTGGTTGGAGAGTGTAGAAATGATATTTTGTAATTATTTGAATATAGTGAAATATTAGCCAAAAGCTGAAAAATATAAAATAATTCTATTTTGTTGACGTAAATAGTGATGTGGGTCCCAAGAAATAGTAAATCACACTATACGAGTGCGATTATTGAGTACTATTCATGTGAATAGTAAATAGTGACAAGTGGAATAAATTATTATTCACCCTAATATATATTTTTAACTATACTAATTGATAGATTTAATTCTATCAAGTTTATATTGGACATTATTTATTTACACTATGAATCAATTTCTAAACCCAACAGAATTGTGATTTCATCCAAAAATTGTGGCCTTATACGCTAGATACCCCTTAGTATCAAAGTTGCAAGTCAAAATATTTTGTCTTGTACATTTCCAAATTTTACTTAATAACTAATTACAAATATAAGTAGTATATAGTGTACCTCAAATTGTATATCCCGTAGAACTCACCCATCTTTTTTGATTTTTCAGTCTGGAACCCACCTCTCTTGGTTACTCTACCAAAAATTTACCTTTAACTAGTCAAAACCTAAAGCCCCCATCTTCCCAGATCACTGGCCAGGAGGACCGCCACGCTCCAGCCCGTTGCCGTCGTGCATATCTGTGCCTGTCGCCGATCCCGATACATAGTTGTCTGTGCTGTGCATCGTTGCTCCCTTGCCTGAGTTTAATATATGAAGATTTCATCAAATTTTATTGTAATTAATGTAATTTTAGAAGTATTAAAAAAATAATATAATAACATTATGCAATTTATTGAAGCATAATAATGAAATAATAAAATCAAAAGAAAAAATCAGCACTATAATATATACCCTTTTAGTAATTTCACAAAAGTAGATTTGACGGACATCATTTAATTAAATCTTTATTATCAAGCACATTTCCAGAATAAAAAGTTTCAAGCATAAATCACGTTGTGTTAAGTTCACTTTTCATCAAAATTAAATTTATAAAATCACATTAATTCAAAATAAAGTCTGGAAACTTCAATCCAAACATAAAGTTGGTTTATTTCACCTGCTAGATGATGTATACCCTATAGATACAAGGTACCGCCTTATGATGGAGATTTTCTATTATACTTTCAGGGCCCAACTTTAATTTTTTATATCATTATTTCATGATTTTGTTTTTTCAGTGAAGAACGAAAAGGTTATGGATTTAAGGGACCGAAGGAGTGAAAGATACATAATTATTTGGGGCGGTGGGTGATATGCTATGCGGCATAACATGCACTACTCATCATTGTCTTATTCACAACTCAAATAAAATAAAATAATAATCACTAAAAATATCTCGTCTTTTTTTTTCCATCTAATCATTATATGCCTTTTTGATGAAAGATTGTTAACAATATTACGTATCATATTCCTGGATTGTGTCATTTTTTTAAGTTATTGATTTTTTTATTTATTTGAGAATGTCATATCCGAAAATGGAATTGAGATTGAAAAATAAATATAACGGGATAAAATAATAACTTTATTCTAGTATATTATTATGTACATAAAAAATTTACAAAATTATTTGATTACAGATTATTACATTAATAAAGCTTTTACGTTTATAATTATTATTTTTAACATTTATTATAATAATATATGATTAATAAATAAATAAATAAATACTTTACTGTAGCATGTATCAGATTGCTTTTTTTTTTCAAAAAAAAAGTTCAATTAGTTGCAAATTGTCAAATGAATAACTCATGAACTGTGGCTTGGATAACAACTCACAAAAGCGTTTAATTTATTAAACGGCCACGGCGTACTGTGAAGTGGATTTGGTTTCATGTCACTAAGATTTTCCATCGATTAAATAAAAAAAATTGTTATAGATTGAAAATTATTAAATCTTGAAATTAGTATTTTAAAAATTGAGCGTCGGTAATATTAATTCGTGGACGATTAAAATTATTCTCAATGTCCTAAAAGTTTATTCTATCATTCAAATAGGCCTTGGTATATTGGCTTTAAGGAGTAAGGACCTATTTGTTTAGATGCTTCGCGAGCAATTTTGATCTTTTAGAGTCCAATACGAGTGACATTCAATTTTTCAAGTACTAATTTTGAAGATTTAATTTACTTCATCAAGTAAAGTTTTATTTTGATCATTTATCAAATATTATGAGCTATGACCCTTAAGATTCAGTATTTATTGGCTACTAATTAATTTTTACTTATATATTTTAAAAGTAAATAACGGACAACATATTTGAATCAACGCATATGTTATAACTTTCCTCGCAATAGTATATTAAAAAATGCATAAAATAGCTCAAAAAGGATGCTTCCATTATCCTTGATAAATCTATCATTTTCCTTTTCCTAATAAACAAATAATTTTAAATTTAATTTTCACACATTGATGGTATAAAAAAATTACATTCATTATCACTCCATTGAAATTAAATTGTTAATTTTACATAATTAGTTAATTGATGTATTATTATAATAAGAGAGTTTTATATTATCATTTAATTACTTAAAAATTTCTAAGATAAAAAATGATTGAGTCACATACTTTCACCAATACTGCAAATACACAATTCAATGCTTGTATAAAGTATTTTTATATATTTGTTTTGGGTGCGAAGTGAATCCAATTAAAAAGGATCCCAAATTCAAGAGGGGGTGTCATCAGCCCAATTTGGGTCCAAATCACAGCTAAATGAACTATTTTGTCTGCTATCCTAATACACAAAAATTATAACAATTTGGGCTTTAAAAAACACTAGATTTAGTAGCTGTATTATATAGGCCTCTTGTAATTTCAACCCAATATGAGGGAGTTCAAACCCACTCTCGTCAAAGCTGCAGAAATCGCGTTGGAAACCCCTTTCAGAAGAATGAATGGTTTAATCTGTGGATAAATTACATTCAACTTATCTTAAGTTTGTAGAAATGTAACTTATGATCCACTGAATTTTAAGTATTTATATTAAGTTTCATGAAGTGATATTAATAATTAATAAAATTATAAAAAATACATATACTAATTAAGTTTAAGGGTATTCATAATTTTATTAATTAAAATAGTTAATATCACAAAAATATCATTATGTTAAGTTTATTTCAATATAAATACTTAAATTTGATACATAATGAATATAATTTACTTTTAAATTAAAGAATGGAGTCCCAATTGCGTAGCAATAAAATATTTTATATTGACGGTGCGTGAAAATCACTAAATTCTAATTTTACATGGCACTGATTTATTTTTATAATCATATAAATAATTCATATATGTATGCAATCAGCCACATCTACGATTTCGCTTGCTCTACGTCACACGTAACAGCGGAACAACTAACACAAGTACACAACTCGTAACTAACTACGGTTAAGTTAACCAACCACGGTTAATTAAGATGCCAGTTGTAGTAGACATGGAAGCTTCAGGTTAAGTTAACCCCCACTCGCAAAATAAAATTTGCAAACGAAACGATCACACACTCCACACACCACGCAACGCAAAAATGCATATGTTACTGTGAGAGATTCACACACAACACACACACAGCGATCCCAATAACATAACCTTGTTCAGTTGTTCATCCATTTTCGACAATGTTAACAGAAAAAAGCGTGGGTTCAATGAGCGCAAGGCACAGCACCAGCACAACGACAAGAGTGGTTTCGACGAATAAAGTTCTGGTGGCGGTGAAGGCAGAGAAGGTTATATCCAATACGGCACTTGCCTGGGCTCTCACTCACGTCGTTCACTCCTCCGACTCCATCACGCTTCTTGCCGTTTATTCCGCCGAGAAAACCGGTCTCTCCTCATCAGAAACCTTAATTAATCAATTAATTATTGTAAATTATAAGAATTATTCTTAAGTGTTGATTTTAATTTGTTGATTGCGTTTTTCACTTTTTTGTCAGGGAGAAGGTTCTGGAACTTTTCGAGGCTTGGGGGAGACTGTGCGAGCGGAAGGGCGGGGAAGTTGCCGGAGAGGATTTCCGATATATCTGAGTCTTGTGCTCAGATGGTGCTTCAGCTGCACAATCAAATTGAGGTAAATTTTATAATTTACATAAAACGAAAGGAAAAGAGAAAATAGATGAAACTACGTGAATTTTGGAGTGGTTTTTTTGTTATTATTATTGCGATTAAATTCGTTGCAAAAAAGTTACTGTGAGAATGCGAATGGAATGGTACAGTCACGATGTTGGTTGTAGGAGCCAGTAATATTGCGGCCACTAGTGTTGCATATAGCTTAAGTAGGTATGATTATTATCTTATTTTCTGAGCTAAGTAGCTATTATTATTTGTTGGAATTATTGTCAGATTAGTCAATTGTGTTTAAGTTTTTTTTATTTTTGTTACAAATTATGCTTTAAGTTTAATTTTGATTTATTATAAAAAAAAATTTACAAGTCATTAATCATATAATATCATATAGCAAACAAGTTTAATGCTTATTATTCTATTTTAAAAGTTATGGATACGAGATATTTGATTGAATGTTATAGTAAAACAAAAATTACTCAAAAAAGTTTTACACTATTAATATATTCAAATTAAATCCTAAGGATAATACTCATTTTATTCAAGAGTTTAGTTTTAATATAGTTATATCATAAAATAATCCATCATGATTTGTCATATTTCGTATATAGAAATTAAACTCATTATACATTATTATATCATCAAAACAGTAAAATATGTTTGATTTTTATTCTACTAATTGATAAAGTTATGCATTTAAAAGAATTTGACCGAAATGATAATGTAACAAAGTATTAAAATTAAATTTTTTAACTTAAAAAATGTCATTTTTATTACAAAAATTCTGATAAGATTCTCACCGTATAGATTGTTCTATACTTCTATTGTGGTCAAATTACATTTGGGCCGAAATTTAAATGCATGAATTTTGTACTTACTATAGTATGGTACTGTTTACTTTCACTAGTGTTTTCCCACCCTCTTTCCCTTTCAGGTTGTTGCATCTGTTTCTTTAACGTTTAGCGCGAAGAAAACAACTTCGTTTTCCACTTGGTCTTTTTTTTTGTTTAACTTGCCAATCGGTTGCTTGTCATTATTATTATTTTATTTTTTTAAAAATTCTTATGAATTTGTGATCATATTCGCGCTGTTCTTTTTTTGTCCCATTCTCATTCTCTTTTCGTGGAGGGAGACACACATTTCCGAGAATAAAACAAAATATTCAATACTATTAATAGAATTTTTTATTTTTACCACGTAAATGGTAGTTGATGAATAAATAATTTTTAAATTAAATATCCAAATTTTTTCCCTCAGAAATATATCAAACACAAATTGCTTACTCAGGATTTAAAAAACTCATATTGGTCCTACATATTTTTAAAAAGTGGATAAATTGATCCCTTATATAAATCCATACAATTAAAAAATACTATACAGATATATATGGAAAACTAATTTATCTATTATTTTTTAAATGTGAAGGATTAATATGAAACTTTCATATTTTGAAGAATTAATTTATTTTATGATATATTTTTGAGAGGCCATTTTAGGTCTTTAGTTTAGTTTTTAAATTTTATTGTTAATTATTTATCCTTTACGTGTAGCATATAAATTAAAATGTATATGGTCTCAAATCATTTTTCGGTAACGTGTCAGAGTTGAGGAAGCTTCTGATCTCTTCCAAGCTGTACCAGCTTGAACGTAGTTGTTCCATTTGCATGTGCTTTGCAAATCTTGTCTTTGATAAACAGGATGTATCAATAATTGCACATGCATAAAGTTTTGACGAGAACTAACTAGACAAGAATATTAGATAAATAGTGTTTATTGTCCACGTATATGGTAGCGAAAGGTAGAAAGTGACAAAAAGGTTATTCAAAGTTGTTTGCTTTTAACTAATTTATATTATCCTTCAGCTATAAATTTTGGCAATCAGTTTAACACAGTCTGGAACGTTGGAATTGTCATGAAATCACACGTATGGTTGATGCATTTGAGCTAGGAGAGCAAATATAAATGTTTACCTTGGTGGCTTAGAGTCATATTTGTAAGTGGTAACGATGGATTGGCAAGAATAATGTGTTCAATGATTAGTTGAGATGCCAAGGGTATGACTAGTTTCGGTTTTAAGTTTTTATTTTTAATTTTTAAAATTTTATGAAAGAAATACTAAAATCTAAAAATAAAAATTGAAAATTAAATTTTATAGTTTTCAATATTTTATTCACAAAATCTTAAAAATTGAAAATTAGAAATTAAAACCAAACAATCCTAAGGCCTATTTAATTTAAGTTTTCATTTTTTTTCATTTTTTCAAAATTTGTGAAGGATAAATAATTACCAATTTTAAGTTTTAGAATTTTCAATTTTTCCTTCAAAGTTTTAGAAAATTGAAAAACTGAAACTGAAATTAATTTTCTAATATTAAAAAGGGTTTTTCTAAGGAATCTCTTGTACTTGTTAAGAAACCATAAGCGGTAATTTTTGTATTAAAAGAAAATGTGAGTTTTAAGTTTTTAATTCACTAAGTGCATTACAAAGTTTAAAATGATTCTTTAACTTGTATTTTTAGGGCACTAATTAGAAAAGCGTATATTTAACAGGATGTTTGAAAGGGAAGGAATTGAATTCCTTTAAAAAATTCTTCTTGAACCAATGTTGATTAATGGGAAAATTCTAATTCATCAACCGAAGTAAATTTTTTGAAAAATCTCACTTGCTCCTTCCTAAGCGCCAACCTTGTACCTTCAACAAACATTTGTAGTGTGTTTTTATGTGATTTTGATTATCATGTATTCTAATGAATAATTAGAGTTGTTAGTAAAATATTAAGTTTTATTCATAAAGGGTAAAATGGTAACAATGAACAAATTAATTCATTTAGATAGATTTCAAAAAAGAAATTCAATTCAATTCTGTTATAACTTGATTAAACATTTTCAATTAGGGAATTCATTCTGATGGAATTCGTTAAATTATCACTTAAAGTTTAAGAGAGGTGAAAATCATAATCCTTGAAGTCTAATGTGTTCATGAAAAATTCTGCCGAGAGGATTCTTCTGGTTAAGGGTGCACGCACCTAGGTGGTTGGCCCATACCCTAATCTTGCACAGGTGCATCAGGACTTCCGAAGCCTTAAGAAGATAGCTCACGACTACAGCAATTTGGGTTTCCTCTATACACCCGATCTTAGATCTCGAACGTGTAACGACAGTTAAAGGAGAGAGAAAGAGGAAAAAACAAAAAACTGTTTGGACAATCTAGCTCACTCTTTGGAACAGTTAGATTCTTCGTCCTTAGTGCTGCCTTACTATCCATGTAAAGACATACAAGTAATCCCCAGACTGTGCCTTGCAGGTACAAAGTAACATGTTGAACAAGTACAAACCATTTCCAGAAGGGGTGTACAAAGGATGGGTTGACAGGTTAGGCAAAAGGAATCAAGGTTGATTTTTAGGGGTCAATTTTTGAAACCTGATAATGACGATTATATCTCTCGGTCGTATGGGGTAAACTGGATATTGAACAATATACGAGAATTTGGATATTGTACATAGTAAAGTTATAAAATTTTACAAGTAAGACATAAAATTTTAGAGATATTTTATAATATAGGTTTCAAAATAAATAATATCAATATAGAAATATCATCATGTTATGTAAAATATATTAATTAAACTTAAAATCTTATAATTTTCATAAATTATTATAAAAATATATATCTATTAAGAGATTATTGGACTTGGAACGGGTTCAGTCAGGACGTATGACATAAACCTGGCTCAAAAAATGTATCGGGTAAATTTCAAAACGTGTCCATCCCAATAGCTTCGGAGGGGGTTGACGAGACGGGATAGGTTCTGAAACCATCTCGCCAGTCATGTACATGTAGCCGACCAATGTGGGGTCCCATTAAGTGACTAAGAATGATTAATTCCTTGTTTTTATTTTACCAATCATCTCACTTTAGAAAAATTAAATTCATAATTATTGTACCATGTACTTTGTCATAGGCTTGATTGGTTTAAGTGTTTGACAAATGTTTCCTTTAAGTAACGTATTGTATTTGAGTCTTGCAAATGAAAATGAAAAAAAGTTAGCGCTACAATAGCTTTACCCTTATACTTAACTAACTTGGCTCCGGCTGGAAGATTAGTTAGAGCCAAGTGGACTCTGAACACTAATTTATCCTAGAGAAAAAAATGCTGGTATGTCAATGGATAGCTGGCTTCAACACCAGTTGAATTTTCCTGACCAGAGAACCAGCATTTGAATATGTAAAAATGCATTGTGCTTTGTGCCATAAAATGGCTACTATAACATTATCTTGGTATTGCATAGTATATTTTTTGAAGCTGACCGGTTGTAGATTTTACTTAAATGCAGGTCAGGGTGAAGATTAAGGTGGTCACGGGTACTCCAAGTGGTGCTGTGGCGGCTGAAGCGAGATGGGGTGGCTCCCATTGGGTTATACTGGACAAGTAATTTAAACATGAAAATGTATTTCTTTTTCCTTAGCTAATATTTGCTTATTTCATTGATTGCTAGTAGTGAGCTTTCTCATACCTTACATAATTCCCGTGATCGTGGTCAATTTGCTTTAATTTACCTCTGCATTTGACACCGTGACCTTTTACTATTTTTTCTGCATCAAATTTTGCATTATAACTATTATTACACGCTTCATCAACTGATTAGCTAAGCCTTATATAAGGCACTGCATGAGGTTAATCATTCAATTGATGTATGCATCGAATTGCCTCAGCTATTAAGGAATTGCATGCTTCCTCACCAAGGCTAACATAAGCAGGGACCGGCAAATTGTATAGTTGTATCCCATAATCTCCAATCAGAAATAAGTAGGATTTTTCTGCGCTGCATGCCCAGATAATATATTTGTTAGATAACTCTTCCTTACCTTGCTGAAACAGGAAGTTAAAGCAAGAGGTAAAGCATTGCATGGATGAACTCAATTGTAGCATTGTGGTAATGAATGGCTCAACCCAAAAGTCCTCAGGCTTAACTTAGGATCCTCCGATGAACTCCAAACTCCATTTTTCTCTGCTACTTCTTCACCAGGTATAGATATTGGAAAGCTAAAAGGCTGCAAGTTGAAGCATTCCACCCCAGTGAGTAGCCCTGAAGAAGCAGGTTCTTTGGTCACAAGAACCATTGAAGTAAATTCAGAGTCAAGTTCTGATTCAATGGCTTCTTTTTTCCAAGTCTATGAACAAAATCCTCTGTTTGATGGTCAGGGACCACAGAAAAGATCACACAAACCTATCAATGATTTGGAAATGGATCGCCCTCCCTCTTTGGGAACACGCCCAAGCCCGGCATCATCTGTGGCTAGTAATAACAATACTGTATTTTGGATTCCTGAAAACCACATTTTGAATGAGAAGCTTCAGAGAACTGAGAACAACAGATTCATCCAAAGAGCTAAGTCTCCGAATTCTAAAACTTTACTCGAGAATTTCATACATTGTGATCAAGAGATGAGGACAAATGAACTTGGGCTTAACCAAGCTCAAAGCAGAAGTTATGCCTCCAACAAGGGCATAAGAGATAATAATACCATTCCTATGGGAAGAACTTCATCTATACCTCCTCCCTTGTGCTCACAGTGTCAGAATAAAGCACCTGTATTTGGAAAGCCTCCTAGGCAGTTTTCTTACAAGGAGCTAGAGGAAGCTACTGATATGTTCTCAGATGTGAATTTTTTGGCTGAAGGTGGATTTGGTGTGGTTCATAAGGGAATTCTCAGAGATGGCCAGGTTGTTGCGGTGAAACAGTTAAAGTTCAGGGGCTCTCAAGCTGATATTGATTTCTGCAGGGAAGTCGGGTTCTGAGCTGTGCACAACACAGAAACGTTGTGTTGTTGATAGGATTTTGTGTAGAGGCCAATTTGAGGATATTAGTCTATGAGTACATATGCAATGGATCCTTGGACCTTTACTTACATGGTATGCAAAAACTTTCTTTATTTCAATTATCTCGTTATACTTCAGCTTATCAAACTCAGTTGTGGATTTTTGAGGGTCCTTCTTCCTCTCTTTCTGTGGTTTTTGTCTGTATTTAAATTTGAATGTTCTTTTCAACAATCCTGTAGAAGTTCATATCAAAGTCTCTATTAATTGCTGTATATTGACAGGAGATGAGAGTATGGCTTTGGATTGGAACTCGCGGTTAAAGATGGCAATTGGAGCTGCACGAGGCCTACGCTACCTTCATGAAGATTGTAGAGTTGGTTGTGTAGTGCACAGAGACTTTCGTCCCAAAAATATTCTCTTAACCCATGACTTTGAACCTATGGTAACTTATTGCATGGCCATTCTGCATTCTGTGATCAAAATTTGACTCTCTTTTTCATTTTTCTTTTAATTTTGCGCAATCATGTGATTTAAAGAATAATGTATTACGGATAAAATAAAATAATAACTACCTTAAATCTAATCATTTTCCGTTCACTCAGGTGGCTGATTTTGGGCTTGCAAGATGGCATTCAGAATGGAATATAAATACTGAAGATCGAGTTGTAGGAACTTCAGGGTATTTATCTTTATTTTTGCATATCTATGTGTGCGCGCAAAAATATTCTGCATATTATACATAACTCTTATTCTAATCTGGCTTACCTTGCATAAACCTAGGTATCTTGCACCGGAGTATCTTGATGCTGGAAACCTTACATATAAAGTAGATGTGTATGCATTTGGAATCGTTTTGTTAGAGTTAATAACAGGTCGAAGAATCAGTGAGTTGGAACAGTTCAATGGGCACTCGTTTCTTTCTGATTGGTTTCACCCTATACGCATGTTAGAGCCTGATCATATCTTACAAAACATTCGATCTCTCAACCCATGCTTTGGATCTGAGGCATCTATCGAATTTAACCTTCAATTGCAAGCCATGGCACGTGCTGCTTCATTGTGTCTGCGTCTGGATCCTGATGCCAGACCTCCAATGTCCAAGGTCTGCATGGTTGGCTTGGGTTGTTTAATAAAACAGTTCCATTAGTACATAGAAGAGTTAGACACCCAAATTGACATGATTGCAAGTTAGAGAAATTCTTAGATGTACCTGGACATACTCTACGTGGATAGACTCTATGTCCACTAACAAAGTGACACTTCAACTGACAATGGATGTTAAAGGTGAATCCTAACTGAAATATTGTCATTTTGTTAATGAACATAGAGCATGTTCGCATGACATTCTATATGCATAAGAATTTCTCTTGTAGGTTAATATAAGTGTGGATTTCAATCATATATAGTAGAATTGACATAATGCGTATTACCTACACTAACCGTGTTGATCCATTCCTATTTGAGATGGTGTTCAACATTTACATAAGTGAAATCCACACAATTATTTTTGTAGGCACTCCAGACTCTACCCTTTTGGTTTGTGTTGAAAAGGAAAAAAAGAAAGATGTTTAAATGTTTTTTCACCTGAATTGTTTGAAGTGTCCAACAAATGTGTGGATTCAGCGTGTAATCCAGGAAGAAACATTTCTCTTATTGCTTCATGATTACATACAATGTCTTAAGAAACTCTTCTCTCTTTTTCAATTTTTTTCCCTTTGCAAATTATGGACTGAAAATGCTTCTCTTAATTGTAGATCCTGAGAGTACTGGAAGGTGGCGATCCAGTTCGTCCTATGGGTTTAGACTTCAATTCAATTGGTAATAGAAGTGGCCATTTAAGGGGTTTGACTTCGCGCACCCCACCTAAAGGTACAATAAGTCATTCTCGTAGGCTATCACATTGATTAATGATTATTCCTTCGGGTCTCTACTATTTTATATTGTTCTGTTTGTGAGCTCCATAGTAGCAATGATCCATTTGACGCGTGGATCTCTCTTGCACGCTACATAGAAGCATTCACACAGGCAAAGCAATTTGTAAAAAGAAAAAGCCATTGTCTTTGTCTTCTCAGTTTTTTATTGAAAATGGATTTGTTATTTGGTGGGAAGTACAAGAGCAAAGCATTAGTGTGACTGGGAATCTTTCTCTTCGCTCTGTTTTCTCTTGGATCAGAAGGGAAAACCCTCAAATAAGTTGTACAACAACGTGATGCCCTTGATAATTGTCAGTTTGAAAATGCAGAGCTAGTTGGTATTTGTTCATTATTTTCCCTATGTTGATCATATCTATCGTTTTAAATTGAGGTCGTGGTTTTGCACTATGATGTGGAAAATTGCAAAAAAATATTGTTGACTCAGTTGCAATTGTCGCTACGATGCAATTGCAGACCACAATTTATAGCCATGATCGTATCTGTATAGTGAAAAGGAATGAAAGAAAGTTGTTACATCGACCTGGGCTTTATGGTCTTCCTGTCTTCAACATTGTTAATGATAGTAGATGAATACCTTTATTCAGCTGAAAATCTCCTGTTGCATAGTACTATTTTCTTGGGTTATAGTAATTGATGCCACCAGACATTAATAAGCACCTAACCATTTATCTTTAAATATTGCGATTAATTTACCAAAAGAAGAAGATAGTTCAACTAGACAATAGGACAGCAATCCAGAAACACCAAACTTCTAATGACATTTCAGTTTTTATAATTACATTGGGAACAATTATCAACATGCTGCCATGGATTCCAAACAAGTTTAAATAAATTTTAGGTATTAACTTAAATCAATGACAACTGCTAAGCTGTAATGACAACATGTACGCACGTATCAGTGATTCATTATCTACCTATCCTATAAAGTTTGTAGAAAGTCTTCAGAAAGACAAGATTGATTCAAATTTGTGGTCTGCTTGAATATTTGAATATATATTCTCATAGCACGTCTTGCTGCATATATCTAAGACACATAAGGTAAACCTAAACGCTTAGTCAAGTCTTTATGATTTTAAAATAATAAGTAGTAAATGAAATGGAGAAATATTAATTCATGAAAATGTGAATCATTATCGTTACCATTTCTCAAAACCTGATTTTCAATACTTCAGATATCTGTGACTGACTTTTCCTTCCAATTGCCAATTCATGCTTCTCAACACAGCTCTTCTAACTAACTCAAACCATTCTTATACAAATCACATCACATTTACACAAATAAAACACCTTCAAGTTCAACCATCCATGTCCCAATCTTTCAAAACCGATGAATCAAACAAAATTAATAAAACACAGCAGGTCCTCTCATGTTACTATTTAACATATCTTGACATGATGTACACTGACCTCAACCATTAAAATATGACCAATAGTGAACGATTAAAAAGGGAATTTCACGACATCAAACATATCAACGGTACAAAGATTAAAGGGGAGGAACCTAGTCTATAATCATCTCACATGACCATATCATAAATCATAACACGAGGACCCACTCAACTAATAAAATCCGGAGAAATATTGGTGCATGGAGAAGTTCTGATTGACAAGTGACCTAATGAAGACAAATGGTAGGATTACCATAGGTTGAAGGGAAAACAACACTTTATCTTTATGTATAAGTCATGTGCACTTTCATCTACAATTTTGAAAAATGCATATTGACACCTAAAGGTCCCCTTTTTTTCATTTCCTGTTTTAATTTTTTATATTTTCAGGATTTTATGAAAAAAATAATATAAATAAAAAATATAAATAAAAAATATAATTTTATTATTTTTGTTAATTTCTTCATAAAATTCTAAAAATAAAAAATATGAAAAATGAAATCAGAAACCAGACATTCCTAACTTTTCCTAATCGTATAAATCGACCATTTTGCTAACAGTTTTTCAACATCTCTTGTTAACGAAAATAGCACATGTTTGATAAATTTAGAGTCAATCTGCACCTTTTAAAGATTTCGAAGGCAAAGCGCACGTAACTTATACTTCAAGAGATTAAAAAAAAATACATCCTTCCCCACCAAGTAGAATATGGACATGTACTGGGTCGGGTCGGGTTATGCCGGGCCTTCTAAAGGCCCAAAATAACACACACATGTTACCGAATTGGATCAGCTCCTCCTGTTTTGGCTAACCCGACCCGAAGAATAGCTCCCATCCGATTCCGTAAAAGGCGCCGAGTCCGCATCAGAACCCATACGGTGGTGCTGGTGCTGCTGATGCACCTGATTATTGCCCAGCTCCCCACGCTCCAAACCTTAACAGACTTATCCAGGCTCCCACTATACAGCACCCACCTTCTCTCCCACCACCACCGCCACGCGCCGCCGCCTCCCGATCCTCCTCCGCCGCCAAACACTTCACCGGACCATCATGCCCAGTCAGCACCGACACGCACGTGTGTATCACGCCGTCCCTCTTCCACACACAAATCGTCTTGTCGGCGCTTCCGCTGAAAACTAGGGTCCGGCGGCGGCGAGGCAGAGGACGGCGAGTTTGTGGGCGGTGAGGAGGCCGGCGTGGGAGAACTGGTTGTTGTTGCGATGGTCCCAGAAGTTGACGAGGCCGTCGGAGGAGGCGGAGTAGAGGAAGGAGGAGGACGTTGGGTCGAGTGCGAGTGCTGTTACGGCGCATTCTTGATTGAGGAGGGTTTGGAGAGAGTGTGTTTCATTCCCTTTGAGCCTCGAGGCTCGCGCTTCCAGATCTTCACTGTGCCATCCGCGGAGCCTGAAAAGGAGACCGTCATGGCCGCACACGACGGAGTTCACAGCGTCGTTGTGGGCCGGGATGGATTCCTGGCACTTGGAGTCCGAGATCCGCCACACCTAACCATGAGGTGAACGAGACAACATTAAAAGAGATAAATTTGGCATACAAAATTAATGTAAAATATTTAGAGTTTTGTTTTTATGAAAATATTTAGAATTTAATTGCAGTGTAAAAAAATTTTATATTATCACTGAATCTTGTATGGCCAAGATCAAAAGTGATTAAGTCTTATACTACATCAATTTCTATTATTTTTATAATTTTTGAAGTAGTGAGTATAAAGGAGTCAAATATATTGCTATTATAATAATATATTATGAATTTAATTTTGATATCCTTGATAGTATAAATTATTTTTTATATTATAATTTAATCATATCATTTTACTTGCATAATTTTTTAAATAATAGTTGTGAAGCTTAATTAATTTCTCAAATATGATAATATATGATTGGATAAAGTGTCCAAAAATTTTTCGATTAGATTTTTATGCAGTGAACCAATAGAATTTAAATAAAAAATGACAAATCATTCCATTTATCACTTTTTCTCAAAATTTTACTACTTGAGTTTATAATATAATTTGAGTTGGTAGCAATAGAAATTAAACTCATGTTGTTACCAAAAAAAAAAATAGAAATTAAACCCATGTATTTATAACGCTAGTATACCAAGATCCACTTTTGTTTTAATGTTTGGTGACAAATCACTAACCAATCATCAACTAACATAATGTCTAAATAATGATGCATACCTTTATGGTCCTGTCCCACGAAGCCGAGTACAGGTACGTTTTATCATGGGAGAGGCTCAAGCAAGAAACAGCATCAGAGTGCTTAATCCAAAGCGCCGTACGACGTTTCCGAACCTCAATATAGTTGCTGGGTCTAATGGAGCTCTTGAAGATGTCTTTTAACGTTGGCAATGTCCCCGCACGTTTGTGAACACCAGGTGCCTTAGGATTAACCTTCCAAACACGGATTTTACCGTCTTGGTGACCGGTGAAGATTTTCTGGCCAGAGATTATGATGGTTTTGACCAAACCGCTGTTTGATTTGAAGCCGCAATATTCTTTGAGGTTCTTCCAAACGCGAATGTTCTTGCTGTCCGATCCTGTGTACAAGAGGTCACCAGAGGCAGCTAGGGAATAGATGTGTCCCTCTTCACGGATGAGGGAACCTATGAGGGCGTTCTGTGGGGCACTCTCCTCGCATTGGGACCATTGTGCCTTGGCGAAAGGGGAGTTTGTGGTTTGATTCCATGGTGACATCTGGTGAAAAAAGCATTGCAAGAATTAAGTAAAAAATAAAAATATGCTGGACGACGAGAAACTTTGTTAAGATTTTGTATCTGCCTTAATTGTCGGCCTTTTAAATGAATTAGTGGGTTATACTACTTTACTTCTTCTAAAAAATTACCATAGTTTTTGAAAAATAAAATAAAATGCACATCCCATAATTTGCACAAATAATATTTTAGATTGCTTTGATGCACTGAATTTCATTACGTTAATCATATATTTTGGTCTGTATAAACTTTTTTCTTCACACTAAATGTGCATGTAAATGAAATTCTTAATTTTATTTTTGTATGAATTCCAGTTGTTCAACAATTTTCTTAAAAAACCAAGAGAGAATGGAAATTAAGGTTAGAGAGAAGAGAATTTTTTTCTTCACCATGATGAGAATGCGAAGTATAATTAAATTTGAATTAAGTGACCTTTATAATAAAAAAAAAAACCTCAACTAATTACAAAATCATTTGCATTCAATTTCAATCAACAATTTGTAACAAACTCAAGAGAAATTACTAGAAGTTTTCAGATTGAAAAACAAAAAGTCATTCAGAGTTTAGTACCTCAATTATTTTGAGCAAAATAAAGAAATCAATCCCAACATTTTTTTCTTCTTCCTTAATTCTAAGAGCATGTGAAAAAATATCATCACTCAACAAGTTGTGCATACCATCATTGGGGAGCCCTCACCGCTCATACGGCTATGGTCATAGTAATAAGGGCTCGTGATGGAGGCAGCGCTGCTGCTTCGCATGGTGAACTCATCATCGGAGTAGAGCTCCGTCGTCGACATCCTCGGCAGATCTGAATGCATGACCGGCGGTGGACGCGCGCTGAACATGGCACCTTCCCTATCCTCCCTCATAGCCATTTGTTAATATTTGTTTTTTGTTATGAAAACTATCTATAAGTATTCCTCATCCGCCAATCTAAGGGACCACTTGCAGGGGAGCAGAACAAAGAAGAAATAAAAAAAAATTGGTTGATGAAGGGTTTGAACTGCCACCTGAAAATGCAATTGTTGGGTCTACAAGGGAAAAAAATGAAGACTTTGATTGGTTGGTTGGCAAAGAGAATTTGCAGGGAAATTGGAGAATATGCAAATTGTACTAATGGAGGGAGAGGAAGAGAAAAGGGTATAAAACTATATATATGTGTGGTGGGAATGAATGGCACACATGATTGGGTAAATTGTTTGTTGACACCAATGGAATTTAGTAATTGAAAATTGTTGAGAAAAATAATAAAAAAAAATATATAATTTGGGTCCTTGATATTCGGTTTTGTTTGGTAATATATAGCAGAGTTTCAGTTGGTGGAATGCCTTGGAATGGGCTGTGTTTGCTGTTTTTGGATAAACGGGGGTCAGGTATTTAAACTTCCAAGCTAATAATACCCTTACAAGTGGAAATGTTTATTGATTGTCGTATTCTTTTCTGTATATGATGAACATAGAGATATTTTTGCTTTGATTTGGTGCTTGATTGGTCCTGCAAAGCTTACCCATGTCTTTATTTTTTGGCTTATGGACTATGCAACTTTGCTCATATTAATGTTGAAAATCTTAGAGGCTAGAAAATAGTTTTGTTATGTATTATTCGTCTTTTAATATATTATTCTATATATTAAAAATATAAAAAATTGAGAGACAATAATAATATACACCAATATATTAAGTAATCAACAAACAATATATAACAAAATTATTTCTCACTGTTTTATAAGTAATTTAAAAATTTATTGTGTTAATGCAATACGAAGCAAGTGTTTTTACATTCTTCATACCTCAACACACTAGATATCGTATTAAAAATACTATAAAAACAAAAGACAAACATAACTTATCAAGTTGAACTCTCTAAACTATAAATATTATAAAGCAATACTTTTTTTATTCGGGAAGCTCATAAAATTTTCTTTTTCTTACAATGGAAGAGATCCCTATCCTATTAGGTTTACCATGGTGGTCTAGCATATAGGTTTTCGCTTCAAAGTGATACTTTCCAAACTATAAAACGCAAGCTTATCTTTGTTTCGAGCCTATGTGTCAAATAATTAAGAGGTTTTGCCATATTACTTACTATACTATAGCTAGATAGCTAGCTAGTTGCCAAGTCACATACTCAATTTCTTAATGAAAAATGATATTTGTCTTAATATTGTATTGAATACAGTATCAACTACAATTATTTATTATTTGATAGGATATGAATTTTAATGAGGTCTACACTTCATCCAATAGTGGACGAGATGTGAGTTGGTATAATCTAATGTATAATGAGTATAAATAACGTAACTCTTTCTTAACTGTACATTGGAAAATTTGCAACATGATTAGATTACTATGTAGTCTCTTCCTTTCAAAATATTTATCTATTTTAAGATAACTTTATATTTCAAAATATATGTTAATTTTATATTTTAATAAAGGTTTTTGTTATGGTTCTCTAACCTGGTACCTTTTTATTTCAAGGATTGTGATTTAATCATAAATATTCAACATATTAATAGATTTAGTTAATGAGACATATGATAAATTTTTTGTCACAGGATTATTAGAAGGTCCAGGATTATGAATTTTATAGGTATAAGAAATCACTTTAATAAAGCATCAATTTTTCTTTCAATACTATCTTTAATTAATTTCACATTTTAAAAATATTTCATTTAATATTAGCCTTAATTAAATATTATGCTATATTAATTAATATATAGCGATATATTAGTTTATTTACTAAACTTTACTCTATTATTAATATTTTTTTATTTTTTAATATCCATATTTGTTTTAAATTAACGTATATTTTGAAAAGTAGAGGGTGTATCTTTGGCGTCCATAACCTTCGGGAAGAATGAATGGGATTCTATTCTAACCCTGTAGATTTACTTTACCAACTTTTTGCATATGATTGCAGGAGAAACACAAGGGCATAACAATATTTGAAAGGGAAAAGAGAAAAGATATTTAGCTTGAATAGGTTTTCGTCGAATATGTGGGAACAATGTTTCATGTTTGCAATATGCAGTGGTATGCCCACAGTCTAGCACATGGGTGTTCCTTTGTTTTGGTGGATAACTGATCTTGGTGTGTGCTTCATCTTTTGCTCCCCTCTTTTATGGGGTGGCTGAGCCGTTTCCATTTATCAAAAAAAAAAAAATCCCAGAATCTACTAGTAGATTTTACAGTCTCAATGAGTTAAGAGAGATCACAAGTTTGACTTTTATCCTCACTTCTATTCCTTAATATCATAGTTAAATATATACACATCCAAAAACTTTAAGGGTTATTTATGTAAATTCACTTGATTTTTTAACCAATCCTATTGGTTCGTACTGCATTCGAACTGTTGAGTACCGTGCCATATAGCAATCCTGGAAGTAAAAATAACGGAAAAAGCAATTTTTACGTTTAAAGATATGCCTGATGCTGGAAATTTAGGGAAAAAAATTATTTGTACACAAATAATGTATACAATGTGAGCATATATAGAGAAATAAATCATCAAAAATGTCTAGAGATAAAATAAAAAAAGTACTCAGTGTTAAGAGCATCTTCAATACACTCAATTTGATCCAAAGTCCCGTATTAAAAAAATAATCCAAATTTTTTAGTGGGTCCACAAAGTGATATTATCCACTTTAACACATCCATTAGATTGAATCACAAACTCAAAACTAGTCTTAGAGGGACTGAATTCAATTTGTCCTAGCCCAATACTTGTGAGACTAAAGTTTGAAATCAAATTGGTCTCTCTTCCATTGAAAAAAGAATCTTAATGTTAGAAGAGTCTCAATTTAACTCGTTGATTAGTCAATATGGTGAATTCACCGATCACCTTTGTTTTTTCTTTTTCTATATATGTATACATTGTTTCTATTTCTTATGTATAAATTCTTCTCATCCAGGACTAAGATTATATTGTCCTTTTGGCACAAAAGTTTTGAAGTATCATCATGGTTTCTTTCATTGATGGCTAACCAATTATGTGAAGTTCAAAATTAAGGTGGAGGAATGGTGAAAAATAGGACAGAGCAAGAACTGCACAAAAATTGCAGTTCTTTGTATCCATTTTCGTCCTGAACTTGATTGCATTGAGAACCTCACATGGAGCACTCTTTGTGGTCGTGTGCTATTCAATTTTCCTTTTTCTCTTTCAATGATCGCTCTACATATATATATATGGGACTAATTTGGATGCTACGGCATATGTCATTTATGCAGAGCATATATAAATGTTGCAAGTAAAGGTGAAATGATGTTATGGGACAAGCTCCACTGTATATATTAAATTTTGCCCAAAATTAATGTCATAAGGGGGAAATGTTTTGCTTGAAATGCAAGTTATGAAAAATAAAGAATGGAAATTAGACACATTGTATCATATCATCATTTAAACTCATTATTACTTGACACGATTTACACATATTTTTTAAATTAAATGTAATTTTATAATGGTTCTCACAATTTTATGTGTATCAAATAACAATTTGAACGTTTATGATAAATTGATGGCCCTATATATGCTTGCCTCGTAAGCGAATTGCTAGCATTTATTGGAAATGGCAAGGGTAACAAGAATCCCAAATCAACTAGTTAAATGTAGAATTGCATAGTTAACTCAGGCAAGTAAAATTCTTCATCACTTTTTCTCCCATTTGGCAAAAGAAAGCTTTCTTACCCCTCCATTGTGGTCGCCTCAAAATAGTTAAAGAAATAAAGCAAAACAAAAAAGAACCAGAAGCTTTTTATTTCGTCAGCTCTTTTGCTCATGAGTACTTGAATAGTGAGAAGAACAGGTCGGTGGTCTTGTCACTTGGAGGTCACTAACATTTCATAAGAAAGTATCACCGTACGAAAAAATTACGCATATCGTCATAATACAATTGAATTTTGATACAGTGGCCATATATGTAACTTTGATATTAATTTTTTATATACCACTAATATACAAAGAAATTTTTTTTAGTGTTATCCAATGATATATGTCGTTTATAAGACATTTAAAGTTCTGACTGCAGTGGGTGATTGAGTTATTTTTTTTTTCTTATGTTAATGTGACAATATATAAGTAATTAAATATTTATATAAATTTTATTACAGCTAAAAATAAAATTTTATTATTTTTTACATTATTATTTAGTTATGTATTATTTATTTTAATTTTTATGTACTGATAATGTATATAAAATAATTTTATATTGTAAGTCAATAAAATTTTACTAAAATAATAAATTATGGCATGTGATTGTAATAATTGATGGTGATTTTTTATGATTTGTCACTTTGATAAAATTATGTTGATTGATAGTGTAAAATTATTTTATATTATATAAATAATATTTAAATATATTATATAAATAATATGCTTTACTCTTACCTTTATTATTTGAAAAGTGACGATGTAAATAGAAATATTTGGATAAATGTGCATCAAGTCAAAATAAAACTAAGCTCATCTTGACAATGTAGCGACTCTTATTTTTAGTTAAATGAAACTAAAAAATTGAATATATTTTTAAAAAAATAATAATTAAAAAAATATAATTAAGTCATGTCTAACTGAAAAATGTGTAATCATCACCTGTATTCTGAACTGTATTTAATTGAATTCCTATCATCGCTCGAAGTCTGAATTAGTGAATTCTAAGCGAAAGCCTTGCTTTGTCTTCTTTGTAACCCATACATTGCATTGGAGTATAGATTTATGAGTAATGTTATTTGTGTAATAAATGAATGAGTAGAATAAATAAGAATTATTCACTTTGTTAATAATAATAAGATACGTAATATATATTTTTTATATAATTTTATTATACACATAATATTATTTATGTTTTATCATTTTTTCTTTTTTTAAAAAAAAAAAAGGAGAAACGGAAATCAAAGAAGCATATATTTGGGATTAGGAGGAAAAGGTCCACATTCCCACTAGTCACAAGCTAGTGCCATTCAACTTCGTGGCAATCCCTAATTATGCCACGTGGCACTGATGGAATCAGTTTCTGTCTTCCTTTTACAATTGTGCTACAAGATATCATGATTCTGACATTTGGAACCCTGGATTTAGGAATGGCACATTCTTTTTAGCCATTTAGCCTCATTCCTCGTCAGCACCATTGCAGGGTCGAGCTATATATCCGCCACGTGTCCCACAACACTGAGATGTGTGCCCAAAACTGTGTTCCAAGAAGCAAGTAGGTTGCTGAATTGTGAAAAAAAAGGTAATACTGATATAGAAATGATAATTATGGTTATAGAATGTGAAATATTATATTAATTTATATATTATTTATTATTAAATAGGGTATGAATTATATTTAAATAAAATTTATATTTCATTTAATAATAAATATAGTATAAGTTAAAATGATATTTATCCATCATAAATATAAATAATACTAGCTTTATTAAAAAAAGTAGGTTGTCCAGTTCCCATGAATGGAGAGAATTTAGTTTAAATACATTATTGATTTAAAAAACTTAAGTTTAAATATATTTTTAGTTTTTATAAATATAAATATTAGGTTCTTTAATTTTACTTCCTCTAAAATCATTGTTTTGATTTTGATTCCTCCTTTTTATTATTATGTTTTTGGTTATTTTCACATGGATTTAATGATAATTGATGATATATACATACGTAAAAATATTATTAAAATATTTAAATGATTAAAAAAATTCAACATTTGTAATGACTAAACACATATTTTATCATAGTTATAAAGATTAAAATATTGAATGATAGGGACCAAAATCAAAATGATCAATATTTATGAGAACTAAGAACATATTTAAACCAAAAACTTATATAAACGTTCACTTATATATTTTAATAATAATAAAAGTATTTTATTTAATCACATTTTATCACAAAAATCTCGTAAACAAAAATATATAATTCAATAATAATATGATTTTTTTAATCGATAATATATCAGAATTAATCGTTCATGAAAAATACCAAATAGCATGGAGGCGTGTAACGCCCACAGATATTTTCATTCGTACGAGTATGATCGGATTATTTTCTAGAGGATGGGATATGCTATGTGCCATGCGCTACAGATGACAGATGGAGATTATCATCTTTATAAGCTAAGTGACTGCAATGTTGTTTGTTAGTTGTCACGAATGCATGATCTTTTATCTTGCTACTGGTTGTTGTTGGTCGGCTAATAAGACTTTAAATAAGGAGATTTTTCCTTTTTTTTTTTTGAGAGGAAGTATAGCTCTCTGCTTCCAGTTATCAATTTTTTATTTTTTGATATTTCAAAATATTTATCCATTTATAATATTTAGATAATATTAATTTTTTTTCTTCCATTTATATTTTTAATATAAATTTATTAATTAAATGTATTCAATACATTAATTAATATGAGTAATAATCACTAGATAAGGATAGTTTTATCAATACATATAATTTTATTCATTTATTAAGATTTTTTTATGTTTTCCTTTATATGTATATTGTTTAATTTTTTATGATTATTATGAAACAGATGAAATAGAGAGTAATACTTCCTCTCAAAAAAAAATAATAATAATAACAAAAAAAAGAGTAATACTTACAGTCAATTCCTTTGAGATGAACGTATGGGTCCTTTCTTGGCTGACCTAGGTACGTAGCGCTTGCAGAATCAAATTCGCTGTGCTTTTTTTTTAAAAAAATGAAGTATCTTTTATTACGAATGCGAAAATATTGCAAAATTAATTTTCACAAACGTGTACAATTGATGGATTCTTTAAAAAAAATTTATGCACTGTTAATAAAAAATAAAAAATATTTTACATTGTTAATTAATGGTATCATATTTTTATGTGACTTTTGAAATTGTTATAATAAAAATTAAACAATTTTAATGATATGCCTAAATGCCTGTGTAAAAAATAAGTTACACCGGAAATACAGCAAACTTATTATTATTATTATTATTATTTGTTAAATATATTTTACCCATAAACTTTAAGTTGTGTATAATTTACATTTGAATTTTCCAAACAATGCTAAAAATCCTGACTTTTTAAATAAAACAAAACTTTAGATTATAACAAAGTGTCTAGTTGCATAAATTAAAATGTAACATCAAATTAAGTACACATAAATCATACATTCACCATTCAAAATTATAATGAGGATGTTAAGATTTGAAAAATTTAATGTGTTGCGATACATATTTATCATGAGAGTAAAATGCATTTTACATTCTTCTTTTTTCACTCATACAAAAGGTTAATGTAAAAAATAGTAGAACAAGATTGTTATTTGATGTAAGGCCTAATCCCAAAACAATGGTTATGTCTATTTGATATAAACTCATTCATATGTCTTTACCTCATCCTAAAGTTTTGGAAGAGATTGCCCTTGTTATTTATTTGGCTAACCCTCCCCATTAAATTTTAATTCCTTGCTGTTAATAACAGAAAACTTAATCATATTGGAAGGTAACCGAATCAATAGTGAAGAATTAACATCATAGAATCATATTAAAATTTAATAAAGAAAAGATCTCCTGTAGTTATATATATGTGAATAGACTCTCGTTTTATCACATAATTTGCTAGCAAATGATGATTTGAATGGCATCGGGGGAGGCTAAGGAACAAGTGAAGGGAATGTTGGGGAAATCTTAGGAATGAACAAATATTTTCCTCACCTGTACAGTTAAATAGGTAAAACCAAAAATACTCTAGCAGTATAATAATTTGGCAGAAAAATAAAATAGGAGACACCAGTAATTTTTAATGTGGGAAAACCCCCAAATAGAGGGACAAAAAATCCACGGGACTTAGTCAGTAAAAACTTCCACTATGATCAATGGGAATACAATCAGTCTTCCTAGTGGCACTAAAATCTCAACAATCAACAGAATACTCACCAAAGGCGGAATATAACAATATAACTCCACAATATGGGTATCACAAAACAACCACCAGAGAAGACAATAAAATTAATAGGCTATATCAAAGTACCAAGCTCAACATCAGGAATAACATACTAAATTTTCGTGATAAACAGAACACGCTTACCCGTCTGATAATGAACCCCTCACTGCCCTTTTCTCTTCTCTTCGCGCGGCGCTCTCACGCTTTCATGGTTTCTTTCTTTTTCCCTAGTTCATGCTTACTGTAGTGTATTTTTGTTTTGTTTTCTTTCTTTTTTTGGTTTTCTTTTCTTTTTTCTTGTGTAAGTTGTTGGGCCCCCATGAGGAGGGAAGCCCACCAACAAATCTTCCTCTTCCGACTCAAGTGGGATCACTGCTCCACTAAGCTTGCCTTCTCCCTGCAAGAAACAAACTTCATCGTCGACAAAGCTTTAGTCATCATATCTGAACCATTGTCATCAATATGGATCTTTTCTAATGAAAGCAACTTCATCTCCAATGTTTCACGTATCCAATGATACCGCACCTCTATGTGCTTAGACCTAGAATGAAATGTCGGGTTCTTGCTAGATGGATAGCACTTCTGGCTATCACAAAATAACACAAACTTCTCTTGATCAAGGCCCAACTCTTGAAGGAATTTTTGCATCCACAAGAGTTCTTTTGAAGCTTCAGTAACAACAATATATTCGGCCTAAGTGGAAGACAAAGCAACACATTTCTGAAGTCTAGAACCCATGACACGACTCCCCCTGCAAAAGTCATCAAGTACCCAGAAGTAGACTTCCTAGAATCAAGATCACCAGCCATATCCGCATCTCTGTAACCATCCAACACAGGCTGACCACTACTAAAGCACAAACAAACTCTAGAAGTGCCCGCAAATACTTGAAAATCCACTTCACATCTTGCCAATGATCCTTACCAAGATTATAGAAAACCGGCTAATAACACTAACAACATGAGCAATATCTAGCCTAGTACATACTATAGTGTACATCAAACTGCCAACTGCGACGCATATGGAACCTTCTTCATCTCTTCTTTTTTTTCTCACTTGTAGGGCATTGTTGTGAACTCAACTTAAAATGACCAACAAGTGGAGTACAACAGGCTTTGAATTACTCATGTTAAATCTCTCCAACACCTTCTCAATGTACTTCTCTGAAATAACCACAACTTACCATTCTTCCTGTCACAAGTAATCCTCATGCCAAGGATTTGCTTTGCAGAACCCAAGTTCTTCATAGCAAAGGACTTGCTCAAGTCACTCTTAAGACTCTGAATCTTCTGCTTGGCATGACCAACAATCAACATGTCATTCACATAAAGCAAGAGAATTATGAAATCACCATCAAAGAATTTCTTGACAAATACGCAATGGTCCGAAGTGGTCTTACTATACCCATGATCCGCCATGAAAGAATCAAATTTCTTGTACCATTGCCTTGGTGCTTGCTTGAGGCCATATAGACTTTTCTTCAATTTGCACACAAGTTCCTCCTTCCCTTAACCTTGAAACCCTCTGGTTGTTCCATATAAATTTCTTCCTCCAAATCACCATGAAGGAATGCAGTCTTCACATAAAGCTCAACCTCTAAATTCAAGCTTGCTGCTAAACTAAGCACAACTCGAATAGAGGACATCTTTACCTGGTGAGAAAATCTCTTCAAAATCAATTCCTTTCTTCTCTCAAAACTTTTCACAACCAACCTTGCTTTGTACCTTGGCTGTGAGACATTATCTTCAATTTTCAACTTAAACACTCATTTATTTTTTAGTGCTTTTCTACCCTTTGGCAACTTCATTAACTCAAGGTGTGATTCTCATACAAAGAATTCATTTCCTCTTGCATAGCCTTCAACCATTTATCTTTGTGCTCATCAGATATAGCCTCTTGGTAGCTCTCTGGCTACCACTATTAGTGATAGTCACATAATCATCTGAAGGGTATTTCTTAGAAGGCTGATGCGGTCTTGTAGATCTTCTCAATTATGGCTCAACTGGTGGTTCTGGTGGAACTTGCTCAACTGGCACCTCAATAGTAGGTGCAGGTTCATCACCTATTCCCATCATCAACCTCTCATCTCCCCATCAACAGAAGTACTAGGAGGAGACTCTGGATCAACATCATTGTTACTTATAGTAACAGGCACTGGCTTATCCGACTTCTCAAAATCTTCAATGGTTTGGTCTTCATGAAAGATCACATCTCGGCTTCTGATTATTCTTTTACTATCCCATAACCTATAACCAAAGTCTTTGTGACCATAACCAACGAAGATACACTGCTTGGACTTCCCATCAAGCTTGGACCTTTCATCTCTTGGAACATGAACAAAGGCCCTGAGCCAAACACTCTCAAGTGACTGTATGAGACATCTTTCCTGTCCATACTCTCTGGAACATCACCATCTAGAGGAGCTGAAGGAGAAAGGTTGATCAAATCCACTCCAGTTCTCATTGCTTCACCCCAAAAGGATTTGGACAACTTTGCATGAGAGAGCATACACCTGATTCTGTTATTGATAGTACGGTTCATCTCTCTACAACTCCATTATGCTGACTTGGGAACTATTTTCTCAAGCCTGATCCTATGTTCTCTACAATAGTTTTCAAATGGACCCCTGTACTCACCACCATTATCTCGGACACATTTCAGTTTCATTCTCTTTTCTCTTTCAACACTTGCATGGAAGCTCTTGAAAACTCCGAGCACCTGGTTTTAGATTTCAAAACAAAAGCCCACACTTTTCGAGAATGGTTATCAATAAAAGTCACAAAATATGATGCATCTCCTAGTGTTTTTGTGCCCATAGTGCAAACATCAGTATGAACTAAATCCAACACATGTGGTCTCCTATGGGGCCTTGAATAATGAAAAGCTACTCTAGCATGCTTTCCAACAAAACAATGAGTTCAAGTATTTAAAGATGTACCTTTTATGGAAGAGACTGATTCTTGGCTAAACGCCAAGTCCTTTTTCACTCAAGTGGCCAAGACGCATATGCCACAAGTCTAAAGAGGAATCATCAACAACATTCACCTCCTCTTTGCACAACTTTCCAGGCAACTAGTAGAGGTGTGAAACTACTATCTTCTCTTGCAACAACTAGCGACCCTTTGGTGATTTTGAATTTTTCACCACAAAAGGTAGTGTAGTAACCTTCTTCATCCAATGCTTTGATTGACATCAAGCTAAGACGTATATGAGGCGCATGCCTAACATTCTTCAACTGTAATCTGTAACCCATGCTAGTTTCAAGCCACACTTCATCTCCTAGCCTTATTTGCCAAAGTCACCGCAGTATAAGTAGAGAAAACTCACGTCTAGGAGTAACATGACATGAGGCACAGAATCCATGATCCAAATAGAATCATCACATGCAAGATTTATGAAGTGCTCATGATGTAGAACAAGGACATCATCATATGCAACAACGTAGCATCTTTATCATTGTTACTGTTTTTGTCTTCATCTCTTTCTCTTGATTTCTCTCTTCAAGTACTGCAATGCTTCTTGATGTGTCCGGTTTGCCACAATGATAACAATTAAATTCTTTTCTTGTCTTGGACTTACCCCTTACGGCTCTCTAACTTGTCAGTATTATGAGGTCTTCTCTGGCTTTTCCCGTGATTTATAACAAGTGTTTCTACTAGGTGGAGGCACTAATCAAACCCCACTCTCTTCTTCTGGCATCTTCATTCAACATGCTTTTTTTAACCATTGATAACGTCAACTTTCCATTTGAAGCAGTTAGTCAATGTCACAACCAGGACTTCCGCTGTCAAGCAAAGAGCTCAACAATAACAAGGCTTGCAACTCATCAGACAATGTAATCTCATTGGTTGTCAGCTGATGACAATCTCTTGGAAGCTACTCAAATGCTCTGGCATTGAATCACCTTCTTTATATTTCATATTTACCAGCTTCTGAATCAAATATGCCTTATTTTGAACATTCTTTCTTTCATATAAATCTCTCAATTTCTACATGCTCTGAGCATTAGTTTCTTTCAACATGTGGATACATACTAAGATCCAACCACTGCCTAATCAAAGCAACAACTTTTCTATTCATTATGTTTCATTCGCTTCAGACTTATCAGTAGGCTTATATTTATCTCAATTGGATCGTACAAATCTTCCTATAGCATGTCTTCCATGAGGGTCTTCCAACTGAGTAATTTTTGAAATTCAACTTGATCATATTTGGCCCCTGATGTTCCTTCATTTAAACCACATAGATAAAAAATAAGCAAAGCTCTATATACCACTTTGTTGGGGAAATCTTAAGAATGAACCTTTCAACATTGAAAACAACAAATATTTCCCCACCTATGCAAGTTAAATAGGTAGAACCAAAAATACTCTAGACGATATAATAATTTGGCAAAAAAAAAAATAAGACAGCAATTTTAACGTGGGAAAACCCCTAAATAAAGGGAAAAAAACCCATGAGACCTAATCAGTAAAATTTCCACTATGATCAATGGGAATACAATCAGTCTTCCTAGTGGCACTAAAATCTCAATAATCAACAGAATATTCACCCAATGGGCAGAATACAACAATATAACTCCACAATGTGGGTAACACAAAACAACCACAGGAGAAGACAATAAAATTAATAGGCTATATCAAAGTATAAGTCAACATCACAACATACTAAATTTTTGTGATAAACAAAACATGTTTACCTGCTGATGATGAACTTTTCATGCCCTTTTCTTTCTCGCACAACGCTCTCACACTTTCACGGTTTCTTTCTTTTTCCCTAGTTCATGCTTACTGTAGCTATTTTTGCTTTGTTTTCTTTTTTTTTTTTTGGTTTTCTTTACTTTTTTTGTCTTGTGTAAGTTGTTGGGCCCCAATGAGGAGGAAGCCCACCAACAGGGAAAGACATGTGAGGGAGGCATACAAGCTCTTCAGGCTTCATTTGTCATTTTATTTGATATTATAAAACTTTCTTTTATTTAAGCTCTTTTTATGGGGGGGGTCGATTTTTGTTTAAGCTGTTGAAGTCCCTTTTTTGGGGTCCTAGCTGTTTTTTTTGGGTCCTAGCTTGTTTTAGTAAATAGGTGTTTTTGGTCAAGAATCAATAGCTGTTGGAGTTGTGTAATGTAGAGGGCTTTCCTGGATTTGTAAGACCCTGGCCCTTATGAAAGAAGATACTACAATCAAGCTCACGCATATAAATAGGAGGCCCAGTCCTAGGTCTGAATAATGATCAGCCAATCACATAACTACTCTCAAAACAATAAATAATTGTGCAACTTAATGGTAAATCTTAGCCACTAGATAAAGTTGAAATAATGTTCAATGAATACAGTGTACGACATCTAACGTGACTCTAATGAATTAAGAGCATCCAATTAAAACATTCTGTCCTCATAAATACGGCAAAATCCAAAGTATAGATCCAAACCATAAGACAATCACAATGCAACAGTTTTACACTCAGATAAATTGACTTTTTAATCAATTAATTTGTCCAATATATATGCACACACACAAAGGAGCCTGTAGATATCTAAGTCCAAGTTTACATGGCTTGATCAACTACAAGTCAAGCTACAAATTACTGCATTTATTTTTAAATAATTATTCATTTAAAAAAAATTGTTTGGAAATATTTATTTATTTTAAAAATTTAAGTAATATTAATTATTTCTTATCAATAATACTTCTATTAAATAGTATATGAGGATGAGAGAGATATAGTGGTGGAAAGGAGGAAAAGTTGAAATATTTAAAAAAAATGAGAGCAATTAAGTAAATTACTTTTAATTTTTTAAAATTTTAAATTTTTTTATTATTTTTTTAATTTCAATACCCATTTAAAATTGAATAATTATTTAAAGATGGAGGGAGTAATACTCCTCCCTTAATGGGTACACTATAGTAGGAATTGAACTTCACAAGTTCCTCAGAATATTCCTTGAAGACTTCGAAAAATAGTAATGAATATACATTTAGATGTCAACTTCTAGCACGACTTTACAAGCTAAAGCATGAATATTAAAATATGAAACTATATAATATATGTTTGTTCATAAATATCAAAGGATCAAATACATTAACTTGTTTAACTTTAATATACCAAATAAAATATTCAAAACCAGAAGAATAAGTAATCTATCAAGGATTCTGACTCGGCATAGCCTATATCATTCTAATTTTAATTTTTTCTTTTTTTGGTTTTAATCTTATTAATAAACTAAAATGTAAGCAAAAAGTATGTTAGTTGTAAACTTGAATACTCCTATAAAATAAACGTGAAATGCTTGTGAACATTTTATTGTTACAGTACTTCATGGTATATTTATTAAATGGAAGTGATACTCACGCATCAAGGTTTGCGGACTAGGAAATTTGTTCGCTTTAGTCTGAAATTATAAATGTATTTCACTTAATTCTTAAAATTTTAAAATTAACTCTTTAGTCCCTAAAATTTTATTCTAAGTCATTTTAGTCTCTAATCAAACAAATATTAGTCAACTATTATTTTTTCCTAAATATGACACGTTAAGTGACACGTGACAACGTAGCACCAAATCAAAATAGATTCAAAGTAGTTCCTGAAATTTTCAAGTGTATTAAAATAGTCCATGAATTTTTCTAAAATATGAAAAAAGTCATAAATTCCGAAATTCTCCTATTTATTTTAATAAAATCTAAATCCTAAATATTTCTTAAACCAACTTATTTTATACCCTATTTAAATAAATATCTATCTCACATAGAATAACAATAAAAAGAGAATATATCACAACAATAAAATTTCAAATAGGCTCTTGATAAACTCTTCACATTTGATAATATAATGTTTACCTTACATCCTATTTTTCATATTTTAAAACCTAACTTATTTCAAAAAATGTAATGTAATTGCTAATAAATTAATTATATTAGCTAAACATGGTGAGTCTTAAATTTGGACTAATCAAACTCTTAATTGTATTTAGGATATTTGAAAATGTGAGTTATTTAAATAGGGTGTGAAAATAAGAGAAAAATAAGTAGATTTAAGAATTATTGAGGATTTGAATTTTGAACCAAAATAGAATAAATTTGGGATTTAGGACTTTTTTGACATATTTAAAAAATTTTAGGAATTATTTTGATTTAAAAATTTAAGACCAATCTGAATATTTTTTATTTGGTTAATGTAAGTATGTAATGTGACATGTTACATAGGATTAACATGACATGTCGTTGGCACGTGACGTGTCACGTGTCACTTAACATAGGTATAAACTAAAGGTGATAATTAACTAGCATTTATTTGATCTAAAACTAAAATGACATAAAAAATAAAATTTCATAAAAAATTAATTTGAAAATTTTAAAAAATTAAAATAAAATAAGCTTACAATTTCATAAACTAACTGACACTTTACTCTCATTTAATGTCAGTCATATAATAACAAAAATGTTAGTTTCATATACTTTGAAATTGGGAGTGACATAGACAACGATGACAGCCCTGTCCCATTGATGGGATAGGAAGGATAAGAGAGAGAGGAAGGATTAAAATAACAGACAGTGACGGTTAGTTTGTATGGTTTCTATTTTTCATATATCATTCCTCTATGCATAAATTAAAGAAGGCTATTTATGGTGAATAACAAAAATAAATAAATAAATAAGTGTAGCATATAATGTTTAAATGTTTCCACTTGCAAAGTTTCCTTTTAATAAAAAATAATAGCTTGTTGTAATCAACTACATTTTCTCTAGTATTTAGTTTGATTGATATAACTAGTTACATTCTTTTAATAGTATTTTTTTTTTCATAAACAAAAGTTTAGGTGTTATTGATAATTAGCTTTATGATGTATCACGAAAGGTGTTATTGATAATTTTCTTGCTTTAGCAATTATATTGTACTGCTAGGTACTTCTAATTAAGGTGGAAATGCTAATAACGCATTGTCATACTTGAGCGAGGGTGTTACAATATATAGTGGTTAATTGATTTTTTAGTTACAAAATAGTTAAGGTAATTTTCTAATTATTTAGCTGATTTCAGTTCGTTATATTAGTTACTTTTTTTACAATATAGAAGTATCATTGTAAATTAATTGTACATGTAAATATCTTTCCTCGCTCTCTTATAATTAATAATTTTCTCTTGTCTCTATTCTCTTTGTTTTGTCTCAACTTTTTTAGTTCTGGCCACATTTATCAAAAGAGTGATAAAGAGAATTATGTAAACTACATAAAATAAAAAAATAGTATTATTTGAATATTAAAAAAGTGGATGAATATCCACTTTATTATTATGAAATATGATGAAAGAATGGGATGAGTGGGACCATTATTATATCTTATAGTAATAAAATAAATATCCAAAAGATATTTATTTTTTGATGTCAAATAACAATTTTGTAAAAAAAAAAAGTTGTAAGGCTATTGTTCCTTAAACCCTTTACTAAGTTATCGAAATACCAATAATTATTTTAAAAAATTAGTTTAGAAACGTATAGAATTAATACTCATTATCATTATATAATATTAAGTTCTTGAAGCATGCATGTGATTGTCTGGTGGCTGACAGCCCATAGAATTGTATGCTACCAAAAAGATTCCTTGGAAGTTTAATAGTAAGTTTGGTTACGTTTTTCTTTCACAACCCCTAAAATCATAAGTTAGGTAAAAGTTATTGAATTTGATTTTGATAGGTTGATGGTTATCTAACCAAATTATTTTATTTATAAAGTTTTTTAAGTAATAAATATGGGATCTGGTCATTTTTACTTATGTAATAATTATAATTGAATGATAATATAAAATTTATTTATGCTGTAAGCGCATATCAATTAAACTGAAATTATAATAGAGAATTTTTGTCTAAAGCCTAATAAGTTGGATTTTTTAAATGGAAAATCAAACATTATATAACCCTTTCTTCTTTTTTTTTTTTTGGCATATTGGTGACAATGAGTTTAACAATCATATGGTCAATACAATAAACTATAATAATCACTAAAAGTTGATAATTTAACAAACACAAAGTCAATACAATAACCCATAGAAACCCTCGTAATTCTTCATTCTTACAGCAAGCCAGCGGGTTCTATTTATTATTCGTTTAAAAATACATTTCTACTGTTTGATGGAGTATTCTCAAAGGTTAGGCAGCCGTGTAACTAATGAGTGCGATGTTAATATCCAAAGAGATACAATATGGATATAATATTTTTACACAACATACTTATAATACAGGTAAAAAAAAAAAGATGATGGGTCTAACAAAATAAAAATAAAAATTAGCTCATCACCTTGTTTACACACACACATATATATATATATATATATATATATATATATATATATATATATATATATATTTATGTAATTAACGATTGTGATAGGGTTAAATCAATAGAAGTGTCCGGAATTAAGAGTTCCTGTCTCATGTTTAATCTCAAATAATTAAGAGTTCCTAGTACCCTTGAATTTTCATAGAGGTGTCCAAAACCCCTTTTCATATCAAAAGGATAGGGTTAGGCAATTGTGTTACTTGTGTAATTAATTAGAGATTTTTTTATGGTAATTAATTAATTACTTAGAGATGACAAGGAAGCAATAAATATTGAGAAATGATTTATATCTTCGCTCCTAACAAATCTTTCTAAACATTCTCATACTTACTAAATGAAAGAAGAATTGATTACTTTTTAATTAAGTTTCCAAGATATTAATTGTATCTATTTTTTATCTCATTTTATAACTAGAAGGATGTTTAGGATACTTTGGAGGTTATAGAATCACTCATAAACATTTGACTTGGTTGCACAATAAATTGTGAGTGTTTAGTTTGAGGGGATATTTTTGACAAATTGTTTTTGTCATTGAAGAAGTTAACTTTCGTTTGACACAAAGGGAGTCATTGTCGGGTGAATAACTAAAGGGAAGTAGGGTCTACTATAATTAAACTTAATTAATTCTCAATTTTCAAGAGTTTAATTTGAATACATATCTTGTTGTAAATATAAAATAATTTTACACATCAAACATCACACCATACATTGGCATATCATTTTGACTCAACTATTGGCTAATTAGAAAGTCTTATAAATAGAAATATATGATTGGTTGGTAATGTAAAACTTTTTAAATCAAAATTAAACTTATTTTTAAAAGTTAAACAATCATATTATTCATCCATTTTGGTATCATGGGATGCACAGCCAGGTATATAGTATGTGTACATGTATATATAGGAATCACTCAAGTGAAAATGATGATTTATTATGAGAGTGAGAATGAGAGGAGCAAATATAAGTCATTGGATCTTACATAAAAAGTAAAAATTAAAATATAAAATCATATAATATTTTTAAATAATCATGTAATTATTAATTACTATTAATAACTTCAATCATAATTATTCATGTATGATTATATGGTTTAGATTTACTCTTTTCACTTAAGTTTCTTTTATCACTAAAGTCATCTCCTGTATATACACACACATATTAGCATCCTCCACATTTTGCTTTTGACACAAAACCTAAATCCCTCTATTATGAAATGGCTTTATGAAGTGGAAAGCTTAGTAATTATATCTTGTCCTAGTTAATTGCTCAACAACTTTTTTTTTTATCACATTCTCTCTCCTCTCTCTTCCCACTCTATCTCTCATTAGTCCGTAAATAAATTTTAAATACAATACTAATGATCAATAAAAATTTTTAGTTTTTCAATTAATGAATTAAAATAAATAAATAAGATTTTAGATAAACTAATAATTCAAGTTTTGTGTTAGCAATTCTCTAAGTTCAGTAATAAGTAATATTGCAAGTAAAACTTTATTTACTTCGTTTTTAAAAATAAGTTTTCGTTCACGTTTAAAGAACAAGTACAACTTTTTAAATTTATTAAAAAATATAAACAATTATTTAATGATTTAAGAAATAGCTAAAAAATTATTAAAAATGAAAACGGTTGCTTACTGTTCATTTCTAGTTTTTCGTTGAAAAAATATACTCTAAATGAAAAAATAATTCGAGAGGATATTAAGAAAGAAAATTCGAAAGATTAATTCAGTTTTTTATTAAAAAATAATAACGAAAAACATTAAAAGAAACTTATACAAAATTTTTGGGGTAAGAGTGCAGATTTTTTTTACATATATTGTAGTTATTTTAAGTGAAAAAGGATTTTTTTTAATTCAATAATCAATTCTGGAAAAAAAAATCATGTGTTAGATGTAATATTTTTGTTAATTAATTAGTGAGAGAAAAAGCTAATGGTAATTAATGTACATGAAATAAAGTTGTAAAATTATCTTAAAGTGCAAATTGATTTATAAAAGAGAAAAATGGGGATTGGCCTTCGAATTTTTAATAAAAAATGAATTAAACTTTCGAATTTTCTTTCTTAATATCCTCTTGAATAATTTCTTGATTTAAAGTATATTTTTTCAACGAAAAACTAATAATAAACAGTAAGCAACCTTTTTCCATTTTTAATAACTCTTTAGCTATTTCTTAAATAATTGAATAATTTTTTAATAAATTTTAAAAAATTATACGTGTTCTTTAAACGTGAACGAAAACTTTTTTTGAAAAAAAAAAACCGAACTAAATAAGTTTTACTTGCAATACTAGAAGTGAAGCCTGCACGGGTTTATCAAAATTTGTTTGATGATTAAGTTTAAATTTAATATTTAAAGAAAACTTTGTCATCATTAAAAATTATATATAACAAAAATATGTTGAATAATTTTCTTTGTTTGTTGTGCATAATAAATTAGATCATAGTAATTGTATTCAAAGAGTTTATTGAAGAATTCATTGTAGACTATAGTTTTAATATAGTCTTTATATTTCACACACTCCTAAACTATAAGAATTTTTAGCCCTTTTGATAAAGCACTTTTGACAATGACACATAATTGTCCATGACCTGGTTCAACTATTGGCTTTGATTTTTATTTATTGTCATTACATATCTGAGTTTTGTAAAGAATTGTTTATTTGATAAGATAAAAGGCTACTTTGAGTCCTTTGCTATCAAAACAACTCGATTAATAAGTAGTTGATGTGAACAAATATTACTTCCTCTAATAACTTTTGTTTCTATGATCCACTCTTCTAAGTGCATGAGTAGTCTTACTATTGCACATTTAATGTAGGATTTATATTCATGAATAACATAATCAGCACACATTCTTTTAGTTACAAACAATGATTTGGCAATCAAGTGAAATTTAAAGTATTCAAAAATCCTATTGAAGACATAATCTCTCGTGCTATGTTATCAGTTATGAGCATTTGTATTATTTTGTTGGATCATGAATTATGTTGAAAATATAATTATTTATTTCATCAATGGTTTCATTTAAAAGAGGCAATATTGCTCTTTTTCTAAGATATTATTCATCCCACGTGAGTTATTATTTTTTTACTTTATATGTGATGCTTTAAAAATAAACTGCTGTTTTAAAAAAGTAAAAAATTAAAAAAGATTAAACAAATATACAGTGTACGTTATTTTTTGTTTTATTTTAGAAATAAATAAAATTATATGGTGAAGTTTAAATATATTTGATCTAACCTCTATTATTCTTTATTTTTTCACTTGTAAAAGTCATTGCACTGATATAATTGTGTGAAATATACAGAAGTTTTAAATAATTCTAATTAAGAGTATTTCATAAAAAATAAAATAATTTTGACAAATAACAGATAATTCATACCACAAAAATATTAGCAAAAACTAAAAAATAACCCCAAAAATTGCTAGTTGTCTAATTGCATAGTAATACGTTACAATGATTAAATGAATTCATAATTCATTCTACAAAATATGAAACATTAAAAAAAATTCCAATTCTATTAAGGCATTGTGCATTAATTGCATAATGCAGTCACTAATAATTTTTTGGCTTCCAAACAATATAAATTAATTAATTTCATTACAACACCATTAATTATACAATAATTTAATAATTTCATGAAATAAAAGGTTTATCGTAAAGGCTTATATTACATATTTAAAATCATATGCAATATAATCCCACCAAAAAAAGTATATAATATAAATATTAATATATTTTTACCTTATTTACACATTGCATTAAATGCTAAATGCAGTGAAGTATATTGATAATGAAAATATTTTTCATTTTGAACATTTAGTTTACAGGAATCTTTAACGTTATAATCAATTTGCTTTAATGTTATAATTAATTGCAAAATTTCTTAATTAATATATGAAATTGAAAATATTTTCCATTTGCAACATTTAGGTTATAGGAATATTTGATGTTAACACGTCAACCAAATATAATATGTATATAACATTACAAACTTTAAAACATAAACTAATGTATTTGAAAACATAATCCAAATTAAAACATCTTAAAATTAGATCAAAATAGGAAATAAATAAATTTAAAATAATATATTAATAAAATTGCAATACAAAATAAATTATTTTATGAATATAAAATAATGTTTTATTGAGAGGAAAATAAAATAAAATATAATAAATAAAATTTACCCGTTACTAAAATTTAAAAGGTTAGTATATATATTTTTTTATTGACCAAAATAAAAAAAAAAATTTACAGGAAGAATTTCTAATAACATTAATCTTTTATATATCTTTGAAAAACATAATTTTGTGATTTGAATTTTAAGAATTAATATGCTTCATTTTGTAAAATTAAATTTATATAGTCACTCTTATTTGTAAATTTTACATTATCAGTAATATTTTATAATTAAAATTCACTTTAATTTGTTATAATAACATAACAATATTGTTTAATTGTGTTGCATAAAATAATATCAAATTTTCATCTTTGAATTAAATTGCATAATAATTTAAGTAATTATGGTAATGTGTTAGCTCATACTGGCCTATTATTTTTTAAAAAGTTAATTTGCAAAAAATTTATATTTTAAAGTTATATCTTTTTTAAAAGTATAATAAAAAATATTTTGATCTTTGAATTGTCTAATAGCCAAGTTTAAAGGAATAAGTGATTCAAAATTTTAATTTTACGTGACACTTTATGCAATAAAATTTTATATCTTTGAATTTTATTAATTTAAAATTAAAAAATTAAAATTAAAATTTTAGATATTATGACTTTTTTTTTGTCATTTGAATGTTAATAATTAATTATCATTTTCTGAAAAAATGAAACTAAATTTATCTTTAGATTAGACAAAATATTTTTATTTTAAAATTATTTAATTGATTTAATTATAATATATGTTATTGGAAAATAATTCATAACTTAAAAGTAGTCATAATTATTTATATAAATACTTTTTCTGGTACATCTCAATGTTGATTGCACATAGCATTAGAAAAATTAATAACTTCAAAGTATAATCATAATTAGTTATATAAAATGATTAAATTTATTTTGGTTCATCTCACTTTGTTTATACATAGCCATAAATGTTATTTGCAATGAATCTTTTATATATATATATATATATATATATATATATATATATATTGACTGATTACTTATTACTGAACTTAGATAATTGCTAACACAAAACTTGAATTATTAGTTTATCTAAAACCTTATATATTTATTTTAATTTAATATAACTCATTAATTGAAAAACTAAGAAATTTTAGTGATCATTAGTATAGTATTTAAAATTTATTTATGGATTATAACGAGAGATAGAGTGGGAAGAGGGAGGAGAGAGAATGTGATGAAAAAAAAGTAGTTATATTAGAGGGATTTTGATTTTATGTCAAAAGAAAAATGTGAAGAATGCTAGCATTCACACAAAGGTGTGGAGACTAGCACTTTCTATATACACACACGCACACACACAATACACAGAGTGTACGCATATATGTGAGCTTGAACTAACGATAACAATATGGCGGGGTGATGATGGTAGAGAGTAGTTTCCCATTTTTTGTCCCATGTTTCTAGAATCTTGAAAAATTCTTACGTGTTTGGAATACATTTAATGTGTGATCTAGAAACATCCATTACCATTCATTTTAACTTATAAATTTTAAAAATTATATGAAAAATTTAGAATGAATGGTTATAAATATTCTTGAAGCACACAAAAGCGCATGCACAAATTTCTCCCAAAGTCCTTCATCTTCATCCCTGTTCCCCTATGTGGGAGGAAATTTTATTCATTCCCATTTCCCATAGATTTCCATCCCCTACGGGAATCCATGAATACCCAAAAAGAAAACTTTAAGAAACTCTATATCTAAGCAATTTAATTATTAGGCTAGAAGTTTTTAATAGAATCAAATAAACTTGAAAATATAATACAAAATTGATCCAAGTCTCACAATTCATAGTCTTACACTATTATCACCAAAATTTAAATAAAGTAACAACTATCACTAGAACATTATAATAAAAAAAGCAATGAAATTGAAAGAATCTAATAAACATCATTAATAAAACACTTAAATATCTTCATACTTTTGAGTTCTACTTCCACTTATTTATATATATATATATATAAATGAATACATAAACTAATTACAAATTATAAAAAATTACAGTTATAAGAAATCTAATATATAATAAACTCTTATCCCCAAACATCATCAATATTAATATCATCAAATATTATGCCACATTGAACCTTTTTTGAAATCACCAATATACCCTCAGTGGACATCCCTATTGGGAGGGATATAATTCTCATCCTCATCCCCAAAGCTATTGTGAGGGACTTTTACCTCAATCTCTATTCTCATAGAAAAAAAATCCTAACATTCAGATTCTAATATGCAAATATCCCAATAAATATCTCCACCTACGAATTCCATAATCATCCCCTAGTCCTAGAGAGCTAGCATGATATGCGATGTTAACATGTTTAGGTCTTCTTCACCAACTAGGTATAATCATGTTGATTACTTTTCCTTTTAATTTATTAATGAATATTCTTTAAAAAAATTACGAATTCAATTGAAATTTGCAAGTACTTGAACATTAGTGTATAATGAAAGGCTGTATATTTATTTGCTACTTATTTATTTTTTAAAAAATAAAATAGTATAGGCTTTTTTTAAGATTAAAAAATAGTACTAATTCTTTAAATTTTTTTTAATGCATTTACTATCTTAAAAATTTCAAAAATTCTTTTTTCAATATAAAAGTTAGTATTCTCTCTATTATTGAATAATTATTCATTTGAAATTTTTTTTTTGTCTAGAAATAATTATTCATTATAAAAATTTAAGTAGTATTAATTATTTATTTTTAATAATATTCCTATTAAATACTATTAGAGGTGAGAGAGATATAGTGGAGGAGGGAAGGGAAGATTGGAATATTAAAAAGAAATTAAATAACGATAATTTAGTAAATTAATTTTAACATTTTATTATTTTAATATTTTTCCAATCATTTTCTTAGTTTCAGTGTGTATTTAAAATTGGATAATTATTCAAGAATGAAGGAAGTAATATCTCTTAATTCCTTGATATAAACCCAAATATAGTATTTAATCAGCAAGATATTTTTCAAGTTGGGTGCTTCTATCTATGGTGTTGGTGATATGAATTTCATTTGAACGGCCGTTAAAAGACGACAAATTTAGTGGGAGGCATGCAATTATAGCAGGATGATGAGCACATTTGTTTCATGCTAAATAGGAATACCAATTAATGAATATGGGGAAGCTCCAATAAGTGTTTCATTTGCACCATGAGACATTTCCATCTTTTTGTGGTCGGTCTCACAAAACCACTGCCGTCAGTGGCTTAATTTCTTGGGGGAAATGATTCATGCAACTTTCGCAACCAGGAATCATGACACACTTGATTATAATGAAAAGAATCTTTTTATTTAAAAAAAAAATAAATGCATTATTTTTTATTTAGTATAATACTAAATAGTCTCATTATTTAATTCAATAAATAATCTAAATTAAAGATATTGTTACTTTTTCTATTTTTAAAACAAGTTCATATTTTTAAAAAAGGAAAAAAGCTCACGACAAATAGAAGAATTTTGGAGTTTTTTATGCATTTAAAATTAAAAAAATGGAATATTATATATCTACTCAGATTTGAAAAGTATTATGGATATGTCCGTTTTTCAGGATATAATTGATGGATATGACTCCACCATCTGATTATAACACCTAATTTTTAAGATTCGCATTGGCTACAAACAAAAATTGCCATATAATAAATAATTAATTATATTTAATTTATAATTGACATAATATTTATTTTGTAAAAATTAAATTACACAGATCCTATGCTCCTAAGCAATCAAACAATATATTAAATACATTCTATCCTATAAGAGAACAAGTGTGTCACACACTAAATATTTATATAAAAATAATTAAATTTAAATTATAATTGTCATAATATTTATTCTAAAAATAAATTTCATAAAATCATATAATCTAAGTCAACTAAACAATAACATATTAACTATATTATATACTAAAATAGGCAGGGTAATATATGCACAAAAAGTCTATAAAGTTAATTATATTTAATTTTTATTTGACATTTCATTTATTCTATAAAATTAAATTCTACTAAATCTTATAATCTTAACCAAGTAAACAACAATATATTAAATTATCCTATCATACAAGACAAAGTACAACATACATATTAAATACTTATATACATAGAAAAAATTATACTAAATAGCCGATCGCATATTAAATTACTACACCTACCTCACAATTAATATATTAAAATATTTAAAACTACATAAAATAAATTGTTAAGATAATAAACTAAGTGAAACAATCTACTAACCTCCATTGCTAGTCTTCCCGCAATGTGGTCAACTTCCTGCAATGTGAGGTAGGCGTATTAATTTAATATATTGTAATATGTTTGAGTAAAATATATTGTAGGATACGTAAAATTTGAACATAATTTAATATGTGATCAGTGATTTAGTATAATTTTTTCCTGTGTATATAAGTATTTAGTGTGTATGTTACACTTTGTCTTGTAGGATAGAATGATTTAATATATTGTTATTTAGTTGGTTAAAATTATAAGATTTGGTGGAATTTAATTTTTATAGAATAAATAAAATGTCAAATAAAAATTAAATATAATTAACTTTATAGAATTTTTGTGTGTAGATTACACTACCTTTTTTAGGTTAGAATATAGTTAATATGTTATTGTTTAGTTAGTTTAGATTATAGGATTTTATGAAATTTATTTTTTTAGAATAAATATTATGAAAATTATAATTTAAATTTAATTAGTTTTATATAAATATTTAGTGCGTGACATACTTGTTCTCTTATAGGATATAAACACTTGTTCTCTTTATAGGATAGAATGTATTTAATATATTGTTTGGTTACTTAAGAGCATAGGATCTATGCAATTTAATTTTTACAAAATAAATATTATGTCAATTATAAATTAAATATAATTAATTATTCATTATATGTCAATTTTTATTTTGTAGTCTATGCGAATCTTAAAAACTAAGCGTTACAATCAGATAGTGGAGTCACATTCATCGATTATGTAGAACCAATAAATCGACTTAAATCGATTTTAGAAACATGTCAGAATGTGTCAGGATGTTTTAAAAATATATTTAAATTGATTTTTGAAACATCTTGACACATTCAGACATGTTCCTAAAATCGCTGACACATTTAGACATGTTTCTAAAATCGATCTAAGTCGATTTGTGTACAACTATAAAACTAACTCGATGGGTTAACAAGGAAATCGATTTAAATTAATTTCTATATAATAAAAAACAAGATATATCCATAATACTTTTCAAATCTAGGTAGATATATAATATACAATTTTTTTAATTTTAAATGTGTAGAAATCTCAGAATTTTGAGCATTCAGCCTCAAATTTTATGGGCCGAGCCCTCCCAACTGCCAGGTCCGAATTTACTCACACTGTTGGCTAGTAAAAAAATTCTTTTATACCTATATATCGTCGGCTGGAGCCTTGGTATGAAAAAAATTCGATATCTGGAGCAGCATATCCTCTATGAGATCCCAAAAGATCAAATAAGATTGCCTCCAATGAAATGAGATGATACCTGCGAGAATAAAAAAAAAAAAGGAGAGATAACATTTCTTTAATATGATCTTCAATATGTTTTTAGACCATATTGATTGTTTTGGTTTTGATTCCTCTAATTATCTTGGCTGTTGTTTTCTCACTTTTCTAATATCAAAGTTTTTATCCTTATCATTAGTTTGCACCATTAAATAGTGATCTTTTTAGTATTTGATCAGGATAATTTTTAAGATATTTATAAATACAAAAAATAAAATTTTCAATATTCGTAAGCTCACGCACAATAAATAAACTTTTTGTTATCACAATTATACAATTTTTTTTCTCTTGCTTTTTCATTTATTTTGCCCATCACATCCATAAATCGCTCTCCATTGTATCTATGAGAATATTTGCACAGTAATGTATGTCCATGTAAAAGAAACATCATGGCCATTTCCAACCCAATATACAATGTCTGTTACATGCATATACGGATAGAACGTTTTGCATTTTGACTTTCCAATCTAATAAATAAATAAAATAACGTACTAGTTCTAATAGATTTATTTATTAGCAAAGTATATAATGAATCCACATAACATGAGATGAGCGTGTATTTTTTGGCCGGCAGTGAGAACTGAATGAAAGAGTTTGGGCTTGACCTTGAAGTTGAAGTTGAATGAATGCTTGGAATTTATTGAGAATGTGAATAATTAAAGAATATATAATTTTGGAATACACGGTTGTGTACTTGTGTTAAGTGTGTGGCTTATTTTGACTTTGACATCAGAAAAAGCATCTGATGCTGGACGGAAAGCCGAAAACTATATAGTAGCAACCAATTCAACTTAATTACATGCATCCTATATTCTCACTTCACTTTCATTTGCCATTTCTAAGTTTAAATTTTGATCTTTTCCATAATACACATTTCTAATAATATAGTAGTTTTCATCCTTTCACAACCGTTTCTAAGTAATTAATTTTTTTTCACAAATAATAATGTGATTCTTTTACCGTTTCGTGTGTACCACATTGCAGTTTACGTTTGACAAGTTAATTGATCTAAGAGAGGAAGACCCACCAAAACAGCATGAGGTTTACGACTTCAAAGTTCGTACTTAATTGTGACCTTCCTCCTTGTTTCGTAGAGTAATTTTGGGTCGTCACTACTGTTATAAGTTTTTAATTTTTTGGTTGAAAATCTTAGTTGAGACTTATATTTTATTTGAATTAAGACTTTTTGTTTTTGGATTTAAGGAAACTTGACAAAACTACCTAACGTGGGTGTTAATAACCAAAGTTCGTAAATGGCTAACTAAATACTATTAAAAAAACACACACCGCAAAAATAAAAAATAAAAAAATTAAATACAAACGCAATGCGGGATATTATTAATTGACGAAGCCCCACGAGCTACCTATGGAGGTTTTTTCCCCTCTCTTTCAAGGAACTTGATAAAATATGTAAGTGCAGTCGAAGATCCCGAATCGGGATGAGGCTTGAGATTTGGCACTTGTTTAGTCTCAATTATTGAGAAGAGAAGTTGTTTTTGGTGGGTTCATACCAAGAAAAATGTTATATATACTCCATTTTATATTTGTAGTTTAATTAACACCATCATACTCCATTATATTTTAGTACTTGAACATTTTAATTTTGTGAGGCAATATTGTTTTTCTCACTTTCTTTTTCACAATCTTAATGTAATAAATCTAGGTTGGGTCTGTCGAGATATAGCACCCGACCCATATGGATGCTTTTAGTTTTATATTATAATTTTGGTTCTTTACGTAAGAATTGAAGAAGATTCTATTGAACTCAATTTATGCTTAAATGATAACTCTCAATTACCTTAAAAAAAAAACAATCCATAAAAATAATAAAAAAATAAGAATTTAATTTCTATATACTCTAATTAAATTATTTTATTTGAATATACTTTTTTAATAATGAGATGAGACTAAACTATTTTTATTAATGTGTTAATATGATATGATTGGATGATAATAAAAAAATAATACCTCGGTAAAAAGAGCCTTGATAAAAAAATTAAAACAATTTCATAAAATTTATGTTAAAGGAATGTCCAGAATCTAGAGTAGGGACCTTGCCTAATTAATGTTAAAAAGTAGTGCCCATGTGATAGAATTGATGTTAAAAACATTTGTAAATGATTTACATTTGTGCATATTCTCACTATTAATTATTAAAACATATATGCAGTGATTGGTTTTGGTAAAATTAGAGTGAACTAACTATGATCTTAGAATAATTCTATTTGTATTGCAAAGAATTAATTTTAGAGTGAATATTTTAAAGAAAACTTTACTTAATCTAATCTGGTATTGTATAAATTAAACAATTACTAAAAAAGGAATTATTAAACATGGTCGTTGCCATCCAGAGGATTCTACAGGCTATAAGAGTATGGTATATGCAAGGAAAAGGTATTCCTTATAACTTTTAGAACAGGTATCCGAGGATCACAGTATAGGTCATTAGCTTTTAACACGAGTTTAGATATATTAATAAATCATCAGTTTATCACAACCCTAACAAATTATTCTTTTCACAGTTGTCTATCAAAAGTTCAAAACATGATTTTGATGTTAGTTTACTGCTAAATTAACGAAGATATCGTACTAATCACAAAGCACATTTTCCAAAGCAGTCATGGGAATATTTCGCATGCTACTACTTTTTAGTAATTGTTTAATTTATACAATACCAGATTAGATTAAGTAAAGTTTTCTTTAAAATATTCACTCTAAAATTAATTTTTTGCATTACAAATGGAATTATTCTAAGATCACAGTTAGTTCACTCTAATTTTACGACAACCAATCACTGCATATATGTTCTAATAGTGAGAATATCTACATAAGTAAATCATTTACAAATCTTTTTAACATCAATTCTATCACATGGGCAACATTTTTTTTTTTCACCAAAAGAGTACTATATAATATTATTTACGAATTTATACAAAAAATTGCAATAGGACGGTCAAATGTGAAATGTTTTCAACTAGACTAAATGATGAGATAGCTTTTCCCGGGACAGAAATGCAAAGACCAAACCATTTTTATTTTATTTTGTACTACTAAAGAAGGCATGCAAAAACGAATTAAACTAAATATTTTTTTGAAATTTTTTTTTCTTCCCTCTAGTCAGACGTACTCGTTGCAGCACGGCAATGCCTTCCATGAAAAATGAATGCCACAGTCCACAGAGACGAATTGAAGATTTTATCCAAGATGATGGAGACAACATGTAACGTCTGAAAATGTCGTCGAGCACTTCCATTCAGAAAACAACAACATTTCATAATTGGACCCTGCACTGACACCTTAACTTTCATTTCCCTTTGCATTTTTTTGATTCGCTCAAATGATAGTAATAAAATAAAGGATGCTATATTATTATTATTTTGATGAGAGGACGCTATATTACTATTTAGTTGTATATTATTATATGTTATATGCATGATGTTAAATTAAAATTAGGATTTAATTTAAATATGTTTATACAGTAAAATATTTCAACATTATTATCTAATCAAATCATTCTATATGTATGTTTTTTAAAATAGTGGTGATCAAATATGTTTTGATATAATATGATAATATATAATTAGATAATTATGTTAAAGTACTTAATTTTATCAATACATCAAATTAAATTCATAAAATTTATATTTAAACTTTATAAATAAACAAAACTAATATTGAAAATATTTTACTTTCCCAATAAGCTAATTCAACTTAAATTAAATTAGCTAAGTGCGATAAATTTTAGATAAGAGTAATTTAGATTAAAAAGAAAATAAATTTCGATATAGTAATTTAATAAATGTTTTTATCAGTGTAAATATTTCATGCTTACATATTATTAATATAAGGCATTACGGTATATTAAAAAAAAATTGATAAGACAAATAAAAACAAGGTGGTTGCTACCATGCCAATACCCCTAGTGTGAAGCAACGGTGCACACCAATCAAAAGGGAACAACCGTGGGAAAGAGCAACAATATAATGCACAAGTTTCACGATTCTATCAGTCTCTTATATTTGTTTAGGTAAAATAAAAAGATCCCTTCTCTTCAACTGGTCAGCTTGACGGCCGCACCCATTAAATCCCCTATAAATAAAAGGGCCACAGCCTCCCTCCATCTTCCAACACTAGTCCAACAAAACTCCATCACACTCCCGAAAGAAACACCTCCAATTACCAAACACACCCTCACACACCCAAAAAAAAAAAAAAAATCCCTCTATTTAGATTCCCATTCCAAATCTTCTCTCCTAGCTCTCTAGATCTCCCAAAATGGCATCATCATCAGCATCAACACTCTCATCTTCTCTCTTCCTCCAACTAGAATTCCCATCATCAACTAGAAAAACAAGACTACCGCCCTCCTCATCCTCCAACAAGCTCCTCTTATCAAACCGCTCTCATTTTTTGTCCCTCCAATCAAAGCTCAGTGTCAAAGGGTCTGTGTCCTCGACACCTGTACCTGTCGAACCACTTGAACCAACCAAGCTCCCATCCGCAGATCCACACCGGGATCCCTTTCATTGGCCCACTCAAGGATCGCCAGGACTATTTCTACAACCAAGGCCGTGATGAGTACTTCAAATCAAGGATCCAAAAGTACCAGTCAACGGTCTTCCGCGCCAACATGCCACCGGGGCCGTTCATCTCACAGTCATCAAACGTCGTCGTTTTGCTCGACGCGAAGAGTTTTCCGACACTCTTTGACGTTAGCAAAGTCGAAAAGAGAGATGTGTTTACCGGAACGTACATGCCGTCAACCGAATTAACCGGTGGCTATAGGGTGCTTTCTTACCTTGATCCCTCCGAAGCCAAACACGGTCAATTGAAGCGCGTTATGTTCTATTTGCTGAAAGAGCGTCGGGATAAAGTGATTCCTGAGTTCAGGTCTAGTTACACCCAGTTCTTCGAGATGTTGGAAGACGAGCTCGCCGAGAAAGGAAAAGCTGATTTCGCCACCGCAAACGATCAGGTGCGTTTGGTTCTTTTTTCAAATAAATTAATATTTTTTTTTGTCAGCTTTCCATTTCTTTAACGTAGTAATTATTATTTTTTCTTTTACTTAGAAGTGATTATTTGATTAGTTTTATAAAAATAGTGTCTAGCTGAAAAAATAAGTAGTTGTTCTGTTCATAGAACCTTGAAATAAATAACTACACTAAAATTATAATATAGAAAGTAATTTGTATTTGTTTCTGATTAGTTTAGTCAAAATGTATTTTTCATTTATAAAAATATGTTATGTTAGTTTCTGTTCAAAGGTTAAAAATAGTTTCTATGAATAAAAATTGATTTGAATAATTTCTATGAAAAGATATTTTATTAGGTTTTTTTTGTAAAAATAATCCGAAATAAATACATTATTAGTCAATACAATTTCAAAAAGTTGACCAATTAGTATTTTTTTCAGAGAATTGATCAATTATTATAATTTATATATTTTTTGAAAAAAATTTGAGCTGAACTTTACACTTTATGAGCTGAATTTTACACTCAGACTGATTATGGAATAAAAAATTTTATAGATAAAATTTGTATATAATTCTATGCATAGAGTTAATCTAAGAAAATTTTTATCATGTTTTATTCTTCACCAAACACGCATTTAATGTTTATTAAAGAGGTAAAAGTGACGTGTAAATTGAATGGATAAATATTACCTGCAAAGTTTGGTGAGAAGCTAATCTTTAGAATTTTTACACCTTGTTTCAATTCTCAATCAGACATCTAGTGATAATGTAAAGTAATTCATTTTCCATGAATTAAGTAGGTAACCTTAATTTTATGCTGACTATTTCCCCGTTTAATGTCTAATGCCGTGTTTGGAAAACTCTTCCACAGGCCGCGTTTAACTTCCTGGCACGTTCCCTCTTCGCCTCCAACCCACCCGAAACCGAACTCGGAACCGACGGTCCCAAAATCGTTCAGAAATGGGTTCTCTTCCAACTCGGCCCGATCCTCAGACTCGGTCTTCCGAGGTTCATCGAAGACTCCTTAATCCACAATTTCCGTATTCCACCGAAGCTAATCAAGAAAGAGTACCAAAGGCTCTACGATTTCTTCTACCAGTCTTCGGGCTTCGTTCTCGACGAAGCTGAGCGATTGGGAGTTTCGAGAGAAGAAGCGTGCCACAATCTCTTATTTGCCACGTGCTTCAATTCGTTTGGTGGGATGAAGCTGTTTTTCCCAAACGTGCTTAAATGGATTGGTCGTGCCGGCGTTAAGCTGCACACGCAGTTAGCGACGGAGGTTAGGAACGCCGTTAAAGATGCCGGCGGGGAGGTTACTATGGCTGCGATGGAGAAGATGCCGTTAATGAAGTCTGTGGTTTATGAAGCGTTCCGTATTGACCCTCCCGTTCCGTTGCAGTATGGGAAGGCGAGAAGGGACTTGGTTATTGAGAGCCATGACCACGCTTTTAAGGTAATAAATTTTTTTTTTAATTTTTGGAAAAATGTTGAATGATTTTATTATATTTTTTCATTCTGATTTGTTACATTGTTTTAAAATTTTCTAATTAGTCACTTTCTAGTTTCTATGTGTTGTTTCAATTACTTGAGTTATTGTTTTATGAGTAAAGCTATTTTCAATGGCGACTTTTTTTTTTTTTCAAATTTGTTTCAATAATTTAGAGTAAGTGTTGTGCTTTATGTAACGGCTTAGTCGTTATATTGAAATTGTAAAAAAATTAAGAAACAATAATGCATTGACATAGATGAAGTATAAAGCACTTAATATTATAGAACATAACATTTTTCCCGGATAGCATTCAAAAATATATTTTTCTAATGAAAGGCATAATTTTTTAATTTTGCAGGTTCATGTATTTGCTAATTGATAACTTATATTTTTATGGTGTACTATTGTGTATGTCTGACTAAAAATTTTGGATCATCAGGTGAAAGAAGGTGAGATGCTATTTGGGTACCAACCTTTTGCTACAAAGGATCCTAGGGTGTTTGAAAGGGCTGAGGAGTTTGTTGGGGACAGGTTCATGGGTGAAGAAGGAGAGAAGCTGTTGAAATATGTGTTGTGGTCAAATGGACCTGAGACTGAGAATCCAACTGTTGGGAACAAGCAATGTGCAGGGAAAGACTTTGTGATGCTGGTTTCAAGGCTCCTTGTGGTTGAGTTGTTCCTTCGTTATGATTCATTTGAGATTCAAGTTGGCAGTTCTCCCTTGGGTGCTAAAATTACCCTCACTTCTCTAAAGAGAGCAAGCTTTTAATTATTTTATTTTTATGTTTTTTTTTTCAATATTTAGGATGTTGATTCTAAGGATAAATTAATGAAATTAGTATATTCCTATCCTATCCATGCCTTAAATGATCAAGTTTTTATAGTTACTATTTTTGTCATTTTTGTTTTTAATTTTTTGACTAACTGATTTTGGGGGCTAATTAATCCTTAAGGTATGGTCCCCATGCTAGATTTTTATATGTAACAGTAATTAGATTTGACTATTGGTATTTAAAGTGGTGTAATAATGGCTTCTTGGTGGGTCATCATGCAGTCCACTGGGGTAGTGGGTGTTAAAAAAGGTTGCAGTTTCAGGCATTGACAATGTGCTCCAATATTGAAGACGACAATGTAATGGGGATTTGAACCAGCTGTACTATATGGACCTTTTTTTTTTTTATTTGGAAATGTAAGTTGTTTATAAACTTATAAAAAAATTATAATAATCAACTTTTGTTATGATTAAAAGCTGAATTTCATTTATCAATTTTTTTGTGATAAAGTTTCTATAGTCATAACACTGCACAGATTTTTTAAACCCTTTGCACTTTATTATGAAACTTACTCTCAATACCAAAGATAAAATTTACATATATTTCACATTATGGTTAGTGGAAAATTTATCAAAATCAATGTTGACTCAAAATAATGGAGGCCGGCAGTTATACATGAGTACCCAAGGAGTCATACATGTGGTACACTGAAGTACTCCTACGAAGTAAGATGTAGTAGAGGCAATTGATGAGTGACCGAAAAGGAACCGCTCCCTATTATAGGATGTCATTGATTTTTTTAAGAAGGTAAAAGTAAAATATGGTAATATCTTTTACTGTTCATTATAAATTATTATTATTTTATGTAATATTGATATTTATTCATTCTAATTTATCATAAATATAAAAATAAAATAGATAAAAAATAATTAATATTTTATTAAAATATAAAAATAACTTATATTTTGAACTAAAAAAAAAATCTAAAAATGACTTATTATCGAAGCGAGGGAGTTCTAACTACGGGCCAGCGGTTCAGTTTGAAGGGAACACTTGTGCTTCACTCTTGGGGAAGTGTGGCTGAATCATGTGCTCACCAAGAGATTTATTCTCGCTTGAAATTAATGAGAGAAATGTGCTCAAAATAAAAATATACTGAAAGATAATTAATCTCAATTGATACAGGCATTTAGTGTGAAAAAAAAAAGTTGCTGATCATGAGTTTAAGTGTTAAGAAAACATGTTATATTCTATTAAATTATACAAGTTTTTTTTCTTTAAACTGGTGTCTGCTTACTTTGTATTTTTTAAATGTTTTTCTTTGTTTACTTTTTGATTACCACAAAATTAATCCGTTCTCGTGAACGAGGTAGGAAACTTGTCGGGAATTTCTCGCCTGGCACTGTTTTCTGTAACTATCACATTTAGATCATATATTTATATTAAGTTAAAAATTATAAATTAATATATAAAAAGTTGTAAATTAAGATATAAAAAATTATAAACTTAAGTACAAAAGTTTTTACATATTGATTTATAACTTTTTATATTTTGATTTATAACATTTTATATATGGTTTACAGCTTTTTACACACTAATTTATAACTTTTAACTTAATATAAATATATGGTGTAAGTGTGGTAATGATTTTGTATGACTTCTCTTTGTTCTTTATTTAATTTCCTTATGCTGTGATATTATTATTTTATTAGGACACCTGTGATAACAAGGCCATTTCAATGTGCCACCAGCATGCTTAGAATACTTTTATTACACGAATAATGCATTGGTCGTGTTGCAGATTCGTAAGTCATGAAAAAGATAAGTACATAAGCTAATGATACTTAGGATTAAATAATCAAGTAATGTAGAAAAATTAGTTGTAAAGGTAAAAAATGCCAATATAGTTACGATATTAAAGAATTTTATACCATGGGGTGAATTTGGATCCAAGCATTAAGTACTTATACATGTAAATCAACGGGCAGAGAACATTACAAATCCAATGTCCATGTAGAGAAACAAAAATTACATAATACAGTGAATTGAGTGAATTATTTTACGTGTGGTTAGATAAGTTTATTTCAAATTTAATACAATTTATATTTAAATTTTTCTGAGATAATTTTAAAAAATAATTAAATTATTCAAATTAAGATGCTGTCAAACATGCTGACCACAAATTCAGTCTCCCTTGTTAGGCTTGTTCGTCAAATGCCACCGGCGTCCAACACAGCTATCATCCCCAAAGTTATAAGACTTTCAATTAAAGGGTCACCCTTTCTTCACTTTGTTTGACCTTGCTTTTTTCCCAAAATACGAGTTTAACGTGAGCACGGAGTTATTTATTTTAAGACAAGGACGTCTGACGTGTCATAAATTTAATGAGAATTTGTAATATTAATATTTGTAAGAGTTTAATTTTCAGTATCAAATTTTTTTATATTATCATTTAATTATATTCTGTCATATTAATAAATATAATTAAGTCTCTACTTTTATTATTTTAAAAATCGTATAAATAAGAGGATTTGAAATTTTTACATTACTCGTGAATACAAATTAAATTGTATTTGTAAACTACTGACTGATTAATAAATGTTGACTTGTAGTGTTGTAGCATCAAAAAAATAAATGTTGACTTGTAATAGAAACTGAACTAAATTCCTAACCTGTTTAATCTTACAGGAGTTAACTCTTATCATTACCTTCCTGAGTTACTTCCTACTTTCCTTAAGATGTTTTTATTCAATAACTTGTTCATATACCACTAAAATAATCTTCATTATACACTTTACATTAGCATGTCACTCATGTAATATATTAAATAATTATATAAAATCTTATCAATCATAGATCTTAATTAAGTTCGAGTTTATCCAAAAGTATCCATAACTAAGCTAAAAATAAGTAATTACATATTAAAAAACAACCCAATTAACTAATGACTAAATCCAATTAACCGCTATATACTATGTACTTATTTGAACGCCATTATTTTGATTAAAAAAAATCATTTTATCTTTTCATATTTTTTAGTATGTTTGGATAAATTTTATAAGTAAAAGTAGAATCATTAAAAAAAGTAAAAGTAATATATTTTGAGAAGCTATATTTCTATTCTCTGATAAATATAATTTTTATAACATAAAAAATATTTAAAAATAAATAAGGATATTTTATTATTATATCTAAACACAAATTAATATATCAACCATAAAACAACTTATACTTTTTCAAAAAAATATTATTTAAATAAATCAACTAAAGAATAAATTTCTAAAAAATCATCCAAATCAGTCCTATAACACACCCTTTATTTGTTGGTTTGTTTTTTTCACTTTTTTTTTAATACTATCAATGGCCTATATATATATATATATATATATATTCACTCATGTATTTTAATAAAGTATGTGCAACCAACTTTTTTGTATTTATATTGACTTATTTGAGTTGCACTTGATAAGTATACTAATAAATATACAATATTCCATTAAGTAAACAAAAATTGCGAAGAAGCATTATAAGTTTATTTTACAATAATGATATTTACACACCACCACATTTTTATTATATACTTACACCACATAAAAAGACAAAAAATGAGTATAGTATGGGTATGAAATACTAAAGGGTAAAATGGAGAGAGGAAAAAGACGAAGCTTCTCTCATCTGCCTCTCCTTCCAAAAGTTTTATTCTTTCTCTCTTTGTCTTATTTTTCTCTCACTTTCTCACAAAGAAAACAACATCTCATACCTCACATCTCTCATTCATTGTCGCTCAAAATAAGAAGAAGGAGCATCAAACCGATCCTTATGCATGAAAATTTTACTCATTTTATTTTTCTTTTGTTTCACTTCTTTTTAGATAAAGTAGAGGAGAGGACAAATGAAAATGATATTTTCTACCTCTCATTATTGATTTTTTTTCTTGGAATTTTTCAGCAAAAAACTAAATTGAAAATGACAGAAGTTGAGATTTATTATTATTATTGGAAACTTGGATTAGAAAATTATAAATACATGTTATAAAAAATTGTAAACTAGTATACAAAAAATTATAAACTATTTTCATAAAACATGTAAACTAGTTTTGAAAAATTGTAAATCAATCGAGAATAAATACTAAATATGTTTAGGATAAAATATAAAATCATATGCAGAAAAGTTGTAAACTAATACACAAAAATTTATAAATCAATATACAGAAACTTATAAACTATGTTCATAATGCATGTAAATCAGTTATACAAAATTGTAAACAATTGAGGAGGTTCAGGATACTCATTGTTCACTTTTTAGTATTTTTCAATGAATACTAAACCCTGTCAAATATTTTATTAATAATATTTATCATCACCAGGTCCACCTAAACTGTGAACCTGTTTAGTATTTAACAGCAGCCAAACGATACACACTCAGCACCAATTCTTCTAACAACTCGGAGTTGAAATTAAGAGAGGAAAAGGATATCTCCAATATTTGTGAATGAATGCAAAGTCTCCTCAAACTCCTGTTCAAGATCAAGAGACTAGAGATCCAATTGTTAACAAGTGACACATCATGCTTGTTATTACGAATGACAAGAGTGAAACTGTCCAAGTTTGAATAATTGGTTAAGATAAGTGCCAATTCACAAAGTTCACAAAATGCTGCTTTCCACCAGTCTTCTTCTTGTGAGAGTAGAAAACAATGTCATCTAAGTTCAACTTGATGATGGATCTCAACATGTGAATCCATCTCTCTTATAACACACTTGTACGTACTGCATCTTTGGTTGGGAGAATTGATAGTATTCGACTTATAAGTGGCTCTGGTAGCTCACTAATCATGTCTTCACCTTCATTCTCTTTCTGCCTCTTCAAATGCTTATGCTTATGTGAACCAAAATCCATGTTTGTTGTAATAACGGCCTACAAATAATTACTTGTGCCAGTATTAATCATTACATGCATATGCATAAATTTATTTAGTATTAAAAAACATGTAAAGAGGTCATCTGGTTGGTTTTGTCCTTATTTTACATTTTATCCTGAAGTATTTGTCTTCTATTAGTTTATAATTTTTCAAAACTAATTTACATATTTAATGAATATAATTTACAAACTTTTGTATATTGATTTATAATATTTTTGCATATGGTTTTATATTTTATCTTAAATCTATTTAATATTTGTCCTCAATTAGTTTATAATTTTTTAAACTGTTTACATATTTTGTGAACATGGTTTGTAAATTTGTATACTGATTTACAATTTTTCATAACATGCATTTATAACTTTCTAATTCCAATTTTCAATCATAACAGTAAATCTCAACTTCTAATAAAGTTATTTTCAATTTATTTTGTTGCTAAATTTTTTTTTTTAAAAAAGTGATGAGTGATAGAAGACGTCATTTTCATTTGTCCTTTCCTCTAAAAAGAAGTGAAATAAAAGAAAAATAAAATAAGTTAAACCTTTATACATGAGGATTGGTTTGATTCACTTTCTTCTTTCTACTGAGTGATGACAAACGAGAATTATGCTATGAGAGGTTTTTCTTTTTGTGAGGGGTGAGAGAGATAACTAGACAAAAAGAAAAAATATAAGTTTTCGGAGAGAGAAAAGGTGAGAGAAGTTTTTTTTTTCCTCTCTCCATCTTGGCTCATCGGGTTGCATGCCCTTACCATACTCATTTTTTGTCTTTTAACAGAGTGTAGTGCAAGTGTATGATGAAAGTGTGGCGTGTAAATATCATTCCCGTTAATTTTGCAGGGAGTATTCAAGTCTACATCCACAGAGTTTTTGCAAATAAGATTAAATTTATTCTATTGATCACTGTACCGTCTTTCAATAATATAGATCCATCTAAGAATGATGACGCATTCACGTCGGAATCGGGGGAAACAAAAATTCAAAGTCCGACAACAATTACAATGACATACGTTATATGTCAAGTCAGAGTCCTATTTTTTTTTTTTTTTTGCTTTTGAATATTTTGTTTAATTTTTTCCCCTAATATTTCTTCTCTTCAGTTTGACTCTTTCAACTCCGCTCAAGGTTCCTCTGAAAAAGGTTTTGTTTTTTATTTTCCAACTAAGATATTAGAAGAAAGAAATAAAGATGGAAGTCAAATTCATAACCTCCTTAACTCATTGAGACATATAAAAATCTATCATTAAACTGTGGACCCACTTGATCTTGTATATTCCATAAAAAATATTTTATAAAACATAGCTTCGACTTAATCTATATTAAAGTCCATTGTTTATTGTCAAATTTTTTCATGAAAATTTAAAAATATTAAAAGCAAATCAGGTGTGGCTGCTATTCCATGAAGTTCTCTCCACAACTCCTCAATGCTTCCTACTTGTTAGTTACCTATTTTGCAGGATCAATTCATGTATTGGGTCAAATCCATCGTAACATTAGTGAGCATGTTTGGCAACTTCATAAAATTATCTCTTCTAAAAACTTAAGATGATACATAGTAAATAGAAATACATGAATGATACCATTTATTATAATGGGAAATACCAAGATAATAACAATTGACCACTTGGTAACCATGACTCTAATACCATATTATAAAACCATCTCTATTAAAAATTCAAGGTGATACATAGATATATATGAATGATTTTATACCTATCAATAGTATCAGGAACAACTTATTTTAACGAAATAATCCTTTTTTTCTTTTTCTTTTCTCAAAATTGGTTTCAAGAAGCTTGACTATAAGCTGTTTTGATTTGAAAATAATAATTAAAAATGGCTAATCCGAACAAACACCAATTTTTAAGCAATGCCAAGATTATGGCCACCCGAACACTTTAAAAATGCTTACACATAAGCAAAAGACATTCATTCATACCATTCGTTCCATGATCCATCAAATAATTTAAGCTACAAAAAATAAGCACTTATTGAATAAATAAAATTGAATACAGTGGTAGAAGAGAAAGATTATACCTCAAAATAAGATGGAAAAAGGAAAAACATATACATACACAACAAACCTTTACATAGAGGCCAAAAGGTCACGCATCTCTGCTACCGAAGGGATTGTTTCATTAGGGTAAATCTTAGCCCCAAGTTGGGCAAAACTTTCATACTTGTCAACAAACTCCTTCTGCAATAATTTTGAGGAAGCAGTAAGAAATTGTTCACTGACATGCATTTTTGTACTTTAGTACTACAATTTTTCTGTTCCCATGTGAGCTCAGGTGGTCCCAACTGAAAGGTTTGTAAATAAAAGATTGTGCAACATCGTTATTTTGTTTTTGAAAAAAGTAATTATTTCATTGATCATATACTGTAATCTAGATGGATTTCTGAAATCCATTTCACTTTGGACAGGCCTTCAAAGTTGAGGCCTTCAGCTATAAGCCTGAGCAATCAATGCAAAAAGAGTAGGTATCTCTTTCAAATCAATGAGTTCAATTTTGACTTATGATGGTGTGAAACCTTTTTTTTATACAATCAATTTTGTGAACATATTAAATGAGTTTGACTTCTTAAATAGTTATTATCACATTCCAACTCTCTTCATATTATGACCATATATATAACTGGATGACAGTTAATTTGAGTTATGCTAATGAGTTCTCTAGGAGCACTTGTTAAGAAATCAAGAAAAGAAAAATTTTGATTGAAAAAGCAAAGTTTTTAGGTTATGTTTGGTTTTTAGTTTTTAGTTTTTAGTTTTCATTTTCAGTTTTTCAATTTTTCAAACTTTGTGAAGGAAATATTGGAAACTGCAAAAACTACACAATCTAGTTTTCAATTTTCATGTCCAGTTTTCAGTTTTTCCTTCACAAAATCCAAAACTGAAAATGAAAATTGAAACAAAACAGTCCTTAGGGCCTGTTTAGTTTCCAATTTCAGTTTTCAGTTTTCATTTCTAGTTTTCAATATTTCCCTCACAAAATCCTGAAAACTGGAAAACTGAAAATGAAAACACAAACCAAACAGGCTCTTAAGTTTTCAATGCATTGAACACATTGGAAACTTCAAAACTTTCTACTTTTAATTCTTTTTCTTGAACAAGGGTCTTTACGGTACCCTATATCAAAATCCAAGAAGTTTTCACTCAATTTTGATTTGATTGCCCTTTGTACTGTCCTAAAGTTTGCAAATTTGCAGTATGCTGTTGGCGAAGCAATCATAAAACACCTCAAATTTGGCCTTGGCAATATTACTACATGAGTTTGGGCTGCTTCTTGCTATAAATTGATCTTTGTTGGCCAATTGGAATTAAGTACAGCTTACCTTGCATTTGTCCCATAAAGAGGGCAATAGCTCCTCTGAAGTCAAATTCTTCTGAAGTTTCTTATACATTGCAGCAATGGACTTGTCAACCTAAATAGGACAGCAAAGACACAATTCACAGGGTAAGCATACACCAGTGAGAAGGCTCTTTAAAGAAGATAAGAATAACCTTACCCCAGATAAGCTGGATTTTAACATCTTCCGAAGATCCATTTTTGACAGCCCAAGCTGGAAAGGAATCTGAAATTGATGCAAAACATCATAGAATTAAGTGAACATTGAAAGTCAAATGTTCGTCATTTCAATGTAAAGTTTGCCTAACTATCAAATTCAGACACCTGGAAAAATGAGGACAAATGTACATAAATTGTATTTAAGAGATGTATTAGGGCAAGCACAATTAAGATGAGGTGGATTTTTTTAGTTGTTATGATTCAAAATAAATCACATTACCAAACATTACTATGAAAATCTACTACATCTTTAATTTCCTATAATTTGTAACACATGATGCCTAGAAAAGATTGTTACAGCTTACATAATGTTGACAACCACAATTCATTCTACCCACAAGTAGGGAGAAACCAAGAAACATCGCAAACAGTTTGTTTGATAAAAGAATTCTAGATATGTAGAGATGCTGTATGGCCGGAGACTATGAAGGATTAACAAGCCAGAATAAAACACACTGACCTCTTCAGGTGCAACAGTGAACATCAAATCCTCAATCCTTCGAGCAAATTGGAAAAGGCGCTCAAATTGCTTTCCAAGGCGAAAAAGGATTAATGAGTTGGGTCCTAAGGGATATCAAGTCAAGTGTGGTAGAGAAAAAGATGGAAAATGGAAAATGAATTACTCACATAATAGATAATCATGCTAATATGGCGCGTACAAGCTTGTTCATAGGCTTCACTGGCCTGATGATAAAACTTGGCCAAAGTGGGAACAATATTGGCAAGGTCATACAAACTGTAAAATGAACAAAATAATCATTGAAAAAATGGCAGCTTCCTTTCTTCACAAAATCAACTTAATTAAAAAGGTAGAACCCTGGAATTGAAACAGCTTCTTGGTAGGAAGAAAGGGAAAACTTGCCTATTCTGAAAGGCAGCATAGTTCTCTAAAAGAAAAATATCAGCATACTTTGGATCCGTTTGTGCAATTTTTTCCAGTGTTGCAAACATTATGCTAACCTGTCAAGCAATATTCCCACCAGCAAACAATATACCAGTAAGACTTAGATGGTAGTTAAAGAGGATTGCATGTGTGAAAAATTGAAATTTCCCATAATAACCAAGGAAGAGAAAACCAACCAGACATCGAACTGGTTCGTCCTGGTTCAAAGGTTTAGAGGCCCAATGGGGTTAACAGAAATATAAAAATATATATATATATATATATATATATATATATATAATTAGAATATAAATAAATATATTAAATCATTAACATTAACATAATCAACAAATAAATATTCATGGTCTATAAAATAAACATAATCCATATAACATTTCTTTAGTCTAAGCCTCACAGCATGGTCACAAAGCATTTGAAAACAATATTTATTAGTGATCAAAGAGGTTTATGATGGGCAGCTAATAACGGAAAAATTAACAACCCAACAATTTTTGTTAGTGCCCTTCTTTGGTTCTATTTTATTTTATTTATTTTTTTGCTCGGTGGCTACTATAAGATATCAGTATTTAAGCTTTGAAAAACAAATTTTTTTTAAAAAAAAAACCAGTCAAACAGGTCCGGTTTGCCAATTTTTTCCCCGATTTTGACTTAACCCGATTTTTGAGCTTAACCGAACAGTCAGATGACCGGTTTCCAGTCCAACCTGGTCCGGTCCAGTTTTCTCTTCCATGATAATAACTATCAACATAGTGGCTCTCAAGATTCAAAACTGTTACTTCTTCATTTGCCAAGGATTTTATCACCATATACAGAAAATAAATAAACACAGCAAGAGTTGTTAGTTGTAAACCCAGTTAGGAAATACAGATATGCAGGCCAAAATGACAATGAACATAAATCCAAGTTGCAAGGACAACTATCCTATCTTTAAGAAGATTCAAACGTAGAAACCACTGCTTGAACATTTCGCTCTACCCAAATGTAAAACATCAAAGGGTACTACTCCACAATACAACCTCCTCTCTTCTTCTCTCACAACCCAAACATGGGAAGGAAGAAAAATAAATTGAGTGGGAGGGAAAATCCAATCTTACAAAATATACCAAACAACTTACGCCAAAAAAACCTAGACATCCCACACTTTACTAAGATAGTTGGAGTTTCTTATTCAACCAGTTACAGAAGACAGTTGAAACCTATAATGTCTAAACCCTTTCACTTATTTTAATCTCACTGTCCTTCGAAAGCAAGTGAATCATTTGGGACATCATAAAACTAGACAGTTCTAAAGGAATCACTTACAAATTTTGTGTATGCTTGGTCAACCAAATCCCTAGACTGTCCCTGGATGTACTGCTCCATCCGAGTTGCAAGGGTTGCAAATCTATGCAAACAAATTAACAAACCATTTAACATCAACCATGATTAAAGACTTGGAAGTTGAGATAATTACAAACTACAAAGTAAATAGCAGCAGACTGGCAGCTGCAACTTCTAATTTGCTGCGTAGATAAAAACCATTATATCATATGTGTATACATTGAAAATATTTCTACCAATCTAACCATTGATTTATATGTAATTATCATGTAGATCTTTTGCTAAATTTCATTAAGTTTACACTACAATATGCAATCAAGTGGTGGACACTTACAATTGCTTGAAAACCATCTTATATGCATTCATTTTAATTCAAGTTGACAAGTTTAAAATATTCTTTGATTATCTTAAACTTTATAGTATATTTTACATCTACAATGCTCATGGGAGTACTGTGCGATCCAAAGATCGTTTTCTACTCCCACAAGTTATACTAAAATTATTTCATAATGTGATTTTCATGCATAATGCAAGTAGAAACCCTCTACTCCAAAACAACACCTTGGTTTGATATCCTAAACCCTAGCAGTTAGTGTGTGTTTGATTAGCCTATTTTGAGTTCAAAATTGGTTATAATCAAAAGCTTCCAAAACAACTTGGGAAAAAAAAAAAAACTATATCTCCAAAATATTCTTTTTCCAAACATGTCTTTAGTACTACTTAATACACAAACCAGAATCTCTGGTCTCTATCCATTCTCATCAATTCTACTTTTAGAGTTCGTATCATATCCTCAAAAAGAACTCCTCATTTCTTAGGAGAAGAAAACTAGACAACAAGAATCCATTTCACCTGGGAATGTAGGATAGGACACCCATTTGGCGAACATTGCGTTCGTTTCTTTCAATTTGATGACAAGCTTCATCAACAAACTGCAGAAAGATTTTTCCAATCAAATGAATTGGGTTAGCCTATAAATATTCCAAATGCACGGCAAAATTGTGTTCTTCATGATGCTGTCACATACACGGCTGAACTGCATAGATATCCGAGCCTCCAGATCACCAAGCAAAAGGCGTACAAATCCTGCTGCATCAGCTTTCTGACCAGAAAGATAGCGTTCTGTTATTCCATGCATTGATATGCAGCGCAAAGGATCAATCTTGTATGCCCAATCCACAACAGCATAGAAGTCTTCCTGAAATCATATAAAGCAGTTTTTAGCTATAAATTCTGCTAATTTTTAAAATACTAAATCAAACCGTCCAATTACAAGGAAAAAATATGCTGTTCAGTCCAAGGTCATGAAATCAAATACATCATAGTTAGCTTATAAACGGCACCAATAAGGGTGCGCTTGTTTTAACTTTTTAAAAAATGATTATGAAACTTAAATTTTATATATAACTGAAAAAGTTTAAAACAGATAGTTTTTCAAAAGCTACTCTTTTTAGCTTCTACAAAAAACAGAAAATAGATTTTTGGAGATTTTGATTATTTTAAAAAATATATCCAAATATACGAAAAGTGATTCTTTTGGTTAAAAAAAGTAATGCACCCTAAGTCAACAATAAACAAGCTACTTGACTACTTCTCATGTTGGCCTTCTGAGTTCTGAACACCTAGGCTTTATCCCTTTAACCGTCCTTGTATACCAGAGTTAGAGCATTCCAGCAGCTAGTTTATGTTATGAGTCACACTTTCTTACTTACCATGCTTTCTTTTGTAAGTTTTCTGATAAGGATACATATGCAGAGATCTTACTAGCTGATCACTCTTTACTTCTATAAATATATCAAGTAACCAGAAGTACACTAATATAGTGAAATTCACAATGCTGCTAAGGGGAGGGAATGGGACTTAAGCCATAAATGGCTTCAACACTTTATCTTGGATTTGGATTCTCTTGCTTAACATGACAGTTATGTAAGAGACTGATACAAAATATTAACTTAAATCTAATCACAAGAAGGCAAATACTAGCTCTCTCTCTCTCTCTCCACAACATAATTGTCATGCAACATTGTTGAGAGGATCCAGATCCCTTCATCTGACAAATATCAGAAGCACAATAATACATTCAATGTGATATAGAACATGTTTGATACATACTTGAATTCCATCAAGCAAATCCTGAAGTGATTCATTTAAAGCTGCAAGCTCCGCAGAATTTTTACCTACAAAAGGGAAGAAATGGTTAAACTCCGGGAAGGAAAAAAGAAATGGAGGAAAACCAAAATAAAATTGACTAAATATAACCTAAAAGTACAGAAAGGGAATGTGATGAAAGTCAGGTAGGTATACCAGATTTACTGTCATTGTCATCAATATCCATAATTCCCAAATCATCATCATTTGCATCATCATCATCATATCCAGTTTTATTACCATTAACAACACCTCCTGGAGGAACAAGTGTAGGAACTTCAAAGCACATGAAGTGTGCAAAAAACGAACTCTGCAATGTAAGCCCTAAAGAATTATACATTTGAAAGACTACAAACAAACCGTTTTTGAAAATGAAAGAATATCGATCACCTCATCCACCAAAAGTGGGATAAAAATCGTGAGCATCTTCGCATAAGCATCAGAGACTGTAGAAGTGTCAGTAGCATTTACATTCTGACCAGAACCTGTGGAACCTTCAAGCCAAACGGTGGGATTTCTAGATGCTTTAGTACTAGCACGAAGTTCATTTGCAAACTCACGGGCCTGAGAAAGAATGCATGAACTTTAGACTCCTTATGCATACCAAAGCATAAAAAACCAGTATACAGTATAAATTCAGATTTTTATTACACAGAACAAAGTCAGGAAAGAACAATTTTAAAAAGGGAAAAATGCGTTTAACCCCTTTGAACTCCAAGTCATGTGCAACGTGACCCCTAACTTTTTAAAATGAGCAATACGAGTATATGACACCCTAATCTTTCCAAATGGTACAAATCACACCTTTTGTTAACTTTTCATCCAAATCTTCAGTTAATTTATCATGTGCCAGTCACACGGACCAAATTACCCTCCCTCTACTTCACAATTCCAAACCCTAAACCCCATTCATGAACTCTCCTCTCTCACCAAGTGATCCCCTTCTCCACCCACAACCACCATCACCAACCCTGGTTCTTCCTCCATTTAGTTTAATTTGGCCTTTTATCACCTCTCAAAACCCACAACAACCCAACTGTACACAATGCGAAGGAGATCCGTTATAGGGGCATGAGGAAGAGGCCTTGGGGAGTTATGCCACCAAGATCCGTGACCCAGAGAAGAAGACGCACGTGTGGCTCGGCACCTTCAACACCGTTGAGGAGGCAACGAGTGCCTACGACACGGTGGCTCGTGAGTTCTGCGGAACCATGGCCAATACCAATTTTCCCACCCCGTTGTAGCTTCTCAACAACCCCCTCGTCAACAACAACAACAACAACAACAACATGCATAGCCCTTGTTAGAGCAACACACTCGACTCTTCCTCCCCTTGTCGCTGCATCTGGACCTCATGCTGTCACAGTTCACCACCGCCATGGCTTTCCAAGTGGTGGCGCGTCTTGTTTCGTTCTTCGACGTGTTTGCACTTGCGGAGGGCATTGGTCGCTGCAAGGCGTGCAGGTTGATCACTCGGTGGCGGTGGCGTTTTGCAGCGATCGACTCGATTCTTCCTCCACCATGGACTACGAGCGCCACCACGCCGAGGAGTCTTGGATCTCAATCTCAACGTTCCTCCTCCGCTGGATGTTGAGTGATGCGACAAAGCATTGTTTTAAAGATGCCACTACTTTGGAAAAGAGATCCAATTTTTTTTGCCATTTTCGTACCCTTTTTTTGTCCCAAAAAAAAGGAACCACTCAAAGATTCAGATACTAGAGAGAGAGATGAGTGAGTAGTAGCCTACTCGATGATGATAACTCTTCACATTATTAGCTAGGGTTGTTGGTGGTGGTTGTGGGTGGAGAAGGAAGGGGATGAGATGCTCAGAGGGGAGTTCATGAATTGGGGTTAGGGTTTGGAATTGTGAATTAGAGCGAGGATATTTGGGTCCATGTATGTGTCCATGTGACTGGCACATGATAACTTGACTGAAGATTTGGATAGAAAGTTAACATAAGGGGTGATTTGCACCATTTGAAAAACTTAGGGCGTCATATTGCTCATTTTAAAAAGTAAGGGCTAAGCTGCACATGACCTATAGTTTAGGGGGGTTATATGCATTTTTCCCTTTAAAAATGAAGAATTTTATTCTCTCAAGAAAATCTCATAATGCTCCATGTCCTTGACTTGTTTTCAATTTTTTTTTTTTATATTATATCTAAGGAATCACATTAATTAATAGCCTTTCTCGTACATAATGGTTACTTGTCAAACAAAAATAAAAGAGCAAACCATCACAAGGACAATAACACCAAACAATTAAGAAACACAAAGCAATGCGGTGTGTGACACACCTCCCGCGAAGAAGCAAGTTTAGAGAACTGCAATAAGCTTTCCTCAATGGACCCAAGCAATTCTTGTCAAGACTCTGCAAGTTCAGAGGAAGATAATTCAGGTAGAAAACAAAGAAAATCGCCTAACAAAATACATGCAAGCAAAACAAAAATGTGAGCAGGAACTGTCGGCCATCCATATATTAACCTTTAAGTGTTGTAGAAGACGTGCATATGTCCTGCATTTGTACCGCAGGTCAGCATGATCAGGCCTCTTCAACTGTCCCCGCTGTTTAGAGAATGCAGACAATATTATAAAACAAATCATCCAAGACTTCAGAAGTTACAATTGTATAGGAAGTTAACAAAAAATACCTGAGAAAAGTAACTTTTATCACTTATCATTATGTCCACCACACTAGCAAAGTAGCTTCTCAAGAATTCAGAAGCTCTCTTGACAAAAGTAGATTTTAATTTTTCAAGTTCTACACACTTCTCCTTAATCTGTAGTAGGTAGCAGAAACCACCATCAAAGCAGAAGACTTTTAGGTCCAACCAACGTCAAAGTACTCTAAAAAGTAAAGGTTTGCTTGTATTACTTTTCTAAAAAAGAAAACAAGCATTCTGCATCCAACAAATAATTTTGGTTCCTAAATGGCTAAATCATGATCAACTTACTTTACCAGATAAGTTTTAACAAAAGAAAAGTAAAATAGAGGGCTTACAGCTCTCATGTTTGCATATGCAGGGTCTAGATTAGGCGCTTCTAGACCACGCAAGGCACCAGTCAACCATTCACATGCTTCTACATTTTGAAGCATTCGAGCCTCATCAAATGAACCCCTGTCAAAGATGCTGCATACTGCACCCAAGAAATCATCATTAAAATAAAGACAGGCTAACTAAGTTCATTAAGCTTAAACTAGGATAGAATTCACCAGACATACCTCAGAAGGGACATGCAATCGTTCAAGCAGCTTATCAAGCTCCTCAATGAGAGATTTGTTATTTACTGATTGCATTACCAATTTGTTATTGCGGGTTTCTATCTGGACATCAGAAATTATTTGAGCAAAAAAATAAAGATATCAGTGCTGTTTTAAAACTCCTACAATGGAAGTTATATCAACTACATAACCTAAAGGAGCTAGCAAAACTGAGAATTTTCATATAAAGCAGAAAGCAACCTTCACTGAACCACACACAATGGATGCTTTCCAGAAATAATTGTGACCATAAGTCTGTAACACAACTTTTCAAAGGTAACATCCAAATCAAAATATCATTTTAAAATCAGAACAAAGGTTTTAAAAAGGGATAAAGAAACCTATTATATCTTCTTATTTTAAAGAAAAAGAAGAGAATTTAGGAAAGAGAGAAACAAATATATACAATGAGAAGTAGACAAAACATCCTCCATGACCAATACACATGCGTGCAATCCGTGCATGCGTGAGAGAGATATATATATAACAAGAAGTTTGGCTGCACAATAAAGCTCTCCATTCCCTCTAAGACGATTGTCAAAACCTTCATGCCTAATATACACTTCTACCTCCATAATATCCTCAAAAAGAGAATTTTGCTTTATAATAAGAACTATTCATATAACAGAGAAAACAAAAGGAGACAGGAGTCATATCAAAATCATTGACGTTTTTGTTTTATAATATGCAGAAAAAAGAAAAGAGATTGGACCACAAAATTTAAATACAATATACCAGATTAATGTATAAGTTGTCTTCCCTTAACAAAGGACCAAGGTGTGATTGAAAAGGAAAAAGCACCGCTATTACAATCACAAAGTAGCTTGTGACTAAGGAAAATTATTCCCAACTTTAAGGGTACAAGCCCTTACCGATTCAATGTCCTCTCTCATGTGCCGGAGTTTCAGATTGAATATGCTTAACCATTCATCCATGTCTTCCACACAATTTGTTGCTGCTTCAAGCCCTTGCATCACCTACCCTCACAAATTAGCATGATACCTTTTATACATACTAACATAATTATAAATAACTAAACAGAAACATGGAAATTTGTGAAAAGGAGTTAATTTTTCTGATCAGTGTTATCACAGCATCTCTAATGGATGAAGTGACAATAGTTACAACTTAGAATATCAGCACAATTTGAAGCTTCAATCAGGCACAAAATCAGAGAAGTTGGTTAGACTTCATACAAAAGTCAAGAATCCAAGATGTTTAAATAATTAAAATAATAGTTCAGTCTATCATTTGAACTCTCACGGTTAGAAAATTAAGCTACCATACAGCATATGAAAACAGAACAGTAATACCTCGTCCATCAAAGGTTCACTTTCTAAAATGGCATGCACATTGGCTGCTTCCAGAGCCTGGAGCTCTCTCTTTAACCTTTCAGAAAATGCCTCTGCCTCACCAATGCCCATGACATAACTGCATATTTGAAAAATTCTAGTATTTAGGCATGCATATTGACATTGTGAAATATGTTATGTGATTTAAGTTAATAAATCAGGATTATGCAAGTATTCAACCACATTTTTCCAGCTGCAGGTTTACAAAATATGTTACAATCATTATGTTCAACACTCTCCACTGACATATGAATTCCCTGTACCAATATTCATAAGACATGGCAAGCAATTTTATAAGGAAGACAGAAACTCCCCATGGGCGTAGGGTTAATGAAATTGACCAGCAATTTACCAAAATAGAGTCCATTAATTTGGCTATATTCTTACACATCACAAACATTTAACTTCAATATATCCATTTAACTTCAATACATCATTTAAGACAGAAGAAGAGCACCTACGTTCCCAAAAGAGCCTCCATGTCCTCCTCCTCCGCCTGGGAGACAAGTTCCTTCTCGACATTGACTTTCAATTCTGTCTCGGTCACAGCAGACACAATAGGGACACCATCTTGCACTTTACTCTGAGTAGAAACTGATGGTGTATTTTCCTATTTCACATTTTGTAAAATTAACTAAATAGAAAACAGATTGTCTACAATAGTTAACTGCAATAACTGTGATACATGTTCAGACAGAGATACAATCTGAATTAGAACGACTCTCATGCTATGTTTGGATGGGAGGTAAGAAGCGGAAAGGGATGGAAAAGTTGACCTAAAGCCTTCTCTGAATAAAGAGAAAGAAGGGGGAAGGAGAGGAATTAATCCCCCTCAAGGTCCCAAAATTCTTCACCCTTGAAATGACAGGCAAGCAGGGGGAACTATTAATTTTAAATTAAATATAGTGAGAAACTCTCTTCTCTCCCAATCAAGGGAAAGAGAATTTCCCTGCTTACTTCATTTCAACATCAAATAAGGGGAAGCAACTCATTGTCCTACCTCCCACCCTTTTTCCCTTCCACTCCCTTCTCTTCCCTTTACTCAAAAACTTCCAAACATAGAGTTTAACAACCTCAGCTCAAAATCATGAACTTGAAAACCACTGATGAGACAATTCACTCTCCATATAAAGTAAAAAAGTAATAAATACCAATCAATTAAGCAAGTAAAGCAGAAGTATTCATTAGAACAAAGTGGTGACTACTTGATTGGGAAAAGGCAATGAAATTATGAGACTAGAAGATCATGATATGCACCTTTGCCCAAAGAGCCATTTCCACAACATCTATACCAACAACCTTGGGAGGCGACCCAAAACATCTTTGCAGATGTTTAAGATACAAAGAAGGAGGTGATTCCTACAAGAAAAATGATAAAACCAATGAGACAACTTCCTCTCCTGACATGGAACTCAATTATTAAATTATCCATGTTTAGATTCACATTTCTCTCAATAGTATAACCTGTCATCAATATTGCGCATGCTCCACTGAGGAGGAGTCACACTCTGGCTTCTAAGGTTATCAAATCCCTACAAGATATACACTCATTAGTTAAATAAACAAATGATTAGGAAGGCATAAGAAACAAACTTCAAATCAAGGAATGGATGTTCTCATATTGCTTCGGTGCCAGAAACTGAGAACAATATGTTTATAATTACAACATAAAGATCTCTTCGTTTATGGAGTTTTACCAATGTAAATGTACATCCACTGGGATCATTTGTTACAACTTCCACTTTCGAGAGGTGCTTCAGCTTGTATAGTTTTGCAGGCTGCAAGTACACGAAATTTTATCAACAATGGTAAAACCTCCAACCAAGTTAAATTGATAGAGAAAGAAGACTATGTTAATGTTCACAGTGAAGTATCTAGCAAGCCAATTTCAGTTCATCTATTTCTTTATGTGTACTTAAATACATGCCTAAAAGCATGTATGCAACAGGGGGAAGAAAATAAATACCATATTCTTCAACCAATACAAATAGGAATGGATAAAAGTTGCAAGGAAGAGAACTTTTCCAAAATCATAATATACTCTCAAAGATACAGAAACCATTCTTTGTGCCTCACCAGCTTAATTTTAGGTTGAATGGCTGTTTGACTTTTTTCACATAGTTAGATATTGAATCCTTGATGGTGTTTGATATGTTGGCAAGCTTCTTCAAAGTGATACTCACCTCCTCCCCAACAATTTTAATATTTATTGTTTTATTTGTAAATCACATCTCTAGTTATTAGCACATGATTCAGGCTTTGCCCCTGGATGCATGTATGAAGCACAGACATGATACAAACATGAGACATGACATGGACATGGAGACACACCAAACTCATTAAATTACACGACACGGCATGCATATATATATATATATAATTTAAGATGAAAAATTCACAACTCATAATATCATATATGTTTATATTTGAAGTCAAGATTTACAAAACTTTCAAATATTTATAGATGTCAAACTACCAATCTTCTTTGCACTTCCTTTTTCTAAGCCCTCATATTTTTTTTGGGTCCATCAAAGAAATGAAAAAGAAAATGTCCAACGAAATATGAAAATAATCAAAACATGTGTTTGGCCGTGTTCACGGCATGTTCGAGCCGTGTCCCGAATGTGCTTGAGTTGTGTCCACCGCGTGTTTGAGCTAGGGCAAAAAAAATTTCAAATTGGACACTTCCTGCGCGCGTCAACACGTGTCATGTGGGTGTCCATTTGGTGTCAGTGTCCCATGTCTCGAATACATAGACACGCCATCAAATTGGTGTGTCCATGCTTCCTAAATAACCTACACCTAACACGGCAAAAAACATGACTATAGGTTCTAAAGAATGTTGATTTATGTTGCGTTATATATGTATAGATATAAGAGCTAGCAAGAACAAATACCTCGAGAACTCCTCCCGTAGAATACTTTAAAACTCGAAGAAAAGCTGTTGTCCTCTGACCTTTTGATTTTGCTGCTGGAAATAGCAGGTCGTCACAAACAAAATGTAGAAATTTAACAAATCATAACAGGAGCAACACTAGATGAATCTTAGAAGTAACCTGTTGAAGATCCAACTAGCTATCTCATAAGTATACCAATACAATAAGAACAACAAAGAAGACAAGGCCTCCAAAGGGAAGTTAGCTTCATAACACATCATTCTGTCAGGTACAATCAATTTCACCCTCTTTAATCCTCTCTAGTTCAGCCAAGAGAATCCCATCCTCTCCTATTATTACATCAAAACCGCTAATGCATAACTAATGAGCTAGGTGAATGCATCATAAAATCCTAACTCCACTAATATACATTAAAGCCAAGCTTCCAAAAGTTGTCCTAGCTAGCCAATATTCAACAAACACTTACTTGATTCAAATGGTTCTGCACTTGTTATCCTTAAAAGTATCCGATTCGAGTCTTATGAACTAGCACTAGTAAAGCCTTATTTGGACTGACTTGGCTCACATCAGATTAGTTAGTCTAATAAACATCGATTTCACCCTCTTTAATCCTCTTAATGTTCAGCCAAGAGAATCCCTCCCAATCTTATTATCACATCAAAACGACTAATCCATACCTCACGAGCTAAGCTAACACACCATAAAATCCTAAGTCCTCTTTATATACATTAAATCCAAGCTTCCAATTCAAAGTGTTCTCCTAAATAGCTAATGTTCAACCAACTCTTAGTTGATTCAAGTAGCATTTGTTTCCTTTATGCACGGTCGAAACCTACCTAGAAGAGCATTACTCTTATAGTGGACCGACCTGACTCAAACCAGATTAGTTGTAGACCAATATAACACCAAACATAGTGGCAATTCAAATAAGCAAAAAAAAAAAAAGTAGCCAATGTTCACATCAAAGTAGTTAACAAATATCTCTTGAAGACTGAAACAGCAGTTAAATCTAAGACTTCCTAAGAAAGCAAAAAATTCAAAGCAGCAAGGAGTTGAATGAAGAAATAGCAAACGTGTTAATTCAAATTTAAGCTTTCATTTTCATGTTTAAGATTATTGGGGAGAGAGAGAGAGAGAGAGAAAGGTAATAACTGGAGAGAGCGAGAACCCTAGGCTTGGCCATCTGGCGACCAAGCTTGGAGGATTTCCCTAAGATGCCATGGGACTTGGCAACTCGGATCGCCATCACGATCTTCTGGTTCTGGTCCTCAATCGCCGCTGCGCAAGCTCGCCGGAGCTCACCGTCGTCGCCGGCGCTCGCTTTCGCCATTTCTCCGATCTCGAATAGCTCCTTCTTCCGGAGAGAGAGAAAAAAAGAAGTGTTGCAGACAGAGAGAGAGAGATGGTAGAGAGAGAGAGGGGAACTGTGTGCGCGTTTTTTCTTTTCTTTTCTTTTGTTCAGACAGTGAAAAAACAAAAAGAAAAATAATGAGAAAAGTAAAAGGGTTGGTCGTGTTGGGTCTTTGGCTCTGAGGTTGAGTCCGTCGCCGTTGCGTCTGTGTCCATTTCCCGTTAGTTTTTTTACCTTTTTACTTGGATCGACTCCATTTTTTACTTTTTTACTGTTGCACGTTTACTGCGGTCGTAGCATAACATGAGTCGTAACTGATTTGACCCAATTTGCTTGAAATTGTTATACTTATTGAGAGCATAAATTGCGGAAAGGGTTCTTTCACTTGTGAGACCAGAAAATCCACTAAGATCTAGCTGGGTTTAAGACCAAAAGCAGGTATTGTGAGAGGCGAGTAAATCAGGGACGGATCTGTGCAGGCTAGGGGTGTACAAGAGACGGTTTAGGACTATAAGATAAAACTCAAACTTGGCCATATTTTTAGATTTTATCAATTTTTGAAACATAAATTTGACACAATAATCCAATTATGTAGGATCATCCTGGTAAATGACATTTAGAAGTATATAAGAATTTGGACATTATATATGGTAAAATTATAAAATTTTACAAGTAAAAAATAAAATTTAAGAGATATTTACAATATACCTTTCAAAATAAACCATATTAATATAAAAATATCAAATTATGTAAAATATATTATTTGAACTTTAAAAGCCTATGGTTTTTCACAAATTATTATAAAAATATATATTTCTTAAGAGTTATTTCACTTAAGTTAGGTAAACAATGTATGGTAAACACAGAAAAGTGTATCAGGTTAAGTTTTAAACCAAATCCATTCAGGAGTTTCCCAGCCAATTGAAGGTGATTATGAACACCTAATGTAGACAATGCTTGGGATTATGTCCCACTACAATTTGATAATCTTTTTAGGAGTGTATAGATATGTATATATTTTGTACTTAATATTTTGTTATATTTAACCACACACTAGGATAAAAATTATGTGAAATAATTTGTTATACTTATATATTATTTTTGCCCCCACTATCTAGATTTTCTGATCCACTGAGAGTAAATTATAGTAAATTACTATATATTATTTTAGTGAAAAATGCACTTTACCTCTTGGTTATAGATTATGTACACTTTAATTCCTAAATTTTAAAAATGTATAAATTAGCTTTAAACTTTCGCAAATGTCCATTTTAGTCAAAATATGTGCACTATATACCTCTTGATTTTGGAAGATGTGTATAATTATCCCTGAACTTTCTTAAATATGCAACTTAATATCCTAAAATTTCTTAAATTTGTGATATTTTTGTTAGCCATAGATTAAAAAATTAATGGAATAGTCAATTTATACATTCAAAAACTAGATTAGGACCTGTGTAGCTATGCGAACAATTGAATTAAGTATATTTACAATTTTAAATTATATATGTGTAATAAGGAAGTATTTTTTAAAATGAATAGCTCATAAATTGTATATGAATCATTGATTAATTTATGATATAGCATTTAATATATATTTATAAACACTTCCTTATACATAATATGATCAGTTTTATTAGTGTTCTTTGAATCACCATCATATATGAAGATCTTTAATTCTCTTTGATTAATTACTTTAGAAGTTGCAACATAGATGGTCATAACTTAAAATAAGCCTATCCAAAACCAACCAAAATTTTCTCTAGAATTGTGTATCAATATATAAGGTTATATATATAATAAGCTTTCAATAAAAATTAATAAAATAGATGATATTATTAAAATGCATCCACAAGAAATGATGAAAACATAAATAGATTTTATGCATAACAAATATTTATGACAAATTTATTGAAAAAATTCATCATCTCATTCTCTTATCATCTTATCCTTTACTATTATCTCTTCTTCTTGAAAAAGAAATTAATGAGAATTGATATTAAATGAAATACACATCTAAGCATAGTTATATTCATTTGAGTGAATATTTATAATGGTTTTCACAAATTAAAAAAACCCATCATCCTTATCCTTGCTTCTCCTTTATTTTTTCTTGAGTAAAGAAATGTGACTTCAAATTCATATGAGTATAATTAACTTTAATGAGAGATAGGTCAACGATTTTTGTGAGAATTTATTAAAAAAAAAAAGTTTCCATCACCTCATGCTACACAATATCATAGTAAATATCATATAATTAGCTCATTATATACTTACAAATTATTTTATAAGAACTAAACACCCACCTCCCATGAGAAGAAAACCATTGACCTCTTCCTCATACACATGATTTTTTTAATAAGTTTAACCATAAGGAAAAGTTAATTCAAATGCTCTACAATATAAATATAAAAAATCTCCATAATTCACTTGAGTAGGATATTGATGACCGAACTATTACTAGCCAAAGATATTTAATTAGTATTTAATTAGTGTATGTATTTGGAAATGTTTATTTGTTACTACAATATACTATTTTAGACTTGTGATTGGATAAATGTATTTGTTATTACTTAGCTAGTTCTACTATGAATTAGTATTATATGTAATTATGTATGCGTCAGGTTTTTAGTTTGATTTTTTTAAAAAGAATTCTTGTCATTATTTTCTACCTATGTTATATTTGAAAACTGGAAAATCATGACGTCAAAGCTTAATAATTTAATAATAAATTCTAATATGACTTAAGCATATGAAAATAATTATTAAGATGTTATATTTATTGTTTTATTCTCTGTATAGAGAGTTATGTCTTGTACTCCACTATCCAACATAATATAAAAACAATATTTTTTTATTTTTATCTCTATTGTTTTTACTGCTTTGTCTCTACTATCTTATGATAGAAACAAACGCTATCATACTATATAGAGAAGCAAGAATTCTTTGTAGGATTGAGTAGAAAGTTGCTTCCAATTGTAGAAAATGAACAGAATTCCCCTTTTTTGGGGCTGTTCTTTTTTGTTTAACCATCTTATAAATCTTTTTACTCTATGTATTTATTGTATTTACTTTTGTTTTGGTTCTAATCGAGAATCAAAATCATAACAATTTTAATTAAGGAACACAATACAAATAATTATTTAGCTTAATCAAATAACTATTAAATTATTGAATATTACTAACTTAATTTTCTATATTATTATTTAATCAAATCATTCTATGTACATAACCTCCTATTGGTAATGTAAAAATTAATAATATTTATACACGTGCAATCCAAATTCTAAAATGTACACCAGTATACAATTAGATAACATGAATATAACATTTATTTATTTACTTATTATTATTAATAATAATAATAATAAACTTTGGAGCCGCATTGGAGTATTATCCTAATATTCTTTGGAGCCACATTGGAGGATTGAGAGTCCATTTCGCATGTTATTAGGGAGTATATTTGTTCGTTAGGAGTTAACTTTGAAAATTTTGCTTAACGGTATGTCCCCACTAATTGCAATACATAATAAGTAAACTCAAATAATTTGAAAAATCCTAAACCTTAAACATAAACTCAATTTAGCATTTCTCACCTATTATTATACTATTTAATATTATTCAATTTTGTTTCTGTCTTGCGTTGCTGACGATCTATAAACGCGTCATTTTATAAACTTCGTCATTTTATAAACTTCGTTTCCTATTTGAGTATTTAATACCAATGAACACTTATCCATCAGTTTCAAAATACAATCACTTCTATTATCCATTGTGTTAGTATTACCACTAATTAGGACTAGACCCCCACTTACGTAGGCTTACACGAGCTTTAACCTTCCATCCTTTGGTCACATCAAAACTTAAACCCCAACACCTTACAAATCGACCGAAGTTTTTGGCTAGTGAATCACACAATAATCCAAGAGGACACTAAGAAAGAGACACCAAATATTAACGTGGTTCGGTCATTAGACCTACATCCACAAGCCGAAAAAGATAGTTTTAGTATTACCCATGCTCAGATACTGATTAGGACTAAAATTCCACTTAATAAATTTCTCGACTTACGCGAGCTTTAACCTTCTGTTCTTTTGGTCAAATCAGAACTCAAACCTCTACACCCTACGAAACGATTGAAGGTTTTGGCTAGTGAATCACATAAGAGACACCAAATATTAACGTGGTTCGGTCATTAGACCTACATCCACAGGCCAAAAAAGATAAACATGTTTCACTATATAAGCCAGAATTGCAATTTGAGCAGAACACAAGAAAAAACAAAACGACAAGAGAGAACAACCAAATCCCAAAATGCAACTCTTCGAGATGTCTCCTCAGCTTACAAAATGAACACATCTGGTTACTTACTGATGAACCACTTCCAAATGATATCCGCACAGGCTGTTTCAACTGTTTGTACACATCAGAGAAGACTAGAGATCAAATGATCCCCACGAATATCTGTGCTACAAAAATCTAGACCGCATTAAATGATTCAAATACTTAAGATACACAAATAAATTCTCAATTTATGCAAATAGTTATATTCAAATTCATAAAATACTCTTCGCCATCGCCATTATATTCTTCAGCAACTTCTATTACTACAATGTTATCAACATTTTACTTCTTTCAGATGCTGCTACTGCTTTACCCGCTAGATCTAATTTCTTCAAACCACATTGGTTGATGCTTATTCCTGCTAAATTTATCACACCCAATTAGTTTTGACGGGGCATGTAATGGTAGGGTATAGCTAACAAATAAGTTATAAACAAACTAAAGACTATACAGTCAGTCACGAACGATATAGTCTATTCTCAATTGTATTAAGAATGAATTTACTACGATGCTCGTAAATTTTCGAGATCCTTTCCACTAGCAATTTTCAGGATTTCATAATCAAAAGTCCATTTCAACTTGAATAAACGCAAAAATGAAGGGGAATTAAACCCTAAAATAACAGCGTAGTATAGCTCCAGATCAATGTAGTAACAACATATAAAAAGACACCTTACACCCAGACCACTTGGCCACATCGTGTTCCAATCTAAAACAACTCTTCTAACTCCGATTTCAAGACTCAACGAGATATTATAAGAGATGATGTCCACACCACGCCTTGAGAAGGAACATGCACAGGTTTTCTAAGAGAAATTCATGTACAAACGTTAACTTTCATGGAAAAGACGAAAGATCAAAATCATATTAAAATATTAAAAAGCCTAGGACAGACCAGCCTACTGCCTCCCAGGGCACAGAAGCTGCAGCCAAATCCCAGCACACATTCATTGATTCTCTCTCCTGCCCAACAGATGGAAACAAGGAATGCAATAGTTTTGAAATCTTGATAGAGGTCACCAATTGATACGGCAAAAGGCACCAAGGTGAAAAACAGGGCAGATACCACCAATCAAACCATCGGCAATAGCTGGCAACCCTTAGTCCTCAATTAGAGAATAGCAGATGGTACTTTCACGGTTAAGGCTCGCCCATACATATTTGTAAACACTGCACACAAAAGCAAGTTCTCAATTCAAATTCCTATTCCCATGGCTTAAGAGACCCAAAAATAAAATGCGACTTATCAGAGAAATAAAGCAAACAATCCCGCACCCTCGTGCCGCAAAAACCTCGGAAGCATGAGCGACAGACAACAGCCCCGTCATCTACAATTTCAAACCCTATCACCATCGAAAGATTTAAAGACTGATTTGTCAAAAGTCCAAGTACCAATATAGTATCTTCTTACAAATCATATGTTCAATATCCTTTGGAAAAGGCTTATTCACGTCCACTTCAAATACTTCAAATTTCAAACTGCCCAGACAAATCATTTTCTCTGTATTAATCAATATATGAGCAGCTGAAATAAGGAAATTTGATGAGTTGGAAGAAAAAGCAGCGAGCAAATAAACAAACCAAGACGGAGATCATAAGACAGAAACCAAGCTGTGCCCCTCGTCCATATACTCCAGATATTCTGCACCCAACAATAAACACAAGTTCCGGAATATTTGACAGCCAAATCCATAAATAACTCGCTTCAAGAATTAAATAGTCAAAGACAATGCTGAGTTAACAAAATACTAACAAAATACGCCATGCCTAAGAACATAAAATTGATATCCAGAATTGCTCTCGTGCTGCATCTATATCCGACAGCTCATATTAGTTGATTGCATCCCCTACCCCAAGAATCCTTGAGTTTGTCAGAGTTCACCAACTATTCATGAAATTAAACAAGTCCAAGAATCGAAAAAAAAGGAACAACTCATCCTAGAAATAATATCAGATGCTGAGCTTGTATCAAGAATAGCAAGATGTTCATCCCAGAATCCAATCTGCCCAACTATAGATTTCTGCAAATAAACAACAGCAGGATCATACCTATATCTCCACAATCTATTGAAGAAATATTCTAAATTTTTATGTAAATCATAGATTCAAGAAAGCTATCATATTCTTAGATCTTGATTCCAGCAAATGCTTCATCCATCAATTCTCCACTTCTCCTAACGCATTGAAGTACAGAATCCTGCACCTTACACCAAGAACAACTGCAACACAGGCTGACATTCAAATCCAAAACGAAGTCTCATGGAAAAAAGAAGAAAAACAAATTCACATTAGTAGTTGAAAAACCTATGACCGACCAGCTTAGCAAATGCTCCCACGTCAAACTGCTGTTTCCTAATCCCAGCACACAGTCATTGAATATAAACTCCTGCCCAAGTTGCAAAATTCAAATGCTCAAGGACGAGAAATCTAGATATGAATTCATATCGATATGAAGGAACGAGTAGCAAGAGAGATCAACACCCAGGTAGAAACCATCAATTTTGCATGATGACATGACATGATGAATGACACTGTAGAAAAACGCAATGCTGCAGGACATCATGTTCAACTTGCATTCACCATCGAAGCATGAAAATAAAATCATAAAACAACACAAAGAACAAAATTAATCAGTACCCTAACCGGCAACCCTTTAATCACAAATAGCAGAAAGTTCTTTCCCAGTTAAGGCTCACCCACTCATACTTTGAACACTAAACTGCTATCATCAAACCAAATGGAGCACCAACGAGGTGCAAAAACCTGAGGCATGAGCAACAGAAAACCCCTATGATCCAAAGGGTACATTGACATAATCAACACACAAACAAAAAAGGTAATCTTTAACAAGTCTTTTCAAGTAAATATGAAAATTATGGACAAAAAAATTGTTAATATGAAAATTGAAAAGGAAAAAGGGATATACCAATGTAGCTTCCTCGCAAAATACATGTTAAATCCTTTGAAAATATTTTCAAACAGCCTAGATACTTAGGGTCTGTTTGAGTTTTCAGTTTTCAATTTTCATTTCAATTTTCCAGATTTTGTAAAGAAAATACTGAAAATTACAAATTCCAATTTTCAGTTTTCATTTCCAATTTTCAGTATTTCCTTCACAAAATCCTGAAAACTGAAAATGAAAACTGAAAACTAAAACCACACAGGTCCTTAATGTTTACTTTAATATAGAATTAAAAAGTGTCCTGCATCATACCATCCCAACAACAAATACTCCACAGTGGTAGAAAATCATGGACCCTAACATAAACACACGAAATCGACAAAGTTGGAAGCCAAATCAATTGGAAAATAACTCTAAAAATAGGAAGTTAATAAAAAACTAAGAACAAAAGGTCCTTCAACACTACCGAGTTCCATCAGCAGCTTAAAATCCAGGCACACATTCATTGTTTCCCATCCCTGGCCAAGAAAAAATCATGGAGAGGAAAATTCCAAAAACCAAACAGTCAAAGACTTCGGGAGAAAAAAAAGGCACAGAATTACAAAATCCAGATAAACAAGACCACTTATATGATGCCATGAGCTGTGAGCTAAATGCTCCAACCAAACACTGCAGAGCAAACAAGGTCTAGGAGAGAATAATGAATAATAGAATAGATAGAAAGAACACAGCAATTTAAGCATTTAAAAGCTCTCCAAACCAAGACCCCCATCATCACAGCTATACAATGTCCATTCCCTTTAACATAAATCTCCTGACGTCAACACCAAAACCATAACAAACCCACAGCTGTTGATATATAAGAAATGACCATAAGGTAAGAAAACTGAAAAACAGAAGGCCAATTACCCACGTCCCATCAGCTGCTTCCAAATATAACCTGTCCAGGTTCATGAAGAGGAGGATAACAAAAATCAAAAACACAACCAAAAAAGGGAAATCAGACAAAATACAAGGAATTCTCAGGGCTTAAAATCCTGGTTAGATGTGACCACATATGCACGGAAATCCAAGGGCTCAGAAGGCTGGTAGAAGTGGCCAGTTATGCAAAAGTAAGATGCCATGAAGAATGTAACATGATAGAAGCCCAAAGCTGCAGAAAAACAAGGCATCATTAAATTCGCATGCCCGTTTATCAATGTCAGAAAACATGACAGAACAACTGATTTAAGAATTTAAAATAAGATCCTGATACTGAAAAACTCTGAATCAAGAGTTGCATGATGTTCTCATTGGCCTTGGCCTCACGATGAGAAAATTCAAATCATGACTCCAAAGTGCTGCAAACGAAGAAACACAGCAGCTAATCACCTAGAAGAAATGAAAAACACTCTGAAGTCTGACAGAGTTAGGAAAGAGAACTTAAATGAGGATAAGGATTGTTCCATATCCAATATTGGACTAATTTGTAAAATCTATCTGCTCCGATTCTTAAATCGCTATTGGACTCCAAATGCTCTGGCTTAGTGGAAAATCCTGCACTCTAAATAAAAAACTCTCTACTGAAGAAATAGATAATCAAGACCAATTATGATAAAACCCAAGAACAATAGTACTTAAAGACTCCCAAGCAAACATCGCAGCACCCTCAAATCTAGGCACAAATCCATTGTTTGCTGCCGTTGATATTTGTGCCATTGATATTTGACTGCTCTGTGGCCTCGGTACTCACTGCAAGGGATTTGATGATGCTTAAAGTCAAATTGATTGGCTTAGATCAAGAAGAGTCTCCCATTGACTATCAGTCCAACATCATCCCTCAGGGACACTTGCATTTCGCCCTTGATTGGAGTTATCCTATTCTTCAAAAAAAAAAAAAAAACTGCTCTTCATGTCCATACACACTGTACCATCGTCACCATTGAGATTCCCAGGATGTGTATGGACCTGAATACTTATTTTTGGAAGAATACAATAACCCGGTCAAGGAAAAATTGACAAAATCACTAAGAGATAAGTTACCCAGATAATCTATGATACAGCCTCATGAATTTGATGGAAACACTGCTCTCAATGGGATTCATAGCCAGTATCACTGAGAGGTCAAATATGGCTCGGTGGAAATGCAAGAATCATGAGAGGGGAAAAATTGCAAAAGTTACATGCTCAGAATTTAAAAAGATAGAGATCACCAATTATACGCCACATATGAAACCACAAACCTTACATGATCCAAACACGACGCTGCAGAAAAAATAAGTACACGAACAGTACGATGAAAGAAAAAATTATGAAAAGATAGCAAGAAAACAGAAATTTAAGCATTTAAAAAAGCTCTCCAAACCAAAATGAGCACAACAGTAGTAATGAGCATACTATGTGTGACAAAACCCAAGAAAAGAAGGCCAATTAGACACTCCCCAAGTCCCAACAGCTGCTTCCAAATGTCTCCTGCCCAGGTTTATGGAGAAGATAATTGCAAACATCAAAAGAGCTCAATGAAAAAAGGAAAGCAAACACAGAAAATTATAGGAAGTCAAAAAGGAACGAAAATCTAAGGTTTTGAGAGAATCCTGGTAGTAGTAACAAGCTATGCATGAAACTGGATGCCATTAAAGCTGCAGAAAAATCAAGTCCGCAATCTGCAAACGAGGTGAAACAGAGAAGCTTGTCACCCACTGACCCAAGACAAAGAACACTATTACAAAGGACTGAGAAAGGGAAGTGTTGAGTGAGGAAAAAGAATTGTTAAGATCCAATCTCTGATTTATTATTTGTAAACCTCCTAGTCCTCAATTCACTACTACTAAGATTAGTTTCCAGAATTGCTCACATCATGTGCATTGTTTGCATCCTATGACCTAGCATAACCCAGAAGAAGAAAATTGCATAAAAAATCCATGAATCAACAAGTTCACCAAGAATGCAAGAAATTAGAAAAAGGTTGAACAACTCATCCAAAAAATTTAAGATCATCTTCTGATCAAACGTTCTTTCAAGAATCCAAATCTCGGTTGCCTATAGAAACTTAAATCACCAATGGCATACTGCTGTGAACAAATGAATGGAAGCAACATCATAACCCTAAAATTCCTCATACTTGAATGATGAAGATGAAGAATGATATCCAAAGAATTCATAAAGAGAAAGTCATGAAGAACCGCAAATGTCTTTTTCCAGATCTTGGATCCAGCAAACACATGCATCATCATCATCCCATTGATTCATTCCGTGTAGTGCCCCTAAATAATTGACGAACAATCCATAATAAAATTCTTCATACTAGAATGAAGAACAATATTTTAAGAATTGAACAAGAGGAAGAAAGTCACAAAGAACTGTTAAATTTCTTCTTCAGATTTTGAATCCAGCAAACGCATGCAGCATCATCCATTGACTCATTACTACACAGAGAGCTCCCAAAACAATTGAAAAACAATTCATACAGTCACAAACAAGAGACAGAGATCAATTACTTCAGATCTGAAAGTTACGATCTGAAAGTTACTTAGCATATCAGTTATGCACAAAATTAGATGCCATGAAAAACCCATCATCATTGATGACAAGGAAACCACATGACAGAACAACTGATCAAAGAATTTAAAATCAGATCATGATACTTATATACTGCACCAAGAGTAGATGAAGTTCTTATTGGCCATGCCCTCAGATGAGAAAATTCAAATCATGACTCCAAAGTGCTGCAAACGAAGAGAAACAACCAGCTAATCACCTAGAGAAAATTAAGAACTTAAATGAGAAAAAAGGATTGTTCATTATGCATAGAACTCCTGAACAATTATCGAATGAAGAAGAAAACTTCAGCTATGAACCAAAAAATGACTTTGGCAACAAATCATCAAACAAAAGAAGAGTATGACCGTTTTTCCAAGTCAGAAGTCACTTCAGCAGTTTCCAAATCACATGTTGCAAAAACCTAACACTCAAGGACAAAACAAGCAACGAGATGTCACATCCCAGGTTATGCATGAAACCGATGACATGATATGAAGAATGGCACAACATTGAAAAAAGTAACGCCACAGTCATATTGTTAACTGCACAAAAGCAAGTTCTGAATTCAATTTCCCTGGGACAGTGGGACCAAAAGAAAAAAATGGAGGATCAGAAAAATCAAACCAGCAATCCAGCACCCACGTGACACAAATTTTCAAATAATTATGAAAATTGACAAAAAATAACAAGGATACACCAATATAGCTGAAATGCAAATTATATGTTAAATTTTTTGAAAATGCTTTCCAACAGCCCAGATAATATTCACTTAATATACATTTAACTACTATTCAAAATTGTGCAGCATCATCCTATTCCAAAATGAAATGCAAAATCATGAGCAACTGCTGTGAGGAACAGAAAAGAAAAAACTTGATACAGCAGTTGGGGGGGGTAGTCAGATCATGCTATCCCAACTCCAAATACTCCAGCATAGTGTAAAATCCTGCGCCCTAAAAAAAAAACTGACAAAGTTGACAGCAAAATCCAAAGAAAACTCTATACAATAGAAATAAGAAATCAAAACCAAATACAAGTTACTAAAACCTAAGAACAACAGGTATTTCACCAACGATGCCACGAGCTAAGCTACATGATCTGAACACAAATTAAAAAAAAGTTCATGAACACACAGAGAAACTCATGAAAAGATAGCAAGAAAACAGGAATTTAAGCATTTAAAAAACTCTCCAAACCAGGACATGGTAGAAGTAACAAGCTATGCACGAAATTGGGATGCCATGAGAGCTGCAGAAAAAATATAAGTCCACAATAAATCCACACACGGCCGTTCATCATATGTCAGGAAAAAAAAATGACAGAACAACTAATCAATAAATTTAAAAAATAGATCCTGATACTGTTAATATTCTGCATCAAGAATCACATGGGAAGGGCAAATTCATTTCCCGAATCAAAAGTTCCTTGCAAACGAGGAAACACAAACAGCATGTCACCCACTGACCCAAGAAGAATTTATGAACACAACTATATAAAGTCTAGCAGACAGTTAAGGAAAAGTTGAATGAGGAAAAAACCAATCATTAAGATCCAATCTTAGATTTATTTGTTGTAATGCTCCAATTCTTCAATTCTCTACTCGCTACTCTCATCGTCTGTGTTTATTGCGCGTCCCCTGGCCTAGCATAATCCAGGACAACAAAATTACCAAAAAGGAAAAAAATCTATGAATCCACGAGTTTCAGAAAAAAGCACCAAGAATCCAAGAAATAAGGAAAGAAAGAACAAATCATCCAAGATATTAAATAAGATCCTGAGCATGTAGCTTTTCTGACCCTCTGGCAAAATGTCCTTTCAAGAATCCAATCTCGGATGCTACAAAATGAACCAGAAGAAACATCATAACCCTAATATTCTTCACACTCGAATGAACAACAATATACTAAGAATTGGACAGCAAGAAAGAAGAGTAACGATAAACTCTGAATGAATCCAGCCAAACGCATGTATCATTTTCCATCGTTCATTATTCATAAAACTCCATAATCAATTGCACAATTCATAATAAAATTCTTCATACTCGAATCAAAAACAAATTATTCTAAGAATCAGATACGAAGAAGAAAAAAGAGTCACGAAAAACTTCTTCGGATCTTGAATCCAGTAAAACGCATGCATCATCATCATCCATCGATTCACTACGCCAAGAGCTCCTAAACAATTGAAGAACAATCCATAACAAGGTCTCGAAACGAAACACAAGATCAATTGCTGCAGCAGTTCATCTAATAAAGAAAAAACTTCAGATCTAAACCAGCAAGATGATCAATAAACCATAACCTAAAAGAACATCAAAACTTCAGATCTGAACCAGTTACGACTGTAGTAGCAGATTATCGATCGAAAAGAAGAGTTCTTCAGACCTAAACCAGTGACAAGACCAATCAATCAACCAGAACCAGATCGTAAAGAGCAAGAATAGCGAATCTTCTAGATCATGTAATCGAAATCAGTTGTAGAACACAACATGATGAAAATAAGAAGCACAACATGAATAGACAGAACGAGAAGAGAAAACCGCAGTCAGAACCCTTGTCACCTCTGCAAGAACCTACAACGTAACAAATACCAAGTTGCCAACAGAAGGCAGGGGGCGGTTTATATATAGGGGTAGGCTGACAGAATTCGTTGGTTGCGTATGACGTAGTCAATGAGGGTAATCAACGGTGAGGATGTAATTAGAATATTAGTGGCTTCCAAATTTTACCAAAATTTTATAATTAAAAGGTAAAAACGCTTAAAATAATTAAAATTATAAAAAATTAAATTTGCGAAAAATATAACGCTAAATAAATTAGTATATTTTTTAAAAGGAAACGTCAAATAAAAGTGAAAAATAAATTATAATAGTCTTAGAACACCGATTAAGGATTAAATTTGTTTTTAATTTTTTAGTGAATTTTTAGTTTTGAAAACATTAAAACTCTAATTCTCATGATAAAATTCCTTTTTACAACTTCTTATATTAACATAAATGATTATATTAGTTTAATTAGTGTTCTCGAGTTTTCCAGCCACGGTTTCCACAATTACAGATGCACTTACATTAAAGTGCGGGATAGGAAAAAATAAAGAATAAACTATTTTCTTATCAAAATATTTTTAATTTAATTTTAATAAATTTTTAACTTCAATTTGGTTTTAATATTTTGAATTTTGATATTAATTTGATTTTAATATATATTTAACATTAATTTAATATTAATATTATAAATTTTAATATTAACTTAATTTTAATATTTTTATTTGATATTAATTTTATTATTAATTTAAATTAAAATCCAATAAACTGACTAAATTAATAATAAAATTAAAAATATTAAAAGTAAATTTATCTTAAAAGATTTGTTAGGATGAAATTAATATGGGAAAAAAATTGTTTACTCAAAAAAAATTCCATAAGTAAGCATTATAATAAACAATTGCGGCATTAATGGATTGAATTAAAACATTACTTTAAGATGTTAAATAAAGCTTACATGGAGTTTTTTCAAGTTAACGACATTTTGAACTAATTTTTGGGACTAATTTTGATAACATATTTTAACATATCCCATTCTGTAAAATAAAATGGTGGGAAAAATATGATATGATATATGTTTCTAGATAAAAACTTCAAAATTAATCCTGAAGAAACCTAAAATATATGAAAACTATTCAAAAGGAAGAAAGAGACTCTCAATTCCTAACAAAAAAGTTTCAAATAATGGTTGAATTTGCTATTTCTAGTTTGCATCAAAAATTTCTCAAAAGAATTAATCAAGCCATGAATAAAAATGGGCAAACCATTAAGCAAGAAGAAGATAAAGTAGGCTCCTTAGAAAGTTTTGACTCCACTAAACGAGGACACTACTATGACATTAACTTTCCAAAAATGAGAGAATTTTCTTCCAAAAGAAAATTGCTTGTCCTGTTTAGGATTTCACAAGATCTGTCCAATTCACTTCTGGATAGATGCTTTGCTCCACCAACTAATACAAAACAACCACAAACATCAACAAAAATTTGTACAACATGCCACCACCAAATCCCTGCCAACAAAGAAAGACTTTGCCGACGGTATTTTAATAATAATAGGTTGACAATTTTAATAAAGAAGATCAATAATAATGCCTCTTCATTAAAGTTTTCACCTTATTATCATTAAATTAAACAATAATAAAAACAACTCACTCTTAACATTATAAAAGATGCTTAAGACAACTCACCTTTCAATAATGTAAAAGCCCAAACTGTCTCTATAAAAGGAAAGGATTCAAGAATGAAGCCATAGAGCATCGAGAGTTCAACGGAAGTCTTAAGTGCTCACATTTTTGTAAGATTTTAAACACTAATCAAAATTTGTGTACTTTTATATCAACTGTATCATTTCAATATGTATTGAAGAACATTTGAAATATTTGTAACTATCTTATTTCTTTCGCTATCTTTGATCTTGTTTTATATCTATGATTCCTTATTATGTACTTAGAATTGCAATAAGAAGCCTGAAAAAAAAAAATCAGAATAAGGTCTTAAACTTAATTGATGAATCTTAAGCCAACCCTCATCCAAAATATAAAAAATTGTTAGATCAATTATATAATATTCTCCTTGGTCTAGTACATCATTGAAACGATTTAGAAGAAAGAATGAAATGCTTAAGCCATTTTTAATGTTTTCAACTGATCTGTAACCTTAAATGATTTTCGAGTGTTTACCTTTATGTTTTACCCTGAGAGGCTAGCAAAGAATGGGAGGGAGTTTGAGGAGAAGACCATGGGCATTTGCTTGAGTATGCCTATGCAGGTCTATGGACCCTGACATTGGACTATCGCGAAGTTGATGCAGAAGAATCCAAGTTCTATAATAAATTATCCAAGGCTAAGAATTTATTTAGTGCAGATCAGGAAATACTGGCTGAGAAAGTATCAAAAAAGATTGAGAAGAATCTCATCCTTTTCTGTGCCACTGCTGTAGAGGACAAACTCCAAAATAGCGTTAGAATACAAATACGTGTTTTTGCTGCATTACTTATGAGGATTTTTCTATTCGGGCAGGACTTGAAATGGTGCCTCTTATGTTGTTTTGCTAGGTTCCTGCTTGCATTGACAAGCTCGCCCAAATTCTAAAATGTATGCCACTATACGGTTAGTTAAATCCATAAAGCTTAATCAAATAACTGTTAATTATTGAATATTATTAGCATTTCACCATAATACACTTATCTTCTATATTTTTATTTAATCAAATCATTTTTTAGTAATGTAAAAATCAATAATATTTATAGACTTGACAATCCAAATGTATAGCAGTATACGGATTTAACCAATAAAAAAAATTCTACAATAATATATAGTATGAAGAATTTTGATCATAAAAAAGAGATGTACAAGGAAATAAATGAATATAACACTGCCAAATGAGCCAGAAAAACACTTATGAATAAACGAATGAAATTTGAGATAATATCGAGCAAATATTTTTTCCCTACACGGCCAATTATGAATATACGTATGCAATATTTTGTTACATCCTAATATTCTTCGGAGCCACATTGGAGAATCACCCTAATATTCTTTGGAGTCGCATTAGAGGATTAAGAGTCCCATTGGATAAGGGATGTCAACTTTGAAAAAGTTGCTTAACGGATTGATCCCACTAAAAACTGAAATAGTTTGAACAATCCTTAGCCGCAAACCTTAATGTATAATTAGACCATACCTAATAAAATATCACACCTACTACCCCAAAATTATACAAATAGTTAAAAGTGCAAACCAGGAACGCACTTTACCATTTCTCACTTATTATTATACTATCTTGCTTTGCTCATGATTTATACACGGGTTATTTTATAAGCGTTGTTTCTTAGTGTAATTAATACCAATGAACATTCATAATACAATCATTTCCATTATCCATTATTCATAAGATCCATAAAATTCAATAATATGATCGCTAGTGAATAGCACAATAAAAAACACCAAATATTAACGTGGTTCGGTCAATGGACCTACATCCACGGGCACCAAAAAACATGTTTCACTATATAAACCAGAACTACAATTTGAAGATAACACACGAAAAAGCAAAATGACAAGAGAACCACCGAATACCAAAATGCAACTCTTCGAGATGTCTCCTCAGCTTACAAAATGAACACATCAGGTTATTTACTGATGAACCACTTCCAAATGATATCCGCTCGGGCTGTTTCAACTGTTTTTACACATCAGAGAAGACAATTTATGAAATACTTATATTCAATTTCATAAAATACTCTCTGTCGTAGTCATCATATTCTTCAGCAACTTTAATCACTGGAATGTCTTCAACATTTTACTTCATTACCCGCTGGATTCAAAACACATTGCAGCTTAAACCTGCTAGATTTATCACACCCAACTAGTTTTGACACGCATGTAATGGTATACAGCTGACAAAGTTATAAACAAGCTAAAGACTATATTCAGTCACGAACAGTATAGCCTATTCTCGATTGATTAAAATGCATTTACTACAATGCTAGTAAATTCGAGATCCTTTCCACTAGCAATCAGGATTTCATACATGCTCATTTCAGAAAACAATTCCATACATAAACGCATGAAGAACCCTAAAACTAATAACAGATCAAAGTAGCAATTAGACACCTGGCACCCAAACCACCTGGCCATATCGTGTTCCAATGCAAAACAACTCTTCTAACTCCGATTTTCAAGACACACTTCAGCAACCAATGAGAGACCTAACGAGATATTATAAGAGAATATGTCCTCACCACGCCTTGAGAAGGAACATGCACAGGTTTTCCAGTACAAAATCATATTAAATCTTAGAAAGCCTAGGGACAGACCAGCCTACTGCTCCCAGGGCACAGTAGCTGCAACCAAATCCCAGCATTCATTGATTCTCAATTGCGGAACATAAACCAATAGTTTTGAAATCTTGATAGAGATCACCAATTGATACGGAAAAGGGCACCAAGCGAAAAGGCACATACTACCAATCAAAGCATGAAAACAAAATGATAGAACAACTCATCCAATAGCTGGCAACCCTTAACCCTCGGAAGCAGATGGTTCTTTCGCGGTTAAGATACATATTTGTAAACACTGCACAAAAGCAAGTTCTCAATTCAAATTCCAATTCCCATCCTTGAAAATAAAGTGCTACAAAGCAAACAATCACCATCGAAGAAAAGGATTTAAAGACTGATTGTCAAAAGTCCAAGTACCAATACAGTAGCTTCTTACAAATCATATGTCCAATCCTTTAGGAAAAGGCATTAACGTCCACTTCAAATTTCAAACTGCCCAGACAAATCATTTTCGCTATAATAAACACTATTTATATGAGCAACTGAAAATAAGGAAATTTGATATGAAGAGTTGAGAAGAAAAAGCAGAGCGCAAATAAACAAACCAAGACGGAGATCACAAGAGAAACCCAGCTATACCCCTTTTTGTCCATATACTCCTGATATTCTGCACCCAACAATAAAAAAAAGTTCCGCAATAGTTGACAGCCAAACCATAAATAACTAGTCAAGACAATAATGAAGTTAACAAAATACGCCATGCCTAAGAACATAAAATTGATATCCAGAATTGCTCCCCTGTGCTGCATCTATATCCGACACCTTATATTAGTTGATAGCATCCCCTGCCACAGCAGAATCCAGAACAAGAAAATGGCAAACATACAAGAATCCTTGAGTTTGTCGAGTTCACCAATTATTCATGAAATTAAACGAGTTCAAGAATCGAAAAAGGAAGGAACAACTCATCCACGAAATTATGATGCTGAGCTTGTATCAAGAATAGCAAGATGTTCATCCCAGAATCCAATCTGCCCGACAATATACTTCTGCAAATAAACAGCAGCAGGATCATACCTATATCTCTACAATCTATTGAAGAAATACTCTAAAATTTTGTGTAAATCAGAGATTCGAGAAAGCTATCATATTCTTAGATCTTGATTCCAGCAAATGCTTCATCCATCAATTCTCCACTTCTCCAAACGCATTGAAGCGCAGAATACTGCACCTTACACCAACAACAACTGCAACACAGGCTGACATTCAAATCCGAAACGATGTCTCATGGAAAAAGAAAAAAAGTTGACATTTGTAAGTTGAAAAACCTATGACCAACCAGCTTAGCTAATGCTCCCAAGTCAAACTGCTGTTTCCTAATCCCAGCACACATTAAATATAGACTCCTGCCCAAATTGCAAAATTCAAACGCTCAAGGACGAGAAATCTAGATATGAATTGATATCGATATGAAGGAACAAGTAACAAGAGAGATCAACACCCAGGTAGAAACCATCAATTTTGCATGAAACCGACCACATGATATGATGAACGTCACACTGTAGAATAACGCAATGCTGCAGGACATCATGTTCACCTTGCATTCACCATCGAAGCATGGAAATAAAATTATAGAACAACTCAGAACAAAATTAATCAGTACCCTAGCCGGCAGCCCTTAATCACGAATAGCAGAAAGTTCTTTCCCAGTTAAGGCTCACCCAGTCATACTTTGAACACTAAACTGCTATCATCAAACCAAGTGGAGCACCAACGTGGCGCAAAAAACCTGAGGCATGGGCAACAAAAAACCCCTATGATCCAAAACGCACATTAACATAATCAAGACAGAAAAATAAGGTAATCTTTAACAAGTCTTCTCAAGTAAATATGAAATGAAAATTGTGGACAAAAAAATTGTTAATATGGAAATTGAAAAGGAAAAAGGGGTATACCAATATAGCTTCCTTGCAAAATACATGTTAAATCCTTTGAAAATACTTCCAAACAGCCCAGATACTTAAATGTTCACTTTAATAAAGAATTAAAAGGGTCCTGCATCATCCTATCCCAAACTACAAATACTCAAAAGCTGTAGAAAATCATGCACCCTAGCATAAAACAAGACACCTACAAAGTTGGAAGCCAAATCAATAGAAAAATAACTTTAAAAATAGGAAGTTAATAGAAAACCTAAGAACAAAAGGTCCTTCACCATTCCCGAGTTCCAACAGCAGCATAAAACCCAGCCACACATTCATTGTTTGCCACCGCTGACCAAGAAAAAAATCATGGAGGAAAATTCCAAAAACCAAACATTCAAAGACTTTGGGAGAAAAAAAGACACAGAATTATACAAAATCCAGATAGACGTGACCACTTATATGATGCCATGAGCTGAGCTAAATGCTCCAACCAAACACAGCAGAGAAACAAAGGTCATAAACATTAGGAAAGAAAGACTATGAATAGAGAGCAAGAAAACAGCAATTTAAGCATTTAAAAGCTCTCCAAACCAAGACCCCGATGATCATCACAGCTATACAATGTCCATTCCCTTAAACACAAATCTCCCGTCGCCAACAACCAAAACCATAACAAACCCACAATTATTGATATATAAGAAATGACCATAAGGTAAAGAAAACCGAAAAACAGAAGGCCAATTACCCATGTCTCATCAGCTGCTTCCAAATATAACCTGTCCAGGTTCATGAAGAGGAGGATAACAAAAATCAAGAGCTCATCCAAAAAAGGAAATCAAACACAACACAAGGAATTGTCAGGGCTTAAAATCCTGGTTAGATGTGACCACATATACACGAAAATCCAAGGGCTCAGAATGCTGGTAGAAGTGGCCAGTTATGCACAAAATTAGATGCCATAAACCCACAGCTGCAGAAAAACAAGGCATCATTAAATTCGCATGCCTGTTTATCAATGTCAGAAAACATGACAAAACAACTGATCGAAGAATTTAAAATAAGATCCTGATACTGAAAAACTCTGAATCAGTTGCATGATGTTCCTATTGGCCTTGGCCTTAAGAAAATTCAGATCATGACTCCAAAGTGCTGCAAACGAAGAAACACAAGCAGCTAATCACCAGAAGAAATGAAAAACATGACGTAAAGTCTGACAGTGTCAGGAAAAAGAACTTAAATGAGGGAAAGGGTTGTTTCAATATCCAATATTGGACTTATTTGTAAAATCTATCTGCTCCGATTCTTAATTCGCTATTGGACTCCAAATGCTCCGGCATAGTGGAAAATCCTGCTCTCTAAATAAAATACACTCTACTGAAGAAATAGAAAATCAAGACCAAATATGTTAAAACCCAAGAACAATAGTACTTCAAGACTCCCAAGCAAACATCGCAACACCCTCAAATCTAGAGGCAGAAAACCATTGTTTACTGCTGTTGATATTTGACCGCACGGTGGGCGCCACGAAGGATTTGATGAAGCTTAAAGTCAAATTGATTGGCTAAGATCAAGATGAGTCTCCCACTGATTATCAGTCCAACATCATCCCTCAGGGACACTTGCATTTCGCCCTTTATCGGAGTTATCCTATTCTTCAAAAGAAAGAAAAACTGCTCTTCACGTCAATACACACCCTACTGTCGTTACCGTCAATTTCCAGGATGTATATGGACCTGAATACTTAACTTTTGAAGAATACAATAACCCCAGTCAAGGAAAATACTGTTCTCAATGGGATTCATCACCAGCATCAGTGAAAGGTCAAATGTGGCTCGGTGGAAATGCAAGAATCATAAGTGAGGAAAAATTGCAAAAGTCTCATGCTCATAACATTCAGAATAAAGATAGATATCACCAATTATACGCCACATATGAAACCCCAAACCTTGCATGATCCGAACACAATGCTGCAGAAAAAAAAAGTTCATGAACACTACAATAAAAGAAAAACTTACGAAAAGATAGCAAGAAAACAGAAATTTAAGCATTTTAAAAGCTCTCCAAACCAAAACGAACATAACAGTAGTAATGAACATACTATGTGAGACGAAACCTAAGAAAAGAAGGCCAATTAGACACTTCCAAGTCCCAACAGCTGCTTCCAAATATCTCCTGCTCAGGTTCATGGAGAAGATAATTGCAAACATAAATAAAGCTCATTGAAAAAAGGAAAGCAAACACAAGAAGAAAATTATAAGGAGTCAAATAGGTTCAAAAATATAAGGTTTTAAAGAGAATCCTGGTGGTAGTAACAATCTATGCACAAAATTTGATGCCATTAAAGCTGCAGAAAAAATCAAGTCCACAATCTGCAAATGAGGAAACAGAGAGAAGCTCATCACTCACTGACCCAAGACAAACACTATTGCAAAGGACTGAGAAAGGGAAGAGTTGAATGAGGAAAAAGAATTGTTAAGATCCAATCTCTGATTTATTACTTGTAATCCTGATTGATTCCTATGCCCTAGCATAACCCAGAAGAAGAAAATAAAAAATCCATGAATCAACGAGTTCACCAAGAATGCAAGAAATTAGAAAAAGAGAGAACAACTCATCCAAGAAATTTAAGATCCTGATCTTATGTATGTCGTCCAATCATCTTGCAAATGTTTTTACAATAATCCAAATCTTGGTTGCCTATAGAAACTTAAATCACCAATGGCATATTGCTGTGAACAAATGAATGGAAGCAACATCATAACCCTAAACTTCCTCATACTCGAATGAAGAAGATGAAAAACGATATTCAAAGAATTCAAAAAGAAGAGAAAGTCACGAAGAACTGTGAATGTCTTTTTCAAATCTTAAACCAGCAAACACATGCATCATCGTCCATTGATTCATTCCGTGTAGTGCCCCTAAATAATTGAAGAAAAATTCATAATAAAATTCTTCATACCAGAATGAAGAACAATATTTTAAGAATTGAACTAGGAGAAAAAAGTCACGAGGAACAGTTAATGTCTGCTTCAGATTTTGAATCCAGCAACCGCATGCATCATCATCCATTGATTCATCACTACACGTAGAGAGCCCCTAAAACAATTGAAAAACAATTCATACAGTCACGACCAAGGGACAGATCAACTACTGCAGCTCTAAGAAGAGAATAACTTCAGATCTGAAGGTTACTATTACAATAGCAGATCAGTTATGCACAAAATTAGATGCCATGAAGAACCCATCATCATTGCAAAGAAACCACGCGACAGAACAACTGATCGAAGAATTTAAAATCAAATCAGATCATGATAATGATATACTGCACCAAGAGTCGCATGAAGTTCTTATTGGCAGCGCCCAGATGAGAAAAATCAAATCATGACTCCAAAGTGCTGCAAACGAAGAAACACAACCAGCTAATCACCTAGATGAAATGAAGAACACTGTAAACACTGATAGAATTAGGCAAGAGATCTTAAATGAGAAAAAGGATTGTTCATTATGCACAGAACTCCTGAACAATTATCGAATGAAGAAGAAAACTTCAGCTATGAATCTAAAAATGACTATAGCAACAGATCATCAAACAAAAAGAATAGTATGACTGTTTTTCCAAGTCAGAAGTCACCGTGGCGGTTTCCAAATCACATGTTGCAAAAACCTAACACTCAAGGACAAAACAAGTGACGAGAGGTCACCGCCCAGGTTATGCATGAGACCGATGACATGATATGAAGAATGGCACAATGTTGACAAAAGAACCGCCGCAGTCATTGTTAACTGCACAAAAGGAAGTTCTGAATTCAATTTCAACACAAAAAAATAGAGCATCAGAAAAATCAAACCAGCAAGCAATCTAACAACCCGTGACACAAGGGTGATTGTGATCAAGTCTCTTCAAATAATTATGAAAAGTGACAAAAAATAACAACGACACACCAATATAGCTGAAATGCAAATTGTATGTTAAATTTTTTGAAAATGTTTTCTGACAGCCCAGATGATATTCACTTCAATATACATTTAACTGCTATTCAAAATTGTGCAGGATCATCCTATTCCAAAATGAAATGCAAAATCTTGAACAACTGCTATGAGGAACAGAAAAAGCAAAATCTTAATACAGCAGGGAAAAACAAAAAAAACAAAGTGAGACCATGCTATCCCAACTCCAAGTACTCCAGCAAAGTGGAAAATCCTGCATTCTAAAACAAACAACTCTGACAAAGTTGACAGCAAAGTCCATAGAAAGCTCTAACCACGGAAATAGGAAATCAAAACCAAATATAAGTTACTAAAACCTAAGAACAACAGGTACTTCACCAAGTATACGCCAAATATGATGCCACGAGCTAAGCTACATAATCTGAACACAACGCTGCATTAAAAAAAATTCATGAACACACAGAAAAACTCAAAGATAGCAAGAAAACAGGAATTTAAGCATTTAAAAAACTCTCCAAACCAAGACATGGTAGAAGTAACAAGCTATGCACGAAATTGGGATGCCATGAGAGCTGCAGAAAAAATACAAGTCCACGATAAATCCACACACCGCCGTTCACCATATGTCAGGAAAAAAAAATGACAGAACAACTAATCAACAAATTTAAAAAATAGATCCTGATACTGTTAATATTCTGCATCAAGAATCACATGGGAAGGGCAAATTCATTTCCCGAATCAAAAGTTCCCTGCAAACGAGGAAACACAAACAGCATGTCACCCACTGACCCAAGAAGAATCTATGAACACTACAGAGAGTTAAGGAAAAGATGAATGAGGAAAAAAACAATCGTTAAGATCCAATCTTAGATTTATTTGTTGTAATCCTCCAATTCTTCAATTCTCTACTCGCTACTCTCATCGTGTGTGTTTATTGCGCGTCCCCTGGCCTAGCACAATCCAGGACAAGAAAATTACCAAAAAAAGAAAAAAAACTATGAATCCACGAGTTTCAGAAGAGAGCACCAAGAATCCAAGAAATAAGGAAAGAAGGAACAAATCATCCAAGATATTAAATAAGATCCTGAGCATGTAGCTTTTCTGACCCTCTGGCAAAATGTCCTTTCAAGAATCCAACCTCGGATGCTACAAAATGAACCAGAAGCAACATCATAACCCTAACATTCTTCAAACTCAAATGAAGAACAACAATATACTAAGAATTGAACAGCAAGAAAGAAGAGTAACGAAAAACTCTGAATGAATCCAGCCAAACGCATGCATCATTTTCCATCGATTCATTATTCGTAGAACTCCTAAATCAATTGCACAATTCATAATAAAATTCTTCATAGTCGAATGAAAAACAAATTATTCTTAGAATCAAATAAGAAGTAGAAGAAAGAGTCACGGAAAACTTCTTCGGATCTTGAATCCAGCAAAACGCACGCATCATCATCATCCATCGATTCGATACGCCAAGAGTTCCTAAACAATTCAAGAACAATCCATAACAAGGTCTCGAAACGAAACAAAAGATCAATTGCTGCAGCAGTTCATCCAATAAAGAGAAAACTTCAGATCTAAACCAGCAAGATGATCAATCAACCATAAACTAAAAGAATATCACAACTCCAGATCCGAACCAGTTACGACTATAGCAGCAGATCATCGAACAAAAAGGAGAGTTACACTTCAGACCTAAACCAGCAACAAGATCAACCAATCAACCAGAACCAGATCGTAAAAAGCAAGAATAGCGAATCTCCTAGATCATGTAATCGAAATCAATTGTAGAACAAAACATCAAGATGAAAGTAAGAAGCATAAGATGAATAGAGAGAACGAGAAGAGAAAACCGCAATCAGAACCCTTGCTACTATACAACAACAACCAACAATGGAATGAATGCAAAGGAAGACCCGGGGGTGGTTTATATAGAGGGGTAGGGTCAGAATCGACGGCTGCGTTGACGTAGTCGATGAGGGTAATCAACGGTGAGGCTGTAATTAGAATATTAGTGGCTTAAATTTGACGCGGTTTTCTAATTGAGGCGGTGGACGCTGAAGTAGAATTCGTTGGTTTGCGTATAATTAACGCTTACTAGATAAGCATCTTTCCTAAAAGGAAACGTGAAATAAAAGTAAAAAATAAATTAGGATAGAGCCGTGGCTTAAGGATTTAAAATATAAATAAAATTCAAGAAATTTTAGTGAATCCAGCTTTGAAATTATAAAAACTCTTACTTTATAACTTCTTAAATTAATATAAATGATGATATTAATTTAATTAGTGTTCTCGAGTCTTCCAGCCACGGTTCCCACAATTCGAGAAACACCTACATTGTAGTGCGCGATAGGAAAATATAAAGAATAAACTATTTGTTTAATCAAAATATTTTCAATTTAATATTAATAAATTTTTAACTTCAATTTGGTTTTAATATTTTTTATTTTAATATTAATTTGACTTCAATAAATATTTTAATATTAATTTAATATTAATAATTTTAATTTTGGTATTAATTTAATTTTAATATTTTTTATTTAATATTAATTTTATTAAAATCCAATAAAATAATTAAATTGATAATAAAATTAAAAACATCAAAAGTAAATTTATCTTAAAAATTTTGTTAGGATAAAATTAATATGGGAAACAAAATTGTTTACTCAAAAATAAAAAATCACAAATCAAGGGGCTGGCATAGACACGCGACCTCAGTATTTATATCATATGGTAATAGGATGGGATCAGAAGATGAGAATGTGAGACGTATAACTCTTCGATAATTCTATTTTGTAATCCAACATTAATTTTTTTGATGATATGATATTTTAATTGTTTTATTTCTTAAATCAAACCCCATCAAATCAAATACATATATGTAAAAAACCATGATTAAGAACTATAATTTTTTAAATAACTGATTAAGCAATATAATAAACAAAAAAATCCATGATTAAGCATTATAATAAACAAGTGCAGCATTAATGGATTGAAATAAAACATTTTTTTTAAGATGTTAAATAAAGGTTACATGGAGTTTTTTCAAGTTAATGACATTTTGAAGTAATTTTTGGGACTGATTTTGATAATATATTTCCCGTTTTTAGTTAGATTTTTCAAAATATTCTCTCCCTTAATAAGCAAGAAACTAATCTCCTAAAATATAAAATATAGTTAAATGCCTCTCTTAATAGTATTTTTCTTTTTCATATATCTGAGTTTCAAATTGAATCCAAAACTATATGCCCGAACATATTTTGATAACATATTTTTTGTCTTTGCTTGATGCATAAAATTTGCACCACACTATTTTTTTTTCAAATATGATGAAGAAATTACCACTTGCACATTTTTTTCAATAAGGGTTTATTTGGTTAGAGAGTAAAAATAGGGGTAAAATTTTTCTAGATGAGTTTTATATATAAAATTATAAATAATACTCATCTAAAAAATTTTTACCTATACTTTTACTTCCCAACTAAAAATGCCCTAAAAAAAGAAAACACGTCTTATTTTTTATTAGTAAGATCAACATAACTGAACGAAATGTTGGGATATATACGTCACACCCCTACAGCCTTCTCTATTAAATATTGTTGCAATTAACACACCATCCTATTAATTTCTTTTTCTCGAAATTTGAACTTTAGTCCTTTTCATAATTGAACAATTCCATTTTGAGAGAAGAACAGTGAAACAAGTGAATAACAAATACTTTGTAATCCATACTTTTTTTAACGCTAATTCATATGTTTTTTTTTTTTGATAAAAAATAATTTAATTGTACTTTCAAGTTTAGTATGTTATCAATCTATACCTTTATATATAAAAAGGATTCGTTTTGCAATTGTTTCTCTACAAATTATATTAAAATATTTTTTTCAGTTCCATAAATAAATAAAAAAACATAGACAAAACTGTGAAAAAATGCACTCTTTTTTTTTCAATAATCCACACTACACTTTAAAATTACCCAATAATTCTCACAAGTCTCCAATACTTTTTCACCTCTCTTAATTTTGATTAATTATTTTTAAAAATACTCAAAATTATATTTTAATATATATACACTGAAAATAAAAAATATATATGAATTGATAGCCATACAAGTTCCTATCAATTCACTAGAAAAATATAATGAAAATAATTCATGGAATTTCGGTTAAATAGTTTGATTTAGATCAGCCAAAACTTTGAAGTTTGGACTAACTCAATCCATACCAATTCTTCCTCCTTTTTTCATATCTTTATGGTGAGCGTCTAGACCAATTCTTCAGAAGTTGATAAAATACATCTTGGCCTAAAATAAAATCATGGTTAAATAAGTGAGCTATATGAGCTTTATCATTGTTAACTTAAATTACAAGGAAACAAAATGAGAATTTCATCACTTTAATGATGTCACTAATGAAGCACTGAGAATTACAATTTTTAAAAGTGTCCATCCCCACTCCACTCGCTTGATCAATTTTCAACAATCGAAATAAAAATATAAAAAAAAACCGTCAATCCCAATGGTGTGTTTAATTAGAGAGTAAAATTGGGTAAAAAAATTTACCTGAATGAGAAAACACCCCAAGTATTCTATTCCAACTTTAGGTTGCTTTTTTCCTTTTCGGTCGTCTACAGCCGCTTAGCTTTCCAATGTAAAATAAAACAGTAGAATTATTAGAATCCTCTGCTTTCTCATTTGTCTCATCATTCCGAAAATCATCACATTGAGTTGAATGACGAGAATTCAGTCAGAACATAGAAATAAAAAGCCAATCTCACAAAAGGCCAGAGCTCATTCTCTTCCTACATGAAAGCCAAGAATGGCCTACTAGACCCACAATTTAAACAAGTTCTAATGACTTGACCAAAGTTCCAAACATCTCAGCTGCAGAAGCTAACTTTTAAGAGTTTGTGACCCATGGAATTAGTGTGTTTGAATTAGTTTATTTTGAGTTCAAAACAGCTTATAATCAATCCCTTATAATCCAAAGTTTTCAGATACAGGTTTTGAGAATTTCAAGGGATCTAGAATTATCTTACATTCATCCATCAAAGGCTTTGATGCCTTCATTGGGATAATGAATTATACTTTTTAAGACCAATATAGGGGTTTTAGAAACCAAAAACAACAAGAAAAATGGGCTTTCATCAAGCCTAAGAACTCTAAATTTTGGTAATAGACAGCCACAGAACATAACAATAAACTAATTCCTAAACTGTTTCCACGGAAACCACTTAACCTTATTCCATGCATGTCCTATAAAACTTCAACTAAAACCAAATATCGATAAGAATAAACATCTAGGTAGAACTATATCCTAAGCCATTTCCTCAAGAACTATCCCACCTTAATAAGTTTCCCTTATTATGTAGCCTTTCTCAGGAGTATCAAAGGCTTCTTCCTATATTTTAAGTTGCAATGATGAATCACTGAGACAAGGCAATGCATCTGATGCATTAGTGGTTAGAAAATTGCTACATATTGGGAAGCGGAGGAATATTCATTTCTAACTACACATGGCTGCATTTATTTATTTCCACTAAACATAGTGGGCACAACAATCTGACAATTTATGAAAACATTAGTGTTATTATATGAAATTATGTGTGTTAGGAAACAGCTCCAAAGCAAAATCTTTTGTTTGTCTGATTTACCTTTCAATAAAGCTATATTTTTTCTCAAATCAATCTAATCGAAAGCTCACATTATATACAAAATACAAATAATTACCATACTTGGGATAGAGAGAAAAGGGGGAGATGGGGAGGAAGCGGGGGTTAGAAAAACAACTACTCGTACCTAATTTGATTGGTTATTGAAACCAATGAAATAAGGAATGAGTTAGATAATTGCAGGTAGCCATTGCTTCCAACCATTAACTAAATCAGCTTTGCAAAGGTTTGGCCTTGCGAATGTGGCCCATGCTATTGACAAGATCCTTGCGGGTACAGACAGGGAACGTATTGATGTTTTTGAATGCTTTCAGCTGCCACAAGACATATGGGAAGCTGAGTTGATCCCTAGAAGTGAAGCGAACCACCTCATTAAACCAGACGCACATCAATAGATTAGTCAGTGGCGTATGCTTCCTCACGATTACAGAGGCTTCACACAGAGCTGCACAGAACAAGTTTTGGTGAAACATTTTACGAAACAATGGTGCAAAGGTTGGAAAAACAATCCAATGCAAGTCCAGGTTTGGTAACATAATCATGCAAGGATCAGCATACTATTCACATACACAGCTATAGACATTACAAGTGACAAGAGAAGACAGAAAGATCTTGGATTAATTACAACACTGATCTTTCTCTCCAGGAATAAAATAAGAAAATGTTAAGAATACTGCTAGGCAATGATAATGCAACTTAAGCATACCTTTCTTTCCATTAAATCTCTTGTCTTCAGGCAAGCCATCTTTTTTGTATTGATTCAATTGCACTTCAACTTCCTCTGGCTTGGCTTTGTTTTTCTTGACAACAGCCTTAGCCTCGTCATAGACACTACTGCGAGCTCCATGTTCAGATATGGCAAGCATAGAATTTGGGCGCCAAAGAAGTGCTTCCAAAACACCAAGTGGGTCCCTCCTGAATTGGGACTTGGAGTCTACCCAAATAGAGTATTTTGCTTGAGTAAAAAGGCGATGGCTTAGCATCTGAAAGATGCCCAGTGAAAAAGGAAACAAATAAAGGAGGTCAATATCAGAGGGAATCATCAACAAGAAAAATAGTAGAGAATAAAAGAGCACGCTGGGCATATATCTTAGTTTATCCTTCACAAATAAAGCATGTGTCAATTTAGGTAGGAATTTTGAGGAATAATATTAGGCATTTGGCCTCTATCTAGTGTAAAGCATATGGTCTTTATAGAAGAACTTTCCTCTCAGATATGTAGAGAGTTTGAACAGTTATGTTTCATTGGTGGTTTTTCTCTTGTTTGTTTTTGTTCTAGCAAAGAATATCTCTTGTACCCCTATATTTTTGTGTACTTCTTTTATCAAAAAAGAAAAAAGCAGTGTCAGTATGCAGAAGTCATTGAGTTAATGAAGATCAAAATGGGAGTTAATGAAGACAACAACCATTCTGTAGTCTGTATATGTACCAGAACAATTGATGACAAAATAAGAATCCTAGGAGAATAATTGTCTAGGACAGAGAACCAAGTATAGCTACATGAGCACTTCAAACATTATTAGGACATAGCGAATCATATACAGAAGTAGGAGGACGCAAAAAAACAACTTCAGAGATTTAATTAATACCTTTGGAATTTTACCATTCAACCTTTGATCAGCGAAAGGAAGATCCCGAACGACAACAACACGCCATTTCCCAATAAATCCATTTTCTCCAATTCTACGCTCTACTAATTCTTGCGCTTTAACAGTGATTTCATCCCAGAATGCTACATAGCAAACCTGCACACCACTAAATTGATTTGGCAAATAAGATTGGGGACTTCCAAGCTCCATTAATAATGAAATCTTATACCACTAAAATAACCTTCTTAAGCGAAGCCTCAGACATTCCAATCGGTTGATATAGATCATCCCCACCACCAAATGCACAAGTAGATACTACGGCTTTGCAAGTTTGCATGTAACTTTTATCTTCATCTGATATCTTAAACCCTCCATTCACATTGTAGAACCCACAATGTACCTTCATAGTTTTTTTCATCTGCATAAAGAAAAAAAAGGGTATATAACTACAGCCAAGCATACCAAATAGATTAATAGAGCCCAAGTATCAGAAAAAGAAGAAAAAAAAAACTACAGAGAATCAGCTTACAACCTCAAAACTTCTATCTCTCTCTTCAAATGTTTGATTCCCAGTAAACAAATTAAATCTCGTATCTTCTGCACGTAACTGAGACAAGGTAGTATTCGCTCCTACAAAAGTCGGATCACTCTCTGCTGATATATATAAAACTTCATCAACAGGGCCATTAGATTCTTCCTCCTCAGGAATATCCAGATTCTCAAGCTTTTCAGGTGGTAGGAGCTTCAAGCAACCTAATACCATTAAATAAAGCCACATGTCATCAACAATATCAACAATCACCACAATCAAAGTATTGTCTCCCTAAGTAGGTTGGCTATATGGATCAAACAATGCAGAGTATCCTATCATAAATCAGTCAATGCAATGGCTCTTACTCATTTGACACTAAGACCATACGGTTAAGGGTCATTCTTGGGCACAATGGTAAGTTTGCTGCTGCGTTATGACTTAAAAGTCACGAGTTTAAATCCTAAATACAACCTCTTTGCTTCCAGAGGTAAGACTGCGTATATCTACCCTCCCCAAACTTTACCAAGTGAGAGTCACGAGCATTGAGCTACCCTCTTTACTCAAGCTACATAACGCATTAGTTGTAGACAATGACCTAGTATTAAGACTACCACATCGCTGATCAATGTGGTAAAGATTTGACACTGCCTAACACAAGTCTCCTCATTTTTCCAAACTTAGAATTGAGTATGTAACAATTTGCAACTAAGCACAACACAGATAGTTATTATCTATTAAGCCATGTGGCATCATAATTCTTAATTCATAAAAGTGTCTCTTTCAACCATCCTATATACATCTTAAACCTTTGCTTTAAGAGTAAACCTCAAACTCATATCCCTAACTAAAATAGAATTGGACACAATAGTACCTTTTAAGGAAATCTAACAATCCTTTTAATTTAAAATTTCAAAATCACAAAGGCATGACTTTTAATTTATACAACATCCAAGGACTATTAAACACATGCAAGTGAGATTTCAAATTAAAAAGATTTATAGGCACACCATTTAGGAGGATTTATCAGTTCTCAAATCACTAATATAACCAACATTTTGTAATTCTTAAGGATCATGCAAGAGTTTTTCATTTCTCAAACTACTAAGGCACACTTTTGTTTGGTCTACTAATGATCATAAGATTGTGAAGCTAACTCCATAACAAAAGCTATGCTAAGTATCTATAGAAGCTATCTCAGCAATGCACGATTAAATGATCATTTTAGTCCTTGAAATTGCACACTGTGAGTCATTTTGACTCCTAAGATTTCTAACTCTCGGTGACCAAAATGACTCAAGCATACAATTTCAGGAACTAAAAAATAACATTTACTCGCCATGTACTTCAAGAATGTCAGACTTTAACAAATCATAATGATAAGAGGAAAGGTTCATTTTGCTTCTTGAAATTACATACATGTTTCAATTTAGTCCCAAGATTAAGAAATTATCATTTTAGCCCCTAAAATTACAAAATGTGATTCAAATTAATCCTTTTAGTGATCCAATTTAGTTCCTACAACGTTACCGACTAACTAGAATAATCTTTTCCAATTTCAATCACTAAATTGATAATTTCTTAATTTCAGGTACTAAAATGATGCATGCATACAATTTCAGGGACCAATATTAAGCTTTACACTAACTGATGATAATGATAATGATAACTTGGACTTACGTTCTCTGACACCAGCAACAACGTGTGTCGTAGGATCAAGGTGATTCAAGTTCCCGTGTGCCTCCTTCTCCAACGCGGCTTCTATAGATTCGTTAACTCGATTACTACTACTTGATGCGGTGGTGTCGGAACTCACTCGATTAAGCGACGTCGTTTCGGAACTCTCATTCGAGCTAGGCCTGGTGCTTCGACCAATCCTCGTGGCCTCGTACACGAGCAAGCACGCGGCTGGGACAATGACGAGAAGTGTCCAGTATCGGAGGAGCAGCTTCGGAGGAGTCTCCGGTGGTGGCCGAGTTTCTTGCGCTTCCGCCGTGCGCGGACGCGCATCCGATCTAGTTCGTTGGATTCGTCGTCGGAGACGGAGATCGGTATAGTGGTGTGGTTGTTGAGGAACATTGGAGACGAAGGAGAAGATTGTGGCGTGAAGAAAGTGAGCGAGAAGAAGAGAATTTTATAAAAAAGAAAATGGGGAATGAGATTTATCAGAATTGGAATGCAGAGATTAATAGAACACAAAAAATAAATTAAAAAATAAATAATAAAAAGAAAAAACTGCCTCTTCACTTGATCTGCGTTGTGCGAGGCTGCAAGCTCCGGGGTTAGTCAGGGACTTGTTTGTGCGTGCTTCTAAGATGCCTTTGTATTGGTACCTAGCTGATGTGAACCTGATTTTTTTTTTTTTCAATAATACTATTCCTATATCCGCCTTTCTGGCTTGCACATGGAATAAAGCGTCTCATCACTTGTCTTTTCTCTAACTTATCTTTTCTCGATCACTTCTTTCACACCAATGCACTACGAGTCTATACTCATGGAGGTGTTAAAACTTAAAACAACATTTTTCTTTCTTTTTTCTTCCTTGGGATGTTTTTGTCTTTGGCCAGGGGATAAGAACTGAAAAGATTATGGATAAATTTTACTGTAAAATTTATTGATAAAAAAATTTCTTTATATTTATCCCTTCTAAACACACCATTAATAATTAAATCAATTGATTAGTTTTTTTTTTCCATTTTGTGCTTGATGTCTTGAAGGTCCCCATTTTTTGGTTCAAATATCTAAAATAGAAAGTACGTACTTTCAGGTATAGTTTTTAAAGCCAGACTGATAATTAACTTGGTCAAAACACTAAGTCACTGATTTAACCGATGAGTTACAGGTTAAACAGATGTAATTAAATTAATATATAAAAATACAATTTAATGTAATAAAATATATGTTATATATTAAAAAAATAAAACATAACACTAAAAATTGGCTAGCCTAGTGGTAGAAAGTGGTGCCCTCGTTCTCCTTCCAATAGGGAAGGGGTTTGAACCCATATTTGACGTTTTTGAGGAAATCTTGTATTTTCTTGAAGGTATTGGGTTAACCGATTCACTCAGTTCTAATCAATCATGGTTCAAGCAAGGAAGAGGGATCAGGTGGTTGATTCAGGTTTTGATTTCAGGTCAAACAGTTCGATCAGTTCGATTTTTAATACTATGCTTTCAGGATTACATTCAAATAAACTATCAAGCAGTGATATTCCATCACCCCAAAATAGGCGTTCAATTGGAAAGCCACCATTACATTTAATGCTAACAAAGTAGATATTTCAATTGAACACCCTTTTTGTATTGAAAAACATTTTTAGTAATGAAATGGAGCAAAATGAGGGAAATTTTATGAGTACGAAATAAGAAAATAAAATATTTCATCTCATTCTGCTTAAATTACAGGGAAAGGAAGACAATAACAAATGATGAAATTGGATATAATCTATTCCATCCACCTTTATTCCATTCCATCCATTTTTTAAATATCCAAACCATGGAGCTTTAAAATATTTCATCCCATTCCACTCCATCCGTTTCCATCAATCCAAACATATCCTGAGCGACACTATGAATTTCAACAACAGTCGATTATTCAATTGAAACATATTAAGAAATTTAAAGGAATTTGGTAGGGGAAATAAATTGTTGCATATCCTCCTCATGCTTACTGATTAAGATATATTTATCAGTTTACATTTTGTAAGAGAAGAGAGAGCATATAGTATAAAATACAAGCCCATCCTTCCCCTCCTTTCCCCCATTAAATTCTAAGCTTACCAATATACTTTTAGTTGTTTCTTTCCTTTGCTTTTCTTGTCCACTACCAAATCAAAAAATTGTAGAATATCAATTTTTATTTACATAGGTGTTATCCCTCCTATTTTCGCAAGTTTTTTTTTGTTCAAAAGTTTAAATTACAAAAAGATTTAACTTTGTTCAAGGCCAGAATATGTCTCTAGTCTCAACAAAGTACTTGCAAAAATATTTACTAGTCTGTTTGGTATACACCGCAGTTGCAATATGCAGCATCCCGAGATGATTTTGCAAGGGAAGTAAGGCTTCCTTCCCTCAACACCAGTCTAGGGTGAAAATAATCTTAATCAAACATGTTGTATATATGATCCAACAATAGAACCACCAAAAAATCGAACTTAAATCATGAGATGCATCTGTACAACTTTAACCAAGTGAGTCAAGTCCTCTTAACCCCTCTTATTTGCAAATACTTATAGTATTGTATGGACTGATCTCTATATTGAGATTGTGTAAAAATAATATAAACTAAAAATTGTGCACAAAGAAGCAAATATTAGTAGAAGCAAGACAAGTCATCTTAGATATCTAAGATATTAGTGTCACACACGAAAACATATTATGTCTGTATAGTATAACATAGAATCAGAACATCTTAACTATCCCGTTTGAAAGAATAACTGACAGGTAGTGGATGCACTTAACTTTCTCATAACAGGCATGGTGATAGGCAAAGGCTTGGCCTACATAAACACAAATAACTGAGATATTCAGATCATTTACATGCCTATGTTTAAGACTTTGCAGTATGCAAGAAACATACCAGAAAATTTCAGTCTTGATACATTGATAATAAAACTCCAATACAATAAGTGTGATTTTGGTTGGGTGGAGAAGGGCAAAGTAAGATCATAGGATACCTACAATTCCCAATTCATTGTTAGTTGATACAGAACAAGGAAATAAGATATGTTGATACAAAGAATTCTGTATACAACCGCCTTGGGAACATTTTTCTTTTTAATCTCTTTACTTTTCTAAAAGGAAACCTACGACTACAAATGAAAACAATTGATAGTTTCACATGTAACCAACTGCAGAAACAAGGGGAGGAAAGAAAAAGATCAGAGACCATACATGCAAAATCCCAACCTCAACGTTTGGAATACTGAGGGGCTTTCCGAGCTTTCTTCAGACCAGGTTTCTTCCTCTCAACCACTCTAGAATCTCTGGTCAGAAGCCCTTCCTGTCTCAAAGGTGCTCTATGATCTTCGCTGACCTTCAGCAAGGCACGAGCGATACCAAGGGAGATTGCTTGAGCCTGACCAGAGAGGCCACCACCCTCAGCTTTGACAAAAACATCATAACTACTTTCATATCCCAAAGTTATTAAGGGCACCCTAATGTATTGAAGCCACAACGGATTTCCCTGAAGATATTCCTGTGTAACACACGATAAATCAAGAAAAACATGCGAAGATTAAATGGAGGTGACAATCAACAACCGAGAAAACAAATCACGAGTTAAGGACCACATGACATATAAAAATTCTTAAAAGACAAAGTACACAACAACAGTTAAAAAGGCTGTCCAATTTTACAAATAAACTTTAACATGAACAGATCTGATTCTAATTCAACGATGTTTATCATTAAATCCTAATTCCTAAGCAGAATAAGATAAATTTCTCCAAATGATTGTGAATAGGGAAAAAGAAAGAATGCTCCAAACAGAAGTTTTAATCACCCAGATTAGTGACAACATATGAGGGAAAAAAAAAAAATCATTCAAAGTAACCCTCCCCCCAAAACCCCTGCACACACAAAAACACACACTCATTTATACTAATTATTCTCTCAAAAGGAAAAAGGCAGAGAACTTAGTGAAAAATTCAACATCATGCAGGTGTTCAAATTGAATCAGGTTTGAGCAATCAAGTCAGATGGCATACTTCAAGTGTAGGCTTGGTAGAGAAAGTGGAAAATAAAAGGAGTGGGAAAATGGAGTGAGAAGCGAAAAAGGTTGCATCCACTTTCAATCATCCCACATTTTAGTCGTATCAAGAAAAAATAAAGCAAATTTCATTCATAATTCACCCTTATCTTCAGCCATCCCCTTTCCAAAGCAACCAAGCACACTCGAAGCAAATGCAAACAAGAAATCAGTGTTCCATAAACAAAATAAGACAAAGATTCCAGCCAAAACGCGCACACACGCATAGATGCCATCCCTGCCACCCAGTATAACTTCATTAAATTGACTCACATTCATGCTTAACAATAGAATCAATTGAACTTAATTCTGTCTATGTTGTGCTTGCTTCATAACTTCACATAGCTAGTCCTAGAGAAGAAGGATTGCATCAGGCAATCAACAAATAACATAAAGAGTTAAGATTCATTTTGGCTCTTGAAATTAGGGATAAATGCATTTTGTCCCCTGAATTTTAGATTATGTGCAATTTACATAACTTTTCAAAATGTGCATCGCGACATAACTTTTCAAATTGTGCAAAACACCCCTCAATATAATTTTGGCAACTAATAAAGGTAAGATTTATGCACATTAACCCCCCTGGTATTTCTAATTTGTGCAACCCGACACTTTGTACATGAATACTATGTGCAATTAACTCCCTGATTTTTCTATTATGTGCAACCCGACACTTTGCTATGACTTAAATTTTTAGGGGCTTTTGCAGTTTGAAAAGTTTAGGTGTCGTAATGCAGTGTTTGAAAAGTAAAGGATTTTTTGCACAGTTTGGAAGTTCAAGGTGTCATAATGCACGTTTTGAAGCGGGGTTAAATTGCATGAGGTTAAAATTAAAAGACTAAAATGCATTAAACCCTTGAAATTATGTGTGTGCTTCACTTCGTTTCACTCTCTAGACTTAACAAATTATCAATTTAATCCTTGAAATTGCAAAATCTTATTCGAGCTAGTCTCTAGAGCAATGTTTGCGAGGGCTAATTTGAGTTACCAAAAGAACTAATTTGAATCAATTTTGTAAGGGACCAAACAGTTAATTTCTTAATTTCATGGACTGAATGCCACAAAAAATTTCAAGTACCAAAACGAGCCTTTACTCTAACAAAACGTTTTCTCGAATCTTTATGATATGGAGCAACAATGCCATTCCTATTCGACTATGTCATCCACATAAACATATCAAAATTGCAAACCTAAGCTCAATTTTTCGTTTTTTTCTTAATACCAAACCCAATCGAACTTTAACCGCAAAAATTCACCTTAGCATCGCGGTAATTAATGATGAATTTCCCCGTTCCTTCTTGAAGAACAACACGAGCGATGGCGGACTTCCTTCGACCGGTGCCGATGATGGTCTGAGCGGCGAATCCGCCGGGGAGCCTCGACTTCACGAACTTCCTGAGGTCCGCGGTTTCCGGCTCCGCCGGAGAAGGGGCGACGATGGCTGAGATAACGAGGGATGGGGTTGTTGTTGTTGTTGTTGTTTTTGTGGGGAAGCGCGAGAGGGAGAGCGAAGAGAAGGTGTTAGTGTTTGGTTTGTGGGAAATGTGAGAGGAGAAGGAGAGTGAAGAGAGGGAGGATGTGAGGGATGAGAGTGAAACTGCCATGACTTGAGAATGAGAGTTTGTTTGAGTCTGAGTGAGTGAATGGCAGAGGAGGTGGCCAGAGAAAGAGGATAATGAATTAGCAGGTTTTTTTTCTTTTTCTCCAAAAAAAAGTAACAGGTGAAAAGTGTTTTTTTTTTTTAAACACTTAGATAACCAAAGGCCCCGAGAATTCCGTCGAGACATAGAGCTTATATGCATCGGTTGTGCCTCTTTATAAGATTCTCTCTATATACATCGATAGAAATCGAACCCCTTAACAATAATACAGTTATCTATAAATTGTGCTAGGTCTTATGATTTAGGAGAAAAAAACTCTATTTTCATTTCTTATATTCCAGTAATATTTTTATTTTATCAAAAAAAAATTGTTTCAAGTTTGTCTCTAACAATTTAATAATGTTTAATATTATTCTATTTAATAACAATTTCAATTTTTTTTTATTGAAGACTGCTTATCTTGCCTAAATATGTCCATATATATTTAATATAGATGTCATGTTATACATATAAAAACCCTATATTCACCCAAGATCTTTTATATGTTAGTGTTTATAGTTGGAAGTTGCCGATAAATAAGTTTCAATTCACTCTAAGTTTTAGAAAAATATTATTTATACTTATTATGTGTGGATATAATGTCAACTTATATCTCATCCACTATTAGATGTAGTGTTGACTCATTCAAGTAAGGTTACACCATCCAATGATAGATGAGATGTGAGTCGACATGGTGTCAATGTATAATGAGGACAAATAACATAACCAAGTTTTATCTAAGATACACTAAATGAAGTGAATGGTACCACACATCAAACACTTAGCTACATTTTTAAAGTGTGGCTAAATTCAATCACAAAGCATTTATCCACTTTTTCAAATGTGGCTAAATTTCCAGTGCTTGGTACACCACAGTTCATCTCATATACCATATACCCTTCACCCTTCACTTTAATATGGATAATTAGATAAAATAAAAAAAATTGTATTTGTATGTATAATAATGCATCTACAAAAGATAAGGATAAATATTTCAAAGTCAAATTGATAGTATTCTTTAATAAAATTGACGGTGTTATCAAATATAACAAAATTGAAACACTATTAAAACATTAGAGACGAAATCAAAATAAGAAAAAATTTTGAAACAAAATCAAAATATCACTTAAAGATAAGGGACGAAATTAAGGTTTTAACCCTAGAAATAAAGGGCATAAATATATATTTTTTATCTATAGAAATATAAAGATATTTCTTCGACAACTATGGTAGTTTTAAGAGTAACTATACGCCTGATTGATGAGTGGTTATTATTTAACCATCAACCCCACTTCTTTTAAATATATGTTTTGCTTTTTTCACAAAATTGCACATGTGGGTTAATCTTAGTCATTAATTCTTATAAGGCACCAATATCCTTGATAAAAAACTGAGGGTACGAGAGAAACTCCCTAAATATAAGTCATTTTGATTTGAGTCTCTCTAAATAATTTTTTGGGTTTTAATCTCTCATTTTTAGAGTATTATGTTTTTAATCCCTATGCTCTAAATTTAAGTTAATATAAGTACTTTAAGATATGCATTTGATCTTTATTAATATTAAAAATTTTATTTTTTTATCTTTATAAATATCTTAAAAATCTTCCTTTGATCATTATAAATATCTATTACTTAGTACACATGAATGATAAGGACTAAAAACTTAATATTTAAAAAATAAATTGCTAAAATAAAATAAAAATGAAATATATAAATGAAAATAGAAAAATTGGAACGTTGAATTTTTGTCGACGAGCAAAAGAATGAAAAAAAGAGTTTAATTTAAATACACAATCCGTATGAAATAATTTTATACAAATATCTAATCATATATTATTATATTAGAAAAAAATTATTTAACTCAATCATCTACTACTTAACCACATTTGCAGAAATGTGAATTAAGAACAGTAATGTACGTCAAGAGTTGAAATTATAAATTACAGCATGAGTCGTACTTAATATGGATTTGGATAATTAATGAAAATAAAGGTGTATTTTTTTTCATAGGGAAAATAAAGGTTAATAACAAATATTTTTTTAAAAAAAATTGTAAGAGATTGATTAATGTGAAAATATCATTGATCATCATAAAATTAGGTTAACAATTTTAATTTGCGTCCATAAGTGGAACTGTGGAAGCGCCACGAAGATTGAAATTTCATGATATCATCACATTGTTATGCGTAATTGCTAGATTAGTACAATCCAATGCGCTCTCAATCTAAAATCGCTTTAAAATGACAAAATCAAAGGTAATTGAGCATTTTGTGGTGCTTTCAAAGCATTCCAAGTTCATTCCATCAACTACAAATCATTGTTCATAAGCAATTGATCCGCCCCACTTGTTCACCCGGCTCTCTGCCTCTTCAGCCTGTGAAACATCCATTGGCAACAAATTAAACAAAATAACAATTTGTTAATTAGTATATAAATAACGATTAAGAGATCGCTAAATTTGAAAAGTACAAACCTCTTTTCTCCAGTTGGTTATTGAAGTGACAACTATAAGGATTATGGTCTGCAAGATTATGCCTCCAATCATCCCTCCCCAAATACCCTGATGATACAATAATAAATTGCAAAACAATCATTACTAAAACTAAAAAATTAATGGCATTGGTAATGCTATATGATAAGAAAAAATCAACAATTTTTTTTATAGAAGATGAGAGTGACAATTAGATAAAATAAGATAGTGCAGCTTATTTATTCATCTAAAATTTAACATATATATTACATCATTATAAGAAATAAATTTAGATAGAAATTATGACCCTCTATTAATTTTCTAATATTATTGATTAGTGCAAGAATCCTTATTGATATTTGTACATTATTCTAAGCTAGTTAGCAACTTCATGAGGGCAGTGATAGTTCATCACCTGAGCTCCAAAATTAAATGTGAATCCCAAGAGTATCCCTGCCGGTAATCCAACAATATAGTAGCACCCAATGTTGATGTATGCTACAAGAGATTGCCACCCAGCTCCAACAGCAACACCTAAAAGCAGGTATAAAAACACAAGCACAATCACTGTGACGAATCAAGAAAATTTTAATATTGAATTAAAGATAATACATTGATATAAAAAAAATAAAATACATTGTATATTATTATTTTATCTCATTTAATGTTAATATACACTGTCATTGTTTATGCCCCATCTTTATACTAATGTAAATTCGTCCCTGTGTCGGCACATTTTTTTTTCTTTTACAACTATATAGTTATATATCATCCTTGATTGGATATAGTTTGACAAAAAAATTTAACCTTAGACATGCAAATCAAAATTTGACATGCGAAAAATTGTGTGAGTCATTACAAATACACACCTCTAATGTATGTAGATAGAAAATTTCAGTCTTTCGGGGACTAACCGGATAGAACTGGTTGAAGGCTATTTAGAAGTACTGTGACACCTAGCAATGTAGCAAGCTTAGTTGTTTCCTTGGCAACTGCAACACTTGTGGTAAACAAGTAGGGAAAGTATTGCCTTGTTGTGAGTACTAGGATCATGGCAACAACCCCTATGGATACTGAGGTGATGGAAACCACTAGCACTGAAAATCTGGCAGCCTTATAATCACCAGCCCCAAGTTCATTTGATACTCTCACACTGTTCAAAAATCACAAATCACAATTACAGGTTCTTCAGAATTGTCAATAATCACACTATAAAATTGCTTAGAAGTAATAGAAAATTTGAAAGAAATCAAATGTATAAACTATATTGATTTACTCCATTTATAGAAGCATGCAGAATTCCTATATGGAGGATTTGATATGTTGTGATGTAGCAAGAAACTGTTCTGAGAAAATTAAGAAGCAGATAGATAGATGATCACCTTATTGCAGCATTGAATCCCAGAGCAATCATGGCATCCCAGCCTTGTATGTTCATACTGCAAACAAGGGACAAGTAATTAGTAGGAATAAGGTTAGACAACTATGAGGTTTGTCGAACTAATTAAATGCTTGTTTGGATAGCAAATTTTTTTTAACTGAGAATGAAAAATTGAGCTTCTCAACGCACTGCCCAAAATGTACATTTAGGACTTATGGTATGTTTGGTTGGAAAGTAAAAGTGTGGATAAAATTTCCCTAGATGAGTTTTATGTGTAATATACCCTTAAAGTTTTATGTGTAATATACACATAAAACTCGTCTAAAAATTTTACCCACTTTTTACTTCCCAACCAAACATACCCTTAAAGTAAAACAAAACATAGCCTAATATGTCAAGCTTATTCATCCTTGAATTGATAACTATGTTGTACTATTTTTTTTTTTCCTTTGGTAAAACTATGTCGCACTATTTATTTTAGCTAATAAACTACCTTTGATTTTTGTTAAAATGTTTTGACAATATTATTCTAAATGCCTAGCATTACTTTATTAGTAATGATCATTCATTCTAAATTTTATTATGCACTCTCATTATAATTATAATGCAGTTGGATGATGTGTGCACAGCAAAACAGGAGATTTCATGCACATGTATATACACAAACTGGTAAAATGTTGTCACCTTCACATGGTGAAGTAAATTGAAAATTGAGTTAAAATCTAGTGCACATGAGAATTTAGATGAAAGGAGAGGGTAAAAGAATGTTTTACCAAATAGATATGGCATCAATAGGTACTAGAGGGTTTTCCAAACACCCTGTTATCACCACCAATACCATCAAGTACCAAAACTCCAAGCTGTCATCACATGAATAGAATTCACTTTTGAAATCATATTAAAAAAAATATATTTAAGGGTATTTTTTTTGTCAAAAAGGTTTCATTCATTAATAATAATTAAAAAAGAGCTTAAGTCAAAATATGGATACAATACGAAAATTCTAATGATACCAAAAGCCTCAAATTTAGAAAATTATTAGGTACAAAACATCATTGTTTATGCTTTTTTAAATAAGAAAAGTATCTTTTCTTTTTCTTACCTTTGTGTAATTTGTTTGGAAAAGCCTCTCAAAAAAGAGAATTGGAAAATAATCCTTTTGCTTTCTTTAAAAGCAAGTCAAAAGCTGCTAATTTTTTTCTTTTGTCTTGAAATTACATTTTGAAAAATCATTCATAAACACCTTTTGTCAAAGAGGGATTATTGGTACATGAAGTGAGGGAAAATACCATAACATAATAGCTGAGGCCAAAGAAAGCTTCACAAAGCCAAACAAGTCAACAAATGCTAGCCATGAGAATCCACCCCAAGCACCATCAGACTTGGTGATGAAAATGTACAATAATTGCAAAATCACAATTAGCCACCATGATGCGTTAAGAGTAATTGCTGCTCCAGTTAAGCCCCATCCCAGCTTCAATATTAGGAGCCAACTGAAAACTACATGCAGCACCAATACAATTGCTGATATCCACAACATCACTAGGACTTTCCTCTGTGCCTGTAAGAACTTTTGGATTGGAAAGTTCAAAGCGTAGGCAAACAACTGGGGTATCATGCACAGAGCAAATTTTCCTACACAACACGAAAGAATTTAATTTTGCTTAACTAGCTAAAACTTTTTAGACTATTTTTATTAGTTATATGTCTCTGATTTATTTTGCTACTCAGCTAGTATAAAAGAGTTTTATGCTTTCATTCACTTATATGTAAGACATTTCAAATAGTAAATGTAACATTTAAACATTTATCATATCGTAAGACTCTTACAATAACTTTGAATCATATTTTAATACCCAAAATAGTTGTTATTACAATTAAATTGTTTAATTTATTTTAATAGTGTGATACATGATTATATAATAATATATTTCATAACAAGTGTAAAAAACCCAAAATGAGATTTTCTAATTCTCAAAAAAGTAAGTTTATAAACTTTATATTGGACCCTACACTTTAAGATCTTAAAAGACACAATTTTGCATGAAAAGCTTACCTTTTTGAAATCCTTAAACAATGTCTTAAGGAAAGCGGTTAGAAAATCCCATTTTATATTAAGTTTGGATAATATGTGTAGAATAGAACTAACCAGCAACGTTTGAGATCTCAGTAGTTTCTCCAACGAGCTTCAAGATGGAAGGTGACCAAATATATAAAGGCACTAAAATAAGGGCAGTAGCCAAGAGGATGACCCATGATCTTTGCATGTACACCCCTAACATCCTAATCTGACCAGCACCATATGCTTGTCCGCATAACGTCTCCAATGCACTTCCCATACCCAACTACTCTCAACAAAAATAAAAATAAAAATTAATAAACATTCCCTCAATTTGAGAATAGCACTAACTTGGTTGTAACAAATCCTTTGTGCTCCTAAAAATTGAGAATGGGAACACCTAAACTACATTATGTACAACTTATTATGTACAACTTATTAAGTCAAATTTACTCACATTATGATATAAACAAGACATTAATATATATATATATATATATATATATATAGTTGTGTTATTTGTCCTCGTTTGCATAAGCTTCATGTCGCTCACGTTTCATTCACCATTGAATAGGGTGTGGACATATTCAAGTGAAGTTCTCACTTTAGAGAGTAAAGTAAGAAGATTTTACCTTTGAATCAATAAAATTAGAAGTGAGGTCATTTTCATTCTATTGATCTAGAGGTAAAATTCTTCACTTTACTCTCTAAGGTGAGATTCTCATCATCACCTTAGAGGATCCAAATACTATATATATATATATACACACACTAATACTGCAAGTACACAGTATTTTACAATAATATTAAGTATTAACCATGGTCGGACACCTTTAATAACAAGGTAGTTTTATAATTGAATGATCGTACAGACAAACTTTATACTCACATTAGTCCATAATTATGTAGTACCACTAATAAAGGGTATTCCCCTTGCACCCAAAAAAAAAAAGGGGGAAGGGGAAGAGGGGGGGGGGGATTCCCCAAAAAAAACTGTAATTTGGTGCACAATTTTAGTTTTCCAATTATGCCATTCTAATTTAACTTCTTACAATTTACACATGTTTGAAAAATGTAGGTAAAATAGTAAACCCATTTACAAGGCTAATATCTCTTAAGCAGGAGTTCCTTTAAGCAACTTCAAGTATTGGAAACAGGTTGAAACCACCGAAACCATCAAAGCATTGTTTCAAGCCAACCACTATGACTTAAATAAATAAATATTTTAAAAAGTAAAAAAATAAATATTACAAATAAATATAAAAATAGACGTAAAAAATGCGACCTGGCGCTAGTATCCTATAAATACACTATATGGGTAAGTTTGGTAGAGGTATTAAAAATGGGCGAGAAATTTTCACAGAGAAGTTTTATGTGTAATTATTCATGAAAATTTACACTATATTTTTATTCTCTAACTAAACACACATTGGTATATTTGGTTGAGATTAAAATCAGGGATAAATTTTTCATTGATGAGTTTCATAAATAATTTTATACATAGTTCGTGCATAAAAATTCACATTATATTTTTATCATGTAAGCAACGTACCTAAATGTAAAAGTGTTTTACATGAATATACAATTATACTGTTATATAAACGAAATATTTGACTCAATCACACAACATAAAACTCTTTTACGGGAGCAGTGGATCAAAGTTAATCACATGAACAAATATGAAGGCAATTGAATATATATACGCAAAAGTTGGCTACCATGACACCAAAGGCGAGGCCAGCAATGACAGAGTTTTCAACAGAAACAGCTGCAAGGTAAAGCTCATCAACCAGACCAGTAAATGTGAGAGTGAGGGCACCAAGGGAGTACTGACACAAGAGAGTGAAGATCGCTGGAGCTGCTAGTTTCCATAGCTTCTTTGCCTCAAACCCAAAACCCTGAATAAAGTTAAGAAGCTTTTCTTCCTCAGCATTGGCATGGTTGTTGCCACTGTTATCAAGTAATGGAGTGTCTAAAGGCATGGTTATACTATGTTATTAGCTAGGTTAGTTCCACTATATGAATCACTTACTTGCTACTCGTTTTTTGAATTTCAAGTGGCCTTTGAATGTTAAAGACGGGTTGCTCAAGCTTATATTGGAGATGAGGAATCTTGTTGTAACTTTAATGAAAATGAGAATGGCTCAATAGGGAATCATAGTTTGAATGGTGGGTGGTGGTTAATGGCCTTGCCTTTCCCATGAATATTGAGCATTAACATACTCGCGGTTCAAATAAGTCGGGCTTTGGGATAGCAACAGGTGTTAATTAAGTCATGATAAATTAAACATACGTGTAAGGTGTAGGTGGTGGAGACAGAATTGGTCCCTCACTTATGAGAAATGTCTTTATTTTTATTTGGCTTGAACTTTTGATTAATTTTGATTTAAAAAAATTTTACATTATTATCTAATAATAAATTTTATATAAAGAAATTTCTTGTTTTATACTGTTTTACTCTTGAAATTTCTATTTTAAAGTGGTTTTATCCTGTTATTCAATCATATAGTTTTCTTATTTTGGTTGTCCAAGAGATATTTATCACTAGCAGTAGTAATTACTCCACTTGTAGTTTGGAGCTCACTCAAGTGGGTAGACGACTAGCCATGAAACACTGCTCCATTTTCATGGGTGAAAATTGAATCCCACATCTCATGATTAAGAGACAAGGATGGAAACTAACCAAGCTAACACCTCGTGGTTTCAATCATATGTTTTTATTTGTAAGAGACCTATTAAAATAGTATGGTTGAATCAATCACTGTCTATACATAATTGAATAACTATATAAATCCATCATGGCATCATCGTTTTAAGAGTTAAATGTGTAATCATCATGTAGTTTTTTTTTACATGAAAAAAATTAAATCTAATATACAATAACATAATTAGTAATAATAAATATAAATTCATCAATAAATCAATTGAAACTTCTAACATAATTTACAAATTTATTGGTTTTTCAACTAAAGTCTCTATATAATTATTTGTACTTGATTTTTCAAAGGTGTGTTTGTGAGAAAAGGGAGAGAATAAAAGTAAAATTTTTAAAGTTTAGTCTACAAACCCCTTCTCTTTCCTTTCTTAACTCGAACGACACATCCTATGTTCTATAGTTTATACAAAATGCAAAACTAATGTCTAGATAACAGCTTGGCTAACTTATTAATTGCGATTAAAAAGTTAGCTTGACTGAAATATAGAGAACTTTTTTCATATTTAGATCCCTTCATGTTTATTTTGAACATGACCGTGTTATCTTAAAACAGAGATAGACTCAAACACACTTCAAATTAAATGAGTGGAGTCTTCTTTAAATTCATAGGACACAATTTAAAGTATCTATGTCTATTTTTTATCAACATGAGTGGTGATGTTCAAATCCAAATTTGTGTACTCTACCGAAAAAGAATTTTGGATTGGACTTGAGGGCCTCCTCTCTTTCCCATAGAGTACCAAATCCATTCCCTTTATATATTATGGGATGGTTGCATGATTTCTTGATTCATGTCTTTATATATAGTTGGTGGGTAACAATTTTCATAGGGGCTATTTGGAAAGTGTTTTATAGAGTTTTCAATTTTTAAAATAAAAAAGTTTGTTTAGTTGGTTATTCTTTTTAGATTAATTTTAAAAACAAAAAAATAGGTTTTGTGTTTTAAAAGCAAAAATTAGAAAAAACCTGGCAGATGTTTTTAGAATTCTATTTTTTAAAACAAGAAAAAATAAGATGACACAATTATAATTAATTAATTTCATTAATTTCTACCCAAAATAATTTTCAAAAGAGTTTTCAAAATATTATTTTCAAAACAATTTTCAAAAACATAAAAAAAAAACAAATCCAATAACTCCGTGGGTTGGCATGTGTGAAATAGGACATGGTGGCTGTGTAGGGTCTAGTGAAGGACACCTGCAGACGATTAGTGAATACTAGAAGTTTGGTAGGATTGCATGGCTATGAAAATATCTCATGGAAATATTCTTTTTAATAAAATATACTATTTATTTGCATCACTAATATTGGACAAAGGTTTATATTAAGGTGTCCACTCCCAAGTTGAGAGTCAATGAGACCTTTATAGTTGCTTTTACCACATTTTTCAAATGTGATTAAACGCAGATGAAAGTATGGTCAAACATAGCACTCATCAAAGATTCTTGACGTACAAATTCTAAAAAAAGGCACTATAGCTTGAATAGAATTCGGATTTAAAAAAAAACCTTTTCAATTGCCTTTAACCACGTTTCATAAATATGGTTAAATGCAAATAGTGTGGCAAGTTGCAATTAACCACATTTTTAAAATGTGGTTAAATGAAATTAAATTTGTAGCTAAACGCCACACACACTCTACCTCCTCCCTTCCCCACCTCCCACTTCCGCCACCACTCCCCATCTCCACCACCACCATCATCACCCATTTTCAGACTAAACCTTGCTATTCAATATCTTACCACTTTTTCCAACCAGGGTTCTGATCTCTATATGGATTCAAGCGTTGCGACACCACCTGGTAGCCGTGTTCCTTAGCTTCTGCATTTCTATGGCCTCGAACCTCTTCCTTTCCCTAAGCCACGGTGGAGAAGAAGTAATCTCGAACTGAAAGCCGATGGCAGGAGCTGAGAAAGCGCCCAGAGACCAATCAACAGGATAACCAACCAAGGTAGCATTGTGGTGACCCAACGAGCTTCTGAATCACACAGGTATATACATTATCCTCTCTAACCCACGCTTATCTTCCTTGTCTCAAATCAAACCCTAGGAACAATCCTAATTCCCCCAAAACGAAAAATAAAAATCAATGTTTTCAGAACTTTCCCTCTTCCTCCAAATCAATATCCAACATCTTTAGACGAGAAACTTCAAAACCCTAAAATTTCAAACCCAAAAAACACAAAGAAATTCCAGAATCATTCATCAAAAAACATAAAAAAAAAAAATCAACCTATTGGTACAGTTAGTGCATCGAAAATCAAAATTGAACAAAGAACTTAGCAATAAAAAAAATGAAAAAAGGGGAAATTTTTCGAAGCTTTAGCTATGGTGATTGTGGCATCAATCGAAAGTGAAATGAAAGGGGAATCAAGATCTAGTAGCGAAGAAGACACTGGAATTGAAACCAAAGCTGAGTTTTGAGTAACATTCGGAAACGGGAAGAAGAGAAAGAAAGAGAGAGGGAAGGGAATTTTCTTTGCCAAGGTGAGGAGGAGTGCGTAGTGTGGGTGTAGCAGAAAAGCAAAAAGGGTGCGAGTGAGGAGGGGTGGTGATGGTGGTGGCAAAGGAGGGAGTAGATGGCTTGGTGGCAACCATCATCATCGGAGGAGGGGTGCAGCGAAGAGGTGGGCGAAGTGAAAATGGAAGTACATAGAGGAAGGAAACAAACAATGATGTGGAAAGTATTTTGGAGGTTTGCCACATAATTGATTTCATTTTATCACATTTATAAAATGTGATTAAATATGACTTGCATCAAAAGGCATTGACTACCAACTAGGTGAGAATCCGCTTTATATTAATTGTATAGTACAACTCTACTCTTTTTATCTAGGTTTAAATCCTATATAAATTAATAAAAAAAATTTGCTATATGAAGATTTGTAGTAAAACACAACTTAGAATAACTACAGTCAAACTTTATCTCACTAAATATGTATGTTTAAAAATCAAAACAAAAAAAATTATGGATTAGTTCTACATGTGATTTTATATATAGAATATATTTATGAAATTTTATCTCTCAATTTTTACCCATATATCAAAGACAATAAATAAGATCCACTAAATGGATTAAACGAGTTCTTATAAGCATTCCAACTTTTTTTAGTACATCAGAATTTGAAGGTAATAAAATTTAAATCTATGATCTCATACATACTATACAAGACCTCGACCACTTGTCCAGCCCTAATAGGTTAGTCCTCGTAATTCTATTGTAAAAATAAAGCATGACATAGGAAGTTTTATTTATTTATTCTAAAATTGTGCAGGAAAAAATAAAGGAAGGTAATTTTGGTTACGGGGTGTAAGCGGTTGAACTAATTGATTTAGATTGGTTTGTCGATTGGGGTCATTGGGTTAATCGATTCGATCTAATTAGAACAATCACATATTGGTTTGGTTATCGAATTTGCATTCTCCAACCTGAAATTCAACCCGAACCAATCTTATTATTATTACTATTATTGTTGTTGTTGTTGTTGTTGATTATTAACTATGTTAAGTCACTAGGGTTTGTTTAATAATAAGGGGTTTGGGTAGAGAGCATGAAGTCCTAGATTCAAAAGCGAACAATGTAATCTCTAAGATACAAAAAAAAAAAAAAACTATAATATTTACTCATATTCATTTACTATTTACTATCATTATTGCACAATTTGAGACCCTAATGAACACCATTCATTATCACTACAAATTTATGCCACAGGAGAATATAGCATCTTAACATATGAGAATTTACTTACATAAAATTTAATATTTTACAATTTAGAGTACTTTTATTGAATTTTGAGGTAAAAATTGAAAATAAGAAACAGATAAATCCAATGACCCGATTTGAACCAACCTGAAGTTGATCAATCGGTTTGGTTCGGATTTTGCAAAATAAAATCATGAATCCAAACCAATTAAAAATTTATTAGTTCAAATTTATTTTTCCCTCAAATCCAATCCGAACCAGCTTGTTTACACTCCTAATTTTTGGTAACTTTTTTGGTTCCAATTGGAAAAACCTTGAGCTTAGTTTACTTTAAGCAAAAGCATGACAAACTATGGCATCCAAGGTTGGAATTTTAATTTATGAAAGCTTAAAATAGCGGGTGGTGAAGTCACAACACACCAGAAAATATAAATCAAGCAAATAATTAGTAGTTATATCCTACTAGAATTTCTGATCCTTCACTTAAAAGGGTGTTCAAGCTTGAAGATATGCTAAATATATAGAGCATAATAAATATGAAGCACCATAAAGTTTTCAACCCATTTTCCCAAAAAGGAGAATCTCACTTCTAAGGATCTTCAACCAAATGGGGTTTGGATAGTGGATATGTGCTATGATAGAAATTATTTTTTTTTATTAAACTATGATAGAAATTATTATAGACAAGAAGGTTCGGTTACCCAAACTTCTAATCTACCGGAATTTTACTCTGACCAGAAGGATAGCTGGAACGCTGAAGCTTAAAAATTATCGAAATTAATTAAATAGCCATAAACTAAAAAGAGAAAGAAAACACGATTACAGGACTGATAATTCTTCCTCATTTCCGATTGTTATGTAAGTTGCGGCCTCTTGCATAGAGTTAACCAAAATTGATTGAACATTTCTTCTAACTATGATGATTTTGCCGGCAAATTGACTTAATTATTATAGTTAGCTTCTAAACATATCCGATCCATAATTTTTGAACATATGATTTTATGTGATGACTTTTCCCGCAAATTGCCTTACTTATAGTGGACTTCTAAACATATATGATCCATAATTCCTATACTAAATTGAAGGGTAAGTTACACTAATCTTTCGTAAAATTTAATGATATTATACACGACACATCTCGATTGGTCATCCTTACTTAACACATGTTGTAGAGATACTCAATGTCATTTACAAAATACCCAGGGTTGTTCGACATAAAATGTCCTAAAAACTAAAGGATGTTGAGTGCATATACGTGCAATGTCAAGGAAGATCAGTGTATAGCATTACAATTGAGAAATATCATGCATAGTATTATCCGACCTCACTAGAGCTTATTATAATTTACTATAGATTTAATTTAATTTTGATCTATCATTAGATATCAAACTTTGTCGATTTAAGGCCGCATTCTTGATCAAAAAGCAGGAATGAAGTAAGACCTTTACCGATCCTTCCTAGTTTACGAGGGGGCTCTCTTTTCTATAATAAGTTCTTAATAGGTTGAATGCACATACAGCCTTTTTCTTTTTCAAATTCCTCCACTTTTTTAAAAAAGCAAGGATTTGACTTATTTTTATGAAGGCTTTTCATAAGCCCCCATTGCTCCACTTTTTTAGTCTGGCAGCAAGCGCGGTACCCTGCATGACTGGACAGCCACAATATTCGTCTTCCCCGCAATGGTGGTGTGTTAACAGAATGCTCAGGGCGAGCCTACATGCAATCATAACTCAAGTGTTAAAATATACTCGCCTCTTTGGTTTCATTTCCATTTTTATTCTGAGTTTTTGGTTTTTGAAATTTTATGAAGAAAATAGTGAAAATATGAAATGAAAAATTGAAAATAAGATTTTATTATTTTCATTAGTTTTAATATTTCCCTCATAAAATTCTGAAAATATAGATTATAGAAAATGACGGGAAATGAAAACAGGTAACCAAGCAGGCCATAAGAAGTTATGAAGAATAGGATAAATGCTAAAAGCTAAATAACTCTACCAATTCAAAAGCAATCAACAAATAACATAAAGAGTTAAGGTTCATTTTGGTTCTTGAAATTGTGTGTGCGCTTCATTCTCTGAACTTAACAAATTATCAATTTAATTCTTGAAATGGCAAAATCTTATTCAAGTTAGTCTTTGGAGTAATGTTTGCGATAACTAATTTGAATTATCAAAAGAACTTATTTGAATAACTTTGTCAGGATTAAATAGTTAATTTCTTAATTTCAGGAAATAATATGAATGCCACAAAAAATTTCAAGTACCAAAACTAACCTTTACTCTAACATAAAGTTTTCTCGAATCTTTATGATATGTAGCAACAATGTCATTCCTATTCGACTATGTCATCTACATACACATATCAAAACTGCAAACCTAAGCTCAATTTTTCGTTTTTTTTCTTAATACCAAAACCAACCTAACTTAACTGCAAAAATTCACCTTAGCATCGCGGTGATTAATGATGAATTTCCCTATTCCTTCTTGAAGAACAACACGAGCGATGGCGAACTTCCTTCGACGATGCCGATGATGGTCTGAGTGGCGAATCCGTTGGGAAGCCTCAACTTCACGAACTTCCTGAGGTTCTGCGTTTCTGGCTCAGGAGAAGCAACGACATGGCTGAGATAACGAGGGATGTTGTTGTTGTTTTTGTTTTTGTGGGGAAGCGTGAGAGGGAGATTGAAACGTGAACTAAGAAAAACTTTTGAAACGAATTTGAAATATCACTAAAAGAAAAGGGAGGAAATTAAGGTTTTTACTTTAGAAATAAAGAGTTTAATTTTGATGAATTGATAATATAAAACTATTTTACATTATCATCCAATCAAAACATTTAGTTTGGATGGCTTTTCAAATACTAGGTATAAAAGTCAACTATCATGGTTTATGTGGCAATACATGATTGAATAACTGTGTAAAAAAGTTTTACATTGTCAGTGCATGGCAATTAAATCCAAAAATAAAAGGCATAAATATATATTTCTGATCTATAAAAATATAAAGATATTTTTTTCAGCACCTATGATAGTTTTAAGAGTACTTATATGCATGATCAATGAGTGGTTATTATTTAACCATTAACCCCACTACTTTTAAATATATGTTTTTTTCTTCCTACAAAATTGTACATGTGGGTTAATCTTAATCATTAACTCTTATAAGGCACCAATACCTTTGATAAAAAAAAATTGAGGGTACTAGAAAAACTCCCTAAATATAAGTCATTTTTATTTGAGCCCCTCTAAAATAATTTTTTGGGTTTTAATCCCCCATTTTTAGAGTATTATGTTTTTAATCCCTATGTTCTAAATTTAAGTCACTATAAGTAGTTTAAGATGTGCATTTAATCTTTATTAATATAAAAAAAATTATCTTTATAAATATCTTAAAAATCTTCCGTTGATCATTACAAATATCTTTTACTTAAGAGTACAAATAAATGATAAGGACTAAAAACTTAATAGTTAAAAAATAAATAGCTAAAATAAAATATTTACACCAAAATAAAAAAAAATTAAAAGGTTGAATTTCTGTTGATGGGAACAAGAAGAAAAAAAAAGAGTTTAATTTAAATGCACAATCAATGTAAAATAATTTTACACAAATATCCAATTATATTTTATTATATCAGAAAAAACTCAATCATCTACTACCCAATCACATCTGCAAAAATGTGAATTAAGAAAAGTAATGTATGTCAAGAGTTGAAATTATAAATTATAGCATGAGTCGTCCTTAATATGGATTTGGATAATTAATGAAAATAAAGGTGTTTTTTTTCACAAGGAAAATAGAGGTTAATAAAAATTATTATTTTAAAAGAAACTTTGTACGAGATTGATTAATATGAAAATATGGTTGATAATCATAAAACTAGGTTAACAATTTTGCATCCATAAGAGTGTGTTTAGTATGTTGTATTAGGCATGATAGTATAAGTTTATACTATACGTTATGCTCTTATACATTATTTGGTAAACATTATATAATCTTATACATCATAACCCCCTTATACGTTAAAATGTTATATAACTTAATACAGCATAAGAATGTCGTATTAGGTCTGATTAGCTTTTAACATATAAGGTTACTTTTATTTTTAATATTTTATTAAAATAAAATAATTCTTAAATAAATAATAATAAGTAAATATTTATAAATAAAATTATTTCATAATAAATAAATATTATTAACAAATAATATATGATATCAATCTGCCTATATATAATAAAAAAAAGTAATTATAATGAATAAATATTTAATAAAATAAAATAATAAATACTAAATAGAAATAAATATTTAAAATAAATAATAAATAGTATGTAATATATAAAGTAAGGATCAATAATAAAAATATTTTGAGTTAATATTTATTTTAAAATTGAAATTTAAATAATTATAATTAAAAATATAAAATATTAAAAATATATAAAAGAGTTATTTAATATTTATATAATTTATTGAAATAATAAATAATTATAAATATTGAAATAAATAATAATATTTAAAATCAATTAAATTTTAATTAATAAATATTTACCTAAATATGATATTTAAAAATTATATTTAAATCATTAATAAAATATTTTATTTTATTTTATATTTAAATAAAATATTAGAATTATTTATAAATAAATAATAATATTATAAAATATAAAATATAATATCTTATACAATGTTACACCAAACATTATATAGTATTAAAAGTCTATCAAGTTTTATCCTATTAAGTTTTATCCTATAGATTCTTATTCTATCCGATGTCAACACTTAAGTGAAATTGAGGGAGTGCCACGAAGATTGAAATTTCATGACCTCATCACATTGTTACGTGCAATTGCTAGATTAGTACAATCCAATGCGCTCTCAATCTAAAATCGCTTTAAAATGACAAAATCAAAGGTAATTGAGCATTTTGTGGTGCTTACGAAGCATTCCAAGTTCATTAAATCAACTTCAAATCATTGTTCATAAGCAATTGATCCGCCCCACCTCTTCACCCGGCTCCCTGCTTCTTCAGCCTGTGAAACATCCATTGGCAACAAATTAAACAAAATAACAATTTGTTAATTAGTATATAAATAACAATTAAGAGATCGCTAAATTTGAAAAGTACAAACCTCTTTTCTCCAGTTGGTTATTGAAGTGACAACTATAAGGATTATGGTCTGCAAGGTTATGCCTCCAATCATCCCTCCCCAAATACCCTGATGATGCAATAATAAATTGCAAAACAATCATCACTAAAAATAAAACAGTAATGGCATGGGTAATGCTATATAATAAGAAAAAATCAACAAAATTTTTTATGGAAGATGAGAGTGACAATTAGATAAAATAGGATAGTGCAGCTTATTTATTCATCTAAAATTTAACATATATATTACATCATTATAACAAATGAATTTAGATAAAAAATTATGACCCTCTATTAATTTTCTAATATTATTGATTAGTACAAGAATCCTTATTGATATTTGTACATTATTCTAAGCTAGTTAGTAATTTCATGAGGGTAGTGATAGTTCATCACCTGAGCTCCAAAATTAAACGTGAATCCCAAGAGTATCCCTAATGGTAATCCAACAATATAGTAGCACCCAATGTTGATGTATGCTACAAGATATTGCCACCCAGCTCCAACAGCAACACCTAAAACCAGGTACAGAAGCACAATCACTGTGACAAATCTAGAAAATTTTAATATTGGGTCAAAGATAATATATTAATATAAAAATAAATGAAATATATTGTATCTTATTATTTGGTCTCATTTAAAATTAATATACATTTACCCCATCTCTACTAATGTAAATTCATCTCTGTACCGACACACTTTTTTTTTCTGTGTTCTTTATATATATATATATATATATATATATATCCAGTCGATATAGTTTGACAAAAAAATTTAACCTTAAACATGCAAATCAAAATTTGACATGCGAAAAATTGTGTGAATCATTACAAATACACATGTCTAATGTATGTAGATGAAAATTTTCAATCTTTCGGGGACTAACCGGATAGAACTGGTTGAAGGCTATTTAGAAGTACTGTGACACCTAGCAATGTAGCAAGCTTAGTTGTTTCCTTGGCAACTGCAACACTTGTGGTAAACAAGTAGGGAAAGTATTGCCTTGTTGTGAGTACTAGGATCATGGCAACAACCCCTATGGATACTGAGGTGATGGAAACCACCAGCACTGAAAATCTGGCAGCCTTATAATCACCAGCCCCAAGTTCATTTGATACTCTCACACTGTTCAAAAATCAAAAATCACAATTGCAAGTTCTTCAGAATTGTCATTAATCACACTATAAACTTGCTTAGAAGAAATAGAAAATTAGAAAGAAATCAAATGTATAAACTATATTGATTTACTTCATTTATAGAAGCATGCAGAATTCCTATCTGGAGGATTTGATATGTTGTGATGTAGCAAGAAACTGTTCTGAGAAAATTAAGGAGCAGATAGATAGATAGATGATCACCTTATTGCAGCATTGAATCCCAAAGCAATCATGACATCCCAGCCTTGTATGTTCATACTGCAAACAAGGGACAAGTAATTAGTAGGAACAAGGTTAGACAACTATGAGGTTTTAAATGCTTGCTTGGATAGCAATTTTTTTTAACTGAGAATGAAAAATTGAGCTTCCCAATGCACTGTCCAAAAGTACATTTGACAGTAAAACAAAACATAGCCTAATATGTCAAGCTTATTGATCCTTGAATTGATAACTATGTTGTACTATTTTATTTTAGCTAATAAACTACCTTTGATTTTTGTTAAAAAGTTTTGACAATATTATTCTAAATGTCTAGCATTACTATATTAGTAATGATCATTCATTGTAAATTTTATTATGCTCTCTCATTATAATTATAATGCAGTTGGATGATGTGTGCACATTGACTAAGCAACAAGCTCAGTTTTGAAATGTGAGCACAGCAAAACAGGAGATTTCATGCACATATATATGCACAAACTGGTAAAATGTTTTCACCTTCACATGGTGAAGTAAATTGAAAATTGAGTTAAAATCTAGTGCACATGAGAATTTAGATGAAAGGAGAGGGTAAAAGAATTTTTTACCAAATAGATATGGCATCAACAGACACTAGAGGGTTTTTCAAATGTCCTGTTATCACCACCAGTATCATCAAGTACCAAAACTCCAAGCTGCCATCACATGAATAGAATTCACTTTTGAAATCATATTAAAAACCAATATATTTAAGGGTATATATTTTTTGTCAAAAAGGTTTCATTCATTAATAATAATTAAAAAAAGCTTAAGTCGAGGTACAAAATAAAATTTGAATACAATACAGAAATTCTAATGATATCGAAAGCCTTAAGTCTAGAAAATTACTAGGTACAAAATATCATTGTTTATGCCTTTTATAAATAAGAAAAGTACTTTTACTTTTTCTTACCTTTGTGTAATTCATTTGGAAAAGCCTCTCAAAAAAGAGAATTGGAAAATAATCCTGTTGCTTTCTTTAAAAGCAAGTCAAAAGCTGCTGAACTTTTTTTTTTTTTGTCTTGAAATTACTTTTCTTCGAAAAATCATTCATAAACACCTTTTGTCAAAGAGGGATTATTGGTAAATGAAGTGAGGGAAAATACCATAACATAATAGCTGAGGCCAAAGAAAGCTTCACAAAGCCAAACAAGTCAACAAATGCTAGCCATGAGAATCCACCCCAAGCACCATCAGATTTGGTGATGAAAATGTACAATAATTGCAAAATCACATTTAGCCACCATGATGCGTTAAGAGTAAGTGCTGCTCCAGGCAAGCCCCATCCCAGCTTCAATATTAGGAGCCAACTGAACACTACATGCAGCACCAATACAATTGCCGATATCCATAACATCACTAGGACTTTCCTCTGTGCCTGTAAGAACTTTTGGATTGGAAAGTTCAAAGCGTAGGCAAACAACTGGGGTATCATCCACACAGCAAATTTTCCTACACAACAAGAAAGAATTTAATTTTGCTTAACTAGCTAGAACTTTTTAGATTATTTTTAGTTATATGTCTGTAATTTATTTTGCTACTCAGCTAGTATAAAAGAGTTTTTATGATTTCATTCACTTATATGTAAGAAATTTCAAATAGCATATGCAACATTTAAACACTTTTATATTGATATGATAATGCGTTATTGAATGTGTGTAAGACTCTTACAATAACATTGTATCAAATTTTAATACCCGACAAGTAAACTGTTTAATTTTTTTAATATTGTGATACATGATTATATAATAATATATTTTATAACCTGTGTGAAAAACCCAAAATGATTTTTCTAAGCAGAGCACTGGCTACGGATTCTCAAAAAAGTAAGTTTATAAACTTTATATTGGACCCTACATCTTAAGATCTTAAAAGACAATTTTTCATGAAAAGCTTTGAAATCCTTAAACAATGTCTTAAGGAAGGCGGTTAGAAAATCCCATTTTGTAATTAATTTGGATAATATGTGTAGAATAGAACTAACCAGCAGCATCTGAGATCTCAGTAGTTTCTCCAAAGAGCTTCAAGATGGAAGGTGACCAAATATACAAAGGTACTAAAATAAGGGCAGTAGTCAACAGGATGACCCATGATCTTTGCAGGTACACCCCTAACATCCTGATCTGACCAGCACCATATGCTTGTCCGCATAGCGTCTCCAATGCACTCCCCATACCCAACTACTCTCAACAAAAATAAAAATAAAAATTAATAAACATTCCCTCAATTTGAGAATAGCACTAACTTGGTTGTAACAAATCCTTTGTGCTCAGAAAAATTGAGAATGGCAACACCAAACTACATTATGTATACTTATTAAGTCAAATTTAATCACATTATGATATAATCACATTATGTAACAAATCCTTTGGGGCGTATCACATGAGAAAATGTGGTTTATTATAAGAGTGTAAGAAGCAAATATGGACTATACAACCATATATGGATAGTCAAAATTTACTCTACTTACTCTTACAATAAATCACCTTTCTCATTTGAGTGATTCATATATATATATATATATATATGGGTTTGAATCATCTAAAGTGAGGATCTCACTTTAAGAGTATCTCAGTTTAGAGTGTAAAATAAAGAGATTTTACCTTTGGATCAATCAAATTAGAAGTGAGATCTTTTTCACTCTATTGATCTAAAGGTAAAATTCCTCACTTTATTCTCTAAAGTGAGATTCTCATGTTAGAGGATCCAAATCCTATATATATATATATATATATATATACACACACACACACACATACACACTGCAAGTGCACAATATTTTACACTAATATTAAGTATTAACCATGTTCGGACTCCTTTAATAACAAGTTAGTTTTATAATTGAATGATTGTATAGAAAAACTTTATACTTACATTATTTCATAATTATGCATTACTACTAATAAAGGGGATTCCCCAAAAAAACTGTAATTTGGTGCACAATTTTAGTTTTCCAATTATGCCATTCTAACTTCTTACAATTTACACATGTTTGAAAAATATAGGTAAAATAGTAAAACCATTTATAAGGCTAGCTAATATCTCTTAACCAGGAGTTCTTTTAAGCAACTTCAAATATTGGAAACAGTTTGAAACCACCGAAACCATCAAAGCATTGTTTCAAACCAACCACTATGACTTAAATAAATAAATATTTTAAAAAGTAAAAAGATAAATATCACAAATAAATATAAAAAATGCAACTTGGCGCTAGTATCCTACAAATACACTCTAGGGATATGTTTGGTAAAGGGATTAAAAATGGCCGAGAAATTTTAATGGAGGAATTTCATGTATAATTATTCATGAAAATTTACATCATACTCTTATCCTCTAACTAAACCCACATTGGTATGCTTGGTTGGAGATAAATTTTTCATTGATGAGTTTCTTAAGTAATTTTATACAGTTTATCTATAAAAATTTACTCAATATTTTTACGTTGTAACCAAACATGCCTGCTGTAAAAATGTTTTACATGAATATACAACTGTACTGTTATATAAACAAAATATTCGGCTCAATCACACAATGTAAAACTCTTTGACGACGGCAGTGGATCAAAGTTAATCACATGATGAACAAATGTGAAGGCAATTGAATATACATATACACACAAAAGTTGGCTACCATGACACCATAGGCTAGGCCAGCAATGACAGAGATTCCAACAGAAACAGCTGCAAGGTCAAGCTCATCGACCAGACCAGTAAATGTGAGAGTGAGGGCACCAAGGGAGTACTGACACAAGGCAGTGAACATCGCTGGAGCTGCTAGTTTCCATAGCTTCTTTGACTCAAACCCAAAACCCTGAATAAAGTTAAGAGGCTTTTCATCCTCAGCATTAGCATGGTTGTTTCCACTGTTATCAAGTAATGTAGTGTCTAAAGGCATGGTTATACTATGTTATTAGCTAGGTTAGTTCCACTATATGAATAATGACTCACTTACTTGCTACTCTTTTTTGGGATTTCAAATGGCCTTTGAATGTTAAAGACGGGTTGCTCCAGCTTTATTGGAGATGAGGAATCTTGTTGTAACTTTAATGAAAATGAGAATGGCTCAATAGGAAATCATAGTTTGAATGGTGGGTGGTGGTCAATGGTCATGCCTTTCCCGTGAATATTGAACATACCATACTCGCGGTTAGATAAGCCGGGGGTTGGGATAGCGACAAGTGTTAAGTCATGATAAATTAAACATACGTGTAAGGTGTAGGTGGTGGAGACAGAATTGGTCCCTCATGAGAAATGTCTCAATTTTTTTGGTCTTGAACTTCTGATTTAAAAGAATTTTACATTGTTATTTAATACTAAATTTCTATATAAAGAAATTTCTTATTTTACATTGTTTTATCCTTGAAATTTCTATTTTAAGGTGGTTTTATATTATTATTCAATCATATGATTTTCTTGTTTGGTTGCCCAGAAGATATATCATTATTAGAGCGGTGATTACTCCACTTGTAGTTCAAAGCTCACTCATGTGGATAGACCACAAAACACTACTTGATTTTCATGGGTCGAGATCAAATCTCACATCTTATGATTAAGAGACAAGGCTAGCAACTAACCATGGTAACACTTCGTGATTTCGATCATATGTTTTTATTTGTAAGAGACCTATTAAGATAGTATGCTTGAATCAAACACTATTCATACATAATTGAATAACTATGTAAATCCATCATGCCGTCATCGTTTTAAGAGTTAAATGTGTAATCAACATGTGGTTTATTTTTACATGAAAAAAAAACATTAAATCTAATATGCAATAAGATAATTAGTAATAATAAATATAAATTCATCAATAAGTCAATTGAAACTTCTAACATAATTTATAAATTTATTGGTATTTCAACTAAATTAAAGTCTCTATATAATTATTTGTACTTGATTTTTCAAAGGTGTGTTTGTGAGAAAAGGGAGAGAATGAAAGTAAAATTTTAAAAGTTTAGCCTACAAACCCCTCCTCTTTCCTTTCTTAACTCAAACAAATCCTATATTCTAGTAGTTTATACAAAATACAAAACTAATGTCCAGATATCAGCATGGCTAACTTATTAATTACGATTAAAAAGTTGACTTGGCTGAAATATAGAGAACTTTTTTATATTTTGATCCCTTCATGTTTATTTTGAACATGACCGTGTTATGTTAAAACAGAGATAGACTCAAAACACACTTCAAATTAAATGAGTGGAGTCTTCTTTAAATTTATAGGACACAATTTAAAGTATCTATGTCTATTTTTTATTATCATGAGTGGTGATGTTCAAATCCAAATTTTTGTACTCTACCGAAAAGAAATTTTGGATTGGACTTGAGGGTCCCCTCTCTTTCCCACAGAGTATCAAATCCTTTCGTTTTATATATTATGGGTTGGTTGCATGATTTATTGATTCATGTCTTTGTAGTTGGTGGGTAACAATAAGTCAATAACTCCGCGGGGGTTGGCATGTGTGAAAAAGGGGCACTGGTAGCTGTGTGCGGTCTGGTGAAAGACACCTGCAGACGGTTAGTGAATACTAGAAGTTTGGTAGGGCGTGAAAATATTCTTTTTTAATAAAATATACCGTTTATTTGCATCACCAAGATTGGACAAAGGTTTACATTAATTGTATAGTACAACTCTACTCTTTTTATCTAGGTTTAAATCGGCTATATAAATTAATCAAAAAACAAAAAAAAAAATAGGCTATATAAATATTTGTAGTAAAACACAACTTAGAATAACTACGGCCAAACTTTATCTCACTAAATATGTACGTTTAAAAATAAAATAAAAAATTATGGATTAGTTCTACATGTGATTTTATATATAAAACATATTTATGAAATTTTATCCCTCATTTTTACCTATATATCAAAGACACAATAAATAAGATCCACTAAATGGATTAAACGAGTTTTTATAAGTATTTTGTTTTATTTTTTAGTACATCAAAATTTGAAAATAATAAAATTTAAACCTATAATCTCATGCATATTATACAAGACCTCGACCACTTATCAGCCCTAATAGCTTAGTCCTCAGTATTCTATTGTAAAAATAAAGCATGACATGGGCAATTTTATTTATTTATTCTAAAATTGTGTAGAAAAAATAAAGAAACGTAATTTTGGTTAAAGGTGTAAGCGGTCAAACCAACTGATGAACTAGATGAATCAAAACCAATTCAATTAGATTGGTTCGATTCTGGATCAACTCATTGGGTTAATCAATTCGGATCTAATTATTTACTCTTCTTCTTACTATTATTATTATTCTTCCTCTTGTTCTTGTTGTTGTTGTTGTTGTTGTTGTTGATTATTAACTATAACAAAGTCACTAGCATTGGTCTAGTGGTGAGGGGGTTTGGATAGAAAATATGAAATTCTAGGTTCAAATCTCATTGCGCACAATGTAATCTTCAAAGTATTAAAAAAAAAAGTTATAACATTTACTCATATTTATTATTTATTTACCATTTACTATCATTATTATACAATTTGAGGCCCAAATGAACGTCATATCATTGTCACTGCAAACTTATGCTGCATTAGAATATAGCATCTTAACATGTAAAAATTTACTTATATAAAATTTTGATATTTTACAATTTAGAGTATTTTTATTGAGTTTTGAGGTAAAAATTGAAAAAAAATAATGAACAGATAAATCAAATGACCCGATCCAAACCAAACTGAAGTTGATTGGATTATTAGTTTGGTTCAGATTTTGCAAATGAAATCATAAGTCCGAACCAATTAAAAAGTTATCAGTTCAAATTCATTCTTTCCTCAAATCCAATCCGAACCAACTTGTTTACACCTCTAATTTTTGGTAACTTTATTGGTTCCAATTGGCAAAGCCTTGAGCTTAGTTCACTTTAAGCAAAAGCATGTCAAACTATGGCATCCAAGGTTGGAATTTCAATTTATGAAAGCTTAGAATAGCGGGTGGTGAAGTCACAACACACTAGAAAATAGAAATAAAGTAAATAATTTGTAACTATATCCTACTAGCATTTCTGATCCTTCACTTAAAAAGGGGTTCAATCTTGAAGATATGGTAAATATGTAGAGCATAATAAATATGAAGCACCATAAAGTTTTCAACCCATTTTCCCAAAAAAGGAGAATCTCACTTCTGAAGGATCTTCAACCAAATGGAGTCCGGATAGTGGATATGTACTATGATAGAGATGATTGTAGACAAGAAGGTTCGGCTACCCAAACCTCTAATCTACCGGAATTTTACTCTGACCAGAAGGACAGCTAGAAAGCTGAAGCTTAAAATTGTCGAAATTAATTAACCAGCCATAAACTAAAAAGACAAAGAAAACACGATTACAGGACAGATAATTTTTCCTCATTTCCGATTGTTATGTAAGTTGACGGCTTCTTGCATAGACTTAACCAAAATTGATTGAACATTTCTTCTAACTATGATGATTTTCCAGGCAAATTGAATTAATTATTATAGACAGCATCTAAACATATCTGATCCATAATTTTTGAACATATGATTTTTTGTGACGACTTTTCCTGCAAATTGCCTTACTTACACTGGATTTCTAAACATAATTCCTATATTAAATTGAAGGATAAGTTATACCTCCTAAAACTTAGTGATATTATACATGACACATCTCGATTAGTCATCCTTGCATTAGCACCTATTGTAAGGATACTCAGTGTCATATTAGCAACATACCCAGGGGTGTTCGATATGTTTTAAAAATTAAAGGATGTTGAGAGTATATACATGCAATCTCAAGGAAGATCAGTGTATAGCATTACAAATTGAGAAATATCATGCATAATATTATCTGACCTCACCAGAGCTTATTATAATTTACTATAAACTGAATTTAATTTTGATATATCATTAGATATCAAACTTCGTTGCAGCTTCTTACTATCATAGATTCCAATGATAGCATAGTTTTGAAACACACAGTAGGTTCTTCCAACCTAGAATGCCATGGCTTCTTAGTTACAAGTTATTAAAAGTGTAAAAAGTTAAAAAACACGAGTCGTGGAAGATATACATTCACCAACTAAAAAAACAGAAAATGATAATTACATTTAAGAATTCAAAGATAGCATTAAGAAGGTTCCAGGTAAATAATTTCAGCTCGTCCTGAGGCTCTCCTGAACCGCAATAACTCTTTCATCAACTCTGTCCCTCCGTTTAGAACAGGCTTCACAGTCATCCTTTCTAGAACCGGAGAATATAGAAGCAGAAAACTGATAAAATCCAATTCAGATTTGATACCAGAGATGCCATCTATCCTCACATATCTCAGTTGCATGACTGGACAGCTACAATACTCGTCTTCCCCGCAATAGGGGCGTGTTAACAGAACAGCCTGCTCCTCGGGGCGAGCCTACATGCAATCGTAACTCTCAAGTGTTAAAATATATGCGCCTGTTTAGTTTCATTTCCATTTTCATTTTGTGTGTTGTGTTTTTGGAATTTTGTGAAGAAAATAGTGAAAACATGAAATAAAAATTTGAAAACAGGACTTTATTATTTTTAATATTTCCTTCACAAAATTCTGAAAACATAGAATATAGATAATGATGGGAAATGGAAACAGTAACCAAACAGACCCTAAGAAGTTCTAAAGAATAGGACAAATGCTCAAAGCTAAATAACTCTACAAATAAGAGAGTATAATAACTGTATATAAATATCAGAATCTGAATATGCAACTGCAAATTAGTCAGCAAAATCAAGCCACACTAGACTTAAAAGTGAGTACTCACCAATACTTCTAGTTCTTGTAGATTAGGAGAGCTTCTTAACAAGCATAGAGCAGTTGAAATTTCCTTTGAATCACTGAAGTTCATGCGTATGGAGAGATAATTCAGATCAATGCATGGTCTAGGAAGTTTGGGCGGCACAATCCCTACTGCCAAATACTGGAGCAGACAGAAGAAATAGAAGAAATAGCGCTAAATCAGAATATTACAGATCAAGCGTTGCATGCACATGAGCATGGTTCATTTTAAAAGTGTCATCATGAATGCAAGGTATCAGAAGACTGAGGTCACATCAATGCATCAAATTTTGTAGGAAAAAACTAGCATTGCACCATTCCTATAATTTAGTTCAATATTTGAATGCTCAAGAATTAGAAAAAAGTCCTAATCTAATTTCATGCTATCAGAATCGTACCTTTAAAAAATAGCTTTGAACCTCCAGCCTTCGTACATGAGGTAGATGGACAAAAATTTGAGCAAATTGCTCGAACTTCCATGCAATCTTTGATTGGTTTCAATGTTCAAATACAAACCAATGGATACCACAGCTAATTGGAAAGTGTTCTCAAAGCTAATATCTTCAAATTTACCTCCAATGTCAAAAAGTTGAAGATTAGGCACATCAATATTAAGATGAGTGAAACCTTCAAAGTTCATCAATGTCAACCGTTCAAGCAAAGGGCAGTTCGATATCAAGTTTTCAAACACATCTTGGGCCAAGGTAACATGCTGCAGATCAAGACTCTTCAAATTCCTGAAGCCTTGAAATGTTGATGGAGGTTTAAGCCAGCAGTTAAATAATTCTAGATGAATTAAACTTTGACAACCAAATAAGCACGAGGGTATCTTATAGCGTGGCCCTTTCCATATTTCAAGCACAAACTCTTTGATAGACCTTCGGGTTAGATGAAGAGTCCAACGATCAATATCAACCACACCAATGAGATCACGATGGGAGAGCTTGAACTTGTTGATATCCCCAGAATGGAGTAGAAGTACATGATCAATAATTCTCAAAAGCTTGCTCTTGGCATTTGTATGATCTTGGGAAGCTACAGAGAGACACTGGTTATCAAACACGAGATTTGGTATCGTGGCCCATTTGTACCTCCATTTGCTAGATAAAACACTTGTCCTCACTGCTTCCCTGATTGACAAATGTGAGAGAATTTGGTCTATAACATGACCTGGTAAGCAACTGATTCTATCTGGCTCCACATCTGTGAGGCAAGGGGGCTGGGATTGTTCTCTTCGCTGCAGATATTTAAACAAAAGGACACAGAAATCAGGAAAAAAACTATGTTGCTCTCTATACACAAGGGTTTTAGGTCCATTGCAAACCATATTATAAGCCAAAATTCGGTTCCCAAAACATCCAAATTATTTACTCTTTTTTAATTCAAAGAATAATATGGCATAATTAAAAGGATCATTTCAGTACAATGTCTAAATTTTGTACAAGCAAAAGTTTTTCCTTATCAGAAGCCACAATGGCTGCACAGGCCACAATATTGCTTTAGTGTTGCTTGTGGCAATTTGGCAACTCCTACCTCCATTCTGCTTCAAGGTGTTATTGGAAGGAATGGTACTGACAAGTTATATGGACACTATATGTCTACTCCATATACACCCCTCATATTTTGTTTTTATTTCTACATCATCACTCCTAACAGAAGGTCGTAAACTGTTCCTGGATTAGTTCTACAATAACTCCATACTATTAGGCTCTTAAACACACATTTTTTATCACAACTAAGTGCAGCATCTAGGTAATTGCAAATAATTAATCATGACATATTGTTGAAAATTTTATGTCAAGGATATCTGATTCATGTCAATGTATCAAGCTTTTGATGATCAATTCACCACCAAAACAACAACAAGTAATGCAAGATATGACTCTTGACATTGAAACCTTGTGTAAACTAAGAGAAAACAGTAAGTCAACATTTCTATATGCAACCTAAGCGATGCACTCCATTAGAAGATCACAAGCCGGGAACATATTTTGTTTAAGCATGTCCAAACAAGAAAAACAATTACACTCAAAACACAAACTGAGGTTGCCCAGCTGCCAGAGAAATATTCAATTTAGACAGTGGATCCTCTCCTGTGAAAATTTTTCACATAAAAATGCATATTTTCACTATTGGGGTGTGTTTGGTTTGGGGTAAAAAATGGTGTGGAAATGGGCAAGAAAAGGAGTACGTAAGATGATCTTTCCACCTCATTTTTACTCACCAACCAAATACGTCCTTAATTAAACCTCCTAAGTACTCCTTTTGCAAGCCCATCTTCTTGATCAATGGTGAAAACTCACAAATATAATCAGGTCATCTAAAATTTTTCACATGAGAAGGATACATTGCCCTTCAATTGATCTTCTTTCATACCTCAATTTTTACCCAAACAAAAACAGAAACTCATAAATAATGCTATTATTGTAATTACAAAGACGCAGAAGAGTCTCAGAAAGTTACCATGTTAAGCTACCAAGTAATTCCAGGCAAACCCACGCAGTAATCTTCACAATCATAAGTGACTGCTACAACAAACAAACCCCACAAAAAAATAAAAGATAAAAAACTTTAATTTATTTAATCAGAGTAGCAGTAACTAACTAACAAGTGAAAACAAATAATATGCGCACAGTAAAAACCTAATAGAAAGTCGTGAAGCTACGAGTTAAATTTAAGAAGTGTTGGGCAATTAGAGACAAATTGATTGGGGGGCATCAATTGGAAGAACCCCAAAAGCGTGTTTCAGTTACCAAAAGAATCGGATCGTAGAGAGAGAGAGAGAGAGAGAGAGAGAGAGAGGGGTTGTGATCCGAGGGTGATGCGTAGAGTCATAGAGGTATGTATAGTTATAGGGATTGAATTAGGGATCAACTGCACTGCAATAATCAGATTGAATCAACGGAAGGGAAGGGAAGGGAAGTGAAGGATTAGGGTTTAGGAATGCTGGGGTACTTACCTGTTCATACAGTGTGTCTGTTCAGTACAGTGCAAGGGGAGTGAAGGATCCAGAGCCGGCGTGACTACATGTGAATTTAATCTCTTAAACTTTTAAGATGTAGTAATTGATTTCTTTGAACTTTTACAAATATGGATTTTAGCTAGAGTAGATGTACTATATGTGGCGTGTGATTAGTGAAATTATTTTTCATTCATTGGAAAATCATTCTTAGGAATAACTTTCATCGAAATGCAATGTAGAGGTATTTGGTATGCAAACTGAATACCAAAAAGCATTCTAGGAATAAGAAGGTCCAGTGACAACTAGTGGTGGTCCGACCTTGATTGCCGATGCTTTGAGATCTAATACCATTTGATAGTGGTCCAACATTGGACGATGATGGTTTGACGATTGTGATAATTGTTAAGGTTTAGGATTTTGGGGTAATTTAAGGGGTTGTTTTCCTAAAAACAATTTTTAGTTTTCATAGTTTTCAATTTTCTTCACAATTTTAAAAACTAAAACTGTTTTCATCAAAGCGAATAAGGTTACTTTTTCAAGTTATAAAACATTTTCATTCCCATGAGAACACTCCTATGGGGTGAGAATAAAAATGAGTAAATTTTCACTCTCAGGAATATAACTTTATTGTGAATGCTTTTTCTACACGCGAACCAAATGTGGAAAAATCTTTTATTCCAATGCTAATTGTTGGAAATGTTAAAGCATTTTGCAAACCACACGCCCCTTAATTTGAGAGTAAAAGTGTAATCTCCCGAATAAATTATGTTCTTACATAATATTTGTGGGACATATCAAGTGCCGATATATTCTCATTGAATGTAAATATAAGATGCAAAACAAGTGAAATTTACGTACCATAATAATAAATGAAAATATATTAATATGATATTCTATAAATATTATGTACAAATAATATTCTTTTAGATTAATAATGGCTAAGAACAGTACATAATATACATTAAAACTAAACTTTTTGTAAATATATTTTTCATTACAGTACAAATAGTATGCTCATCATGTGTTATTTTTACAATAAATAGTCCCTCTTTAAATTTTAGACATTTTGTTTCATTTATGCACTTTATTAAACCCATCACTTTAGAGGAATCAATAAATTACATTATAAAAACAATTTTGTATGGAAAAAAATATTAAAAAAAAGTCGACTAGTACTTTGCATCTCTGCCACGTATAGTGGAAAAGGATTAATGATGACGTGTCGTCATTTGCTTCATCATTTGCCCTTCTGAATTCTTTGGCTTGCATCTGTATTACTCTTCAATAGCGTCAGCGCTCTAGAGGAGTTCGTATACTTATGGCATTTGTCTACTAAGTCTACTCGTATGAATAGGTGGAAACGTTCTATAGGCGGCAAACTGTATTAGAAACACACTAATCATCACGTTTTGGATTATCCTTTCCCATTTTGGACTCCAGTCAAAGAATTAAACCCTATGGCCCAGTGCCTAAAAAATTATATCTTTTAACATGCTCAATGATTTAGAAATCAAGAGCCAATCTTAGGATAATTAATCACTTAATTCAGTTAATTGTTTTAAGGCATTCAACATTTGGTTTCTTTAACCAAGGTATTAAATGAAGGACTAATATCGCAAAGAGGTATTAAATATGAGTATTGTAAACACAATTATACAAATTAACATATTGAAAGTTATAACCCCATAATAGACTAATCTCAAATTAAATTGATTAGAATTTAATAATTTTCAGTTAGTGCTAATTTTTTGGACACGTAATTACTACTAATTTGAGAAAAGGAATTAGTTAGTTAAAATTAATTTGATATCACAATAGATAATCAATATTACTATCAAAATGTTTTTCAACACCTAATGAAACACTCACTTTTAAGTATTGAAACACTACTTTATAACTATAAGGTTTAACACAATTGAGTGAGATTGATTCACGATAATATGTATGAATTGGAGAGGATATCATGACCAAAAATAAAATCCACATCTTTTATTTACACCTCAAGGAAATTAATTGTTGTGTTCAACGTCAAAAACATTGGATTCTCCCAATGGATAATGGATATATGTCATAAATTGGGCTTTTCTTTCATCAAAATCAAAATGACATACAGAACCCGAAAAGTAAAGATTTGGAGCCATAGAACAAAATTGCTCTGGCCTCTGGTCACTCCTTTCGTTGACATTAATCCTAAACGTGTTATAATAGTCAGACTTGAATAAAGTTGCTTGACGTAAATTGCATGATGCGTGCGATAGTGTAGCCCAATGGTCCTTTTCAACTTTGTTTTAACTTCTCTTCAATTGTCAACTACACCCGACCTAACTCGTGAGAAAAAAACAAGACCCACATATTCGAAAATTTTGATTTAATTTGATTTACCGATCTCTAGAATGGTAGAGAAGCTCAAATAATTGTGATGCCCTATATATATATGGTCCAAAGTCAATGTTTTTAAAATCCCTTCATCTCCTTCTACCTATTTAAAAAGTGACTTTTCACTCAAAATCGATTTTTTGTCTACTCACATTTGGAAATTTCTTGTTTCTTGATGGTCTTGCCTATCACTAGCACAATATGGGGAACCAATTTCTCAAAGGGTAAGTGAAACTACATAAATATATATGATCAATTCACACATACATGGAATTGATTCATTACCTTTGATTCTCACTACTACACCTTCGAGTCTCTCAGCATGTTCCATTTTGTTTGTTCTATTTTTAACACTGAATATGCAGAGTAAATTCAAGGTCGAAGAGAAGGCCAATGGGTTTCATTCATAACCAAGCTTGGCCCTCACACATAGGGATAAGAACCGTGGACGTTGACAATGTTTGCAACTTCTCCACCCATTCAGATCTATGTATCTCCATCGTGACATGGAATATGAATAGCCAGGTGCAGCCTATGATTCTAAACATTTAAGATTTTTTGTTTGGAAATCCATAAATAATAGTTTAAACCGAGGTTGGGGTCAGCTGAATATTGGTACAATAATGAGATTATTGTCTTATGATATGATGGTTAAAGGTGAGTTTCTTTTTAGATTTTAGTTTTCTATTTTCATTTTTAGTTTTTCAGTTTTAATATTTTATGAAGAAAATACTTAAAAACTGAAAATAATTATAATTTTCAATTTTCAGTATTTTCTTTATAAAATTTTGAAATTAAAAATTGAAACTAAAACTGAAATCAAACACACCCTTATTCAAATCCTAAAAATAACCTCTCAGCTTGTAGAGTAAATTTCTTCAAACCTTATTCCATGCACCAGACCATCCTTTTATTATAGTTTGAACAAAGGTTATAAAATGACACTCCAATGCTCTCATTTTATCATTACATCAAGACTTACCTTCAATTCAAATAAAGGTTATATGAAAAAATTGCTAAAATTATGATTTGAGAATTTCCAAACAAAAAATTCAAACACGTTATCTAGCTTGTTGATTTAATCCCTTCTTTGTGTGTTAGCATGAGATCATCATCTGATTCTGTAATGTTCATATATGTATATATGTCTCTTTTTGTTGTGAATATTAGGTTTCGTTTGAAGACTTAACAGAGATGGTTGGAAGCAACCGCGAGTTTGATCTTCTAGCAGTTGGCTTGCAAGAAGCTCCACGTGGAAACAAAGTTGCAACCCTGCTGAAAGCAGCTCTGGATGGAAGTCACACGTAAGAGATTGGGCCTTTATATTATACATTAAACTCTTAATTTCTGTTTCGGCTTCTTCTGTTTTAATCCTAAGATTTAAGATAGCATTAATGCATATAAGGTCTAAATTTATCCAATTGCGGTATGTGTTGTCAACTTCACATATTGTCATGAATTATTGCAAGTGGCAGCCATTCATTATTTCCACATGATGGCATTAATGGTTATAAAGTACGTGATCATAGAAAAATTATAAGTATAAACAAATCACGTCTAGAGAATTAAATCAAGCATTATCTTCTTTCATATAGCCTTATGCCACATGCCATTTTGGGGATTAGAATAAAACTATTCTTTTAAGTGGATAATTGCCCATTTACCCACGTATTAGTTCATGCATTTATGGATATTTCACACTTTTTTTTTTTTTGGCTTTCTCATCATATATACTAAGGGTGTCCTTACAATTGAGGAATTTACCAAGACTTACAGGCTATCTAGGCATTAGGTGGCTCAATAGCAATCATAAAATATGTTTTGATATTATTTTAGAATTGAATAAATCTAATTTAACCTCAAAAGTTAGCTCAAAAAGTGAAAATTATCAGACTTATAAAGATTATTTAAACTTTATTTTTAGGAGAAGTGGGACTTTAATAGATGTGTTTGGATTAGGAGTAAAAAATGAGATAAATTTTTATTGATGAATTTTATATGTAAAAATATATATGAAGTTTATCCATAAATATTTATCTATATTTTTATTTTTTAACCAAACACACATTGAATATGGATGATGTTACACAATGAGGGAAAAAACTGCAAATCTATACATAATTTAGGTAGGTGTAAGGATAGGTATGTTAAATGAAATGAAAAAAAAAAAATAGAGACTACACATTCATATAAAACAAAAATAAAAAAAAATTATGTGGACTCGTTCTTTATCAAGAATTCTGCTTAACAAATTTAGTTATCTATATAGTAGTGTACTACCACCAAAAAAAAAATCTATAGTAGTGTATTTTTCATTTAGTAAATAAATGTCACATTCATAAAAAAAAGTTAAAAAAAATTATGTTAACTCGTACTTTATCAATAATTCTGGTTAATTAGTTATCTATAGCAGTGTACTGCCACCAAAAAAAAAAAACCATAGTAGTGTATTTTTCATTTAGTAAATAAATGTCATATTTAATGTTTCCGCTGTCCACTTCATTTACAAATGAATAAAAGGCGGTGTTCAAATTTTGCATGTTTTTATTAGTATTCTTTTATTTACGAATCATCTTTAATTTTGTCTTTGTGAACTTATCAAAATTTCTCTCTTTAATGAAGTTTGATAGGTAAAGTAATCATGGAATCTTTGCAGCTATACCTGTTTGGACCATCGAACGCAAGATCTTCAATTAAAGGTATAATTAAGATCTTATACATGCATGACCAAAAAATTAAAAAATCTTAAGGAAGGGTATATTTGAGAGAGAAGATATACTGAAGGGAAAAAAGAGGGAGGATGATTTTTTATTTTAAGAAAATACTTTTTAATTAATAATTAATTTTAAAAATATAGGATTTAATTTTGATGTATTGACAGTATAAAAAATTCTATGTGATTATCTAATCATGTAATGTCATATCAAAAATAAAAAATCCTATTTGATTATTTAATCATATAATATCATATCAGCAAATTGAGATATTTATAGTGTATCAAAATTAAACTTTAAAAATTTTAAAAATATATATCCCCTTCTCTTTTTCTTCAAATTCCTCAGTCTGAATTTTCTTATGTTACTAATCTTATGGCTTGCCTTTCTAAATGTGGTCGTTTTTGTCGTGTGCAGAATTGAAGGTGGACAAACAGTCTATTGGTGGCTGTGGAGGAATGATTGGAAGAAAGAAAGGAGCTGTAGCAATCCGCATAAACTACAAAGGCATACGGATCGTGTTCATCTCTTGCCATCTCTCCGGTAATCATTTAACGATCTCTTACTTAATTATCTAGGTGTAAGAATAAATTATAATAACTTACGTTAATTAACTATGGAACATGTATATGAAAACCATTTTCACTTTGTCTTCCTTAATTATAATCAAATTCATATATGTTCAGGGGCCTTGGATCCAAGAAATTTACAATATGTTTAGATTTTCATTTGAAACTCCAAAATTATATAGTTTGAACAAAAATTTATGAGATAAAAACTTCAGTCCAAATTATGATTATTAGAAGTTTCCTAACAAAAAGTCAAGCATGATACGAGTTGAAGTGATAAATTAAATTGTAAGTACTAACTACTAAGTTATTTTCTTTTTTGCAGCTCATGCTCGCAATGTGGAGGAAAGAAATTCTCAATGCAGACACATATCACACACCATATTTTCTAAGATTTGGAATCCGTATGCCAGACCATCCCAAATTACCGTTTGGTTGGGAGATTTAAACTACAGGCTTCAAGGGATTGATACATATCCAGCCCGAAATCTTATAGAAAAAGACCTTCACCAGGTTAATTATTTCAACAATATGTCATCATTAAGCACAAAATTAATTTTACTAAAAGAGTTCAATGTCTTAGGGCACTAGTTAAAGTGCCACGAATATAAATCTTTTTGAAGTTAATGTTCATTTTAATCCTAATTTTATATTCTTGAGTTATTTTAGTTCCTAACTTTTAAAATGAGTTCAAATTAATCCTTAACATTATAAAATGTGAGTAATATTAGTTCCTCTGTCTAATTTTATTTAACATTCCATCAAGTAAATGATTATGTGTAACGTTAAGTAATACTTTGACATACCTTATATTATATGAAGTAGAATTAAGTTTAAAATAACTTATTTTAATGTTTAAGATTACACAAAATGAGTCATTTAACTCTTCTTTTCAAATAATAAAATGACTCATTTTGTGCAATTTTATACACCAAAATTAGTCATTTTAAATTTAATTATATGCCATAAAACACATGCATGGTATGTTAATGTATCACTTAATGGTATACATCATCATTATTGACAACTTGTTAAATAAAAGTGGGATGATTAACTAACTTGATTCATATTTTGCAATGTTAGGGATTAACTAATCTAACTCATTTTAAAAGTTAGGTATTAAAATGACTCATGAGTGTAAAATTAGGGGCAAAAATGAGAATTGACTCAATTTTTTTACATTTTTGATACTTTAAGTTCAATGTATTAAAAATTTAAACATTTATTTTGCAATAAAAAAAATCCATATTTGGCTCTTTTAGTAAAATCCGTACTATAGTCAATTTTTTGAAAATCCCTCATACTATTATACAAATTATTTATTATTAGAATAATTTTTGCATAATGAATTCAAATTTAACCACCTTTAGAGGCATTTAGAAACCTTTAATGAGATGAAATTGAATTCAATCCCTTGATTTGGAATGAGTATAAAAATGAGTTAATTTAATTATTTTTACTATTTTATCCTTCATTAATAGGTCAAAAATAAAATATTATATTCAAGTAAGATTATTTTGATATTTTCATTTGTTGGAATTTAATTTCACATCAAATCACACTCATTTGAGTCTAATTTCAATTCCTTAGTTTTGTTGGATTTCAATTTTCATAAGATTTCAATTTTTTTATGTAAGTTGTTTCCAAAACATGAAATTTAGTTAAATTCCTTAATAGAATTAAATTCCAGAAGTTTTTTAATGCCATGTTAGTCCTTTAACATTTTCCATTTTATTTCAGTGGCTGCATGGCAAAGATCAGCTCCTACAAGAAGCTGGACGAGGCCAGATTTTCCACGGATTCTGCGAGGGAACATTGACATTCAAGCCAACATACAAGTATAATAAAGGAAGTAGCAACTATGACACAAGCTACAAGGTTAGTAATAATGTTTCTCAATTCCATATATATCAACATGCCATTCACAATGTCAGATTTCGTGTGATTCCTCATGTCCAAAAAAAATAAGATGTCGTTTGCACAGTTCATTATTAGTAATCAAGTAGTAACAACTGGCCTTTTAGTCGAATAATAGGAGCAAAATGTACATTTAAATATTTGTTTGATTGTATGTCGTGTGGTTTTAGCTTTCGTGAGTTTTCCTTAATTGGATTCATCAACAGGAATATTCACCAGCTAACGTAACGTAACATAAATATTATATATGATTAACAAAAGAGTTGATCATGTGATTGTATTGTTTTTTAATTACTCTTTTGAAATGGATTAGAAGCTGGTGTAATCAATCATATAGTAATGCCCCCTTTTCATTTTCTTTAACATCAGCAGTAATTTTTTTTAGTTCTCAAAGAAAATGAAATTGCAATTACATTTTGAGTTTAATTTTTATATAGTGACGATTTTATACTGCAAACAAATCATTTCATTTACATAACTTTTCAAATAGTGATGTGAGACGTCTAACCTTTGTTCCTATGGTAATATATGATTAATAACAATGTAAAGTTTTACACTGTCGGAATATGAAAATTAAACTTTTACTTTTTACAATTTTATTAATTATTCATTTATATAAATATAGTAATTCATACAGTAACTCCAATAAATATGAATTTTAGTTATGTAAAAAATCTGATTGATATATTATTTTCACTAATAGTATAATTAATCCATACTAAATTAACATCGTGTTCAATAGTCATATACCTGAACATTTCTATATGAATTGTGATCATTACCATATTGAAATTATGAAATGTTTCATTAGTTTTGTTAAAAAAATTTACATTTAAGCAAGTTATTAAAATAATTATTTCGACAGCTGAGGCGAACCAGCGTTAGCACAACAGGTCGACCCTCAACTATATATATATATATATATATATATATATATATATATATATATATATATCAACTGCTAAATTTTGAATGAATTTATGATATACATGTGTGGTTGAAATGTGGGGACAATTAGCTAATATTTTGGCGTGCATGTTGTCTTATTGCAGGTTCGAGTACCCGCGTGGACAGATCGCATATTGTTCAAAATTGAAGACGAAAATAGCATGGAAGCAGCCCTAAATTCGTACGAGTCCATGGATGAAATACATAGTTCTGATCATAAACCAGTAAAGGCACATCTCTGCTTAAGACTTCGTCAACCTCCAACAATTAAATCCAATTTTAATGGACCATCTAATTAATCAATGCGTGCCTTAACATATGTTCTAATCATATACTATTAATTCCTCCTTTATTTATTAATTCAGCTTCTTTTATAATGTTCATTTGTCTAAATTGTATTAATTAATTAATGTATACATACATACACACGCAAAACAAAAAGAAGAGACATTCAGAAAATTGTGAATTGTTTTTTGCTGGATTTTCCAAGTACGATGGACACGAAAGTTCTTTGGTCGGTTTGTTTAGAATTGACAGTTTCGCCGGCCAGTTCTGATTGGTTGATTAATGCCCTTGGATCTGTTCCAACTATATATAGCCACCAATGTCGAAGTTGACCAACTTGCTGATTAATTTCATTCTTTTTTCTTTTTTTTTGAAATTACATTACTTGCATTCAAGTTTAAACCTATAATTATATACATACTACTTAAACCTCTCACTGTTTGATCAATCCTTATTTGGTCATTTTTTTTAAATAGTTTATTTAAAGTATAAAAAAATAGTTGATTTAATTTTTTTAATCCCCTTAACACATTACGTATAAAGGATCTGTAATTTATTCTTCAAGGGGAAAAAATCAAACTTCATTTTTTTTAAAATCTTTACTCATACTGACATTTGTTTTTTTTTATTAAAAAAATATGGTATTAAGTTTTTTATATTCATTTCAATCAATTCTCAAATCAAATAATGACATGTGGAATGAGTAATTTAAATTTAAAAATATATACCCTTCCCAAGAAAAATATTCACATATTGTTATTTTATTTGAAAATTGGATGTGATAAATAAAAAAATTTTACATAAGTTTTGTCCTTAATTTTTAAACAAGACGACAGAAAGCATTTTAAAACTTATATCCTTTTTATTTAAACTTTTCTAACTAGTATTCTAAGAGCACTTATTAAAAAATTAAAAAAAAAGTTTTATTAATTTTTTAATGAATCTAATATATTGAAAACTTAAAAAAATTATTTTTTAATATAAATATTGTCATTTTTTATTGCTTAATGAGTGTCGTTCTATAGAAAAATTCTACTTATTTTGGTATTAAAAAAAGAAATACCATACATAATGTGTCTATATAATATCATATAGTTGTACTTCAAATACATCCTTTGCATGTTCAATTAAAAAATAGTGAATCTAAATTGACAATATGCTTGAGTCTTTTGCCAAGCTCTGCCATTATTGTTATCGGTTGAATTTGAATTTAATTTGAAATTATTGTGGAATCTTTCTTCGTCTCTGGTCGGCCAACAAAAGAATCTCTCTTTCACGTTAAGAAAAAAAAAATCCCTTTCCTTTGAATATATATAAAGCTTTTCGATAATACAATTCTTTTCTTTTTTTACCGAATAAAATACATATATTATATCACAGGTCCGATCGGTAATCACCCAAAAAGTGAATATATATGCACACAAAGTAGAAAGAAAGCTATAAATCGTAACCCGTTCCTAATTGCACTTAAGGCCCTCTAAAACGCGCATGCACTGCATTGAGCTATGGCTCTCGTGTTTTCTTTTGGACGTTATTATGTTTATTTTGAATTTTCAGTTATTTTTATTTTTAAATTTTTAATTTTATAAAAAATACTGAAAATTCTAAAACTATGAATTTCATTTTCATTTTCAGTTTTTAATATTTCCTTGACAAAATCTAAAACTGAAAATTGAAAATGAAAATGAAACTTAAATTCAAACCAAACAAGGCATAGTATTCTTTAATCTTTTTTGGTTTTTTCTATCTTTAGGAAGAAGTAAACATAGACTAATCAAATCAAAACAACCTTTTTCTTTTGGTATATTATATTTGAACATTCAAATATTCACTTTATCAGCTTTAAATATAATAATGGTTTATGCTCATCATATTTTTTCCATCACATTAAAAAGTGATAAAGTATATATATATTTTTATGTTAAAATAATATTACTCGTTCTTCTCACGCCATGGTTATTGGTCCATCTCCATTTCTTTAACCCAACACAATTTATGTTGCTAGTTGAGAGTTGATTCTATGGCAACTCGTGGGAGTAACATTCAATACGGATCTCGATTCGAAAGTACTATATCGAATCCCGTGAGAGGCATGTTTAATTCACACAAATTTCTCCATACCTAGTTGTTCTTCTCCTTCTTTTTCAAGTCAAAGCATTAATATTTTAAATTTATTCAATTCCAACTATTTTGATTTGAACTGGTTTTGCTTATTGTAAATTAAAAGTTAAATTTTGCAGCTTTGATTTTATCTGTTCATCAAAATAATAGGGGTGAAAATCGACGAAATGGCTTCGGCCTAATCTATATTCAATCAAGTTTGGCCTAATATATTTAATAAACAAGTTAGGTCAAAACTTAAAATGAAAAAGCTTTTTTAGTTGAACAAGTTAGGCTACGACTATGAAAATAGTCTATTGAACCTAATAAGTTGGCTTATTTAAATTATTATTAGCATTTAAAAAATCTAATGACAATAGAAATATTGTTAAAAATAGACTTTTAACCTATTTAAGATATATTTTTTGACATAATCAGGAAAACCTCCATGTTGTTGGGCTAGGTTAGACTTTTAAGAATATTGGATTAAAGTCGTAAAAAAAAAAATAGGAAGACTTCCATGTCTAGACTCATATTACATTTTATATTTTGAAAATTCATACCAAACCTATTTAAGTAAAAGCCTACCTTATTTTCACTCCTATTCACAATTTTGAATCCAAAACTTTACTTAAAAAATAATATGTGCCTATATTTATCACCTTAACAAACCAAACGTTAGTACATCATTTTCTCCAACCAAATTTGTAAATTACTAGTAATGCTCTTAACTATTTTTTTCCTTGCAAAATATTTGTCAAATTTAGACAAACACGAGTATTGAGAAATAAGATAAATAATGTATATAGTAATAGAGTATTTCTATTCAAAATTATGGTGTATAGACTAATATACCCTATGGTCATTAATTGTATAGCACATCAAATGGTTGAAAATGAAATGTTACATTAATGATTATTAATTACTCATGGATACTATTGGAAAAAAAATTCTACTTTATTAGAATGAGAAATTAACAAATATTTTAAAAAATAATTTTATTTAAAAATAAATAGATATTCTGAAAGGAATAGAGTAACTGTTTATGCATTAACCTTCCCCGTGAGCATTCATGATTCATTGCAAGTTCAGCATTGGCCCTATCGCCCTTATTTCGGCATTGATTAATACAGGATCGCTTGCTTAGAAGTTTTGTTATGTACTACTATTGATTAGTGGCATTTCATCATTCAAGTAGCCGAAAGCAAAAGCTCTCCAACTTTCATGTCTTCCCTAATGTGATTAATTGCTTGCCTAATCTTGGGCTTGAAGCCTTGTCCCAATGGATAGAACTTTCCCCACTCAAAAGTCACGTTTTGATTACATAAAAGTGTTACAAGTCACTCATTTCACGATTTAATATCATTTCCATTAATGTTTACCACGAGTAAGACATAAGCAATGGTATGGGAAGTTTTATGTGTCCCAACTACATTGATTCTACATTAACGTTATATGTGGTATGGGGTAAAATTAGGATGAAATATTTCTGTGAAATTTTTTCTTTAAAACTACTTTACCGTGATTCCCAAGAGTTATAGGGGGAGAGAAAAAATAAATTATTTCTTTTAGTTGATCAATCCATAATTAAAAATTGAAAACATGTATTATTAGATATAAAAAATTATTAATGTGCCATAATCCAATACTTAAACTTTGGGAAAGATAATTTCTTGACATGTATATAAAATGAGTAATATTTTTATAATAATTAGTTGTTATATGGAATAGTTTTATATAATTTTTCTGTGAATTTAATTTACTAGAAGATTGAAGAATATGATGTGAGAAGTGGAAAGAAAATAAAATAAAGATGTTCTATTTACAAGTGATTTGACCCTCATATAAAAGTTAGAAACAGATAATTTATTTATTATTATTTAGCAATTAATGCATTACTATAAATAATTAATATTAAGAATTTAATTTTAATATATTAATAATATAAAATATTTTTATACAATCATTAAATCACGTATATTATTACATAAGTAGAATAAAGTTGACATATATATAAGAAACTTTAATTAAATGACCGTGTAAAAGAGTTTATACTATTAGCCCATAAAAATCAAATCCTAATATTTATGCTTATTTTAATCCAATGTCTCAGGAGAAGTTCAAGTTTTTTAATGAAATATAGAAAATGAATATTTTATTATTTATTATGTATTTTTATTACTTTTATACTATAGCCTTTTTTAGATTATTAAAGTCAATATCGTATGCCAAATTTTATATTTATAAATTTTTTATTTGTTTTATATCAAATTACACAATTTTTATAATTTAATTAATCAATCAAATTGGTTTTTATAATTATGATTATATTTGTTAAAAAGAATTATCACGTATGTTGCACTGAATCTAAACACCAGTTGTTGAAAATATTAGCACAAATATAGGTGTCTCTAAACATAAATAAGGTGAGAGTTGAAATCTTACACAATTTGAAACGCGTAACTGTGGGCTGTGACAATTTTAGCATTGGATGGATGACTTTACTTGCAAGGTACTACAAGAGTTTGAAACTCGCAGTTTGTAAGTGGTTAAGAATTATGTTTTTTATATTTATTTTAAATGTGATATCATGTCGATTCATTTTTTTATTTATTATTGAATAAAATATAAACTCTATTTAAATAATTCACATCTTATTCAATTATAAATAAGAAGTGAGTTAATAAGTGTATCAAATGAGTACATATAATATTTTTTATGGCCTAAGTCAACTTCCAAAAACATGTGTCAATTTTTGTATATTTGCTAAATTAAAAAGTTAATGTGTTTTTGTTCCTAACTTTTAAAAGTTAAGGTGTTTTTGAAAGCACTTTATGAAGTGTTCTATTTTATGAAATTAAAAAAACTAATATGATCTTTTGACAATGTAAAAAAGTTCATACAGTAATCCAATTTTTTGTATTGCTATCATAAGCAAATATCGTTAATTTTCACTCCACTATATGAAAAGTACACGCAAATTGAGAATTGATTGATGATAAAACAAAAACTCTTTTACACACGAGGACATCAAATTTAATCTAAAATATAAAATATGAATTGAGAGGCATACAACTACTTATCAATGTGTGTGTATATGTAGTGAGAGAGAGAGTGTGTGTTTACTTTATTTGCAATAACCGTGTAAATAATTTTATACTATTATCTAATTATATAATATTATATCAATAAATATAATTAATTTTCATCCACTATTTTCAATTTATCAAAATAAAACTCCATCAAATGATTGATTTTTTTTTAGTTCATCAAAATTAAACTTTCATCCCACTACTATTTTTTTTTTAATTTTGATACATATTTATGGTATAACAATATATGGTTGAATGAGATAATAAAAAATTGTGTATGGAAATTAAATTTTTTTTTCAAAAGTATATATACATATGAGATGTGTGATTTTAGTTTTTTTTTTTTTGGGTTAAGATATGAGATGTGTGATTTTGATATATGTAACCATTTTCGTTGAATTTAAGCTAAATTCTAGTAACTAACTAGTAACAATTATGGCAGATCAATACTCTTACGCGTAATTAGGTCAATAAATAAATCCTTAATAAAACCCTTCTCGTGTTCTTCTTCCTCTTCTGGCTTTCGTAAAAAGAAGACTTTTTTGTGGGTTTTGCTTTTAGCATTTGTTGTCTTCTCCTTTCTCCTTTCTCCTTTCCCCTTTCCTTCCTTCTTCCTTCATTCAGGAGAAGAAGAAGAGAGAGAAAGAGAACAGTGTCTCAGAGAGAGAGAGAACAAAAGCAAAGAGGACCCCACAACACACAAACGTTGTTGTTTAATTGTAGTCATTTGTCTAAATGGTTGAAATTGTCGCAACAACGATTATTCAATCCCATTCCCACCCTCTTTCTCTCTCGTCAAACCTTTCGCTTTGGTGTTATCACCAACATCAATTTTGACTTCTTCTGAAAAATTCGAGTTTTCCCTCTTCCCATTAATCTGTAAATTTTTAATTATTTTCATTTCATTAAAAAAAAACTTTTTTTTTTTTTTTAACTCTTGCTTGGTGTATTCATCTTCCCAAATGTCAATGATCTTGTGAACCCGTGTTCCCATTTTTTGTTTTTGAGAGAAAATATATAAAAAAAAGATATTCTTTGCTTTTTCTTCCTTCTATCCCTTCCCTTCACACACACACACAGACAAAAAAAATAAAATCAGCGTTTGTTGTTGTAGTTGAAATTCTAGATCATCATCATCTTCAACATACACGTTGCAATTGCTGCAAGAGAAAGAGAAACTATTTCATAGTTTAAATCTCTATGCTTCGTTCTCCCATTTGTTGAGAAAGAGGTGAGTCACTTCTCTGATTTTTTTTTCTCCTTTGCCCATAATTTTTTTTTAATTGAACCCAATTAATAGGTATACGGAGCTGGAAGAAAAAAAGCTTTTTTTTTTTTTTTTAACTTCTGGGTTGTTTTATTTTGTGATTTAACTTGGAGCTGCAACCTGCATCCTGCATCCTGCAACCTCGGTGTCAAATATGTATGCAGCTTGAATTTTTTTTTTCCTTTTTAATTGGAACGTTTAAATGTTTGGTAATTTTGATCCCCTTATGTCAGGGAGAGTGCAGTTTGTTTTTTCAGATGTGCATTAAAGAGATGTACACATTTTTATATAAAAATGAAGAAAAAAAAAATTAGCTGCAGCTTCACTTGATTAAAAGTGGGTTTGGTGTATGGTTTGCAAACTATGATTTGGTCCATTGAAAATGTAATTATTATTATTATTATTATTATTATTTTAAATTTCTGCTCAAATCATGGTTTGAGACTAAAAATTATGATGAAATGTAACTCCACGTGATTTTGCCAAACCTGTTGAAACAAATTGAGATTCAGTTTGTGCCCTTCAAACTTTGGTTGGAAGTCTACAAACTGAAATCCAAGCGTATTATAAGTTGGATGGAGATTAATTTGTTTTGAATGATGCTGGTTTTTCCAATGGGCCTTTTCAATATTAAGTATTGGCCTTTGTTTTTTCCTTCTACATTTTTCTTGGTTTGGAGCTAATTGAAGCATTGGTGGGTCTTGGTTTGCATTATCTTGTGGTTTGACCATATATGCTTCTGTGGATGTTTGGTTTGCAGGAAGGAATTTGTACTTGCTATGAACATTTAGCTATTTAATTTATGGGTTGGCTTAGCAAAATTTTTAAAGGCTCTGACCATAAGATTTCAGAAGGGCATTATCATACGAATTATAATGGGGATGCGGAATATTACATGCCGTCGACCTCTGGGGTAACAAACTTTGGCACTGCTTAACATTTGCTTTTGAATGCTTTGGAAATTTTCGAGTGTTGAAAAATGCTACTGTTGCCCTTTCCTATTTGTCCTCCATTTCTAAGATATTTTGCTGGGAATTCGAATGCAGGATGTTTGGGCTGAGAATGAGAATGAGGATATAGATCGTGCTGTTGCATTGTCACTGGTAGAAGAGAATCAGAAGGGAAACAATGTAAATGGTGAGTGATATAGCTGTCAAATGTTATTGAATATTCTTAAAAGGACAACATGTGTGCATGTGCATTTGTTTGAAATCAGAGGAACAGCTTGCTACAGAGTACAGACTAATGCAAATTGGAAAGTTCTAAAGTTCTAATAAATGTACCGCTGATGTTCTAGTTATTGCTCCTGTTTTTTGATTGCTCTATTCTTCATTTCGTAATTACAAGAAATTTGATATGAAATCTGTGAAAAAATCATTTGATAGATGAAGAAGTTGAGTGCTTTCTATTGAATGTATTTGTTAATTGCAACAGTAAATGCATTTGCTATGCTTTTCTTTGCACAAGATGTATGTGGTTTGATATTTTATATTGTTAGCTTGGATGATGGCTTTTGTTTATGTGTCCATTTCATTTTATGACCAATTACCAACTTGTTTGAAATAATTTAAAACTAAAATTGATTTGAATGTATTTAGTATTAACTAAAAAATTATTACTGTTTTGCTGTTTATTTACCACGGAAATTTCTGCTTGTGTTCTCAACAGATGTTGAACATTAACTGGTTAATTTCATGGATTTTTGGCTCTGTCCTTTTTAAGATGTTTTATGTTCCAGTAATATTGTAAATTTTGTTTCCCTTGAGACAAATATATTACTATTGTATATCGATAAGTTTCTCTGTGCATTTTGCAGATTACAGATCGCAATTAGAAGAAGATGAACAACTTGCCAGAGCTATAGAAGAAAGCCTAAATTTGGAATCTCCTCCCAAATATGGAAATGAAAATATGTATCATCAACCAGTTCCAGTGTATTTTCCAATGGGGTCCAGGTATGAATTAGAGGACAGATGACAACATTGTTTGAATTCGGTATCATAATTTCAACACTTTTTGTTTGACTACTTAAATGAGCATGCTACGAGTATCATCTAAACTTGTCTATTCACCATTTACCATAGGGTCAAAATTCCTGGTTCTATCAGTTCTTGCTTCGGCATATGCTGCCACTGCTTGATGATCTGGAATTCTCTATTTTGACGTATGTTTTAACCTTAGTAGACGTTAACATATTTTAATTCCCATTTATTTGTGCTGGTCCTAATGGATTACTTGTTAACTGATATTGTTATGGCTCATTGCTAAGATTCTTGGTAGGAAGGGGTTGATGTAACTGGTCTAGGATGTAGTACAGGTGCACTGGTCTTCACCTGTTGTCTCCTCTTCAGATACCTTGTACCAAACATATCAGAAAAATATGTTAGTTGAGTGATGAGTGCTATGAAATTACTAATTTATCGCTCAATATTAATTTATACATCTAGTTCATTAGGGGAAAAATTAGCAAACAAATAACCATGGATCCCTATGAATTAAGTTTCACCTGCAAAGATGGGATATGATGATTTGTTGGGTTGAAATTTTGTGTAATGTATCTCATGCTGAGCACATAAACAATGGGAGAAAACATCTGTCTAGAATTTCCCTGTTTGTTTTTAATTGGAGAAACTATTCTCTTCTCTCAATTTACTATTATGTTAAAATATCAACTATACATGTGATGCAGACATAATTGAAGTTTTCCAGTTATTTGTATAATAGGATTTGTGCTGGCTGCAATACTGAGATTGGTTATGGACGATATCTAAATTGCTTGAATGCATTCTGGCATCCTGAATGCTTTCGCTGCCGTGCTTGCAACCTACCAATCTCTGATTATGAGGTGCAAGAATTTCCACTAACCTGCCACATTGCTGAGTTTCATGGTTTCATAATTTTATTCCATAGCTTTGGATTTGTGGTCTTTACTGAAATATATACTTGCTTTTGCAGTTCTCCACTTCAGGAAATTACCCTTACCATAAATCATGCTATAAGGAAAGCTACCATCCAAAATGTGATGTCTGCAAGCACTTTGTAAGTATTTCACCTCAACAAAATTTTACATTCTTGCTTTTTATAATTGATACCCACTGTGCATAAAATGTTTTCATTTGCTTTTGCTAAGTAATATGTAAAAATGGATGAGGAGAGTGCAAAAGCTGTTCAGACTGCAATCTCCTCAAAGCTATATCTTAATCTGTGCTGAATGCAAACGTTGGTACTACTAATAGTGTCTGCAGATTGTTTTCCTGTTTCTTACCTTTAATGTTGTGTAATTAACGTGGACAAACACGAGTTATATGGAACTTCATTTCTTCCGGAGTACTAATATGTTTTTTCCCTGTTTTTCAAGCTTTTCTCTATTTCTCTCTTATGCTTTAAGGCCTGCAGTTGGGTCAACTGAATGCATTGTTTCCATTAGAATTAGACTCGATCTCAATGACAATGTGCTTTATCCATTTGATTCATTATTATCAGTTTTTCTTGTTGATGTGATTTTTAAAGAGATTTTTATTAGCAATGGTCATGTTGCAATGTGTCAACTCATGTTTGTAACACTGATGCATTCAAAGTGGTGCCTGAATGCTTTCTCACAGGAAATATATAAATGCATGTAACACTAAACCACTCTGTTCGAATCACTAAACTGTATATGAAAGATGTTATATTATCAAAGTTTGTGGTACTTGTTCTTGGTGTTATTTTTGTTCTTACCTCATCTCACTAGTAAAGATGATACTGGCATCTCCCTGTTTTTTCAAACCCATATACATTGTCTTGACACATTCATGATGTTTACAGCTTTTGAAATGTTAAGATTAAATAAGTACAAGGTACTCAGTTTTCACATTGATTTCAGCTGCATATCTCATTGCCTGTTGTTAATATTGGTTATATATATCTATTGGCAGATTCCAACAAACCATGTTGGTCTTATTGAATATAGGGCACATCCATTCTGGATCCAGAAATATTGCCCTTCTCATGAACACGATAATACTCCACGCTGTTGCAGCTGTGAGCGAATGGAGGTCAGTCCGAACGAAGTAGTCTCATCTGATCGGATATTGATATTATTTATATGGTTGCCTAGGGAAAGGTGAATGAACTTCTATCCTGAACAGAATGTAATGAAATTTTCTCTCTTCATATGCAGCCCAGAGACAGGATATATTGGTCTTAATGATGGCCGGAAGCTCTGCTTAGAGTGTCTGGACTCTGCTATCATGGATACTAGCGGATGCCAACCCCTTTATTCTGATATACACAAATTTTATGAAAGCCTAAATATGAAACTGGACCAGCAAATTCCACTACTCTTGGTTGAAAGACAAGCCCTAAATGAAGCAAGAGAGGGGGAGAAGAATGTAAGGAGAAAATGCATTTTCACCAGTTTGTAGTATGTATAATGATAATTTGATCATAATGACATTCAGCTGTCAAACATGCAAGGAACTAATTTTCGAGTCTTCTGCACAACTAATATTGAAAAGCAATTTTTGTTAATGATAGTTTTTAGTTTTGACAATGCTTAATCTGACTAAGTTTTCTCTATGGTGATATTTTAGCCACATGCTATGTCAAATAAATGATTCTATTTGGCATGCATGATAAAGGAAACATACTCAGTAGATTCATGTTTGGAAATCTAACGCTTGCAATGAATAATTCAGTTCAAGTTCATATGCCTTCGGTTGTGAAGTTTTCAATTCATAATTAGTTCATGATTAAAGCAAGGGCTTTTCCTTTTCTTATTCAATTCTCTATCTTTGCCAGGGCCATTATCACATGCCTGAGACCAGAGGGCTCTGCCTCTCGGAGGAACAGACTATCAGCACTGTAAGATTTCCTTTCATGTTTTGATTTGTTGACATTTTTGTTTCTATTTTTTTATAGTTGACTGGTAGCATTTGTTAAGAACCTCAAGTAATTAACTATTTATGTGACATTGCGTTTAAACTTCGATCAGATCTCAAGACGACCTAGACTTGGGACAGGAAATAGAGCAATAGACATGAGAACACAACCATACAAACTGACTAGACGCTGTGATGTGACAGCAATTCTCATTTTATTTGGGCTTCCAAGGTAACATTTTATTGCTCATGCTTTTACAAATCGTGTCATTTGGAGACAAACTCAATGCTTAATTGCTTAAGAGCCAGAATGCCACATAGATCATTGAAAGTTAATGAATAAAGGACAGCTGGATAGTTTCCTAAGGAAGAAAATAACTGTTAGCAAAATACTTGTAAAACCGGGAGAGTTAGTAAGTATATAGTTGAAGAGACCTAGAGATTAGTACGCATTAAACAAAAGCAGTGAGTTTATTGGGTGAACAATTTATTAGTGTGCTAGCTACTACTAGATCTGAAACAGTCCAAAATTAAATGGCCAAATAAAAAAGAAAGAAGCTAGAAGACAAAAGCTGAAAATTGTAGCTTTGCTTTTTCTCACCCTTGGTATCCATCATTTAGCTCTTACCAGTTCTCTCTTATACTTCATGAAAGAAATTTCATATTCTTTTGGAATTAGAAACAAAAGGTGATTGAGCAAAGCAACATTTGCAGCCAGCCATGTGTTGCCATGTTTAGCTGTTATGTAACTCTGTTTTCCTTCACAGGTTGCTCACTGGATCGATTCTAGCTCATGAGATGATGCATGCGTGGCTGCGGCTTAAAGGTACTATTTTGTTGTAGGGATTTTATTTTGTTGATATTCATCCAGAAAGTCATTGCATCGCTGGAGTGTACATTTTCTTGGTTACATCATGCAAACTGTGTTAATTCATTTTAATGGTTAAGATGTGTCATCAAACTAAATTTTATGCTATCTGCTGTATATATGAAGGTTATCGGACTTTAAGTCAAGATGTCGAAGAAGGTATCTGTCAGGTTATGGCGCACATGTGGTTGGAATCCGAACTCTCTTCTGCATCGGCCTCATCCTCATCTTCATCCTACGCATCTAGAAAAGGAAAAGACCCCAGTTTGAGAGGAAGCTTGGGGAGTTCTTCAAGCACCAGATTGAATCAGACATTTCCCCAGTTTATGGAGATGGGTTTAGGGCAGGTCAACAAGCAGTGCGTAAGTATGGTCTACAGAAGACCCTTAACCATATCTGGATGACGGGTACTTTCCCATTTTGAAGTATAGAGATCCCCCACTTTACAGATTGTTTCTCATTCTTTTCTGGACATAAAGGCCTGGCCTGTTATTATTAGAAACGGAGGCTAAGGTAACTTAGGCATTAGCTCTGAGGAACTGATGATTTTTTTGTACTTGTAATTAAATTGATACTGTTGTGGATGTATTGATTACATTCATATTATTTTTTCTAATCCCTTTTGTTTAATCACATGGCACTTTTTTGTATTAGCACCTCCCCTCCCCCAAAAAGAATTTTAAGTTAAAAAAAAAAACACTTTCCTAGCAATATCTTGAGTGAGCTTGTTTTTAAAGTAAGAAAATAAGGTAATATTTATTATTGGATCATTTAGTAATTAGTATGTTATAATTACAAGGGTGAATTATACTTAACTCTTGTGAGATGTAAAGTAATTACACTTGATACTGTTTTATTTGCAAAATTGTTACAGGAAATTTTGAGGTTTTTTATGGTGCAGTTTTTGGTAAATCTTAAGGACTTTGGTGACAATTTTGTAAAAAGATGGGTGGTGGGTGTAACTACACTAAGGAAGAGGTCAGTGTAATTCACCTTAATTAAAGTGTATATCATTGACTTTAAATTGGATATCTCTCCATTTTTTTAACTTCAGACAAATTTACTTTAGAGGAATTGTATTCTAGATTCATTGTGTCTAGCCAGTAGAGACCATGATTGTAAATTATGCCATTCAGTCTGTAATGTTCTATTTAGAGCATGTTGTGCTAAGATGCTACTGCTTCTTAGGCGTTTTCCCCCACCTATTTTACGTTCTTTTTGGGCCACATCTACTTCTTATGTTCACACTTTTGTTTTTTTTTTGTTTTCCCGTTTATCAAGATAAACTTATGTATTAAGGATACATCTTAATTTGTACATACAATATGTATAATATACATTGGCCATGCTTTGCCCAACAGAAGCAAGCATTTCATATCAGTTGGCCACAACTCTATCATTTCACCTGTCTAGGCCTGGTGGCCTACGCTGTTATTGATGCTGGTTGGTGTTCTTTTGTCCACATCAACTGCGTGTATATTTTCAATAAGCTAGAGACTACCTCTGCCATGTTTAGTCTACTTGCTGGTTCTTGGATCAAGCAGGCTAGACTCAGCTTATCTGGCTGGAGAGCACATACTTTCTCACAGTTTCCAGTGATCTAGGATCAATGAACAAACTCAGCTTCTCTTCTTCATGCTCCTTGCCAATGAAATTTACCATGATTGCTGAAAGCATTAATTCTCTTCCATCATGTAGGGTAATAGAATCTTTACCAGTCATCAATTCCAATAATACTACTCCAAAGGCATAGACATCCATTTTGGCAGTGACTATTCCTGCCTCTAGATATTCTGGGGCCATATAACCCCTTGATCCCACAACATGTGAAGTAACCAGATATTATTTTCCTTTCTGATTCTTCAGCAAGAGCAAAATTTGCTTTCTTGGCCCTTAGATTTTTGTTTAGTAGGATGTTTCCATTGTTTATGTCCATGTGCACATAGCAAGGTTCTGTGAAGTTGTGAAGATACTGAAGTCCATTGGCAATATCCAAAGCAATCTGAATCCTCTTCGTCCAACTCTGATGCTCCATGGACTTGTCTTTGCTAAGCCATTCTTTCAAAGAGCCATTTTCCAGAAGTTCAAAAACAAGGTAGAAGTAGCCATCATTTTCACAGTTCCCTTGAAGCTTGATCAGGTTGAAATGATGGATATTTTTCAGCAAATTGACTTCCTTGGATGCATCGCCTCTAATTCTTTTCACAGCAAATAAGTCCCTCCCATTGCCAAATACCCCAAGAAATACACAACCTTTGATTCTCTTCTTTGAACTAAAATCTTCAGTGGCCTCGTTTATTTCCTCAAGCTTGTACTCTTTGTAGAGATGCTCAATGCCTGCTATCTCGTTGCGGATATCTTCTGAAGCCACCCTTTCTACCTCCCTTAAAGGACCTTTCTGATCTCTTTCTTATCAGAAACACGATAGATAAAATGACACACAGAATGAAGATGGAAATTCCAGCGGTGGCAACAGCTATGTGGAATATTAAGGGCATGTTTGGTTTCAATTTTCATTTTTCATTTTCAGTTTTCAGGATTTTGTAAAGGAAATACTAAAAGCTGAAATTTATAGTTTTCAGATTTTCAATATTTCTTCACAAATTTGAAAAAAATTGAAAGATGAAAACTAAACTAAAAGGCCTTATTATCCTTGACTCGATCCCTTGAAACTGGAAGCAGGATGAGGTGAAGTATCATTTGGTGTATCATTTGCAGCTATGATTGTTGAACTCATTGGTTCACTTGGCGAAGGAATTAGAACAGTAGTGATGGAAAAAGGGTTGGTGCTTGTGTGGAGAAGCCATTGGCATCAAGTAGATTACCTGTTGTTGAATTGAATCTTGTAGCAAAACGAGAAATGCTATCACCCCAGTTCACTGAATAAGTCAACAAATACTTGGTGCCATTTTTTATTTGATGCCATGTTGGACAAGCACATTTGAGAGGCACATTCAACTCCATGGCAGCATACAGATCAAGTTCCCCTTATGGATCAGCTCTCTTGAGAGAATCACAAGTGGACCACCCTTGTAAAGTGTCATTTGCAACTTTGAAGTAAGTTGTTGGCAATGCACCCAATACATATGTGGTTTCAGCTTGGTAATAGTCCCTAGTGAAGCAAGAACAGTTCACTGGGACAATGACCTCTTTCCCAGTTGGGAACACAGTGAGAGAAGTGGCACCATTGATTCTTGCAAGCTCTTCAGTGTATGATGATGTGAGGTTGGAGATTGTGGTGATGGAGTTGTAAAGAGGTTGGGATTTGAAGGTGAGGAATGCCTTGCAAGATCTCTTGAGGCCATTGCAGCTGAGTACTGAATTTCCTTAGTAATTCTGCTGTGCCTTGGCGTTTGAAGAGAGAAAAGTTTAGTGTGGTTAATGGGTATGGATTAGTTTTTTTTCCCTCCCTTTTCAAAACAGCTTAACTTAGGATACGTTTATTTTAACTTTTCTTTGCCAAACAAATTGACTTTTTTAAACTAAAATAATCATTTTTTTCACATAATCTGAGATGAGTTGTTTATGTAAAAGTAAACTTTTAGTTTAAAAATCATTTTTTTTTGTTTTTAAAAATGAACAAATGCACCTTTGTTTGATTTTAGAAACCAGTTTTCTATTTTTTCTTTTTTAGTTTTCAGTGAATTTTCTATTTTTAGGATTTTATAAAAGAAAAAATAAAAATTAGAAAATTCATTTCCAGCTTGCATTTTCTGATTTTATAATTTTATTCACAAAATCTTGAAAAATAAAAAATAAACTGAAAATTGAAACTAAAAATTAAAAATTATTTTCTAAAACTAAACGCATCTTAGTTTCAATCTTCGTAAAACGCTTCTGAAAAAAAGAAAGATTATTTCTTAAAAACAATCACTTACCAAGCATACTCTAATGGTATGTTTGATTAGGGGTAAAAATAGAATGTAAATTTTATGGATAAGCTCTATGTATAAAATTACACATTAATCTCATTCATGGAAAATTTATGCAAGTTTTACTTCCCAATCAAACATACCCTTGAAGAAAATAAGAAGAAACTCAACATGTTTCATGGTGAGATTATTTTCTTGATGAAAAATCACTGGTGGCTATATGCAAAAGAAAGTGAGAACATTTGAGTGTATAATAATTTGAGAAATTTGAGACATGCATTTGCATTGTTATAGCAGAATAACAAGTGATACAGTTAAAATAAGCAAAGACGAAATTCACATTGGTGTGACTTGTCAAGTAATTGAAATACTGCTATGTTACAGAATTCAAACACCTAAAGGTTGGTTCTATTGAAACACTAACTTAATAATTATTAGATATGATAGTTGATCCATATTCTATCATTATATCATATCCCATAATTGTTAAATGAGTGTCCAATAAATATCTACCTTTTTGAGGTTTGAATAACACCACTTGTTGCAGAAACAATTGGCAATTACTTTGCCCGCAGTTTCAACACCGAACTTTGGTCCGTTAGCTGAATTTGGAGATGTATTACATAATTGCGACCATATTTAGTTTATCAATTGACCCAATTTTGGGGTCGCATCAAAAACATGTTATGCCACGGCTGAATAACTGTACAAAAGACTTTTATACTATCAGTAATATATGAAAAATAAACACAGTGTAAATATTAAAGGACAAATCAAAATATGGTTTTCGATTTCAGGTGAAACCTTTTTTTCTTGTCTGGGTAACCAAGGATTTAATCACTATAAAGGTAAATATCTTCAGTATTTATTAAAAAAAAAAATCATTTATTAGCTTCATTAACAATGAATATCATGAAAAAATGATATTTTTTAACAAGAAAACATGTCCATATCAAATTAATCATAATCATAATATTATTAAAAGCATAATAAGTCTTTCCATTGAAAGTACTTATGTTGGTTATAAATTAATTATTTTATTATCGGTAATTTTGTAAAGATTAGATTAGACCCTAAACAAGAAGAATTTTATGAAATAACTTTGCTGTAAATGTATTTACTAGCAATGGCAAAATAATCCCATTGATAAAGATAAAGATGAATTGCATAAAGTGCACAAGTGATGTGTTAATCACCATTGAATCATTTAATGAGATCCATATATGATGCATACATGATGAAAATTATTGATCAAAGGGTAAGTAGCTATTCACTTGTGCATTTTACCAACTTTCTCACTTTAGAAAAGCTAAATTTGTATTTTTTGGCTTTTTTCATGGTAATTGGTTAGGTAATTTTTGCAATTTTTTGCATTAATTTTGGGTGCATTTGTTTCTGCTTTTTTCAGCTCAAAATCCCTTTTGCCACTTCAAAAAAATTATTTTCTATATATTTGAATAATTTTCTAAAAATAATTAGAATCTAAAGAAAAATTAATTTTCAGCTTTTTTTTTTATAAAAGCCAAAAAGAGTAGTTTCTAAAAAAAATATTTTAACTTTTTCAATTAAATATAAAATTTAAATTCCATAATCATTTTTTCTTCAATATTTGAAACTACTAAACAGTGCTCTTTTTGTTTTATGTATCAGTTGCAAAACAAAGTCTAATTCCAATAAAATAAGAAAAAAAAAAGGAGAGAAAACTGTTGGGACATCATATGCCTAAATTCAAGAAAATTAAGGAACCCACTATTAGAGCTGGGTATATGGCCCGATCTGGGACCAACCCATTTAATTCGCAACCCGCATAAAAATGGATTAGAAAATTTTAATCCGCCAACCCTGACTTTTTTATCCGCTTCGCCTGGCTAGCGGTAAATGGGCTTCACCGGGATTTGCAAACTAGCCCGCCTAACCCGCATAAAATGATAAATGCTCTATTGCTCTAACCCACTCTTGTGATTGTGAAACATTGAAACAATTAAGCCCAAGCCCAAGGGATGTTTAGTGGCCCATTCTTCATAAACCCCAAGTAGTAAAGACACTACTCACCTTAGGCTTAGGGATCTTCAATCTCAATTCTCACTTTCTGAGTTTTTACTCTTCTTCAATCACATAGCAACGACGCCATCTTTCTCTCAACTCACCCACTCCGCCATCGCCACCACCCACCTCCTCCAGCGGCTAGCACTCGCCACCTCAATCCCTCTCTCACTCTCGTAGTCACGCTTCTCTGTCTCCGTCTCGCTCACCGTCTCGCTCACTCCTTGCCAATCCGCCATTGAGCTCTCGACCTCCAAGTCTCCACGTCTCTACGACCTCCACGTTTTCGAGCCTCGCGATCTCCTTGCTGTGTCGGCGCCTCCAGAGACCTCTACAAATTTTTGGTTCATGCGTAGTTTAGCAATTTTGATATAACGAATTATAGGATTCAAGATCGTTTCTAATTTTTTTGTGACATCATTGAATTGTCTTTGCCAATTAATTTGGCTAATTTGTATATACTTCCTTTCTTAGTATTTTGCTGGTCATTGGTTCTTTATCAGTTGACTTACAATGGAAACGTGTGATGAAACATAATAATGAAGCTCATTATTTTTCAATCCAATAGACCAAAAATTTGAACTCTATTATTGAATTTGGTTTGGCATGGGCTTCATCAATATCTGGAGTTAACTTCCTAATCCTAAGGTTGTTAGTTTTCACTTTTTGGTGAATGATTTAAGTGTTTGTGGGTTTGGTATCATTAAAACCGATCCTGAAATATGAGACAGAGCAAAAAGCTAGTTTGGTATGCAAGTTGGTCCAAAAAGCTGGTTTGCGGGTAAAACCTGCTAAAAAGCTAGTCCACGAGTTGGTCCATGATTTGGTATGAGAGCTTTTTGCTTGAAAATGAGACGGTCTTCTTATTTGCGAGTTTAGTCAAGGTGAATGCGACTAGCAAAAGGCCCATTTATGAAGCGGCAATTCAGCTCAGCCTTAAATTGGTCCATAAAGGGAATTGATCCACACATCCCAGCTCTACCCACTATCATCAAAGTGAAAACCTTTGGGCACTCACAGCCTTTTTCAACCTAGAACAACATCCCGAAGGCACTTGGGAGAACATGGTCCAACTAACTCGTGATCGCTTCTTGTTTCATGAAATCCACCAGTAACTCATAAGCTATATAACCAAGTTAAAGTCGTTGACATCTTCCACGGTATTCACTAGGCATGCAATAGTATTCAACACTCACAAGGTTTAAATAATTTATTAGACTCGGCTTGTTACTTACTGGTGATGAAATATTTGAGAAGTAGTACCTTTTTCCAGGTTTATAGATCAGAAATAGACTATTCAAGTTGCTGCTCGAGGCTTTAGCAAGATGCTGCTTGCATTGATTGTAATAGTTTGCATGAATAAGTCCCACATTGCTAAGGGCAAAGATCGAACACATGGGCCTTCAATATGAAAATTGCAATTTTAACACTGAGTGAAGCATACCTTTCTCGCCTTTTGGCTAAGATTAAGTGTAGTGTCTGTCCTTATCAGTTTAATATCTATACGTGGGTCATTGACCCACATGTCACTACAATAGCTTGCTATGGGCCTTTCAAGCGTCGCCTATGCGTTGCACAGTTACAAGGGCCAGGCGCACGCCATTAATTCAGTCTTGAAGTTTATGAAAATAATATATAAATAGAATTAATGATTCTATGAGTTATATATAAAGAAATTTCTTCAAATAAGTGTGTTAATGCGAGTTAAGTTTTAAAATCTATGGTTAGTGTCTATCACAGTCTGCGATAATGCTTGGCCTTGTTACAATGGTGGAATATTACTGAGAATCTATTTCTATATCGGTATGCAGTGAGATTTATCTATGTTCATAGAAATATCATCAGTCCACATATTATTTCCAGCTTGATCGATATAAGAAATCTCCAACCTTGCACTCTTGAAGCGTGCATGTTAACTTAAGCGATTATATTCAAAGTTTGCGAGACAAATTCAAGAGATTATCTATTTCTTTTCTTTCTTTGTTTCTTTTTTTTATTATTTGGGATGTAGGAGGAATGAATGGAAGATGATCCAAAGTTATAGCTTTTCTTTAAAAAATCGCTCTCTTAAATTTTTTTGTAACATAATCTCTTGGCTGCAACAACAGTAAGCTTTCTTCCTTTCTTGTAAAGTAATATATTGAATGTACGATTTTCATATGATGAAGATGAAACCACCAAATCAAGTTTTGTCCTATTGTATATCATATCACAATTAATTAAAAAATTATTAGTTATTAACCTAATTTTTTTATAAGGGAGACATCAATTTGAAGATGATAGTAACAGTTTTTTTGATAGAAGATCTTCCATGACTATCACTTTAATCCTAAATTAGTTCATCCTACATGGATCACAGTTATAAAATTGTGCATTTTGTAATTATCTTGGATCGATGTTGCGTACACAATATGCAAAGTCCCTATAGTGTTTTGAGGAAAGCTCATGGAAGTTTGGAATTAAAAGGACATTATCATTACTTAATTAAAAACGAGTTAATGAATGTTCAGCTGGAAGAATGACAGCTAACTACTTAATTAAAACACTTTATTGGGTAAATTAAACCAAATAATTAATTTATTGGATGGATACATGCATATAATTAAGTAGTGGACTTCAATTTCAGATGGTACAATCAATTTAGGGTCATTTGTATGAGTGTTTTTTTTTTCTTAAATCACATTTTTCACTAAAAAACTATATTTAGATAATTTTTTAAAAATAATTAGAACATAAAAAATAATTACAAATTTTTTAATTATATATAAAATTTAAATTTTATAATTTTTTTGTTTGAATCTGAAACAAAGGCATCCTTAATGATGTGTTATTACAAATGTACCATGTTTGAATTGGGTACAATAGATTTTTGAAGTAATGCTGCTTATATTATTATACGATATATGAAGTTGGTTGTAAAAAAGTTAGATCAGGGATTTTTATGCAATTCCAAAATAGAAAATGTAAATAACAAAGGAGCTTATAACTCATTACATTACCCATTCAGAATTCTATTCATATCTTAATTTTGAGTAAGATGATGATATACTATTTGCAATTAGCCAATTATCCATGGAGTAATCTTTTTCTTCTCTGATACTTTGTCAAAATGTAAATAAAAAGCCTATAAGAGATAGATAAGCATACAAATTATATTGTGCATCACAGAACACCTAGATTTGGAAAATCCTTGTAGATGAATTTTATACCAACATCTACCCAAGAATGCAAATATTATATAAATAGCCCAAACAACAAAATGACATAAATTTCATTCTCTTAAAGATTTGGCCGAGTATTCGTGCATAGGATGTCACTAGGCACAGAGTAGTGAGAGGAAGAGGATGGTAGGCATTAGACTTAGGCATGTAGCAATCGAAAGATCCTCATAATACCCGCGATATATAACTAATGGTACATTAGAGTACTGCCAATGTAATTAATTTTAGTTTATCATTATCACATGCTCAAATGATGGTGTCAAACAGTTTTTGCATCGATAGTTACCAAAATTTTTATCATATTTTACTGTGTTCGATTTCAATTTTCCTTCTACAAGGAATGCACAAAAAGTCAGTGAGATTGTGAAAGAGGAAGCACCGAAGAAATTGGACTGAAACAACAATTGTACGGCTGGGTCCATCAAGTGTCGTACAAGTCATGTTCCCACTCAGTACTTTACCCCCTTCACGCGTCTCTCTTTCACTGCTACCAGAAATTCAGAACACTATTACACAACACAAACTTCCATTATTATTATTTTGATTTTGATTCATTTAAAAAATTTGATGCTCTTCAATTTTTCTCTTTCTCTACCGACAGTCGACACTGTCTTTCCCTTTTGGTATTTGAATAGTGTTATTTGTAGTCATATTTTATGGATATTATGTTGATATATTTTTATTTATTATTGGATAAGATATGGTTTCAATTAAATAAGATGTGAATCTCATCTAATAATATAGATAAAAGTGTATCAACATAATGTCCATAAATAATAGATACAAATAATATTTCTTTTGGTCTTTTTCCCAATTAAATAGTATTAAGGACTTCTTTTTTTGTTTTATTTCGTAGAGAATTACTAATAATTATTTCGTGGTCAGAGAAAGGATTAAGGAATAAATTACCAAAAAAAAAAGTGAATAGAAATGATATCTTACATGTTGTCAAGTGACTGATATTGTGAGACTTATATATTGTTATTGATAAATGTCTTTTTGAAAAGAATAAAAAAAAAGTTGATGTCAACGATCGAAAAAGGGGAAAAACTAAAATAAGAGTCTAACTAATGCATTGATAATTTAATTTTTTTAAAGAAATATTTGGTGTATAATTTTTTTATAATAATTTTATGCTTATAGTGTATATAACCCCACACTTGTTTTGTTTTCATATGCTTCTATACATTAGAGTTTAGAAGTGTCAAATTATTGTAAATAAATATTATATACTAAATATTTCTCATTTTTTATACTATCATCTAATCAAATTAATATATTTAAATATTTATTAAATATTGGATGTGACAATCAATTATAATACACAATTAAATGATAATGTAAAAAAAATTTATATTATTAATATATAGAAATTAAATTCTTGAAATAAAAAACAAAACATCCTGAAAGAAATCTGAAACTGTGAGTAGTACTTCTCAGAGAAAAGAATACAGACTTTTCTTAACCTAACTACCTAAGGTTCGTTATTGAGCGTGACATACAATGTCAATATCTTTTGCCAGACTTTTCATTTTAAGTTAAAATGTAAGCATTAGTATGTCATGAATAACAATTTTTATTATGAAGTTATGTTAATAAAGTATTTTAAAATTTTTTCAAGGCTATCTTCGACTAATTTATAAGGGATTAATTAGTCCCTTCTGCTAGACTTATTCCACATTGGTGTGTTAATTAAACATCTAGTATCACCTTTCAATTATGGTTTTCAACAAAAACATGTTCAATCTAATTTGCATAATGCTAATAATAGATAGCTAGTTCCCATGGCCATTTTCAATCCATAATTATCGGAGCAGTGCTACACATCCTGAATTTTTCTGTCCGAAATATTGCCGGACACAATTGAAATATACATGATAAATTTTGTGTAGTCGAATGAAAATTATGAGTGATTAAAAATTTGAATTGTTCCTATCAAATTTTGTCACATCATTTGGACAATCAAATTCTGGTAAATTATTCTGGTTAATAATTATTTTCTAATTAACATATTATTATGTTTCATATCTTGTGGACTTAGTATAGAAATTTATAGTAAGGCGTTTAGATAATGATTCCTTAATGGAAGTATGGAACATAGAAGAGGAGACAAAGAATAGGAATAAAGAAAAAGAAATTAAGATAGCCGCGAGTAGTTATGGGATTGAATTTCTTTATTTCCTTTTATATTACTTATTTTTAACAACCGGGCTATCAACACTGAAAGAACAACTAGAATAACTAATCTTTTATATTAAATCTTATAGCAGTAAAATATTACTCTCTTCCTTTCACTTTATGTATTAAGTTTTTTTTTCAAAATATCTGTTTATTTATTATATTAAGAAAGTATTAATTTTTTTAATACTATCTTTAATATAATTAATTAAATTATTATTTACTTTTGTGTTTCAAGAATATTGTAATCATGCTTAAATAGAGATAACCAGATTCACTTTTACAAGTTTTTAGATTCATTTATTATTATTTCAATATATATGTTTTTTTTATGCTTGGTTAGATGAAGTGAAAGAGAAAATTATTTGTTCTGCAAATTAGTTTTCCTTTTTTGAATGTAGGTAGGGGTTTGAACCGATATAGAATCTGGGGATGGTACAGTTCATTCCTTCCTGCAAGCGTATCTGAATTTTACTCTAGTATTAATTCAATTCAAGTTATTAAATTTCCAAATTCAATCATACTTTCTGCACATCCAATCATAGTTCCTGCTTTCCTTTCGCAATCAATTCCTCATTAATGCACATGGCCTTGTTTCTCTACTTGATGTTTAATACGCTGGCACAATGCCTTTCCATCCTCATTCTTTTTATATCACGACAAAAGCTACCCAAAAAAAAAAACAAAAAAATCAACAGTAAATGGAGTACATAAATGAAAACCGTTCAAATTCAATTGGTTAGGAGATGTTTAATTTAACTTTTCAGTTTTCAATTTTATTTTTTAGTTTTTTAGTTTTTTAAATTTTATGAAAAAAAAATTAAAAATTATGAAAATTATAAATTTCAATTTTTAATTTTTATTTCCAGTTTTCATTTCTTTCTTCAAAATGTAAAAAATAACAACTCAAACCAAATATACCCTTAATTTTAAATAGCCAAATTAAGTTCAATTATATACCCAACCATGTATACTATATAGCCTAATTAGTTCCACTATATTTAAGTGCGATCACATAATATCAACATGCTCGATCAATTTAGCCAACGCATTCGACAACTAATTGAATTCCTTACATATTTAATTAGGAGTTCAATCTCCTATAGTATGTAAGAAGGGGTTTTATGGCTAGATGAAAAATTTATGTATACAAGCTTTACGTCTTGAGGGAATTACTCGGTGCTTCTAGTAGTTGATATTATTGCTTCACCCAAAAACATAATATTAATATAATCATTGTGAAAAAATAGAGAATATTAAAATTTATTGGAATTTAATTACTAGAACGATGATTTTTTTAAAAAAATTTTGAACTAATAAATGAATCATAATACTTGATTTTATAAGTTTAATTTTTATGTACTTATCATTCAATCATATACTACTATATCAGAAGAGGGCAAATTTCACACTCATTGTTGAAAATTTATATAAATGGGATGATTTGATTGAATAATAATATAAATTTTTTTTACATATTTAACGACTGCAACAATTTTTCTTAAAAAAATTGTACACAATTCTTTCTAACCGCATAACGTTGCAATGTGGTCACTAGCTTGGTCATAAGTGACTGTCCTCCCTCATTTTAGATTTGAGGTTTGAACTACCTCATGCATTAAAAAGCATATAATAATCAAACTAATACTCAACCAAGATAATTAATGTAAAGTTTGGTGAGACTTAAAGTACATGTTCACATCCTTGTTTTATCAGTGTTAATAATGAGGTTTAACATTCTTTTGCCAATTTTCTCAATGAGAAAAAGGGGAACACATTCCATAAACACGTAATTCGAGGAACAAAACAGAACTTGGTTGTATTACTAAGGCATAAAGCAAAGAAAAATGGAAGGTAAAGTAGATGATCTGAATGAGATACAAGAAATTGTCTATACACGAACTGCATCAACTTTATACGATGTTCTCTTAATTAGAAACAAAAAGATATGCAGCTCTTTTGCTATATACACATTAATCTGTTACAATATTAATAGTACAATTATCTTCCGTTGAAAAATTCATGAATCTCACTCATCATCTTCACAATCCCTCCATTCTTTGAAGAGTAGATTTTAATCACGAGTAATGAGTTGTTCACATCTTTGTGAATATACAAAAAAAAGATCAAACCCCTTCCTCCCCTGCATATTGGACTCATGCTGTGCTATATGCTCCAATCTTTCCCCGTGTCCCACTGGAAAGTTGCATAGAGAACTCTTTGTACATAGCTAATTCCATTCGAGAAATTCTTATACACTCCAAGACCAAGAGATTTTCTCTTGTTCTGTTATTCATTATTTGACAAATCAGCATCGCAAATCATCTTTATTTTCTTAATCATTTACTACCATCCATTTTTTTTTAACCGAAACAATACTGATTTGTCAAACAATGAATGAATCTGAGCCAAGAAACAAACCTTTCTCGCATTGACACGCAAGTACCCCCCAAATTCATGTAATTTGATTTTGAAGTTTCTTCAAGAATCCAAAGAAAATGGGGTCTGCAAAAGATCATAAGGTGCCCAAAGTGCATCCAAAGGGCATGGCCTATTAGCATCCAATCTAACCCAAGGCTTACCTTTCCCACTCCAATGCAACAAACTCACAGGTCCAGGGTGAAGATCCCTACAAAGTCCACGGAAATTGTCACCACCAAGACCATGTTGGTTCCACCTATGATCCACAGGAACTATGTTCCCAGCAAAGACAAGCAAAAAAGGTGGCAAAGAACCAAGCTCATAGATCCTCATCCTCTTCTGAAGCTCCATCCACTCCTCAATCTTTGTTGTGTAGTCCCCTCCACGCCATCTCTCTAGATCAATCACCATCACCCCTGTGTTGAAATAGCAAGCTTTTCTATCTGCAAAAGTTAGTGACAATGAAGGGTTGGACCAAAATGTTGGTGTAAAATAAGAGGTGAAGTTTGCATTGCAATATTCTGGGGCTGCCAATACTGAATTTTCCCCCAATGGGGTGGCTGCAAGTTTTGCAATGTCATCAACTAAGATAAGGTCTGAATCAAGGTACACCACTCTCCTAACACATAAGGGAAGAAGGTTGGCTAAGTAGCTTCTTGCATAGTTAAGAGGGCAATCAAGTGCTGAACGGATTGAGGTTGAAATTAGGCCTGAGACTATGGATTCAGCAAAGTTGTAGACTTGGAATTTGAGGTATGGGAATGATTTGGAGATTGTGGTGTGTAAGAGGGTCGCATTGGATTTGGAGGAACAAACAAAGTGGAAGAAGATGTTTTGTGGGCATGAAGAGTGTTGTAGGACACTTAGGATTGCTGCCATGGAGCCTCGGATGTATGTTGTGTCAAGGGTCATTGCAACATGTACTGCTTCCTCGGAGCATATGTAGCACTTGTCATCATTGTTGTCTTCATTGTTGATGCTGTCTTGAGTGTCCTCAGTGATGGAGGGGCACTTTGGAGAGTTGTAGAATTGAGGGCTTCTTTGAATTGATGTGCAATATTGGTACTTGTGGTGGTGGAGTTTGAGGCATTATTGTTGGTACTTGAGGATAAACATGGCACCAATAACAAGAAGAGGGTAAGAATGAGTAAGAGCGGTGGTTGTGATTTTGGAATAGAGTTCATAGTATGTGTGTTGATATGCAGGGGGAAGAGGGGGGTTGGTTGAGAAGGTGTGTATTGAATTATATTGATAGGGGAGACAGATCTATAGGGTGACTTATGATTGGAATTTCATGTTTAAAACGCGGTTAATGCCTTTGGTTGATTTAAAAAAGAAGTAAATAAAATAAAATAAAATAAAGACCAATAGAGGGAGGTAGAATAATGTGCTAGCCTGGATGCAGGGTCAGAGAGAGGGCAAAGTCAAGAATATATACATGAATTAAGAAGGGGGAGTTGGTGGAGTTCACATTGGTCCTAGACTTATCATTGATGGCTTTGTTTTTATACCATTTTCAGGTACGGGATGGGGACCCTTACCCTCTTCCTAAGGTTTATGAACTTCCCTTCCTGTCTCATTTAACACTTTGTATCATTGTATATGGGGCTAAATTAATTCTTTGATTAAACCGTGGATGGGGTGAGTAAAGGGGGTCATGCACTTATTTTGCACATACAGTGTACATAACTGTGCAGTACTATATACCATGAAAAGAGGGAATGTATCTGAATATATGTAACAAACAGCTCCCACCCTTGGTTGTATTTTTCATTTTGGTTCTTTTGAGAATTTCCTACAATGGAAACAGGATCATAAAGTTTTTGTGTAATAATCTTGTTGAACAAAATATAATGCTAGTGCTATTATGATTGATATTAAAATGGTAAAAAGTAAACATCACATTGTGGTGTTTAATTATGCTCTTGTAACCTTATCAACGTGATGTTAGCGATTATCTGATTGTTTGTATATAATTTATTCCACTTGTGGGAACAGATAGAAAAAAAAATTGAAATTATTTTGATTCCTAAAATTGTATGTGCAATTTATTTTAGTTCCTAAAACTATAAAAAAATGATTCAAATTAATCATTTTGGTTATTTGATTTAGTCACCATAAACTTTAACATAGAAACTAAAGTGAATTGCTTTTTATAATTTAGGGATTAAATTGATATTTTTTAATTTTAGTGACTAAAGTAAAATAAACCTACAAACATTAGTATTAAGATCAATTTACATTATTTTTTTATAATTTTAATAACTAAATTAATATTTTTTAATTTTAAGGATTAAAGTGCAACATATATATAATTTATAGGGACAAAGCAAACTTTTAGTTAAAAAAAAAAAAACTTTACAATAATAGCAATTTAACATAGGAATCCGTCCTTAAAGTTCCTCATTAAATAGAATACAGATTAGGAGTGCCCATCCAAATTAAGAGAGAGCACTTGCTCTTCCATCTTAGATTAGAAATTTAGAATAGTAGTAGAAACTGCTTTATGCATAAGTAACAGTGACACAAACTGCACCAAAAACAGTGACACAGGACTAGTTAAAAAAAACGCCCCTGAAGTTAAGCAAACATACTCACTTGGGAAGCTAGCGTTGTTCTTACGCCTATCTTCGTATTCGTATAAGGCACATTGAATGTTGTTCATGGTTCATGGTCATGGCACTAAATAAATAAACAAATAAATAATTTTTTCACTTCTTCCTCCTTGAAAATGGTGGAACTATCATGTCCTCATCCGAAAACTATGCCCCAGCAACCGAATCTTCCACAGGGGAGCATTTTCAAGGAAAGCCTTTTTTTTTTTTGTCAATTAAAATAAATCCACCAAAGAATAATCAAATGTATATTTTCATGTGAAAATTTTATATAATTTGATTATGAATACATTATTATGTTTTTAGCCTTTCAAAATCTAAATAGGGATGAAGGTGAAGTGGTAAGGCTTTCTCATTATTTAATTAAGTGTCAATAGTTCAATTCTCATATTAGAAATAAAACTTTAAAATTCGTTGTCATAGTTTATCCTTAAATGACTTACAATAAGTGAAGTGATTAGTTCCTATGTGGTGGTGAATATCTTAAAAACCAAAATAATTCAAAATCTACTTTCTTGATTAATATTAAAAAATTGCACATAACTAAAGTATTTCGAACTTTTACTTGAAAAGATTCAATTCGGATAGCATGTGAATGCTTAATTAACACCATTGTCATTCAATTTAGTCGCTTATGTTCAATATAACAAAATGATTAGAGCTAGCTAGTAGGTAATGTTATTATTTTTATCAACGCTTAGACCTTTTCTATGTATTTAAGTGTAAATGTCAACAGATCATTGTGAACATATCTGCTCGTAACGAAGGCAAATGTCAATGATTTCATAACCTGGTCTACATGAATATGAGTGCAATGAAAAATAAAACCTCATTGGTTGCACTAGGTCTTATTTTTAATTATAGTCAATCAACCTCAACTAGTATTATGTATTATGCTTATATACTAGCTCTGCGGCCAATGTCAACAGTGATGTCTTTAATTTTGCTTATAGATTCAACATCCACTTCACCAATTTGCTATATATCGGTCATTAGCCCAATAGAATATGGAATTGTTCTTGAGTGATTATTATTATTATTATTATGGGAATGTGAACCAATCCTAACCTATATATTCAATTGAAATCTTCTAACCCTTAACTTATCCTCCACTAAACCATCAAGACTCCTTTCAATTTGTACGTATTCCAGACATGAGATCCATAAACTAGTATTGCTACATCGATTGTAATCTTTCCTAGACACCTTAAAACTATATATAAAGCAAAAATCGAGTAATCACAAAAAGTGGAGGAGGCAGCACGTAGTTTGCAAGCAATTTGACGTTTCAGCTTTTAAGTAAAAGAAAGCATCTGAAACTCTAGGTCACGTTTTGGCAATGCAGCTTCCTCATCACATGAATTGCATTTTACAACCATCTTTCATCCCTAAGCGGAAACAAAATGATATGAAGCTCCTAGCATCTTATTCAGAAATAGTAAATTAAATAGAGATTATCTAATATCTGGGCCGAATTGGTGGGGTGTACCTACAGGGACTGGGAATAGACATACCTTTATGTCTTTAAATAGAGTTTATCATATGTAGTAGAGTAGTTTGACTCTATTCTGGTGTGATTTATCCTTTTTCCTAGGATCTTTTAAGTTAACTTGAGCCGTAAAGCCATTTTCTAGCTCATTTGGGCATGATAGATAGTCCGTAACGCACGCTCGTAACATAATTTTCAATCACCGAATGTGTCACTCTTCTTTTTTTTTTTCCTTGTCAAAATCATAGATATATCCTCCTATCAAAAGCAATCTTGCTAGAGTTTGATAGAATTTCTAAGACAACAAAGCTCTCTCTCCTGAATTTTAGAGTATACTTATTAAATTTTATGAAATATTTATAATATTTCTCACAAATAATTTTGATTATGCAGTATCATTCAAAACGAAAACGAAATACCGCAAAATGGTATATGCACATTTCCGATATATAAGGTAAAGAATAAATGTTCCTTTGCCCAATAGTCAGAAATAAACAATACCATTGTATCAATGAATCACAACAAAATCTTGGGTTTAGATTCGAACTACAAAGTGATGAAATGAAACCGAGCAAAAAGAACATGGCCGATCAGAAAGGAAGACAAAATTTTCAGTTTGGGTCCCCAGCACTCGAATTGTTCTTGGCATGTGTATTTTGTTTGTTTCTCAAAAAGAAAAAAATGCAAATGATAATAACTTTAAAAATAAAGGGTCACCGGCATCCGAATCTCATAACCAAAAATAAAATTATAAAAACGCGCTTTGACCTCACAAATGCCTCAAAAGTCAGATATTGTTCGAAAGATGAGGTGGCTAATGCTGTAAGAATTTTGTCTACATACACATTCTATACGAGTTTACAGTTGGCAGCACCTTCAATACTATGACACACTATTGATCATATATCCCATACTTCCCATTCAATATAGTAAGTTCCAAACCTTTCCTTTATTCTAACTTCAAAGTACGTAATTGTCGGTGCTATGTTCAGTGATCAATTTAATCAACATCCACATACGGGCGTAACCCACTGCTCACATTTCATTTTCAAATTAATACTACCATAGACCATAGTACACTTTTGATTTTTTATGCCACATGTTAGTTTCTGGTTCAATCAATATTGTATAAAATTTTTAGTAACCTCAATATTGTATAAAATATTACGAAGATTTTCTTGTGAAAAGGTTGAGGGTAGTTTGGTTATAATTACATCGATTAATTACTGTTTTTTCAAGATCTTTAAACTAGTTCAAAATAGAAATAAATTAACTATTGAGGTAATTATGATACAAGGTACTCTCATAATATTACATTAATTAGAGCGATCAATAGAACCCAAAATTCTAGAATATTACGATAACATGTTTGAAGTTACATCTTTTGGTCAAAAACCTTATAAAGTTTATGGATCTTTACACTTACATAGTTTGATTTTAATTAATTTATCCCTAATCAATACCACATTTTTTTTACACTATCTTTCAACAAGTTCCTGGATGAATGATAAATAACTTAATCATCCTTGATGTGCTCATATTATGGCGATAATAACTTTTCAAGTAGTGGATATGAGACTTATATTTATTGATGTAGTAATGCATTATTTGATGAGTGGCTAATAGATTAGTCCTCTATAAAAATAAGGATAAAAGTTCAAATATCAAAAAGGCAAGAAAGAGTAACCATCATGTTCCATCCCTAAAAATTGCAAGGGCAATTGTCTCAAAATTTTTCTATATAATAAAAAAATATTGAGCAAATAAAATATTTATATGAATCTATGTAGATGAGCTTCTTGTGTTTTAAATGAATCAGTACGCGCAAGTACCACTTACAAGAGGTTACCATGTGGACAGTGTAGAAGAAGCCACCGTTATTGTGAGTGCGACTAGGAGTGGGTCACACTCAGATGGCAGAGTTCGTGAGCACAGTGCAGCGGCTTTGGACAAGTTTTGTTACCTCACTTTTGGATATATTCCTTCGAATATTTTATCATGTAATTTATAAAATAAAAATAAAAAATTTAAGTGATATTGCATATTTATAATAATTTTCATTTTGTTAAAAAAAAACCAGGAGTTAGATTAGTTAAGTTGCTCAATAACATTAGAACGAACAAGGTTTGAGATTTTTTGAGGCATTATAATATTAGTTAATTAAAAAAGATACAGGTATCAGGCACTTTTTTCTTTTCTGAAAAAAACTCTATAATTTTTTCTGTAAAAAATGTGAAAAACTTATCATTGTTAGAATTTATAATTAAAAACTATATATCTTTCTATAAACTTTCATAATTTTAACAAATATCTTAAGTAAGCTACTAATACACATTTTGAGTAAGATTAGTTTCATTCTTATAATTTTTTGAAGCCCAGAATTAGTTTTGATCTCATCACTATAATATAACTTGATTCTTTATAGATGACATCATCTACCACTCCCCCTGTCTAATCTGGAGTAATTTATGAATAGATTAATGTAGAAAATTAGATAATATAGTGTACGCAGAAAAAGACATATGTATGTGTTTAACAACAAAATTCTGTTGTTTGATTAATCCAACAGATAACCAATTACTTGGCCCGCAAAGAGGGAACAAAAGGAAGGAAAAATAAAAACATATACCATATAATTGTATCCTCACATGGCTTTTTTTAAAATCCTTAGTTGCACTTGCAAAATGGCATCATCATAGTTGCATTTGGATATATTTGAATCCTCACATAGCTTTTGGCAAAATGGCATTATCATAGTTGCATTTGCATGTTAACACATGGTACGGTCCAATGCAAAGGGATACTAGCAGGCCCATGAACTGAAACAAGTCATGTGATGAAAACAAGAATGCAGGGTCTTATCACAAAGGCCCACACAACCCATTTATGATTAATGGATTATATTATTCTCGGGCGCCAAAGTTGAAAATGGACATTTAATTCAAGATGGTACAAAGACACCGACCAAAAACATAATGGCGGTACAAATTGGCCCACCCCAAAAGGCCAAAAATGCGGCAGAGACCAAAAAATAAAGAAAGAAAAAAGGTTCTACAAAGGTTGTCAATAAACAAACAGATGAGAAAATCTATGAACGTTAATTTCAAAAGTTGCCAATGATTTTTCGCTTCACGTGTTCAATAATTTCAAGGATTGGGAGCTGCTGCTATCAGTATATGTTTAGGATATATTTGGTTGGAGAAAAGATAATGTGTAAAATTTCATGGATGATTTTAATGTTTAAATCACAAATGCATACATGCATCTACGACAACAAGTGAACGGATTACCATAACCTTGATGCCCTGGAATACCAAAAAAGAAAAAAAAAAGTTAATGAGTAATGAAAGTAGTGCACACCTTTAATAAGATTAGCACAGCATCATGTAAATAACAACAAATCAGAAAAAGAAAGAAAGCTTTATGAATATCTTAAGCAATTCTCTGGTTCCCATTTGCAAACATCCCAGGAGAATTCCACACATGATCAACGTTGCAATATAAATTATATAATTATTTTGTTTGGTAAAGAAAAATGATATTTTAACCTTCAAAAAGTCAATGTTTCATGTGACATCTATTTATCACTTTATTATTATTGAATGAAATTATGATTTTTACTTATGCAACTCAATAAATTTATTTAATCATAATAAAATGGATGTTAATGAGACATTAATTTTTTGGATATCAAAATACCGCTGATTTTTCATAAAACATGCTTTTAGTTTTTACAATTCCTTCTCTGATATGTTAATTGATGTAGCTTCTTTTGTTCATACATGATGAGTGATCCCTTTCTACGCGCCTTTGAGAGAAATGCAAGATACAAATGAATTCTCCATACTTTTTCTCTTTCATATACAGTCATAACAGTTGGTCAACGTTGGACTTAACAGCAAGTTTTAGCTTGCACTTTCAGCTCGCTCGCCAATTTAGACTTAGACGGTCATCCTAACACTCGAAAAATATTAAATAATAAAGTGTGTGTCTTATATTTATTAGGATATCTATTTTATAAATTATTAAATAATAAAATAAGTATCTTAATAAATATTTATTTTTAAGTGTTAGAATAATATATTTTATTATTAAAAGGAAAGGGAAAAACTAAAAAGAATGTTTTGCAAACCCGTTGAATGGCTTTATGTAGTTTTCGGTTTTTTTAATCATGCCACGATGCTGCCAAGAAATATAGTAAAGGCCAACATTGTTGGTAAATGAATCATGACCAAATAAATATACAACACAAGTATTCATTTGGTTTAATTAATTTAACACGTTTTCTTTAAATAAAATTTTATATTAAATATTGTGAATTAATGAAACTAGTGTTACAAAAAGATTAGGAGTTTAATTGGCATGCAAAAAATGTGTAAAATATTTTACACTATCGTCTAATTAAAATATTTAGTTTGAATGACTTTTAAGTGTGAATGTAAAAATTAACTATTATAATTTATATGATAATATATGATTAAATAACTATGTTAAAAATTTTTACACCCTTCATGCATGCCAATTAAATCGAAATTTATTCCATGGTAAACTAATTTTTACATGTCATTTTTCTCATTTAATTTAAGAGTACCGCATCATTTCAACCAACCTCCCCTTCTCTTGATGATGCATTCTCACACTCTTGATGTTGTTGCATTACAAAAACATTCAAAAACTTGACTAGGTTTTATTTTTCTTGGTCCAAATTTTGATCCTTTTACCGGTCACTTTCTCAATATACATATAGTATCACCTGCCCACCGATAATTGAGAAATATTTATATGTATATTATTTATTTTAATTTATTTATTAATTGACATATAATTTTTGTTAGTTATTATTGTCTCTTACCTCTCTTATTTTTTTAATACAATAACTAATTTATCAACTATTAAAAATATCAAAATAAATATTTTATCTTTAAAAGCTCATTTCCCTGTTAATTACCACCTTAGAAGTCACAGGACAACACGCAACTTAATTGCAGTATCACAAGCAACATATACACAAAACACACACACACTTCAATCATAATCACAGCTTCAAATAGTTGAGTAGCAAACAATTCTCCGAGTCCAAACACAATGGAATTCCAAGTAATAACAGAGACCCTGAAATACTACCTGCTAGACCACCCTTCCATAGTCTGGTTCCGATGGAGTCCCACCCAATCATGGGGCTCCACGTGGCCTTTCCTCTTCGCCGCCATCATCGCCTATGTGGCCGCCGCACTCTCCATCCACCTCCTCCTCACCCTCCTCCGGTGCCGCCGCCCCATCCCCCTTGGCCCCCTCCCCGCCATCCACAGCCTCCTAATGTGCGCTGTCTCCGCCGTGATCTTCGCCGGCATACTCCTCTCTGCCGCCGTCGAAGCCCGTGACACGCGCTGGCTTTGGCGGCGCGTGAGGACCACCCCTCTCGAATATTTCCTTTGCTTTCCATTAGGAACACGCGCCTCCGGGCGCGTGTTCTTCTGGTCCTATGTTTTCTACCTCTCTCGCTTCCTCCATTTCTTAAGAACCTTCTTCATAGTACTCCGTCACCGGAAAATCTCATTTTTCAGGCTTTTCAACCACTCCATGCTATTGATCATGTCGTTCTTGTGGCTTGAATTCTCGCAATCGTTTCAAGTTCTTGCTATATTGTTCTCCACGTTGGTTTACTCTCTGGTTTATGGTTATCGGTTTTGGGTGGAAATAGGGTTGCCTTGCAAAGGGTTTTGGTTCACCATGAGTTGCCAAATGGTGCTTTTGGGTTTCAACTTGGTTTGTCACGTTGGGGTGCTATCGTTGCATTTCTTGAGAGGAGGGTGTAATGGGATTGGAGCTTGGGTGTTCAATTCTATCCTCAATGCTGCTATTCTTTTGTTCTTCTTCAAGTCCTATGTCAAAGGGAAGGAATGTTCTCATGCTTCTTCTCGACATGATCATGTTATGTAAAGAGAGATAGATGCAAACATTTTAAGTTTTGATGATATATATATAGTTCTATTAACATTATTATAGAGCTCCTATTTCTCTTATCTGAAGTGAAGGTGAAGGTGTATTCCCAAAGGAAGAACACTAATCAACACTCATCTTTGAATGGATGGAGCCTGGAGGACATGCGAGGATTGAGGTTCTTCATCAGCTGTATCATTTTTTCCAATTTTTTTCGTTTTCCTCAGTTTATACTTTGATAGGTCAAACCTTGGTTATTGTAGAGACTTTGGAGTTGGGATAGAGAACCTTTCAAAAACAGAGAAAAAAAAAGGGCAGTTAAATAGACAAGTGGAAAACCGAATGTGATTCTTTGAAGTACCTTTTTATGATCTTCAAAGGAAAATATCTATGGTGGTCCAATATATTAGGAGGTTAAGATAGATGTTGTTTTTTAATTTCTTAATTTGTACTATCCTGAATTAGACTCCTTAATGATCGTAGTGTTGTTTAATTTGTGTACAACATGTTGTAAATTTACATGATCCCAGATGCTAATAGAAGCCTAAACCTCATGAAGCTGGTCAATTTACATCTGGTTCGTTGTTATTATACTAACCTTAAGGTATGGTTATTAATGGCTATACCAAGTAAATTGGAGAGAGAGAGAGAGAGCTTTTCAGCGTAGATGATTAGTTTTAATTGAATACATCAATACATGGTTTGCATGTATGATGTTTGGTGAGTTCAATTGAAAGTATAGGTCGTTTTTTTTAAAAAGTAAAAAAGGAAAAGGGGTGCAACTGTGGTCTTTCGGTATATGTCTATTATTCCTCACTCCTTTCTTTTTTCAATTTGGGGCCATGTGTAAGATCACTCCAATTGCAGCAAAATAATTTTGATTTTAAACGGATGATGACATTAACCTTATTTGAAATAGAGAAGTTTTGGGTGACAGTTTTGATCTTGCCTAATGTTTATAAATACTAAATGTTGATTTTATTCCTTAAAATTGTATACGCAAGTTTATTTTGGTTTTTGAAGTTTGAAATTTAATCAATTAGTCCCTCTGTAATTAGGAATCATATAAGTAATTAGTGTATAAATCCTAATTTCCAGTAGATTATTGGATTAATTTGAAACAAAGTTATTATTTTAAGGGACTAGTTTAATTTAATGGCATATATTTAAGGAACTAATATAAATCATTTATACTTTCAATAACTAATGTACTTTATAGTTATAAAATTAATGACTAATTAATTATATTTTAAATTTCAAGGATCAGAATGACTGATGAATATAATCTCAATAGCTGAAGGCAATATTAACTCACCTATTAATTAATCTTTAGCATATGTTAGATTATATGAAGCATTTTTAATACTCACATATCCTCATTAGCTTTCGTTTTTTCTCCTTTTATGAAGTGACTCATTAGGATAAGTTTATAATATTAATGATCGGCAAGTTTATAGTGAGAAATTGTCGATCTCACATAAACAATTCTCATTTGAAATATTTGATTTGACTTTTCTAATAAAAATTGTATGGTTTTCAATTTAAGGCGGCTGCTAACTATGCATTATTTTTGTTTTTTTTTTAAAGGCTGCTAACCCTCATCGAATAGTCAAACATCTATATTTATGTTTTGAGGTTAATCATTCGTATCTGGTGAAATGCGAAGATTTATATTTGCATAATTTATCATCCAAATTAAATTTCTTTCAACAACAATATTATTTTAACACTGAATATTGAAAAAAAAAATTTCCCTTCTTTCTGTATGATGGTTGACAAATTTGACTCACATCGCAAGCCTAACCTTTTTAGAAGGCGACCTATAGGTTTCTAATCACTTGAAAAGACACATTAAGCATAAACGAGCATATTCTAAAATTTTGAACAGGACATTTTATACAATAAAATTGTTTACCTGATTGATAAGTGTAAATAGACATTATGATTATGATGAACCGATTAATAAAGCAATTTCTTTCCTCCTTCTTTCTGAATTGTTAGTGCAATAAATTTTTTATATTTTACATTAATAAAATTATTTAATTTTTTATAAAAAATTTAAAAGTTATATATTAAATAATATATAAGAAGTTAGTAATTTTAAAAGTTTTACTTCTATAATACATCAAAATTAGATTTGTACTATAATGAAAGTGAAAATAATTAACCAACCTATTTTTTTTATTATTTTTATGCATCTAAAATTAATTCTGGAGCTTGCTCTTCCAATGGAATGTACTATATGTTTATCTGTCTTTGTTTTGAGACACTATTCATATTTTAAGTGATAGTGAATAGACACAAAGTTATAAATTTAAATCTTAGCTATGCAAATTGTTCGAGAACAAGCTATGAAGTAAAGAACATTCGTCCGAATTTGCTAATTCAGGTAGATGAATTTTTTTTTTGTTTGACGTTAGGTATAGATGATTTTTTCTAATTCAGGTTGATGATCTTCTTCCAATCGAAGTGAAACAAACGAATTGTATTTCATCCGATTCAAATATTTTGTCATACTGATTTGTTTTTTTTTTCCCCTTTTATCTGTTATTTTCACAATTCAACTAAATATTCATTATAAATTTTTCAACTCTATCCTCTATTTTAAGCACAGAAAACAATAAAATATTAATACAATAAATCAGCTATTAAATAAATTTTTTAATAAATATCTTTATAATTAACCCTTGAGTTTGACTTCTTTAATTAGTATACAGATATGGCTAAATTAAAGTGACAAAAAAATTAGGCGAAGAAATTGATAAATTGACACATAAATTAATTTGAGAACCACCTGACTTTAGTTTCTTTTTTTTTTTCAAAATGAAATGAGAATTTTGGTACATCCTTTTAATTATCTTCTTAACTATTAAATAAAGAAAATACTGAATATATTTTATATTCTCAAAATATTAAATGTACTTATATAATGTTCAATATTTATTTACTTAACAATTAAAAAATTATTAAAATGATTCATTAAGGAAAATATATAATTGGGTTTTTTCTTTGATATCCATACGGTATTGATAACATTTTATTATCAAAAGTTGTAATTGACTTTTTAATTTTTATATTTTAATAAATTGAGTAAATATGAGACATAGCACATTCTCATCCATAAGCAACTAAAAGATATAAAAGATGTTGATACCATCAAATTTTATAATGGTATCACAAAAACCTCCATAAAGTTATTGCAAATGATAAAAGTAATTGCAAGCTCGTAGCAATGAAGCAAAGAACTTGTGGTTGGGGACAAATATTGTTCTTCACGCCAAGGGAAACATCGAAGTTGCCAAGACCAATACCAATGCGATTGTTTTATCTAAAGAAAGAAAGTTTGCAGGTTGCTGGGGAACTTTCCTCGAGTGATTCGCCAACCGCAACACTATCCCACAATAATTATAAGCGTTGGCAGTAGTATTCCTCTAGAGCCAAACACTAGAGGATCTACTCTCTATAGGGTAATAGCGTTGGCGTGCTTTCTTTGACCCAAATAAATCAGCATACTCGTTGAGATTTTTTGGTTTTTAATATGTCGAGCTCACTTAAAAATATTTAAAAACTTTTTTTTTTTTGTATTCTTACTCAATTTCCTAATTAAAAACACTCAATAAATATACGTTTGGTCTACTAATAAGTCTCTTTTTTCACACAAAGATTAACTAAGCACATAAGAATTTACTTTTTAAATTACTTTAATAATAAATCAAATTAACTTTAATCAAATAATAATTAGAATTTGAATTGTCCAAAATAAGAATTTTTCTAAAATGAGTAACTTGTGCTTCCAAATTCATTTGTACCAAAACAAAAGAAAATAATAAAAGCAATTGAACCTAACTTATGATTTCGTAGGATATTCATTTTTGACGACAATAACTAATCATTTTTAAATATGAAGTTCCCCTGAAGGATAAATTGCTGGCCGTGTATCCTTTCCATGTGCACTAGAAATTAAACTTGATAGGTGAGTGATCTAGAGTCTAGACCCAAATATCCATCAATAATAAGAAAAATATTAATATAGACCCAAGTCTTATAATGAATTCTACACATATTACAATTTCAATCAGCATTTTTATAAAATCTTTATATTTATAACTTCAAATTATGTTTTAAATAATTAATATATTATCATATCAAAGTTTATCTCCAAATAATAATAATAGTAATTGAATAAATAAATAACTATGGTACAACACTGGAACCGGTGGTAGCAGGAGAAGATCTGGATCTGTGGACCCAAATCGAATGGCGCGGTGAGCCACACCGCTTCTGATTCCTCACCACACCAAAAAGGGTATCGGAATTCGTGATTCGGAGAATTCCCTGTTTCATTGCATCATCAACTTGCGCTGTTAACATCTTCTTCTTCTTCTAGAAAACCAGGCACAAAAAAAAAAAAAAAAAAGAAAAAAAACCAAAAATACAAACACCAGCGAAGCATAACATTGCAACACAACGCGGAACAACACAACAACCTCAACAATAAATAAAGAGAACAAACAGAAACAGAAAAAGAAAAAAAACCAAAGAAAGAAAGAAAGAAAAAAAAGCTCTCTGATTCAAATTTGCGAGCCCTGAGAATTTCCCTCGCAAGGTGAGTTCCGAGTCAACTATTTACTTTTTTTTTCAATTTAATTAATTTAATTTTTGTTTTTATTTTTATTTTTGTGTGTATATTCTTCGATTCAGCTCGCTATTATGTATAATTCCATATTTATTCAACTCGCTATTATTTTTGCGATTCAGGTCTTTGGATTAATTTTTTTGGGTTAATTTTTTTTTTTTTTTGAGTTAGTTACGTCGTTCTAAATGGTAATTAGGATTTTTTAATCCGTGATTACTGTTTACGAATTAATCTCAATTAAAGGGATTAGGATTTGAATTTTCATTCAGCGAATCCTCGCGATTGAATGAATTCTTTGCTATTGGCAAATCACTGGTTTAGAGTTTTTTTTTTTTTTCCTTTCCTTTTTTCTCTGTTAATAACGATAATCTCTTTATTATTATGCCAGTTGCCGGTGACTTGTGCTTTAATACACTGTTTAGCTGCAAAATATGGGTTTAAAATTGTTGTACTTGACTTGAATACAATTAATTAATTAATTAATGCAGATTGAAGAAGAAAATAAAAGACTGGTTTTGGAGCGTTTATTGAAGAAATTTGAAAGTTTTAAGATTCAACTGTTATTTCTGAGGTGTTACTACTATTGGTGATTCAGTTGAATCTGTCTCATGTTCTTACCTCAACTAGTTCTGTATTTTCTTTTTTGCCATTTTCTGCATTTTTGTTGTGCTTGTGATATTCTTAACTGGTACTATTTTTTTTTTATGGTATACATTTTCATAAATGTGCTTTTCTTTGTTGAGAATACTTGCCAATTATTCAACATTATATTTTGCTTAGAAATTTTGCTGTACTGAGATACTAGACTAATTAAGCTGGGAATTCGGAATGTCTTACCGTTTCCAATCTTTTAGGCTTCTATACAATTGATCATTCAGCTGTTGAAAAGAACCAGTACATTCTATCTTGTTTAACTGCTACTTGATAATTTCTATGCTGAAAGGAATGTTGAATTTACATGTGGGAAGAAAGTCTATTTCAACCATAAGTAACTTACTTTCATAGCACGATTGAAATTCATCGAACTGTTAAATCTAAACCTCTTGTTTGCAATGCCGGTATGCTACAAGTTTGTGACCGACTAGAGCTGAAAGAGCATGTTTTGTCTTGTGATCTCAAAGGTCGCAACAAAACTATGAACCAACTTGTGATCGAAACCTTGAAATTGAGATCACTGAGATTTTGGATTAGATTTTCTCTTTTCATTCGACTATTTCAGAGAGTATGTGATTTCCCAACTCATGTAACACAGCATTTTCAACCAAGTGACTGTTCTTATCTTGCTGTTTTCTGGATCTGGGAGGAACCTGTCGCATACATTGGATGCTACCCATTTGGCTTTTTGTAAATAATGTGCATTTATGTTATTGTTGTTATACTTGCTACACTTTTGTCCAGAATTTTGGGAATTATCCAATAACATTAAAGCACATTATTGCAGAAGGGAGGTTTTTCAACAGTTCCTTGAAGAAGATGGAAGTTTGCAGCCCTCTCAAATCTGATAGTACATTAAAGCACCGCCCTTTGACCCCGCTTAGGCTGTTAAGGGGTCTGATATGTTTAGTGGTGTTTCTTTCTACAGCTTCTATGTTTTTAGCCTATTTTGCACCCATCGCAGTTATAGTATTGCGGCTTTTCAGTGTACATTGCAGTAGGAAGGCAGTGTCATTCATCTTTGGGCTTTGGCTAGCTCTGTGGCCCTATCTGTTTGAAAAGATAAACAAAACTAAAGTTGTCTTTTCTGGGATAGTATTCCAATGAAGGAACGTGTTTTACTTATTGCTAACCACAGAACTGAAGTTGATTGGATGTACTTGTGGGATCTTGCACTTCGTAAGGGAAGACTGGGATGCATAAAATATGTCCTTAAGAGCAGCTTGATGAAATTACCTATTTTTGGTTGGGGGTTTCACATTCTGGAGTTCATTGCAGTGGAGAGGAAGTGGGAGATAGATGAGCAAATACTACACCATAAACTTTCAACATTAAAGGATCCTCAAGATCCTTTATGGCTAGCTATTTTTCCTGAAGGAACCGATTACACGTACTACCTTATATCCTTCTTACCTTAGATCTCGTCTTTTAACTGCTAAATACTTATGTCATCATTTGATAATATTATGAACTCATTTCAATTCCACAGCTTACTTTTTTGACATTTAGACTGTATGTATTTAAGTTCTGTTTTGACTAGCATGCTAAAATTTGGGCTTCGTGAGTTCAAGTTATACCATACAACAACTAGACAATATATAACTCAATTAAGGAGCACATTTGATGTGTTGTATTCTTTTACGTAGTGAAGAGAAGAGTAAAAATAGCCAAAAATATGCTGCTGAAGTTGGGCTCCCTGTGCTGACAAATGTGTTACTTCCAAAAACAAAGGGATTTTACACTTGCTTGGAAGATCTACGAAGCTCATTGGATGCAGGTTGTTTTATTATTCCTGGCCTCAATTTTCTGTGATACTCAGTCAATTCATTATGGCTCTTTGGTAGCTATTTTAGAAAATTATGTAAACTGTGTTATCAAATGTATCTACCTCTGGTTTTGAAGATTATGATTTTGTAAGTAGCATGTTTTCCTTGCTTTGGCTTTATCACTTAGCAGTTAGCATGCCTTTGCTCTATGTGTAAGCATATGTGTGTGTGTCTAGACACCCAAGTTCGCATTTAATTTTTGCTTGATTATTATCTTTTGACATGACAGTTACGCAATATTTCTACCGTCCCTTTTTGTCCCTTTATGTTGCTTTTCTTTTCAAAACTTATTCAGCTTTTAAAGTATGTTGAACTTTATCGCTCAATTACATGCAGTATATGATGTGACTATTGCGTACAAGAATCAATGTCCAACCTTTCTGGACAATGTCTTTGGTGTTGATCCTTCAGAAGTGCACATGCATGTTCGGCGTATTCCTGTTGAGGAGATTCCAGCTTCTGAAACTAAGGCTGCTTCTTGGCTAATTGATACATTCCAGATGAAGGACCAATTGCTTTCTGATTTCAAGGTTCAAGGTCATTTCCCTGACCAACGAAATGAAAAGGAACTTCCCACACTCAAGTGCCTGGTTACTTGTACTGCGGTAGTTTCTTTTACTGCCTTGTTTATATATTTTACCTTTTCTCTGCCATTTGGTTCAAGTTGTATGTATGCCTATCTTGTGCATATCTTGCAATTTCAACATGCTTTAAATTTCAATTGATGCCTGTTACATACTATGTTAATGCGCTCTTTAACAGCAAGAAACAAAAGAGTGGATAGTGTTCTCAGTTCCAGGAGTCCATGTACAATTTTGGTCTTGAACTTGATATTGAAGTGTAAATCATTTGTTGTTATTTGATTCTTTTCGTAGTTTTTCTCACACAGCACAGGGAAATTATAGGTGCAATTTTACAACTGGATTCGGTTGGAAATTCAGTTTTTGGCATCATTATTTCACATAACCATATTTTATTAAAGCCTAGTTACATAACAGATGGGACCAAGTGGAGGAATGGATAGGAATCTACAATAACAACAATAACAACTAAGCCTTGTCCCACTAAGTGGAGAACGAATAGGAATCTAGTTCTAATTTAATTTGTCGAGCTGTTAGCATTTCCTTTACCACTTTTAGAGAGAGGATCTATTAACCTTAAAGATGATATTCTATATCTTGCACAGGTTTTCAGCTTTATATTTCGGATTTGCAAATAAATGTCTTGGTTTCTATAAAGGCCACAATTAGCTAAAGTTAGGGAGCCGGAATTTCTGTGTGCTTTTTGTACAATACACATTCCTTATTTTAGAGATTTTCATATAAAGAAGTGGTTACTGTATTATAATTTTGGTCTTATCACCCGCCCTGAAGGTTTTGCTTCCTTTTTCCTAGGATTCCTGGAACTACATCCTTTAACACGCTTAGTCACTCATTCATTAGTTTTTTTTGCTTTTTGTGAATCTACTCAGCAGAGCCATAGTGGATGCTCAATTGCTCATAGTTGACTCTTAATGTTTTAGCTTCACAGTTTACTCACAGGTCATAGTGAAACAAATTTCTAAAGGAATGTCTTATAGAGTATAAAATCATTCATGTCTCTATGTCTATCGGTTTATACTTTTGGGAGAAATACTTTTCTGACATGATATCAAAGCAACACTAATCAAAAAACAAAACTAGCCAGAATCTTTGATTGGCAATTCCCATAATGTCTGGCCATAGTGTCTGGAAACATCTCTGAGTTTAAGTACTGTGAGACAGCACTGCATTAGGATTTTTATGGTAGGTGCTTCTAAAGGCAAAGCTTTGTAAGAAGAATAGTGAGCAGGATGAGCAATTATATGTTCGATTTCGATAATTTTGCTGCTATGCAAGAGATAGTGCATGGTTCAATGGTAATGCGTATCTTCTCTATGTATTTTTATTGTCTTTAGTTTTGGGTGTGATAATCTATACAGAAACAGAAAAACATTAATATTTACATTTTACCATAATTACTCTAAAGCCTAGATAGCAGAGGGTGAACTTTGATATAATGTAAAATTGGGTTCTTGTAGCTAGGGGGATGAGAGTTTAAATTTTAGAAATAGCATCTTCACTCTTGAATAAAAAGGTATACAAATGAAAAATGTTGCGTACTCATTTGAATATGGAATATTATATTCACTTCTCATCTACTATTGAATAGAATGTGAACCCTACTTAAATGGATCCACACTCCAATAAATGGTAGATGAAAAGTGAATTGGCATGGTGTCTCATATCAGTGAGTCCAAATAACATAATTCTATACAAATATCCTCTTTCAATTCTACTAGATAAGGGTTTCTAGTATTGGACTGACTATTTTATTTACTCTAGACCTTAAGGTTCCCAAAGTTAATCATTAAAAATTAATATTAAATGTAATGACCAGTTATTTGTTTTGCTTCACCTTAGGATTTTACTTTACCTCTGTCACTAAATTTCGGTTGTATCACTTGCCACGTAAGTTGAATTTTTCCTTTCATGTGACAATCCCGTGTATGGCCTTTCTTGCATGATATGGTGACTACCGACAAATAAAAAGGTTTGTGGAATTGTGGTATCTTGATGAGTTGTTTGTAATTATAATGTGTGGACTATGTCGAATTCACTTCTCATCTATCATTGGATGTCGTGGGACTCCATTTAAGTAAGGTATACATCATCTAATGGTAAATGAGATGTGAGTTGACGCTGCTAATCCATCGCAAGTCCAAATATCATAACTCATCTTGATAACCCAGTTTGATTCTGTCAAATAATAATAATAATAATTTATAAACAAGAAGGGAGAACTTGTGGCCTAGGGGGATGTTAGTCACTGTGGTATTTGATTAAAATCTAAAAGGAAAGTGTTTGGTTGGAACTTGGAAGATAGAACAAAGGCCACCTCGTCAAGTGTCTACCTTCTCTCCATGGCCACGATTTGTTTCTTTTTTTGGGGCTAACTTCACCTCAAATTTTCCGACCTATTAATGATAGGGTCGCAAATCAGGGGCATGTTTAGTTATTGTTTCTATTTTCTGCTTTCATTTTATGTATTTTTATATTTTCTGCTTTTATTTTATATATTTTTTATTTTTAGAATTTTATAAAAAAAAATACTAAGAAAATAATAAAATCATATTTTTCAATTTTTATTTCCTATTTGCAGTATTTTCTTCATAAAATTTCAAAAATCAAACATATCCATGTCTTGTTTGCCCCAATTTAGCTTCACACCCCAACAAAACACAAAATAAAAGGTGGAATTCAGGAGTTATTATTCATTCACTCCCTAGTGATTTAGGAATGTGTAGGAAAAGTCATTGCTGTGTCTCATTTGTGCTTGCTGTTTTAAAAGGATCAAGAACCAGACACGACGCAGTACACCAGTCCTGTCCACAGCTAACTAAGAGTCGAAACTGGGAAACTAATAAATTCTAATTTCTAAGCAACGCAACCAGTTAACTCAATTAGAGTTCAAGTCTCTAGCTTGTGAATACTCAGATCAAAACCGGTAACAAGCCCATTATCTAATCTTCTAAGACAGCCACTAATTGTAGGTAATATATCATGATCATGTGTCAAAATCTTATTGTAAAATGAGTTACTAGATCCACTATGATGATTTAATGGGTTTAAATCTAATGAGTTATTAGATAAGTATTCTGATATACATGATCGTGACATGTCTCATGCAATTAGTGACTATCATAACAGATTGGATAACGTGAATTTCTATTAGCCAACTCAGCATTTTACAAAAACAGGCTAACTGCATGGATTAAAACCAAGCAGTTTTGAAAATATTTGGACCAAAACTAAAACATTTTTTTTTCAGGAATCAAAATCAAATGCTCACTTATTTTTTGGGGACAAAAAATACATTTAACCCTTAGCAATTTGAAAGTACAAAAGTACAAGTGCACAGCATATACATTAAAGGAGTCAAATATAAACTTTCTGCCTTAAATAATCATATTTTTGTCTGAATAATGTTTTTGAAACAATACATTTACAGAAAAGGGTAAAGCAAACTAAAAGAAGCCCATTATTGTGTGCACGGCTGTACATAGAAAACGATTAAGGAAAGAAGCGCAGCTCAAGTCACCCAGTTCTACACGATTAATGATAAATAGATGCTAATGCTGTCCCTAATTGTCGTGCGAATGTTAACCACACTTCTAAAAACTTGAAGGTATTATTATGCTCGACACTCTTACATAGAAATATTAGGGTAATTTTCGAATGAAGTGAGGACTATATTGAGGCTATGAGGTCACCTATAACAATAGCTTCTCCCAATAGAAAATAGCAATTAAAAGTGCAACATGACCAGAGCAATCTTTTCATTTGACGTCACGTAGACTATTCTTTAATCTTAACTATAAGAAAAGAAAACCCCCGAGATGAACTCAACTTTCTCCTTAATCTAATGAATAATAATTGCAAGAATAAAATACATTTTATCTCCTAAACTTGAAAAGTCAAATGCAATTTATATCATAATCTCTTAAAACATATATTACAACACCTTAAACTTTTTAAATACTACAGAACATATCTTAGCATAATTTTGACAACAGAATAAAGTATAATTTATATGCATTTTAATTTGTACAATCCAACATCTTATTTGAGAATTTTCATGTGTATTTAATCCCCTGATTTTTTTATTATGTACAACCTGACACCTTACTATTACCTAAAGTTTTCCTCTAAAGACATGGGGTTTTTGCACTTTTTGAAAGATCAAAATTAACCACACATCACCTAAAATTCAAAAGGTAAAATACATTCAATCCTAATTGTAAAAACTTAAAATGAAAAGTCTGTATTGAGAATGAAAAAAAAAGCAAATAATTACAAAAAAGAAGACACAGGAATAGAGGATGGGCTTCTAGGAAAATAAGGAAGTACTTAATATATACACAAGGAATGAAGCAGAAAAATTCTTTCCACCCTCAAGGCCTTCGGCCAAAGATGTCAACCTGTTCTTTCTTTTTTTCCTTCTTCTTCCTTCTTTCACCTCATTTACTATCCCTTTCCATAGACTCAATTTTCTCTACAAACGGCTCTCTTTGAAAGCCAAATCGTTAACTTCCCCATCCAATTTTACCTAGACAATTTAGGATGAGTAAGCAAATCCCTAAGATCTAAGGTGTTACGTGCCACCTTTTTTTCCCTACAATAACCCTGTGAAAATTACAATTCTAAACGCCCCCCCAAAAGAGAGAAAAATCAATGAAGCTGCCTATATCTTAGATATTCCTTTCAAGGAACTATCTCTTAAAGAAAAACTAGTCCTTAGACGATTAAACCATGACAATTTCATCTCACCAGAGCCTGTGCACTGACCCTCTCCCTCCCCTTCACTGCTGAAAAGGGTTTGGTCACCACAGTCCAGTGAAGCTCCACATGCAAGATTATAAGACTGACAAGCAGAATGACATACTCGTAGCCTATTGTCTCCATCGTTGTCACATTTCTGGATTGAAATCTGGAAATTATGCACCCAGATCATCAGACAGATAGGCAACATTACCAAATATGCTAAAATATCAAGAAAAGGTTAGAAAACATATATATATAGTCTACTGTTTCTGAGGGGGTGAGACTGACGCAACAGTAAAGTTGCTGCCCTGTGACCTAGACATCACGGGTTTAAATCCTAAAAACAACCTCTTCGCAAAGTGGAGGGTTAAGGATGCGTACATCTATCCTCTCGAGACCACATCAGGTGGAAGCCTCATACGCTGGGCCACCCTTTTAGTCTACTGTTTCTATCATCCTTAAAAGGCACAACTAATGGAATAACCACTTCATCATATTATCTTAAACTAACTACAATTGGCTTATACTATGCTTTTATCAGTATAGAAGGTAAGTGCAGTGCCTAGTAGTGTGTGAACTAAATAAAAAAGGAAGGGAAAAAACAATAAAAATGATATTGAGAAATAAAATTTCATGCTGAGCATGAAAAAGAATAAAACTATAAAAGCAAGTAACAACAACAACTAGCAAGCCTTATCCCACTAGGTGGGATCAGTTGCAGGTATCAGACGATGCCATAGTGTTCTATAGTGTATTATATTTATATTTAAATCATTTATTTCCAAGTCCCTTTTGATAATCTCACCTACAGATTTTCTAGGTCTCCCTCACCTATAAAAGCATATTACAAAAAGAGAAAAAAAAATCTTTGGAACAAATTTGGCATGAAAAGATAGAATTGCTAAAGAGAGAAGTCTTTTTTTGGGGGATAAGAGAGTAAAAAATAAAGTCTGAGGAATAAGTTTGGCATGAAAAGATAGGATTTACCCAGCAGGCAAGTCGTCTGGCTGCCTCATCACAGTAGGAGCTGCCAAATATATTAAATAATTTCCTCGCACCACCAGGGAATAATCGGTGGTAGTTGGGCATGACAACCACTTCTTCTAGCTGCTGTAGTATACTAGGTTCACTGGGTGCACAATGCTGTCCAGAAACATCATTTCCCAGCACTTCTTTGCAAACTGAAAGACTTGAGAGGAGCATGGAGCTGTTCTGGCAAGTGTATCCCGCATAGTCAGAACAGCGGAATTCACAAACTCCATTATCACAAACCCCACCATGAAGGCTACATTGCTCATCACAAACAGCTGCATGCAGTGCCAGAAACAAGCCAATAAACTAATTATGTTTCCACAATAACTAAATACATGTTTTCCTACATACAAAATTTTTGAACAACAATAAATCCCTTTTTTTTTTTGGTAAGACCAGATTAGCAAATTATGGGGTTTGAACCCACATCTCCATTTTCAAAGTTTGTCACGTTACCACTATGCCACACCACCTGCTTAAATGCCTTGTTGGGATTTGAATTCAGGTCATCAGGGTAAGGCTGCGCTTGTATTACCACTAGGCTAGCCTCAGCTTTGTAAAATGTAAGGTGGAATTAGTAGGCAAACAGCACTAATGAGCTATTCATCTGTGGATCCACCTCAGCAGTTGTCTGGCTGACTGCTGAGTTAACAGCTATTACTTTATGCACCCTAGCTCAAGGCCGCTCTACAGATTCAAAGAGGCCTACGATACAAGTGCATAGACTAAATCTATTTTAAACTATTATGTAAGGATAAGGATCATCTAAAGTGAGAATCCCACTTTAAAGAGTAAAGTCAAAGGATTTTATCTTTGGATCATTAAAGTTAGAAGTGGGGGCCTCTTCACTCTATTGATCTGAGGGTGAAATTGCTCACTTTACTCTTTAAAGTGAGATCCTTACTCTTGGAGGGTCCAAATCCAATATGCAATTGTGTTTCAAAAACTGGAGAAAGAAAGTACATAAACTAGAAACCTAATGAATTACTTAAAACTGAGGTTAATTATCCTAAAGGAACCCCAATGTAGCACATATGTTAAACTAATCCAATATTTTTCATAGCAGCAGCAATGCTTTTAGTAATCAAGTATAAGATTGGTGTCATTCAAAATTACAATATAAGCAAGAAACTACTAGCATATGTTTAGATTATAAAGGTATGAAACTAATGAACCAGTGGAACTAATAAGAAGGAAATATCTAAACTAGTATAAATTTGGAATCTGAGAGCATACCAGTGGAACAGTCAATGCCAGTATAGCCAGCTTTACATTCACAAATTCCATCAGAGACACACATGCCATTGCCGTTGCAATTGTTGGGGCAGGAACCTGGAATAAGTTAAGTACACCATCATTAATAAAAGGAAGAGTAAAACTACAATCTGCCACCAAACAGCAAATAGCTCAGCAGTTGAAGCACAATGAATACATTTGTCAAAATATAGAATGAGATAAGAACTCACGTCTACTGCAATCATGACCATGAAATCCAAGAAAGCAGTGGCAGCTTCCTTCAACACAATCTCCATTGAAATTACATGCATTGGGACATTGCCCAGACACAGCCACTGGCTGTGTGTTACAGAGCTCATGATATGCAGGGCAGATTAATTCACCTATTGGAGAATACAATGAAGGATAAGTTGTCAATGTAGTGGGAATCTAACATAAATGTGTGAACAAACAAAATAATGGTAATATTAACCATTAAATCCAGGGAACTGAATGGGTCCACCAGCCTGAGGACACACTTTCCAGATACCATCAACAGCAACCTGTATATAGCATTCAGAGCTTCATTCAGTGAATTTCGTGATAAAGAAAAAGGAGGCAAGGGTAAACATACACTTAAAACACAGCTAAAGAAAAGAGCAGCAGATGTTGCAGTCTTTTCAAATTTGATGCAATTAAGGACTCCTGTCAGACCATCATTGAATGACACTCTTCGAGGATGTAAAATATGAGATAGAGCATTTTAAAAAAGGAAACATTTCACTTATTATTGACACTGTAAACTATACCTCTAAAGAATTGTTAATACATCTGTGCTGATAACAACCATTTCCCTGAGTCATAGAACCCCGTACAAATCCTGTGCGCACTAATGATGAGGCCATACACCTTCAATGAAAAGGGAACAACAGTTAGCAACTCTAAATCCTGATGGTGTATAGAACATGCAAGCAAAGGGTATAAGTATGCAGTCAGAAACCCCACCTAGAGTTACTTCCTCGGACTTCACCTAGCATTCTATCAGGTGCCCGTGCACTGTTAATGTCTGTACATGATCCATCAGAGTATGCAACAAAATAAGTGCAATAATCAGCCAACGAGGATTGCCCACCTGAAACAACCAGTATATGCTGAGATTTCACTACAGTCAACCCTAAATTTAGCATTCAAAACCATTTACAATGACCACCATCGACAAGAAAAATCAATGATGTGTAATAAGGCGATAAAAGCAGCAGCTACAAATCAATCTGATAGACACATGAAAGAGAGATACAAAAATGGAGTATATTGTGTATTAATGGAAAGGAAAACCGATACAATATGCAGAAATAGAGGGAATCTTGAGCACTATAGCAGCTCAGAGCTCTCCTAACCCAAATCTAGTAAAATGCCTGAATATCCCCCTTCTAACCCACACCCACAAATATACCCTTCTGTTGTAACAGAATCATTCCCATGCCCTCCTCACTACCAATGTGGCACCCACCCCCACACACACACCCCACAGCAAGTTAGTTATGCAAGTGGCCCACATGATTCACCCACAATCTCTGCTCTACCATTTCTCAAACTGCCCCTAAACTCCTTTCATTTGTACATTTTAATACCACTAGAAAATCGGTCTCTAACACAATCATAACTAGACAACCTAGAAACTAGAACAATTGCTCAATAGTCCAGAACTACTATAAAAAAATAAAAAAAATAAATAAATAAATCACACAAGCAACATCAATAGATGAAAAACACCAACAGATTAGACAAGGATTGGCATTGCCCTTAAATATTAGAAACAAAGACATGAAAGTATGTACCTTTATTAGCTTGTGGAAAATATTGGGCCCACTGAGGGAGATCTCCACTGTAGGTTAGAATTGGGCAGTAACCCTCTGCCTCTCTGTTATATGTACAACCTGAAGACTGTGTTTTGTTGCAATGATAGGCCCCCTTCCAGAGATTGCAAGGGGAGGTAACAAACTCAGTACCTTGGTTACGACCCCAATCAAGCCGGTCTGCCATACTATAATTGGCTTTATACCATCCACTATCTTCCAAGAGAGCCAGTGTCATTTTAGAAACTACAGATCTTGTATCCACAGAACCGGTCATAATCTCATTCATTAGTAGCCTTTTTTCCCAGTGAGACCCTGTAAGACAATTACCAAACTACGATTGGTCATTTTGTTCATCAGCAGAAGAACAGGCTTAAACATCATGGATGGTGTCTCTACAAAACACTATTTTTTTTTCCCAATATAATTGTTTGAATTTGATATTTTAAGAGACTTTTGGTGAAGATTTTAAAGCAACTGAGGCAATCGAAGGCTAATGATTTGTTTATAACCTTACCAAGAAAGAGGGAGAGATTACTTTAATAATTCATTTTGAATATAAATGCAATATATAAAATTTAGTCACATCATCTGAGCATATATTTTCTTAAAGATAACACTGAAACAGCCAGGATCCACTCGTCCGACTACAAACACTGGTTGGACACTTGCACTCCTTGGGCAGGATGATAAACTAACTCTTACAAAACAAAAAGTGGGGATGACTGATGCATTGTCATTTGTTTTATAAATTAATTAAATGAATATACTTCTATATCAATGAAAATTGAGCATTTGCCTAGCACAGGAATTAAACATACAGGTTACATGATAATAGAATTCCAAAGGGAAAAATATAAAGAAAAAGAAGAGGAAGAAATATAGATCAACAAAGTAAATTTGATGAGGTTTAAACCTGATGTGCCCCGTCCTCCACCATCTTCCAGCTCTAAACCAGTAAAATTTCCGGAGAATGCCTGCCAACAAATCACTCATTAACCCTCTGTTGAACATTCTGATGGAGGACACAATCAATATGGAAACAGCAATATGGCATTGAAATTATACAAAGAAATATGTTCCCAAGAAAATACCGCATAATGATATCGTGCATGCATGACAACACGTGGAAGCACCACACGTGTTACCATCCGCCCAATCTTTTCATCCATAACTTGTTCAGTAACCTGCAAAGGCAAGAATGATAAGCTTCCAAAATGTAAGCTGGTAAATTCCTAACATGGAAAAGGGTGACAAAACAGGCTAGTTTTCAACATAAATATTGGAAAGAAAAACATAGAGAATATTCAAGGAAAATTTGGCATTGTTCGTTCATTACAGAAATCCTGGCATGCAGTACAGTGCCTCAACTTATTTTAAAGACAAACCAAAGACATTGTATACAAACACCATTCACCAGAACCATTAGAATTTGAATCCATCAATACAAACAGAAATTTTACTTGACTTTCATGTGTGTCATTTTGTCTAACAAAGTGACCTCTAATAATTATTGCAAGTAATTAAACAAAACCAACAACAAGCTCCTATATCTGAATATGGGAATAGTAACTCAAGCTTTGTGAGAATCAAATCTCCAATACATGAAGAGCATCATGCTTTTGGTTCATATATCTAGAATTTACATAGTTACATGGTAAGAAAAAGGGATCTTACAGCACAAAGGCAGCCTTTACCTGATTACGCGTCTTTTCCTTTCATCTCTAAAATGAGCAAAGGCATGTGGATCAAAACCAAGAACATGCATAACCTGGAAAAGAACCAAATATGGTGAAGAGTGCCACAAATTGCCATTCAGGCTTCAAATCTCATCCCAGTTATATACAAAATCCAAACTAACCTCATGTATCAGAGTAGCAGAAAGCAAAGTCTCTGCCTCAGCAGTCAAATGTCGAGGAGCAACATTAACATGTCCTGCAGACCAACAAAATATCTGTTCTTTCAGTTCTGAAGCATCCCAAGTGTGAGATAAGGATGACAACTTAAACCAATACATGTTTATAGGATAATCTACCAGCTATGGCACGACCCCATTGATCCCGTTCACATGCCACTGCCCAAGCAAGTGTATTCCCAGTTGTAGGTCTTGTAGTCACGAAAAGAACTAAGTCGGCACTGGAGACTCCCTCTGGAAAAGGTGAACAGAGATCATCTCTAACATTCACAAATACAAACAACATTTCCCACAGAAGGCATGTAACAAATGAATCATGAATCATACCCTCAATATATTCACGCGGGAGCTGCACACCTCCATCTTGTCCACATGCAGAATATCCACTTAATCGCAAGTTTCCCTTGACAGGCTCAACAGCCAATGCTCTCCTAAACCAGTTAGCTGTCTGACCTAATGCCTGCAATAAGTTTCTACCAATGGTAAATATCTCGGTCCCATCATTATGCAAATAAAATTAATTTAATTATTATTATTTAATATAGTACTAACAATACCATACCCAAAGAGAAATAAAAACTGTCAACAGTTATGCAGCACCGCTAAAATTATCAGCCTAGTTAAGGGTAATCTTGGCCCAACAGTTGGAGCTGTAAACATGTGATTCGGAAGTCACAGGTTCAACTTGTGAAATCAGCCTCTTGCAAGTGCAAGGCAAGGCTGCCTCACTATAGACCTCATAGTGGGTCTGACTAGTGACCATTCCCTGGACTCCATGTATAGCAACAGCTCTACAGCACCAGGCCACCTTTTTTTCTATTATCAGCCTAGTGAAACAAAACAAAATCAAAAGGAGAAGTAAAAAACTAACCTTACGAAGACGATGCTTTTTGTCCTCTCCTGAGATATCTTCAGAAGTGCAGTTATACCAACAATCACCAAAGATTGGAGGATCAGCATGAGGATTGCACAAAGGCAAACCTGGCAGAGATGTCACGGGAGGCTCCCCAAGCTGCTCATTTAAAAAAATTGGATTAACTTTATAAACACGAGAAAGAGAATACCGGTGTTATGGCTATTTATAGGCACTCCAAACAGATTCTTTCATTCAAGTTAAACACTCACTTTGACAATATCACCAACTTTTCGACAATCCCTGTCAGAGGAGTGGCCAACAGCATCATAATTTAGATAAATCCTAATAGGTTGTTTCACATCCTTTTGAGGCTCCGATGATGTTGATACACCAAGCAATGCCCTACCTTTGTGCTGAAGGGGCTTCGAACGACCAGGCTCATAAACCTGTGGGGTGACCGAATACACCTTGCGACCAGGTCGCTTCCTCTGTTCGAGTATCTGGTCATGGATGCAAGAATGCGAGGCAACATTCTCAAACCTCCCTTCCGATCCTCCCCATTGAAGTTGGTGCTCTAGAGGCTTTCCACTCCTAGCTTCCAACCATGCCAATATCAATACAATCTGAGACAGGAAGCAGAAGTTTAACAATAGATATCCATCCCGAGCAATCATAGTCTTTGTACTCTCAAACACAACGTATTCAATGAAATTTTAAAAAAAAATCCCAATTTTAGCTTTCAAAGAATGACTATTGATTAGATAAAAAACACTAGCAAAAAAGACATCCAAATAGAAACTTTGAACTTTGAACCCATCCTATACACTCAACCTTACTTATATGAGAAGATAAGAAATCATTGAGTTTTTTTTTTCCTCTTTTAGTTCATCAACACATCATTGTCCAAATCATGGTTCAGCAAAAATCTCGAGATTAAATTTTCCTTAAGCCAAAAACAGAAACTGGAAACAAAGCAATGAATATTCTATAACCAATTAACCACCAACGAGGCGAGTTAATAAACCTTCCTTCAAAGCAAAACAACATAAACGGAACAAAAAGATAACTAAGCTGAAAAATCAAGGAAACAAAAACCCCTCAAAACGATAATAACCCTAACCTTCCACGTCACAACATTGTTATTCTTACATCAAAACCCTAACCTTCCGTGTCGATTCCACAACATATTGAAAAAAAAAAAAACACACACACACACACACACAGATTTCACAACCAAAATAAAATGTTCTAACATTTATTAATCTTCAGCTACAAATAAAAGCTCACACATAGTTTTTAACATTTAGAAAAAAAAATTAAAGTAAAAAATTCACTACCAAATATAGAATGTTCTAACATTTATGTATCTTCAGCTACAAATTAGAGCCCAACCACAGTTCAATCATAAGCCACAAACACTACGACAACATTGAACTAAAATAATTAAAAATAAAATAAAATAACAAAAAAAAAGAAACCCATGAAGCTGAAGCAGAAGAAGGAGCCTTTTATTTTACCTCGAAAACGACGACGTTGAATCTTCTAAGGTTACAGTGGAATCTGAACAAAGCGCGTGAGCCACACCGAAACTTAAACTCCTCCATGAAGAAGTAGAAGCAGTTGAAGTAGTAGCGAGCACCACCTCGAGGGAAGAAAACGACGCCGTTTCCATTCAAAATGCCGCCGATTCGTCGATCGGAGACGGAACAAGCGCGAATCGATGGCTCAGATGCATTTCCTTTTCTTCTTTTCTTCCTTTTTTTTTGTGAAGAAAGCCAAACACTGGCTTTGATTCGAACAACAATGTTATATTATTATAAAATAACTATAAAATAATAATAATATACAAGTGAAGAAGAAGAAGAAGAAGAAGAAGCTTTGATTTGTGAAGAAAGGTTTCAAATTCGCATGCGGTGGTTTTGAGCTTCGTGTGTCTGTGTGTGTGGTGTCTGTGTTAAATGGGGAGAGAGAGAGAGGAACACTGAGACAGTGAAGGAAGGGAACAAGAAGAGAGAGAGAGAGAGAGAGAAAGAAAACGCGAATGGATTGGGTGGAGTGGTTGCAGAACCAAAAATAGTTTATTTCAATAATAATTTTAGAGTAAACACCTCATTTATTCCTTTAAAATTTTTATATCAGATTATTTTATTCTTTAAAAAAAAATTAATTTTATAATCTCTTAAAATTGAAAATATTAGATATATTAATTTCTCTGTTAATTTTTTATTAGTGAACTTAAATAGATAATATGGTACAATAATGACATATTATTAAAATATTAGAGGCAAGTTAAATAAAATTATTTTGAAACATATTATACTTATTTTAGTATTTAAAATTACACAAAATAAGTTATTTTATGACTTATAATAGAGGTTTAAATGACTATTTTATGAATTTTAATTATCAAAAAAGTCATTTTAAATTCTATTCCACTTCAAATGATATATACATTACTTAACATCATGTTAGCAAATTAATGTATAATTTTATTAGTATTTAAAAAATTAAATACATATAAAGAGACTAATATGTCCTATTATTAAAATATTAAAAGATCATGAATTAATTTCAATTTTTAATGAATATAATAGTCTTATAAAATTTTATTAAGAAACTACCTAAATTATTTACTCGTAATTCTATAATTTTTAAGATCGTGCTATTTTTGGTTGTCTATGGGGGAAAAAAACACCATTATCATGTAATATTTGTTTGTGCGGAAATATCAACTTTTGTTTTTTCATTTATTTTTCTGTTTTTGATTTCGTGCGAAAATATCGAAAATGTTTAAACTTTAAAGTGATTTAATTTCATGCATCAGGGCATCATACATATTCTTTTAAAACATGACTGTGAAAATTATTTAATAAGAAAACTATTCATTGTATAATAACATTGACAATTTTACTTTATTATTATTATTATTATTATTTTAAATAATTTAATTCAAATACACTACCAATTTAAAGATTTTTACACAAATATCCAAACCATATGTTCAAATCTAATATTATTACATTAGCTAATATAATTGATTAGCAAATATAAATGTGTATGTAAAAAAGTTGTATACTATATTCAAATCATATTATATCATATATTAATACATTAGTAAATATAATTGATTCTTATACTTATTACTTAAAGGGCTATATTAATAGAAAGACTTGATTGAATGTTAATGTAATACTTTTAAAAATTATCAATATATTATAATTAATTTTTTTGATATATTAAAAAGATAATGAAATTTAAACATATAGTCTCATAATAAACTATTCAAATCCCTCTATATTAGGCACTAGCACAATCCTAGTGTTTAATTATATTAAAATTTAATTTATAACTATATAATTGGAGTTATATATATATATATATTTTTTTTATGTATCCAAATGAATCTATATATGTAAGATTAGACATTAATAATCGAGAATCTCGAGTACACGCTGTTTATTCATAGTATTACTATAAATAATGATTTTACTGTCACCAATAATAATTAATGTAATTGACCACTTTCGTCAATAAATTTTTTAAACCAAACATCAAGAAATGTAAATAACTTTTCGTTGATTAAATTAGGAAGTATATTAATGAAAACACGCGCGAATTCACTCAAATACTATTTGATTATAATAATAAAAAATGCTAATTAGTTCCCTCTTCAGTCTTTATACCATATTTAAGGAATAAAAAACTTTTTACTGGTTTTGACATGAAATAATAAATTTTTTTGCTCTTTGTATGTATCTCTTACGCGTTCCATCGGGTGTTTGCAGAGCCTTATAAATAAAAGTGCGAATCAAAAGTTGAAAAATCATAAAATTACATATATAACCTACAAAAACAGGTAATTTGCAAATTTTCCAATGATACTAAAGACAAATAACTAGGTTCCAACACGTCACGAATTTGAGTCGTAAAAATTGGGATATAGAAAAGGTGCCTTTTCTTCATCAAAGAGTGAAAGGCTGCCTAAGCAACCAAAAAAAAAAAACTACACAGTACCCCTAAAAATATGATATAAAGGAGTAATATTAATAACGTAATTGAATGTGCTTTAGTGCTTAATGTCCACTGATATATATTAGCGGATAATTTTAATTATTTTTACAAAATAACGCAAACACAAAAGTAACACATAACTAATGTTCTATAATCGAGTTAGATATATTAATAAAAGAGAATGCCCTCATAAAATTCATAACCAAAAAATAATGTATGATATTTTAATTGAATTTTGTGTAACTATCATTACGGGAAACTAGTAATGCCAGTAGGGAATAGGGATCATAGTCCTTTTTTGCCTTAGACAATTAGGGGTCAACATCATTAACAATGGCCTATATATGATCCAGTTTATAACATGCTGACCCCAGCTTTTGAGCAGCATAAAATGACATTTTATAACTCTTTATTACTCTTTATTATGCATGTCCTATTGACCAAAAAAAAAAAAGAAATTGTATCCCTCCATTGCATATGTAATATGTTATTTGTCTCTCTTATTAATTAAAACCATAATCAAGTATATCAGTCTTGCACGCTTTAATATTTTGGTCATCGAACTAAATTCATATATTGATTCCTTTTAATTTGTTTTTAAAGAATATAATTATTTGATTCCCGATCCATAAGTTGTTTTTTGGTGGGTCTTATCTATAAGTTTTACACATAATCATGAGCAATGAATTTTTTTCAAAAAATGAATCATGCATGCCGAAACAATTAAATTAAATCTGTAATGCAAAACATAAATAATTAAAAGTATTAATTTAGCAGTCCTTTCGTTGTTGGAAAATGAAAACAACTAAAAGCGAGAACTGAAAAGTGACATTCCTCCTCCTCATTCCTTTATTCTCTCTTCTTTTTCCTCTTTGTTTCTTTCACTCCTGAAAAAGGGACTTTTTCTTCCATTCCATATATTCTCTCTATTTTTGGAGTAACGTGAACTAGGGTACTTGTTCCTTTGTGTGTCTCTTCTGATTTTTTTTGGTTACAGTGTTTCTTCTGATTTAGTCAGGCTGCAGTAGGAAGAAAACAATGCAAATGGTACATAATCGTAAGTCACTTTCCATTGATCCTGAGGGCAGATAATAATAATAATAATAATAATAAGAAGAAGAAGAAGAAGAAGAAGAAGAAGAAGAAGAAGAAAGATAAGTTATAGTATCATTTCATAAGGTGAAACGAGATTATGCATGATATATCTCTCTATTTGTCGTATGCCCACTCTCATGCGTGTAGTGGGGTTTGGCATTACATGTCATCAAATTACAGAGGTACGTATCAGATGCAATATCACCAAAAATTTAAGGGAATTACAGCATATTTGGATGAGGAGAGAAAATAAAATAGAACGAAAAAATAAACGAGAAAAAAGAGTTGTATTAAAATGATAAATTTATCCTTATTGTGATGATAAAAAAACTAAATGTTATTTGATTTGTTGTTATAAATACCTGTTATAAAATAAATAAATAATTTTACAATAGTATTTAAAATTTAATTTAATTTACTAATATTCAAATTATAAGAATATTTTAAAATTACTTTTGAAATAAAAATAAAATGAATATAAAATTTAAATTTTATCAATATTGAAATAATTTTAACTTGCCACTAGGGTTATACATGCCTTTTCAACATTTTCTCCTCCCTTTTTTGTTTTTTACGTATAAAAGAGATAAAAGTCTCAAAGATAAATCCCACCTTCTGTTCTCTCTTCTCTCTCTTTTCCTTTAAATCAAACGAGGATAAAAGAGATCATACATATCTGAGTTTTCTTTTCTCTATACTTCTTTCCTTGCATTTTACCTAAATCCAAAGGAACTATTGATGTGTATTCTATGAATAGAAAAGTATTGTATGTAACATCATGTGGACCCTTAAATAATGTTAGCGTAACTTTGTACATACCCAAATAATAACAAAATGGATGCTAAGTATATCATCAAGACAATTCCTATTTGATCTCTGGAGAATTAAGGCAACGGGTTTAAACCCACTTACAAGCAAAAGACCAAAATAATGGGCATATCTCTTGAGGGTGACTTCAACTAGAGATGGGTTGGTTAGGTTTGGTATGTTGATAGCCTATAACCTAAGCTTCCCATGATGATATTTATTTTTAATAAGCTGCTTTGACCTTCCAACCTTCTTGTATATTTATTAACCACTACATTGGATTGGACAAGTATATTCATATATTAATAATATAGAATTATAAGTGTTAATAATCACTGCTCACAGATCTAATCCATTAGCTCAACAACGTTGATTAGGAATAAGGATACAGGTCATCTACCTGATTGGTATTTCACCAACCAGAACAAGATATTTTAATCACAAATAAACTATGCTGCCGTTTTGAGTCCCTATCAGCATAATGTTGTTTGAACCGTTTGTTTTAAATTTTAATGTTAATTAGTTGAATTAAGTTTAAAGACTTTTTTTTGTAGAGAGTTTAAAGACTATTTATTTTAATTTAAAGGAATTATTGACATTAAAAAAAATTGACTTGTTTTTAAGAATAATATTTGAATGTTAAGATTGAGGGACAAATTTTGTTTGGATAATAAAATAAAAATACTTTATAGATTTTGATACTTATATTTTGATTCAAAATTTTAAAGAAATTCTAGTAGTTAGTTGGGTTCTTTAAACATTTTGTCAAAGGTTTGATTTCTAATAGAATGTATGGAAGGGGTTAATGACCAAAGATTTATCTTCTTAAAGGAATTTCCGCCTCAAAGGTATTGGCAATGGATACTCTGAAAAACCAAACAAAAATAGAATTAAAGAAATGATTGTGTATATAATCTTCATTAAGTTACTTATTACTAATGTATATATTTCTTTTTTCATATACTTAAATTTTTAACATTTTTTCAAGTGTGAATCCTGATATTATTAGTATATTCTCCTTCAAGGAGGGTTACAAATTTGAGTACCTACCATCACTTGGCCCACACATACTCCAAGCTCCAATGCTATTTATTAAACGATGAGAAAAGGAATCCAGATGGCAGAAAAATTTCCATCTAAAACAATGATGAGTATATAAATATTTTTAACGATATGATTCTCACTTAATATAATAATAAATAACAAATATGATTTTAAAAACTATACCAGTCTCATAACTAGAAATTGTTCTACTATTCATTTTAAAAAACCCAAATATGTTTCATCACATTTGAAGTTAAGAACTTTAGATATGCAAAATTAATTGTAGCCATTTCAAAATCCAAAACGAACAAGCACAAGATTTGTTATAGTGGAGTGGTTTGTATTCACTGATCCGGCGGTGAAAGCCAGGGAACCCGCCACATTTTGCACTAGTTGTTTCTTTGGTAGACACTTTATATTAGTTTATCTAATTTTCTTAGCGAGTTGACTTATACTTATTATAATCTTATAAATTTTTTGAACATTTCAATCATAAAACATAACCTTTTGTCTACTAATAGAATTGCTTAAGAAGAACCAATCAGAGTGAGCATGGTTGGTTAATATTTGACTCATACTTTATAAAATCATAGATTTAAATTCGAATCAATATGAAAATCCAATTGATAAAGCAATATATAATCTCTTTTAGAAATCCTAAAAGGTCGGGGCTTCTCTGATATTGGTGGGATAACCTGTACTTACCCTATCTAATTTTTTTTCTTTTCACCAAAAAAAATTGTTTAAGAAGGAATCAATTCGGTTAAAAAGACACAAAGTTTGGCCACGAAATCATTCAGTGTTTCAAGTTTCAACTCTCGATAATAATATGGAAGGTGTGCCTTAAGAGGTCCAACAAAGCATGAGAAGAGAGCAACTCTGGCCTTCAAAGCATAATCAACAATAATTGAACTCAACAATCCACATCATAATTAATGCCTTTATGGTGTGTATTTGGCCTTTAACCATTACGTTTTGACCTTCGCGATTAATACAAAAGGTTGCTTTCCAAATTCCAACAACCAACGAATTGGGTTTGTGGCCAATTGGGTTTGCGTGGTTTCCTTCACCATGATGAGGGTGGTCACCAGCTGCCAAACAGGCCCAACACGGCACTGTAAACAGCTAGTAATTATATATAAACTGCCAATTGATTATCCAAAGTAACTTTTATATTTTCGGAGCAATTTATGAGTTTACCTTTTGCATTAACAAAATTTAAGTTAAAAGAGAAAATTCACCTCAATCCAATGTCAAAATATACCTGAGTTCAATAAGCATTTATCGAAATACTTACACATGATCTACCTGTCGAAAAATCTGAAATTTGAACAGAGTCCACTGCTAAGGTCAGGAATTTGACTTGAGATAGAGAGGTCAAAGACTAAAAGCTGCATATATTCTTACTGAAGAAAAAAATTATATCAAATGTAATACATCTACACAAGAAAGTTCATATGTAAGAGGGGCCACGGTCCATATAAACGCCCCACTTAACTCTGTATCTACCCAAGTCATTTGCTACCTCCTGACAAGAGTGGCGTCTATAGTGAGATGAACCATTGTGCTGACATGCTTGCGAAGCATGCCCATGTGCTCACTACTGATTTTGTCATTTTTCAGTTTCTTCCTAGCTTTCTTTCTATCATGTTTTATGCGCATATGAGGGTGCATATGTTTCCCTCGTATAATGTCTGTTTAGTTGCTTGGTTTTTGGGCTTGATGCCCAACAGTTTATCAAAAAAAAAAAAAAAAGTCATGTGAACAATTAACAAATCTCATTAACATAATTGGAAAATATTAGACAATCATAAATTTTTTTAAGATTTTGTATCAAGAATGATGTGTCATATAATTATTAAAGGTTGGATGAATAGGTGAGTTGTGTCATTTTATTTGATCAAGCAAATATTATAATTTATGTCAAAGATTTTGTAAATATTTTTCTAAATATATAGTATTATTGTAACAATTTATGAGCTTTCCTCATTATATAAGAAGAAAAATGTCATTCAAATTTAATTAGTATAACCAAATGAGAGGCAAGTATAAAGCCGAAAAGGATATGTGATTGATACCACCAGTATACCACATATTAGTCAATTATTTCCAAAGAAAAGGAAAGATCACATTAATAACTAGATAGCAAAAGTTTAATTAGCAGATGATGGTATATTCATTTAAAACCGATCTATAGCTAGTCAAGGATCTCAAATGCTTTTGGTATAGGAATATATTAGGTATGGTTGGAAGTGCCCCCATTTTTATTAATGAACAAAAGAGAATGGTGGGACTAGCTTAAGCCCTTCTATGGACAAGTTCAACAACCTGGCACATGGAATTGCCCTAATTCTAAGTGCCTGGTGCCTAGTGTGCATGTGGGGAATGAGTATTGACCTGGTATGTGTCTATATAATGCACTAAGATATGTTATGTTGGTTCTTGTTACCACCCTAAAAAGTAAAGGCATAACTGTTAGGTGTGGTCTCACATGAATGGAACAAATATATCTTGGATTTTATTGGTTGGGTGAAACTCCTAGTCCTGGGTGCATGTTTACTAGGGTACATGGTTTTTCTCTGGAACCTCCATTATGGTTTGAGCCAAAAAAAGTTATAGACAATGTTATACAGCCAGGATATTTGCTAAACGTGTTAAAATTTCAGAATAACAGAGTAAAAATATATACAGTTATGGGTAAAAAAATATGATATATTTACTCCACTAGCATGACACCTAATTTTAGCAATAGGATGTGATATATAGAATTATTTTGTCTTGAAGCAAGTCTCGAAAGATATATTTTTGTCTCAATTATGATTTGGGACTTAAAAATCAAACACACGTTTAGTAAATAAAACTTGACAATCACAGCTGTTCTTTGCAGTATCTAAATGATGCCTCATAAATTAGTTGGGTAACCTACTGTTTATATAAATTATGAATACGTATCTAGTGATGCATTCTTTGTGGGGAAAAAATAGGGTGGGAGGAACAAACTTCCTAATAAACTTATACCCATGCTTACGGTGGTTGAATGATTGAAATGGGTCCCTCTTGTTTTTAAAATCCCAAATTATATTTTCTTTTTTCTTTTTCAAGCACACTATGCGTAAGAAAATTTGGTCATCTCCCATACAATATTACACATTTGTTGGGCATATAATGACAAAGTAAACCTTATATTATAACTTACCAATCCTTTCCTCTTAGAATTTGTTTGGTTAGGGTTTAAAAATAGAGGATAAATTTTTATAAATGGGTTTCATGTTTATAATTTCACAGATGGGACTTTTCCAAGAAATCTTAAACACACCCTTAGGATATTGATGGTCAAGTTAAGATGTACAGTCGTATAGAGCAAGATGGATTTAGCAAAGAGTAGTGATACACATCTACTACCACACTTACACCATACATTTACACCAAGTTAAAAGTTGTAACCAGGATATTGGATAACCATACCTGATTTACAACTTTTAATTTGATAAATGTAAGTGTAATGATGTTCATTTATTATTTCTCTTTAGCAAAAACACTTCTGTTGGTTGCTTTACCAAAGAAAGTGTGTTAAAATAAACTTGACTCTCTCTCTCTCTCTCTTTGTCATGCAACTTGACTTTTTGATTGAAGGGAAATAAATTGTTGGGCTTAATAGTTCAAGACCCAACAGAAACCCTGAGATAGGTTGAGAAGATGGAATAGATTGCCCCGAAACAGGGGGGGGGGGGAGAAGGCGCTGTAGTGCAAAACAGCACTAGTGGTACCCTGCTAGATTTGGTAGCTCCTTTTTTTTTTTATGTGCACTCGTTTGTGTTCATTTTATAAGGACAAATATTTTGATTAAAAAAAATCTTAAATTTACTATCTAAATAATAATAATAATAAAAATAGTGGTGTAAGCAGTACATTTTTACCACAAAATACTTGTGATTCTTTAAAAAGTAATTCTCCCTTCTTCTCTTTGTGGTCCTAGTGAATGTTTTCATGTATTGCCTTTTAAGCAAAGCCTTGTATGCATCTGCGCTCTGCAGATGTGATTCTTCACCAACTTCTTATTTACTTGAAAAAATTATTTATTTTGGTGAAAAAAATCCATTTTCTTTTATTTTCTTGAGAATAGAGCTCCCTTTTAGAGTATAAAAATAATCCATATTAGGGAAAAATAGTTTCATAACATGATATCAAAATCACTATAACCAATGGGTCAGGAATTCAATCTCTATTATCCCCATTGTGATAAATAATTGATCCTTCAAAGCCTAAAAGAGTCTGATCTTTTGGATGTTGAGATATGTCTCTACCCGTCAACTTATATTTTTTGAAGATTTAATCTCATCACATAGTCCTTTCTTCATACAAGATGGGACCACCCCTTGCCCCTATTACCCCTATCAGAATAACGAAAAATGAAATGCCCCTTTGATGTTGAACTTCTCTACATTAACTAGATAATAGAAAGACATTGTCAGTCAAATTTTGTCACTTCAAAATTGAAGTTGTCTACCATATTATATTATCCATACTATATACTTTGTTCTAAGAGAGAGAAGGGATTTTAGTTAGCCTCGATCATGGTCTTATAAACGGTACTTAAATAGTTAACTATAGACACTTCCTCAACGGTGCATGCCTCCAAAGAGTGCCCCATCTGCATGGTGGAAGTATGGAGAAGGAGAAGGTTCAGATTTTGTGCCAGCTCCATGACTTGGATTTGAATAGCATGCCTTGCATAGCTCATTGTACCTAATGATGTCAAAGTTTTGTGCCTTCATGATTCGCTCTTGCTTGACCTTGAACCTGCTATAGAAGAAGCCTTGGAATGTGGGCTCAGTGGAGGTCCTAATGAAGAAAATGTATGCAAGAGCAAAGTGCATGGATGTAACAAAGAAGCATATGGGTTCCATCACATCCCAGCTTAGCTCCCAAAAAGTGAGCCTCATGAACCCAAGGGTTTGGGCTGTTAAGAAGCCCAGCCCACAATAAAGCTCAGTTCGGACCTGGGCTTTGGCCTTGTTATCAATCATTGCCTTTTGCTTCTCCATCTCCTCTAGCTCCTTCCTTCTTGAGTCGTTTGGTTTGGCTAGTGATTGATAGATTAAGCTCTCCATTGTTTTTGCTACCTATAACATGAAAAAAAATAAAAATATTTAGCAATACAACACAATAAAGACAAAAAAAAAGGGTATCCTAACAGTTGAATGGAAAAATGGGAAGCCTTGATATAATTTACTCAAATATTAATTGCTTAAAAGATGATCAACATTAGTGTTGTCTTTTTTTTTTTTGTTGTTTTGTGTGTGTGGTGTGGGGAAAAGAGGAAAGACAGGGGCGTTGATTTTTCAGGGAATCAAACATTAAATGACTGGGTTGGCTTCATGTATGAGACCGATTCTAAACTTCATTTTGGGCTTTTGATAGAAAACAAAATTCATTTTGGGCTGCCCAGTCCCCAAATCAGTACAGGAATTGTAAAGATATCGTCAAGTCGTTTCACGTTCTACAAAAACTTAGTTTCACGTAATGTTTTAAAAATTTAACTAGAAACCAAGTGACAATAATTTGGTACAATCTTTTAAAGAGTTATGATAATTTAATTTCAGCTTCATGTTGACATTTATTTATCAAAATATATCAATTATTTAAAATATAATTTAAAACTATATATGTATATTTTAAAAATAAAGGATGGATTTATAGTCATGATTAAAGTTTACCATAAATCCGAAAATATCTTATCGTCACTCATTCCCTTTTTCAAAAGAAAAGATGTTTTCAAGTACACTCTTCCTTTAATGCATAATAGAGTTTTTAAAACACATGATTGACATAACTACTAGGGGAGGGCATGTTTTAAACAAAGTTTAACTCAGTATAACTGTTAAAACATGTGCAACGTATTTACGGATTATGACGTATCTCCCATAGACTTAGAAGAAACAGTTTCATCTAGACTAAGACATGCTTTCAACAAGTTTAATCAAAAAAGTTTAGTATAATTTAAAAAATATTAAATTTCACGTGCGTGCACACTTGACTGTTGTCAAAGCTTTCAAAATATATGTATGACTTGCTTATAGACATGACACATCTTCGACGGAATTAACTGAAATACTTATAGACCATGATGTATCTCTAACGAATTTAACTGAAATAGTTTAGTTTAGACCATGATGTATCTCCAACGGATTTAACTGAAACAATTTTAGGTCGGGCCATGACATATCTCTAACAGATTTAACTGAAATAGTTTGATCCCAGCTTAAAAACATTAATTTCCCGTACATGTTTGCTTGTCCGTATTCATCAAATCAAGACTATGATGTATCTCTTAACATATTTAACCGAAACAATTTTAACAAACACAAACATGACATACAAGTCCGACCAAAATATATCTCCAACCGATTTAACTAAAACGGTTTTAGTCCAATTTTTAAAACATTTACATGTGATTAACTGCATAACAAATTGTCAAAACACATACATGATATACCAATCAAACCATGAATTTTCTTATATGCTACCCAACATTACATTAACCCCAAATTAGTAAAACTCGCACAATCCACCAAATCCCATGGTTTTAAAGTTTAAACGAATAAATTGTAATAAAGTAAGAATTGAATGATAGTTTAATGAAATTCACAGCACATAATAAATTAATGAAACGGTTGGAAGATATTTCGCTTGATTTGTGGCCATTCATCAAAGCATAGAGGCAAATGACGAAAAAAGGTCAGTTACAACAAAGAAGGGGAAGGCAATATGCAGTGCAGTGCACATAGGGAACCATGCCAAAAACCACCACCTCACACACACTTCACGCTTTCAAGCACAGCACCGAAAAGCCGGCACAGGTCGATAGTAGTGGGTGAACGCGAGGCAATTACTGAAAAGCAGGGGACTCACGTCACACTCACATTCACACTCCCTCAAATTATGTGTCCACAACTGATCATCTAAATTGATCTTCCCCAGTCCCCACCTCCCCACCACAGGACATATCCGCCTCATATTTTTTGTATAATTAACATTTTATTTTATTTTTTTAACTTAGTTTTGATTATGATTTTTTTCTATATTCATCTCTTTTTTGTTGAGGTTTCTTTTTTTGGTGCTTTTTGTGCTTTCACACGTAATGAAATGCAAATTAATTAAGTGTGCCAATAATTATACCCGATAGTATGTCTAGATTAATCCATTCTTTTCTTAAATGTTCTTATAGAAAGAAATAGTGTTATATATGTTATTTATAAATTGGAAAAAAAGACTAATTTAATTAATATATTGTTAGCGCTAAATGCATATTTCATTTTGTATATTGACAGCAATGATCCTATGACCCTATACAAATTATCCAATTCGCTCAACTAATAGCCTACTCCTAGTGGTTTTGCTAACAATAAAGATCGAATATTTGTGTAAAACACTTTGAACAATAAATACAATTTAAATTCATATATTAACACATTAATTATTATATTAATTTTTGGATTTACTTTAAATACACAATCAATCATGTTTTGCTAATATATTAAAATACGTTGATTGATGGTGTAAAAACTATCGGTGTATTACTATCTCAAAAAAAAATTATGTTTAAGACAATCCATTGTGAAATGAGCCTGTCTATCTTAATTTCTTTTACGACACAATACTCCTAATAGGGTAAAGGTTTATTTTGATACTTAAATTATATGTAATTCATTTTAGTCTAAAATTAAAAAAATATCACTTTAGTCCTTGAAATTTCAAAAATTGATTCAACTTAATCCTTTTGATAATTCAAGTTAGCCTTACGAACAGTTATATAAGGACTAATTTGAATCACTTTTCAAATTTTGAAGAACTAAAGTGATATTTTTTTAATTTTATGACTAAGAGTGATTTTTTAAAAAAATTTAAGACTAAAAGTAAATTACGCATATAATTTTAAAAGACTAAATGAATATTTGCTCCGTGTTAATATATCTTTCTCCAATGTCTAAAAAACTCAATTCTTTACTAGAAAAATAGGTTATGAAACCAAAACCAAGAGCATTGTTTAATTAAAATTTATTAAAACAAACACAATAGTATTTACATCCCCGAAATATCTTAAAATCTCAAGGACGTAAATAGGACTAAAAAGAAAGAAAGAAAAATAGAACCAAACCAAAACCTTGATCAAACACGAAGAAAACAAATGTGCAAAACAGAGTAACGAAGAAATGCCATTGAATAATTTGCCGGAGTTTGTATACCTGCTCCGGATGAAGAAAAACGACGTTCCCCAAAACGATGACGTTTCCTGCGTCATCCATCATCTTCGCGAACTCTTCACCTTGATCACGATTCTCACCGCAAGCTTCCACGCAGATCCGCAAGAACTCTCCGTACGAAATCGACGTCGCCGGAACCTCCCTCAGCCTCGATTTCACCTTCTCCACCATCGAAGCTCTCAGAACCTTCCTCGCCTCCTCAACAGAAATTCCATTTCCCAATGTCAATTCGCCGGCGATCGGCGCCGGAGAATATCCCCCGGCGGCGACTGCGGTGGCGGTTGTGGTGTTGTTGAGGCCTCGGAGCTTCTCCCTCAGTTTTTCTCCGACAGGGAGAGAGAGGAACTCCGGGAGCCTCGTCGGAGCAGAGTGGTACACCGTTCGCCGGAGGAGGAATCGCCGGAGAAAGCCTCCGTCTGCGGCGGATTCGGCCGAGGCGCGGTTGAAGGTTGTTGCCGGCGGAGGAGGAGGAGAGGAGGAGGCGATCGCGAGGTCGAATGTGGCAGCTGAGGACGTCGTCGTTTGGGCAGCATCGAAGCCGCGCTTCGTGAAGAGTCTTCGAAGCGCCATTGATGAGTGTGTGAAGCTCTTTTTTCTTTTTTTTGGTTTTTTGGTTTTCTTTTCTCTCTAACTGTGATTTTAGAGAGAGAAGAAGATGGGTCCAAGGGGTGTGGGGGTAGTGAAGCGTTGGAAGGCTCTCTCTCTCTTTGAGATTTTGGATGAAGGTTTTCGTCGTTATAAATACAGGTCCAAAGCTGTCCAAAGTTTGAGGAAGATTCTTCTGCCTCAAAAATTATTTTTATTTGTTGTTATTATTATATTTAGCATTTTTGGCTGTATCTTTTTGGTAACTTATTCCCTTTTTTTTATATATATATTTACAATGGGAAAATCTCAAAACTTTTCCTAAACAGGTTTCATGTGTAAATTATTTACTCTTACTATCAGCCTTTGATCAAGCGAATCCTAAGTATTTTAGTTAATAGATAAAAATGGGATAAAATTTTTGTATATGAAACTTATTCTTAAAAATTTTTATATCATATTACTACCCCTAGCCAAACTAAGTCTTGATGGGAGTTTATATTTGGAAAGAGATATACGTCAATTTTTCTATTTAGTTTTTATGATGGTATAAATCTTTTTTTTTTTTATGAACTTATCACAGGCTCATATGAAAAGAGAAAGATACAATGTAATGAGTGTTGAAGGAAAAAAAGGAAAAGGTGATAAATCCATTGTCTTTGAATATTTGTCTCTCCATGTAAGTTTAAAATATTTCTATAAAATAAGTACAAATAATATTATTGTTTAAAAAAGGTAAAAATCAAATATATTTTGATAATATGATAATATATGATTAAATAATTATATAAATAAATTTTACATTCTTAATGTATATTATCTAAATCTTTAATATTTTAAATTTTTTAAATATCCCAATTAATTTGATTTTAGTTAGTTGGATTGACCATGATAATAAAGCTGTCCCACCTTTTGATAATTTTTGAAGATGGTACCATATACATTATTTTATTGAAAGTGAAATTAATTCCTCCCTCCTTTCTCAATAGTAGTTGCTTTTGGATTATTTTTATATCCAAAATATAGGTTATTTTTTCATTTTTAAAAAATAATTTATTATTTTTCTCATTTTATCTCCATATTTATGGTAAAAGAGTATGAGTTATGCTACTATGATTGCTTAATAAAGAAATAATCTATAATGAGTGATTAGATTTTTTTAAAATTAATAAGATTCAATCATCACCTTAACTCTCATACATAATAACTTGAAAATGACTCACATTAAGGATTGAAGAGAGTAACTTGTTGAGAGTATTTATTACCTTCAAAGTGATGTCATGATTCTTGAATTTGACTATTCTAAGGTGAGGAAGTTGAAAAAATGAAAAAATGAAGTGTTAATCATCACCTTTATATTATTTAATGGTATACATATAATAAAAGCTGTTAATTTAAGAGTAATTAATCCTTTACTCTTTTATTTTACAAATTTTCTCAACTTTGAAAAAGTCAAATTTGTAATTCTTATATTATATTCTTAATTAATCGATACACACGTTGTTTATGATATCACAAATACTTTCAAAACAATAACTTTTATTATCATGTTAGCAACTTTTTTAATATGATATAATTTTTTAATAAATGATACATAGTCCTTTCAAAAATAAAGTTGCAAACTACGCCCCCATAAATCACTCGTTTTATTTGTCCACATAGAGAGCACTGAAGGAGGATTTAACGGCTACTGCTTTTAAATTTTGTGCAGCATAAAAATTGTATCATAGGTTGGGTGTGTGTTAAATTAATTTTCATTAACTTTTAGTAAAGTTCTTCCATTGTACCAATTTTTTTTTTTTCAAATTTTGTATATTGGATAGCACTGCAAAGGTATATGGCAAGGGTCTGCAAGGCTCAACGAGAGCAGCAACCATACATTTATTTATATTGATAGATGTTACAAGAAAATAGTAATTGAAACACAAACTTTTAATAAAAGATAAGATGCTGCTAACTAAGTGGATCTGATCCTAACGAAAACTAAATTTGAATGAAAGTGAATAGTATCAAAAACTGAATGTAACAAATTAAGTCAAGTATGTGCGTCTTCAGCCTCCCTCAATCTTGGTATGGGTTCACTATGCCAAGTTTGGACCGTAATTTGAAGAAAACAGCTTTAGCCAATAGCTTTGAGAAGATGTCTGCTAGTTCTTAGGAGGAAGGAACATAACAAGTAATCAAAGACCCTTGAGCAACTTTTTCCCGTACAAAATGATAGTCCAACTGGGATATGTTTAGTGCAAGAATGAAAGACTGGATTCACAATAAGATGTAGGGCACTGAGTTTATCACAGAAAAGTTGAGGAGGCTCAAGTAATGGCGCCTTTATGATGTAAATTAAATGATGCACCAGCCACATATGAGGATGTCCGAGACGAGCATGCCATACATGAGCACTGGCAATTTGAAACCTTACGGAAAAATTTGCACTAATCTACCTGGGAAGAGTACACATCACCCATCCTCTTGTGCTTGATCACAAAATCAGAGTCAGAAAATTCACGGGTGCAAGGATAAGAAGATGTGAGTTGACAAATAGATAAAGTTTTCCCGAATGCCAGGGACAACAAGTGCATCTTTAATAGGCAAAAAAGAACCAGGAGAAACAGGAATAGAAGTATCACCAACATGAGAAATATCCAAGGGCGAATGTTGGATAACATGCCTGCATCATTAGTCATATAGGCCCCGACATCGGAATCAGGAAGCCATGCTTTGGCATCATCAGAATCATTCAGACTAAGTGCAGCTAGTATCGCTGAGACAAAGTTAGGCTGATATTCAGACAAAGATAATTTTTGTTTGTGTGAAGAGCTTGCCAAACCTCACACGACATGTCCAAATCCACCACAAGAACAAGAGTCTCCTCAGATAATCTGTTAGAGATCCATGAACGTACAAAACGATCAGACCGACGCCAATGGGTGTACTCAAGATTGGGTTGATCAAATAAACCTCATGTTGGGAGTCTGCAATGTTGCTAGGGACGGGATCAATGGAAAGGGTGCTGGAGTTTCACCAGAGATAAAGCCACCTAAATCTTGGCCCCCAATGAGATTGAGCATTTGAGAATGCCATAAAACATAATTGTTAGCATTGAGGTCAAGAGATACGTACAAAATTGTTAATATTCAGATTATACAGGTATGGATAAGGAAAGAGGTTGGAGTTGGAGTTTGTAGTGGAGGAGCTGGAACTGGAAAGTTGGGAGTTTGGGGTGGTGTTGGCCATTTGAACGGATCGTAAAAGGCTAGTGAAGCAGAAGACTTAATCTGATACAATGTAAAGATATATGGCAAGGGTCTGCAAAGCTCAATGAGAACAGCAGCCATACACTTATTTATATTGATAGTTGTTACAAGAAAATAGTAACTGAAATACAAAATTTTAATAAAAGACAAGACACTGCTAACTAAGTGGATCTGATCCTAACGAAAACTAAATTTGAATGAAAGTGAATAATGTCAAAAACTAAATGTAACAACTTAAGCCAAGTATGTGCATAATCTTCGAGAACAACCTAGAGACCATGCATGTTGCCGAAAGAAAAAGTGATAAATTTGTTAAGTTTTTAAAATTAAATATAATTATTGGCATTTATTCAGATTCATTTGAAGTATCATCACACTATAATTTATGTTCACGTTATGTTGAAGTTTGAACATATTCATTGTTCAATACATGAAACTGATCAGTATTCATTCACAAATTCTTGCGTGGATTAATCATACATTTTCTACTTTAGAAAACTTGAAATTTTTAGAAAACCTGAAATAATTTAAGATCATGTAAGCATTTGATTTCCTTTCATCACATATTTTTTTCTTCCAAAATGGGGATTATTAGGGTCTGTTGTTTAATTTTCAGTTTTAAGACATGTAAGCATTTGATTTCCTTTCATCACAAACTATCTTGTAGTTTTCAGTTTTCAGCTTTTTCCTTCATAAATTTTGAAAATTGAAAATGAAAACTCAAACCAAATAGCTTATATTTTTTTAATATAGTTTCCATTTGTTTTCTCAAAAGTAAGCATGGAATTTTTTTTTTTTGGTAAGTGGAAATAATGTTTTTGACTCTTGTATCTTATAGCTTCCCATCATAAACACATTTTTTTGTGCATGGTAATCACTGTATTAGGATTTGGATTTTTGTTTTTGATATAGCAAATGTGAAGGGAGTGCTTCTTGGTGATTTCATTGATTTTGTTTGTATTTTTTACCTTGATGTCGATTGTATTTTTTACCTTGATGTCGATGTTGAAGAAGTTAGGAGTGGTACTTATTATTAGCTTTATACTATATTTTTGTTTGTTTCTTTCTATTATTATTTGGTCTTCTAACTTTATTTAGACTTCTTGTGTATTTTCATCTCGTCTACTTTTTGGGTTAGTTTGAGAACTTATTTTATTGAAAAAAAAAACTTCCCGTCATAGAATATTAAATAATATGTTTATAATTTTTTTCGGTGTATTATGCCTTAAATTTTTAGCTGGGACGCTTATCGAGAAATTTAATGCATATAATCACAATAACGTATGAGCTAAGGGTGAACAAAGAACAAGTCAAGCTGGTTGAACCAAACTCAAATTCAACTCAATTTTTAGATTTGATCATTTTTTAGATCCAAACCTAACTCTAATAATTGGATTAATGGTTGCCAAACCGCCAGATCAACTCAACTCTTAAACAATTTATAAAAATTTTGATATTATACATCATAAAGTTATAAAATTTTACTAATAAGAAAAAAATTCAAGAGATATTATACAATATATATTTCAAAATAAACCGTATGAGTAAATGATATCAAGTTATTTAAAACGTATTAATTGAAGTACAAAATCTTATAATTTATTACTAATTATTATAAAAAAGTATAATTTTTAAAAAATTGACTTTTGACTAGATCCAGTCAATTGAAGCATAACCCGCCCAAAAGATGCAATGGGTCAAATTTGAAGACTTTACCAAAGCCAATAAAATTCTGGTCAAGTTGGGTTAGTAGATCAACTGAATCTTGAACAACCTTAGTGAGAGCATCCCAATGTTCAAGATTTTTTCGGGATTGCCAGAGTATGTAAATGTGAATTGTGGAGGCAGGGCATGAGAGGAGAAAAGACAAGCATAATGGAGGTATTATCTCAAAATCAATTCTCATTGAAAATATAACGCGAGAATATCCAACTGCATTAATCGAATTACTATTTCTCCTTAATAACACATATTGCTATGAAATGCATATTTATATTTCTTTTTACTAGTATGCTTGGATGACAAATAATTGGATAACAAAAAAAATAAATGAGGAAAAGGAAATCAGTTACGTTCCCTTGTTTGAAAATTTATATACACATGAAAAAAAATAGAAAGGAACCTATTTTCTCTTTTTTCTCATTCCAAGTCTCATTTTCTTTCACTTTAAAATTGAAATAAAATGAATGAGAAGAATGAAACCTAAAATTATAATCTTTAAATGATGTAACTTATAACTAATATTAATGAAATTGTATTTTATTAATCTTTTATTAATTTCCCAAATAATTGAAGGATGGTTAAAGTTGTTGTATTTATTCTCTTCTTTTTTTTTATCTCATTCCTATTAATTTTGTTCCCTTCAATTAATAAATAAAATCTACAAAACTCCAAATTTATCATAATTATCACATTAAAACATATAAATTTCACCCAAATATTATTTGTAGCTTTACCCCAAAAAAAAAAATGCTAGAAAAAATAGTTGTGGTGTTCATAACTTGCTGTGCATGATGATGCCATTTGGCCATAATCTTTGAATGGATGCCACGTGTCCAGATTGTAAATTTTCCTGCAGTGTAAGGTTGCCAAAGGGGTCTGCTTCACATGCATACCGCCAAATAGGTGACGTGTAGGCACTAAGCATGACCCTTCACCTTTCACTCACGGTTGTTCTGATGGTATATTAATAAGTGTATTTCGGTAGTAACTAGAAGATATAATAGCTTAGCACTAAAATCAATCTCATTTTTAATATATCTATCGTAATTTTATATATAAGGCTGTAGCGGATCTGACTCTCCCGATGAATCCACTAACTCTAAACCAATTCAATTAAATTGATCCGCTTTAAATTGAGTCATTGGATCAATTGATTTGGATTTAATTTAATTAAATTTTTTTTTCCAATAAATGAACATCTCAAACAAGCCGGTGGGAAGTGAGCAAACAACATGAATCACAGAAAATAACAACTACATCCAGAGAATAAACAAGGTCAGCTTTACTCGTAATACATACATTAGCAAAACCAAAACAACAAAACACCTAAGGCTTTGCTTTCAGTTTCAGCTTTCAGTTTCCACTTTTACATTTGAAGAAAACTTAAAAATTGAAAATTGAAATTTTGAGTTTTCAATTATTTTAGTTTTTTCTTTATAAATCTGGAAATAGAAACCTGCAAAAAACACCCTAGAAAACCAAAAGAAACACAAAAAAAGGCTATTGGATCACAAAACGAAGAGAGCATGCTATTGGCTCAGGACACCCAACATATATTTGCCATGCATTAATCACGTAAAGAAGGTTTGACCATACCAAAATAATGGACCAATGACCATGCACATATCATGAGTGGCATATCAACCTTCTGTTAAGAGTCCATCTTTGTACCTGCACCAAAGAAACTAAAAAACTTGGTTCATACAGGAACTCTTTGCACCATGCTTTAGTCCAATATCCAAGTCTAGTTAGAATCATCTGTGGCATTCCTTCCCAATTAGGCGTATGACTTTCAAAAACAATTCTATTTCTTGTTCACCAAAACATCTAGCAAATCACAAATAAAGAACACACCCACAATTTTTTATCAAAGCCTCGAAAAGGGCCCCAAGCCATGCATCATAAAACCTCACTGGATGTTGGAGGCAAGACCAAGGTTCCATTGATTCAAAAAATAGTACCAAATGGATGAAGATCTTCTATAGTAGAAAAAGAGATGATACAAGGTTTCATTCTCTCCCTACAAAGAGGGCATACAATATTGAGTTGTGGATGCAATTTAATCTCACCAACTAGTCTTTAGTGTTCAGATGGCCTTGGAGAATAAACCACATCAAAAGTTCAACACGCGGTGGTGCCAAATCTTGCTCCAACTATCCATTCTAACGAAGATGAAGTATTGTCCTTGAATACCTACAAACAAAAGGAATATTTTCCAATATTTGAGTTGAGGAATGAATTTGAAATTTTTGGTCCAAGTTCGTTAATTTTTATGGTGGTTTCTAAAAATTATATTTCTACAAAGGTGACTATTTTTCTTCAAATATATGAATGCATTTATTTTTTATGCTTTTCAATTTATATATCTTTTTTATTAATAATATTATAACATTTTAATGTTATAATACCTTTCATCATAGTGTCAAATATAAGTTATAAAAATTTCAATTATGATATTTTAAGACTTGTAATATTTTGAATGTTGAAAATTGTGGAAGTGATAATTGGCATAATATTTAATATAGAGTATATGTTAATAGAAGAGAAATATGAAATATCATTAGAAAATAATTAATAATTATAATGTAAATAAAAATTTAAAAATTTACTTTAAATAGAAATGTTGAGAAAATAGTGGGGCATAAATTTCTCAATGGACACATAAAAACTTTCCTTAAAATAAGTCTAAATTATTAGTAGTATAGGTATAAATTACAATTTTGAATTATTGTTATATCATAATTAATTAGATTGAATACTTGCTAAAATTGAATGTATAAAATTAAGTTGATATCAATTAAGGGCAGCGGCAATTTTTTTTCTTTTTTTGGGTATATGAGGGGCAATTAAGTATATTAGATTAATTTTTAAATTTTGGCATATAAATCAAAATTGCTTTCAGATTAAATTAATATCAATTAAGAATAATATCATAAAATTGATATAAAATAAGAATAATAAAATCAAATTGATATCAATTGCAACATTTTATGTTTTAGTGAATAGGTTTTTTTATTTTATTTGATTAGAATTTGGATTTATTTTGGACCTATATATATTATTATTAATATTAATTATAGATATTACCCTTACCATATATATTTTCATATTAATATTTGTAAAAATAAAGATGTAGTATATAGTTTTACTATCACTTTATTTAAACTAACAGATAAGTTTAATATGAAAGGTAATCAATAATTTTGTAAAAACAATAAAAAGAGAAAGGTAATCAATAATAACCATAAGACAAAAAATTATAAAAATACAGAAAAAAGAATATCATAACATCAATACATGACTAGAGATAAAAAAAAATAGAAAGAAAAAAATACCAAAGAGAATTGTAAAAACTAAGCTCAAATAAATATAATAAAATGAAAATGATAAACTATGAAACAAAAAAAGAAATGAAAATAATAAATCAAATACTTTCTCTCAAAAAAATTAAAAATGAAATTAACAGAGAGTAAAAGTTTGAAATATTTTGAAAAAATTTAAAATAAATAACTTCATATAATAGAAAAAATGTAAAATAATGTTCAAGAATAGCCATTATCACTCTAATAATTGTATAAAAAGAAACTTATACACAATGTTTATTTTAGTTGCCTTATTTGTCATGATGGATTATCCCTAAAGACACTTTCTTCTTGAGGAAGCTCTTAGTCAAATTACTCATTCCTTTCATATGAAAAAAAAAAGAAAAAAAAGAAAGTTATCATATAAGCAAAAGCTCATATATTATCGCTGAATACAATCACAACAATACAAAAAAAGATGATAGTTCCCTTAAAACTCATTGTATTAACTATGACATAGCATTTGAAAATAGTAACCACTCATAGTAAGAGAGAAAAAGCAAAAACTAAAGGAATGAGAGATGTGAAATCATTCAATTGCACCTAAAAAATAAATATCCATTAAATAAGGAGTGAAATTGAATGAAAATTATTACAATGAAAAATATATTACATAAATAAATGCAGAGAAGAATGTAAATAATAGAAGAATAATGCAAAAGAGAGAATAAGAAGAAGAAGAAGAATGAAGATGACGACACTAAAAGAATGAGAGCATAAAAATTAATAAAAAAAAATAAAAGAGAAATAGAGTGAAGAAGAATATGAGGGTTTGAAGTTCAAAAGAGAGGGAAAAATGAATATATAATAATTAAAATATCCAGGTTATAATTCACTAAATATGCTGATATCTTGTGTTAAAATAGTCAAATATTTATGTAATTAGAATTTATTTGATATTTGATAATATATATAGAAATCACATTGTAGTGTAAATTAAATCAGTTCATTTCTTGAAAAGGAAACTCTTGAATAAATGTTAAAAATCAGAACACATAAAATTATTGCTTCATGCTTATGGTTTCTTGAAATTATGTTTGTGTGAAGATGGTTTTAAATTTGAAAGAATATGGATCAATTTAAATTGATATGACCTTGGATTGATTGTTTTAATTAATTTTATGGATATGATTTATTTATCTATTTTTAACTAAAAAATATAATAAATCAACATATTTATTAAAAACCCCATTTTTTATTTTCTCAAAAAAAAATTTAGTCCTTATTCTGAACAACAAAAATAGAGAAACCCAAACCCAAAGTGATTGAAAGTGTAACAATAAAATTTTTAATTTAGATTTCATTCACACTAAATTCTTCAAATCCATTATCATTTCATAACTAAAAGCCATTTTTTTAAATAGCTTTTAAAAATAATCCATAATCTACCCAAATATTTGTCTCTAATATTTTAATATTTAATATTTTAATCATATATAATATATTGATTTATGTTTTGTTTACATTATTTTGTTAAGGTTTTAATGTCAAATAATTTTGATTAGCATATAATGAGCCTTATGATTTAAATTAAGACTTATAATAGTTTGAAATTCAATATTTAATATAGAATATTCATATTGTGATAATGAAGGAGAGATATGGAAATAATTTTTTCAAAAATAATTAATAAGTAGAGCTATGAAAATTGTAGGCACTAAATTACTCCAAAATGATACTTGTTAAAGTTTCCTTGAAATGAGTTTGAATTATTAGTATAATAGAAGTAGAAAACTGGGGCTTTTTATTGAAAATTATTATTAACAAATCAAATTATTATTTCTAAACAATATACTTATATATTTCTTTCTAAACCAAATCATTTAGGTCCCTTAAATAATCGTCTTTCTGAAAAAAATAGTGTTTGACACTCAATGTTTAAACAAAATAATTGAATTTATTTTCCTAATTTGTAGCTTTTTAAAAAAATTTAACAGTCATAAAGTTAAATCCAAATATTCCTTTTTGTTTTATTTCTTTCAATTATTCCTTTTTATTCCTCTATTTATTAAAATTAAAATTGAATGCAATGTCATTTTTAAAAATTAAAAAGTTTAAATTTAGTCCCTTTGAAATTTAGAAATGTAAAAATTCAGGAAAAAAAAACCACTTAAAGTGCAACACTTGTCAAAGCCTTATTGTTTAATCCTTTGAATTACTATTAGTATAGATTTTTATAGTGCAATCCTACTATTAAATACTAATTATTGTCAATGATATTTAAATAATATGTAATAATTACAGTTTTACTTTTTCAAAAAATAATTAATAATTTACTTCTTAAAAATTATGGACCTTAAATTATTCGTTGAACCTAAAAAAAATTTTCTTATAAAAGTGTGAAATATTAGTATTATAGATAAATGTATAACAAGTTTAACCGAAACAATTTAGTGCACTTTAATACAATTGTACATGTACTTAATTGCATGAATTTTCAAAACATTCGCGTGACAAATTAAACGTGTGAAACCAATGCATATTTCTAATAGATTTAACTTAAACAGTAGTTTAGTCTAGTTCCTAATACATCCAATGTCCAAATATCGACACTCTTTAAAAAAACACGTGTGACATCCACCGACCAGGGCGAATTCTGAACAAGGAAAATAGAGAAATCCAAACCCGTAAGTGATTGAAAGTCTAATAGCAAAATTTTTAATTTAGATTTTATTCACACACTAAATTCTTTAAATTTGTTATCATTTCATAATTAAAAGTCATTTTTTTAAATAGCTTTTAAAAATAATCCGTAATCTACCAAAATATTTGTCTCTAAGATTTTAATATTTAATATTTTAATTGTATATAGTATATTGATTTATGTTTTGTTTACATCATTTGTTAATATTGATGAGCCTTATGATTTAAATTAAGACTTATTATAATAGTTTAAAATTTAATATTTAATGTAGAATATTTATATTGTGATAATGAAGGAAAGATATGGAAATAATATTTTTAAAAATAATTAATAAGTAGAGTTATGAAAATTATGTTGCCTAAATTACTCTGAAAACGATATGTGTTAAAGTTTTTTTGAAATGAGAATGAATTATTAGTATAATAGAAGTAGATTACTTGGGCTTTTATTGAAAATTATTATTAATAAATCAAACTATTATTTCTAAACAATTTACTTATATATTTCTTTCTAAACCAAATTATTTAGATCCCTTAAATAACTATCTTTCTGAAAAAAAAAATTACATTTGACACTCAATGTTTAAACGGAATAATTGAATTTATTTTCCTAATTTGTATTTTTTTTTAAAGTTTAAAGGACATAAAGTTAAATCCAAATATTCCTTTTTGTTTTATTTCTCTAGTTATTAAAATTAAAAAGTTTAAATTTATCCCTTTGAAATTTAAAAATTCAAGAAAAAAAGAACCACTCAAAGTGCGACACTTATCGAAGCTTTATTATTTAATCCTACTATTAAATACTGATTATTATAAATGATATTCTAATAATATGTAATAATTATAGTTTTACTTTTTTAAAAATAATTAATAATCAACTTCTTAAAGCTGAACCTAAATCATTCTCGATTTTTAAAACTTTTCTTCATAAGAATCTAAATATTAGTATTATAGATGTCTAACAAGTTTAACTGAAACGATTTAGTCCACTTCAATTTTAATATAATCGCATATGCACTTGATTGCATAAATTTTCAAAACATACGCGTGACAAACATGTAAAACCATGTTTTAGGTGGTTAAATATCATCACTGCTCTTTTCAAAACACAAGTATGACATGTCCACCGACCAGGGGCGAATTCCGTGGGAGGAAGGATCAAGCTAGTGACCAAGAATTGGCTTCCCATAAGCTGTTTTCTTCATCAGCCATGTCCTCGCGTGTGGTGTGTGGTAAAGTTTTTGAAAAATCATTACATTCTTCAATCTTTAATTTGATTTATTTCCTAATACATCATAAATGCAAAGTAAAATAAGTATAAAATTGCATGTCTATGAATTAAGAATTATGCTTTTACTTTCAAGTTCAAAAAACATGTTCGTGAACTATTAAATATAGGTGAAATTTTTACTTAGCTTTTAATTGCATGTTGTGTAAAACTATAAGTGATATAAAATTCACATGATTGTTAAAGATTTCTTTCTGTTCAATCCGGTTTTCTATTATCTTGTTTGCTGTAAGTTAACCCACACGAATTGTATATAACTGATTATTAAACAAATTCTCAGTTCACTGCGGCCTGCGGGTATAAAGTCCTTCCAATTCTGATTTTTTTTTTATTCATTATAATTCGAATTCGAGATATTGTTTAAGAAAAATACATGTCGAACCATTTAATTAAACTGGCCAAACATTGGTTTTACATAGATAGAATATATAGATAAGCTTATTTAGAAAATGATTTTTTCTCTGAATTCGATTTCAATTGAGCCATTTCGCATGTGAAAAGAGAAATATCTATCAGATATTTTTTTTCCACGGTATATATATCAAGCTCGTATACAAAGTAATACCCCATAGTTAATGCTTTAAACTTAAAATTAAGTCAATTCAGTCACAATCGTATGAATAAAATTTGTGTTTGAAATACAATCCAATTTACAATTAATAACGTCATGACCCTGTCTAGGGCGTCCCTTCAAAAACATTTGAAATAGCTTGCAGGGTTTTCGATATGCCAATGAATATTGGCCCCTCAAGTTTTATAGATGTTTTGAAATTCATGAAAGGTAAAATAAGGAAAAGGGGTATCCTAATATCGTCAATTTGAGGACGTGATGAATGAACGAATGATATATCAAGAGACTAGTGCATGTGCACTTGAATCTCACGCCAAAGGCCACGCCTTTGCCTAGCAATAATTAATTATTTATTATAATTATATTGCCATAGTAGCACGTTATTTATTTGACTGATCTTTTCCCCCGTCTCTCACTCTATCAACTGTATTCCATTACCATTTTTTTAAAGTAAAATACCCAACTAGTATTACCCAAAAAAGAAATGCAAAAGTGATTTTTAAATATTAAAAAAGCTTCTCAAATTATCTATTTAATTGTACAATAATATTTTATCTAAAAGAATAAAGCTCTACTTAAAATTTTTTTTAAAAAAGTATTTTTTTAAAAAGAAAAAGGTTTATCCAAACCCATCCTTTATCTTTTGTAAGTATAATATTGAAAGATTAATTTTGATATACAATCGACATAGAGTATTTTACACTATCAATTAATTATAGAGCACCATATATGTATGGGTTTTGAGATAATTATTATATAAGGTAAAATGCTCTCAATAATATATCAAAAATGCTTTTAATAATTTTTTGGTGGTGAAATGTTTTTAATAACATAACAATATATAGTTAAAAATCTTCATAAATCTTTTTTTAAAAAAATTAACAATATATCACAATTAAATTTTAATATTAAATGCAAAATATTGCATGAGCAATTCTATATTATGAGTAATTCACTTAGACTAGAAAACACTAAGGGTATATTTGGATTAATAGATTTGGATGGAGCAAAGCAGAATTTTTAGTTGTTCCATTGTTTAAATTTGTAAAATTTAGATGGAATAGAACGAAAATAGATGGATTTTATTCCATCTAATTCCATCAATTCTTTATAAATTTCTTTCCTCAAATTGGGAGGAATGAGATAGAATACAAATTACCTAAATAATGGAGTAATTATATTCTATTGTACTCTACTTCATTTTATTATGCTTTGTTTCATTCCACCAATCCAAATATATCGTATATAATGAAATACATCTTATATTATGGAATACACCCATAAGTCCCCGTTCTTAAAATCTGCACAACATACGAGGATGAAAACTTAATCATTATAATATAGGTTTTACTAATTAGTGAGGTTAAGAATATGAGAAAAAAATAAGATTCAAAAGTTTTAAGATATATATTGACTTGATGCTATTTTCATTGAATTTCCGGCGCAAAGATGATTAGATCTACTTGAAGTTTTAAGTCACGACTACTAACTTGGATAAAAGGACGATAGAAATAATGAAATATTTTCCCTTTGAGTATAAAAGTTATGAAGAGATCAACACAGGAGAGTCATTCTCCAAAACTTGGGACATGTTTGTTTTAAGTTTTATTTTTTATATTTCTTTTTTGAGTTTTTTATTTTCAATATTTTATGAAATTAAATAGATACTGAAAATAATAAAAAAATAAATGAAAAAAAACTTAAACCAAATAAGCTCTTATTATGTTTTTTTTTTATTTTAAAGTCTTAAAAATGAAATTGTATAACTCTTACAATAATTTGATTGTTAAGTATTAAAAAAAGTACCAAATTATATTGTTTCTTGTATATTTTTAAAATATATTAGCTCTATTTTTTTTAATAAAAAATCACAATTGAAATTTATATATTGTGTTTCAACTCATCTAACACTAATCGAGTATATTCACACGAAGTATAAAGTAATTAAATCTAAAGGCATAACTATGTATATATTTAAATTATAGATATCTAATTAAAAACTCGGTGAAGCTATATTAACTTATAAATTAATTAAACTTATTAAGAATGCACTCTTTTATAATCTTCTTTTGTCCCAAATGTAGCTCAAAGAGGATTTACCCTAATTGGACCCCAGAGGGTTTGAAGATTATTCTCCTAACCCGGTGGAGATGTACGCCAAAAGATTCCTGCCCATAGAGACAAACGTATATGAGAGAATAATAATGACACATGACGCAGTCTCTGTCTCGTAACATAATCTAGTCCACACAATTCACAAACCCGAACGATGAAGAAAGAAATTAAAAAAGATAAAAAAAAAAAAAAAAACTAAAAAGAGACAACAGATAAAAATTAAACCCAATAATCCCAACATAATCCGGAGAAACTTGCGTGATTTTGGAGCGTGATGTATGGTTGTATATATTTATATTTCTACGTTTAATATTTTATAGTCAATATTGATGATTAAATTTGTTATTAATCTATGTGTTTTTATTTTTTTATTTTTATCTTTAAAAATAATGGATGATAAATAAAATAAAAAATTAATGTATTTTGTTATTAATTAAAACTGAAATGTTAGAATATCAATAAAATAAACATAATCTTGTTTATAATTTAAGATCATTTAATAATTTATCCGTATTAGAGGCGCCAATCAAGTGACAAGAGAGTTTTAAAGAATTTATTATATGTTTTAAATCGTAGAGTATAAGATGTTTAGTTTAGTTTTCAGTTTTATTTTCAATTTTTTAGAATTTATAAATAAAAAATTAAAAAATTTGAAAACTAAAATTCATAATTTTTAGAAATTTTAATTTTTTTTTATAAATTTTAAAAATTGAAAACTCAAATCAAATCATTCCTAAACATGTAAAATTTTACAAAATAAGTACATAAACAAATATAATAATAATAATAATAATAGATCTTTTGAAACTGTGACATTATTATAGTACAAGTGTCAATATTCCGAATCACAGATCACATGTTCGAAGGCTATATTCCAAGGCTATCTATGCAAGTGGATATCTACTAACGCCGCCTTATGATGCCCACCTTCATGATTCACCTATGCTACTACCAAACTTGTTTCCGCAAGCTTTATGCTGCAAAATGAGCTGACTAGCTCTGTGCTCTTTCCTTTTGGTTTAGTAGGCCTAGTAACTTGCGTGTTACTTACACCTCATAATTTTTTTTTCTTTTTGCTATTAATGGCTAGAGCACTACTGTTTTCAAAACCAAAAAAATTAATGCCCTATTTAATATTTATTTTACTATTATTAAATGGGTTTGTTGAGTTTAGTGGATGAAGGTCACAAATTTTCTAATAATAATAAAGTGAATATCATATTAAATATTAATTTTTAAATATTAAAATATCATTTTTTTTAAAATATGATTACTTCTCACACTTCAACTATTCCTAGTTTGGTTTTCAATTTACAAAATTGAAAATTGAGCAGATATATAGAAAATAAAAGAAAAAATATTAATTTATCTTAAAATAAGATCTTACATCAAAACTTAATTACAATAATTTTAAATCTATGTTAACAAACATATATAAATAAAATAAAATACACTTTATACCATCAATAAAGTATTGATCCGAATAAAAGGGTTTTGGTCTGACTATAAGTATGAAATCTGGCATCTAATTCCAATATTTATGTATATGGAAAAAATATTGTTAAGAATGTTTGGGTCTCCATTTGAGTATTGATTGTACCCCCAAAAAATAATTTCTCACTTATCTGATAAATGGATGTTTGAGAAAAATAAAAATCACTTTATACCTTACAAATCACCAAAACTTGAGAAGTGAACAATATAAATAAAAAAAGGGCAATAATTAGCCGCCATTGGTAATACGCACCACCCGGCCAGCACCATTTAACTAAGGAATATTTTGAAAAATGTCCAATAATCTTTTAAATTATAAATAAATAAGATAATAAATATCCCACGTCCTTTTCATTTTATTTACTCCATAGTACATACGCCGTCCATCTCAAATCAGATTAATTACAATTCAGTGGAATTTAAATACTATTGGTTAAGAAAAAAAAGTATAAGCCCATTAAACTTAGCTATTGGTTGGGGAATACATATTATCATACATGCCTCAGTTATCATAGCAAGCGATGATGACGATTGAAATTAACTTTGGGGATATAATTACAAAGGCTGGCATCCAATGAGGTCCACCTAGTGCACTCATAGGCTGTATTTGCTTTTGGGGTGATGATAATATAAACTTGATTTTATGTGTGTCCTAACACATGATAATATCTATTAATTATTATTAATTTTTATAATATTTATATATTATAATGTTAAATTATATTTTGAATGGTTATCATAATATCACCTATGTAGAATTTATCATAAATTCGAAGTCTATACTAATATTATATTTTTGGGGCATAGTTTAATTTGGTCAAGTCCATCCCATCCTTTGGAAGTCTTGCCAAACAGATTCAATATATGATCAGCCAAGGGTGAAAGCACCAATCCTGAATGCTTTACATAAACAACTTTCCTCTCTGTGGAATGGTGAACCTATAGCAATCGACCGTTGCCTTAAACTAAAGCTTAATTAAACAATCAGCAGCAATATATTATTTACCAATTTGTTCTTTATCTAAAGGAAACAAAGAAAAAGTAGATAAGCATTGATTCATTCATTTGCCAAAAAGACACATCTTTAAAAATGGAGGTGGTAACTGGTAATATTTTGCATCTAGCTGTCCGTGAAAAATGGTATTACATAGGGAAGGGAGTACTTGAGTGTTCAAATGCTTAAGTGTTTCAATTATTTAATATGATAATATAATTTTTAATATTAGCAAACGTTTTACCTTAAATAAGTATCATTTTATAGTTGAGTCTAAAATCTAGTGGATATAGTTGTGATTATCTCTTCCACTTATGAGTGAGTAATCTTATGTTCACTCCCACATCGTCCATTCATATTATCCTCTCTATGAAAAATTTCTAGTCTTAATGTCTTTATTAATAAATAAATAAATATCATTTTTTAAAGTTAAGTTTTTCAAAATTATTTATGACTCTAAGAACCAAGAGGAATTGGGTAAAGCGAAAGGAGATAAACCTCCACAACAGTGTGAATTACAATTCAAATCTCAGTTAAAAATGTCAACATATATTGATATTAGGAAATATTAGATAGAGAATATTATCATGTTAGTTGCTTATAAGTAGGATACTTCTATCTTTTGTAATTCATATATTATTGTTAACGAGAATTGTGAGATTGTGGAGTCTTTCTTCGTAATTCGAAGGAAGAGGTTTTACCACATTTAATACTAGATTATGTCTTGAATAGGTTAGTCTTTGGTGGAGAATTCGTGTGAGTTCTTTTTTTTTAAAAGAAAATCTATCACTCTAGGAAATTTATAAAAATTGATTGTTTTTCCTTACTCAGCTCCTACCCTTGGTTAAATGAATGGATAAGAAAGATATGATTGAATTAACGGAAGAATATTAGAGAAGAAAAGAATTAAGTCATAGAAGATAATTTTGTGTAAGTATAACCTTTATAACTCCTCTAAAATTGAAATTTATTTGATATTTTTTTTAATTCGCATACTGAGTAAAAAGTAACACAACTTTGAAAATGAAAGTAGTAATTAATTTTCAAGGCTTCATTCATTGGATACTCAATTACTCAGAACATATTCAAGTGTGTAAATATTTGACCATTCTTTGATAATTGCGCACATATTTATTGTACCAAAAAAACACATATCTATTGATGTTTGATTAGTTCAAGTTATATTGCAAATAAAAAATAAAGGTTTGCTAACGAGTGCCTTAAGGATTTAGAACAATGGTTAAGGATACTAAAAAATATAAAGTTTAAAAGTTATTGGAGAGTCTTACACTTTGAAAATAAAAAAGAAATTCATGTTTCCCATACAAAACTTACTATTTCTTATTTAAGGGTACCGGTTAGATAAACTCAAAAAGAGATATCAACATCTTCAACCTGTAATGTATCAATTTAATTCGAATAAATTAATTAAATTGCAATAAATTTTAAATGTTAATGATTTAGGAAAAAAACACACACACACGTGTTCCGTCACTCCTATCCATATTTTTGCATCGGGTAGAAAATGATTTTGGAATGAATGAACAGATTGTTGACACCTAATTGCCCAAACATATTGGGCAATGTTACGTAGCATAATTGATTTTGCAAAATAATTGTCCACTGAGGTAAGCGCACTACAATTTGAATCCCATTGTCATCACCATTTTAAAAACATTGAAATGACAATATATAATTTAAGATCAGTAAAGCCAGTGCAAAAAAGCAAAAACAATTGCTCGATTCAAATATAGATTTTGTCAATGTCGCAGTGTTGGTTGGTGATTTCCACGGTAGACGAAAATATCCTAAAGTGGGTGGCTATTAGTATTACATAACCAAAATGTTAAACTTTTTGCATAGTTGTTTGATACTTGATCAATTTGTTCGATGTAATTTTGACATGATATAATTACACAATGGTGTAAATATATTTTAGAATTTACTAAAGAGTGTTCTCAAAATATTAATTATGAAGTCTAAACTTAAAAAAATTTTAATAGAAGATTAATAATTTTCAATTCCATATATTAAGAACTAAAAGAAGAAGTATTACTTTTTGCTTTGTATGTTTGAGAAACAAATTATTGAATGTCACTCAATTAACATTTTTAAGATACAAATTAAGTGGAAGAAAATCAGGGCGGAGCTGGTCCCCTTTTTAGGGGAGGTCAACATTAAAAAACAATCTACACATAAAAAATAATAATATGTTTTATAATTTTTATTTAACCTAAAAATTTTAAAAGAAAGTCACAATATCTATATATAAAGAATAAATCTCTAGCTAATTGGTCTCTGACAAATATAATGTTGAATAAATTGGTTTCTTAAGGAAAAAAAAAGGTACATGTTGAGGTACTTACAAGTAAATATAGCACATTAGCTTATTCTCAATATTTTGATAAACTTGCTTGTTCTATTTGTATTTTTATTAGTAATAATCAATTTAAACTATTATAAATATTAAAGATAAATTTGTCTTATAAACCAATCATGAAATGATATTTTTTATTTGCTTAAAGGACCAATTTGTTTGATGCTAGTTTTTGTCCAAGACTAAATGAGGTGTTTATTCTAAAAGAAAACACATATTTCAATCAAAACTCAAGAAAAACATAAATGCACAACATATTATCTATTATATTATTTAAATATCTGACTAAGTAAAATGTTTATAAGAATTGTCATCAAATGTTTGAATTGCATTTTTTAGTTGGATAGAAACAAACAATAAAAAAAAAAAAAGATAATAAAATTAAACTATTGAGATATTAAACTTATCTAATTTATTTCTCAATAATAATAACATATCATCCTATAAATTTCTGTAGTTAACATATAAAAATTTTAAAGGAGGCCAAATATACATCAATATATAGTCTACATGTAAAATAAAAATCAGAGGGGCCATGGCAACCCCAGGTACCAATGACCCTCCGCCCCTGAAGAAAACCATCCTATATATTAGCGATGAAGTGGATTGTAGACCCAGACAAATGGTAAACCATGTAGTATTGTACATACACTCATTCTTTGTAGTTTTCAAAATCCTTGATAAATAATTCATCCGTTCTAATTTTTTTGTCAAGTTTTTTATATTTTTTATTTTAGAATATTTGTTCATTTAAATACCGAGGTAATTTTTTTCCAATGATATAAATACTCGTAACCTATTAATAGAGTAATATATTAATTATATCAGTGGAAGTGGACAAAGGTAACTTATAAAAAAAATTAAGAAAGCAATAAATAATATTGGTAACAATACAAAGTTTTGTTAGTGTATCAGATTGTCCCCGTTGGAAAAAAAAATGTTCCTATTAGTATAATCAATACAATTAATTATGTTAAGGATAATATGGATAAAAATACAAAACAATGCTTCATTAATATTATAAATAGATAGATATTTTGAAATATAAAAATCTCAAAAATTTGCCAGATAATAAAATGAAGAAAATATGTATGATTAAATTATAATCGTTGAATATAAAAAATATATTGATGCCCTATTAGAAAAAGAGATTTTCTAACTAGTGCTCTCCTCTCATAACATTGGTTATGGATTTTAAAATGATAGGTTTACATTAGGATAGTGTGATTTTTAAATTTTTAAGACGCATGTGGGGTCCATCGCAAGGTTAATGAACTTATTTTTATTGAATTTCTTCACTTGTGCCCTAACAGCAGTCAGAAAAGAGTTTTTCTATATTCTTCTAATAGTGTGCCTAAATACTAAATGAGGTAAAAAGATAATAAAATCATTGTTTTGACATTTTAAAAAATAAAGCATTGTTAAATCATATAACACTATGTAAGAGGATATAGTAGGAGGATAAATCATTTTCTGTCAGAAAAATCTTTTAAAAAAATCCCTATAACAGTAATAATTGCTTGGAAGTGAGTTTTAAACGGCTGGGAATGTTAGGCCTAGTGTATTGTTTGAGACTAAAGTATGGCTGGATTATATTCGAGAATTTAATTATGTCACACTTAATTGGGACATCCTCCCTCATTGCATGCAGTGGGGGGCCGAACCTGACGCTGACGCACCAGAAAATGGGTGGGGAATCATGAAGGGTCGCTAATTAAGAATCAGCTTCTGATTCAATAATATATACTACTAGTACTACTAAAGTAAACGTATTAATATATAGCAACAACAAGAAGAAGAAAAAGATACTTCTAGATCAGGCATGGATATATTAATAATCTTAAAACTAGCTTGATACCTTGTCACAAGCTCTTGACAATCTAGATGCAAATTCACTCAAAATGGTTGTCGGGGCTAGGTGCATTACCAAGAGGATGAATCCTCACTTAAATTTAGGTCATAAAATGATACATGCCCGATAGTTGGTTAGGAAATGATCAATTCATTAGAAAAATACGTACCATAGTGTACTGGGTAGTTGTATATCTATACCATTAAAAACGAATTGAGGTTGATAATTATATTTTGATGTCTCCTCACTTAATTTAATTTTTTTTTCACATCCACACTATACTATTTTTTTTTTCATGTCCACACATATTCCTCATGCTCCCCTAAAGAGTTGGAGCCCAATTTTCAAACAATAGTAGGTGATTTATTTTATAATTACACTTCTTTTTCTACTAATCCAATCAGTCCACTTCTTTTGCTTATTCCCATATTTCTTTTTTATCATGACGAACCAACACCAATAAAAAGATGACTTGACATGGCGTACGTGTCAAGTCGCTAGTAAATATAATATTATTGTGATTTATCATTTGTAATTGACGGGTATTGAGAATGGAAAGAATATGAAGTCTTTTTCCCTAACTCAAAAGGTAGTTAAATCTAGTGCATCTTAAAACTAGGAGTGTTAAATGAGTTGACCAACCCTTTTAGGCTTGATTTGTTTAAAGTAATGAAATAAACGATGTTAAATAAACTGGTTTGTTTAATAACTCGATCCATTTAAGCCCAGCTTGTACACCTAAATAGGTCAACTCGTTTCTTAAATAAATTTTATAAATCTATTTTTTAATTATATTTTATAATTTTATTTGGGCCATAAGTCCTATTCCCATTTTGCCTTAACTCCACTAGGAGCTTTTTAGAACCAACATATATATATATATATATATATAGCTTAAAAATAATTAAAAAATTTTAAAGTTGTCAATATAATAAAATGATTTATTTTCATTTCATTTTTTTGGGAAAAAATGTTTTCATTTAGCATCCTAACGTCTAAGTGCAATATATATAGATTTTGTCTATGATATATGGATAAAATATGATATACCACATACCAGACTTAGCCCTATTTATAAAATATGATTAAATTTATTCACCATATCTAGTTAGTCTACCATAACCTTCACCATATATACCTAACAATTTGATTATTTGAGGGATTTGTATTATTCTAATTAAACTAAGTCCTATGTGATATAAAAATACCGTACACAGAATTTATATCGTTGATCGTGAGCATGACTCAAGTCAAGAGAGATATTGTTCCTGCATATTCAATGAATTGACTAATACTTTCATGTACCGAAAACATAAAAGAATTTTACATTATCATCTAATCAATTTTTGTTATATGAAATATGAAACATATTAAACAAAGAAAATCTCTCAATTTAATTGACTTTTTAAGTAGTGAGAATGAAAATTAATCATATTTACCAATATAACATTATATTATTGAATATTTATGTAAAACTTTCTTCCACTACAATCCAATCATCAAATTGCAGGATGAAAGCAAAGCAAGAATGACGGTGTGCGTCATCATCCACAATTCTAGTGGCAAGACTAAGGCCAAGACACTGCCTTGTGCCTTGCATATATTGTCTCAATAAGTACGTAGCTTCAAGAATAAAGGATCAAGTATTGGCAAGGGTATTAGGCATTAGCATTAGATTTCAACGAATTTGGATCCACTCAGCTTCAAGGTCCACTCCTTATTCTAGATTCTAAGTTAGCTAGCTTGATGTGATTTTCGTCTAATTCCCTCAACTCTTGGACAAATATTGGGTGGGTGTATGATTCTGATGCTATTAATTGCTGAATCTTATGTTACTCTACGCTAAGTAATGCGCCCATTAAGCTCAGCGAACTTGCTTTTAGTATGCCGGTAAGATGAGAGATTCTTAGTTAGGATTACACGATCTATTACATTATCTTTAGATACTCAAACTATTATTTAATAATTTAATTTTAATGTATTGAGAGTATAAATTATTTTTATATTATTGTCTAATTATGTATTACTTTATTATTAATTACTCCATCCAATTTAAAATAAATATCATTTTGATTTTCATACTTATTATTTATAAATAGAATGATATAATTAAATGATACTCTTTATATTTCTTATTAATAATCGCTCTTGAAAAATCATATAATTTTTATACATAAAAAAAATTAATGTATCTAGTTATAATTTTTTTTACACTACATTAAAATTAAAGCCTTATATAATATATACGTTTTTGAACAATAGATGCCCTATATTGTAATTCTCAAATCTCAATATCTTACACATGTTAAATAATAGTTTGCATGTCTACAACACCTAAATAAGAAATAAGAATCATTCGGGTGACGTTGTTGAGCAGGTAGCTCCCTGTTTTCCTATCGGCCAAAACTTTAAAAAATATTTACATTATCACGTATTCATTAGGTGGTATCATAAAGATTCGGAATAAGGGCCACATCGTAGAATGATCTCCTTATTCCCATCCTATAACCGTAGACCAAATACTAAACATTTTAACACCGTAAGGTAGCGTCCGGTAGCGAGGGAAGGTAAGATAATATAGGATAATAGAGATGAAGACAGAGATCTAAAAAATTTATATTTATATCGTGTTTAATTGTGGAATACAAGGCATAATAATTGTCTCTGGATTTTATTTGGAAACAGGACAATATAACAAATATATAGTAAAACACATATGTACACTGGCCGATGGCAGCACCACCCTTGGATTTGAGGCCATATTAGAAAGTATTAAATATATATAGGAATATTATTGAAAAAATATTAAATTTTTATCTCTATATCATGTTTCTACTGTTCCAACCTTTTGGAGGTAAAAAAATTTCATGTGTTTCTCTCTATCTCTATCACACAAATAAATTTCGTTTTTAGGATTTTCATATTTCTATCTCTGAATATTAAATTTTACTACAACATAATTAAATTTTACTAACATTTGAAAAATATTACTAAATCATATAATAATGTTAGTAAAACTTTTCAGCAACATAGACTATATACTGCACTTGAAAAAGTGTTATTAAAGAGTTTTAGCAATATTTTTTAATAACAAATATATATATTTTTAATAGACTATATATATATATATATATAGAGAGAGAGAGAGAGAGAGAGAGAGAGAGATTTCTTTACAAACTCGATAATTTTTCCTATGACTCCACAATGCAATGCAGTTACATAAGTTAAAAGTTAATTAGAGACTAATGATATAAAGGTCCAACCGAAGAATCATTCAACATCCAAGGACGGCGTGTAGAGAAGTCGATAACATCAACTTGCTTCCGTATTTAGCGTGGGAAATATTTTTTGCATGACTCGATAATTTCCTATGACCCCACAATGCAATGCAGTTACATAAGTTAAAAGTTAATTAGAGACTAATGATATAAAGGTCCTACCGAAGAATTATTCAACATTCAAGGACGGCGTGTAGAGAAGTCGATAACATCAACTTGCTTCCGTATTTAGCGTGGGAAATATTTTTTGCATGCCACTTGTTTACATATTACTTATATGAAATTAATTTACATAAAGTTTCAGTGCAAAATTTCTTTCCATAAACACTTAATCATATAGTGTTATATTAGCCTTAGTATTTTGACTTATCAATCTACTGTCTTAAAAGTTTTACACATAAAGGAATATAGACAAACCCTAAATTAGTCCCTCAGGTTTATAATGCGAACAAATTAATTTCTAGATTTAAAAAATCTCATATTAGTTCCTCAAATTTTATAAAAAGAGACAAATTAGTCCCTCATTCAAATTGTTGTATGATTTAACAGAAATATCCATGTATTATGTTAACTACGTGTACTTTAATTTTGACAATGAGTCATAACTGCCTCATTTCTTTGTTCTACACAGAACAAATGTCAACTTAAAGTCAAAATCTTTCTTCTCAATAGAGATAGTAGATGAAAAAAAAAAGGTCTAAGGGACTTTATTTAGATAAATGAGATAAGTTAGGATCCACATAAAGGTTAACAGGATATGTAAATAAGTTAACAATATGCATAAATAAGTTAATATGACAGTTATACGATAATTTTACAGATGGATTAACTTGTCTCCTTTATATAATTTGAGGGACTAATATGAGATTTTCTAACTAAGTGACTAACTTGGGGTTTTAATCAAGAATATATAATAAGATAATTGTGTAAAATCTTTCTTAATTGATAGTACATCAAAATTAAACTCTATTTATATTTATGTGTTTTGAAAAAAGGAAGACCATATATTAAAAATTGTATTCTACTTATTTAAATATAAATAAAGTAGAGCGTAAATATTATTATTGTTTATAATTCAAAAATATATATTTGTACTCATAATATATAAGATATCATAGCAATTCATTATTATGTGTTAAAAATGATAAGCAAAAATTGAGAAAAAATTCACTCCAATATAATCAAGAGGGTGATGACAATAAATTGGTGGATGAGCACCAATTTTAAGTCCGCATAACACAACGTATATAATAATTCATTACATGTAAAGACATGGGAAGGAAGCATTATTAAAAAAAAAAAAAACCAAAAAACAAAAGAAAAGACAAGTGAAGGAAGCACTAATTAGATAATTGATGTGAATGTGAATGGGGTTTGCCAATTGTGAGTGGTTCTTTATAATTTGCGAGTGCTAGCTTTATCCTTTTCTTCCTTGCAATTTGATCTTAAAATCTGTCCCAAAGCTTTTGGTACATAAAGTAACAATATAGTGTGCACTAGATGAGACTTGGAAGAAATTAATCTTTGACCCGAATCATATGTTGCCATTAATATGAAAACAAAGCAAGACGGCTAGCTAATAATATATCTATATAGTCAACCATGAGCATAATACCGTTGTAGTTAGCAGACTTTTTAAGTATTTAGTCAAAAGTTTGATTTCTAATGATATATATAAAAACGATCTTGTGCTGGCAAACCACATCTATTACTTTAGAAAATTAATCACTATTTTTGAAGGTGGATACTCTAAGTTCATCTTAAAAAAATGTGTATAATGCCTTAGACATATCAGCCACAATTAAATAATGACAAACTTAGAAAGTTGTAAAAGGTTTCGGCGATTCTGGTTGCCAATTGTGTACGATGATAGTGCTTGATTGAACAAAGGGAACCTAATTGTTCGATCTAAAATGAATCTTTGACCGAGGAAGTTGTCGTTTATATTGTGGTGGTGTTTTAGAAGGCATGATAAACAGCAGGTTCATGATTGATGGGACCATTGCTTGCCTCATTCACTAGAAGACACTGGATCATGGACAGATTATGCAATGGTGAATAAGGATTTTAGAGTGGTAGCAAAATTTCTTGCGATAATGATGACAAGTGGAACCAACAAGATATTGGCCCGAGTATTAAGAATTTCGATCCCTTAAGTGTATGATTTTGGATTTGATTTCAAAATTTATATACATAGAAAATTATCGCCGAAAGAAATCCCACTTAGATGTCTATTTGCATATTGGGAAACTAGTCTTTCACTTGTTGAGAAAAGAAATACTTTCAGGAAAGCAAAAAATCAAAACAGTGTTATTTATACTATTTTTATGATTCATCCTAGACTTATATTGAGAGAAAAAGACTCAAAGGCAATGGATGTATCACTTTTTTATTTTTTTAACTCCCATCACTCTGAGTCTTTCTCTCTATGTGAGGGCAGAATGTGTTCATAAAATGAGCACAAATAACATTATTGAAAAAATAATGAACAAGTGGATGCATGATGCCAGAACACAAATGGTGCCATATATCAAAGCGTGTCACACAACAAGCAAAGAGCTAGCTGTAGTGTCCAAAAGGGTTACGACTCACGAGCTTATCACAATTTTCTTGCGGAATTTCTCATAATGTACGTTCATTTTTGTACTTCAACGTTTCCTTGGTCACAATATCTGCCTACATAGAGGAAAAGTGGTCCCTCCACCCCTTTAACAAAAAATTTAGAAGTTCTTTAAATTTAACATTTTACATTTAAATATATTCATGATAAAATTGAGTCTCCAACAGTGTTTATTCAAAATACACTTGGATCATAAACTTTTTGGTGAGATTAATGGTTTTGTTAATGGAAAGAATTGAACAAACTCCATTGGTTCAAGCAATGTCACATTTATCATATATCTAGTCATTGAACAGTTGTGAATATAATTATAGTGTGGTTCAAGCTGCAGGTCATTCCAAACCCCACCTTGAGCTTGGCTACTTATATGTCGATTAAAAGAAGTATTACAAAAGGTGAGATTTGTGAACACGATAAAATAAAGAGAAAAAAAAAACAAGAAGATTAAAGAAAAAATGGAATGATCAATGACCTTTGGAATGCACAAGAATGTGGTGGTCTTTCAACAATTTTTTAACTTGTATTTAATTAGTATATGAATATAAAATTATATAAATTTATTATATAAATAACTATATATATATATATATATATTAATATCAATACATATTTTTTAAAAATTTCGTTCGATCACACCCATTACACTTGAATCAGTCTCTCAACTTCAGTTTTTAAGAACCCTGGTCATAAAATCAAACCATCATTTTTTTTTTATCAGAAAGGTCCATTGATTAACAACAAAGCTAAGCCTGGGTACAAATCATCAAATAAAAAACCATCATTTTATTCAAAATGATCTATTTTTAAGAAAATATAAAAGGTTTTGTTACACAAAAAAAAAAACCCAGTTTACTTTATGAACCCTGAATCTTAGTACACAGAACAAAACTGCCCTAAGGATCCCTTCCGAAGTTGATAAACAATTTTTTTTAATTCTCTTTCGTGGCCTTTGAACAAAATTGTTGGAAAACAAAATATTCTTTTTCTTATCAAAGATATTTTTGGAAAACATTGTTACAATTGTGACTCCGGTTCTGGTCCAAGCTGCAATTTGTGATCCATACTGAAACAGGCCTATCTGAATCCTTCTTCAATCATTAGAACAGTGTTAGACCAAAAAAAAATCAATAGAACAATGAGGTGAACACTAATTTGCACCTCCGTTTTTACCCCAAAAAAAATGTTGCACCTACGTTGCTAACCCAGTTATCAAATAGTGCTGATATCACGACCCAAAAAAAATTATTGATCATGATACGTTGATAATTTGCAAATTACAACTTACACTATCCTCTCAAACTCTCATATAAATAATTGAATTTTCTGCTCCCATTATAACTTTACTGGAATTATTCAAGTTGGGCACATACCGGTATGGTACCTTACTAAAGCCGCAACTGCAACTCTGCCACTTTGTAGCGCAAAGTAGTATTTAATACATGTTTAGTAATTGATTGTCTTTAAAAATAATAATGCTTTATGGAGCTTAAAATTATAAGCTGTTTTGTATCAGAAAAAGTTAATCCAAATATACTAGTGTGTTGATTTTTGAACGCTTTGCTTAGGGGAGGTTGCCACATAAGAATTTATTGATTGGGCTAGGTTTGGACTAATGATGTCTTAGTTGGTGTCCATAATAGCCTCAGGGTAAAGCCATTTTGCGGCTTGGATTGAGCCCAATTTTCATGCCATTCTTTTTTGGTCAACATGTCAATTCCTTCCCCCTTTTTTTCTCTGAGCCAATTTCTTCGCTGGTGAACAACTTCGGCCTTATGGGCCAACAATCAAGGAAGAAGCCCATTTGTGGCAATTTCCTTGGCCCCTAAATAGAAAATAAAACAATTAATGCATAACTCTGGACACCCTCTTTTCTTTTCTGTGAGAGAACATTCTTGTATGGATACAAATATAATAATTCATATTTACATTCACTCTTCAACACTAAAAAAAAAAAAAAAACCATTTACTTATATTCATTCACAATATTCACAATAAAAGTAGGTCCCTTTATATTTAAGATAAAATCACTTATTTGTGGGTCATATAAACATTTACATGAGTGTATTTAAATTTAGGGTAAATAACACTAAACACCCTTGAGGTTTAGAGTTATTGTATTCCACCCCATTCTTCTACAAATATGGCACTCCACCCCATTTCTATTTTTAAACTCATTTATTTTTTTATATATTCATTAAACTCATCTTTTCTTTAATATTACATAATAAAAAAAATAAAATAAATCTAAAAATTTATTATGTGATGAAATATGAAATACTACAATTTCAAATTTTAAACATATAATAATTTCATAGTTTAAAAAATAAAATCATGTTTTTAGCTTTTTTGTTTCAAAGTATATAAGACTACTTTAATAATAATATTGAGTAAATTTATAATTAAATGAATATTATATTTCATACAATAAATTAATATTTAGTATCAAAATTTTAGCTTACATCTATTTAATAGTTATGGTTATCAATATTTTGATTAGCATACTTGTTTTAGTAAAATAATAAGTTTACTTTTCTAACAATGATCAGAATTATTTCACATTTTTTGTACAATTAAAATTTATTTATATGATTTATTTTTGAAAAATTATCAATTTTATAAGTTATTAATCTTATGACTAAAAAATATTAATCTTGTTTAAATACATTAATGATAAAAAAAAGCATATTATCATCCAATTATATATTGTCACAATAGTAAATAAGATTGATTTTATATCCACTATTTAAGAGATCACTAAAATAGAAATATTGGAATAGATGATAATGTAAAACTTCTCATACTATGAATATATCAAAATTAAAATTAAAAAAATATTAACATTAAAACTGTTGTATTGTATTTATAATTTAATTTAACTCAAGATAGACTAATTGAAGTTAAATAAATTTTATATACTGATTACCAAAAGGAGCAATAAATTCTAAATACTAGTAATAGTAATAATTTTATAAAAATATCTTTTGTTTTAATCAAGAGGTTAACTTGAATACACTGTATGTAATATAATATTACACGAACATTTAATCACGTATTGCTATATCAACAAAAATATTTAATTTAACTATCCATTATCTTAAAGTTTTATAAATAAAAGCATGTGATTGATTAATTGATATTATAAAATATTTTTACACTGATAGCATATCAAAATAAAATTGTTGAATCAAAGAACAGTGTTATTTAAATGCCCAAAAGTAAGTGTTTATTTAAGATATTCACTCTATCACCATTATATGTAATGACATCTCATTAATTCATCACATGTAATAATAATAAGGGTTTTGCTAACCACTATTTTTAGGACATGGTTAAGTATATTAGAAAAAATAAAATTCAAAAGATTTTAATGGGTTTTATGCTACGAATACATCAAAACTTATCTTTTCAATGCTAAAGTTTCCATATTTTAGATAAGCCCTAATAATAAAGTACTACCTTCATCCGTGAATAATTATCCAGTTTTAAATGCTTATTGAAATTAAGGAAACGATAAAAAAAATGTTAGAAAAAGTTAAAAGTAATTTATTAAATTGTCCTTATTTCGTTATTTTTCCTATCTTTTTTTACTAATGAATTAATAGTATTTAATAAATGTATTATTGAATAAAAACAACCAACACTAATTTTGAAATTGATAGTTATTTATAGATAAAAATAAACTTTTAAAATAAATAATTATTTAAATACATAAAGGAGTAGATGTCGTAATGGTATTATGTGTTGAAATACTCCCATTTTAGAATATATATATCCAATTTCAGAAAATTTTATATTTCAAAATATTGTCAATTTTATATTTTAATAAAGTATTAATTTTGTTCTTCATCAAATCAAATTTCACATGTTAATTAAATTGCAATAATCAAATCAAATTAAAATTAACTGCATATCTATATATTAATTTTATAGCAAATAACTAACATGATAAATATTAATATATATTTAGATTAATTGTGAGATTAAAATTATTTCAATAATTAAATTGATTATTTCAAAGTCAATTTTTTATTTGGTTGTATTAGCTCAAAAGTATATTTTAAGTGGTGTTTTTTGGTTTGGATTATATGAAAATAATGACTTTTTTATGATAAATTGTTAAAAAATGTATCAAATGATTTTCTATATTTATAATATTTGCTACTTAGGTTTATTTTAATAAAAGCATTAAAATGCTAAAGTTATTTATTTTTTCTTATAATAAAAAATAAATAAAAAATCTGATTTCACTTATAAGTGAATTTTAGAATGAAAATTAGTTTTTTTTTTAATCCAAACATGTAAAGTCATTTTAAATTTAGATGAAAAAATCTTTTCTTTCTACATTATATTCCCAAACATACATCTAATAATGTCAAAAATTTTATAAGCTTTCTTAAGAATCAAAGTAGAGTACAAAGTTAACAAATTCATTGTCTAAATTGAATCTGCTCTTATAATTGCTTATCTAATGTTAAAAAAAAAAACTTAATTATGATGTGATTTTTTTTAATTAAAAGACAAGTTAATAGATTTTAAGTTGAAAAAACTCATCTATATAGAATAACATAGTTTATATAGGATAACATATCACACTTCTTATTTATTGTACATATTTAACTCTTACACCAACTATTTGAAAAATATATATATATATATATATATAAAGGGAAATTCCTCCCTTTTGGTATTCAAATTTTAAATTTCCCAAAATATCTATAATATAGAAGTTAAAGGAAGTTAAAGCAATTGAAGAAAGTTATAAAAAGTAATAAATTAAAAAACATAATAAATAAATAAAAAATAACACATTTTAATTTTTTTTAAATGTGAATTGATAGGTACTAAGTGCCTATTAATTCACTAGTATATATATGAAAGGTAAAAACACCGTGTGTTATATTGTGTATTGGAAGAGTTATTTTACGGAAATTTTTGCCTAATTACAATCCTGAGTTGGGATTACATAATTATTTTTTTTATAATAAAATAAATAAAAAACACTCAAAAGCTATGATTGTGAGAATAAAAATGAAAGAAATGGTAAGGCTAAACTTAGGTGATCATTATTTGAAAGTAATTTTAGAAGAGAGAGTGACATAGTTAATAAAAAATAATGTGTCCTTTTCTTATTACTCAAAATTAAATTTTTTTGACCTTTCAAATTGAAAAGTCAAAGAAAAATGAGTACAATACCAAATAAAAATATGAATATATCTTTTACTTTATTCTTCGTCTTCTCTTCTATTTTATTATTATTCACTTCCTTCTAAAATCTATAAAACTTTCCATTATAGGCTAAGAGATACTTCCTGCGGTTTGATTGGGGAGTGTATGAATATAAGTATCATTCAACAGGATTTTCCACAAGTGAGCTTTTTACATGACTGGGATACTGGAATTAGGACATTAACATCCAATCGGTGCGTAGCACGGGTTCCGACCAGTTTTTTTAACATTTTTTTATTACTCTACCAGCTAAACATTGTTGACTTTGAGACATCACAAATCAAGTCTTTTTTCTTTAACGCGTAAAAACTTACGAGAGAAGCATCTGGATGACGAACAGAAGCTGACTCATATTTGACTCATGCCTCTCCTACACTGACTTTTTTTTTTTTGATAAATCACCTGCACATTGACATCACGTGAGCAAAATACAGACTAGAGAAAGAAAGGGTTAATAATAAAAGGTTGATGATGTATTTAAAGGTAAATCATAAAATCTACACACACACACATATATATATATATATATATATATATATATATATATATATATTACCACCCCTATTTATTTAATATCACTCTATATTAAATGTTTTTATATGTATTATTTTTAAAATGCCCTTAATTTTATTTTAATAGTTAGCCCTTTTCATTTTTCAAAACTAAATCAAAACTTATGTATTAAAATCTCAATTATTGACTTATTGATTATTATTTTTACATGTGATAATATTTCGAAATGTCTTTACTTGAAAACCTATTATACATCTATATAAGTTTATATTTAATAATTATACTAATTAACATTGAACATAAAAATGAATTATAATAAAATTTCTACCAGGATACAAAAAATTCTTATCTTTACATATTTTGTTTAACTTGGATTAAAAAGTGTAGTGAAATAAAATTGAAATAACTTGGCAGAAATTGGGCATCTCTAACAGAAAATAATTTAGGCCAATCCAAGAACTTGGGCTACCAATAGACAACTAATAGAGACTGACAAAATTAAAATCGTGCAATCTTGCTTCATTTAATATTCATATTGGATTATTTTTTAATAGGACTTATGATATGCTTTAATAATAAGGAATTCACTCTGAAGGGCAAGATTTTAACATTTTGCTTACACAAATGTGGGAGATAAATACTATTAATCATGTCCTCAATCAAATATCATTTTTATTATCGTTCCATATACCCTCTGATTATTTTTTACATAACCCAAACAAAACTCATTGTTTGAAATTTAATTAAAAAATTTTGATTGCAAATATTAACATATCTAGGCATAAGTTTTCCCATTGATTTTTAACAAAATATTTCTTTCGTTCAAACATAGACAAGAGGGCGCAGACCAGAAAATAAGTTGCGATGGCCAAAAAATTAAAAAAAAGACAAGAAAAAGCTATTGCTTGAGCTCACTTACAGTAATGACCACAAGTTAACGACCTACTAAATAATTAAGGAGTAAATACTAAATATTTAAAAACAAATAATTGAAAATCTAGAGATATGTTATCGGAACGCATGCGTCAACATCTTTTTATCCGAAATATCATCTTTCACCGTTAAAAAAAACTTATATATTTGTTTTTGAAATTTTTGTAAATCAATCTATCAAATTACATGGTCATCAATGCAAGATGTCCGACTGGGTGCGGACAAATACTATTTCACTTTTAGGAAGAGAATGGCATTTTAATATTGTATACCAAAAAAAATACATTTAATATTGAGCGTTGAGTGCCTACTGCCTATTGCATATAGCGCTATATATTATCTAATCCTTTCTTTATGTCCCTCCATATCTTTGGCCTCGCGAATAGTTAAGTCACAAATAACAATCATGAAACAACCACAGCACAAGGTGGAGCCGATGGTGGCGTATCCTCCTTCGGCGACTGGTTCTAGCTCGAAGCCATATGCCACGCCGTATCCTCCTCAAGCGCTGGAGCAGTAGCAATATCCGGCTGGGTATGGGTATCAGCCGCCGCCGCCGCCGCTGCCTTTGGGGTATCCGCAGGTTCAACCGGCGTACCGATATCCGCAATATCCGGCTGGGTATGGGTATCAGCCGCCGCTGCTGCTTTTGGGTATCCGCAGGGTCAACCGGCATACCGATATCTGCAATATCCGGCTGGGTATGGGTATCAGCCGCTGCCGCTGCATTTGGGGTATCCGCAGGGTCAACCGGCGTACGAATATCCGCCACAAAGCGGTTACGGGTACCTGCCACAGCATGGCAATTACGGGTGCCGCCCGCCGCCGCATGGAAGGTACGATTACGCGCCGCCGCAGCAGGTCTGGTACGGGTGCACTCCACAGGGTCAGAACCCGGGAAAGAACAAGTTTGGGATTGGCTTTGTAGCGGGGCTGCTTCGTGGAGATCTCGGTGGGCTTTTGATTGGGAACATGGTTTCTGATACTTTTGATGATGACTCTGGATTTTGATTTTTCTTAACTTTGTTTTTGTTTGTGTCTTTCTATTATGATCTACAACACTTACTGTCATACAGTATACGTGTTAGATCATGGTCCACCCTTTTTTACCATTATATTTAAATAAAATGAAGATTATTTGGTGTGCTTGTTATTTAGATAGGCTTTTTAAGTGAACATTTAAATTCATTTTTAACTTCTGCAATCAACGCGAGTTTATCCTATTACAATACCTAATTTTTGGGGGAAAATCCGTGTTCTACTATCTGAATTAAGCACATAATTACAATTGCTTAATAAAAAAAATCGCACACCAGATTGAGTAGTTGGGAGCCTAATTAAAAGAAGTTGCTATAGAATTAGAATTTTTGCACAAACTTATTAGAATATGATACACATGTTAATCTTTTAGATAAGTTAGTAGTTCACTTCATTTTATCTTATTTAATAGTTACTAGTTTTTTTCTTCTAAAAAATTCTGACTTTTTTTTTTTGTTTTGGTTGTGTATCTTTACTCAAACTCACTTGATGTTCCACCCTTTTTATTTACACTACAATGTGGCCTTTAGAGTTTGTTGTGATAACATGTTTGTTTGAAGAGAGAAAATTGAAAGAGGAATTTCGCAATGAGTGATGCTGAGATGCATGGATAACCATCCACATCATCATTTATAAGGTAAACCAGTCCACAAGGACCACAGCCATTTTGAGGAACCAGCTATAAACAATGGAAGACATGACAAAAAATAAAAGCAGTAGAAGATGATTAAGAAGCATATTTACTGTATTGGGATAATTTATTTGTATTACTACTTCACGGAGAATATTTATACAAAAACAGTTATACCATTTTCACACTTTGCTTGATTGAGAGGAAAAAAAGGTGAAAGGTAAAGAGACTGTGCTATAATGTGTACAGGAAGAGTTATTTTAGGGAAATTTTTGCCTAATTACCATCCTGACTTGAGATTACATAATTCTTTTTTTTTTTTTTTGATTGGGAGATTTGAGAACCTGATAAAATAAAGAAAAAAAAAGATTGAAAAAAAATGGAATGATCGATGACCTATGGAATGCATAAGAATGTGGTGGTCTTTCAACAATTTTTTAACTTGTATTTAATTAGTATATGAATATAAAATTATATAAATTTATTACATAAATAATTATATATATATATATACATATTTTTTAAAATTTGGTTCGATTACGCCCATTAGACTTGAATCGGTCTCTCGACTTCAGCTTCTAAGAACCGTGTTCATAAAATCAAACCATCATATTTTTTTTATCAGAAAGGAAATTATCTATTTTTCAAAGACTAAAACCCCAAGTTAGTCCCTTAGGTTTATAATGATAAATCTCTCATATTTAAAAAATCTCATATTAGTCCCTCAAATTTTATAAAAGATTAGTCCTCCTTCAAATTGTTATCTAAACTGTCAAGAAATGTCAATGCATTCCATTAACTTGCTTACGTGTACTTTAATTTTCACAGTGAGTCATAACTTGTCTCATTTCTCTTGTTCCGTAGGACAAATGCTAACTTAAAGTTAAAATCTTTCTTTTAGGAGATAGCCAAATAAAAATGTCTAAAAAGTTTCATTTAGAGAAGTGAGACAAGTTAGGATCCACCATGAAGGTTAACAGACATGTAAACAAGTTGACAGGATCATAAGTAGTTAACAGGACGCAGTTATACGATAATTTTATAGAGTGGTAACTTCCCTTTTATAAAATTTGGGGAAATATATAATTTCCTATATTGTTAACTAATTTATCTCCCATGATTTATAAAAGGTTTTGTTACACACACACACACACACACACACACACACAAAGTTTACTTTATGAAGCCTGAATCTTAGTACACTGAACAAAACTGCCCTAAGGATCCCATCCTAAGCTGATAAACAAAATTGTGTTTTTTTTTCTTTTCTTGGCCTTTAAACATTATTGTTGGAATTCTTATCAAATATATGTTTTTTGGAAAACATTGTTGCAATTTGTGACTCTATTTTTTGGGTCCAAGCTGCAATTTGTGACTGACCAATTACTTGGAAGCAAATGCCCACGGCCCAATACGTAGGCCTTTGAATGAGTGACCATACTGAAACAGGCCTAGCTGAATCCCTCTTCAATAATTAGAACAGTATCAGACCAAAAAAACAATCATTAGAACAATGGGTGAACATTAATTTGCACCTTCGTTGCCACCCCAAAAAAAAAAAAAAATAGTGATGATACATTGATGATTTGCAAATTTACAACTTACACTGTCCTCACAAACTCTTATGTAAGTAATTGAATTTTCTGGTCCCATTATAACTTTACTGGAATTGTTCAAGTTGGACACATACCAGTATGGTCCCTTACTAAAGCCGCAACTGCAACTCTGCCACTTTGTAGCGCAAAGTAGTATTTAATACATGTTTAATAATTGATTGTTTTGTAAAATAATAATGTTTTATGGAGCTTGAAATTATAAGCTGTTTTATATCAGAAAAAGTTAATCCAAATATACTAGTTTGTTGATTTTTGAACACTTTGCTTAGGGGAGGTTGCTACATAAGAATTTATTGATTGGGCTAGGTTTGGACTAATGATGTCCTAGTTGGTGTCCATAATAGCCTCAGGGTAAAGCCATTTTGCGGTTTGGATCAAGCCCAATTTTTTGTCATTCTTTTTTGGTCAACATGTCAATTCCTTCACTTTTTTTTCTGAGTCAATTACTTGGCTGGTGAACAACTTCGGCACTATGGGCTAACAATCCAAGGAAGAAGCCCATTGGTGGCAATTTCCTTGGGCCCTAAATAGAAAATAAAACAATTAATGCATAACTTTGGACACATTCTTTTCTGTTTTTGTGAGACAACATTCTTGTATGGATACAAATATAATAACTCATATTTACATTCACTCTTCAACCAAAAAAAAAAAAAAAACCATTTACCTATTTTCATTCACAATAAAAGTAGGTCCCTCTATATTTAAAAGATAAAATCACTTATTTGTGGGTCTATTAAACATTTACATGCGTGTATTTAAATTTAGGGTAAATAACACTAAACAGCCTTGAGGTTTAGATTTATTGCACTCCACTCTATTCTTCTATAAATATGACACTTCATCCCATTTTTATTTTTAAACTCATTTTTTTTATATTCATTAAACTCATCTTTTCTTTAATATTACATATTAAAAATAATAAAATAAATCTAAAAATTTATTATTTGATGAAAGATGAAATACTACAATTTCAAATTTTAAAAATATAATAATTTCATAGTTTAAAAAATAAAATTATGTTTTTAGCTTTTTTCTTTCAGAGTATATAAGACTATTTTTATAATAATATTGAGTAAATTTATAATTAAATGAATATTATATTTCATACAATAACTTAATATTTAGTATCAAAATTTTAGCTTATATCTATTTAATAGTTATGGTTATCAATATTTTGATTAGCATACTTGTTTTAGTGAAATAATAAATGTACTCTTTTAACAATGATCAGAATTAATTCACATTTTTGGTACAATTAAAATTTATTTGTGATTTATTTTTGAAAAATTATCAATTTTATAAGTTATTCATTTCTTATTTCAGATTGAGAAATTGTTAACGCAATTTTAGGTTTTGAATATTGGAACCCTTAATATTGCAAATAAAATTTGTTAAATGAAACATTCTATTTGATATTAAAATATTAAATTATGGTATAAAACAATATGCACTTAGTTATAAATCATACCCAATATTATTAAAGTAATTTTATATACTTTAAAAAAAATTTTAAAACATGATTTTATTTTTTGAACACTAATGTAATCACCAAACACCTTTGATATAAAATTATTAAACTTTTTCTTTCAGAGTATATAAAATTATTAAATATTAACTTATTAGATGAAATAATATTCATTTAATTATAAATTTTACTCAATATTATTGTTAAAGTAGTCTTATATATTTTGAAAGAAAAGTTAAAAATATTATTTTATTTTTTAAACTCTATAATTTTAAAATATGAAGTTGCAGTATTTCATTAAATAATAAATTTTTAGATTTATTTTATAATTTTTACTATATATATTAAGGAAAAGATGAGTTTAATAAATTAGAAAAACTAAATGAATTTAATAATAAAAATAGGGTTGGGTGTCATATTTGTAGAAGAATGGGGTGAAGTGTAATAACTCCAAACCTCAAGAATACTTAGTGTTATTTACCCTTAAATTTAACATATTACTCCTCCTGTTGTATGATATCTATCCAAAATAAGAAAAAATAAATATTAAGAAAACAATGAATGTATCTTGATAATAATGTAAAAATTAGTTCATTAACAGGATTATCCTTATTTAATTGGTAAAAATAATTAATGTCCCATTAATAATAATATAAAATTATCAATCACACTAAAAGTATAATTGGTAAAAAAAAATTAATACATCTTTGATATGATAAATAGGCAAATAGAATGAAATAAAATTTTGCAAAAATGGACTTTTAATATTTAATGGAGGGAGGAATTTGTTTCCCATAAAGATTTCCTAACTTTCCGTCATTGTCCTTCAATGTGGGTCATAAGTCATAACTCATGACTGACAGTAGTCAGAAACAGCCAATCCACTGAACCTGCAGACTTTCACAGGGATTCTCAATAATTCGAGGCAAACTAATTCCGAATAGAATTATATTATTTCCCGGATAGCTGTCAACTGACATCTTATTTTTTACATAAAATATTATTTATATTATATTTAATAATAAATAAAATATAAGTTGATGTGCTATTATATATATAATAAGTATAAATAAGATTTTTCTTAATATTAATTATCAACTTATCGGTCCAGCTTAAAAATTTAAATAAAATGAAGATTATTTGGTATGTTTCTTATTTAGATAGGCTTTTTAAGTGAACATTTAAATTCATTTTTAACTTTTGCAATCAACGCGAGTTTATCCTATTACAATACCTAATTTTTTTGGGGAAAATCCGTGTTCTACTATCTGAATTAAGCACATAATTACAATTGCTTAATAAAAAAAAAAAACCGGACACCAGATTTAGTAGTTTGGAACCTAATTAAAAGAAGTTGCTATAGAATTAGAATTTTTGCACAAATATACTTATTAGAATAATGTGATACACATGTTAATCTTTTATATAAGTTAGTAGTTCACTTCATTTTATCTTCTTTAACAGTTACTTGTTTTTTCTTCTTAAAGATTCTGACAATTCTTTTTTGGTTGTGTATCAGTACTCAAGTATACGCCACACCTTTTTTTTAATTATTATTTGGTTCAAAAATTGCTACTATAGATCAACATGCCTTGACAACTTTTTAAAAGAGAAGACACCTACATAGCTCTAGGTGTTGGTTTGGAAGGATGAGAGTACTAAGGTCAAAATCACTTGATATTTCACCCTTTTTATTTACACTACAATGTGGCCTTTTTGAGTTTGTGATGATAACAAGTTTGTTTAGAGAGAGAAAATTGAACGAGGAATTTCGCAATGAGTAATGCTGAGTTGCATGGACACACCATCCACATCATCATTTATAAGGTAAACCAGTCCACAAGGACCACAACGATATTGAGGAACCAGCTATAAACAATGGAAGACTGACAAAAAATAAAAAAATAAAACAATGGAAGATAATTAAAAAGCATATTTAATGTATTGGAATAGTTTTATTATTTCTTCACCGAGAATATTTATACAAAAACAGTTATACCATTTTCACACATTGCTTGATTGAGAGGAAACAAAAAAGGTCAAAGGTAAAGAGACCGTGTGTTATAATGTGTATTGGAAGAGTTATTTTAGGGAAATTTTTGCCTAATTACTATCCTGACTTGAGATTACATATTTCTTTTTTTTTTTTTTGTTAAAAAAGAACACTCTTATGGTAGAACGAAAATGGAGAAGTAACAAGGAGTGTCAAAACCAAACTTAAAGTAATCATTATTTGAAAGTAATTTTAGAGGAGAAGGTTACATTACTATTGGGACAATTTGTCCTCCTTACCACTTAAAACTAAGTTTTTTTTATTTTTTAAATTGGAGAGTCAAAGAAAAAATCAGTACAACATCTAAATAAGGGTACAGTATAGTCTCTTTTATTCTATTCATCACTTTTCTCTTTTATTTCATTATTAGCCACTCCCTTCCATTATCTACAAAACTCCCACTCATAACCTAAGAGATACTTCTCTGCATTTTGATTAGAGACTGTATGTATATAAGTATCACTCAGCAGTGTTTTCCACACATGTGAGCTTTTAGCATGACTGGGATACTGGAAATTAAGACATTAACATCCATTCGGTGCCTAGTTGAACCTGAAGCACTCTGTGTAATGTAGATAGCTCCTCAATAGCTTAGAAGTTGAGATAACATCTAGTTTGAGGAGAATGGCTTATATATGAGAATAATTGCAAGGTGAAGAAGTGGAGAAGTATGTGTTATATATTGGGATCACAAACATTTTTTTATAGGGATCACAAATAATATTAATATTTATGGTTCTGAAAATAAATAAATAAACATTTATTTATTTATTTACTTTTAAAAACTTTCCGTCATTACTTGACGAGTTTGGTACAACAGTAAGTAATCCCTAGGATCAATTCAATTTTTTTTTTAATCGTAATCAAAGACAACGATCGATAATTGCCTAACTCTAAATAATGACATGCATACATAAATTTGAACTTATGACTTTGTACCTAATTACCTATAAATCATAGGCTTTTCTACATTTAAGACATCCCATCCTAGTTAGTTGTGGGTCTTCGAAATAGTAAATAGTGACCCCACCATAACCGAACTGACCGTGAAATATTGTCAGTCATACTTATTATTTTTCTTCTGGAAAAATTTACAATGACAAATAGTTATATAGTATTTACTTATTTTAAATTTAATGTTATAAAAGAAAATACATCCAATTAAGTTCCAATAGCTATATGAGTAACATCTTTATTTTTTAAGCAATGTACAAGTTTATCCTAGTAAGAAACAAAATTTTAAATTGTTTTTATTTGTTCTCCCATTGTCTCTTGAGGGTTCTCCAAAGCTCAAACAATGCATGGCTTTGCATATGGTGATGGGACCCGTTTTGATCCCAAAATCCACCTGATTTTGACTCACACATAGGACATCACGAGTGCGACCCATGGGGTTGGATATTTTTGTTAAGGAGTATAAGGATTAAGGATGTGTACATTCAACACTAATCCCATTCAACACTCATCCAAATTCCAAACCCTCCAAATGAAACAGTGCCATAAAGCTATCACCACAACATAAAACCGTAGTTCGTTCACAGCATTCCTTTTTTTTTTATTATTATTATTCTACATGTACTTGGCTACTTGCTATGTCTCCGAGTTTATCAGCTTTCATGTCCTATGAATTTTGATCTTCCTCAACTTAATTCTTTTTCTAATGTCTAAATGATCAGTATTACAAGTTCAATAGTTTTAAACTAATCAAATTTAAGTAAGATAGATTCTCTATAAAATAAAATTTTCTCAATGTCAATATTTTATAGTATAAGATCATACCAATAGCTTTATTTTTGAAAAAACAAAAAGATATTGAATTACTTAAATTAAATATATTATTAATAAGAAAATATTTTACATGAATAACAAATCATAAGTTATTTCATCTGCAAAAATATTTGATTCACACTCATTATCCCACTAATCATACATAGAAAAATTAAATGAACAGAAAATGTTTTTTATATTGATAATATATATGGAAATTAATCTCTAAATCCAGACAATAATGCAAAACTATTTCTATTTTTTAAAAATTTAATTTCGATACATCAAATCATCCACTCAAACAAACACCCAATCAAATCTAAAGATCGAAAATCAAAAGTTTATATTTTTAACAGAGACACACAAAGTTTAAGGGTAATAGATTAGATATCAATATGATATCCAATGTATGAATAATTGAAAAAATATTTCCTAATATAGGATTTGACTCTTTTAAAGTGAGAAAATTGCTAAAGTGTAAAGTAAGAGGTTAATCACCCTCAAATATTTAGTGCAATCCATATATAATATATAGATGATGAAAGTATAATTAATTTCTTACTTTAATATTTTATCAAACTCTTCACGAGTAAAACCCTTTATATGTTATTACATGATGATTAGATAGATGATAATGTAAAATTAAATATTTTTATTTAAAAGCAAAACCATTTATGCCTTGGCATGCCGTCTCCGTTGGTGTGGTCACAGTGGCTAAGTTTGAACATTTGAATTTTGAAATTGCTTGAGACGGAGGTCACACAGTTGGTCACAGCTGGCAATACGATTTTTAAGTTGAAATATATATATATATATAAGAAAAATGTAACTTTAATAGAGAATCTTCGTACTTTTGGACTGAGATATGACGTGCTCACTTTGTTATATATAATTTTTCCCATCGCGGAAATGAGGCGAATATTAAAGTGGATTCGGTGCAACTTTTTAATTTTGCTTGTTTCTTGCTAAATGCTTTATCTTTGTCCAATTAGGACAAACAGAAGACCATATTTTATCGTTATTCCCAACACCTATTTGCTTACTGGCAATAGAAACTACTTGACATAAAAACACTATGTAAACAGTGCAGTAATCATACGGTTCATCCAATCATCCATAAAAGATAATGAAGATTTTTTTAATGAATACACTCATTAAGCAGTCAAAAATAATAAGCTTTATAACTTTCTAATTCATTATATTGAAAACTTAAAAAATTTAGGAACTATTTGATTTTTTTTTTATTTCTTATCTTTTCTATTCTCAGTGTTTTGAAAAAATTAATGAAAACAGTAAAAATAATAAAATTTAATTTTCTTTTTTCTATTTTTATTATTTTCTCCACTAATATACCCATCATTCTTAAGAGATCATAAAATTAATTTTTTTTTTAAAAGATAAAATAATTCAATAAAAAAATTTTGAGAGACTAAATAGGATATTCACTCTAAAATAAAATAAAACAATTTAAGGCTCTAATTAAAGGGGTTTTTCTTTTTTTTTTTACAAACCAACAATATTAAATTCAATGCTAAAGGGCTTACACTGATAAGCAGTTCTAACTGATTAAAATGAAGACAATTTCATTTCATAACAAAATACAATAATGCCCTGAGAACAGAAAATAAATAAAAACTTATTTTCATCAAACAAATTATCAACATTGCTATGAAACTAAAGACTATTAGTTCAATTGCTACAACCCCAAAATCATGTTTTGAACAAAAAATTCATGTTACAAACTTTTATCCACACTATTATTCAAAATTTTCTAAAAGCTATACCAAACATGCACGAAACTATGGACAAAGGCACGACCGAGAAATTCATGCACCAAAGTTGGGCACAGTAGCACAAACCTAGCTAGTAGGACACAACAAATTCATGAGAATAATCAAAGTTAGAAGGAGTTATATACATTCACAAGTCTGAGGAACCCCACTTCCCAGGTCAGCAGTGCATTTAATCAAAAGCTAAGAAAAGGCAGCCATGGAAGACTTCCAGAAGGTCCAGTCACAAGGTAGCATATCTACACCACACTAGTTGCTACAAAAGAGTAAAAGCCTCTATAACCTCATAACTAAGCCTAATACTAACTGAGATCCGAAAGATACAAACCAAGGTTAAATATGTTACAGAATACTAAGGGAAGTGGATATTCATATTAGGTACCATTATCAATGTTAGCATAAGAGTCATAGACAATATTAACTTATAAAATATCTCCACTTTTTTTCTCTTCACTACAATCTCATTTGCAGACAGTCTTAAGCCTCTTTGCAGCTTGGACAAATCCCATAATCACCTGCAACTCGTCCATTTGCTTCACAGCGAAGAGAAACATAATTTCAGATGAAGTTCAACACTATAAACAGTTTAAACATTGATAGAACCTCAAATTAGTCCCTGAAATTATACGCATCAATCAAAATAGTCCTTCACATTTGAAAATCATCATATTACACCTTGATATTTTATTCTGGCCAAATTAGTATCTAATATTGTATTTTCACGAGTCAAATTAATCACTAACATATTCAAATAAGTCAAATAAGTCCATGATATAACATCGTAGGGACTGATTTGATAGGTAGATTACAATTTCGGCACTAAAGTATTAATTTTTAAACATCAAGGACTACTTTAATTCACACTTACAGTTTTAGAGACCAATTTAAGGGTTTAATTTATAAATACCATTCAACAAGAACCATATCATATTTGGAACAATTGCTAGCGAAAAACATACATGAACAAGGATGCAATCATTAATTTATAACTACCTGTGACATGAAATGCCTCTGAACAACATCTACTAGCTGCTCTTTTGATGGGTTTGGGACAGCCAACCTGCAAATCAATTTTACATTTCAGAACAGAAACACATGAACTTAAGCATCTTTCAACCAAACACACAAGTCTGCGAATTTTGTTACCAGATTGAAGTGTCTCCAATATCTCCACAATGCCGCCATCTCCAATTTGCTCAGATCAACCTTCTACATAATTATTCAAAGATGATGTTAATAGTCTATCCAAAAAAAAAAGAAAGATGATGTTAATAGTTGAAATATCACTTCGGGTATGTTTGATATCACTTAGTAAATTTTCTCACATGTAATGTAATTGAGTGTCAAAATCAATCATAAATCATTAAGAAAAGGAAAATAGTAAAGTTGATATACCGTCCATCCATGAGGCATTGAAATGGACCCCTTCGATTGTGAATCACCAGAGAAGGACCTGCTCATAGTCTTGTGAGATGATCCCAACGATCTATGCATTCTATGCCTCGATTTGTGGGACTTTTGAGTGTCATCCGATGCTAAAAGATAATGCAAACAAAATCAGAAATAGTGGTGGGGGCCAATACATAAAAGAAGCAAGACAATTGAGCTTTTAAGAAATTGCCAAAAGCAAAAGGGAAAGACAAGATTACACAAATGGATCCAATGTTACCATCTTCTTATCACTTTCCAAACTCTACTCTACCTTACTTAAGTGCTTAGTGGGCAAGCATGAATTATAAAAATAAGTATCACATTGAAGGAGAAAACAAAAAAGCTAAAACTTGTTAGGTGCTACAAATCATAACTCTTATCATCATTAAAGAGCAAGACAATTGCTAGATGCAAAAAAACTTTATGAACCCACAAATAAATTTCCGGAAAGTTAGCCGAAAACAAACTTTGGAAAGATGTGGAAAAAAGAAGTCAAGAACATTAACTTCTCAAATTGGAACTCACCCATATCTGATCCATTCCACTGAACATTTTCGAATTCAAGATCGTCATCTTCCTCATTCCCGGTGGGTGCTTCAATCACACTAAGAGCATTCCTTTGCAGCTTCACTTCAATACCATTAGTAAGAACCTGCAAATTTTTGTCACCAAGCACAATGTAAAATAATCATCTATGCTACAAGGCTATAACAAATACTGAACAACAAGCAAAACTTTATTCAATTTTATTTTCCTTCACAGAACAAGAGATTTCTGTTTCAGAATTCAAATGGGAATAAAAGAATAACACTAGTTCGGATCAAAGTGTGATATGAAGGACTTCCGGATTCCAGATACAATAACTCACAATTGATCATAAAATTATTTAAAAAATAAAAACACATAAACAACAAGTTATTTCAAAATTGTCCAGAAAAGAGAAAAAGAGAGGCATAATCAAAACATGCATGAAGAGAAGAAGCAACAATCTGAGATAGAACATCAACATCAGTGCAATAAAAAATGAAAAAAAAAATGGTCCATAAAATATCTTGTAAAAAGGAAAGACCTCACTAAATTAATAAACTAATACCCATTTTCCATTTCAGAATCACCAAAATCCAAAACCAAAACCTAAGCAAAGATCATTTTAAAATGACCTCTCATAGGATCAGCAAAACCAAACAAGAGACCCAATAAATATCTGATCCTCATAGAACATCTCCAAAATCACCAGATCCATGCATAAATTTAGCATATGCAAATAGGGTACTGGTTGAAAAAAAATTGTAACTCAAAATTCCTAAATAATCAATAAAAATCTATTCATAAATTGCAGCATGAAGAAAACCCCAATACTAGAAAATAAAAAAAAAATAAAAAGAGAAAATCTAATGTAAGAAATCAAAACCCCATTCATCAGTCCAAACATTGAAAAAAAAGATCAAATATCTGGGATATAGAAGTAAGAATTACAGATTTAATAAAAAAATGAGAAAAAAAAATTTAGAAAAAATGAAGAAGTGATGATACAAGACATCAATAAAATAAAAAAAATAAGAAAAATTTATAACTTGAAAAAAAGTAACCAAAAATACACAGACATTGCTCGAAATCACTTTCGAAAAAGTTTTAAAATCTAGTAATATTCAGAAATGATTGATGTAAGAAACAAAATCAACCACATTTTGGAACCCAAAATTAGAACCATGAAATTCCCCAAACACCCAATAATAGACCATTTTATTTATTATTTTTGCTAATAGAAAATTAATTACATAATAATAATAATAATAGTAATTTATTTACCAGCCAGTGCCATCCTCCTAAGCCAACGGCTTTCTTAACAACACCTTGGAGACCAACGAGGACGGATTTGGTGCGGTTGTTCCCAGTTACCACCACTTTTGTGTGCCGAGGGAGCACCGATAGCTCCTCCTCGCTGCTATCACCGTAGAAGCAGCTATTCTGCTGCTGCTGCTGCTGCTGCTGCTGATGCTGCTGCAACTGATGAGTGAACCCACCAACGCCACTACTCACACCATTCACGCCGCTTTCCATTGCTTGTTCTAATAGCATTTGATTTTTTCCTTTTTTTTTTGTTTTTTTTCAACTCAAGAAAAGAAAAGGAAATGATAAAAAAAAAGAATAATAATAAGAGAGAGGAGTGAAATTAAGGAGATCAAAAGATGGAGTGTGGTTTGAGGAGGAGATCGTGCATTGGTGATGTGGGAATTTTGGGAGCGGAAAGGGATAGGGAGGAAAATTGAAATGGGAATGGATAGAGTGAGGGAAAATTGGGAGACTTTTTTTCTTTTTTTGCAGAGAGAAAAGAGCACATATAGGAGAGAGAGAGAGAGAGAGAGAGAGAGAGAGTAAAGGCACGTTCGGGTGTGCGTGAGTGTGAGACAGAGGAGAGATGAGTGAGAGTCTGAGAGAGAAACGCAGAGAGAGAGAGAGAGAGAGAGAGAGAGTGTGAGAGTGACAGGTTTTTGTAGCAACGCAACAAGTTTATTTTGTTGTATACCCTCATACTAATCTAAGAGTGTAACTTGCGTTTGGAAGTGATTCTGACAATTCAGAATCACTTTTTTCACATATGCAAATAATTTTTGAAAAATAATTAAAATATTAAAACATTAATTTTCAAATTTTTTTTGAAGCTAAAAAAGTGATTTTTAAAAAAATTAATTTTCAAATTTTTTAATTATATATAAAATTTAGGTTTTATAATAATTTTTTTAAAATTCAAAACAAATGCACTTGTAGTTTTTTTATTTACATGATTTTTAAATAATAAAATAAAAAATTAATTATATTTATTAGTTTAATTTTCATCCATTAATATTGTTATCCAATCAAATTATTTTATTTAAATAATTTTTCAAATATTAAATGTGACTTAACTATTTTGCTGTGATTAGATGACAATATAAAATTAGTTGTATAACGTATTGTGTAAATTAGGCTTGAACTAAATCAATTAAATTTGATTGACTTAAAAAATGAAGGTTTATAAAAAAATGATTTCTTAATTCATAAACTAATTTAATTTAAGCAAGATAAGTTAATTATGGATAATGTTTCCATGCATTAATTTTTTATTTGAAAGACTTAAATTTAAATGTTATTTGAAAAATAAGTATAAAATTAGTCTTATGACTAAAAAATATTAATCCTGTTTAAATACTTTAACGACAACAAAAATATATTATCATCCAATTATATATTATGACAATAGTAAATAAGATTGATTTTATATCCACCATTAAAGAGATCACCAAAATAGAAATATTGGAATAGATGATAATATAAAACTTCTTATACTATGAGTATATCAAAATTAAAATTAAAAAAATATTAACATTAAAATTGTTGTATTGTATTTATAATTTAATTTAACTCAAGATAGACTAATTGAAGTTAAATAAATTTTATATACTCATTACCAAAAAGAACAATAAATTCTAAATACTAGTAATAGTAATAATTTTATAAAAATATCTTTTGTTTTAATCGAGAGGTTAACTTGAATAAAATGTATGTAATATAATATTACACGAACATCCAATCACTTATTGCTATTTTAACAAAAATGTTTAACTTAACTATCCATTTTCTTAAAGTTTTATAAATAGAAATATGTGATTAATTAATTGATACTCTAAAATATTATTACACTGATAGCATATCAAAATAAAATTGTTGAATAAAAGCAATGTTATTTAAATACCCAAAAGTAAGTGTTCATTTAAGATACTCACTTGTCATTATTAAATGTAATGACATCTCATTAATTCATCACATGTAATAATAATAAAGGTTTTTAATGGGTCTTATGCTTCAAATAAATCAAAACTTATCTTTTCAATGCTAAAGTTTCCATATTTTAGATAAACCCTAATAATAAAGTACTACCTTCATCCATGAATAATTATATAATTTTAAATGCTTATTGAAATTAAAAAATGATCAGAAAAAAATAATGTTGGAAAAAGTTAAAAATAAGTTATTAAATTATCCTTATTTCATTAATTTTTCTATCTTCTTTTTTACTAATGAGTTAATAATATTTAATAAAGGTATTATTGAACAAAAACAATCAACACTGCTTAGACTTTTGAAATCGATAATTATTTATAGATAAAATAAACCTTTAAAATAGATAATTATTTAAATATATAAAGGAGTAGATGTCATAATGGTATTAGGTGTTGAAATACTCCCCATTTTAGAATATATATATATATATATATCCAATTTCAAATAATTTTATATTTCAGAATATTTATCAATTTTATATTTCAATAAAATATTAATTTTATTTTTTTAATATTATCTGTAATTAATTTTACATTTTTCAAGTATTTTATATAATATTAACCTTGATTATTATGCTATATTAATTAATATGTATGAATATATTAGCTTATTTATTATATTTTAATTTATTATTACTTTTATTTATTATATTTTTTAGTATTTATACTTAATCAAAATTAATAAAAATTATTATTATTAAATTAATAAATATTCTTAAGAAGGAATTTTTTTTACCTAATCAAAAGGTAATAATAGGTGACTTTGCTTCGTCTGCTTGTTGAGTGGTGTCTACTGGGATGAATCCCGAGGAGGGGAGATGGATGAATGAGAGAGAGCCACGTCAATTTGGGGAGGTTGGGGTCTTCAATCACTCCATGCGCTGTGATATTATAATAAAAAAGTACAATATGAATATCCAAAATCGAATGCTATACTAAGACATTCATTTTATCACTCAAGTGATGGTCCTTATTAATCTCACTTTTCTATTATATGAAAGGATAATAAATTATAAAATTATCAAATTCAATCCTTTAAAATTTTATATTGATCAAATTAATCACTATAAAAATAAAACTCTTAAATTGATCCCTATAAAATTAAATAATCTAATAAATTAGTCTCTAAAAAAATCTTTAAATTAATCCTTATAAAAGTGAATTATGAATAAGTTAGTCCTCCTTACCTAACTTATGAAGGACTAATTTATTCTATTATTTAATTTTATACGATCAATTTATCGATTTGAAGTTTTACATAAACCAATTTGAGAGATTTATTTTTAAGGATTAATTTAGTTGACTATTAAATTTAAATAGATCAATTTGAGAATTTTTTTATAGAAACTAATTTAATCGATGTAAAATTTTAAATGGACGAATTTAATAATTTTTTTATAATAAAGTGAATAACTTAATACAACATTTAATTTTTAAATATTTAAATAATATTTTTCTATTACCATATGATGATGGAGCGGCCCACTCGCCCCCTGCCTTGTTGACTTTTCGCTCTCCTGCTTCCGGCCCAAATTATCTCGCTTCTTCGTTGAAATTACCATATTCTCCTCCACTTTTTTCTTTCCTTTTTAAAGAATTTCGATAAATTTCTTTTTTTTCAATGATGGGTTTAATTTCTATATATGGTTAGTCAAAAATTAGTTTAGTCTATCACATAAATAAAAATTATTAACTTTCATATTTACTGTAAAGAAAATTATTTTTATTTATATGGCAACACTTATTTCAATATTTATGTAAAATTATTTTATTAAGAGAGAGCGTAAAGCTTAAATTTTATCATACTAGCATATTATTATAATTATTATTTTGGAAATCACCAAAAAAGATATATTATTTTGACCAAATTACAATTATATCAATTATCACCTATTTGTTTAAATAACACTGATTCCATCCAGACACGACTAATTAGATTGCATAATATACAGTAAAGTAGTTGATACTGTAATAATGTAACAGACCCATAAACGGTGATATGACAATTTCTCAAGTTCAATGACCTTCTGACTAAGCATACAAATAGAGATAATTATAATGAATTTCAATTTGTCCTTTTACTTTTCTTTTCTCCATATATTCTGTTTTCGCTCCAATGATCCAATGCATATATTCTGTTCTTCCTCCAATGATCCAATTCCAGTCAACCGGCCTATAAATACAATTATAGAACTTCCCAAATAATAAATATTGTAACTAATAACAAGCTTCTTTTTAGTAAAATAACTTTTTTAAAAAAAGAAAAAACATGGAGGTGTGGGATATTGAACATATAGAAACGTACTTTAAAAAAAATAATGAATATTGAATAAATACATTTAAAGGTCATCCTTCGTATTTGAATGACTTTACGCAATTTCGTAGGAATTAGATTCTTTAGCAATGTTTCAACCACTTCGCAATATTTAATACAAAGTATCGGCTTCTATTTAAAATTAACCGGCATTTGTATTTTGTACTATTGTGCTTTTCATTTTGCTCATTGACTTGCTAAAATTTGCGAGCACTAACTTGCATTTCCATGGCCTGAAAATATTTTACACGGTTGAGTGGGTCTTCCTTTGGCATGGCATTGCACATGGCAGTTATTGGATATTCCGGGGTTTTGGTGTAAACATAATAATTTAACTCAATGACTGAAGAATTTTATTCAAAGAAATAAGAAAATATATAGCAGCAACAATATTTTATATTCTAATAGAAAAATAAAGGATAAATAACACTAAACACCCTTAAGGTTTGGAGTTATTGCACTCCACCCCATTCTTCTATAAATATGACACCCACCCTATTTCTATTATTGAATTCATTTGTTTTTTCTAATTCATTAAACTCATCTTTTTCTTAATATATATAGTAAAAATTATAAAATGAATCTAAAAATTTATTATTTGATGAAATACTACAACTTCATATTTTAAAATTATAGAGTTTAAAAAATAAAATCATGTTTTTAACTTTTCTTTCAAAATATATAAGACTGTTTTAACAATAATATTGAGTAAGATTTATAATTAAATAAATATTATTTCATATAATAAGCTAATATTTAATAATTTTATACACTTTGAAAGAAAAAGTTTAATAATTTTATATCAAGAGTGTTTGGTGATTATATCAGGGTTCAAAAAATAAAATAATGTTTTAAATTTTTTTTAAAAGTATATAAAATTACTTTAATAATATTGGGTATGATTTATAATTAAGTGAATATTATTTTATACCATAATTTAATATTTTAATATCAAATAGAATGTTTCATTTAACAAATTTTATTTGCAATATTAAGGGTTCCAATATTTAAAACCTAAAATTGCGTTAACAATTTCTCAATCTGAAATAAGAAATGAATAACTTATAAAATTGATAATTTTTCAAAAATAAATCACACAAATAAATTTTAATTATATAAAAAATACGAAATAATTCTGATCATTGTTAAAAAAGTAAATTATTATTTTACTGAAACAAGTACGCTAATCAAAATATTGATAACCATAACTATTAAATAAATATAAGCTAAAATTTTGATACTAAATATTTATTTATTGTATGAAATATAATATTCATTTAATTATAAATTTACCCAATATTATTATTAAAGTAGTCTTATATACTTTGAAAGAAAAAAAAGCTAAAAACATGGTTTTATTTTTTAAACTATGAAATTATTATATTTTTAAAATTTGAAATTGTAGTATTTCATCTTTCATCAAATAATAAATTTTTAGATTTATTTTATTATTATATTATGTAATATTAAAGAAAATATGAGTTTAGTGAATATAAAAATAAATAAATGAGTTTAAAAATAGAATTAGGATGAAGTATCATATTTATAGAAGAATGAGGTGAAATGTAATAACTCTAAACCTCAAAAGTATTTAGTGTTTTTTACTCAAAAATAAAATATTGAAAAGCTGTTTCTGGTTGTGTGCATGGCATTCTGCCTAACAGATATTGGTGATGTACAAAAGTGCATGCTATATTATTTGAGATAAAGACATAAAGTATCGAATAATAATATTTCAGACCAACTAAAGTACCAAATGATCAAATAATTTTTTTTATAGGCACAATCAAATAATATTAAACATTAGTAAGAAATCTCTTGACGTTGGATTCGGGGTCCGATGAAATAGTAACGCTTAAATAATGATTCACGATGTTTTCCTTTTTTTGCCAAAATAAATCAATTCTTACGTGTATACAGTTAAATAGTTTTGATGTGGGCTAAAATTATTTTTATACAGATAAATTCAACTTGTGAAGACACGCAACATCATATACCAAATATAAACAAGCACAGAATATGTTTCATTTGGAAACTTGAGCAACCGTTTTTAGCGATATAAGAATTGAAGTTCTGTAAAAAAAAAAAAACATTTATTTAGTTAGAATTACATTACATTACCATTCAAGTAGTCTAAAAGACAATTTGTAAAAGAGAAATGAAGTTTAATTGGAAATAATTTATTTCCTTTATAAATAAAAGTTTAGATACATTTAACACCTATCATCCCACCAAAGTCAATGTACAGTTAGGGTTCTATCTATAAACACTTACAGAGTTTTATGAGATTGATTGGAAATAATTTTATATATAAAAATAAAGACTAGATATACATATTTATTGTTGAGTTATTATTTATTGTGATTTGAGATTGTACATCTAAGTCGCTTTGATTTTTAAAGTTTAAAATCAAACTTATTAATTTTTCATTTTATAATCGTGAATAACTTTAATTGCTAAAAAACAAATCACTCCCTGAAATATTCATCATTAAATGAGATCAGTCCCTGGATATAATAGTTCTCAACAATTTTGTCCCATCAAGAGCTAATATACGATTTACATTTATTATAAGATTAAAAACTAATTAGCCGCTTTGCAAACTTTAATAACCAAAATAACTCATCATGCAATTTCAAACACTAAAGTGAGTATTAAATCATTTATTATTATTTGATCAAAAGTACCTATCAAAATAAAAATTCAAAGTACTTCCCCAAATGTTATGATTTTAAGCGTTTTCTTCAATTGTTTAGAAGCTAGTAACGCAAATTGTTGAGAGAGGAAGAATATTCAAAGGGGCTAGTTTGTAAATTCGTAGAATGATGATTCAAAAGAAGGAATGAAGCAGCGTAGAATGGAGAACGTAAAAGGGACACTGGAAATTCATCGGAGGGTCCCACGTGTACAGAAAGTTGTACCTGTTGGCGGTGTTGTCCTCTGCAACACGAGAAAATTCACAGTTCACACTCACGCTCTTTCGTATCTGGTGAACTGTTGTGTTTTGGCCCCGGTGTTCATAGAAAAAAATATCTGGTGGACTGTTGCTCACCAATTTTTTTAATACATTTTTTTAAAAAAAAACATGTATTAAAAGTTATTTACTAATTTTAGTATAATGTAAATGTAAAATATTTTATATTATTGTTGTGTGAATAAAGGTGGGTAGGCGAGTACGAGTGACAAAATAGATTGAGTGATTTGTTAGCTTGTCAACTAGTCATTTTTTACGGGATGAATTCGATTTTCAACCTGTAAAAAATTTTCAACCGCTCGCCCGCCCTGTTTTATTACCAACCCACAACCGGTAGGGTCCAGTCGGCAATAATAGCTAGAATCTAACCAAAATTGGGTTAGTCCACCAAATTAACCCGTCAACCCACTATTTTTTACGGGATAGTTGATATTTTCAATCCAAATAACTAAAATGTGTTAACTCATCTCGCCTTGTTTTATGGCCAACTCGTGATGGGTTAGGGCGAGTTACCTGCCGCCATTTTCCACCCCTATAGGCAGTCTAAGTTGTCAAAATGCGAACCACGTTTGAGCAAACAAATGCCTGGTTCAACCCAATTTATTTGGGCCACGTGCGCCATAGACCAGTTTTTTCCTTGTTCACTTTTTTAATTGTATAGTCCATGTAAAGTGTCAATGAAAAATACCTTTGTATTTTATTGTAATGGATTAAAAAATAAATTATTAGGAAGTAGTGTTATTATTCTTGCTTTATTTGTGAGAATGATAGAAGAAACTTGATTTTTATTTGATAATTATATATATATTTGTCAATATTTGTTATTAGTTTAGACTTTTTAAGTAAAAAACTAGGTTAAAAAATCCAAACTCAAATACTTATAGCTAATATATGTAATTTATTATTTAACAAAAAATTAATGTTCGGCCATCAACCCAACCAAGGTGGAATGGACCTATTTGAGTTGAGCCAAATCAAGGCGAGCCAAGTCAGGCCAAATTTTAATTTTCTTCTTATATTTCAACCTAGTTGGCACATTTTTTGGCTATTCCAGTTGACCCTTTAGATTCAACCCATTTTTATAGCTCTAGGTGAGTGTATAAGCTCAGGATAGAGCTACATTGCTCCTTTCTCTAGGGTGTATATAAAACTAGAGAATTGATTATAGGAGTAATGATTAAAGAGTGATTATGATTTTTTTTTTTGGGGAGGGGTTGTTATGGTCCTAATTAAGAGGCAATATTCAACACGCATCATGCTGGGTCATTGCCAAATAAGAATGGCGACCAGTCATGGCAGTGTTGAGGAAAGCCAAAAGAGTGTCCAAACTAAAAGGTCGAGCCATGTTGACGGATCAGTGATCGGTCCACAAGTCTTCTAGTCCCAAATTCTATTAAGAACGAAGAGACTTAGAATAAGTTGAGTAGAGAGATCAATGAGTCGGTCCATATTTTTTTAGTTCAACTAATTAATGTAGGTATTATGATTTGAACATATGAGATTTTTTCATTACTTATTGGATCACTTTTTGGTACAATTCATGGTAACGAACAAAAAAGACAAGTAACGATAATAATTTGTTTAATTTATGTTTTCATTCTTCGTATTTTTTTAAGATTTTACAAAGAAAGTTGTAATAATAGAAAATAAAAATAAAATTTTTTATTCATTTAAATATTTTCACTATTTTTTTTACATAATTCTGAAAATTAAAAATACATAAAATGAAACAATAAACAAAAATAAAAACCATGCAAACCCTCAGTTATCCTCTCTCTCCGCCATTTTCTTGCCTCCACCTGTTGTTCCCGCCACAATGGAACAACATGGGTTGTCGATCTAGGATGAGGCTTTTGGTCACCGTTGGATCCTTTAGGCACTAATCTAGCCGTTATATTCGGTGAAGGAAAAATAAGAAAAATGAATCCTTAACAGCAACATCATAGAAAAGCAGACATGCTCTGCTCCTAATGGTCATGATATCCATAATTCATAATAGTAAAGTTGAAAAAATTAAAAAAGAAAACAAAAAAAGGGTGCGAACTTATCCTTTTGTACAAAAGCAGCACAACACGTTGGACAAAGAAAATATAGTTTTTCAAGGTGAAAAAAAAAGAGAGCGAACTCAACCTTACATTATTTTTTTTTTATAAAAAATAACAGTATATTATTCATTAATTAACTAAGAATTTAATTTTTATGTATTAATAATTTAAATTTTTTTTATACCATCATCCAATTAAATCACTTCATTTACTTGACTTTTTAAATTATAAATATGAGATTTAATCACTTTTATTGATATATCAATATATGATTGGATGACAATATAAATTTTTTTTACACCATCAATATATAAAAACTAATCTCATTAACTATTATAATACGAACAAAGTGACAATATATAGTAAGTACCACCTTGATAATTACCATCATGGTTTGTTATCTTGTTAAATTTATATTGGTTCATGGTATGAAATTATTTTATGCCATTAATAATTAAAACCTTAGTTTAAACAAATTAACACTAATTTTTTTTAAATAATTATATTTGGATATTATTTAAAACTAATATTGAGAAAATCATTTTATAGTAGGTTGATCAAGTTTAAATTAAATCAAGTAAACTCTAATAAATATAAATACTAATAATTTATATTGAAAATTTCTTAAACACCTCTGGCATGAATCCTTCGTTTGGTTAAATAAAAAAGTAAGGAGAAAATAAAATATGATTTTTGGCTCTGCAGTTTTTTTTTTTTTTGTGGCTAACGTGAAAAGATAATGGAGAGAAAAGGTTTGGTAATTTTATTCTCATACTTTTCTCTTTTATTATAAAAGAGATGCGAAAAATGTTATTCTGTATCAAAAAAGGTTGTTCAAATAATTTTTTCATTTTTTTAATCAAATATTTTTATACCTTTTTTTTTCCATTTTACTTCTAAACAAAGTACAGTAAAGATATCAAAACCAACCAATATGCAGTTATGTCAAGCGGCTTGTTATTTATTCTCTTTAAATAAGGAGTCAAAATTAAGTATTGTCGATAAAAACAATTGTCCTGAAAAAATCTTGCTCCATATTAAGTCAATTTTACTTTAATCAAATTAATCACAGTTTAACTGTATTCTTTAAATATCTAGTCAAATATTTAACTTTTAATGATATATATAAAGTATGCCCAAAAATAAAACTCACATACATGAATTTTACACTTTTAAGAAATTCACTTCTGAGGATAAATATATTGGATACAAAAAGAAAAAAAAATGAAGCATAGTCTATTAACAAGATGCTTGATAGAGTGGAAGGGGCAAGTTGCTTTAAACATGTGATGATTGTGGTCCTCTCTTCAATTGTGAGTTTATGTACGTGAAAAATATGTTATTACGAGGGTTTTTACATAATAATTATATTTTACATAACATATGAAAACTCCTGAAATTTAATTTTATCAAATAATTAAATTAAATTTTATGTGTTGAAAGTAACTTAAGTAAAGAAATTGAATTTTTATTGAAATTAAAATATACTAAAACTAAGGGATTGAAATCAAATCAAATGGGTGTGATTTTGTGAGAGAATTAAGTTTTAACAAAAGAAAATATCAAAATAATCTTATTTGAGTATAATATTTTGTTTAACCTATTAATGAAGGATAAAATAGTAAAAATAATTAAATTTATTCATTTTTAGACTCATTCTAATAAAAAAATTGAATTCAATTCTTTAATTTATGTTCATTCAAACATAAAAATTCAATTCAATTTCATCTCATTAAAGGTTTTAAACGTCTTGCTAGTATATTATAGTATTATAGAAATGAAAATCTTCTATTATCAAATATTATATTTTTTATATTTATTTAAGTATTTATTGATATATGAAAAATACATATTATATATTTAACAATTTATAAATTTATTTTTTATTTTTATATAATAATAAATAATTAAAAAGATAAAAAAATTACACACTTTGAAATAGAAGATTTTCATCCGTCTCTTAAGTAAACAATGAAAAAAAGATTATGGTCTAGTAAAATTAAATGCCTGTCATTAAAAAAAAAAATTGGATGCCACAATTAAGAAGTGAGAAATAATTGTGGAAGGGTGGGTGGGCAATATTAATTAATGTATGTGTGTACCTGCGTGGTGTGACTGTGAAGGACAACGGTACCGCGGATAATGCGGATGATTTGCGCACCCAATGCTTGACGCGTGTCTCGATATTTTGTTGCTTCTCTCATCCAATCCAATCCAATCAAAATTCAAAACTTGAAGCTCTGTGTGTTAAACTTAAACATCAATTCTTTCGCCTATGGCCTTGCCATTTAGGAGAAATTTTTAGGCGCTATTGAATTAATATAAAATATTTATTTTAATTTATTTATTAATTAATATATAATTATTATATTAAAAATATATATGAAATGAAAGATAATTATGACTTATAAAATTTATATATCAATTAATAAATATATCACAATAAGTTTTTTTCTCTTCGCTTATGTGGATAATAAAAGCTTATGGCAACAAATAATGGACCGAATCAGACAAGATTATTGTTTATTATATAATTATACTGTTTTACTGACCTTTTCTTTTGGTATGCAGATTTATATGACCTTTAAAAGCTTCGGCTTTGACTTGAATGTATGGTGCAGTATGCACTTTATATATATTCCAAGAGCTGTTGCTTGCTCTTGTAAAAAAATCTATTTACTCTTGTACCATCTTGTTTCTTCCGAAGGCACAATTAACTTACATCTATATTAGTCACCTTAGATATTGGCTTAATCCAATATCGATTTTAAATATTATTGCTGTTAATTTTCTATATTATATATCTCATAGAAAATTGCTTTTCTATCTGATCAGTTGGTTAAATTTGAATAGCTATTCAATCACACAAACAAACAACTTAATAAAACCATCGGTTTGTCTAATCCTCAATGCATGTGATACTTAATGCATAACAGAGTCATTTTCTTTTCTAGCTAGTTCTACTTCTATACCATTATATAACATATTATTGTAATTCATTTTTAAAACAATATTATTGTAATTCAAAATTATAGCTATAATTCAAAGCCAATCCATCCTAAGTACATGAATTTTGCCTTATAAATGTTTGCACATAAGTAGACAACTAAACATAAAATTTGAGAAAAACATATTAGTTAAGTATTTAATTTTGATATATTATAACAATATGAAAAAATTTACATTTTTATTTAATTATATTTTATCACATCAGTAAATATAATTGATTTTTATATCAACTACTTGAAAATACTACAAAATTTTCACATAACACAGATGGATTTTTAATATGTTACACATGGATTTTACACTTACAGATAAATTTACATACAGGAATGGTCGATTTTATTCGCGTCTATAGCAATACAAATGGATTTATATTTCTGTAATTTATAGTCGATTTTATAGATGGATTAATCTGTCTAAATATATTCCAGACAAAATTCTTTATTTGTAAATGGATGAAAAAAATGGTTCAAAGTTTGCTCATTCCAGATGGTAAAATCCATTTGTAATGGATTAAAAATTTAAAAAAATTGGGTAAAAAGGACGGGGCTAACACGCTGCATGCAAGTTCAGCAAGGATGGTAGAGATGACATTGCTAACCATGTTCCAACATACCTCAATGCAATGAGCTTTGGTTCATCAACAAGCAAATAATAAGACTTGTCTAGGTGTGCAACAAAGAAGGTGAGAACAATGTCAATGGTAAAGAAAGCATTGATATGGAAAAAGGAATCACCGTTGTTAAGGAACTCAAATTCAAATGGACAATTCCATGCAATGTAAAAAATAAATAACACTAGCAACGTCTCCCATAGTCTGCAATATTATTAATACATACACACACTATCAAAACATGTATACATGTAAAGAAACATCATAATTAAACAACTTTGTCAATATCATTGTTGGAAGAAACATATGCATTATAAAGTGGACAAAATGTGGAAAATTAAAAAACTAAACCGATTAAGAGGTACAACACAATACCAAACACAATGGCACAACTGTTTACACAATGGAGGCTCCAATCACCGATGGCAGCCAAAATAGCGACAACGGTGCTAGAGAGAGGGGAGATGAGAGAGGGTGGGATATGGAAAATGGGGAAGAAGCAGAGGTGGGCGTGAGTTTTAATCTGTGTTCCGCATGTTCAGATGGATTTTCCCGCTGTAACGCGATTAACGCGATTAATGAAAAGATTAATGAAACGAATCGTTTCACCAATCAAGTTACAGATGGATTTTCCCGTTTGTAAATTGCGTGTATGATACGTGTTTGAAATTTCAAATTACATATGAATTTTTCTATTTGTAATTATTTTTTTCAAAAAGAATTCATTAAAAATCTGTCTGTATATCCAATTATATCATATGCACCATTTGGCTAGAGTTTGTGCCAACATTTACAGATGGATCTCCTGACTTTGACAAAAAAGAATTTTCAATTTCTTTCAATGTTTTGTTTTTCCATCCGTAAATCCGTTTGAAATATATGTGGAAAAAAATCCATATGTGTTTGCGAGAGTGTAATAGTGAAAGTTATACAAATGAGATAATTTCTTTTCCTTAGCTAAAATAAAGATATTTAATATTATATTATTTTTATGATAAGTATTATTACTGTAATTTCATATTGGACGCAGTAATTAGAACTAGCGCTCGTTTTAAAATAATAATTATAGAATTTTTTATTGAGCTATAGTATATATATATATATATATATATATATATATGACCAGGGAAACTATAGTTACAGAATTTAAATATTTAATAATAAAGATAAAATTTCTTTTTGGTCATAATTTGCTTATACTCTAGCACGCTAGTTTAAGATATGGATAAAATTTACTTATAATATGGTTGTATGAACACATTATTTTCATTAATTCCTTATAATATTCAAAATTTCATGTGGCGGGTTTGTAGAAATAGAAATATACATGAGAGTGTTAATAAGGGTAATATATATAGTAGGAGTATCTTTATGACTCACCAAGAATTCATCTATCATTCATTTAATGGTGGCTGTCCTTTTCCTATACGTGAATGCTGTAAATTCTTCACTGCAACTCTATAATTATGACTTAACAACTGGAACGAGGCTAATGAATTTATTTTCATTCAATTTGCTTCATTATATATGCCTTAAGAATAATCTTTGGTTGCTAATAGCTACTGTGTGATCCGGTAATTTATAGGAGGGATTTAGGGTGCATTTGCATGCGTTTTTTGGACTGAATTACTTTTTCACCTAAAAAAATATGTTTCATATATTTAAATATTTTAAAAAATATTATAATCTAAAAAAAATTTAGATTTTTTTAATAAGCTAAAAAGAGTAGTATTTGATAAAAAATAATTTCCTATTTTTTTAGTTATATATAAAATTTAAAATCTGTTTTTTTAAGAATATGAAGCAAACACCTTTACGAGCAACGTGTTTCGATTTTTTGTTCAGAAATTCAAAATTATAATTTACAGATTATAAAAGAGCAATTTTTGCTTAAACTGTAATTTAAATTTTTTTTAAACAAAAAATAAACACACTGTAATTAATCTGGAAAGAAAATATGCCCCGGAGCAACCATATTTGCCGCAAATAATGCCGCAGCTAGCTAGTCATGTTGCTTTATTGGAGCGCAAGCTCATCACTGACATTGAAAGATACAAGTCATGTGACCAACTAAGCACCGGCAGCATGGATAAGGTTCCAGGTCGAACTTTCGTAGTTAATGTTGAGTTGGCTGTTTTCTATATTAGACATGCAAGACATAGATTTCAACTTTCATGGAAGGTTAATTGGGTGTAGATATTTTCTTTTTCTTAGGCAGTGAAGCATATAAAGTGCATCAATCTGTTGAATAATTTGAAAGATTTCTCACATAATTATTGATACTCGTTTTCAACATTTTTATCTTAACATTCTTTTATAGGTTTACAAAATAAAGTTTGGGTGAAGGGAAAATATTAAAGTCCCACGTTGTTTATAGATAAGACCTAGATAATTTTTTATCAATGTTAGACAAGTTGATTGAGCCAGACCTACTCAATTCTCAGAGAAAGCTCGCTTTGGTAGGGTTAATATGCTTTCAAATTCAAACTCATTGAACGTTTATAAAAGTATTTATAGATCATCGATGAGATCTTTAAAATTTTTATCTTACTATTTTTGTTTAAATGTGATTTTGCATATTCATATTGAACCAATATAGTTCCCTAGCTAGTCCAATTTGTTCAGCATGCCCCATAGAACAACCTCCTCATTAAGGACTCTTAAGTAGTCATGAATAACAGTTTTGTCATGCGTTAACGTTCGTTAAACTATCAATATTTGATAACTTCTATATGACTTATGTCGAGAAATTTTAGCTTACTTTAACCTAGAGATTGATCTGTATGATATATTTGCTAGATCGACTCCCTATAAAACTATGTTTGGAACACATACCATAGATAAGGTAAGACTTATTGGTTAATCTTGATAGGAATAATAAGTGTGTTATTTTAATTGGGAAGCCTCCTGTTTTTATTATCTGTTTATTGCAAGATGAGTTACTTTGAATACATATTTTATTTTCCTTTTTTTTCTTTATTTTGAAATTATGGATCTTTTATATTATGAAGTTTGTAACCTTTTGCTGTCGTCTTGGCAGTGACGGGTCTCGTTACCCATTATAATTTGATAAATTTTTTAATAGTATATAGGTATCTATATATTTTATTATAATATTTGTTAGAGTTAATATTCATTTTAATCTCTCACTTTTCACTCATGATTTTTCCCTAACTTTTAAAATGAGTTAAGTTAATTTCGATATTGTAAAATGTGAGTATATTAGTTCAACTCACTCTTACTTAATATTATATCAATTAAATAATTATAGATAACCTTAAGTGATATCTTAATATACCATATGTTATCTGAAATAGAATTAAGTTTAAAATGACTCATCTTTGTGTTTAAAATTATACAAAATAAGTCATTTAAATATTCATTTTAAATCATAAAATGACTTATTTTGTGCAATTTTAGATACCAAAATAAGTTGTTTTAAACTATTCTACTTTATAATTAATGGTATAAAAAGATATCACTTAATATTACAGATCATAATTTAATTGATAAAATGTTAAACAAAAGTGAAATAAGGAACTAACTTAACTTAGATTTTATAATGTTGAACTAATTTAATTCATTTTAAAAGTTAGAACTAAAATAACTCATGTGAAAATTAATGGTCTAAAATGAATATTAACTCATTTTATTATATTTACTCCACACTAAAAGAAAATTTATGTGAATTAATTTATTATGTGCGTGTATTATTTATAATTTGCTCCACCATCCAAAATTTTTAGATCCGTCACAGCAACTAGGATTTTCTTACATCACATGGGATACGGAGAAAGCTCGGTAGTAATGGTCTTAATGCATGGATTAGCTAACACGATACGAGAAAAACAGATCTTAAGAAATAGTTTAGTGTACCTGATAAAAAACTTAAGGTGGAATTACCTAATTTGGAATTCAAAACTTAACAATGAATGTTCTTACTAATTAAGTAATTGTACAGGACACCTTAAGAATTAGGATTATGAGACAAGGAAGATTAATAATAGAGATTAACTTTAATATGTAAAAGAATTTTATATTATTATTTAATTATATATTTTTATTTATAAATTTTTTAAGATAATGAATGATTAAATTAAACATTTTAAATAATATGATAATATTATTAAAACATTATTAAATTAAATATCTATGAATTTTTATATTAAAATATTATGAGAGTTTTCATCTTGAAGAAATTATTAATTATTGTCCATAATAAATATTCTGAAAAAGTATATCAAAATTAAATTTTTATTAACATGATCAATGGAAGGAAGCAAAGGGACCACAAAAAAGAAGAAAAAACATACAGACATGCTGTGTGAATAATATGAGAGAGACATTGAGGAAGATACGAAGAAGATAGTTGTGCAGTAGAGCCATTCCAAGCAAGTTCTGGCAGAATTGGACAACACTAGTGGGCTCCACATTTCAACCACTTCATTGTTCCCTCTTTGGCTCCTTCGCATCTCCATTACTTCTTTTCAACGTTTTTTCTGATGTCCATACAATTTATTTTTTTAAGGAAATTAACAAAAAGTAAATTCTATGATGTCTCTATAGTCTCCTGTTATTGCTGATAGTTAATTAATTAATTTATTTTATATCCTAAAGTTTAGATCGAGAGAATACCCACCCTAGTAATTAGGATCAGAATATGTCTCTAAGCTCTTTGAACGTTTAGAGATGTATTTACGAATCATTCACCAATAGAAGAAACTGAAAATCGAATCCAAATAATAGTAATATACGAGTAGAAGGTAATTGAGCTAATTCACATATATTGTTAATAGTTTAATTGATAGAAAAATAGGGACATACAATGAGATTGATCAAGTTCAATTTATAGGTATATTTTCTGTTACATGTCCCTTATGTGTGTTCAAGACTTGATTTGATCTACTAAGCTTCAAGTTTGATTGAGTCAACTTTGAGTTTAAAAAATTGGACCCACTTGAGTATGAGTTATAATTTGAATTTGAATTGGCCTAGCCTAATTCGAAATATGTAAGTCTTAATAATCTTATGTTTTTTTTTAATTAAAATTAGGTATCCATTGTTGACAATAATGATTAATCCTTTATAAGAGCTCATTAAGAGACAAATAGTAAGAATTTACCTAGTTTAAAAATCTTATATTGGTGGTTGAGATCTCAACATAATGGTAAATGAATATTTCTGGAATTTTTTGTAGAATGACGATAATATAGACTTAAGATCACGATGAATCATATTCATAATAATATATTAATCATTTAAAATATAATTTGATATTGTAATATATAAATACTATAAACAACTAATATTTAATATATTACCATGCGTAAAGACATACATGAACCCAAATTCTTTCTTACCTTAAGGGCTTAATCCTCGTTTCAATCTCTCCACTGCACTCACACGCGCACAAAAGGACTAGTAATAAACTTTAAGATATTTAGATTTTAATTAATATATTTTAAATCATATGATTTTAATTTTTTTATTGGCATAATATAATTTTTTGTATGATACTCCTCAAATTTAAAGACTTAACTATGCAACATGTCCAAATTTACATGATTCTTGATATTTGATTGACTGATTCCATCATTAATCTAGTTATTATTAAGTCATGTCTGAATTTAAACAAATTTAATTAAAAAAATCAACTGAAGTTCAAGCATACACAGCTCAGTCCGCCTCTATTTTCATATTTTGGTTTCTGAGATTATCCCACTATCGACAAATGAGACCCCTATGAATCTTGAGCTTAAACCCGTTGAGTTAAATTGGACCGGCCCAATTTCAAAAGCCCAATCAATTAGCCCAATAAATAACCTGAATTTCCCAAAATGTGTGTTCCTTTACACACTCACACTGTCACTGTTCCTCTGAGCGTTTGAGGCTGTGAGGCAGGAGTAGTAGTAGTGGCGTGTATGGATGAGTCGCAAAATTTGTCGTCGTTTCACGAATCCGGCATACACTTCTTTAAAAACGATCCAAACGCGGTCTTCGTGGATCCAGTTCGCGTTCTCAACCGTTGCTACAACCGTTTCAGGGTCTCTCCTTCTACCTACTATCCTCGCTTCTTCGAATCCCTACGCAACAACGAACCTGTCTCCCCTGTAACCACCGTAACAACCTCGGAGGGACAAAAACGTCAAAGAAAACGGAAACGGAACAAGGAACCTCCGCCGCTGAACGAGAGAGAACAAATTGCCAATCAGCGTCATCAGGCATTTTATTTTATTCTTTTAACTTCATTTGTACTTGGTGGTTTAATATTTCATTAATCCGTGTTTGATTGAATCACGAGACCTAGTATAGTTGGTAGCTAGCTGAGTTTATATATATTTACGGTGCAATTTCTGGCAATGTGTACGGAGAGGTTCTAGTGGCCAGAGACAAAACTCGAGCTAATTCAACGTTAAGACATGTAGTCTTACGTTGTGTTTGAGTGTTTTTCCGTTACCTGAAGAAACTAGAATTAGTGGCAAATGATTTAAAAGGGAAGGAGGGAGATTTTTAGGGGAACGGAATGGAAATCTACTAATTGTGTGTGGAAGTTATACATAATATTGGAATAGAACGAAACAATTATAGTTAATAGCTTAATAAATTTTTAGTTCCCCTCGTTCCGCCCCAATGTTGAGGGGGAAAGAAAATTAGCTTTTGAGGGAGAAAGGGGGAACTATTCCCCATTAGTTCCTTCCTTTTCCTTCCTGTCTATTATTAAACTGTCCGCTTTCCAATCATTTTATTTCCCTTTCCATTACCCTCATTATCTGGCATCCAAACACACTATTAACAAACTAGGATATTTAGGTCATGTTTGGTTTTAGTTTTCAGTTTTGATTTTCAATTTTTAAGTTTTCAGGATTATATGAAGGAAATCCTGAAAACTGGAAATAAAAACTGAAAATTGCATTTTATAGTTTTAGAATTTTCAGTGTTTCCTTTGCAAAATATAGAAAACTGGAAAATTGAAAACTGAAAATTGAAACCATAAGGACCCTTAGTCATAGTAACTCAATCTCAATGATAATAATATATGTTTCAAAAAATGCTCACGCACACACACACACTCACAATCATGAGACTTAGTAAGCTCAAATTTGCCTCATTTAATAGTTGAGTTCAAATATTAACTCAAGCACGACTCATGAGTTCAAGTTATTAAAGAACCTAGTAAAAATAGCTCCTAGGCAGACTTGAATCACTTTCATCCTAATCATATTAGTCTTAAATACTAGACTCGTAAACTCAGGGACTATTATAATCATATTAGTTTTAAAAGCCTGATTCTTAAATTCAGCTCATAAAACATTTTCATTGAATTTGTTCTTTATTTATTATTATTATTATTATTCTTTTGTGTAGGAAGTGAGGCCGTTGTTGTTGAAGGCACATGAGAGTTTGCTAAAATGTATTGAACTCTTGGATGCATTGAGAACATTGAGAAATGATTCTGGTTGTTCGAACAGGGATTGTGATAGTGTCCAACACTCCCTCATCGAGCTTGGACAGGAGGCGCCACTGTTAGAGGTGACGCTATATTTACATCTCCGCGAGCCTCAACAGTGGCTAATTGAATGTGAAGGTGTGGTTTTTGTTCTTTCACTCTTTTTGTTGAATATCAATGTTCATTGACTATGGTTGGATTAATAGAAAGTAATGAAATGGAGTGGAATGATTTAGAATTAGGTTCCATTGTTTGGATATTTTAAAAAGATGGATCATAGTGGAACAACAATTCATCCAATACTCTTTTTTTTTTCCCTTTCCCTTCAATTTGTGTGTAATAGAATGGAATGAGATGTATTGATAGCAAATAACTTAAAAATAGTACTATTCCATCTCTTTTTATTGTAATCCAAGTAATGGAATGGAAGTATGGAACCTTTATTATATTTGATTCAACTCCATACTATTCCATCACATTCTATTCCATTCTCCACACCATGAAATATCCAAACATAATCTTATTATTTCAACTTGGTAGGGCTAGTTTCAAATTTTAATTAAGTTATTAATTGCCTAAGGTTTAAGTCAAATATTAGATGCATGTTTTGGTGTGGTTTCCTATTAGATTCAGATTCTTGTGGTATAGGTACAAATGGAGGACTATTATCATTACTTAGATTGTGTCTCTTACCTGTGGAGGTAGCTGGTGGATGATAGTTTACTGCAATGAATGCAATTTTTTCCTCAGATGACTTCCCAAGTGTGCCATGCTGTCAGCAGAGGGTGCTTCCTGCATTCAATAACTTGGTTGCTAATGACACCGCGGATGATGCAGTGGGTGAAATTTTGAACAATCGTTATATACTGCCTCAAGAGAGTTGCTTTTACATGGTATGTTAAAACCGGCATGGTAATAATTGGAATGTTTTTGCTTTTTGCAGTTTGTTTATGTTGTTGTCTCCTCTTTGATTCATTCATCCTTCCATTAAGTTAACTTTTTTTTTCTTAGGTCTTTTGGTAATTAAACTTTTAATCCCAGATTCAATGGACTGTGTCTTACTTGTTTTTATATTTATTTGTTTTCATCATGTGGAAGTCTGATCTGGGGCAAATTCGCAATCTAATTCCTGGTAATGGTTGAATACATAGCCTAAATTTTCTTTCTTGTTGAGTTGTATCCTTGGACCTTGGTTCCTGCTCACATACAATAACTGTCTGGCACTCTGCTTGTTCATTGATATAAATATGCAAGCAATTATTTTTTATGCCACCATTACTTTCATGAAAAAAGGCGCCCACTGTTGACAGGTCTTAGTGTGTTCTATTCTTATGATTTTGAATAATTCACCTCATCGGTTGCATGACATTTGACAGGAGTTATGTTGTCTTCATTGAATTATACTAGATGGAAGGTATTCCTGATCCACCTGTATGATCTTATCAATGGAGACCGAGTTGCTGAAATTCTTCATTTGGCATTTCCTAGAAAGCTTATTTGTGTTTAGGTGGTCAAGTAAGGAAGCACCTCATATTATCTTTCATATTTATTTGACTTTTCCTTTTAATTAATTTATACAGCTCATGCTGATTCTGGTTTCAACCTCATAATGGTGGATCCACCATGGGAAAATGCTAGTGCCCACCAGAAATCAAGGTATGTAAGTTGCACTGTTTTGCTGATGCAGTAATTATGTCCTTCACTATCTTCTTAAAGAAGGGATTTCTATGCAAAATAATTTTGCGTTGCATTGTCTTTAGGATATGCCCTGCTTCTCTTTGATCTTTGTTGTTGAAAATACATCTTCTCTCACCCATATCAAGAGGTGCAAACCTTTATTTTTTGGCTGGCCCTTGGGGGGTTGGGGGAGAGGGGTGTCATGTAGTTTCATGGAAGTGAACTAAATTTCAGTTTTTAGTTAGTTGATGAATAAGATGAATTATCAATAATGATAATATTGTAAATGACATTACTTACTAGCTGTTAATCCATTTAAACTAAAGAGGTGCAGATTCTGACACAGGAGAATACTGTCAATAAAGTTTTGTTTACTCTATAATTTCTCATCTAGTTGTATTACAATGCAGGTACCCAACCTTGCCCAACAGATACTTTCTATCCCTTCCCATTAAGCAACTAACTCACACCGACGGTGCGCTTGTAGCCTTATGGGTGACCAACAGAGAGAAGCTTCGCAGTTTCGTCGAGAGAGAGCTTTTGCCTGCGTGGGGAGTCAGCTATGCTGCTAGTTTTTATTGGCTAAAGGTGATCTCTTAGTTACACCCTTTTGCTTGCCCTACAAATGTGTGATGCTATGCTATTCTAATCCCCGGGACATGTTGTCTATTTCAGGTGAAAGCAAATGGATCCTTGATCAGTGATTTAGATCTCTTCCATCATAGGCCATATGAAAGCCTTATCTTGGGATACATTCCTGGGAAGGTCAGTTTCTGCTTTGTTTGATTCATTGCTCTTCTAAGTTCTAGCCATAAGATTTTATACTATACCCCTTCTTTGTTTATAGCTATGGCTTATGTTCTTTTATTCTTTCTAGGTAAACAATTATGATAACCTAGCAAAATTTAAACCTGTGAAAGATGATCTTGTGATTATGAGCATTCCTGGGGATTACTCTAGGAAGCCCCCAGTTGCAGGTATTCTTATCTGATTAATCTGTGGTTTTTTCACTTTCTTGTACTGAAATTCTTTTGTGATTTGAATGCAAGTTCCTTTTCTTCTTTGCTATGTGATCAGATTTGTTACTGGATTATGTTCCTGGGTCCAAACCTCCCAGATGCATAGAGCTATTTGCCAGAGAAGTGATGGCTGGATGGGTTGCTTGGGGAATGAACCCCTTCACTTCCAAGATTCTAGAAATTTTGTTAAAAGATAGTTAGATGATTCCTGCAAAACTGGATCTGTCCTTGGCTCTAATTTATGGTTATGTATGAATTAGAAGCATCTATATTAGGTGTAACTTTTTGTTGCATGAGTCATGTTCATTGTTGGTCACAGCCAACACATTTTTTCATTTTGAGCAACGCCATACAGCCAAAAATATTGCGAGAATTTTTTATATAATTCATTGTAGTTATATGATCTAAATAATGTGATAGGGCTTATTTATTTAAGAGTAAATAAGCATGTTATGTTATGTTATGTTGGCAATTAAATTTTGTAAAAACATTTTGGTAAATACTCGTTTTGGTCTATCAAAAATATATACTGGGGGATGAGAATGGATCCTTTTAAGTTGGATTTTAACATCCGTAAATTTGCATTACTGATTACTCTTTTTGTGGGACCCAGAGTATGGCTCACCTTGGTAATCAGTGCTGGAAATTTACATATTACATGATCATGTATAATTCTCACTTGTGAAGATCCATATCCATTTGAAGACAAATTAGTTATTTAAAATTTAAAAATCCTCTATCAATTCCTTATAATTCAAAAAGGAGAGTTAATCAATATTATTTTAATTGTATAATCCTTAGAGACTAATATATCATCTAACGTATTTTTAAGGGACCAAAATAAGGTGTACTCAAAATTTTACATCGTTTTTAGGTATATTGGGAAGAAAGATAAAGTTATAGTGAAGCTTTTTGCTACTGCTTTGAGAGAGTGGCTTTAATCTCGAGTAGGGAAAAGTTGTTGATTTATGGGATAAGAAATCTTGTAGCAAATTTTAACATTCTCTGCGGTGTCTAGCATAGAGCAGATTCAGACTACTGAAAAAGACCATGAACAATGACAAAGTTTGTCGATTCTCGTGAGTCATAGTTGTTCCTCACCAATCTTATGACTTCGTTTTCAAACTGCCTTTATTTGGTTCCTGCCTAATGCAAAATTTTATAGTATTCTCATATCTTTTAGAAAATCTTTAAAATATAAACAACTACTCACCAAAGTACGTACCCAAAATAAAAATAATAAAACTATTCACCGAAGTGTTGGCCATGTACTTTTTCTCTCTCTTTTTTAAGCACCTTAAAAATCTTCTCATTTTTTATGCACACTTTAAAATTTAGCTAGTTTAGATTATATTTATGTAAAAAGTGGGTCTCGATGTTATAGTAAGGTTGTCAATGTGAGTAAAATTTCTAGGGAGTTTATCCATCCTTTTTTAGATTATATTTATGTGAGTAAAATTTCATCATCTTGTTTTTTGGTCAAAATGTGAGTAAAATTTCTAGAGAGTTTATCCATCCTAACTTTTGAGATTACTAAACCTTTTTTCTTCACTTTACTGACGAGTTTCGTGGAATATGTAGAATTATGTTATAAAGAATTTCGTTTATGCTTGAAAAGAGGTATGCGAAGGAGGAATAACACACTATGTTAGTTATTAATTAGATTTATTTGAATTTAACTTGATATACTTTTTTTTCTTTTGAAAATACCTATAATTGCATTTTCTACAAACTGAGTAACTAATCTTTTCAGCCTCAAACTTTGACCAATTAAAGGGAATTTTTTATCTTTGACCAAGTAAAGAGAACGAGGAAAAAGAAAAAGTTTGAAACACCACATAACAAAGAGAAGGCAAAAGGAAAAAGCTTTTCGGCATTCGGAATCATAATCGAAGGCAACAATTTGAACAGAAATTTGAAACTAAATTTCGACTAAACATGACTTTTCCAATCGAATCCTACCAAAATTTAATTTTAAATTCGTATAAATTATTGAGTATTTATTTTTAACTCCAAATTATATTTGAATCAATAGTTAATTGGATTCCTTAAATATTTAGTTAAGGTTTCGATTTTTGATTGCGTACAAAAAGGTTTTTATGGTCAATATTTACTCTATTAGGGAAGCTCAGTTTTGAAGGGGTTAATCACTATTGCTGGTGGTAATATCCTGAAAATAAAAAAAATTATACATTAATCAATCAAGTGCTAATTTAACCAATAATTTATACACAACTGAATCAAATATTAAATTTAACTTTTATGTATTCTATAAAATATTTTTACACTATCAACCAATAAAATTAATTAAAGTAATAAGTCATGCAAAATAACTATTTGTTATCGTACCATAATATGTCAACTTAATTGATTGAAAACATAAAACTGTTTAACATTATCAATATATAAGAATAAGAATAAAATGAACAACACTCATAAGAAAGAATAAATGAATAATAACTTACTTACAATGCCTTCGCTTACTTACATTGAGATGTAAAAATAATTACTTACATTACTCATAAGAATTAAACTTGTTCTATTACTTAATATCATAGATGTGTAAATAATGGCTTACATTTCTTAATACCTTACTTACATTTTAATCATAAATGAATAACAAAATATATAGACATCTTTTAAAATTAGATGATATTACACACAATATTTCTCAGAATTAATATTCCTTTACAAAAAGTACTTAATGTTATGTTTGAAGAAATATTCAATGTCACACTGTATAAAATATAATAACACAATAAATCACCTTCGTTCAGTAGAACTTAGAGCATCGCTAAAAGAGGTTGAACTGGCCTCAAAAATTGAGGCTACCTCTAGATGGTGATGGTAGATTAGTTCTTCTTTTTCTTTTTTCGTTTTTAGGGATTTGAGTCTAACTTGTTAGATTTTTCTTTTAAGGAACTATTATTTATGAGATTTATGTCATAGATCTTAGTTTTAAGCAGTTTAAAGCTCAATTCATCTCTAGAAAATTGTAACAAAGTAGTGGATGTTTTAGCTCATTTAGCCAAATTTGAAGATTCTAAAGTGAGGTTTGGAGAGGTGCCTGTTTGTATTAGAAATCTTGTAACTATGGATATTGCTTCTTTATAAATTTATACCTTTTGTCAAAAAAAATAAAAAAACATATCAGTATATATTTCTCTAAATTGATAATCATCTAATATTGTTAATTTCCAGTTTAATTTGCTCTGATAATTTTGAAATGAACAGCATCATTAGCAAATGGATAATTTTGGTTTCGAATGATTGCTGAGCAGTGACCTTCTGTGGGGTCCACTAGGACTAATAATTAGGTTATCAGAGGAGCACCCCACATGTGATGCTCTATGACTCCACGCGTCAAATCCCTCAAATTACTTGGGGTCCACTTTCACCACAATCGCGTGCCACCGATCAATCGCAGCCGTCCAAGCTCACATCGGATCGCAACCCCTGATTCGACCTCAAAACTTTTTTTGTTTAAGGAAAATGTTATTTGTATAAGATATCATATCAACTCCTTTTTCTATCATTAAATGAGATGTCATATAGTTAGAAGAGATTAATATCATATTTAATGGTGGATAAAATATATATTGACATAATATTTTATCCATAATAAATATAAATAACACAACTCTTTTTTTAATAATGAAAAATTTAAAATGAGAGGATTACTCCATCTCAGTAAGAGATTATCTCTGGGCTCATCCAATGTTTATAAAGTTACTTACTAATCACATTTCAATAAGAGAAATTTGAGAATTAAAATCAAATTATAATAATATATAGTAATATATGGATGGAATGTTGACCGGGTGAGCTCTTCCACCTCAACACTTTTCGGCTACAGAGATTGGGTTTATTTCGGCATTTCAAATTTTAATATAGAGAATTGTATTGCTTTTTAGACAATTACATTTTTAAAGAATAATATTTTATAATTACAAAATTATTACAATTTTAGATAAAAATAGTAATTATTATTTGATAAAATAATACCACTTGTTTATTTAAAGGTAAACATATATGATATATCATTTTAACAAAGAAATTTAAAGAAAAATTTTATTGGTTAAAAAATTCATTTAAAAATGGAAAATTTTCACCAGCAATAATAAAAGATTAATAATATTTTTTTTTATAATTTGAATAATTGGAAGTGAATTAAGAACATAATACGAGAGTTGCTATCATTCGTATATTTTTTTAGCTCAAGCTATTTAAAATACAATTTAATTTACATATATAGTTAGTGTAAAGAAAAATATACAAATATTTAATCATATATTGTCACAATAATAAAAGTGTTTAAATTAACTATTTATTACCTTAAATTCTTTTACACAGATAAAAATATACAATTGGATAATAATATATTTTTTTTACACTATCACTATATTAAAATTAATCTCTTATAATAAAACTTTTAATGTAATAATTTAATTAATATTTTTATTACTTTTTTAAAAACCGTATCCTCTTCTGATCATTTCGTTTGTCATTTAGCAAAATTTATCATGATTGAGGAAGTTAAAATCAAACTATACCAGAGGCTTGAATAATTGGTACTAGCATTGTATGAGGTGACGGGTTCAATCCCCACCCATAGCGATAGAGCAATATTTTATGGCAAGCTACTAAAATTGAATTAGCAATGGAAAAAAAGAAAAAACATGAGTAGTTTGTAGAAGTCTATGAATTCACACTTTGGCGTTATTAATGTATAAATAAAAAAAACCGTAAAATCGAGATTGATTTAAGATTTTTTTTCCTATCAGTTCACCTGATATTTAATATATAGATATTTTGCTTTATTTGTCTTATAGTGTATTTTTCAATTAATTGTAAATTGTAACGGTATAATCAGAAAATTAGTTATAAATTACTTATTGTTATGTAAAATTATGAATAGCATAGATTTTTTTAAGTAACAAATAGAATAAATTAAAATTAATGAATACTTAATGAATATAAGTGGTTTGATATATATATTTTTTTAAGTGAGATTTGGGTCTTAGTCTTGGTCAAAGAAAATTACTGCAAAAAACTTTATTAAAAAAGTATTATTATTCTCATGGGGATAGTTTTACTCGAAACAGAATAATTGTGGTTCATTAAGGTCATTTGTTTCAATTTGTAACCAAAAAAATTTAATTCATAACTTATTAAATATTTTTTTACTCATTTATTATTTTCCAAGAATTATGTTACAACTTTTTAATAAATCCAAAAATAAATTTTAAAATTTTAAGTCAATTTCAATGCCGATATTGATCTTCAGTTATTTTGACAAAAGTTAAAACAAACTAAATATTCAACATGCCATTGAATGAAAAAAATAATAACAAAAATTTTAATATATTATCAATATAAAAATATTTTATTCTGTAATCCAATTAGACGTTAATATTATGAGACTTTCAAGAATAATAGTCAAACTCTTTCACTCTATTTGTGCATAAACAAAAAAAATAAAGATATTAAAAAATAATAAATAAATTTTAATAAAAGTAAAAAAATATGTAAGTGGACTAAATTATCCCTTTTAAATAATAAATGGAACTTGAATATAATATTATTAAAAAACAAGAATAAGTAATAACAAAATTAATTACACCAAAGAGGATTAAATTTTTAAAAAATATTTTTTATATATTACAAATGGATAGATATTTGAAAAATAATAATAATAAAATAACTTAATAGACAAAGTAAAATGGAGGGAATAAAAAACTGAGTCAAATGTATGATACTACATCATTAAACATTTATGTAAACTATTTAGATCAAAATGAAATTCATAAAACAATAATATTATTTTAACATCTTCACTATTTTATTATTATTAGATGAGATAATAATTCATATTTTCTCGACTCACTATCATATTTTATAATGATACAATGAATATTCAAATAAGACACTTGTTTTTAAATATTAAAATAATATTATTGTTCATAAAAAAAATAAAAATATAGGAGAAGAGAAGAATCCCCGATGATCATGACACGCCCCCTCTCCCTTCCACCGTGATCTTTTGTGTGACAGCGCCGAAGTAACTCGTAAGAGAAATTCTTGCATGCTGTACTAGTAGTAGTATATTTAATTAGAGATGTTAAAATGTACAGATCCACCCACTAAAAGCTCATAAAAAATGGGGCAAAGAGAGGTAAGCTAGCTTGTTAGAATTAAATAGATTGAAATAATTACTCATGCCTATTTTAGGGTCGACTGGTGGGTTGTGGGCACAGGCCGACTGAAAAAACTTTTTAATTGTTTGATTATTTTGTTTTTAAAAAACTTTAATTTTTTTTATTAATTGATGTATATCAAAATTTTCAAGATACATAACAATTATGTATTAACTCATTAAATTTAATCATTTATACATAGTAGTTTATAATTTATTACATATTATGTATGTGTTTTGTCCTTTTTTTGTGTCAAAAATATGTTAAATTTAATTTTGACTTGATTTTATATCTCTTTGATTTGAGTGTTTAAGGTTATTGCAAAATAAATACTAATAAATTATAAATTTTCTATTATCAGAAAAACAAAAGAAAGCCTTGGCCCATGGCTCCAGCCCATCTAATCCTGCTGATTAAGTCAGGTGCGCTGAAATTTTTTAAAAGCTCAAAAATTTATCCTAACTCATTAAAAATGATAATTTTAGTAGATCAACCTGGCAATCAGACATCTCTATATTTAATATGTGATTCGATAATATTCATAATCATTCAATTTTAATTTAAGTGATATTAAAAATAGAGTAAATATAGATAGATATTCTTGGAGTACATTTTAAATATACTCTAGAGCATGACACAAAATATTTCTCCTATCACACACCCCCACTCTCTAATTCAGCTTTATGAGATTCTTCATTCATGCTTCTTCTCCCCTTCCAGCGAAGTCACACAACAACATCAAGAAAAGGAAGAGAGTAAGCACGGAGAATGCAAGCGCACACCTCGTGACTCGTGAGTGAGTGAGTGAGAGAGAAGACCACACACATCACAATTCAATCTCACGCTCAACACCACTCTCTCCCTTCAGAGGGTTTAAATCCCCTGCAACGCACCCCACACAAACACAAAACAGAGAGAGAGAGAGAGAGAGAGAGAGAGAGTTAGTTACACACTCTTTCTTTCGTTACCGGAGAAAATGGCTTCCGACGGAGCGACATCGGCGGCGACGAGCCGGAGGAAGCCGTCGTGGAGAGAGAGGGAGACAATCGGAGGAGAGAGAGGAGGAGGAGAGCCATAGCTGCGAAGATCTACGCAGGTCTTCGAGCTCAGGGGAGCTACAACTTGCCTAAGCACTGCGACAACAACGAGGTCCTCAAGGCTCTCTGCAACGAAGCTGGCTGGAGCGTCGAAGACGACGGTACCACCTATCGCAAGGTAAAAATCCGGAATCCAATAACACGGAATCGAATCGCACTTGAGCTGTTCGTTGATCTCGTTTTTTCTTTTTTTTTTTGGATGTTGGATTTTGGATCTTGATCTTCACTGTTCGATCGGAATCTGCGAGTGAAAATGGATCGTTTTGATGCGGTCGAGCTTGTTTCTAGCTCCGATTCGACTTCGAGTATGCGATTTTGATTTGATCGATGCATCAGGATTTTGGATCTGTTACATATGGAATGAATCTGGATTATGTGATTTGTTTTTATTGGTTCGATGCATGAGTAACTTTTTTTGTTTTTGTTTTTTTTTTCTTTTTTTTTGTGGCAGAGAATTTCTCGGAATTTGATGAGGAAAGAAGAAAATAATTCGCAAAATAATGGAATTTTTTGTAATTAATTTCGGAAAATGGTAAATAGAGACGAAAAATATTTTTCTAAATTGAATAGGCTTGTAGATTTCTTTTTGTTTCTTAATTTATATGTTTATTAAACTATGCATGTGATTATCCATTTATGCTACATTGAATTCAGGATGCGAAGTTGCTCCTATTAAGCATTTTAAGTGTGTTTGGATTAAGGTTATTTTAGCTTAGAAGAAAACGTAGAATAGAAAAGCTTTATGATGCAGTTTTTGAAGGGGAAAAACAAATTAGGGCGTGTTTGGTTACTGTTTTCATCTCGTGTTTTCTGTTTTGAGTATTTTGTGAAAAACTAAAAATATGGAAACCAATAAAATCATGTTTTCGGTTTTCATTTATGGTTTTTAATATTTTTTTCACAAAAATTTGAAAACAAAATATACAGAAAGTGAAAATTGAAACCAAACAGGCCCGTAATTTTTGTTAATTAATTTGTTAAGCATGCTTTTAGTTAACTGATTCATTTTCTGTGTAATTAGATTAGAGAAAAAAATGGTATGTAATCAGTAGTAGTAATAATCTTTTTCTGTTGGTTTGCTGAATGAGGCTTTGCTGAATAATCTTTTTCTGTGTGGGCTAGCTGTTGGTTATGGAATCTCATTTATTTGTTTGTTTATTTACTATGTATTTGACTACTTGTTACTAATTTGTTTGTTCTGAAATCTGAATAGGGTTGCAAGCCACCACTGGCCCATAATAATGGTGCAGGCACTTCCTCCAGAAACACACCATTCTCTTCACAGAATCCTAGCCCTCTGTCTTCATCGTTTCCCAGCCCAATTCCCTCCTACCAAGTCAGCCCTACCTCCTCCTCTTTCCCGAGCCCTTTTCGCATGGATGGGGAGAATGCGTCAAACCTCATTCCCTACATTCGCAATGTTATCCCTGCGAATCTCCCTCCTTTAAGAATATCGAACAGTGCCCCTGTAACACCACCTTTCTCGTCACCAACTTCAAGGAACCCTAAACCAATTCCCACATGGGAATCTATTGCCAAAGAATCCATGTCCTCCTTCAATTACCCTTTCTTTGCAGCTTCAGCCCCGGCTAGCCCTACGCACCGGCAACTTTACACTCCTGCCACTATTCCGGAATGTGATGAGTCTGATACTTCCACCATTGAGTCTGGCCAGTGGCTGAAATTCCAATCATTTGTACCTTCTGCATCTGCGGTGCCAATGTCTCCAACATTCAATCTTGTTAACCATGTTGCTCAGCACAATGTACCTGATAAAGCAATCCAAGAGTTGAGGATAAGTTCAGACGAAGAATTTGGGGTACAGGTAAAACCTTGGGTTGGAGAAAAGATACATGAAGTAGGATTGGATGATTTGGAGCTCACACTTGGAAGTGGGAGAGCGCGGAGTTAGGCTGATAGCTTACTTCATCTGGATTATGTGAGAATGAGACCACAAGATTGTTTTTGTTGGTTGGTTGTTCATTCAAGTTGGTGCTAAAGGTCAAGTTAACAATTACCTCATCCAGCTCTGTTGGTGCAAGCAGCATTGCTCTTTAATATTGGGAACTGAATGTCTTGGATGTTATGGGCATGCATTTTAGAGGGGGTAAAAAAAAGTGTTCATCTCTTTCCATGCCTTGGTATTGGTAAAACATAGACATTATAGTTTCACCTCGTCCATTTAGTTATTAAGGCACCAATCATTCAGAAAGCCTGTGGAGGCATTAGTTTTAGATGCTGTGGGTGGTTTGGATTAGAAATTTGAGGTTTTGTCAAGGTTATTTATTAACTTTGTCAAAAAAAACTCACAAGATCAGACAGATTATTTGTTGATGTCATACCTTTGAATTATATGATTCTTCTTTAAAGTTCTTGTTATTTGTATCAATAGTTCATATGTGATTTTAAATTTTTACCAAGGTTTGCAGTGAGCTCAAAGTGAAAAGTTGTCTATTTTGTCTTTTTAACATGTGAACCCCTCACAACTACAAGACTCCTAAGTGGTATGGAGCGTGATTTTAAACATTATGAGCAGAAGTTGTTGGACCTCTAATGAATAACTCAGGATGCAGATCCTCAAGGTGGTTAATTATTTTTGTTACGGTATATGGAGTAAATAATGTTTCATATATTATATTAAGGGAAAAATTACGTTATTGTGGTGTGAAATCTTATTATTGACGAGATTTTGTTAAAAAAAAAATATTTTATTTGTGAAATGTTGTCATTGGTGATATTTAGATTAAAAAATTAATATTTTGACCGTTTTATTCAAAAAATAATATTTTATTCAAATAATAATAATATTTTATTAATGAAGCCTTGCCATTGGTGGAATTTCATTTGAAAAAAATTATATTTTATTAAATATGATTGATAGTTTTGAGAGTTAGTGAAATCTTGTCATTGAATTTTTCATACACCATATTCATGTAAATCACCAAACAAACTCATCTCATGGTAAATTTTGCCAATGGAAGCTATATCCAAAAAAATGACCCCTCAAGCTAACTAAATATAGCTGGTGCAACATCGAAAAATGGCAATCGGTGGTTCTGCATTGTTTGCCCTTAGATAGCGTTTGATAGGGGATATGATAGAAATAGGAACAATGGTAATCCTAGAGATAGAAACATAAATAATAAATATATATAGGGATATTATTAGAAGAAAAAAATATTAAATTTTTTTTTTCATATTCAGTTCCACTTTTTGAAGGTCCTGAAATTTTTTCTATTTTGAGAATATAAAATTTTTCTATCTTCTATTCCTCTCCTAAATAGATTTATATCTCTAATATTTCATATTTATGTTCTTGTATCACTAATCAAATGCTACCTTAGCAATGCAGATAACAAAGTATGACTCGTACTTTCCTTAAAGTATCAAGTTACATTATATTGATTTCGACAATAATGGTTGTGTTTGATGTTGTTATGGGTGAACAGAAATCTGAATGCTTAATATGAAACCTACTCAAGAGCCTCGTCACTTATATCTCGTTTTTTAACCTGATATTTTTAATTAGACCTTGATTTGGTCCTAACAATATTTTTGACATCAATTTGATTCTAATAATATTTTTGACATTAATTTGGTCATAATATTTTCAGTTTTTACATCAATTCAATCGTAACATTTTTTATTTCAACATCAGTTTAATCATTCAATCAAAGTGGAAATCTAATAAATTAATGTAAAAATTTATATTAGTACCCAATTAATGTCTAATTGAAAACGTTAAGATCAAAAAGTTTATTTACTCTCTCTTTAGTCATTGGGTCAGACGCTACTTATATCTGTTGTCTCTTTCTCTTAATATCCAACTCTGTTACTGTTTCAACCATGTTTGTTTTGGGCTGGGCTAGCACCAACTGGGCCTTACCTTATACAATTGTATGTTAATAAGTAAACGAAACAGGGGCAAACGTGTCAATAGACTTTCAAAACCTAATTAGGGTTTTTATGCTTCCCCCTTATATAACGATCCTGAAACCTTTCTCCTCCATCAGCATCTCTGCGACTCTCTATTTTTTCAATTTCCTTTCCTCTGTGCACTTTCTTCTCCTCCGTCAACTTCTTCTCTTCCTCAATTTCTATCCTTCAATGACCTTTTCTCTGTTCACTTCGTCTTTTATGTTGTGTCATGTTATCTTCGCTTTCAACATTGGATTTTGTGGGCTGTGATGAGTAGTAGAGAATGTCATGCACCACTCTGATTATTCAGTGCTGATAAGTTTCTCATACCCATTAAACCTGAGCCCTCTTTTTCAGCACAATCAACTAAAGTTCAGTTTTTATTATATTTTTTATATACGTTTGTTTTAAAAGAAATTTGCTCTTTTTGTTTTTGTTTTTTTTTTTCAATCTTTTGTTCAATTTGATTGTGAGTTCTATCTAAGCTGTAGATAGTGGCTGGAAACCAAATCAAAAGAGGAACCAAGTGATGGGGGGTGTTGCTTCCCAACCATGATGCGGACCGTACAGCTATAATAGCTTCTGGGGATAAGATTTTGGTTTCTGATGGTTCCTTGTTATTTAACTATCTGATCCAATTGTTTAACTTTCTCTGTACTAAAATTTTGTTATTGTTGAATGTCCTAATGTCTTATTTGTTGGGAAAAAAGAACTCTTTAAGAAAGAATGACTCAGTACAAAGGGTTATCATAAGCAGGGCGTTTTAAAATTTTTAAAACTATTTGAGACAAATTTATTATTATTTCATCCCATGAATTTGTTGATTTGAAGATTTTAATTCAGAGTTGTACATTTAAGTATTTTTTTTAAATAACAATGCTCGTCCTTAAGTCAGACCAGCTTTAATTCTGTGCTGTTGATTTTTATTTTATAATACCATGTCCATCACTGCTTATCCAATTCAATTTAATGAATGTTTGATAAGTGTGTAGCATATCATTGATCCATTTTTCACATGTAGTAGCCATTCAAGGACTCTCGAAGATCTTGATGTCTTGGTATGTACTTAGCAAACTGATTGAACAACACAAGTGTTGTTGTTATTGTTGCTGCTTTTGTTATAAAGTTTAGCTCTTTTTTGTCTGGTTAATTGATACCATGATTCCTGGTTGTTATGTATTGTTTTCATAAAGAGAGAGAGAGAGAGAGAGAGAGAGAGAGAAAAGCTAAAAATTAAGGTATTTGGTTCTGGGTTCGATTTTTATATCCATATTGAAAATTTTTTATATCTGAGTTTCAGTTTGTGTTCTATTATTGTGATTCATATTGTCAAAATATTTACAAAAAAAAAAAAAAATTGTCGCTAGCCCTTTGTGTTTAATCATGTGCATCTGTTTCAGTTTTCATTTGTGTTTCTTAATATCTTTCTCCAATGTGTTCTATTTTGATTCTGGGGTCGATTTTATCAATTGAAAATTTTTTATGCCGAAGTTTCACTTTTTCTTTTATTTATATATTTTAGGGTTTAAGGTTTGTGTGTTTTTTTTATTTCAAATTTATGGCTGGCCCTTTGTTTGTAATGGTATGCATCTGTTTACCCTCTCCACCTGTGTCCCAATTTTGAATGGCAGTGGAGATATAACTGATGCAGAGATCCAAAAGGTTGACTTACCAGCCCATTGCACCTTTTTGTTGCATTGCCATGGGTCAAATGGACCTACCAAAATTCATATACATTTTTTTATTATAATCTATGTACTTCTGTGTCTTTGCAACGAGGGAAAAAATGGCAGGTGATGATCAGTTTTATAAACCGCTTATTGATATACTGATAAGTTGTGCTGACAACAATCTCCACTTATCTGATGCCATTTTAGTTTCAATTTTCAGCTTTAGGGTATGTTTCTTTGTGGGGTGAAAACAGGGGTGTAAATTTTAATGGATGACCTCTATGTCTAGAATTACACATGAATTTTTCATTCATGGAAAATTTAGTCTCATTTTTACTCCTCAACCAAACATACCTTAAGATTTCTATTTTCTTGGCATATGGTTTATCAGTAACTCTTTTTTTAACCTTAATATATGATAGGGTTGGCAAATGATGTGAAAATTGTCTTATCCTACACACTGAATGTTTGTGAAGATCAAAAACTCCGCTTATTATCTGATGCCTTCCCCTGTCTTAATGTTTGATTAGTTTAAATTTTTCTTGTTGGAAGAAGTGAAGTGTAGCTTCTTGAGGCAAGTAAAGAAGGTTCTGTTAGTGCTTTTCTGTTTTAGTTTTTTCCCATTGGAAAACAAAGGAGCTGATTTCCAAGACAACTAAAGAGTTACCAAGAGTGCCTTGGGAAGCAGCTTCTTCTTTCCGTGGAGTGATTTTAAAACAGACAGACTCAGTGGAAGTGTTTCGGGAAGCCTGATTTCTCCTTCTATTGACTTGATTTTAAGCCAAACAAGCACTTAATTTTACGGATTTTGTTAACCATTGCAAGACACTGAGTTTTTGAATAAAAAGTGAGATTTCTTTTGAGTTTTCAATGCATTGAATTGAATGCATTGGGAATTCCAAGAAAATTTTCACTATCGATTTCTTAACTTGTATATTGATTAGCAAATCGTAATTTGAGTAATGATATATCATCTTACATATCCTCTTACAAATCTTTCTACATATTAAATGGAGTAAAACTTATTTCATTTAGTATGTAGGAGGATTTGTAGGAAGATATAGTTGGAGTATATCACTACTCCCTTAATTTTATACCATTGACATTGTTTTGTTTTAATTTTGCCTGTATTTTTACCCTATATGAAAAAGTATTTTCAATTTAGCAATTACAACTATTTTACTCATCAATGATGAAGAAATGCAGACGGGCGGACTGAACTGATGCCTTGTTGATTGTCTGCCACTTCCATCTTTGGAATGTTTCTGAGATGTATACAATTTTTCTAGATGGCACCCAATCATGGGTTGAACACAACCCATTTTGTGTTTTATATTTGTCTTGATGCAATAGTATCTCTTAGCATAATGGTTTTGTTATCATATGGTGTGTAGTATGCGAAATTGTCCTGGTTTATATCTTTATTATAGTGACTAATTTTCTTGGCCACTTTAATTTTCAAAGCTCTGCAGTGATGAAGTTGCATAAATATGTCTGGACATATGAAACTTCGTTCTGATTTCATTTGCTACTTCTGAGCAACATAATACGCATTTCCTTGCTTGGTCTACTTTTTTTTTTTTTTTCTCAGGGAAGTGGAAAGTCTGACATTTTTCCGAAGCAATCAAATTGATATTTTTGTAGCATGATTGGATTTTTATTTGGAACTGAAATCATGCTTTGAGCAACAGCTATATATGAAAGGATAGGATCTTCTGACTAAACCTTTGTTTCTAGTTTTTGAAACAAAACCAAGCACGCTATTTTGTGGATCTTTCATTAAGACTGATTTAGTTAGTAAATTGTGAACAATAACTCCATCAATCGTATGCAGAATCATTTTGGAGAGCGTTGCCGATTACTTCAGCCGTAATTTATTTATTGAAAATATTAAATTTAATGATGGAATTGGTGAAATTGAATTTTTTTTAAAAATATTTACTTAAATAAACAAGTCAAAAATTACTCTTAGAGTAATTAAATATAAGTCCACAATAGCGAGTTATATAAGAGTAATACTACCTAAGAAACATGGATGTGGACACGGGATAAGACACAGATATAAGGGATAAATTAAAGTTGAAAATTTATAAGATACCAATACAGGATATATATAACTAAAATATATATATATATATATATATATATATATATATATATATTATTTGAAATATTATTCATGTAAACTTTAGTTTTGTTTTATTTTTTTATAAATTTAAAATATTATGAAATATTTCTTTTTTACACACAGTAATATTAATTAATTAAATTATAATTTTTTTCCTGGGAACAATTCAAATTATAATTTAAATTTAACATATACTTACTCATCTTTGAGTGTATATCTAACTTTTAAACATTATCTAATGTGTTGATTGTGAGTATGATATAGTCCCCAAAATCCGGAAGCACGGATCGTACAAAGCCTGCCTCCACCCTAATCGCTTTTATAATTTAATCACTGATTTGAATAATTCTTGTATAGTCACAAATTTAAAAAGTTATTTAGACACAAATTATTATGATTCATAGATAAGTAAGTATAATAAAATTGATGAAATCTACTTATATTACAAGTGTATTCAAATATGATGTGTTAAACCTGTATTTACGTAAAAATCTCTATATTGATTTAACTTTATTGGTAAGAAAATTTTATTCACATTACTAAGCAGTATAATAAGAACTAGATATTTATTTCGCTAGTGTGATTATATTTATAAAATTATCAAATGAAAAAAATAATGTTGTGTGTGTTTCAGTAGAGTAAATCCTATGTAGGTCGCTGAGAAAAATTATGTTGAACAAAATGCTTTCTCACGAAAAAAATAAGATTGCGTTCCGTGATCTTTCACACTTAAAAATACATTATAAATTAGCTTATTCGCTACATTGTGAAAGACTTAAATGTTTTTTAGCTTATCAATTTGATTATTTTATAGATCAATTTATTCTATATTAATTATAAGATATTATGAAAAACATTTTTTTTGATAAACAAATTTGGTTGGTGTTATTTTCATGAAGGATTAAATTGAAGGTTTACTTATTTGTCCAAATTAGGTGCTCGACATTTGGCACAGCTTGTTTAGATGCTACAAATTTTGACTTTTTCTAATTTTTAAAATTAAAAGTCATATTTTTATTTTTTATTCTATTTGATTAAATAATTTATTTATTCTATTAAAGTTATTCTTAATATTTTTTTAGAAATTAAAATATCTACCTTCTTAAGAATCACTTTTAAAACACTAATAATATTATTGTTCATAAAAAAAAATGAAAATACATGAGAAGAAAAGAATCCCTGGCGATCGTGACATTCCCCTCTCCCTTCCACCATGATCTTTTGTGGGACAGCGCCCACCCTAATGCATGAGAAATTCTTGCATACTCTATTAGTATTAGTATATTTAATTAAAGATGTCAAACACCTGTCAAAATATGCTAGAAATAGGGCAGGGTGAGCCAATTTGCAAAATTAAATAGGTTGAAATAGTTAGCTCTGTTATTTTAGGGTCATGGCATGTTGGAGGCACCCATCCAACCAAAAAATAAAAAATTTGAAAAAAAACCTTTTAAATAGTTTAGTTATTTTGTTTCAAAAAAACTTCAATTTTTTTATTAATTGATGTATATCCAAATTTTTAAGATTTATAATAGTTATGTACAAACTTATTAAATTTAATCATTTCACATGGTAGTTTATAATTTATTACATATAATGTACGTGTTTCGTTCCTTTTTTTGTGGGAGAAACATGTAAAATTTGATTTGAGTTTGATTTTATATTTTTAGTGTGGGCCTTTTAGGTTGTTGTAAATAAATACTAATAAATTGTGAATTTTCTATTTTTAAAAAGAAAGAAAGAAGGGCTTGGCATGTGAGTTGGGCCTACCCCCTCTAAACCCATATAAACTAGGTGTAGGCAACTACAATTTTTTGACAAATTCAAAAGTTTAGCCTAACTCAATAAAAATGATGATTTTGATAAACCAATTTGACAGGTCAAGGTTGTGTTGACATCTCTACATTTTATATGTAATCTGATAATATTCATAATTATTCATTTTAATTTACAATTTTTAGAAGTGGCATTAAAAATAGAGGAAATATAGATAGATATTATTGGAGTACATTTTAAATCTACTCTAGAACAAGACTCAAATTTCTCCTATCACACACCCCCACTTCTTATTCAGCTTTATGAGATTCTTTATTCATGCTACTTCTCCCCATTCCAGCGAAGTCACACAACAACATCAACAAAAGGAAGAGAGTTAACCACAGAGAATGCAAGCGCACTCCTCGTGACTCGTGGGTGAGTGAGTGAGATATTTTTGACTATTTTACTATTATTTGAGATGAGTTATAGTATTTAATATTTTTGACACCTCATATTTGATATTAGTTTTTTTTAATAAACCCAAGTTAGTCCATGATAATTTCAGTATTGGATAAACTTGTTCCTGACAAATGGAAAGTATTAACTTGGTCCAACAATGTCAAAACTTAAACCATACCTAGACAAAAACAGTAACAATATTAATGACAATTTCATTACCTATAAATTAATTCCTAACGTCATTTAAAAAAAAAAAATCATCCCATCCCCTTCCTTCTTCCACCCTCTTCATCCATTCACATTCTTCTTCTTCTTCTTCTTTTGGGTTTATTTTTGAATGAAAATGGGGTTTGGTCTATACTTAGGTGTTGTGTTATGTGTTTATGGAAGTTTTAATGACTTGAAAAAGATAATGATTTTCATGGTTGTTGAAGAATTGAATTTCTTGGAGCGGTGTAGTGATGATAAAAAAAAAATTTGTGAATGGATTTTGCTTCTATGGAGGTCCATGGGATTTTCAAAAGAATGTGTTTTGTCTGGGCCAAGGAAGAAAAATGGTGACAGTTGTGTGTATGATAGACGATGGTTTGATGTCTGGCGATGGTGATGGTGGTGGTGGTGGTTGTGATGAAGAGGTTGAAGGAAGGAAGGGGATGATGATTTGATTTTTTTTTTTTAAATGACATTAGGAATTTGTCTGGTAATGAAATTGTCATTAATACTGTTATTGTTTTCCATCAGGGATTAGTGAGTGTCCAACTTTTGACATTGTCACCAAGTTGACACTTTTCGATTGTCAAGAACAGCTTATTGACTAAAAAAAGGGTCAAGGTTACTAATTTTTTTAGTTACATGTATCTTTTTAATTCGTCCAACTAAAAAGGGTATTGGAACCCCTTCAATTCTTTGGTTACTGGAGCAATTGCCTTTACGGATTAGTTTATAAGTGGTTGGTAACTGGGGACTTGAGGTGTCCATATTCTGAATTGTTAGGGACAAGAGGACTAATTTCTTTTTGCTGAGTACCAATCTGTCCATACACGATATTATCAGGAACTGATATGGATATGGTTATAGTGTAACAAATTGTCATCTATCCAAAATTTTTTATTTGCAATTTTTTAAATAATGAGATTGAGAATCAATCATATTTGATAAAAATATTTTTGTATTGTTAATACATCAAAATTATATATGCTTTTATGATATTTTTTTTTATATAATTATCAAATCATATGTAGTTTTTTTGTGTACTTTTAAAATTATATTGATCGCGATAAGATTTAAATATAAAATTTCACGCATACTATCAAAACATCTAACAACTCAACTAATCATAATTGCTTATTCAATTATATGTAGTTACATCTTTAGATTTATTTAATTTTATCATAGCTACCTCAAAAATGATACATAATATATAGTCAATGTAATAATGATGCATAAATGTATCATGGTAAACATAAGAACTATGCAGATTTTGATCAACGGCACTGCTCAATAGCGCGAAAAGATTTTCATAAAAAATGTTCGAATGATATATTAGTGAGACACAGCAAAGCATGTGCTGTTCAGGTGCTAGAAAACACAGCAAAAAGTGCAGGTCAAGTACTCATGAGTTTTAAATTCATGCATCGTTTAATGAATGATATTTCAAGCCATAAATCATTTTTCTTTGATCAATATTAAATGCCATAATAAAAGCTTGAATCCTACGCCACACACTTTATCCTGAAATTTTTATACGTCTCTGAAACATATTTAATGCATGTTTTAGGAACATATATAGCCAATTATTTTAATTTATAAAGCTTAAAATTACATAAGAAAATATAAAATAAACGATTGTATCTACTTATAAAATATATATTAAATATGTTGTAAGAGCATTATTTCTCCGGAGTATCTATGTGACCCGTTTTCAAGCACATGGAGACATATAGACCTAACTACTATAAGATAAGATAGTGGCAAAGACCAGACCAGGCATGTGCTGCGGTCCCTACCTCATTGGATGAATACAGTGAGCTTCAATGCAGGAACTCAATTATTGAAACCGCATCAAAAGTTAGAAAAATTCCTGCACATAGAAGTTCATATTTAGAAATATTTACAACAAATTTAGTGAAGCTCAGAAATAATAAACAGATATTAAATAAAGACAGTGAGACATAATTTTATTGTAAATCTATATAAATAAAAATATAATGTAATTTATATGCATGGTTAGTATAAGAAATTAAACAAATATTAAATTATATATTGTCAATTAGTAAAGGTGTTTGATTCAACCGCTCATTACTTTGAAAATCTTATAAACAAAAATATATAATTATATGACAATAGAAAATTTAACACTTATACATTAAAATTAATCGTATAGAGATATTGAATTGAGTTTAATTTTAATGTATAATATATAGATATATATAAAACTTTTTTAGCATTAACATTATATATTATCACACAAATACATTAATAATATTTAATCATGTATCCTCTCATGTTAAAAATTAAACCCTATTAAATTTGCATACAAAAGCAGTCTCAAGTTCTCAACAACTCGCTTTGTTATGACGACACTCCGTCATCACGAACTATTTAGTTGCGACGTGCAAAGTGATAAGATTGTACTCCTTGGCTGCGTTTGGAGACTGTAGAGACAATAGATAAAGAGACATTAAAGATGGAGAAATGAAAAAGACTCTCTATATCATGTTTTGTAGTGAAGGACAAATATCGACTATCTCTATATCTTATTTGAAAACATAGGTACAAGATAAAAAATACATTATAAAGAAGTTATTTACTCCTGCTAGATCGCCGCTCCACTGGTCATTGGACCATTGCCATCGTGCAAATACCCATAACGAAGATAAAGAGGAAATATTATATATATATATATATATATATATATATATATATATGGAAGAAAAATATTAAATTTGTCTAGTGTCTTGTCTCCACTATCCTTTTATTTTGAAATTACAGAAATTTTTTGTATTTTATGTCTGGACAAAAAATTTTTCTTTATTTTGTATCTTCTCCCTAATCAAATAGCTTTAGATCTTTAGTATCTTCGAATTTTCTATCTTGGAGGAAACCAAACTACTAACAAACTCTGACAATTTGGTTACCATGAAATAGTTTAATACACTCTCTTTTTCACTTCATCTGTTTAATTTTTTAGGTTTTCTTTTTTTGTTTCAAAATATTTGTTGATTTCGTATGCCAAGAAGCATTAGATTTTTATTTCCAATACTATCCCTAATTTAATTAATTGTGTTCATTTATCAACAACATTATAATAATATAAATTTATATTTTAAAAGGGGTAATATGAATCAATCATTCATCCTTTTATCATTATCAAAATATATATATTTATTATTTTTCTATTCTATGTTTTTTTTCAATCACATGGGCCGAGGTGAGATGTGAAAGGCTTTCTCATTTCTCATTCCTTAATCAAGTGTCGAGGGTTCAATTTTCGCCTTCAAAATGAAGTAGCTTTAAAAACTCATGAGCCTACAGGACGTGAAGGGATTAGTCACCGTGTCACATATGTTGGGATGTACACATATGACCGCTGAGGTGGTCGTCACCGTTCCTGTAGTTGCTATTATTGCTATCCACCGTTGAGGTGATAAAAACCACTGTGACAGTTAATCATTGGGGCGGTAAAGGACTAATGTGACAATCTTGCCTTTAGTCACTAGAAGCGCCTCCTCTATTGATCGTTGGGGAGATCATGGACCATTGTGGTGGTCCCATTATCACTTAAGCATGCCTGACAATTGTTATTGAGCTCTTTTCATTATAATGCACCAACCTTAAAGTCTTTGTTACCAAACAACACTTACACAAAGAGATTAAAAGCATAACTCCAAAGTATGATTATTCATTAAAAGTGGTACTGATAGCTATGAATTTATCCAATGATGCATAATGAAGACTAACCATAAATCCATAATTTATCAATTGATTAAGCACAACTATAATGCAAAATGTTTAGATTTAGAAAGGAAAATGGGTGCATAAATGCAACCCATCAAGCTCTCCCATACTTAAACAATTGCATGTCCCAGTGTAAGGAACCCAAATGCAGCAGCAAATAGACTAGACTTCTAACTCTACTAACTTTAAAAATGCATGATGAATAAAATATAATACACAAATCTAATAGACCTAGAGGTACAAATAATAATCTTTCACCCCAGCAATCAAAGAGGACCTCAACGAGCAAGGCATGACATAATTAAAACACACCTTATCCTTCCCCTTACCTTCAAATTTTTATTCTAAACCAGCAATATCAATTAATAAGATACACACTTCAAATTTTCAAAACACATTAATCTAGGTCTTAGAAACAATTAAACATAATACATGACATAATCATTTATTTAAATTATTAAGAGGTTAAAATTAATTGTAGATGATTAATTATTTACTAACTAATTAACTAAGGTAATTAATTTTTAATTAAATTTAATTATCCTTGATTAATCTCAATTAACACTTGATTAAGATAAAATGGAAATCGGGATATTATATAAACAAATTTAACATCCCATATTTTTACTTACATGCTAAAGTTGGTATATAAGTGAATTCATCAGTTTATTTAAGACATACTCACTTATTTAATGGACAAAACTACCAAGTTCGTATCTCTAAAATTTCACGTCAATCAAATTAGTCCCCGTAAAAGAAAACTCTCAAATTGGTCCCTACAAAATTGAATAGTCGGCTAAACTAGTCATTGAGACATAAATCTCTCAAATTGGTCTCTGGAAAAACTTCAAATTGAACAAATTAGTCCCTACAAAATTGAATAATCAGCTAAATTAATCCTTCTGATAAGTTAGGCAAGGAGGACAAACTTATTTGATAAATCATTTTTACAGGGACTAACTTAAAAGTTTTTTTTGTAGAGACTAATTTGTCCTACTATTCAATTTTGCAGGGACCAATTTGAGAGTTTTTTCAGGGACCAATTTGATTGACGCGAAATTTTAAATGGACAAATTTGGTAGTTTTATCTATTTAATATTTTCAATTTAATTTTAAAGGAGTGGCTATTGTCAGATCCTTTAGTTTATTCCCACACCCTATTACATAAAAGTTTGGTTAATTGTTCTGAAATACCCTTTTATAAAACATAATACGATTTATATTAGGTTTAATTATTCTGTAAGTTTCTATAATTTTACTTAATTTTCAATTAGGTCATATAATTTAAAAGTTTTTAACTAGGTCCTGTAGTGCATGAGATTTTTCAATAAAGTTCATGCCATTATAAAAATAGAATAGTTTATAAATATTTTATTTTCATCTCCCTCTTTATCCTTTCATGAAAATGAAATCTTTCATGAATATTCTATTTTTTAGATCATAGGGACCAAATTGAAAAATCTCATATACTATAAAGACTTAATTAAAAAATTTTAAATTATAGGGATCTAATTAAAAATTAATTGGAGTTATAAGGACCTAGAATAATTAAACCTTTATATTAAATAAAAATAACTAAAAAAAGTGAACAACTAAACTGTAATATACAATATGCATAGTCAAGGATTTTTCATCTTGCGTTTATTTTTTTAATTACTATTATATTTTATAGATAATTATTACATATTAAAAATTTTAAAACTAATTTAATTGTTATGTTTATGTTGTTATATTAAATAAATTAATTCAAAAAATTATAATATATCACGGTCATATAAAAATAAAAAATAAACTCAATATCAAAAGTTTTAAAATTTTATTAATTATCATTTAATAAAAATCATATAAAATTATAATGAAATTTTTTCTTAAAATAAAAGATATAGCAACACAAAGTAACATATATTAAAAGAAGATTTACTTAACAATATTGATAACAAATAGCATAGTGGCTCATGTGTTGCATGATTTATTATCATAATATAAAATTATAAATTAATTTAACTAATAATTATTAAATTAATTAAAATTAATATATTATAATATTATAATTTTTAATATAAGAAATCGAAATAATTTTTTTTTAACTAAAGTATAATTCTACCAATGTGGGTAGTATTTTACATAGGTAGTATTTTACCAATGACAGTCAATTAAATTTTAAAAATTTTAATAGTATTGATTTTATTTTTCATAAAAATATTTTTATTTTTATTTTTATTTGACCATGATATATTCTAAGTATTTTTAATTAATTTATGTAGTATAATAATACAGACATAAATATTAAATAAATTTTAATTTTTTAATATGTAATAATTATCTAAAAAATATAATAGTAACTAGAAAAAATGCATGATGAAAAACCCTTAAGTATGTATGTTGTGTATTACAATTTATTTGTTTGATATTTTAGAACAACTAAACAAAATTTCATTTAATAAGGTGTGTCAGTGGATAATAGGGTGTGGTAGTAACCATTTTCTAATTGTAAATGTGTATAAATATAATGAGTAAAACTAACCATGGGTCGAGGTGAGATAGTAATAACTCTCTTCTTTTTAACAAAGTGTCAAGAGTTCAATTTTCATTTTGAAAATGAGAAGCTTAAAATTCATGCTCTGCCTATACCTCTTAAATGGATCTATAGTAAGTGAATAGATTAGTCAATACATTTAATGGTGGATGCCTTGAGAAACCAAAAATATAACGAGTAGGACTTGATGAACAAAAACTTATCCTGTTCCCAAATCATGCCTCTAATTTCTTTGTCTTACTAATAATTTATTGTCTCATGAAAGTTGAATATGTAAAGACACTTAAAATTTAAAATAGTTACCGTGGTTATGTATCATTTGTCAATAAGTGATCGGAAGAACAAAAAAACCAACAATAAAAAGAAAATTTCTTAGGTAAGTATAAGTTTAACATCTCATTTTTATATATATTTATAATAAAGTTAATAGGGCCCATAAATAAGTAAGTATATTTTAAATAAAGTTGGTGAGACCCATTTTTTATTATGAACATATGGAAAGATGAGATATTAAACTTATAACCATGCAACTACTACTCAAAAGGAACACATGATTTGTGTTCCCCATGATTTGAAGTCCGGTGATTTTGGTCCATAAGCTTAATCTTAATTATCATCAGGAATCTCTCAATAGCCATTATGGCTATATAAGAACCTCACAACAAATTTTTTTTCCCATACACACTCCATCATATTTAGGTGCAAGGACACAAACCCCATAGTCCTCCATCCTAAAAATCACTTCCAATTCGGCCATGTTCAACCTCTCCCTTCCACCACCACAACCCAAAAAGACAACCCTCATCATGGAAACCACACCAAAGGAAGCATCATATGAACCCAAACCCACAACAAGACCACACATTGCCATTCTCCCAAGCCCCGGAATGGGACACATAACCCCCTTATTTGAGCTCTCAAAACTCCTTGTAACCCAACATGGCTTTCAAGTCACATTCCTCAACATCACAACCGAAGCCTCTCAAGCCCAAAACGACCTCCTTCATGATTCCCTAAACCTACCACAAAATTTCCAAGTCATTGATCTCCCACCCGTTGACTTAACCCATTTGGTCAACGACCAAACCCCGGTTCTAACCCACCTTTGCATCAACGTACGCGAAAGCTTGAAGTGCTTAAAAGAAACACTCACTCAAATGCCAAACACGCCACAAGCTCTTATTATTGACATGTTTTGCACGCAAGCATTCGATTTGTGCAAGGATGTTTTTGTTGTGAACAATATTGGAATTAAGATCTTCACATTCTTCACTTCCACTGCACACTCACTTGCTTTCTGGTTGTTGTTGCCTCAATTGGACCGTGACGTGGAGGGTGAGTTCGTGGACCTTCCGGAGCCGGTTCGCGTACAGGGTTGCGCCCCGATCCGAATCGAGGATTTGATAGACCAAGTGAGGAACAGGAAGATCGATGAATATAAATGGTACCTTTACCACTCTAGCCGGGTGCCCTTGTCTGCAGGTACAATAATGCTATCTGTTTTGTGTTAATAATAATAATAATAATAATAATAATAATAAAGAAATTATGAATTAGAGATATATTATTTATACACAATATATCACCTCATACTCTATGCAATACTAGATGGGGTATAAATTCAATTTAAGTAAGTATTCTATTCAAGAAGGGTTTACACCTCATTTAATGATACATAGGGTTGAGTCAATATGATGCTATTTTACACACCTTATATATGAATAATATTTTTCTATAAAGCATTCTTTGGGTAAACTACTGTTTTTTTTTTTACTTAGAAATTATATTGGTCTAGTGATATTCAAATCTGACCTTTATGCATATTATTCAAATCCCTTATCACTAGATTAATCCTAAATGCCATGATAATTATTTTTTAATGGTTATCTTATTAATTTGTGGTATCCTAATGATCATTCTTGTTGATAAAGGGCTCTGTTAATATAAACAAGATATATTTTAGGGGACTAATTTGTCAACACATTAATTTTTTAATTAGGGATCAGGTAATTTGTTAGTGCATCTAGTTGGTGGAAACTAATTTGTTAGGTAGTATTTGGTAGAGGAACACAAATAGAAATATATGGATAGTGAAAACGGTGGAGACGAAGATATAAATATTAAATATTTATAGAGGTATTATTAGAAAAAAATATTAAATTTCTATCTCTGTATCCTTTTCCCACTATTCAGATCTTGGAGGTATAGAAATTTTATGTTTTTCTATCCACTATTCCTATCTCCACCACCAAATAGGTTTGTGTCTCCAAGTGTCTCTATTTTCTCCAAGAGGAAAAACAAATGCTACCTTAGTATGCTGATCTTTAAGGTATCATAAGTTAATAAAACATCTTCTAAGGACTAGTTTGTTAGCGCATTGAAGATTGATTATATTCTTATTGATTTGATTTAATAATCATTAGGATCCTTAAAAAATAAATCTTATAGACAATTTTTAAATGATATAACTATATTTAAAATTTCATGAGTGTAACTTGATTCTGATTCATCTATCATTTTTTTATGTTGACTACTTTTATTCCTTTTCATCCATCATTTTATTTTCTGGCCCTTTTGTGAGCATTGTTGTTTAATATTACCTCTATTTTTAATAAGTGTCCATCTACAAAATTTTATTTTTCTATTACTATCTATCGATCTATCCTTTTAAAAATTATAGATAATATTAATTATTTTGTTCCCATAATACTCTTATGAGAGAGATAGAGAGTTAATTGATAAATTAAATATGAGAAAGAAAGTATTGAGGTAGTGTTGTTAAATACACTTAAAGTTATTTAATTTTATATTCATCTAATCATTTTTCTTAATATGTATGCATAAATAAATATGGACATTTATCAGAGAACAAGTGATGAATTCTTTTAATCAACTATATTTATGACTAGCAATGGTCCAAAGAGTATTAAATGTGAAATTAATTCGTACTAAATGTGAAATTTTTAAGTGTCGTGAGAGCAAAAAAAAAAATTATTTCATTCATAATTTAACACCTCAATTAATATATTAAAAATAAAGTAAAAGTTGAGGACCTGAAATAACATACAAAATGGAAGTATTTTATCAACTAGGACTAACACATTAGTTGATTTCTTGTTCATGCATTATTATGACTTATATTCTGATATATTAGGTTCCAATAGTAAATGATCTATAAGTATCTTCATGACCACAAAATAACCAAGGAGGCATGTCTTGATCTTGTATTGGAGTGAACTTTTATCTCAACCAAAACTTCACTTAGTATAAACAATAAATAAATAAATAAAATGAATCAATATAAATTATGAATGAAACAAAACACTATACATGTTCTTTTTCTTAATTTTGAAACCATCTAGTTATTTCTGTATTTTCATTTACTCTCCATAAAGTACCAATTTTCTTAATTATATTTTTAATAGATGTGATTTAATTATTGATATTATAAATATTAATAAGTTGGTTAGCAAAATATATATATATATATATATAGATTTATTTTTAATTACAAATAACTAAAGATGTTAGGACCATTAAATTTTATACATAGGGTTAGTCAAAAACCCCCCATAAATACTAAATAGTCATCTATACTTTTGTAGGTATTATATTGAACACGTGGGAGGATCTAGAGCCTATCACGCTTAGAGCTTTGAAGGAGCATCCCTTCTACCACAACATACCAACTCCACAAGTGTACTCCATTGGACCACTCATCAAAGAGACTGAACCAATGACTCAAACCGGAATCGAGTGCCTCGCATGGCTTGACAAACAACCCTCTGATTCTGTCCTCTTTATTGCACTCGGAAGTGGAGGCACTCTCACAACTAAGCAGCAAAACGAGTTGGCATGGGGCCTCGAACTCAGCAACCAACGATTCTTATGGGTGGTTCGTGCACCCAGCGATGCCAGCGCCTCGGCAACATTTTTCAACGTTGGCAGCGATTCCAACAACGTTGAATCATATTTGCCTGAAGGTTTTGTAGAGAGGACACGTGGAAGAGGCTTGGTGGTGGGGTCGTGGGCCCCACAATTGGCGATTCTGCAGCACCCTTCGACGGCGTCGTTTTTGTCTCATTGTGGATGGAACTCTTTGTTGGAGAGTGTGGTTTGTGGGGTGCCTCTGATTGCATGGCCGTTGTATGCGGAGCAAAGGATGAATGCTACGATGGTTGAGGAGGAGGTTGGTGTGGCGGCGAAGGTGGTGGCGGGTGAAGGAGGCCTGGTTGGGAGGAAGGAGGTGGAGAGGGTGGTGAGGATGGTGATGGAAGAAGGGGATGAAAGGAAGGCCGTCAAACGAAAGGCAAGAGAGATGAAAGAAAGTGCAGCGATGGCGATGCGGGTCGGAGGATCTTCTTTTGAGTCACTGGCCACATTGATTAACTTATGGAAGGCTGAGCTACAATGCTTACTCGAGTCATATTAGTTGGAGATCCATAGATTTTACGGTAAAAGATTTTCATTGCAGAAATAACATCACAAAAAATTGTTTTTGACGGTTAAAGTGTTAGAAAAGTAATTCTAATAAAGTGATTATTGAAAATATTTATAATTTTTTGACAATTAGTATGTGTTGTAAATATTCAAAAGAATTTTTTTGGATATTTTTAATGTCCTAATTATTGATAAAATTTTATAAGTATTTTCAATAGTTAATTTATGTTAAAATTATTTTTCTTAATAATACTTGTATTGATATTTTAGCTGTTAAGAATTGTTGAAAATGCTAATTTTTTTTGTAGTGTAATTTGTTCAAACTAGTTGATGAAGATCAATAAGTTTTAAGGGAAATGATTTTTGATGCGAAAATGATTCCCTAAAACTAGTTGGACGTCAATAAATTCTAAGGAAAAAGATTTTTTATGTGAAAATAATTCGCACAAATGGATGTGTGAGTGAGTAGTGTAGGTGTGTTTTATTTAACCACGCACCCGTGTATCCGTATGCGTTGATTGAGATGAGATTTTTCTATATTTTAATTGGATTTGGATTCTCAACAGTAAATACTTTATTTTAAAGAATAAGATGAGAAATTTATTTTTGAATTAATAGAATAAAAATAGCTTCACTTTTTAATTTATTAATATAAAGATAAAATCCCCTTATTTTATTTTAGAGAATCCTTATCCATTGTGATTGCCCGATGTCATTTGTAGTGTAATTCGTCACAATTCTACTGCACCGTACAATAGTGTTGAAATTTAGAATAGTGATGGTTCAAAAAGTAAAAGAAAATAAAGGAAAGAAAAAAAAAAAAAAACTAATCCATTGTTTGCTTTACAACGTGAGAATGAAAAAAAAGAAAAAATTGAAAAAAATAGTTGAGGATCTAAACTACTATTAGAATGGCTATGGTAAGGCTAACTTGTGGAAGACTGAGTTGCAAATCATCAAAACGTGGTCCAGGGCTAAGTGGATTGAACCAACTTGAGTTATATTAGTAGTTGAATATAAAAATTTTAAATAGTGGTGGTTTAGAGAAAAAAAAAGTGAATGCACTATTTGCCATACATGGTGAAAATTTAAAATATTGAATATAAAATAGTTGAAGGTCTAAACTCTTGTTAAAAGAGATTAATTTTGATATATTGAGATTATAAAAAAAATTATATTGTTATCTAATTATATCCTACAAAAATAATATTTGTATATTTTTGTTTTGTTCATCAATATATGTATCATTCAACTGTGAAAATATCATCAATCATAATGCACAAGACACACCAATGTATATATTTGCATAATTCTATCATTCTAGTGTGAAAATGATTGAGTGCACAGCCGTGACTATAACAAATTCGTTGTCTATATATTTCACAACTTCCAAATTTTAGAGTGGCCTTTATCTGAAAAATTCAATTGCATCACTAAACAAACTATGCTATTGAACCACTTGTCAACAAATGTCACTATATCAATGACGGCCCAATACTTGCATCATTGTAACCTACAAATGGTCTCAATCGGGATTCGTCCAAGACACAACTACCCGGCACTCCACCAGTTATTGGTGAGACTTAATAAAGACAAGATCATTTGACCAAAAAACACAGAGAAAAACATTATTGACCAAAACTATGAATATATATGTATTAAAAACACTTCTTATACAATACTCCTTCTTATTCGGATTAAATGTATCTTTCACATTTTAAATACATTAATAAATTAATATATCCGGACATAATTTATTTTCAGATATTATATATTTGATTTATGAATATACCTAAAAAATAAAAAAGATATTTAATTTAAAATAAAAAGAATAAAAATGAATATCGATATTTAAAATTAGAGTAAATTTTCAAATTAGTCTTTAAAAAAATGTGTGACATCAATTTGATTCTTGTGAAATTTGTTTTAATTTCACAAAATTGATCCTTGAAATAGTTGCAAAATATTGATTTGATCCTTAAAAGAAATGAATATCAATCTCTCAATGACCAACTTGATGTTTTGCGATTTTTTCAAGGGTCAATTTGGAGTCTTAGTAGATAACGTGATTATGTGACATTATTATATAATAGAACTTATCAGACACTAGTTACATTTTCTTTATATAGGATAACATTTGGGCTAAATTAAAATGAAAAATATTCTTCTGAGAATTTTTTTTGTACTTTTAATACTGTTATTTGCTCGTCACAATCCTTGATTGGCTTGAGCTTTTCTACTATGTAAAAAACAAACCTCTTTTAGTTACTAATTGAGTTTCTACTTTTAAAATTTATCTCACTAACTTACCAATTTCCAGGATGAGCATACTTTAAAATAAGTAGAACTGTAAATAAGAAACTGATGGGCTAATCCATTTGTATCATTTGATGAGGCTTATTCTCAATGAAAGCTATTGATCCAAAATAAGTCTTCTCGCACTTTACAACTATAGGGAAATCTTTAATCCTTATTCCCAACAACAACCAAATTATCGAATATGATGGAAATCATTAGCCACCAAATCATGTTACTATTCTCCATCCTACAGATTTATTGTTACGTGAATAATAAATATTATATATTTAACATAAATTTTAAATTTACAAATATTTTTCTATTTTTATATTCCACATTAGACGTGGAAATAACTGACTAGGAAATAGAGAAAAGAACACGATTTAGGGAACGTTTGAATTGGAGGATGGATAATAATTACCATTGTTTGGATATTTTTAATTTTATCCATTCCACTCAATTTGAGAAATAAAATTTGACAAATCCAAATAATTCAACAAATTAAAATACCACTTTGTTTTGCTCCGACTAACTTCACCACTCCAAACGTTCCTTGAAGATATGTTTAGATTAATGGAGTTGGTTGTCCATATGAAAATTTAAGTTCAATTGTTTAGATTTGTAAAATTTGAATGAAATAGAGCGAAAATGGATAAACTCAAATAATTTCATCAAATTATATTTATTAATTCTCTCAAATTTATTCAAATTAGATGAAATAAGATAAAATAAAAAATACCAAACAATAAAATAGAATAATATTACGTTCTACTCCCCTCCACTTTATTCTATTTTTCTCCGTTTCCTTCCGTTCCACCGAATTCCATGTATCCAAACCTGATCGACCAAACGATACTTCCCATTCCTCCATCTGTTGCACTTTCTAAACGGAAAGCACACACTCTCTTCCGCAAATTCCCCTTTCCCTCTCAAAACACGCCCAATCACAAACACCACCACCACCACCACCAATGTCTTCTTCCCAATCTCCACCACCACTACAACCACAACCACAACCACACCCTCACCCCAACCCACCGAAACCCAAACAACAACACAGAGACTTCCTCACCCACCTCGAATCCTACCTCTCCAAACGTGACGGCGTCGACAAGCTCCTCAAGATCTCCCGCTACACCACAAAACTCCTCCTATCCACTTCCCTCATCCCAACCCAAACGCAACCCAACCTCCACCACCGCCTCAAGACCTTCGAATCAAGCGTCGGTCTCAGCCGCAAAGCCTTCCGCCTCGGCAAATTCGTCCAAGACCTCAACGCCCTCCGAACCCTAACCCCACCGCGCGTGAAATCCAATCCCGATCTCGATTTCGTACTCTCCGTAATCGCCTACGGCGGCGAGGGGCTCTACTACTTCGTGGAGCAGTTCGTGTGGCTCGCGAAATCGGGCTTGATCGATCCGAAACGGAGCCGTATCTTGCAGAAGATAAGCGCGTGGTGCGAATTCGCAGGGTATTTCGGGAGCGTGGCGTTGAAGATTAGGGATTTGAAGGTCATTGGTGAGGATGAGGAGTGCTTGAGATCGAGCGTTGAGATTGCGGCGTTGAGAGGGATTGGGTGTGAGGAAGAGGAAGAGAGGTTGAGGAAAGTGAGGGAGAAGAAGGTTATGAAGAGGTTATCGATTGTTCAGGATTTGGCTGATTCGGTCATGGCCTTGGATGATATGGTTGATGGGAAGGGACCGTTCTCAAGGCCGGCTTTGATGGCTTGTGCTGGGTTGTTGTCTGCTATGATTAGCACTCACAAGAATTGGAAGTCTTGCTGAGTGTTTTCGGCGAGTGGGCTCGGAGAAATTCTTGCATGCTACTGGAGCAGCAGCATTAAGGTGGATTGTGCCCTGCTACATGATGGAGTGACAAGTTCAAGTAGTTGTAGGGCCCACTTTTTTATTTGAAATGTCACTCCATTAGAGAAATTCTTAGATGCTCTTGGGTCGCCACGTGAATATGCTTCGTATCCACTACCAAGCTGGGTTCTAGCTAAAATGTCATTTTGTTAGTCGACATGGAGTATATCAATGTGGTGCCCCCGTATATCTAAGAATTTCTCCGCTTCATAATGGGGTATGATACAATTCACTGGGGGCTATGACCATGCAAGTATTTCTTGTGAACTCACAGTCGTAAGCTTTGGAGGGTGGTTGGAGTTTTTTGGCAGAATTAAGTTGTCAGAATAATGCGATATGGTTATTGTTGGTTGGGTTTGTTTGGGATCACACGTGAAAATCTATGAGGTATATGCTTTCCAGGTGAAGGTTGCTTGCTTGGTTTCTCTGCATTCAATTTAGAAAGGGAGCAAAACCCTGGGGGCTTCTTTGTAGAATGAAACTTTTAGGGCGTGATTGGATTAGCTTATTGGATTAGCTTATTTTAGGTTCAAAATATATTATAATCAGAAGTTTAGTGACATATTTTGGAAAAGAAAAGGAAAAAAAAAAAAAAACCCATTATTTAACTGAGATACTCTGTAGCCAGACATGTGACATGCTTTTTAGTCTCATTGGCAGCTCATTTGAGCTGAAATTGTTGGGACACTTTGTGGTCTCACCAAAAAAGAAATAAATTGTCCGTAATTCCATTCTTTGCAGTGGTTTCTTTTTGCAGAGTTTTCTTTGTAAAGATTTATTGTGCTTTACATGTTGTTATCGAGATAATTTTGCAGATAGATAGACTTGCATTATCTTTTAAATCTTTGTCTCGTGCTATATGGATGTGGATTTCTGTTGAGACCTTAGAATGAATCCAAGATGGAATGATTAGAGGGACACAACTCACAAGGTATAGCATGATGAGCTGAAATGCGGAGAAGACCCTACGCTATCCACCAAAAAGAAATAAATTGTCCATAATTCTATCCTTTGTAATGGTGTATTTTTGCAGGATTTTCTTTGTTGTGGTTTGTCATACTTAGCATACTGTGATTGAGACAATGTTGCAAATTGCAAGTCTTGCATCATTTTGTATGGCTTAGATTAGATATATATATATATATATATATATATAGCATCGAAACTGCGTCGTGTTATGTGGTCTATTTGTGGATTTCTGTTGAGAGCTCAAAGTGATTGTATTGATGTTAGTTAGTATGGGGTTGTATTGCTCTAAGAAATTGGAAGAGGATTATATTATGATGCCTGGCTGATTTATCATGATTCTTTCATGTAAGGATAACATCGTGTACCTTTTTTATGCTCGAGGCAACTCCCTTCTTGCTTCTCGGATGAATGGTTACTAACAAAAACATTGCTTTTATCCCTCTCTACAGATTAGTTGCATCTTATTCTCAGCTATATTGTGTTTCTTTGTTGTGTTACAAGATAAATTCAAGAATGCACTTAAACATATTCCGAACTAACTAGTCAACTAACTCTCTCTGCTTACTACTTATCAAGTTATAATACAAATAAGTGAAAACAAATCTATAAAATTTCTAAAATCGTAGCTTATTGATTGTGCTTGTAAAATTATATTCCTGTTTTGCTCATTAGATTGTATCATATTTGGGTTGGCTCAACTGAGGTTGTTTATATCTAAGGATTTAATTTATTCTCTACATATAGAGATGCCAAGTTGGAGGTGTTGTGGATGAGAGGGTTAGAGTTTTCATTTTTCAGTCCCATGCTTGTTCTGTTTTAGAGAAGGTGAGACTTCATGCTACATCTTTATCCTATCCTGATAGGAAGTCTGGTACACCGTGCCACCTTTATCCTTCTTTTTTGGAATTAAAACTTGAAGCAGTATTTTGGTTTAAAAACCTTGGAGCATTCCATTACAGTTACAGACATGTCTGTGTACCAGTTAAAATCTTACAATGGAGTATTTGGATATGCTACATGGTGCCGATATCAGCCCAGTTGTTACTATTGTAGAAATTCAGAATTTTACTAATGTAATTCGGGATGTTGAATGGCATAAGCTTTGGCGTGTTAAGAGGTGTTATTCATCAATTATCACATAGACATTAGGCAGAGTTTGATTTAGAAGGGAAAGAGAGAAAGAAAAGATTTATGGGGTTTGAATGTGTGTATATTTTATTTTTAAAAAAGGAAGGTGTGTGAGAATTTTTACTAATCTCTCAAAATCCTCTAAAATTTTTATTTTGTAGTTCTCCCAATTTGGACATTTTAAATTGATTATTATTTAATTTACTATATTATTTCTATTAAAATATTAAAATATTATTTATATCAATTTATTTAAATTTAAAATTAACTTGTTATTTCCTTCATGATTTCATCTTATAAAGCATATTATTAACATTTTAAAATCTCTTTATATAAAGCATTTTAAATGTTATTAACTGACAAAAATGTTAATATCTTATATAAAGCATATCAATTTGTTTTTTAGACTCTTTTTAAAACTAATATTAATGTAAAACATATTAATTATATTAAATTAAATTAATAAAGGATAAAATTATAAGAATATATTATAAGTCTTTTATTTTCTTTCTCTGTCAATTTTAAATTTATGAATAAAATTGGTTAAAACCCATTAAAATCGCTCATTTCCCTTTCTTTAATTTTCCTTTGATAATTTTTCTTTCATTTTCCTCATGACTCGTGAATATACCCTTAAAGTCAAGTTGATCAACGTTAATTATTATCTTTGCTAGAGTGCTTGTCTCTGTTGTTGGTGATCCTAATGTATTCGTGTAAACAAATTTTTCTTTGGTGATTGTTTTCGTGGACTGTTGCTTGGAAGAATTTGAAATAGGACAATAATATCCTACTGTTTTTCGTTGTTTTCCCCTTAATAGTTTGTGCTACACTTATATGGCTATTAATTATTCATGGAACAAATATTTATATTGATTCCTCACAAATATATGTTAGTCCGTCGCAATGTAAAAAAGAAGATTAATTAAAATATTAAAAGTTGAGCATAATTTTGATCAATACTTAATGTAAATTAATTTTATATTAGTATTTAATAAAAATCATAAAAATTGTTGTCATCTATTTCAAAAGGTCTTGATTTTTTGTGATGTGTATGAAAAGAGGTTTATAGTCAGAAGTTTATTCATTTGAGGGAGTGAAGGGGTTAGTTATCAATATTAGTTATAAACTTATAATCCATCTTGAGAAATGAAGAAAAAAAGACTTTTTAAAAAATAAATCTGCTTAAGTGTTCCACATGATATGAAAATTAAGATATATTTAAAGAATTTAATTTTTGGTTTAGGAATTAACATTGTTTTCATTAAAAAAGGGATCGAAATTAGCAGAAGTGATTAGAAAGGAAAGGAAGGCAAGGAAATTATATATACGTTATGAGAATGAAATGAAAACAAACTAATAAGTTATATGATTTTCGTCTTCTAGTGTCCGTGTTTTTTCTCAGAGAGATTTGGATTACGGAAGACATTTTATAAGCTGAAAATGATGTTGATGCTTATTTCTATCACCTTTTGCAACTAGGTGATTGCATTTGTCGACAGTGTATCCAATAATTTAGGAATTATAAGACTATTTAATTTGAGTTAGTTTATCAACGCTAATAGAAATTAGCTTATACGGTCTATATTTAGCTCATTTTCACCATGACTTAGGTTTGATTCTTAGATTCTCCCATTTTTCATGTTTTTACATTATCATGGATCATTTGATCTGAGTCAGGAGGCATGTGCTGCCCTGAATTGGGAGGAATTTTCCGTCAATCCAACTTTTCATTAATAAGAAAAAAGAGCTGTTTTTTCAACTTAAATTTTACCCCAAAAATATGTGTCATATTATTTTTAGCAATGGAGAGTTTAATTTTTTTTTATTTTTTTTATCTTCTAAACTTAAGATTTGGACTTCGGGCGATCTCTTGACTCAATGTGCCTATTTAATTTTCAACTCAAAATAAAGTAAGATATTACTTTATTTTTTGTTTTTGCTTTCGTTGCGAAAATCAGCTATTTGAACAAAGGTTCATGCTGGGAAATTTTAATGGACCCAAATCTAATTAAAAAAAATGACCTGTAATGAAAAATGTTTAGCTGATATACTTCTCTCATCGCCGATTAAATTAAATTAAAAAAATTCACATAAAAAAAAGTTAAATAAAATAATTATCCAACAAGTGAAAAAAGAAAAAAAAAAACTGAAGGCGAACGTGAATCCTTCCTCTGCAAAGATCAACGACAACCCAAAAAAAAAAAAAATCCGTTCAGTTTTCTTTCTTCCCAAACACCCTCAAAATGACGGAAAATTTACTTTCCGTTCAGGAAATGAATGATTGAATGCATGAATGAATGAATGTTTAACGTTTCAATCAAAACTAAGCTCCGAAAAAGAAAAACGATGATGGAGTCAGAAATGAAGGACCTTAATCCGAGACCTCCGAATCATCATCATCATCAGCAGCAACAACCACCACCCGAACTGATCACCCGCGACGATCGCCCTCTCCTCAAGTCCCTCTCCACCGGCTCCATCTCCGTCTCCACCACCTCCTCCTCCTTCTCCTCCAACAACCTCGGAGACATCGAGAAGAAATTCGCGGCGTTCGTTCGCCGCGACAATTACGGATCAATGGGACGCGGCGAGCTCGCGACGAGGGAGAAGGTGCTCCTAGGGCTCGCGCTCATGACGCTGGTGCCTGTTAGGGTTGTTGCGGCGATCGCGATTTTGGTGTGTTACTATTTGATTTGTAGGGTTTGCACGATGTTCTCGAAGAAGAATGAAGGAGTGGTGGTGGTGGGGGAGAAGGAGGAGGAAGAAGAAGAGGATTTCGCGCACTTGGTTGGGTGGAGGAGGATCGTGATTGTTCAGTGCGGGAGAGCGCTTTCGAGGTTGATGCTGTTCGTTCTAGGGTTTTATTGGATCACGAATTCGCATAGGGTTCCTCATCATGTGATTGATAAAGCTGCGCCCAGTGAGGTAGGTACATACTTTGGTGTTGGAAAATAGAAAATTAAAGAAGCATGTGAATTTGGATTCATGTGTGGTTTTAACTGTGGATATATATAATACTGTTATGATGTTGTTTTGGGTTTGAATGTGGGATTTGATTCTAATTACGATTGTTGCATGTCATTTGGGTTGGCATAGGAGCCCTTGTAATGATAGTAATGTTTGGCGTATAGCAAAGTTGCACATCAATATTACATCAACACTCACCATGTTCTTTGTCTTTTAGTGCGTCAATAATGAACATTATTTGTTGAAATGATGAGTAGCAAATGTGATTCACTTAGGAAGGAGTTATGTTATATGTATTTTCCATGGGATATTAGGACTATGTTCAATAGTACGATCACAATTGGCTTTTTTTTTAAGAAAATTATTTTTTGTTTAGAGAAGTTTTCTTAAACATGGAAAATTCAGGAAATTTTGGGATAGACACAATTCTAACAAGCTATGTCTATACACACTCACAAAAAAATTTGTGGAGCCAACAACTATGTGAGTAGTGTATCTGGTAATGATTAGATCACTTTTATTGAGTGTGTCTAAGTATAAAACGTTAATTATATCTATACAACAATTCTTACATGTTCATGAAGTAACTGTTGATGGATTGTACTCTAATAATTAACTAGGTGGCATTTTAGATAGAAGTGTGGGTCCTAATACTGACTAAAGTTAAAATGTCACACTGCTGTTTGGTAGAATATTGATTGAAAGTGGGTCTCACGCCAATTTTTTTTTTTAATAAATCTATCAGTGTTGGCTTTGATCCATATCATAAAGATTCGATAAAAAAATTTACATTGATTGTTAACAGCTTAACACAACCCTCCTCTTTTACCTGGGCTTGGGACTGACTATGTAAATGGATTCTCAATAAAGCACTGTGTAGGCTTAGTTGCTGTTGTTGAAACCTATCAGTGTTGTTGCACTTAAATAACATTACTTCGTGTTTTGAACTTTTGATGAGGAATAAAAAACACAATAAGACTTTTACTAACTAGTGACTTGTTAAAGAACTAAGAGTGGAATGTTTTTTAAGGTTGACAATGTATTGGAGACTTAAAAATCAATTTTTCAAATAAAAAACCCTTGCATTTTTAATTCCTTAATGAGTGGGCAGTGGTTAGCAAAATCTGAAAAGTAGTATTTATTAAGTTTTCAAAGAATGCAGAATAAAAAAAGAACTGATTTCCTGTTTTTTTAGAAGCAGAGTTAGAACTTAGAAGCAACTTTCAGCTACTGCTTTGATATTTTGTGTTGAAAGTAGTTTTTCTAAAAACTTAGATACAGTCCCTTACCAAAAAAAAGAGTAATGTGGTTGGTTGATTAGCACATGCCTATGTTTGAAAGAGATGTGACTTTTGTCCCATTGGAAGTTTAACAATAACATGAAGATCTTGTCGTAGAAAATGTCGTTTACTTCCGAATTATGTGTGTTTATGTTTTCCTTCGTACATTTTTTTTTTTTTTAAGGAAGGGTACTTTTTGTTTATTAAAAATATTTCTTAAGTTCGTATAGCTTATGTAAGAAAAAGTAACCCCAAAGGAGTCTGTGAACTTTAAATCACAAGGCAGAATCAACTTATTATGCAAGTTTCAAAAAACAACATAGAAAGAAGACAACTGGTTTTTTTATTTCTTTTGAGGAGGAATTTAGAATTAACCCTTAAGGCCTTAACTTTAAAGTTTCGTATTTTAAAAGTTCACTTTTTAAGAAGCTTATCTAATCGCTGTCGATGTATTTTTCATTATCAATTAAAAGGGTATTGTGGTTGGTTGATTAGCACATGCCAATGAATGAAAGTGATGTGAATTCTGTCCCAAGGGAAGTGTAACAAGGAGATGACAATCTTGTCCCTTCTCAAAAATTTATTTACTTTATTTTTCCTTTCTGATTTTTTATGTATCTTTTGGTGTACCTACTGAGAAACAGTGCGCACCGTTTACATCCTCCTTCTTGAAGGTGAAAATTAATGTGTTTGAGTAGCTATTAGATAAATTGGTTTCTTGTCATATCATTTTATTATTTTGTCCAAGGCTCCAAGCAGTTTTTTTTCCTCCTGTTTTGGCATTTGGTTTTGCTCATACTTATTTCTTCCATCTTTTATAATGTTACAAGGAAAACAGGCAGCAGCCTGAAGAGATGGGAAGACCTGGTGTAATAATATCTAATCATGTGTCATACTTGGATATTTTGTATCACATGTCTTCTTCCTTCCCAAGTTTTGTTGCTAAGGTTTGTGATGTTGTGATGACTTTTTTCTACCCCATCAAGTTATCTTTAACACTTGTTTCATTGTTGAACTTTAGTTTTGTAACTGACGCTTCTTTTTATTTCAAATGTTTTATTTCAATCTTTGATGTCATTGATGAAGAGATCAGTGGCTAAACTTCCCCTGGTTGGTCTCATCAGGTGTGTCATCTGTTTATTGACTGCTTCATCCTTAGCTCATGGGGTGATATATATTCTTTTCTCAGTGAGAGATTGGATTTTCTTATGACTTATGATCGACATATATTTAATGAAATGGGAGTGTTGTATTTTATTTGCTTTGATGTGCATTATCTCTTCTTTATAAGTAGGAATACTCAGAATCCAGTGCTTACATGTTATTGCATGTTTTGTCACAGCAAGTGCCTTGGTTGCGTCTACGTTCAGCGGGAATCAAAGCCATCGGACGTCAAGGGTGTTTCAGGTGCATAGATTAGTGGTGTGTGTGAACCTTGCAATAATTCTGAAAAATGTGTGCAATTTAAATTAGAATCCCGTATGTTCCTCCTCCTTCTCCTTCGGTGCAGTCCTTCTCTTCATATTTTAGTGGCATTTGGGTCTGTTTTGCATCTTGAATTTTTTAACTGTTGAATAAAGCAATGTTTATCTATCACACATTGCTTGATTTTTGTTGGACTAGTGGGCTTGTTGGTTCATCCTTAATAGCTTGTTTTTGGGGTGCAAATTTGCAACAGAGATTGATATATTTGGATTGCACTTTCATTTGGGTTCTTAATATTATTTGCTGTAGTATTTGAATTTCCCTTATGGCTTCTAGATATATGCTCTATTTATTTTTCCTGTTTAGAGGTGTTCCATTTGTCTTCCTACTATGCATGTTCATGTGTACTATTTAGCTAAACTGCTAAGCTAGGATCATAGTGTGCTGTTGAAATATGAATGTTGCAACTTGTGGCTAGATTTGATATTTTTTCTGATTATTCTATGCTATGTATTGGTCTATAAAATGACTAAAATTTGTAATAAAACTAAACTTTGGACTTCTTCCCTGCAGCTATTGTAACTGAAAGAATTAAAGAAGCTCATCGGAATAATTCTGCTCCAATAATGATGCTATTTCCAGGTTATCATCCTTTTTAACTTAATTTCTCTGTGGGTGGGCTGCTGGGAAGGGAATACAAATCATCCTCTTGATTTTGTCATTGTTATTTATGTCACTTTTGCTTGATTTCATATTCGTTGTTCATATTGTGTGGTGTTTGTCACTTTCCAACTGAAAATTTCTTTTGAAAGGATTTTTCAACATTTTATTTTATTTTATCTTTTCAGTGTCTTTTAAACCTCAAGATTCATTTGTTAAGTTCTCTTTACATTACATAATCTTTCATATATCTGTATCTTCAAATATCGCTCTATTCCTTAGATTTCTTGACTCTTATTAACTTATTCTGCTTAACTAGCTGGTGAAGTTTTTGGTATTGATATCAGCAGTAAAATGTCCTATCCTATTTAATATTTATTTCTTTCCTCATTTTATGATTCCTTTTTTATTTTTTTTAACATTGAAGTGTGTATCTGTTAGTGAAATATGGTCAGTGGTCTAGACAATCTTATTCATGCATATCGATATTCTTTTCATTGCTTCATTTCATGATATTGGGTATTCTACAGAAGGTACAACCACGAATGGAGAATTTCTCTTGCCATTCAAGACTGGTGGTTTTTTGGCAAGTGCACCAGTGCTTCCTGTGCTTTTAAGTTACCATTACCAGAGGTTTAGTCCTGCTTGGGATTCAATATCTGGGGTAAGCATTTTTAGAGTGTTAAGAGTTTCCTGGTTCACTGAATTTTGATAATAAAAGCTATTTTATTAGTACCGAACACCCTAGCTGCTGTGTTGAGAAGTTACCTCTCTCTTAAACCCTTCTTTTATTGAAGCTTGATATCTTTTAAGAACTAAGGGAGCCAGTGGATGTGTAAACTCTTTACACTTGGGCTTCATGTTGGGGCTGGGAATGGTCAATGCGTAGTGCAGATGAAAAGTCAGCTAAATCATTTGCTTACTAATTGTGTATAATGTAACAATGGGGAATGGATTTTCTCATGTGAAAATTTCACATGACTTTGTCATGTGTAATCTCTTACCATTGATTTAAAAAGTGAGACTTGACATATGACATGACACGAGAATTAATGATAAAAGATCACATATAATAAGTTCATATGAAATTTTTACATAAAAGAATCCATTTCCTATAAGACGTGGTTGGTTCATTAGGACTAGTGGAGACCAGCCTATGCCATTAGTATGCAGTGCCTACCATCTGGGAGAAACAAATCTTTCTTGCTTACAATTGATTCTTCTGAAAAAATTGTTACAGATTTCCAATACCGAGCTCATAAATGTTTTCTTTTGGAAGACTGCCCTATCCCTTAGCAACATTTTTTTCAAAAAACCAAGGAAATTGATTTCTGTATATGTTGGCAGGTGCGCCATGTGATTTTTCTTCTCTGTCAGTTTGTAAATTATATGGAGGTGACACATTTACCTACTTACTATCCCTCACAGCAGGAGAAGGATGATCCCAAACTATATGCAAATAATGTTAGACGGTTGATGGCTAGTGAGGTATGTCCTTTAACAATGGATATGTACTATGAAAGCTACATCCTAACAGGTTTCTACTTTCCACCATAAAGCTGTTAGGCAGGATATGGGTGTTGTAATCTATAGAAGGAATCAATCCTATATGTGTGTATAAATTTACACCAATGTATTACACTACTTAATAAAAGACTAAGTACCAATTATGGTCCATCAACAATATGTGGGAAGAAATTAATCCCTCAAAATTTAAAAGTTTTAAATTGGTCCATCACAATTTTAAAAAAGGACAAACTAGTCCCTGCATATTGGGCCATACAGTTAAAAAATCACTGTACAAAAGGATCAATTTGTCTCATTTTTTGAATTGTGAGAGATAATTTGAGATTTTTAAATTATGAGTGACTAATTTGTTTCTTGATATATTTTTGATGGACCAATATGGGTATTTTGTCTTTTTTATGGCAATTTTTGTTAATCCATGCATCACAAGTTTTTAGCATCCAATATATTAACTATTTTGCGGAGGCAGTGGTTACTTCTAGGGCAAATGGAGTAAAATTTATCATTAATGCTAGCTTGACATTGTTTATATGTTTTGCTTGCAGGGTAGTTTAGTATTTTCAGATATTGGGCTAGCTGAAAAACGAATATATCAGGCTGCTCTCAATGGTAATAGTAGATTGCCTAGTGTTTTGCATCAGAAAGACAATTGATAACTTCATGGCCTCGGTTTCAATTGAATTTCAAAATGATATGTATTTCCCGTAGAGTTTCAGACTTAGTATCTGTTTCGTCTATCTCATTTTATGTGATAACTATATTCACAAGAATTAAAAACTCAAACTCAAGGCTAATTATGAAATATTTTTACTAAAATATCCTTTCTCAGATTTTAACATCTAATTAATGTCTCTACATTTCTTGATTTTTTAGAAGCTTAGAATATCAATATTGTGAAAGTTAAAATTGGAAACTGAACATGTGATAATGACAAGTATTATAAACAAACAATATTTTTCCAAAATAACAGATAAAATGAAATGAAGGTAGTATTTACAAATGGATAGCTTCGATGAGGGGTGTTTATAGAACAAAAAAAAGATTAGATTCCTTATATTCATTTCATCTCATTCTCAAATAAATGATGATATGCGGACATTTTTCTTGAGATAAATATATACTTTTAATTTTGAAGTTACTAATATCAAGAAAAATGGTCACATGTCCTCACTTGAATTGAGAATTTGATTTAATGAATACAAGGATCTTGATCTAAATCTTTTTAATGAATATAAATACCTTGGTATAATTCTTATCCTCATTTATAATGTTAATGCGAATTGTGTTACTTTAATTAATGCGTGACCAAGTAATATGTTTTAATTAATTGCTGGTGAAACTCTTGTTATCTGTTCAACTTATGATAGTGATCTGAATCTTCTGTTTCATCTTTCTGCAGGTTTATTTTCCCAATGCTAATTTGCTTCGTGGTCTGTATATTCATTGTTGTATGGTTTGATTATGCCAGGAAAGAAAAAGTTAACATAGAAAATTCTGTACAGAGACTGCCTCTGGTTCATGGCCTGATTTTGGATGCATGCCTCTGTGGCTTCAGTGCAGTTTTCAGAGCTGAGACCTTCTGGTACTAATTTTTGGTTGGTCAATCACCAGGAGGATCCTCTATAATTGCTGATTCTGGTTATTTTATTTGTTGCTTAGGGAGATTTTTTGTGCTGCAAGTTTGTTGTAACCTATAATGATTTCAATCTTGACAAGTGCTAATCCTTGAGGTTACAAATATTTAGGAGGGGGCGCAGAGAAGCAAGTAAATATGTAAAATATTTAATTTCATTTTATGATTAATTCAAGCGATTTTTTATTTTTTATTTTATTTTCTAGTGATGAATCTTTGTCAAATCTTGCTACATCATCAATGACATGCTTGGCATATTAAGGTAAGAGAGATGTTATACAGGAAATAGACATAATGTAGATATACAATGATGGGTCCATAATCCTTTTTATTTTAACGTCTGTCACTTTTATTACTTCCTCTCTCTGTATATTCATATCGTATTTAATGCTATGTACACTAGACCTGTAGAATTAATTGCAAATACTTATTTCAATTGAAGTATTATTTCTCTGGTTTAGATGCATAGGAGATAATTTCATAAGCACAATGCTAAACAATCAGAAATTTTATTAGAATTTTATATCTAGCATGTCATGATTATTAGCCTTTAAATGAATTAATAGGTTACATCATTTTATTTCATCCGATAACCATTATGATTTCTGTCACACATTCTGTATATATTTTTCTGGTCGATAGTATTACTCTTATCATAATAGTTATAAATAGTGAAAATAGCGACCATTAGTAGGCATAATTATGTTCTGCATAAAAATGGATGCAAGATAGTAATGCAGATTGCAAGCTAATGAACATTGTAAATTGAGAATAAGCAGCCAATACAGCATAAAGCTTTCACTCGTTAGTTTCTTCTACAGCTCCAAACTAGCCATACTAATAACGACAAAAGTCACCACAATCATTAAAAAAGGACAAGAATAAAATAACAAAGGAAAATTAATTACTAAGGTATGTGCTGAAATGCAGAAACTACTTACAAAGATTACCATAGACATGAGTCACACCATCATGCATTTTCCTACATTTTTTTCAAACAATTACCTTTCTTTTAAGGAACGATTAATGGACTTCCTCAATTCCCATGATGGCCATGAAGATGACAAGCACCCTCTTATGGGTGACTGTAGAAACAGTGAAGATGTTGACAAGTGCTTTTGGCGCATTGAGATTGAGGACAAGCAATTGAAGGCACTTCTAAGCCTTCTCTTTTCACTATCATGGGGTTGGTAATTAGGATCATGCCTCACTGCAGAAGTTCTAAGTGCTTGAGGAAGAACGCAATTGCAAATTGAACCTATCACAAGGTCAACGAGGATGATATTGGTACGTGTCATAATAATATTCTTCATATGTACCAAAAAAATATTAGTATTTGTCATATATGATAGGATCACAACATAGCAATTTGATATAATATGGCCACGATTACAACAAGTCCAAATGCCACCCACATAATTAGACACTTTTTTTTTGGGTCATGTAATTATACACTTTGAAAGGAGGCACTTATGCAAGTTGTCTTGAATTTATTAGAACAGCCTAATACATGAGACTCTCCCATAATGGGTCTAGAGAGAATACATGCACGTAGATAGATTATTTCTATGATTTGAGCCTAATATGTTTGTAAGTTGGGATTTTGGAGGGGAGGGGAGGGGAGGGGGGAGTTTGTAGTATAACTTTACACTACAGGCTTTCCCCCTTCCCTTCCAAAATCCCAACTCGCAAACATATCATAAGATTTCTCGATCACAAGGCATCACAGGCGCAATTGAACCTCTCTGCTTGTAGGGGTAAAGCACCTCACCATTATGTCAAGATTTATCCTCAACTTATGTTTAATATTATTAGTTGGAAACAAAGCTACTATCACCTATGGGGATATTCCAAACCTAAATAGACAACACAAGCATAATATTCATATTAAACAACAGAAAGTTCAAGAAAAGTGTGATACGGGACATAACCACTTGCAAAGCAAGAAGTGGTATTGTTGATGCGAATTGAAGATGAAATGCAAGGCAAATACCATCATGCAGTAATGAAAATTAAAGGAGAAGCCCTGGCGTAGCATAGACAAGAGATTTTCATAAGGTCTCCAAATTGGAAGCGGGGAAAGTAGTGGATGCAGGCCAGAAGCTTTGAAGAATTTCATTATGTTAAGCCATATCAATTGGTACTTTTTGTTGAGAATTAAAATATGGAAAGGGTTACCTATTGGCTTGATCTATGTGCAGTAGTGAGAATAGTTTTCCAAATAGGTTTATCTTTTTGGTTTGACTAAAGACAGTAGAGCAGGAGGAAAAATCTCAACACCTTTCACTTGTGTGACCTCACAAGTGAAAGCAAGTGCTTATTGACCTATATATTGTAATAACTAAATCCCAAAGGAAACCATGTATTGATATATCTTAAGTGCATGCTTGTTATGAGTGGAAGGGAAAGAAACAAGTGAAAAGGAAAGAGAAGGGAGAAGTTCAAAACTACGGGTGTATTTGTTTCGAATTTTCAAAAAAATAATTATAAAACTTTAATTTTTATATATAACTGAAAAAACTGGAAATTGATTTTTTTTCAGAAGCCACTCTTTAACTTATACAAAAAAAAAAACTAAAAACTGATTTTTTTTTTTCAGATTATAATTTTCTTATAAGAATTATTCAAAATATATGAAAAGTTTTTTTTTTTGTTTTGGTGAAAAAAATGATTTTGAAGCCAAAAAAAATCCTTTCCGAACGCCTCCTAAATATCTGTCCTCAAAAACTCAGAAAATGTGGGAAGTTGGGGCATTTTAGAGGATTAGTTGTAACACCTTGATTTTGCTTCCCCTCCCTAAAAATCCCCCCAAACGCAAGAGAGGTTGCAAACAAACGCTACATTCCATTCATTAAAAAAAAACATTACAAAAGTCAACCACCATATGAGTTTAATGGGAACTGGAGAAAATACCTAGCCTGGCAAGTCTATTTACCCATGTTGGAATTGATTTCCCTGTCAACTTGTAACAAATGTCCTTGCAGAAGTGGTTGCAATTCTTAACAATTAAATGATAGGTGTCACCATTATAGCTTGCCGCCTGGCATTCCATGAACTCCCTAACCTGAACAGGATCCAAAGATGTGGTTCCTATGAATATTGACTTCCTGAACTTGAAGCCTGGACATTGCCTAGGTTCAACCTCAAAAACACCACTTGTTGGGTAGTCATGAGCTCCAAATGCATATTCTACACCATGAACTGCAAAATACAGATAATTTTCATCAGATAATATGAGTGTCCCCTCAAAACTCAATGGCTACTATTGAAAAAAAGCCAAGAGGAAGCTTTAAAACAACAACATATATAAGCCAGGAAATTATGAGCAACCAATATTCATTCTAGTACAGAATAATTTCTTTGCAGCACATTCTAGTTTGGTGCCCCCAAGTTGTCAGTATAAAAAATTTAAGTTAGAAAAAGTGCAAAGTAATAAGAGCCAATGCTAGATTGGAAAAGGGTGATGGTTGATTGATAATCATCTATTTCCTAACAAAAATGCTACATGTTAAACAGGAGATAAGCAAACCCTTCCCCCCCCCCCCAAAAACAAAAAAAAAAAAAAAAAAAAAGTGTAGAAACTTTTTATCTAGAGCATCAGGCCAGTTTAGCATTCATTTAAATCATCATTCATCACATACTACAGAAATATAGCCTTCTACAGCCATGCAAAAATACAGACATGGTATGACCACAGAGTGATCAAAGCCTATAGGCTTACCTTCAACACCAGAGTGATAGATACCAAAACCAGCCCAGTACATGTAACCATTCATTGGTGTCAAGTCATACACATTGAGATAAACTGGCGCTTTGGCAGGTCCATAGCTAGCTGAATTGACTTTGCGAAACAGAGAAAAACGGGTGGACGATGATTTTCCTTTTAAACGAAGAGGTACAATAGATTTCCATCCTTTCCTAGGCTTCAATTTCATCTTTCCCTAAAGGGAAAACCAACATAATACCTGCATTCAGCAAACATTTGAGCATGGGCATTATCTGCTAATGTTTTCATATCCAAATAATAAGAACAAAAAACAGTGTGCTGCAATAGCCATTCTTTCTTTCTATGCAAACCATAAACTTATTTGTTCATTTAAAAAATTAAACATGGTAGTTTAATGGCACAAATTTTTCAGCATGAGAGGCAGGTCCTGAGTGATAGCCTATTTCGGGGGAATAATCACTTTCTTTCCAAAAGATGTCTCAAAATTTTTTTTATTATAAACTGTATTGAATCCAAAATAAACTAATCCAAACACATTACTAGTACAAGAAATACAATTAAAGAAATTTTGAAGAATACACAATTGTTTTTAGAGGAAAAAAACCTGACAAATTGATAAAGAATTCTTAGGCTTGAAGCATACTAAACAAATGTAATATTCAATTGAACTTCACCTCTCAATTCTTTGGAATCAGTGAAGACAATTATCCACTTCTATTTTGTGTTTTTACTGTATAGCTTCTTTACCTGGAAAAAGCCACAGGGTAAACTAAATTTCCAACTATTTGGTTGTAAAATTACAGCCAAAAAAGAAATGCCAAAAAATTTCTGTTTGGTATGATAACTTGAAATGACAAGGGCACATTTAGTATGAAAACCTTTCCATGTTTTTCCCCTTATTTTAGAAGATCTTCCAACAATTTGCAATTTTTTACTATATTTTTAATTCTGAGTACAAAATACAAATAGCACCTTGGTCTGGCCACAACTAAGATGCAGAAATGAGGAGTTTTCAAACTGGTAAATAAAACAGACGGAACAGAACCTGAAGTGTTTTGATTTCTCAGAACAGTTGCAAGAAAAACCAAATTGGGTAGGGTCAAATTTGAACATATGAACAAGGGCAGCAAACTCAGAAAATGGAAACAAGAGGGTTTCCTTCAACAGATAGTCTAAGGTGAGTTTCAGATCTAACCACAACAACAATCATGTCACTGAGCTTCCAACACAAAAACTTGGTCCCCAGAGAAGGGAAAAGAAAGGAAAAGCCTCAAAAGGGTTGGTAATGCTAATGCATAGCAAGTGAATGACCATGGTTATCTCTCAAGACCAGAAACAAATATTAGTATATTACATTACAAAAAAGAAAAAGAAAATTGTTATTACAACCAAAACTCAAAGCAAACTAAGTGAGAAATTGTTTAAAAATGTAAAAGGGTATGAAAATCATAACATAACAAAACAAAAAGAGGCAATCATAAAGAGAGAGTGTGGATGGAAGGAACTTACAAGGAGAGATAGAAAGAGGGGTGCCATGAGAATGAAGAGAAGGTTAACTAAACTACTGAGTGTAGTTTTTGTTTGAGATGTGGACAGGAGTGTGTGAAGGGTGGCGTAAGAGTTAGATCACAGCAAAATATGATTAGTGTTAACACAAGTCTCTCAAACTCTCAACTCAGCTCAACTCAACTCTGTGCCATTGTCAACAAACAGACACCAACATTTAGCTAAAAAATTAACCATAAAAGAATGGTAGAATGTTGATATCTTACCCGTGAAAGGGCAACTAAGAGAAATGTTATCTAAGGCAGGCTATGCTCACAATTTGTGAGATATTACGCTACCTATATTGGGTCTAATATCTTATCTAATAATAAATTAGAGTCTATTGATTAGTATATCACAAATTATAAATATAAATAATTACTCCCGTAATTAATGATATTGTACTCAAAATTTCAGATAAGAGAACTGATAGAAAGCCATAATTTTTTGTGCATAAATTAAGTGGTAGAATGATGCGAATAAAGTGATGTTTTAGGGGAAAAAAGTGATTTTCACCTCAAAAAATCTCTAATCCAAACTTCCTCTTATAGATGAAAAATTAGGTTTTATTACTATATTTCATTCCATCACCAAAATCAAAATTTTCGCTTAAAAATTATGTTACATTACACTATTTTGGCTTTGAAGTATTTTTGTTCGCATAAATACTCTTAATTATAATGAAAAATTAGTAATGATTTGTTAAATTCTTTTTACAAATATCAGTTTAATACCTAAAGATATATGCATTAATAGTAAGAGATTTTTCCTGCATTATTGGTGAATTTGTATATAAGGAATCATGGATTAATAACTTTTTTTATTCATTAAAAACTTTAATTATATTATTTTTATAGACAAATTTACTAATAATATAATTGAAATATTCTATTATTGCAGATAAGTTTTTGGGTGTAAAATAGTATTTACCTAAACTATGTACAAAAACTATTACTTCATGCAAAATATCACACAGTAATAAGTGAATAAAACTTATTTATTTAAAAATTCACAAATATACTATATTATTTCCACATTGGATTTTACATTTTTATCAAAAAACAAAAAAAAAACAAAAAATCTGACTCTATAAAATAAGAATATGAAAACACGGCACAGCGCAACTTCCACTGTATGTGGAAGGAAAATATTATTTTAATCAATGCTCGTGCAGACACGGCAACTATATGCACGCTAGCCGAGCAGTGGTATTTTGTATATATTTTCTTATTGAATTGTTCAAATCTTAATTAAATTTTTAATTATCTCATAAAAAATTAATTTTTGAATTCAAATTAAATTGCTATAAAAGAAATAAAGTTTAATTTATATACACTGAATCATTCAATCAAATCATTTCATTTACATAAGTTCTTTAAACAGTAATGCAAGATTTAAATATTTTTACTGATATAGGACATAATTGAATGATAATGCAGAAAAGTTTTATATTATGAATGCATAGAAATTAAACTAAAAAAAATGATGAAAGTATTTATTCATCTTAGTATTTAATTTCTATACATTGAGCGTCATTTAATCATATATTAACACATTAGTAGAGATAATTAAGTTTTACATGCATTATATGAAACATCATCCAAATATATTGTTTGATTTGATAACATAATAAAAAAACTTTATATTGTTAATGCTTTAGAATTAAACTCTACGTATTAATACGAGGTATAAATATTTATAGAATTTGAATGAATATAAGATGAAAGTATGAAACTAGCCACTAAAATTAGGGCAGTAGTAAAAAGTTTGAATTATTTATATAAAGTCAGTCTCATTTCATTTAAAATTCTGATGTAATAAATATGTATATGATGATATTCTCTAGTAGTTATAAGGTTAATAAAGTTTCCATTCACATGTCAATCTTACAAGTTTAATAAAACAATTTCATTCAGCTTACTTTTAATCTTCAACTTGTTATTATAATAAATTGGATGATTTTATGTTTCATAAAGTCTTTATCAATCTCTTATTGATTATATACTTCTTTCTTTTTCCTGAACATTCAATGTCTCGGACGAAATTTAGTCAATGTTTTTTCGGCTTCTTTATCATGCATCTATTTTTAAGAAAAATATAATGTCAATTTTAAAAACTATGAAGTATGAATGATTTTTTAATCTCACCTATGATATTATAAGTAAGAGAAAGGACTGATCAAATTACAATAGTATCTCAAATATATTTGGCAAAACCTAATTCAGATAAATATGTTTTTATTATAATTGAAATTAACTAAAGAACTGGATATTTGTGGTGTTCATCCCTTTTTAAAACTTTTTCAGCTAAAATATAAGGGTCTTACTAATTAGTATATTTAAACAGTATATTTAAAGTACTAATTAGTAAAACCCAAAATAATAAAACAAGACATGTTATATTTCTATTATAATGGAAGAGCTTCACAACCACCAAATATCTTATACGACTATATAAAAATTGTCCTTTAATGAACCAAGCATATCATCACTCTGTATAGAAAAACTGCTATGAATTATCAATTCTTATATCATTTATCAGAGTTCATACATTTAATTAATTGAATTATTATTTATATACAGTGATTGTGAAACTCTAATAATGTGAAAAACTATGTTTTAATAATTGCAAATTGTAGTTATATAGTTATATATATAATGATTATAGTAAAAATATTTCTTACATTATCAATTATCTTACTAAATTAACTGAAAATGTAATTAATATGCTCAGTTATTAATACATTAATTTTTAAGGATTTTTCTTCGATACCCTATCATTTTATATTGACAGTTATAATTTAATCATTAATTATATTGATTTTAATACACTTGGTTAATGGAATATATGACTAATGTTTAGTTACAAATAATTAAAAGGTATGGATACTCTTGAATTTTATAGAGGTACAAAAAATCTTTAAGTTTTAGATGTTTAAAAAGTGTCTTATGTTAAAAAACAATTTTGTTAAATATGTGCCCTACTATTTTTTTTTCTTCTAGGGACAAACTCACTCGACAATATGCTGATATATATATATATATACACACACTATTACATTGACAGCTCCTTCCTATCAAAGTACTTCTATGGCATTACTGCATTGTTTTAGATCCCACGGGGATCTTGTGTTGTGCCTTTCCTTGTATTTTCCTTACCGAGGCAAATTTTTCTTTTCATTGCACTCTTCAATTTTGGTTGGATTCTCGTGTTTACAGGTGCAAAAAATACACTATAACACATCCCATCAATGCATGTATGATGCAAGAGTTCACAATTCTGAATTATATATTCATAAAATAATGAAGGGTTGGGTTGGGTACCTTGGTTATGTATTGCATCTAAAAGTGCTCAACAATATCCCAATTCGTCGGTAGCATTAATGATAGCCAACTGAGCTACTAAAATTATGCCTACAAATTCAACGAGGAAGTAATAATTTAGTCAACAATGACTCTTATATTTCAAGTTGTGCATAGATTCCAGAATCAAACCCATAATACATTAATAATGCAAATGGACCACTTGTATTCTCCATTCATAGGCAAAAGGGACCCACGTTATTGCTAGCTACAGCTAGTAATGTAATTTTTCCCGATACATTTATTTATTTTTTCCACATAAATTTAGGATTAGAGCACAGCGCCCCCACGTTAAGATAAGGAAAGTCTAATCTCAAATGATATTTACATATAAACTTACATATACGTTACCCCAAGAAGAGGGGTGAGAATTCAAATTTATGATCTGTCAAATGCGAAATCTTGCCATACCCCATTTGATTAATCCCTCGAAATTTCAGTACTCTTCTTTTATATGAGAGTATGGTACAGATGATTAATAACTTTTTGCTTTTTTAGTGATGACAATATAGTTTTGATTCACAGTAAACCCAACACATGACATTATATCAATTCAAAACACAATTTAAATTAAGTTATAAATATATAAATATTATAAAAGTCCTAGTTATATTATATTACATGTAGAATTTATCATTAACTCGAGTATATATCATTAACTTCCTATCACATATGCTGTCAACATATGAAATTTAAAATGATAAATTAAATCCATACTTAAGATAGATTGGTATGTGGGTAAACTATAACCGCAAACTAGTAAAAAGTAACTGTAACATCTTGAAAATAGGGGGATTGAATGTGTATATATATTGCTAGAAGTTATTTTTTTCAAAGGAAAAATCTAGAGAGAAACAAATGGGACAGAAGAAACATTGAAGGGGTCCCAATTCCAAGCATGATATATCAAGCTCCAGTTGCTAGAAATACCGTGAGTCAGTATGAGCACGTGAGTGACTGGGGACATGACCTTGTTCAAGGTGGAAAGTTGAACCATGGCAGTGGTAGGACCTCATGGTACTGCAACCAACGACAAATGGTTCCCAAACAAGTAAAAGGAAACCAAGAGTAAAGTTTTGGGTTCAACTATTATGAATGAAAAAAATTACTGCTAAAGCAATTTACTTTTAAAATAAACTAATTCAACTCGAGATAAATTAGTTATGATTCAATGAACTTGAGTTTAGAGCACAAAAAAAAAAAAAGAGTATTGTGACATAAATTAAAGAGAAATTTTTACATACTCGTACAATGGTCGCGTTTAAAATGTTCCGATGCAAATTCGGAATATTTAATGTGCCATGCATGGTAACCATACATTTAAAATGGCTCTAGATTGAAGGGTTATTAGAACATGCAACTCCTCTGTTATAGTCATCTGCTAGCTAGAGTGCTAATTACTCCAACAAGTAGTAGGTATTTATTTTTATATAAATTTGAAAATAAAAACAAAGCTCATGTGATTTTCCATATATATTTTTTGATAGATGTGATTTTCGATATTGAACCTTAATCTTAACACCTTCATAAATCCCAATCTTGCTTTTGAAATATTATATATGTGATGTCAACTTTGCTATTCCAATACCCAATATTCTCAAATACCCAAATACCCTACTCAAAAAACATATGGGTCTCACTACTTATTTTTCCCAACTTATTTTTTTTCCATTATTCCTCTCACATCCACATGGTGTAATTTGTTTCAAATATTATTAGTAATTGATAAATAAGATTTTGTCTTGATAACAATAATTAGGATTTAATTAGAATACACTGATAGTGTAAAAAAATTTATATATTTCTAATCATGTAATGTCACATAAGGAAATATGGTTACTTTTTAACCATATTACTTGAAAAGTCATATAAAATTAGAGATCTGATTGGATGATAGTGTAAAAGAATTTTACACTCTCAATGTATTAAAATTAAACTCTAGTAATTAATAAATAGTAATAAATAAATAATTACGGTATTTTTAATGTGAAAATAATTATAATTAAATTATACATAGGTAATAGTTATTTATAAATAATTAATAAATAAATATGTTAAGTACCAATGAATTGTTAGATCAAGTGGAACATAATTGAGCTCTTTAAACATGTAGTTATGAGTTCTACCATGAGATTCACATATATGAAAAAAAAAACCCACTAGTGGAAGTTGGAAGAGGAGCTGGTTTAGAAGCATAACCATGCTCTAAAAGATTAGTATCTCATATGACATGTGAAGGGATATTCTAGGAAAATGATATATATATATATATGCCATAAATTTAAATAATTTATACAAAAAACTTGAATATGTTTATAGACTTTGAAAAATGGCAAATTTCAATTTTAGTTTTTGAAAATTTTCATTTAGTTTGATTCAAACATCTTTAAAATTGTTTGATTATAGTTTCTATCACGCATGATTACTGTTTGTCGTGTATGATTAAATGACTTGATTGTTTATTAATTAGTTCAATATTTTACATAAATAAGCTAATGGCTAAAATATTAAAATCAAACAATTTTAAAATGTTTGGATAGAAACAAACAAAAAATTTTTCAAGGCCAAAATCAAAATTCACTTAATTTTTAAGAACAACAAACATATTTAAGCCTTTACAAAATTAGTGTTTCAATGTAACCTTCATTTTTTGTCAAAATTCTTAAAAGTTGGAAGCACAAGATTTGAAAATGAGTTTAATTTAAATACCTAGACAATATAAAAGAAAATTTATAATCTCATCTAATTATATGATTTTATTTATAAAATTTTCAAAATAACAAATGATTGAATCTAATTATTTTACTAATATGACAATACGTAATTCATGGTTGAATGCTTGTATAAATTTTATACTCTAGTGTATATAAATTAAATTGTTTTAATTAAAATTTAAAAAATCAAGTAAAATATATATTTGTAATTTTTGGCACGTTATATTATAATAAATATTCACGCTAAAATATATATAATTAAGAAATAATATTTAATGTTAGTTAAATTTAAATATGTAATAAATATTTTGAATCACTGCATGTACATTTAAAAAAATTTTAAATAGAATAATTTATTTATAAATTTATAAATACATGATTAATAAAAGCAATTGATATCAAACGAGAATAACTTTGGAAATGCTTAAAGTCCACAGTTTATGGAATCAGGCATATACATTAGTCTTTTTCCATTTCACTGACTTATTAAAACTGGCTGGAACAGGTTGTATGGGTGTGGCATATTGAATGTTCCAAATTTAGATCGGAACATTTTAAACGCGACCCTTGTATAATGTCTGATAGATGGTGTTTATATTAGATAAAAGAATGATATTTTAGTTGGGACTTACTTTTAACTTATACTTTTATATAAAATGTAATTGTGCTATGAGGTAAGCACGTGGACTTGATACTCCTTTAACATGTAAGAATTGATGATAGGTTAGCTTTGAAACACAAATACTGATACAGACATGAATACGAGAACATATTAAACTAAAAAATTATAGGATACGGACACGGCATATATATATATAATTTTTTATTTTATTATATGATTTTTTTTGTAAATTTTTTTATCGTGTTTGGTGCATGTTCAAACTCTAAAAAATTATTTTTTTAATTGGACGCGTCAGATACATGTCCAACACGTGTTGTGTGGGTGTTGTATCGATATCCGACATGTGTAAACACTACCAAGTCAGTGTGTCCGTGCTTCTTAGTAGGTTAGTTTCTTGTGGAGGCCGTGATAGCTGGAGGTGGTATGGCAATGAGCCAAAATCAGTGTGCAACCAAAAGCAGCAAGTATTATTGTCCTTCAAACTTATATGGACCTCTTCCATCCTCTATATGTATAATTTTGGGGGGTTAGTCCCACACAACATGCTCATTTTGGAATAGAATAATGTTATATGTACAATAAAATTGTATAATAAATATATATTATACATCTTATCACTATTAGATATGATTAATGATCTTCACTTATTTCACTCACTCATCACATCTAATAATAGTGATAACATATGTGATATACATTTGTTATGCAATTTTGTTATACACATAACATTACTCTTTGAAATAATATCGTGTATAAGTGCTGTGACCGGCAAAAACTTGCACTTATGTGACCCACAAACACGTAATAAGTGGTGAAGAAATTCTTAGCTAGTCACAGTCTATTAAATCATCACCTAAGTGCTCAGATTGGTGTTTAACACATGTAGAAGTATCTTTTGATGAGAGGCGCACTTTTATTATAGTCCCTATCACCTAAGACATATCAAATGACGATTTATATGTGTATAACATACTATATTTAACTAATAATTACTCTTCAAGTTGTGCTACATAGGAGAGTGTTTTCCTGATTCCTTTCAAAGTAAATAATGAAATACTTTTACACTTTTTTGGCATTGGTTAGATGCATTTTTTATTCAATAATAAAATGATATTTCAGGTTTGCATTGACGTTTATTTTTAAGTGAAATGTTAATCTATTATTAAGTATAGAGCACATCAGTCATTTAAAGCATGCAAGTATTTTTCCACATTAAATAAGCGTATTTTTAATCCCCCAATAGTTGCACCTACATTTTTTATCCATCAATTTTTTTCTTCTTCTTGGGGTCCTTTACAAGTATGCCCAATCTTATTTTGGTTCATAGTGAGTGACTTAGATTGAAATGTTGAATGAAGGACTGATAGTAAAGTAAGTACACATTTGAGAGACCAAAATTGATTCAAGAAAATGTCCACACAACTGTCATCCAACTCCAATCATAATGTAAGACTACAATTAAAAAGAAAAGAAAGTACAGTTTTTGAGTGACTAAAATAAAAGAGAATAACTCCAAGGCACGAAAATGAAAATACTTGGCTCATCTTCATTATTGCTCATCATAATGAATGTTCTGTTTTGTTTTCAAAAGCCAGATGCAAGTCATCCGGAACATAGTTGCTAGCTTATCCTTACCTGAACTCCGAAAGTTCCTCAAAGTCAAAAGACAAGAGCTGAATATAACCTTCACATAACCAACTTAGGGGACATCAAATTCAATTCAGACTGTAACATGTTTCACCGTGCAAGAAAGAGTCAAAGTGGTTAGTATAACCAAGCCTGTTGTACAATAAGTGCTTGAAGTAGCTGTGCTTGCAGTAATTAAACCCATCAAAAGGAGACGATGTAACAGTGTAGAAGCTTATTATAAAGGACTTGGTTAATTAAATTCTGTAACACGCTTCTGTCTTTAAGTCTAGAATGGATCTTCTCATATCAAAATTTGATATAACGAGGTCATGCATGATCCCTTATGTTTAAATCTTTTATGTTGCAATGTCTTGTCTAAATCACCTTTAAAATCAATAATAAAATATCACACATAATGACATGTTTAAATCTTTTATGTCGCATGTCTTGTCCGACTCCACCTTTGAAATCAATGATAAAATATCACACATGACCTCGTCATGTGAAATTTTAAGCAAAATTAGTTCTCCCTTATCTCATATATTTAGCGTATGTTTGGTTTGCAAAGGTAATAGGTAAATCTTGACTTCCAATGCATTTTGAAGGGAAGGAAGAATGTTGCTCCTTTCTAGAAATTGCCCGTTGGAATTCAACAAAATCTAATCCAAATACACCGCTAATGGGTGAGCTAACAATTACTCTATCTATTTTATAATAAATGTCTCTTTCACTTTCTTAATATATTCATAAATCAATATCTTTTTATTTATAAATGTACCACAAAAGTAAACAAGACATTTACTAAAAGACAGAGGGAGTAGCCAATAAGAGTTCGATCAAATAGGATCACTATGATCCAAAAGTTACGACATATTTTACTTACTAATTATCAATGTTTAACTCTCTTGGCAATATGTTTGATTTGACTGTCGCTATATGAGTCTTACTAAGATAGGATGCTAATCCCCAACTAACATAATTTATCAAAGATATTTAGATGTACATTGTATGGTGAAAATTGGCCGCCTAAACAAAATTAGGAATATCTTAAATCTTGCTTAGATTTTACTAGCTCCAAACCAGCTTAATTTTTCATGTTTGCTGTATTAATGAATGTATTGCAATGTATTTCACATCTAGTTTCATCTTTCATGCTCCATCATGTAAGTGCTATACATTAGATGACAGAACATTCATCTTTCAAATTACAATGTAAGTGTTTAATGATATATATTAACAGTACAAAAGGGTCTCAAAAAGAGTGAGCTAAGGGCAGTGATACAAAGAGAGCAAGGTGATAGGCATAGACTACAGCTTGAAGATTCCTTGCTAGCATTGACTTTACCAAAATCTAGCTATACTATACTAAACTTGACTAAGCTTGATATTCTACCATTGCAATTCACACAGCATACTTACCATGCTATAGAAATATTAAGCAATAAAATGTTTACTAATGTGTTGGGACAAAAAACTGATTCAGACTCGTGTTTATATACATCTAAGAAATGAAAACTGGATATTTATGGGATCGATCATTATTAACATTCTATTAGAATGAAAGTAGCTACAGCAACATGAAATAAACAATTGCACTTCACTAAAGAGGCCATGGACACGAAAGGGGAAATTTGTTAAGGGAAATACTACAGACAAGGGCTTGAATAGCAGAGCCGCAAAATGAGTGCATGAGAAAAAAGAAAATGAAAAAGAAGAAAATTCCGAGAGATCAATGAATAGTGATAGTGATGTTTTATGTTATCCAAGTCCATTGCAGAGAGAGAGATCGAATTTCAACATCATAAACAGAAGGAGTACATATACAAGATTATAGAGTACAGGAAACTAGTTTGTTAAACATCTCAACTTGTAAAACTGGAAGCAAAACGTTCATGGAGATAGAACTCATCCTGGGAGGTGAAGTAAAATGATTGCCTCTGTATCGTGCCAATTAGAGCATCTACTACATCCTTCCCCATGTTAGAACCATATCTATTTCATGTTGCTAGCTGCTACCAATCAGAGCCATCTGGGAAATTATTCAGAGCATCTTGTTTACCATTGACATAGAAATCAACTATTGCTTTCATTCTTGCAAATTTATCAGGATGGTAGTTAACATGCACAGTCACTGGCTTCAATTTCTTAAGGTTATCATTTTTTCTAACTGTTTTGAAGAGAACCTTACTGTTCATAAAAAGGTACATATCCATTGTTCTTTTGTCAGCATGAAGTCCATCATAACCAGGATGTGAAGGGAAAAAGAGTTCTTCATTAAAAACTGCCTGGTCCCACGCTCTTTGATCTTGAGAAAGCCTGGCAGCAACACGATCTAAGAGCTCCATTGAAGGAAGTGTAGGTCTTATGTAAAAGAAACCAGAGTTGTAAACCCATATTCTCATTGTATGAGCATATCGTGCCCAACCCATTGAAGGTTCATCGAAGACATCATTATAGCCATAAGCCGTCATGTTATTGTGACCATCAGACATTGACTCCACATCTGAATCCCTATAAAGATGGTCAAATGGGTTCTGCAAGTATACAATATCAACATCTGAGAGAAGAACACTGTAACCCAGTTGCAAAAATTCTCTCAGAATACGAAATTTCAATCCCGAGACAGCGTGGTTATTAGATGCCATAGCGATTGAATCGACATATTCATCCGGATCTCTTCTATAGACCGGAACATCATTTGATTTGCAGAATTCTTCAGTTGCATCATCCAAGGCAATTACTAGATAATTAGGTATGCCAACCCTCTTGATGTTGGTGAACCAGACCTCCAACATCTCCTTCACATTATAGGTTGCAAGGCAAACTATAAGTTCTTTATAAATAGCAACTTCCTCCAAGATTTTCGCCAATCTTGGATTCACAGATTCATCAGGAATGATGGTTGGATTTGTTCTAAGACCCTTGACAGTGCCAAAAGGCCCAGCCTTGTGCTTCTCACCCAGCACAACAACCTGCTCCTGTGCATGTCCCTTCCCTTGCTCGGTCATCCGCAGCCTTTCCATTAGGCTTCTGACCTGCTTCTTGAGCTCAGAATTCTTCTCCCTTGCTGACAGAATATCTGTTTTCAGCGCATTAACTTGTTCCGGCGATTCACACACAGATGAAACAATCTTACAATGAAAAGCAAACATACGAGCCATCAGGACATGTATAAACCATACCAAATCCAACTAAAAAATATCATAGCATTTTACTTTTATCGCCTCATGCAATAGGTCGGCCTTGGTTATGGTCCAAAGATGGCAAAGTTGCTCCAAGATTAAAACTGCAAACACTATAAGTAAAGTCTTCCTAGGGTAACACTTTAGTTTAGGGTAACAATTTAGTTTCACTATGATCAACCCCTTTGGGGTCAATATAATGCCAATTGAGTTAACTTATTTTGAATTCTAAACAGCTTGTAGCCAAAACCTTACCTAAAGAGCTCTTAAATGAGAAACAAAGGCATATTTTCCTGTATATTGAAGCTAAACCAAACATACGAAATTGAGTACTAATGCCAAATCCACCAAATGGAAAGGTTAAAGTTCATCTAACATGATACCAATCAGATCAGAATTTGAATATAAATTGAGAAACAGAGAGAGAAACTGAGTGAGGAAGGATACCTCTCCAATGATACATCAACACGATGCCCATTTCAATTAGCTTATTTTGAATCCAAAACAGTTTATAATCAAAAGACTTACTAAGCATTGAACAAAAAAGTGATTCCTTTTTGCCCAGAAATTGAAGCTAAACCAAACATACACTTAACATTGAACAGCTAGTGAGCACAGACAAATTATTTTTGAATTCATAACATCTTACAATTTTATTTCATTTTCCTTTCTTTTTTGGTCTAAACTACCAGCATTCAGAGTATAACTGCTACTCTCGTTCGAATCAGATAAGCTCTTCATGAGAATAAACCTCTCTCAGTTCTTTTTTTTTGGCCCCATTCACAATACTATGATCAAATACCTCACTAAGAGGAATAAGTGCCGAATCACTTGGAAGTTGGAACTAAGTGTTGGTACAGTTATAGAGCTTTAAAAAAGGAGTTTAACGTTGATGCACCGACCGTGTAGAACATACATTTTGACTCTTCCAATCACATTTTGCTACATCACTAATAAAACATGGTTAACTCTTAGCCCACTGTTTCAAAAGTCATATATATGGTAGTATTTGAATCCTTGTCAAAAAATAAAAAATAAAAGAAATAAAAAGAAAACTTTTTCCCCCATACCATTGAAGCTAAACTAGTAAACCAAAATAACAAAATTTAATATCTAATGCCAAATCTAATAGATTCAAGTTTTTCAACTATTGTCTAATACAATACAAGCAGAGCAAGAATTTCAACAGTAACTAATAAGTGATAAAAAAGATAAAGTGAGTGATTAAAAAATAAGATTAAAGTGCAAAAAAAAAAGGAAAAAAAAGAAAGAAAGAAAACCTGAGGATGGGAAATTCGAGTTCTGATAGTGCGACCGGAATGAGGAGGATCGAAGAAGAAGCCATGCGGCAGGAAGAAGGCTAAGAAGCAGCCAAAGAGGACGCCGATCACGACTGCGACAGCGATCCGAGATCCGACGGCGGATTGCGACGGTTTCTCTCTGGTCAGAGACGCGTCCCTGCGACCCGCCATTGCTGCTTTCTTTTTTTATTTTCCTTCTTTTGAGATGAAAAAGCAAAGCAATATGGGAAACCTTCGGAAACAAACGAACAAACAAGCGAAGTAAGTATCGGGTTAAGTGGGAAAGCGATGTGTGTGTTGTGCTGTAAGAAAGGGACTGACGTAGGATCTAACATCGCCTAATAAAAGCCCAACGTTGACGCTTTATCATTCTCAAAATGGTTTTGTTAACAAGTGTCCATCGATTAAGAGTTTTAAAATGATAAATTTTTACTATAAGTTTGTAAGTTTGAATTAAAAAAAAAAAAAAAAAAATTTATAGTATAATTTTATATTATAAATTATTTCTTCTCTCTTTTCTTTTAAAATTTAGACTCACAAATATATTCTAAAAGTACGTGATTTTATTTTTTTGAGAGTGAAGCACCCACCGTCAAGGTTATACGTTTACTTTTATTAGAAACATTAAAGAATGTCTTCAGTTAGATAGCTCTCAAGAAAAAAGCATAGAAATATTTTGATAAACGTAAAAAATTATAAGAATTAATAATATTATTTTATATAGTTATTATTATTTATATTGATAAATATGTTGGTTAATTAACTAATATATTTATATTAAGAGTATAAATAAAAAAATATGAAAAAATAAATCCGCAGGTATTCTGAAATGCACTTAGCAGTATAAAATAATAACGACCCTCACAGACGAAGAAAAATAAAACCAACGCTAGAACGTATCGAGCATCCCCAATTAGGCCAATTTGGATCTTTAATCTGTCAGGGAAAAAAAAATATTACACCTAAAACACTCCAAATTTTATTATTTTAATTTTAATATAATAATATTACAATTTTTTTATATAAATATTCAATCACATATTATTACATTATTGAAGTGTTAACTTTCTATACCAACTATTGTTGAACATATATAGACATATTACAAGATATTATGAGTGGTATTGACTAAACTATAATCTGTAATATATAATTAACCGCACATGCAACTCACCTTGTAGATCAAATCGTATTTATCGTTGTTGACTGTATTATTAAATTCGAGAAAGTTGATGAATTAAATATGTTTTCACTTTTATTTGAATATATTTATAATTCTTCGAAAAAGGACAAACTTAGGATGTATTTATTTTATTATTGTTATTATTATTATTCTAGGATGCATTTATTTCATCTTTAAAAAAAAATTATAAAACTTAAATTTTAAGTAACAACTGAAAAAGTTGAAAGCAAATTCTTTTCACAAACAGCTCTTTCTAACTTCTGTTAAAATAATAATAATAATAATAATTTTTGTGTGTGTGAAAAGAGTAACTTTACCCAAAACTAAATATACCCAAACACACCCTTAATCCTTGCATCCAATTCCAATAAGAGAAATTACACTTTTGTTGACCCAAAAAAGAGAGAAGACATTACACTTGTTTTGTCTGTTTTTTTATGATTGAAATGAAGATCACACTAGATCAATAAAAAGTCTATTCCGTTGAACCACAATCATACAATACATGAAAGCATTCTAATCCTAGTTATTGTCATACATCTTCCCTCAATCCTCCTCCAACAATTGAAGGGTACATGAATGAATCCGAATGGCGAGTATAAAAGATTTGATGTGATAGCAAAGAATGAAACACTAATCAATTATTATTGTGAAGGTGACAGCAACATTGAAACCAAAAAAAATTGACCACAACCTCAACAAATACTTTTGTCATTTAACCTGAACTAACTGGAGCTACATAATCTTCTCAGTTCTCAAACTCCAGCAGCTACTAAAACTTTGGATGGGAAAACAACCAAAAGATAAAATAGACAATAGAAATTTGAAAATTCAATGGAAGCTATCTCAATAGAATGTCACTAACATGTTTCTGACTCATAATCACAGTAGGTCACCACCAGGACAAAATGGATATATATACACTGGGGGGCACATAAAAATGAATTTATGCATCTTTAGAGCCAGTAATATATGAAACTACAACTGTAGTATCATCTAGCTTGCCGCCATAGTATCGGACTCCAGCATCTTGAGCCGCTGTGGAGAATGGGGTCTGCCTGTCTTCGTCCAGCGCGCGTTGACGTGCCAATGCGGCTATCTTCTGGGCTGTCACCTGAGGGCTAAAGCCGGCTCTTATGGCATGAACCACCACCGCTGTAATCTCATTGTTGTACAAGTTATCAAACAGTCCATCTGTACCAGCAACTATGACATCCCCGGGAGCGACAGGAACCGTAAAAACCTGATATGAACAAGGAAACCCATCTAAGCATTCTACAAGTAGCAAAAGACCAGATGTCTAATTTGTGAGGATTAATTGAATACAAATGGTACATTAAGGGACTATGTTGCAAAAGTTTAAAAGCTACTCACTAAGTTGAACACATACCGAAAATCAGGGATTAGAAACTAATTAATCCAAATGTAAATAAGTGTATTGTCAAGAACTCTTGGGAGACTTTGTCCAAATCTTAGAGTAGATACACGGAAGGGAATGGTGACCTTTTAGGGGTTGGGAAAAGGGAATGGTAAACAAAAACTACCAACCAATTTTGAACGCATTGTATCGAGGATAAGGATATATACAAGAAAAACAATAGAAGTAATAAACAAGCAGTAGATCCCATAGCAAACATTTTATAAGGATTAAGCAAATTATCTTTAAGAGTGAATGAAATGATGCTTCATTAGCCAATTTTGTCACGTCTAGAAAGGATGAGTAAACAGTAGGAAAATACCTGACCAGAACTAGGTAAATCACCACCATTATTACCACTTCCCAGCTGATAGGTTAAATTGAAATTATGCTGCTGCACTGGGGATCGGAATATGGTGCATCCATCACGGATCACCATAAACCCACTATCTCCCAAATTAATAGCATGAAGCCCCTATAAAAGAAACACAACAAATAAATACACGTTGATGAAAGAATGCAACAAATTTGAGATCTCCAAGATTATAAAATAACATATCACCACCGATTATTTACAAATGCAGATTAGTTGCACTATCCCATTAATTGACAAACATAATACCAAGTAAAGCCAAAAATGGAAAGGCTAAGTTCCACATCAGAGTCCAGAAACTATTAGTGATTTTGGGTGTTCAAAAGTAATCACCAGTCACCACCATCATTGTCAAATTGAGCTTCATATTACATAATCTTATGCTTTGATGAGTCCAAAACATATATTTTAGAAAATTAAATTCAAACGTCCCTTTTAAACTTCTGTTAATTGTTTGTTCATCAACATTTAATCCAATCGGACATGCAAGATATCTACTCTCTAATAACTACCAAAGGTAAAGTCGGTAATAGTTTATTAGCAATTTTGAGATGTTTCAGGCAATTTAAGTCAATGAGACAGAACTGAAGCTCTTATAAATTCCAAACAGGACAGCATAAATGTGAAGGTGACCTGATCAGTTAGTGCAATGATGCATGCTGTTGAAGAACCCCTAGCTTTTGTAATTGAGTGTGCTTTCTCCAGCACCCTAGCTGGGTCAATTGAACCTTTGGGCTCCTGCTGAATAGCATCTACTGAATTGGACATGAGTTCACGAGAGTAATATCCAGCATTAACACCATGATAGGCCCAGCCACCAACACCATCAGCCACCCCAATCGCTTGTTCCTTGGAACATATGAAATGAGCATCTTCTCCACCAGTTTCTTCCTTATCAGGATGGGGCAAGTAGCATGATCCTGATACTAACTTGAGGTTTTTGCCCAAGGGATTTTTCCTGCAGTTATCATACAATCATGTCATGCCAGCAATTAATATTGTAAATTCAGAATATATTTTTCACCACTAGATATGGCATACATACATATATATATATATATATATATATATATATATATATATATATATGGTTAGCACCTGACCGATACAAAAATACTGCATAACCTATCAAAGTAGCCAAACAAGCAATGATTACAAGGTATGGTTCCTTATCATGATAAGTAGGTGCAGAACTGCAGATCAAGATCCAACTAATTAGTAATTTCATAGTTCTTAGAAGATATAACAAGGACAACAGAAGCGAACTAACTTACCAACTGTTTCGATCAGTAACTGGAAGCTGTTTAAGCAACCATCAATCAAATGATTTTTTTTTTTCACAAGGGGAAAACTTTTTCATGAAAACTAGGGAAAAAAGAATTAATGCGATGATATTTTTATTTATTGATAAGTACTCAAATATTATTGATTAAAAAATGATTAATAACACCAAACTTTATTGTCATCATTATGAAAATCACTTTTTTTAAAACGTAAAGGCTAATAAATTATAGGCAAACATAACTGATTTGTCCCCTAACTTATTTCTATTTTCAAATTCATCCTCCAAGTAACAAAAATTCCAAATTTGTCGCCTAAATAATACATATTTCAAATTTGCCCTCTTAGTTTTAAAAATTGAACATATTTATCTTTGCAAATGTCGTTTATTGCATTAAAGAGTAGATTTGACAATAGAACTGTCATAGAAGATGCCATATATTATTTTGTCTAACTCATATGCTAGACAGGATTCTATCAGCAATACAACTAACTATATTTACGAAGATAATTAACATGTCCAATTCTTAGAAGCTAGAGGGCGAATTTGAAACAGTAGGGCAAATTTGAAAATAGAAAATAAGTTAGGGGACAAATCAATTATTTTTACCTAAATAATAAAAATCATCAACCTTTCTTATTTGAGGGGAAAACACATAGGAACCCCTTTTAACTTAATAAACTCTCCACTTTCAATTTTGGCAACCAACTCTTTCAATTTTGTGAAATGCCTCAAAAGCCATTTTACCAGTTTTTGCGAGTGAACTCATCTTGCAACAAATCTCACCAATTACATGTAGATATTCAATAACTCTTAACTTTTTAGTCCTTAATATATTAATGCTAAAAAGGCTCACTGAGCCTTATTACAAAAACATGGGATCCAACCATAACTTCTGTACTAAAAATAACTCTAGTCAAATCTCTGCACTCAAAACATCTTCCCTCTTCAGAACTTTTAAAATGCCCTTAGATCACAAAAAGGATGCTTATTATAGTAATAACCATTCTTTATAATCTTTTTCTCTTTGTTTTAATGAATTTCTTCTTTTATCCAAAAAGAAAGATATAATCATAACCACCGTATACTGTAAGTGACACAGTTATCGTTGTAACCAATATGATCTGATACAATAAGAAACAAGCAGCACCACAATATATATACCATCGGCCGGAATTTTATTGTTTCATATGCATGATATGTTTATACTGGTGAATGTGAAAAGGAAACAACTTACTGTTCAGCTGAATCTGCAGAATTTGTTGGCTGCTCCTCCCGGGAAGAGGTGTCAATAGGTACATCATGTGCAGGCCCAACAGAGAAAGATGATGTTGATGAGCTATGGAAATCTCTGGACCCTGACTCTGTAAAGGGTTGAGAACTAAGCCAAGTCTTAGCAGCATTATAAATAAAGAAGCCACAAATTGCGCGATTATCTGGCCGCTGATAGTTTTCCAGACTCATGCTCACTTTTTTCCCATTGGCCAAACTTGTGCTCAAAGATATACCACTGCTATTCTTTGTTGAAGGTGACCGATGACAATGCTTCAAAGCTGAGCTATCTAAATAGCATTCTCGAACCACAGCTCTGGACAAGTGAGCAGCCATTGTTTTATTCTGAAGTTTCCTGCCAGCCGAAAACTGATCCGGTCCAGATAGTGCACAATCAATGTGGTATCCACAAACCTGAAACGAAGGCCCTGATACAGAAGGAACCGAAATTGTACGAGACAATGTGTCAACCACAGACAAGGTTCTTCTTTTGCCAACTAATTCCCAGCTCGGAGGAGCTAAGGCAACCCCAGGACGCGCAATCCGGTGTGGGTCCACACAATATGAGCAATCCACAGAATGAAAAAACCTTGATCCCCTACCAAACAATAACTTCCCTTGTCCAATCAGAACCTCAACACAGTCCTTGGTTCCACCCTCCTTCCCCACAATTGATCTTAGTCTTGAAAAGTAATTATTAGATGGCATCTTACAAACACAAGAATTCAGGTTCAACAAACACAACGAGATGATTTCCTCCCCGATAAGCAAAACACAATCTCATAACTCCCAACACATCAATACAACGCTTGAAATTCCAAATCAATCACAAACGCAGCCGAAAAAATCCCTTTCAATTTTTCAGATGCCTGAAACACGGATGAACAAAAAGAGTATATCCATAGCCAAGTGAGTCATTCCACAATCTAATACAAACCATGCTCGTAATTGAAATGCAATTAAATTCGATGAAAGATAAATTTTGAATTGAAAAAATAATGAGTGATGAAGAATCTTACAGTTGGGTGTGGAAATTGGGGCAAAAAGGGGTAGGGAGCAAAAACCCTAACTAATAAGGATTTGAACGAAACAGAAGGGGTTGGTGCCAAAATAATATATATAGAAGCAGAAGGAAAAAAGGGTAAGGGTCAAAATTGAATCTTGATGGAGTTAGGTGCGAGGGAGAAGAGAGAGAGAGAGAGAGAAAGGAGAGAGAAAGTTCTCTAATTTTCCCGCTAGAGAGAAGGAGCTTGTGACAGCCACAACTACGAACGGTAGAGGCTGAAAAATAAAAAAGGGATATGGGAAGCAATATAGAAGAAAATTGTCAATTTTCAGAATCTCGAAATTTCTGTTGGGTTTGTTTCTAAGTTCTGATTCTTTTTATTTATTTTTTAACGGTAATTGCCAAAAAAAATTCATTTTTCAAATTCTAATGTTTTGTTTACACTACTAGAAGTATAAATCGGAAAAAACTTGCAATGCTTTTGACGCCAATCAGGAACAAAAAGGGTATCCTTCTTCCTCTTGGATGGTTAATATCGGAACAGAATCTTCAATTAGAATTGCCGAATTTTATTAAGGTGTTTGTTTTAAGATCTGAAATTAGATTTTGGGAATCACATTTTTGCAAATAATATTTTTGGGTATATGTAAAAAATTATTTATTTAATATTAAATATTTTTGGATTATTTGTTAAGATTTCTATGAACGAATTTAAAACTTGTTTGTTTATAATCTATATTCTTGATAATATATGTCATAATTTTCAAAATACTCTTAACACAATCATAAAGAGAAAAAAGTCAAATAATTGAGGGATGATTTAGTAATTATACTTAATAATTGTGATTCTAAGTCATGGGAATTTTTTTCCTATCCATCAACTTGAAATGAATTTTACTAAATTATAGAAAAAAATTTTTCTATGAAATAATTTATACTCAAAATTTTTTAAAACTTATAATAAATGTAGAAATATATCATTCTAAACTACTTATTTTTAGAAATAATTAAATATATCTCAAAATAAACGCCCTTATAGATGAAACTTGGGTTGCTAAAATGTAATAGAAACTGAATAAAAAGTTTAAATAGTTAAATCTAAATTTTTTTTATTTAAATTGGTTTTTTTTCCTTTTCTGTAAAACGATAAGATTAGAGGTTAGATTGTATTTTACTTTAAATTTGTAAAACCGGTACAATTTAATGTAAATAGATAAGTATTATTGTTTTTATTATTAAATTTGTAAATTTGTATTTTTAAGTATAACTGTTTAATTTATTACATTTTTTATTTGTGTAATTCTCAATTAAAATTTGTTACGTGCCAATGATAAGATGTAATGGTAAACAAGCTATTAGGAGGGTTGAAAGTGAGTCAAATAATCTCACGAGTTAATTCTCGTTAATATCTTAATAATTTAAATTTATGATATCCCATCAATAGAATTTGAGTTAAAAATTTAAACTTATTTATTAATTAAGTCAATTTTAAGCTTTACTATATTCAACTCAATAACTAATATATTGACGTGACATGTACTAAATATATGTATATATGATAAATTACACTTGACTCTCCTCATATTTATAGAAATTTAATCTATCTTTTCTCTAATTATCCTACCTATATTAATTTTCTCTCATTTACCCATTTTTGTAGGTGTCAATCTGTAGAATAGTTATTTTATTTATTATTATTATTATTAATTACTTTTCAATAGGGTGTATTGCGCTGAATGTGCAAACATCGGACAGTATAGTATTGAATTTTATGTTGTGCGATTGTCTGTGTAAAAGCAGGATTAGCAGCCATAGAATTTTTTTTTGAGTCATAGGTAAATGCATAAAGAGATTCTGGAATGGGGGTGAGGTTACATTTATCAAATGAAGTTTTAGAGAGTTTACTTTTTCAAAAAAAAAAAAAATCATGTGCCTTCCTATTCTTTGTCTTGCTCATAGCGTACTGTGTTTATTATTGCCACTTTTTGTTTATTATTTTTATTTATTACATTTCTATATTTTTTTATTTAAAAACTTATTTTATATTTGTAATTTTATATTACTAAGTAAATTTTAAAATTTATATATATGTAATGAGTAGTTAAATCATGGCTGCAATTCTACAGCAGTGTAATTAAACATGTATTATAAAATAAAGGTTATTAATTCAGATACGCATGTTAAACCTTCTAATACAAACCATGCTCGTAATCAAAATACAATTAAATTCACTAAAAGATAAATTTTGAATTGAAATTAAAAAATAATAATGAGTGATGAAGAATCTGACAGTTGGGGTGGAAACTGAGGCAAAAGGGGGTAGGGAGCAAAAACCCTAGCTAATAAGGATTTAAACGTAACACAAGGGTGGTGCCAAAATAATATATACAGAAGCAAGAGGGAAAAAAGGGTAAGGGTCAGGAATTGAATCTTGATGGGGTTAGGTGAGAAAAATTCTCTAATTTTCCCGCTGGAGAGAAGGGGTAAAAAAAATCTATATAACTATTAATCTATATATATATATATATATATATATATATATATATATATATATATATATATATATTTAAGACATTAATAAGAAATCTATGCCACTTGAAAACTTCTAAAATATTTTAGAATTCAAAATTTATTATTTTTTAATTTTTGTAATCCTCAATTAAATTTTATTATGTATATTATATGAGTTATTTTTGTTACCAACAATGATCAGATGTCATGGTAAATGGTAAACAAGCTTTTATGAGAGTGGGAAGTGAGTCAAATAATCTCCTACGTTAATTTCAATTTGATTAATTAGTAACTTAATAATCTAAGTTTATGATATCTCATCATTAGTCAATATTGAACTTACTATATTCAGCTCAATAACTAATGAATTGGCTTGATATGTAGTAAATATATGTACATATTGTTTTTGTACAAATAATTAAGAATATGTTCGGATGAAAAAGTTTAGAAGGAAAGTGGATGGAGATTAAATATATTATTAGAGTGTAATGTATTTAATGGGGTGATAATTTTCGTGAATAACCTAATTGTATAATTTTACATATAAAACTTATTTATTAAATTTTTTCCCCAACTTCACTTGTCAGCCAAACACACTTTAAGACTGTATTTTTGCTGCTGCATACTGTTAAAAAAATCTGCTTTAATTGACTGTAGGATTGTTAGCTTGAATTGGAATTCATATGAAGCAGAAAAGAAAATTCATTCAGTCTAAATTTGCTTGTTTTCTACCCAGAGGGTTACATGATTCACCATTGATTTGAGAGCCAATGACATTATATCATTCTGAACACACTGATAATCATAATTTTCATAATCTCCTGAAGATAAGTTGCATGCCATATTGTGGTTTCAAGCTCATGACAATCATTGGACCATGAGCATATGTTGGTGAAACGGCAAAAGAATATCTCTGCAGGACCATGGCAAGAACAATCTTCATTTCAATTATGGCTAAATTTTGTCCCACACAATACTTGGGGCCAAATCCAAAGGTAAAATATGGAGCTGATTGCTTTCTAGGCTCAGCAAATCTCATAGGATTGAATTCAAGAGCATCTTCTCCCCACAACTCAGTGTCATGATGAGCTGAAGTTATGCACATATATAGTTGTGTACCAGCAGGAATATCAATGTTCCCAAGCTTAACTCTTTTACTTGCTTGCCTCACTAATGCCGTTGTTAAAGGGTAGAGTCTAAGTGTTTCTTGAAGTATCCAGTTCATCTGTGTTGAGCAAAACAAGAGTCAGCATTACTTCAATTTTGCTGCACATACACAGTTTTTGCATACTTTCTTTACAGCAATCTCACATATCGCATATTTGTCACCACATAATAATATATGTAAAATCACCGCATAATACTTACTTATGATTACTAATGTGAGTCTCATTATTTAAACATCAAAATGGGAACATAAATAGAAGACCTAAAAAGAAGATAAATGTATAGAAAAAGACTAAGTTTCACACTTATGTAATAAAGTTTCAATGCCTATATTATAAATCATGGTGTTTTATGACCGGTTATAGAATATATTTCTCCTTACTGAATATTGGCATGCAAATTATTAGTATGAATTAGGTGTGAAATTTGGAGTATAAGTATGAGAGCACATCCTCTTACGTGCAAAGTTCATATGAATTGCATATATACAAATAATTCATGCATTTCATGTTAAAAATGTGAGAAACTAAAAAGGAACTAGATCAGCAATACATATATGCACATAAGCAAGTCATGTTAAATTTGTGGATGAGAATATCTACTCCCATCTCATAGGCATCTTTTTTTTTTCCCTTCCTACTCTTTTAATTAGTAATTGAGAGTGTAAATATTACAAAGTTCATAAACTAGCTAGAAAAGAACAAAACTTACGAGTTTCAAGTCACTTAATGTTTCAGCAGTTGGAGGTGCATTAGACCCTAAAACACCAAGCAACTCCTCACGTGCCTTGGTTTGCCACTCTTGATTCAAACCTAAAAGGAGGAGTACCCAACTTAATGCATTGGCAGAAGTTTCCTTTCCTGCAAGATAGTAGTTTTTGCAGTCATCTATTATCTCATCCAGCCTTAAACCTTGTCTCTCATTGTTGATAGAAGATATGTGAGAAGACATTAACAAAGAAAGCAGATTTTCTGAATTTTGTGCTTTGTGGCTATCCTCAACCAACACTTGTATTAATTTTTCACGGGTTTTCTTTTCTAATATTTTTCTTTCTCTGTTCTTCTTGGTCGGAGAAACCTATTATAATATTATAGTATGAAATCATTTAAATAGTTTTATTCAATAACTAAAACTTTTGAGATAGATATTCATCAAATTGATCCTAACAATTATAAACACTTAAATTGGTCACTTTGTTAAAATATATAACTCTTGGCTTTAAATAGGTGGTTGATATGTGATTATATTTATGATGAATTAGAATTTATATAGTTTAGTGTTTACAATTGTTCTATTAAAATTTTAAATATTTACTTTTATAACATGATATAGAGTCATCATAACTAAGAGGCCATAATTTTTTTGTGAATGTAGTGGATGTGGTAATGTAACAAATAATAGATATGAAATCTTTTCACTAGATTCACAGTAAAAGAAAATTGAAATCTTTAGTTATTATTAGTATATAATTCCTCTAATTTTTTATAACTAGATTTATCGATAATGCAACTAAAATCATAAAAAATTAGCACATGATTCTCTTGTTCCTATGTCTGAAATAATGATGGAACAATACTAGTACTTCTTACGATAAAAGTAGACCTCACAATCTTGATTTAAGATACACTTATTTGTTTTTATCTATCAAATTTATTATAGAAGTGCACAAATATAAAGTAATATATTTGTTTTTATGCAATAATTATTTCAATTGGTGGTTGTGTTTATTTCACATGATACCTGAACCCGGGAATATAAACACTTCTCATGGCAAGGGAGGCAAGGTCATATTGTTGTTCTAGCAACTCGAAGATCTCTTTCCCTTCTTCATAGCTGCTTCCAAAAGCAACTCTGGAAATAATATCAGCAGAAAGATGATGGAGTTCCTTATTCACTTCAATCTCAAATTCATCATTGTTGCTGTTCTCCTCTTCCCACTTGTATAACAATGTTTTCGTGCTGTCTACAATTCTTGGAATCCAAGACTGTTGCAAATACATTTATAGTCACCAAAATTGTTAGTCAACAATCAATTCCACATATCAAAATGTAAGAATGTTTGGTCCCCCTGTATGAGGGCAAAAAATGAGAGAAAAAATTTTGAGCTTCATATGTAAAATTACATCAAAAACTTATTTATGAAAAAGTCACCCTTACTTTTATCCTCATACCAAACACATCTTGTGTTAACCCTAAAGAGAATTTTCCATATGCTCTTAAAATATTATATAGTGCTATTTCTACATAGTGATAGAGGAATTTTTTTAAAATATAGATAGAATATATAGATTAATAAGAGAAAAAATACATAAGTGATGAATCTGTTTGTAAGAAAATTAAATATGAAAAATTATGTATTAGTAATTGCATATTTCAATTATATAAATGATGAATTTAATGAAAAAAAAATTCGCATACATTTTGAATCATTCTATCAGATCTACCACATGCTTAAGAAATTAAAACACGGTCCACTCAAACCAACATCTTGATTTCATGATGTATGGTAAAGCTACAAAGCCAAAAAGAATATATAATTATAATCTTTAGTAAAAATCAGGACAATTGTTAGATGAAATAAAATGATATCATTCTTTACATATTTCATTAGTACAAAATGCACTTTCTGAGACGATTTTACCAAAACCGATGCTTTGCTTTCTTTCTTACGACAAGTGTTGGGATTGAGAAGTGAGAACTATTTCAACCAAATACACTATTATTTATCCAAAGTCAATAATTATTCAATATCATACTAGCATCAAAATTTTAATAACATTTGTAGCTCTCCATCATTTTTTCATATATGTATATGCATATAATCGAACCAAGTGTAAGAAGTAAATATAATTAATTACCTTAACTCGCTCCAATTTAAAAGCTTGATTTGCTATTGTTCTATGAATAGCCCATTTTTCACCTTTTGACAAGAGTATTCCTTCACCATAGAACAACTTCATGGAGGGATTCAAGTCAATCCCCTCAAATAACAAACCCGTTTTCAAAAGCACTTCCTTTATCATATCCGGGTCGGAAAAAACCAACTTTGGTTTGGTACCATGCCAACACAAGACAGTTTTCCCATACATTGAAGACCACCTATAGTAGAATGGAGTCACCCTGAAGGATGTCGTGGCACAAGGCCATTGGCTTTGATTGAGCCTCATTGTACATCATGCGGATCTCTTCACTGTTGCCCTTGATAAGGTGATATGAAGGACCCCTTATGCCTTGTTTGTGGAAGTGTTGTGCCATGATCCAAGGAACCCATATGATGGAGTATGCCACTCTTGTGGCAAACACTAGAAGCATGACAATGATCACAAAGGGTAGAAGAAAATGCATGATTTTGGGATTAATTGATGTTCCTAGGAGAGTAAGGTGGAGCTATATAGGTGGTATAGTGAGAGGTTCTTATATATGGTTCTTGATATAAGTGATTAGGGTGAGGTTTTAGGCGTGGAAGCTATAATAATTACCCAACATGGCTTAGGAGTTTAATTATTCCGATAACACCAATAATTGGTATGAGTTATATGAAATAAGTACATAGTAAAGCTGCAAATCACATGAAAGACCGTACAGATATATGGGAACTACGATACTTAGCATGACTTAACTAAAATTAGCACATAGTAAAGTTGAAACTCACATGAAAGAGGATTAGATATTTGGGGAACTCGTACACGGGCATGTGATGAACATGATGCAATGAGTGATGTATTAAACCAAACGCTGAGTTCACATGTAGAAAACAAAAGGCTTCGTGATGTGTCACATACATAAGTAGATAGAGAGCAATAATCCTCAATTTCACTTGACATTAGTAAATGAACAACTTATATACCACAAGAATGGATTTAAAAAAAAAACAAAAAAAAAAAAACTGGTAAGAGTTGAAATGTAAATGTGAATACTAGCTTGTATAAGTAAGCTTTATCATCGCAATTGCATAATTTCATTGTACATATGAAAGAAGTATCTTTGGAAAATATATGTCGAGAAATGTTACTTTTACGGAGTCACATCAATAATTTACTAAGTGACATGTGTTTTTCATCAAGTATTAAAATAATGAGTTAACAAATGAACTAATATATTCTCTTATGTAAAAAGTGAGGAGGGACAAGCAGCTAATGCCATTCTCTTTTTTTCTTTGGTAGACAGCAAATGTCATTCTCTTACATAAGAGAATTTGTAAATTGTATCTTAGTTTAAATTTGGAAAACCGATACAATTTAATCTAAATAGATAAATATAATTGTTCTTAGGATTAAATATTCAAATTTATTAAACTCAAAAGTCTAATTTTGCTTTTAACTCAAGTTATCTCATTGTGTTAGTGACTCGTGAGCTAGCTAATACTCAATGAGATTATAGTGGAATGAGATTGAACCTACAAATTAGGCTAATATTTTATTGAATACATGCTTGAGTTGAACATACATATTATTATCGAACTTAAATTAATCCAATCTAAACCTGTTAATTCTATTATTCGAACCCAGTAGATTTTGAACTCAAAAATTAGGATTTAAAAGTAGTTAATTCCTTATTTTCTCACTTTATAATTATCCCAACTGAAAATCCCAAACACTAATCCAAACTAAACCACAGACGTTCAAAATAAAATCCAATCCTCATAAATTTTTACGTATCATAACTAATTATTTTTTCAGAAAAAAAAACTTTGACAGATTGCCTTCCAAAAATGACTAGTCACTACTACAACTGTAATGCTACATCAAACCACCGAGCTCTATACTGAGTGCAGCATAAGATGTACTAAATGTATTTGTATATGCTATGACATAACATGCCACGAATGAACCTCCATGAGAATGGATTTGAAAAAACTGGAAAAAAAAACCAAATTGATTCCTCTTGCATTTTGCGTGAGATGAATTGGTTCTTCTAGAGGGAAAAAAATGAAAACAAAGCCTCTGTCTATTAAAAACATTGAATAAATTGGTTTCTTTAGAAAAAAAATATAAGTCTCAACCAATAAAATTTTTTGGACAAGTTAGTCTTATAGGAATCAATTTGAATTATTTATAATTCTTGATAAACTAATTTGTTTTATTTTATTTAGGGTGGGTTCATGAGTTTTGAGAGAATGGAAAAAAAAATTATCAGAGGGAAATAAAGGGGAAGGGAGAAAATGTTTTAAAAGATTTCAACCAACTTTGTTTACAAGCAAAAATTGACAACGGAAAGAAAATGAAGGGCTTATAGCGTATTCATACAATTTTATCCTTCATTTTAGTTTAGTATAGTTAATATGCTTTATGTTTATATGTATAAATGGTATTTTAATATTTTAATAGGGATAATGTAGTAAATTAAATAATAATCTTTTTAAAATCCCCAAATTGAAGAAACTATAAAATAAAGATTTTGAAAGGTTTTGAGGGATTAGCGAAAATCTGAAATATCTTCCTCTTCTAAAAATGAAACTCATAAACACATTCAAACTCATAAATCTCTTCCTTTCCTCCTTTTTCCTTCTAAATCAAACTCATGAACACACCTTAAGGGAACTAACTTATCCCTCCCATGAACTTCTTGGGATATTTTTTTCTAAGAATATGTTTGTGAATTTGGGTTTTGAAGGGGGAAGACTTGTAATATATTTTACACTATAAGTCCTCCCTCTCTCCTTTCACTTCAAAATCCAAACTCAAAACATTCTAAAAGAACCGATTTATCTGGTGCAAATTTTAAGAGGAATCAGTTTAGGAATTCTGTGAAGGGAAATAAAAAAGCAACTGGTAGGAGTTGAAGTGTAAATATGAATTTCAGCTTGTATAAGTAAGTTTTATCATCACAATTGCATAATTTCATTGTATGAAAGAAGTATCTCAAAAAATTCTACGTCGAGAAATGTCCAGCAACGGAGTCGCATCAATAAATTAATGAGGGAAAATAGGGGAGACTTTCAAATCCTTATGAATTAATTTGTTCCTTACAGTATTAGTTAGGACCATCATGAGAATTTAGTCAATATTTTTACCAGAAAATATACATTCTTAATTTTGTCTAAATTACCAATATTTAATATTTGAGTTCAATTTCTATACAGTAACAATATAAAATAATTATATACTATTAACTAACAGGAATTCCCATGTCCAAAAAAAGGAAAAAAAAACTATTAGAAATTTAATGTGCATAACTTTTGAAGTAATAGAATAAACAAAACTTGTTTTGCATACATGGCAGCATGTGTTTGAATGATTGTGTACAAAATTTTTCAATTATCAAGACATCAAAATTGAAATTTATTGGGCCCAACTAACCTGTCGATATCAGTAGCTTGCTTTTAAACTTATAGATGTCCTGGTGTTATTGTTAGGGATAAGAACTAGAGTTAGTTAACTGACTTGTTAGTTGTTAGAAGCTTCAGTTAAGTTGTTAGGAGCTTCAGTGGTTCTTGATAACAGCTCTTTCACCTTCAATATATTGTATCTTGTATAGACTTCAGCACTATTCCAGTAAAATGAAATACAACTTTATCATTTGCAAACTCTCTCTCTTTCCCTCTTCTTCACCTTCCCTTTCCTTTCACTCTTACTTTCTCTTTGTGTGAGAGTTCCTCTTTGTGTTTAAGTCTCTGATACCTAACAGTTACCATTTAGTTATGCTAACATGGTTTCATTTTTCAATTCTGCTTTCGTTTCATCATTAAAAACAGGGAAAAAACAGAGGTTTTATTTCTAAACAGGAAAAAGAAACACAGGTTTCATTATTATTTATACATGTGAAGCAGTTCTGAAGGGAAAAGATGTGATAATTAAATATATTTGTTTTCTCCGTGGTGTTTTATAATCTTCTTTGATATTAACAATTTTGAAACTAACACACTTCAATATTTTCCTTACATTTTATAATTCATTAAGGAAATTTCTTATGGCTATTCACATACAGCATCTCACACACAGTATTAATCATCCAATTAGAGCTGCTCCCATCGTATTTTCTGCACATCAATGCAATTATGTCACATACTCACATAAACACTTGTCCATACTCCCAGATGAATTGTTTCTTGCTGATATGCAACAAGCAATTTTCTTCCTTACACTAGTAGTTCACAACCTATACAAAGGGGTCACATTTCCTCGGCTCCATTGCTCATATTGTGAGTTTCAATTTTGGAGCAAAAGAGAGTAAAAAATGAGGTTTGTAGAGTAAAATTTTACCCTCCCTTCCCTTCTAAACTCACAAATATTCCCTAAAATGTTTTGGCGGAAACATTTATCTTCTGGAGTCAAACCACAAAATCAAGCCAAGCCAGCTTTTGATATCCAAGGTTGGATAAACTTGAGATCAACCTAAAAGAGTGGTTTATTGCATAAGGCTTCCACTTGATAGAGTTTAAAGAGAGTAGATATACATAGCTCATCGTCACAAATAGAGATGCTATTTCAAGGATTTAAACACATGATCTCTAGGTCACATAGCAGTAACCTTACTGCTGTACCAAAACCCATCCGCTAAACTCAGGAACATCCTGACTGTTGTAAAATACTATCTTAAACCAGTGTTCTCTGGTAGTTATATTCCTTGTATTTGTGACTTCTTAACTTTGCAGAGCTTAAGAGCCTCGTGACTCCATAAGTAGGTAACAATATGTATGGTTATACATAGAAAAAGAAAAAAGAAAAGAAGCTTAAGATTTCTCATTATAATTTATTTCTTCTTTTATGCAACAACTTGAAAGCTAAAAACTGCAGGATCAAATAGCAAAGTGATGCCAAATGACCATCATGAGATTAAGAACTAAGGAAATCTCAAACTAGTTAAGAGAAAAAGCTCACGATTTCAACTCCGCCACTTTAACTGCGATCATTTACAACTTGATTGCCTACAAATAGGCCATCTCTTCTTTTCTGGAAACCCGGAGGTTCCATGGTAGAGGCCCTATGAGGTTCCATGGTGGAGGCCCTATATTTCAGCTCTGACGCTGCTCGATAATCCGGATCAACCGAAGCTGGCCTAGAATTGTGATCCGCAGAACCAAGTCTGTAGGAACTTGTTGCTCCTCCAGGATACCTTGTAGGAGAGCCAAACCTTCTTGGTGGAGCTCTCAGAGCTCCACCTCTAAGATCCATCACTTCAGCATTTCTTGAAGAAGAGTCTACAAAAGATCTGTCTCCAGAACCTGATGCCAATGGAGCACTGGTTGCAGCTGATGTGGAGCTAAAAGGATCATCTGGTCCCCAAGATGTAAGTGCTTCCTTCTTCTTGGCAAAAAAATGCCAAGCCCCAAATAGGAAAAGTATGAAGAACAAGACAGGGCTAGTCCATAGCATGGTATTGAATTCCCCTTTGAAGATAGGAAGATTAGAATGATACATTCCAACGTACCCGCCTCCAAGGCCAACAATAACAAGCTTTTCGCGGTCACTAGCTATCAAGGGTGTTACTCTTGTTTCTGCATCCAAACTCGTGGACTGATAATTCAAGAATGACGATCTGAGCTCATCAAGGCTTGAGGAGAAAACAAGCCGAGGTACGCCAACTCTCACATAATGCGGAGATGAAACATTATACACAAACACCTTTACTGGGTTAACAATTAGCAAATACCCCTTAATGGCCTGCAAAGCCACAGGCTCCTCCATATCAAACTTCTTTTTGTATCTAACCCTGCACTTGAAATTCATTACATCTCCCAGCAACAAGACATAAATCAGATCCCCATCTGACGTAAAACCGTAAGCTTTGGAACGCTCGGTGGCATCAAAAACATAACTTCTAGCAGCCGAATGATTTAGCCCTTCACACTCGGATTCTCTGATTTTCATTCCCCTCAAATCCAATGAGCCCGCACCAGTTTCTGTCAAGAACATGAGCCGTTGCTTCAAGAAGACTAGTGGCCTACTACTTGGCATGGCAGAGCCATAAAATGTACCACTTTCCTTAAAAACCTTGATCTTCCCACTGGTATCAGCTGACAAAATGTACTTCATCCTCCCAACATAATGAACATCCAGTATGGTCACCGGCAAATCATCCTCCGTGCTTCCGGGACTCAACCTACCAACATTTTCCATGAAAAGAGAACTCCAATCTTCGCCACTTGACCCCTCCCAAACTCGATGTATCAATATTTCCCCACTTTTATGACCAGTCACCAGGAAACTCTCATTCTTGTAAGCAGATGTATAGGAAACCATCGCAGTAACCGGCGACTCCAACAAGGTATCAAACTCAACCATAACATCTCCATTTCTCAAAAATACATACGCTTTTCCACTATTATCACCAACTGCCACATACTTACTCAACCCCTCATGGTCTCTAAAAGGCAAAACATTTATACAAGTAGCATCAGAATCCAACTTCACAGCAGAAGCAAACTGGAACCTCTCTGACCAAAAGGGAGTGTACTTGGTCACAGACATTCCCCTAGCTCTCTCCCCACCTCTAATCTTAGCCTCAAATTCACCACCAACTTCAACACCTTTACTTGATCTTCTATCAACATCATCACTATTCCTATCACTCACCACACCCTTTTCCGCAATCACTGATCTACCTCCCTCAGGTAGCTTTGATTCTAACCTAGCAACAATATCACTAAGATTTCTCATCAGCTCCTCAAGTTTGCTCAACAAAACCTCTTGATTCACATGATTTGTTTTCTGGGGTTGTTCAGAAACAGCTTCAGGGCATGGATCATGGTCCACTTTGGATTGTATTGAAAATGATTCAGGTTCTAAAAGGGTGCTAGAAACATGAGGGTAAGAGAAAAATAAGAGCAAAAGGAACATAAAAAACTTGCCTTTGTGTGAACACGCCATTGAAGAAGAAGTAAAAATTGAAGGGTCTTTTTAATTTTTTGTTTTTTGGGGGGTCTCAGTGTGTTGGCATATCTGAAGTAGTTGGATCTGGAACAGAGGATTTAGCAGAAATCTATGTAAGATTTGGGGGAATCTGAGGAAGGGAGGGTTCGGACAGCGTTAGTTTCGGAGGTTTTGACTTGAGTTGAATTAGGGTAAAGAAATGGACAGACTTGAGAACAAAAGTGGACATGGAAAGAAAGAAAGAAAGAAGAAAAAGATAAAAAAAAAGAAGCTCTCAGTTCGGTTCTACTGTGTCTGTAACAAAAGGATATAGATCGATTTTGCTTGGCACATATTTTTCTAATAGATTAATTTTATACATTTTCTATATTTTTATATGAATTTAAATTCTATATATTGATAATATAAATTTTTTTTATATTTATAGACAATTATGTATTGTAGTATGGTTAAGTCTTATATTTATTATTTAATATATCATATAAATGAAATTATTTGATTGGATAATAGCGTAAAATTTAAACTCTTTTCATATTATCCAGTAATCAAATATAATTATACATATGAATTTTATGGTGATTATTACACAAGGTAATTTAATAATAAATAACTATATAAAAATATTTTATGTTAAAAATATATTAAAATTAAATTATCTTTTAAAAACCAAACAATAAATATTATATATTATCGGGAGAATTTGTAAATATTGAAATATCAAAATAGATAAATATAGTGTTTATTTATGTGATAATGATATTGCAATTGGTGTCTAATGAGAAATGATAAATGACCACCACCATTTACTTATATTAAGTTAAAAGTTGTAAATCAAAATATAAAAAGTTATAAATCAAAAACAAAAAGTTTTTACATAATTTTTAATAACTTTTTACATATTAATTTATAACTTTTTACACACTAATTTATAATTTTTAAATTTATATAAATGTATGGTGCAAATGTGGTGGTAATGAATATCACTCATATCTAATTATGATGTCTACATAAAGTTACTCATATAACTACTAATCTTTTGGAAATTAACATATTGAGGTCCTAGATCTTGTACTAGAAAAAAATTTACAATCCTACTTTTCGTTTTCTTTAAGAGTTGATATTTTTATATTTGTTAAATACGATGGCTTTCCTTAATTTGCTTAATAGTATGGAATGAAAAATTGTCATTATTTACATAGAAAAAGACAAGAATCACGAATCCAAAAGAAGAATAAAAAGTAAATCTTAAAATTAAGAAAATATATTTTAAACCAATCAACTTTTATTTCATGTAATTTTTTTCATTATTGATCATTTTTCTAAATATATTTGAAATTTAATCTTGATATATTTACGTAATCATTTAATCTTTGCATTGTTGCATCATTAAAAGCATTTTAACTTTTATAGTTACTATTCAAAATGTCACACATATAATAAGATTTTTTTAACATTTTTTTCATGTTTCAATAAATTTTTAAAAATAATCAGAATTTAAAAAAAAATTTAATTTTCAAATTTTTTGAATAAGCTAAAAAAAGTAGTTTCTGAAAAAAAATTTAATTTTTAACATTTTCTATCATATACAAAATTTAAGTTGTAAAATTACCTTTTGAAAATCTGAAACAAATGCACACTGAATCAATTGATGGTGTTAAATACTTAACACTGACAATATATATTGAACTGTATCTTATATAACTAACTAATTTTATTATAATGATAAACAATTATGCTACTTGTACATAGATTGTGTTGTTACTTTTTCCATCCTTTAATTGAATAATTATCTAGTTTTTTCATTTTATCTTTTTATTCTATTTTAATATAAGGAGAACCATTGGCTTAATTAATTACATTAGTTTCTTAGGTTTTAGTTAAATATTTTCTGGCTATTGTAAAATAAAATAGAAATTCAATTTAACATTGACACTAATTTTTCATGTATCAAAAGTATTACTGCGTCTTAGTCAATGAACTCTTCTCACACACGAACCCACCGCCAAAATAATTGAGCTACCTTTTTATCTCGAAATAATTGAGCAACGTTAAATTAGCAGTGTTTGATGCTATAAAATTATGTTCCACCACCTTATCCATCTTTTTTATAAATAAAGTTTAGGCCGAGAAAAAGACTTACCTTGCCTAGGTTATGGTATATTTTTAAATTCATTAAGCGCTTACATATATATTTAAGTATCACTCTCCAAAGAAAAGAAAAAAAAGATTTGATTCCAAATTATTATATTGTATGAGCGCAAAATAGACTAAATGGACCAATCGTGCTGGCCCTCCAACTTATCCTATTAATAGTTGCCTTTATATTGAATAGGACCAAAGATAAACAATCTCACATCAACAAAAACATAAAATCGAATTGATCTTCAGGGTAATAAAGAATCTTGCTTGAATCAACAGTTATGAAGAGGTTAACCACAGGAATATCATAAATTTTGAAATTTCTCATTAAAAACATGACTTTTTTTTTCTGTCTTAATTGGCTTCTTTGGTAACCTCAATGCAGCATATATAATACTGGTTCCATTTGCTCAACTCTAGCATTCTGACTCGGTGCTATGCATGCATAGAAGAGCCCCTTCGTATCTCTAAAAGTGATGCACAAGACTTCTAAGATGCAGAGTTTCAAGGTGCTATATTTTTTCTCTATATTCTCATAGAACTTGGCATAAACAGCTTTTGGTGGAGGACTCTTTTTTGGGTTATATGATTGAAATACTTATATTCTTCTACCAAAACATATTACACAAAGCCACCCGAAAATAATTGCAAAACAAAGTGAAGCACTAAATCCTATCAACTTAGAACGTAGAATATCTTATGACATGTAGTAGGTACTAATAGACAGGAAACACAATTCAGAACAGATTCCTTAAATATGTAAAAGCATATTAGCTATAGCTATATAGGTTTGTTAATTTTGTTCCTAGAGGTGTTTTTTTTTCTGAGAGAAAAAAAATAAGATAGATTTTGAACATGCATAATAAACTAATCCACCTAGTAACACTTAGAGAAACTATATAGTGAAAACATACAGCTTATAATAGAACAAGATAATCCTTCCAATCATTTCATGGGCATAGAGAACCGAAATATAGATTAACTTAATGAGAATAAATAGAAGTGCCCAAGTTATAGGCAAGCAATTAGAGGTTTTTATAATGTGGGGGCAAATCAGTGAATTAGTCAAAAATCAAATTGTATGTGGACAATTGATGCCACCGATGTAACATGATCAAATCAATTTCAAGTATACAATATTCAAAGGCAAAATATGCCCGAGTATGTTGGCCAAGAGCCATCAAAACTTGATAGCAAACCTATCAAGCAAATGAGACAATATATTAGACGAAAGCTAAATCTCGAAATTCCATGTGGTCTCAGCACTAAGTTTTGGAAGTTTCATTTCCTCTTCCAAGTCAACGGATGCTACAATCTGAAAGACAATCCTCTAAGTTAGACAATCTGATTCATTGTGTGAGAAAAAATAGATACTACTCATGAAAACAAGAACAACTTACTACATTTTGCTGGGGGCAAGGGAAAAAAGTTGACCCATTTAACCAAATTTCATGCAAGAAAAAATTATAGCAGACACCTCAAACCTTGGTCGGTTGAGTCTCAAATAGAAGACCACACAAGGCATCCGTAAGTTTGTAGAAACAGTTCTTACTTCTAAGATAAACACAAGTCTGTTAAAATCTTTATGAAGAGAGGGAGGGGAGAGGAGAAGAAAAGAAGAGAAAGAGAAGAGGAAAAAAGAGAAAAAGAGGGGGCGGGGACTATAGCATTGGGGAAATACCCATTATGTAACTCAATGAACACCACACAAAAAATGTCGTGTAAGCGCCACAAACATGTGACTAATTACGGTTAAGAAAATGTAAAGAGAATAAACGAAATTAAGAAAAACCAAGACTGTCAATGAAATATGCTACTTCATATAAAAAGAGAAGGAAGATAGAAATCAGTTACAAGCGCCCTAATTCAACCCATCTTTAACAAAGTCTTTTAGACTCAGAAATAGCATGCATGTCAAGGGCTTACATAAATATCTCTCTATAGCCTTTACTTGCTCATGATTTTCTCCTCACCAAACTAAAATCTTTTTCCAAGTCCTTCCTCTGGTCTCATTTCAGGTACCAATTAGTGCCCCGTACCACATAACCATTTGAACAAAAGCTACTAGATTTGCTTTTGCTAATAGAATTCCCTTTCCACGATGAAGGGCAACATCTTCACTCAAAACAGTCTCTATTCACACAGTGTAAGTACCATAAAACAGTCAATTTTCAGTGAACACGAAATCCATCTGTGTGGCAAACCTTCTGCTATGAAGAATCAATTATCAATGCATCTTCTAGTAAACTCACACATGACCCCAATCTTTAATAAAACCATCAATCTTCTAAGCAAATCACCATGATGTTATAAAAATCTAAAGGGAACTTCAAAACCAGGGAAAATAACACCCAACATCAATCTAGCAACTTGGTTGCAGCAATGCATCAACTACAGCTCACTCCATGGTAATCCAAACAATTTCAAGCTTAACCAGTAAAATAACTTATCCACACAAACATGCAATACAGCAAAATCTACCATCACATATCAATTCAACCATCTAAAAGACATATCACATCTACAAACTCCTCCAGACAAGTCAATCCAAATTCTCACAAACTATAACACGAAACAAAAGATTAACCTGCTCTAACACTCGCATACAGTTACTAACAATAGAAGAAAAATTCAAATTCACCTTGAAGCACCCAGTTTGCTTGGAATTCCGGGACCACTCCAATCCCAAAACCTTGCTCGACGTGTGGTAAGTTGCCCTAAACGAGTCATCACCATAAACCCTCCTAGAAACAGCAAAGTCCCATGAATTCTTAGCCACATCATAGCAGGGCTCAAACGTGGTCAACCCTTTATGAACATAAGTGTACTTCAACTTGCAATTCCCAGAATCAAGTGCATAACTGGCAGAAACTTTGTTAGCAGATCAAACACAAACTACCATCCAAAATGGTCCTGTTATCACCCCTGCTATGCATATAAGTCAAATTCAATGGCTTCTCCGCAATCCTAACCGTGTTCATAAACTGAAACCTAATGTCCTGCACAACCACACATAGCCAAAGAAAAAAAATTGTTAAGAATAAGACAACATGAGACATATATGAGCATTCATTATTTTAGAAAATAATCGCTTACTGTCCACTGAAATCCAACTAATCTAACTCAAAACAAGCCGACCCACCATAGGGAAAAAGCTTTACCCATCTAGGGACAAGTCTTTTTTCCATTCAGAGGACTCAAACCCAAAACCTTACTCAAAGAGAACAAGTGCCGAACCACTTGAACCATCCAAACGATGTTCTCAGTATACTTTGAATAACAAGTTAATTTTGAGAAACAATCATTTGTTTCAATTGTATGCTTGGTCAGCTTGGATAAGCTTATTTTAAATTCAAAAACAGCTTTATATTCAAATTTTCTTCATTTAAAACAAAAAAAATCTGTTCCCAAACATGGAACAAAAGGAGTATTATCGGTAAGCTCATGATTATAATTTATAACCAATTTTGAATCTAAAACAAGTTTTTCTTATCTAAAACACACTTTTAAAATTGTGTTTAAATTGACTCCACTTTGAGTTCAAACCACCTTATAATCCAAAACCTCTCAAATAGCATAAAAATAACGATTGTACTAAAATAATATTTACTTAAAACATATACCTATAATCTAATTTGAACTAAAAATAAGCTAATTAAAGTACAATTGGAGTTTTTTTTTTGCGTAACCTTTCTGGGGACATTGTAATCGACGATGAAGGAACCGGGTTTTTCGAGGGCGAGGGCTAAACCGGCGAGGCTGGGGCCGTTGACGAAGGTGGCTTCGGTGACGGAGGCGCGTAGCTTCACGTCGCCGGCGTTCACGGAGAGTGATGCGGCGGCGCCGCCGTTCCTGTCGATGTCGTACCTTCCCTTCACAGCCGCCTTCATCATCGTAAACTACGGAAGGAGAAGCCAAAGGAAAAACAGAGGTAAGTAAGAGGATTTTTTTTTTTCTTTTTCTTTCTTTCAAATGTAAAGTGAGTAAGAGACCTTTCTTCTTCTTGGGTGTAGTGAATCTTTTTTGTTAGTATTTGGGCCTGCGTTTAGGTTTTGTGGATTTTGCAATAGGCCCGGCCCATTGAAAGGGTCACAAAGGGTCCCTTTAATTTTTTCTTTTTTCAAATATAAATGCATAAATTAAGCTTTATAAAAGAGTTTGATTTCTGTCCACTGATTTTTATAGTGCCACCCAATTATATATTATCACGTCAATAAAAAGTGGTTAATTCTTATCTCTCCTTGAAAAGTTATGCAATTTGAATGATTTTGATTGGACAATAATGTCGGTGCATGGAAATTAAACTTTTTTATATAATTTCAAGAAAATTTTATTTATTTAAATTTATGTGTATTTTGTAAATCATTCGACTATCTTGTCTTTTTGTATTACTTTCAAGTTCATTACTATATCTTTTAAAAAAATATGTCTTTTCACTTTTAGGTTTATTCATAAGGTGATGTTTTGTCCAGATACATCACTTAATGAATAAACCTAAAAGTAAAAAGATATTTATTTAAAACGGATGGAGTAATATGATATAACTAATGATGTCCTTGTAGAAAGAATAAAGGGACTTGTTTAGATTTGTAGGAAAAACAAAATTTTGTGCCATATATTAGGGAGCTATACGATGACGAGTTCAACAAAGTAACCATATAACCCCAATGCTAAAGAAACAATTCTTAGATATGGAGATAATTCTGACAAATAAAATTTAGGCACTTTCATGTAAAAAATTGATAGGACTCACCTATAAGGCCATGTTTGATGTCGTATAGTATAAGACTTAATAATATTAGGTATAATTGTACAAGACATAATAGTATAGTTTAAGCAATCCATTATGGCACACCACATGACCAATGGTGGATGAGCGTAGACGGCGACCAAGGTCCGTGTGGTGACTAGGGAATGACGGCGCGACTAATGAATGGTGGGCGGTAACCTATGGTGGGCGGGTGGTAATCGTCGAGCACGAGCGGTGACTAGCATGGGGTGGGAGGCAACGGTGGGTGGTAGGGGTGACCAACGTGGCTAGAGATGGGGTGTTGACATAAAAGTATAAGTCAATGTTAATTTGGAATTGACTAGTAAAAATAATACTATCATGTAGTATCATACCTCTGGGACCTAATAACTTAATACTATAATCATAGGAACAAAATGGCTTGACGGTATAACATTATACTATCATATACGACACTAAGCATGTGATAAAAATTAGTTTTATAGTATTAACTAATACTATCAAGCCTTATAGTATGTACCAAATAATACGTATCAAATGGGGCCTAAATGATTGTATCTTAGAACAAAACTATTGAAACTCACTTCTATTATGAGTTTATCTAAATATGTCCTTTTTGTACTTAATCAAATAGAAATACATTTTCAATGGATGTATTGGAATTTCTTACGTCTCATTTAATATCTTGAATTGAGCGTGAAATTTGATATCCTAATTCCAATTCTTTATGTTTGGAGTAACATATAAAATTATAATTAATTTTACAATTCAACATGCCATGTAGAATTTAAAAAAAAAACTAAAATTGATTTTTTTAAAATTTTATCACATTCGATTGAATAATAGTATAAAATTTCTTTACATAATATATATTAAAATTAATCTCATAAAAAATTTGTAAAACATAAAATCAGTGCACAAATATGCCTAATCCCTATCTTCCCGCCATAAGCTAGACTTCATGTTTCCACCAATTTGATCTCAAATAAGTCCAGCTCCCAATCATCACCATCAACAAAAGGCACACATACCAGACTTTGAAAACCTACAAAATGAAGTAACCAAAAAAAAATTATAAGGTTATATCAATGAGATATTGACCTGAATGAAAGGGGCTTAGATCCATTAAACATAAGGCTCTTGATATGCAATTGAAGGGATATGGAAACCAAAAAAAAAAAAAAAGAAGTTACAAGGTTATAGTTGGATATATATTATGGTTGGATATATGTTTTTATGTTACTATTAATTTGCTGATTTTCGTTAAGTAAGCTGGTGAATGAAAACGCTAATCCCTAATACAAAGGAAAAAGGAACCAAATAAAATGATATACCGTTAAAGTCATAGCCACGTAACACCCTCCCTCCTACACCTTCACGCAACCACCTTCCCCATCATATCATCATCATACACCAAAAACCCAAAACACAAAAGAACATTCCTACATGCACATTACACAAATTAACACAAACCCCATTTCATGATGCAAAACCTTTTATTTTCCTAGTTCCTTCAATAAACATTTTCATTTTTGTTAATTTCCTCTTCATTCGATGAGGAAACTATGTCCAAATTTCGACAATGCTGATGGGTTGAAACGGTATTGGAGATTCCAATTCCAGAGGACATGTGGAACAACATTGGCAATAACATTACAAGTCGGTGGCATAAGCTTAGAGCTCTCATGAAGGCTCAGATTTCAAGTGATAGGTCCTCCCATTTCTCTGCTTCTTCAAACCATGAATTCATCGCTCTCCTGAGCTCGTTGGTGCTCCCCTCATCCCTCTCCACGTTCAATTCGATCACACCTTAACTCGATCCCTCAAAGACAAAGATTCTACCATCGTAAGAACCAACTAGCATTTTCATCTTTATATATTTTTTCATTATTGCCATTTTTAAAATGCAGAGATAGGTGTAATTTTCATTAGAAATTATTGATTTATCTATCTATTTATTACTTAGATGAATGTGTGTGTGCTTATTGATGAGTGGGTAAATCAATGGGCAAGAGTTATTCTAAAATAGTCAAGGTTCTCAAGTTCAAATCCTGGATACGTAGATGCTTTGAAACTCAAGAGGCAAAGCTTTGCCGCCCTAATAGTCCTATCCTCCTCAGTTGAATTACCTCCAATGGAAGGATATACCCGTTTTATAACAAAAAAAAACTAAAAAAAAAATGGATGAATAAGTGTGTTTACAATTTTATCACAAAGTTGTGTTATTTGAACTATTTCACCTAGAATACCATACATATTCATCTATCATCCATGATTGAAGATGATCACAAAATATTTAAAATAAAAAACTTTTCAATAATAAATGGTAGATTGGTTAACACAATCTCGTGAAATGAGTTCAAATAATAAACTCTTGTATTATTAATGATTACTATATTTTTTTCTTGAAAATGCTGCATATGAGAACATTTTGGCAACAAGAATGACGTCGCATCCTGACACCCAATTTTTGATTAAGTGAAAAAAATGATAATTAGTTTAACTTTATTTCATCTTTTGATTGAACTGTAATTGTCAATATCATGTTTTGCGGTCTCATATTTTCCTTTTTTAAATATTTCATTCTATTGCATATTAAAAAAAAAAAGTTTTCTTCTTCACTTTTACATTAGCATAGTATTTTGTCAAGAGCTCGTCAACATAGCCCCTCGGCTTCAGCTCATTCGTTAAAATAATAATAATAAATTAAAAAAAATAAGGACAAAGGAGAAGGACAAGAGTGGCGGAAGGGACATCATGGACCCTCCCCATTATTCGCGTCCCCATTTCCTGCAATGGCAGACAAGATGGGCTCCTTGCTCTCGGCAGACATGAGCACCGGCAAGTGGAGGATGGGAAATATTGAAAAAAAAAAACCATGGCCACAGCCATTTAAGGATGATGACCACAACCAGAGGGATTCTCCATTGCCAACCGCTCACCATCTACACATACCTCCATCACAAACCATAAACATCAACACCACCCAACCCAATCAGAAAAAAAATCATCATCCACCATCACCATCACATAAACCCAACCAGGCACAACCTAAAACAACCCAGTCAGCCTTGCACTCGACCCCAACATCATCAACATTGCCCTCATCCATCCATTAACTCCAACATCATCACTCTCAAGCAAACCTTGCATAAAGTACAGCACCTATATCCTACCTCCAACAGCTTTTACCATAGCCACTGCAAAATATCAAGGAACCAAAACCAATAAGCACATATCAAGCATGAACTCAGCATCACCAATAACTTATCCCAACCCAAACAAATTTCAATCTCAAAACCAAAACCAAAACTGAAACCAAACATGGATCTAAACCTCTCGCTGAAAGAAAGGGAAACTAAAACGGCAAGGAAAGCGGGGCCCACCCACCGCAACCAGGCGAGTGCTTCCTGCCTGGGCCCTCCGCCACCTATCAGTGAGGTCACGCCACTGCTTGTGCGGCCACCACAGCGATCATGATCCCTCCCCTCTCGCGGCAACCTGCCGTTCCCTTCTTGCTCGCAGTCTCGAGCGCCAACCTCCGTGCGGGGCCGCCACGCTTCATCCTCTCCGCCGTCTCCCGCATGCACCCGCGATCCATGCGAAGCTCCGTTGCTCCCCCACCGGCGCCGCCGTGAGCCCCTGGTTCTCTTCCTGCCACGCCCAGCCTCCCCCATTTCCTCCATGTCTGTTGGCAGGAGTGAAATGAGGGATTAGGGATTTAATTCTAATGTCTTGGGGCTATGTTGATCAAGTGAATTGATTTGGGCTGGGTATGTTTGGGCTTTCTTTTCTTGGTTTTAGTAGCTGGGTTTTAGTTCTCTTTTTGGGTTAGAGTCATTCACCATTTTGATTGTTTATGGGCTGTATTTTAATATTAGGATTCTAACATTTTTTTTCTTTTTATATAGTCTTTAAGTCTTAGGATTCTAATGACTCTTTCTAAATTTAAAAAAAAAAGAATAATACAAAAAAATAAATATTTTTATCCATGCAATGATTAATAATAGTGATTGAGTAACAGATATTATCTTCACTATTATTGAATCATAAGAATTTACGAGTGGCCAAGTGCTAACTTAAATTCCGTACAAAAGCGGATTTCTTTTTTAATAATTCGTTAGTCAAAAATTTATTTTCACAAATAAAAATCAATCAACAAATATTTCTTTTTCTCTTCATAATTAAAATTCATTAACACAGAATCATTTTCTATAGAGAACTACGTGGCTTTGAGTTCTTCATTGTACCAAAGGATACGTAGGAGGGAAATTCCTGTCAAGCCAAACTTTAAATTTTCATAATTTAGTGCCTAATTATTGTTATTTTATTCATCTATTTGTAAATATTTTAATTTGATTTTTTTTTAGTTGTTTGTAAATATTATATTTGTTTATCTTTTTTGGGTAAATTTTATATGCTTTAAGTTATTCTATTTGCACAATTAACTTTTGGATAACCGTTTTAGGACGGATGTATAAGGTGCGTGGGGTTTAATCTCTACCCTTCTTGTACATAAATAGACTCCTGGATCTAGCTTCTGTTTAAGCAAATCAGTTTAAAATATTTTTTATAAAAAGGTTTTTCCAACGGTTTTCCTTAATAAACCTTGGTGGCGACTCCATAAAAATATTTTCAATAATATCTTTCGCTCAGGTCGCGATCTCAGTGCGACACATACTTGTTAATCTTCAGACAAGTAAATGAGTTATACTTTGTTATTATATATTTGATTGAGTGACCGTATGTGTTTTCTATAAAAGAAATTCTAACAAATGAGTAACACTATGTTGTTCTATTCAATTCAATTAGCATGTTGAATAGAACTAGGTCCAATGACTGAAATTGTGAAGTTTTGAGATAATGAATTACATTTGATCCATTCATTCTGCAACAATTAATTATTTTATAGAATTTGCATGGCATGAGATTAGTGATTTAAATTTCAATGAGAAATGATTCTCTCCTTACCTATGAGTCTTGTGAGATTAGAATGTTCAAGTAAAGAGAATTAGAACTTAGGAAGATTTAAATGACACTATTTGCTCAATTTCATATTTACACAACATGTTTGTTTTAGATTTCTTTGAATGCTAACTTATGTAATTGGCTAAAAAGATGTATGAGGAGAGCTTTTTGCATGTTTCTTCTTGAAATAACAAGAATTTCTATGATGTAGGAAGCTTCAAGTGCTAAATACATAGTGCAACAGTACATAGCTCCACAGGAGGATTGGGTGCATTGGATTTACTCAAAAGTATGTATGCAATAGGACAAGTGAGGATGTTTGGTTCAGAGATGCGTCAAGAAGATGATACCGTTAAACAATTAGGCAGAGCTAGGCAGGAGGCTTTGTGCTATGGCAGAAAAACCCGATTTGTGGCACTTTGAATTGGTTGTTTCTGGTTTTAAGGTCAATGCAGGTAGTGATGGGAAGTTAGCTTGGAACCAATTGTCTTCCCAACCTTGTCATGCAAACAAAGGGCCCCCTAGACCCCTTCGCCGCTTCTTCCAGGTACAATAACATAAATTTTTGGAATACTTTTGACATGATTTTTTTGGTTGTCTACCAGTACTCCAATTTATAATGGATCCAATTGTTTGCAATACCAAAATGTGTACACCATTTTTACACTAGTTAATACTGGCCAACAAGATGTGTACATTGGTTAATAGACTAATGATGAGTTTTCTCCTTTTGAACAAGGAGTTTGAATCATCCATCTTATCATATACATAGGCTTAAAACTTACTATGCATGAATTTACCATAATTTGTTGTTAAGTCTAGTAGTTATATATTATATTCAAATCTTTTCTATTTAATATGACCTTTCCCTACTATTTAGATATACTTAAATAAGTCATTAGTCCATTAGCCAATCTATACATCTTCTTAACTACTACAAAATTGTTCATGAAAAAGTAATATGTAGGACTTATCATTAGAAAAATGTCAAAGTCGGATATTGTCAGAATTCATTTATCATAATGATGTGACATATCACATTCTTATTGATCATTAGATGAGCAAATGGAATATACTACTTTATTTTATTTGATAAACACTCTTATTTTCTTTTGAAAAGTTTTTAAGGCTACAAAAATATGTTAATCATTATAAAGGCGGATAGTGACACAAAGTTGAGTGAAAAATGTGAGTTTTAGTTGTTCTCTTATATGAGTTATACAAAGTAGAATGGAAAATGTGAGAGTAAGTTGCCCAAACTAGATTAGATTTATCATATATAAAAACATGCTTTAGAGTTAAGACTCCTCACATCCATCGCATGGTACACACATGATTTTTACTATCCTAGCAGCATTGCTCTTGACCTTAAAAGGCAAGAAAAGGATTTAATCATGAATTGTTTTTATGGTATTTATGTGTTCATTCTGTGCTCGTTATGATTAGGGGTTGGACCCAAGGTGTATAGCAAACTTGTTCCTAGAGGCAATATGTGTAGGGGAGAAAACCATCAACAGTGAAGACTATTTCCTACTCAAGTTAGAGACATCACAACACATCCTTGAAGCACAAAATACATCTCACACAGAAATCATAAGGCACACGTGTGGGCTACTTCAACCAACGCATGGGTTTACTTGTCAAATTTGAGGACAACAAATTGGTAAAAGTGAAGGCTCTTAAGGGAGATAACTCAGTTCTTTGGGAAACAAGCATTGACTCTTTGATTGAGGACTATAGGTATGTTGATGGCATAAAAATAGCACATGGTGGCAAAACTGGCAATGCTATATAGGTATGGTATGGCACATAACCACAAGAGGAGGATTAAGGAAACTTGGAGGATTGAAGAGGTTGATTTTAACATTTGTGGGGTATCCATGGATTGTTTTTTGCCTCCTTCTATCTCAAGAAGGAACAGGATGGTATAGAACAAGTAGTGTAGTGAGAATCTAATGAATGAATGATGAAGAGAGTTAGGATTTTGCTTGCAATTGGTTCCTTTTTGTCCTTAATTACTCAACTAGCCAACTGCAAGAAAATTTGTGTAAATATTGCATAGTCAAGCATAGGTGAATATAAAGAAGTTCATAGTTTATTCTAATTCCTCAAATTCCATGGCTCAATTTTTATGAGGGAATTTTTGGTGACACAAAAGTGACAAACATATATAAGAACTTGGACATCAATCTTGAATGGATGTTAAAGTTAAAGCTGAGTTGATTTGAAATGAACTAAATTATTTAGCTCAAACTAAGTTGATTAGTGATTAGTTTATGCATCAAATTTATTAGATTATATTTTTAATGAATTCCTTAACAAATTTGCAAGTAGCTCAATTTATTACCAACTTAAAAATAGAGGATTTATGATGATCTAATCATGTATTCAAATCTAAAATTAAAAAAATTAATTTTATCAAACAAATAACCAATTGTTTTATATAGGATATTTTTATCAAATAATTACATGAATGCAAGATTTTTTTTTAATTATTTACAAATGGGATTTTTAAAGGGAACCCGCCACCATCATTGGAGGGTTTAGGGTTATCATTGGCGGTTTCCATTCTTTTTAACAAGAGAAGTGTTATTTATACTCATTATATATGGGACATTATGCTAACACACTCCTATCTACTATTGGATGGGTTGTAGACCCACTTAGTTTGGAACCCACATCTCATTTAATGGTATATGAAAGTATGTTTGCATGGTGTCCACAAAGTGTGAGTACAAATAATACTACTCCTTTAACAATCACGTGGGTAAAATTTTGGTTTTTGTTCTTGTAAATATCTTAAAATCTTCCTTTGATATTTATAAATGCCACCACTTAACAATGCAAACTAATAGTAGAAACAAAAAACACAATATTGGAAAAACAAAACATTAAAAGAAAATAAAAAGAAAATTAAAATTTGAAAATAAAACAATCTATATTTATAGATATCATAACATATTTAAGTCATTAACATAATTACTCTTATTAATTAATAATAATAAGTAAAGATATTTTTTCAAAAGTACACGTTAAGTACTAATAATTTTTTATTGAAAAAAAAGGAAAGGTATAGAAAAACGAGAGAGTGGTCTAGGGTAGAACGACCTTGAACTTGATAAAACAGAAGGTTTTGAAAACCAACCTGAACATCAAACCGAATGAGATACTTGTTCAGAGGTTTAATCGGTTAAATCAAAATATAACTGGTATATATAAGGTGCTTCAGAATTTATTTTCCAAAAACAAAATTATAAAGTGTCTTTTCAAAATGTTTGATGTTCCCATTCTTTTGAAGCAATGCTGTGATTTCTCTTTTTGTCAAATGTTATGGCTTTCAAAAAAATTAAAATAACTCGTAACCCATCTTACCAAACTCCAAAGTGAAATTTGAAAATTTCTAGGCCAAAGTTTATGCCAAAGTTTCATTTTTTTTCTTCTATTTATATAATTTTTAGGGTTTATATGTTTTTTTTTTCAAATTTATTGTTGGCCCTTTGTATGTAATGGTATGCATCTATTCACACTCTCCATCTGTGTCCTAATTTTGAATGGCAGTGGACATATAACTGATGTAGAGATCTAAAAGGTTGACTAACCAGCCCATTGCACCTTTTTATTGCATTGCCATGGGTCATGGGCCAAATGGATTGCCAAAATTCATATACAATTTTTTATTATAATCTATGTACTTCTGTGCTTTGCAAAGAGGAAAAAAAATGGCAAGTGATGATCAATTTTATAAACCGCTTATTGATATATTGATAAGTTTGCTGACAACAATCTCCACTTATCTGATGCCATTTTAGTTTCAATTTTTAGCTTTAGGGTATGTTTGTTTGTGGGGTAAAAAAATGTGTAAATTTTAATAGATGACCTCTATGTCTAGATTTCTATTTTCTTGGCTTGTGGTTTATCAGTAACTCTATTTTTAACCTTAATATATGATAGGGGTTGGCAAATGATGTGAAAATTGTCTTATCCTACACACTAAATTTTTGTGAAGATAAAAAACTACGCTTTTATCTGATGCCTTCCCTGTCTTAATGTTTGATTGGTTTAAATTTTTCTTGTTGGAAGAAGTGAAGTGTAGCTTCTTCAGGCAAGTAAAGAAGGTTCTACTAGTGCTTGTCTATTTTAGTTTTTTCCCTAGGAAAACAAAGGAGCTGATTTTCAAGACAACTAAAGAGTTACCAAGAGTGCCTTGGAAAGCGCTTCTTCTTTGTGGAATGATTTTAAAACAGACAAACTCAGTGGAAGTGTTTTAGGAAGCCTGATTTCTCCTTCTATTGACTTGATTTTAAGCCAAACAACCATTTAATTTTACGGATTTTGGTAACCATTAGAAGACACTGATTTTTGAATAAAAAGTGAGATTTCTTTTGAATTTTCAATGCATTGTATTGAATGCATTGGGAATTTCAAGAAATTTTAACCATTGATTTCTTAACTTGTATATTGATTAGCAAATCCTAATTTGAGTAATGATACATCATCTTACATATCCCTTTACAAATCTTTCTAGGATTAAATGGAGTAAAATTTATTTCATTTAGTATATAGGAGGATTTGTAGGAAGATATAATTGGAGTATATCACTACTCCCTTAATTTTATACAATTGCCATTGTTCTGTTTTAATTTTGGCTGTATTTTTACTCTATATGAGAAAGTATTTTTAATTTAGCAACTACAACTATTCTACTCATCAATGATGAAGAAATGCAGACGGGCGAACTGAACTGATGCCTTGTTGATTGTCTGCCACTTCCATCTTTGGAATGTTTCTGAGATGTATTAGCATAACAATTTTTCTTGATGGCACCCAATCATGGGGTGAACACAACCCATTTTGTGTTTTATATTTGTCTTGATGCAATAGTATCTCATAGCATAATGGTTTTGTTTTCATATGGTGTGTAGTATGAGAAATTGTCCTGGTTTATCTCTTTATTATAGTGACTAATTTTCTTGGCCACTTTAATTTTCAAAGCTTCTGCAGTGATGAAGTTGCATAAATATGTCTGGACATATGAAACTTTGTTATGATTTCACTTGCCACTTCTGAGCAGCATAATATGTATTTGCTTGCTTGGTCCACCTGTTTTTCTCAGGGAAGTGGAAAGTCTACATTTTTCCGAAGCAATCAAAGTGATATCTTTGGGAAACAGCTATATATGAAAGGATAGGAGCTTTTGCCTAAACCTTGGCTTCTAGTTTTTCAAGCAAAATCAAACACGCTATTTTGTGGATATTTCATTAAGACTTACTTTTAAGTCAGTAAATTGTGAACAATAACTGCATCAGTCGTATGCAGAATCATTTTAGAGAGCGTTGCTGATTACTTCAGCTGTAATTTATTTATTGAAAATATTTAATTTAATGATTGAATTGATAAAATTGAATGTTTTAGAAAAATATTTACTGAAATAAATAAGTCAAAAATTACTCTTGGAATAATTAAATATAAGCCCACAATAGCAAGTTATATAAGAGTAATACTAGCTATAAAGCATGACACGACACCGATATGAGGGACAAATCAAAGTTGAAAATTTATAAGACAGGATATGACATATATATATATATATATATATATATATATATATATATATATATAAACTAAAAATTTAAAGGAAAAGACATTATTTAAAATATTATTCACATAAACTTTATTTATGTTTCATTTTCTTATAAACTCAAAAGATTATGTATTATTTCTTTTTTATAACACTATTTCTATGGTTTTTTCTATGTTAGAGTAAGAAAAAAAATAAATTTTAAATTTTATATATATATGTCATTGATATGTTATATAAGATTGACATAGATATGTGTCTAACATATAAATCCAGCTTCCAAATAGTATATTTGTGCTTCATGGAATACTCCTGTAATCTTGGGTTCATAAAGAATTTTACCTACAGTAATATTAATCATTTAAATTATAATTTTTTTTTTATACAATTCAAAGTATAATTTAAAATTATAAATATATAGATATTATGAAAGTATTTGTTAATATCCTACCATTTATAGGACTCATATTAAATGGGAGTTTATATCTTACAACTTATAAACATGATCTAATGTGTTGATTGTGAGTATAACATAGTCCCCAAAATCCGGAAGCACGGATCGTACACAGCCTGCCTCCACCCCAATCGCTTCTCTAATTTATTCACCGAATTGAAATTTTTTTTTGTCATAGATACAAATTTAAAAATTTATTTTTTGACATACAAAAAAATTATTAGGATCTATAGATAAGTAGGTATATGTTGAACAAAGTTGATGCAATCTATTTTTATTGTGAGTGTGCTTAAATATGATGTGTTAAACTTATGTTTATGTAAAAATCTCTCTCTTGATTTAATAATATTAATAAAAAAAATTTATTCACATTACCATGCAGTATAATAAGAACTAGAAATTTATTTCTTTAGTGTGATAATATATTTATAAAATTATTGAATGAAAAAAATAATATTATGTGTGTTTCAATAGAGTAAATCTCAAGTAGGTCCTCGCAAAAATTATGTTGAACAAAATGCTCTCTCAAGGAAAAAAAAAAAAAGGGATTGCGTCCGTGATCTTTCACACTTAAAAATACATTATAAATTAGCTTACTGGCAACATTTTGAAAGACTCATGTGTTTTTTTAGTGTATCAATTTATAAATCATTAAAAAATGAAGATAAATATATTCTATTTTAATTATAAGATATTATGAAATGATAAACAAATTTAGTTGGTGTTATTTTCATGAAGGATTAAATTGAAGGTTTACTTATTTATCCAAATTAGTGCTCGACATTTGGCAGCCTAAAGCAACGCGGTTCCAGTCGCGAGTTGGCAGCAGCACCCGCGTCATAGTGCCGGCAGCCAAACGCATTTCATTTTTGTATTATTATTTATTTCCTTAGCTTGAACAATTTGGAGATGGAAGGATTAGGGATTTGAACTTCTGATATTGCAAAGTTTATTTGAAATTACTCCAATTGTATTGCTTTACAAGTCATTAATATCTGAAGTTTGTTGAATTTTAATTAATTTGTTCTAAGTTGAGTTGGTTTATTATGAGAATAAAAGTCCCTTTTATATATATATATATATATATATATATATATATATATAAAATAATAAACTCAACTTCGAATTCCACCGTAAAGATTGGGTAAATTACTTAAACTAAGCATTGATAGATATTGCACAGCACTTTTGCTGCACAATTTTCCACACAAATAATATATATTAATCAGTGCCTAATACATCATTATTACATAATTATGATTTTTTTCCAACTATTTACCGTAAAACAGCAACTAATCCATTCACGTATTGTAGTCTCATATAATTATGAATTTGATTTTAATAAGAGAACAAAATACTTGTCATTCTAGTAAATACTATTATCCTGTCATTAAATATGTTTGACTCTTGTTATATGGCCTCGAAAAAAAGAGATTATGAATTGATGATATAAAATACTTTATACTATAATATCAAAGATGATTTCTATAATCATTAATTAGTATTTTTAATCATCATATATGTTTTTTTATACCATCCTTATCTAGAGTTTATTAGGCTACACTGATTGTCACCAAATCGAATGTGGCTGGCCACGTGAGAACTCATCACATAAGCCTACCTGGTGATGTCTCTCTAAATGTATATAATATATATAATATTATACTTAAAATACGCTATTTCTTCTAAATCATTATCATTTTCTCTAATTAATGCATAATATTTAAATTCATAAAAACAGATACTTAAAATACATCATTCTGAAAGCATCTTGATCAAATCTGTTATTCATAAAAAGGTAAATCGTTCTGTCTTCTAATCATGATCATAAATTGAAAATCGATTTAAATTCTTAAAAGTTGAAACACATAATACATTTTTGTTCCCTATATAAATTTTTAGGCACAGTTTACATTTCAAAATACATACTTGAACCTTGAAAACATATAGGAAAATACATAATCTCTGAAAATAAATACAGTATCTCAAAATAAATGCATGATTGAATCCTCCCTACACATACACTAGAGCCCTCTAAATCTAACAGAAGCATAAACTAAGCCTTACAACAATATAAAGATCACCAAAAGGTAACTGCAACTATTAGAGCTGGTGACCAAATAACTTATGTACCTGTAATTATGAGAGGAAGGGAGAGGGGTGAGTTAATAGACTGAGTAAGTGAATTCTCACTCATCACCCACATGGGACAACCAAGAAAAATATATATATAATATGTATGTAATAATCATAAACCATTTGATATATTTCCATACATAGCTAGTTAGGAAGAACACTTTTCATTCTATAAATTCATAACAATCATTTCTAAACTCAAAATCAAGCCTAAAATCATTTTAGTTAAGGCGCGACAAAGCATCAGGAAACAATATACCTGAACAAATAAATACATATATAATAATAAAAGCTGTAAAATCATAAACTGAAATATTGTACTCAGTCCTGGACAAGCTGGGCACCTAACTAGGTCCCGTTTCCGTTCCTGTTGGGGAAATTATCCTCTAACGGAAAACTTGGTACCAAAGTTAACGATCTCTTCCAAGTTAATTAAGTGTTCTGTTTCCTTATCTCTACCGGTTAAACTAGTTTGACAAAAACCATAGCTGAAAGGTGGGTACTCCCTGGCAAAGCAAAGCCCCTAAATTCTTAGTACACTAAGAGTTGGATTCATATAACTCTAATAATCTGACTTTAGCATAACCTGACTATGGAAATCGTGCCCAAGCAATCACAGCTTGTAGGCATTCTGATTTCAAGCCCAGAATATGCATCTGACAGTTGCTATGAATCATCCTAAATTTCGTATCTCTTGGTACCATAAAACTAAAGTTTTAAATCCATATCTTAAACTAACATATTTTTCATATATTTGATAACTCTAAAATCATAGCTCAAAACACTGGGATTTATAATCATAAAACTCTAAAATCATAACAACATATTTCTTCTAAATCTAAATCACATTTTATTCAACATAACTCAACATTTCAATAAAATGATTTTTGAAATTTCCAAATCTTAAAGCATAACAATATCATAAGTCCATAATATATCTTTGACGCTTTCATGAACATATAAAACAATTTCATAACATGCATGAGTCCAATTCATGGTCCCATAGATTTCTTAAAATACATTTTTCATGCTAACTAAAAATCATACTTTTGCTAGGTTTGGCATAACTTGGAAGATCATGTAAATAATATATTTTTGCTTCTAAGATCATATTTAGCAATCATAATGATGAAACTAAGGCCATGAGTTTAAACTCACTCACCGTTTCAGGAGTATATGGGCACCACCAACTTGATCTGAAAAGCTTGGAATGACACCAACAACTCCATAGAGCAACCATAAACTCTAGATTAATTTTTAATAACCTCTAGATAGCTCTAATAGAACTCTAACAACATTGGGAAAGCACCCTTATTTAACAACAATGAGAAATAAAAATAACCCAAACTCTAGAACATAAAAGATTGAAGGAAAGGAAGCATAAATCAACAAACCAAACTTACCTTTGAGTTTAGGAGAAGAAGGAATGGAATGGGGTTGAGAGAGATGGTGGAAAGGGAGAAGGAAAGCAAGGGTTTTGATTTTGGATGTAAAATCCCAGAGTTTGGGGTATATAAAAAGGTGGAAGGGAATCAAAACTATGTCATTTAGTCCTTTTCCACCCAACTGACACCGCTATATGAGTCAAGCAATCACTTACAGTTGTATAGTGGTCCTGGATCTATCAGTCCTCAAACCACAAAATTGTGCTGTCATTCATTGTGAAGCTATAGTGATCCTTATTTACATTTTAATGTTCTCATTTATTTTACTCTCCATTAACTTTAAATAAGGAAATATCCTCATTTGGATTCAAATAAAATATCAAAAAAATTAAAATCCCAACCAATCAAAATCCAAATTTTGGGTTTTAGTTCAAATCCAGAAATCTTCAAGATTTTCTAAACTTTTGGACCAAAAACGAAATATTTAAAGGTTTCATAAAATTCATTAAACATCACTATTTAACTTATTTTCCCTCTAGGAACAATTACAGACTTTTGATCCAAGAATGTGGCTCTAACATATAGCCCTCCAAGGAGGTGTAGGATCCAGACTTGATGAAATTCATGACCCAATGACATGGATGGGTCCAAAGAGCCCTAAGGCCGTACAAAACTTATCTCCTGACACGTGTACATCGGGTATTACATTGATTTTGGTTGAAGTCAAGTTGGCCCATTACAAAATAAAACATTCTCAATTATAAAAAAGAAAAAAGAAAAAGAAAAAAAGAACAAAGCACTCTACACTGCAATTTCTCTAATCACAATATTCAAATTTGAGGTTTTACTTAACAAAAAGAAATACCAAACTACTTCTACCATTAAAAAAAATAATAATCATTCAAAAAAAGTATTTTTTTGTCTTCCATAAATCATTTATAACTTTAATTAATGTGACAATTTAATTAATTAAAGGTAATTTAATTTTTCTTACAATTTTTTTAAAGAGATTATAGCTGTTAAATTATTTGTTTTAATCTATAGCAAATTACATTGACCTCCCCTAAGGTTCAACGAAATTACACTGACCCCCTTCAGTTTGTCAAATTACAATGACCTCCCTTAGTCAAATGTATGTTAATGTAGTTAGTAATAAAAGTGAATTGTCCACAATACCCTCCTCTCACCATGTCATCAGCCAACACACACATTCTATCTCAGTCTCTTCCCTCACTCATCAGCCCCTTCCATCAACAACTCACCCTGACCCTCACACAAGCCCTCGCACACAGCCCCTTCCATCGCAAACCCACCCTCACAACCCCCTGGGCTGAGGAGGACACAACCAAACACGAGGCGACCAAGTCAGGGGCGACCAAGACACGAGGCGACCAAAACGGGGGCGACCAAACACGAGGCGACCAAGGGCAAAGGAAGGCCAGCAGGAGGCGACCAAGAACGCGAAGGACCAAAATCTCCAACGAAGGATGACCCGATATCAGATCAGCGATGGAGTATGCTAGGTGTAACACCTCACTAAGCTCTAATTCTTCCACCTTAAGTTTTAATATTATTATTATTTTAAACAATAATTAGCTAACATAATATTATTATCCTGTAATCTGAAATTTTACGAGAACTTTTTTTTTTTTAAACTATGATTATTTCTAATTTATAGTTCTATTGTGGAATAATATATACAACTATAAATCATGCATCTAGTAGATTCCTAGGAAAGAGAGGTGGGTCACAATGGACACGCTTAAATACCAAGTCTTTCCCAGAATCTTCCAAATCACACTTTTCCAGTAATACACTTTCTTCAGCAACCCAAAGGTAATTTTTAAATGACAAAGAGTATTTCTTTTCTAACATATTACTACTATTTGTTAATCAATAGTTCCCAGTTTAGACAACCATCATCTATAAAAACATACTTCACTACTAACATCAATCCATAGGATATAATACATATTACACATTCAAGATACATTAAGGAAAACTTTAATATAACAATATAACATAACCAAAGTCTGGTAACAGATAGTAAAGATTCTATCTAGCACACATAATAGAATCTGATTATTTAGAAACTAAGTCCAAGGCTACATCCATTTCACTGTTGATGACGATCCATGCTATCTGGAAACATTAAAGAAAAAGGGGTGAGAGAGTCTCCAGTAGGGTGATGTTTCAGGGGAGTCCCATTTCATCCCAAAAATACTAAGAATAACACGGAGTGGTAAAATGCAATCTTTTATATTAACTCAAATTATATTTTACTAATTTCAAGTAAGATAGAAATGCACAATATCAATCATAATAAAAGTTAAGAATAAAAGAAATGTAATAAATCATGAGTGTCCTGTAGCTCCTTTTATAGTATCATGTTCTCTTCAAATGATTATAGTCTGCAAGGTTTACTTCATATTGGATTATGAGAGCTCTCATTGGGCATCCACAAGATCATGAATACCAAGTCCTTGTCCGCTAGCATGGTGGGGCCCAAGGTATCACTATGACGTACACCAAGTCCTGGTCAAGGCGGGGCCAAAGGTATCGTTTAGAGCTCAAGACTAAGTGTACACTAAGTCCTTATCCGCTATAAGGCAGAGCCGAAGTGTCACTTATTTATGTATTCATTTTACATAGTACATACAATATACATAAAGAATGAAAATTACATAAAGTTTACATGATTTCTTTCATATTTACATATAGACCACAAGATTTTTCATATTTACACATAAAGTCCAAACAACATAGGATTCCTAAAATACTCATAAAACCCATATTTCTTACAATTATTATTGAAGCACCAAATCACACTATTTTTATAAGGGGTGATTGTTACTTCATTTTGTTGCCAATTCTTGTTGATTATGCTGATATTCTGCTTCTAATTTGCAACTAGATATGGAGATATGCCAGGTCACAATTTGCTATGGAGGGAATGTGAGAAATCATAACAATGTTGCTACACGTTGGCAAGTAATCCCGTTAGTCAGGTATCTTTTTTCATCATCCTTAACCTCACTCTCACTTAAATCTTTTCCAGCACATGGTTGGTACCATTTGATGAAAAGTTACTTACTAAGGTTGATGGCAGATGTTTTCACTAGTCTCTATCTTTTGTTATGTATATCACAATTATAATATTTGAGACAAGAAGATTGGCACAAGCTAGTTTAAACTCCGTTGTAGATTACGCAATTTGTGATGAACATGGCTTTTATGATTTCCATGCTGCTTGTATGATTATACATTGTTGTCAATTCAAATAATCTTTTTCATTTTCATATGTGGGCAGAATAGATGTTTTAGTGACAAATGAGGTTCAAAAATATTTGCCTTGGTCTAGAGGACTTTTTTCTATTCAATCTAATTCTTTATGGCTCAGTTCATCCACTCAATTTCCTGTACAAATTTATGAATATGATGACTAAGATGAGTTCACGACCATTTTTGCAATTGTATGTCTGTTGACTTTTTCACATGTTGTTGCCTTTCTTAGAAGGGTAATGGTTTCCAAGCAAGATGCCTCAAAATGGTCTACCTCCGTACACGTTTAAGAGATAGAAAAGTGGTGAATTTTGTGATTCTAATGTTATAAATGCGTGTATTTATTCAATTATAGGAGGCTAGAGGACTTGATGCTCTAACATCATTTTATCCATGCAGGGACAATGGATAGAGGAACATGATGTAGCAATTGAAATTACAAGTCGGCTAACAATCACAAGTAGTTTCAACCAAGGTGGCCAACAAAAAAATGGGCACACATAATTGCCACTGCATAAGGAGTTTATGGGATCAACGTTTTTTTTTTTTGGATTAACACACTTGAGCTTCTGTATTCTGTATTTTGGTTGTATTTTTGGTTGTATAGGTGCACAACTTTCTGTATTTTGATTGTCCAGATATTTGGTTGTATGGGTGCACAATTTGAGTTATTGAGCTTATATATATGTTAAGGGTATTTGAGTCATTTTATATGATAAGTTATTCTAATTTATTACAAATTTGCCATTAAAAATCATGTGCATAGCACATGATTTAGCTTCTATTTGTACAGTTCGCAAATGTTAACTGCAAGGGTGGTTTGTGTCAAGTTTAATAAAGTTACAGGAGAGGTCATTGTAAGATTTACAAATTAGAAGGAGTCAGTGTAATTTGGCTAAACCTAAGAGAGATCATTGCTCTTTAATCTATATTTCATTAGTTCAAGGACTATTACTATGAAAAGAAAACCGCTCCAGTGTCCATTGTTTTTGCTGTATTTAAATTGATTGAATGATGTGACTTGTTATTAATTCTTAAAACGACGAGTGGACTCTATCATTTTGTAGCTATAATTTTTGTCAAAGAGTTTTTCTAAATATTTAAGTTTGGGGAGTATTCATATGTTGATTGACGGTATAGGTGTATGCTTGTGTAAATATAATGTTCCATAGTACATAGGAGGATTGTGAACACCATATTTTGTACCATTTTTATTTTATTTTATTTCATTTATTTGTTTATCCTTTTGTGTCCATGTTGGTTATTTATTGCATAAAAAGGCAGTCCAGCAAAATGACCCATTCTAATTTCCTTTCAGCCCAACACAAAATGATCCATTTTAGCCCAATCCATTTAAGCTTACGCCCATTTTATTTTATTGTTCTAGCCCCATTTCAGCTCAAATAAAAATAAATAAAAAATAGAAATAAAGACAAGTTTGCAAATCCTATAGTGTTAGTCGTGAATAATACAACAAAAAGAAGAAACCAGACACATAGCAATACAAAGAAAGGAAAAAGGAAGTCAAAGTAAGTGGCAGCACCAAAGTCAGAGTGGCAGCACCATCATCATGTTTTTCTTTGTCCTTGGCAAGAAGATAAATCTAATTTGGATGATGCCAAAAGGAACAAGCCTGCAAAAGGTGACAGATCAAATTTGGATCAAGTGGGAATGGCTATAAAGAGGGGAAATTAACAAAAATAAGGGGAAGGAAACCAAAAATTTTGAGCTAATCAGCAAAGGTACAAGTTTTGAGCATTTTAGTATCATGCTAGATTTTAGGTGCATGAAGTCCATTCATTAACCATCAGCCCATCCTTAACCCAACCAAAAGTAATATCAGCCAAAAGACCAAAATAATCATCTGAACCACATCTAGTTACACATTGTTCTCAAGCAGGAAATAAAAGTCCAACCATAGGATTTAATCATCAACAATCCATTTCAATACATAAAAATCCCAACTCTAAATCAAATCCAACAGCAAAAAATAAAAAGGGAGAAAGAAGTCAAGCTCTGGGGAAGGCGGCATCACCCACCACCACCGGCCTCCGATACCTCCCGCGAGCACAACCTCCATGGCACGAACTTCAAAATCCAGTGGAAACGATAGCTGTGCGGCCTCCTCGTACACCACCGCATCTTCATCCTCGGGAAGCACCGCGCCAGGCGGATCTCCTGCTCATCCGCGGACCACCCACTGCCGCGCTCACCCATTCTCCGCATGCGGATGGTGACCTCTCCAAAACACCGAACCCAGCCCTCCTTCGGTGGTGGGCCTTCCTCCTTCCCTCAGATCCATGCAGCCGCCTGCTCCAGCCTGGCGACAGAACCAGCTTGCCGGAAGACGCGGCGTGCACCGCGAGTGGAATCTCCACCAAAGTCGCGGGTCACTCCATCCCGATCCTGCGCTAGTCGGTACTACCACCTCGAAGCGGCCTCGGCCACCCCTCTCTCCAAGGAAACCACCGCGACTCCTCCCTTCTCTCCAGGTTGAACGAACCCAGCCAGCGCCGCCCCTTGCACGCGCAGCATGCCACACGGTTCCTCCTCCCAGGCAAGACGAGCTTCCACCACCCACGTGGCGTCGGTTCCTTGCCTCAGCCGGGAAAAGCCACCGATCGGTTCCTCCTCCTTCTTTCTTCCTCTCCGGCTTCCCCATTACATGCACCCTCTCTCGCTCTCTCTCGTCCTTTCCTTTCTCTCTTTGTGCTGTGATTTCCCTTTTCCTCACCATCTATCTCCTTCTATCTCTCATTCTGATCTATCCCCCTCTCTCTCTTTCCTTATCTCCGCGTGTGTGTGTGTCTGAGAGGGTGCGTGAGTTAGTGAGAAAGTGTATTGTGTGTGTGTGTGTGAGTTAAGTGGGATAAGGGTAGATTTAGGATAATAATATCAAGATTTTTATTTATTTATTTATGTTTTAGATTAGTGATATTTTATTTATTTCAAGTTTGCTTTTTTGTATTTGATTGTTTGGGTGGTAAGTGTTTTATTTTGGATTCTTTTATGATTGTTTGTTTTAGTCTTAGTTTGGGTCTAGAATTAAAAAAAATGATAAAAATTTATGCTTTGAGTTTAAAATAAATACTTGAGTATTTAGCTTCACTAAAAGGAGGATAAAAATAATAATTAGATTTTTCAATTTAATCATTTTTATGTGTTGTGTATTTAAATTAATTGTATAATTGTGTTTATGAATTAATTTTATTTTTTTAGTTTAATTATTGTGTATGTTTATGCGTTTTGTTTAAATTAATTAGGTATTTGTATTTACGGATTAATTTCAGTAAAGTTAGAGTTTATCAAAAAGAAAAAGTCTTCCTTTCAAGATAAAAATCCATTTCTAAAAATTAAAAATCAATCAACACATTTTTATTTTCTTTTAATTAAAATTCATCAACACAGAATCATTTTCTAAGAACGACGTGGCTTTGAGTTCCTCATTGCACCAGAGAGTACGTGGCGTAGCAAACAACTATCAAGCCAAAATTAATTTTTCTTTAAATTGTGTTCTCATTTAATTTTTATTCCTTGTTCTAATTTTATTTTATTTTATTTTATGTTTGTACATAATTGTGATTATTTAAGGGAAAATTAAATATTATTGAAATTATAAACAAATTTGCATAATGAGCTCTAGGGTAACCGTATTTATACGGATGTATTAGGGTGCAGTGGGATTAAGTTTCCACCTTTCCCTAATCATAATCAGCTCAAACCTAAATCTCTTTTAAAAAGATAAATTTACAAATAAAAAGGTTTTCCAATTTTTCCAAAATTAAAATTGGTGGCGACTCCTATTTTATTTATTATTTCAAAATCAGTCGACATCCTCCTCGCATGTGCCCTTTGGGTGTTGTGACAGTTTGGCGACTCCTGGGGACACCAAAAGAGTAAAGCCTACTAGAGTAAATTATGCAAATAATTTATAACTTTATAATAATTATTTTTCCCTTTACATCACACTTGTTTATTTTTTTTTTGTATATAATTATTTATTTTTATTTTCTTTTTATTTATTTGTATAATTGTTTATTTTATTTTTTTTTCTCTTTTCTTAAATATTTGTATATTATTGTTTATTTTATTTTTATAATTATTTTATCTTTTTATTTTCTTCTCATTTATTTGGATATAATTGCAAACCTTAGGATTGATGACTTTTGTATATATGATGTTTTTGCTTTAGCTTATTTATCTGTTACTCAAACCTTAGGATAGAAGACTGTTGTATATATATTGCTTTGTTTTGCAGGATTGTGTATATAGGACTTGAAAGGTTTGTATGCTCCCTACACACACTTTCACTATCACGTCCTCACACACTATTGGGCTCTATACCAGCCTTGGGAAACCATAGGCAAGAAGGGTTTTGACGTTGTTATTGTGAGGCTTATGCTTCCCTGAGTCGTTGACTCATCCGCTAAGGTGTTACTAGAACTATGAGTTGCCGTATTGTGACTTTCATGTCCTCCGGTTTAACTCATGGAACTAGATCTTTATCTTATTGATAAAGGCAACTTGGGGACCATAACTTTTAGGGGTCTAGATCCATCCAAAAGCTGTGCACTACTAGAATAACTTTAATTGGCCACCTTAAATAGGGTTTGACCTTAGAACCAGTAAACATAGGGTTCCATCTCATTAGGACACATGGGAGCGTACTTCTTCTTATTTTATCATGCATCATGCATCATTAGTATCATGTAATATTTATTATAAGCATTATAACATTCATGATTAGTTTTTTGTTGTTTTGCATAAGCAATTCATATCTCCATCATGCATAACATCCACATTTTTTTCACCAAGCATGTTTATTTTTAAGCATAAAAAAAAAAAATCATATTTTAATTGTCATATCACATGCATTTTTTTTTGTAGCATACATATTTATTTACTCTTTTTATGCATTTTTTCTAATTTATTTACTTTTTTTTCTTCTTTTTTTAAAAGGTCCATTGTAAAGAATAACATCATTAGACAGTAAACAATGGAAAGAGCACAACAAACTAGCAATGTATCCAACTTGAAGAAGCATTCCAATGTGATGACAAATATTAGTTCTCTGGAGAGATTACATCAGTTGAGTCAATTGTTTCCTAATGAAAACGAGCCTTCTTGAATAAATATGGGTCCATTATGGATCTGTTGCTTGTATCAGTGGAAACTCCTCTCGAAACTCTAGCTCAGTATTGGAACCTGCTTTGAGATGTTTTGAATTACCAAACATGGACATCACTCCTACCATCGAAGAGTATGCATGCATGTTGAAATTACAAGTGAGAAAAAATACTTCTATTTATTTTCATCTGGAACAACACACTTCAGATGCAAAAATAATAGAGCAATTTGGGGAATTACTAGGGTACCAAGTGGTTCAAGTGAAATTAACAGGACATGCAGATTCAAAGGAGTGACTAAAGCATTCATAGAAGAACATCTGAAGGGTTGAGGCGTCGAAAGAATGGACTATTTTTGAGAGTATTAGCATTTGCTATTTATGGGCTGGTATTGTTCCGTCTCCTCCAAACATAGTTGATAAAGCTGCCATGGATGTTTTCTTCCTGTGGAAAATAAGCAAAGGAATCCAGTTCCTGCTGTGTTGGCTGAAACATTTCTGACATTAAACTTCTACCAACAGAAACAAAAAGGGAAGCTTCGATGTTGCTTACACCTCCTATATGTGTGGATCATCACACACATGTATGCAGGTAATCACATCAGAAATGTTTCAGATCCATTAAGAAGCTTTCATCGTATCCCAAAAGCCGAAAGAAGACCATGAATGGAGGGCTGAATTTGATACCATTAGGGAACGATCATTCAAGTGGGTTTGTCCATGGTATGAACATGAAAGAGGTGACATTATTCTTAGCTTGGAAAATATCATAATATACCATTGATGGGTCCAAGAGGTTGCATATCCTATACGGACAATAGCACTCAGACAACTTTGTTGGACACAAAAGAAACCACGGGAAGAACAACTTGGAGGACTCTACTTTTGGTACAAGGAAGGTGACCACACTAAAATGTTATCACGAGAAGTTAAAGAAGCCTGGAAGAATATTCACATGGCAGGGGAGAGATGAGTTAGGAAAACCTCTTGTGATCAGTACCCATGAGTATGTTACATGGAGGGATGCAAGAAAAGTACCTCAAGGCAGCCCTAGTTCTCCTCAGGAAAAGAAGAATGATCCACATTGGATGGAAGTCCTGAAAGCACAAATGAAACTTCTAGAACAACAGAACGGCGAGTTGAAGCGTCATTGCTCGAAGTCAATGTGAGAAGAAAGAAAAGCTGATTGAGCAACTGAAAGATGAGCTTGATATCCCGAAAACAAGAAAAGGAAAGACAAAGGTTCAGAACCTTGAAAATAAGGTCCATATAATGACTAAAGAGAAAAATGGACTTGTGAAGCGCATCAACCAACAGAACAAGGCAAATGAAGAACTAAAAATGAAGATTGAACAACAAGAACAGATGAAAGAAGAGTTGGAAGCTGAAATGCAAGAACAAAAAGCAGAGTTAGAGCTAAAGATAGAGAAGCTAAATACATCTTTAGCAGGCTAAGGAGGAATGTGACCAAGAATGGGCCCGTTTCATGAAATGTAGAAATCAACTTCTTCGTCCAAAGACGCAGGTAGATTTTGGAAGAAACAAGCTGGTGATTGGGCAATGAAAGTGAGATGGAAGGAAAAACATGAAAGATTAACTGAGAAACTAGACAATCATATTTCAAAGTTCATCTATCATTTTGAAAGGGCAGAAAGAGGTTCAAAGAATCTCAAGCTTCATTTGTCTAGTGAAATGAATGATTTCATGACCATGAGTAGGGGCATTGCTAGAGGTTGTAAAAGAAAGAGAATGACTATTCTTGACTCAACTATGATGTAATTGCACTTTTTGAATAAATGACGTTCATTTCGATTTTCCCTACTTTTCTTCGAATGGCGTGCAAGATTATATCCATTGTGGAGCAAAATCTCCCTGGATATATTGTCAATTACATTTCTGTCTTATAGGAAATTCTTCCTTCTGCAGAATGTAAGAAAGAATACCAAGTTTTACATTGCTAGTGTGCTACTAACAAAGTATATTGTGGAATGATAGTCCCCTATATTATTGTCCATCACATATCCGTTCTTATGGACAATATGTCCTCTGAATGCGATATGAATCAAGTTCATTGCTGTCCAATACAGATGTTGTTCCTCGCCATCAAAGGTCTTTTAGCATTTATTTTTATTTGCTCATTTTTTTTTTTTTTAACTTTTTGGCAGAAGTTTACCATCAAACATTGCTTCTTCAAGGAAAGCTTTGTCTAACACTAGTGTACCGGCTAGAGCCGTGAACTACGCCCTAGAGTCGAGAAGGAAAGGCTGAGAAAAGAAGGTCGAGAGATAAAGGCAAGAAAAAGGCTATGGCTGGAGACAACAATGACCAAGGAAGGAATCTAGGTCAAGAAATGGACGACCTCAAGGACATGATGAGGTCCATGCTTGGACAGGAACTAAGGCAATTCATCCTTGACACTATGAATATGGCCAAAGAAAATGATGAAAATGATGGGCATGAAGAACCACCAGGATATGATAAACAAAATGATAATGGTTCTGTTAATGAAGTCGCAAAGGAGGCGGAACGGCTAAAGCTTAAAACTACAGGAAAGCATGCAAGAGCAGTTTCATGCGGGGGCTAGCCCCTATGGCCCGATGAGTATCAGTGATCTGTGTCTGGCTCCTAGTGTAGTCATTCCCAAGGACTTTAAGATGCCTGAGCTCATCAAATTCGACGGTAGCACCAATCCAATTATGCATCTACGCATGTATTGCACAAAAATGGGAATGTGGTCAAAAGATGAGAACTTCCTAATAAGCTTTTTCCAGAGAGCTTAGATGGGGCTGCATGGGAGTGGTACATGCATAGACCGAACTCAAATCAGGTGTTGGGAAGACTTAGCTCAGGCCTTCACAAACCAATACAAGTTTAACCTGAATGTGCACCCACTAGAGCCAGTTAAAAGGGATGAGGAAGAAAGAGAATGAATCTTTCAAGGAATATGCCCAGAGATGGAGGGCCCTGGCTGGAAGGGTTGTCCCCCAATGTTAGAGCAAGAAATGTGCTCTTACTTTATTCGTACACTGGAAGGTCCTTTTTTCAAGAACATGCTTGGGACCCATGTCAAAGAGTTTGTAGATTTGGTTGAAATGGAGAAAGGATTGAAACCAATATCCAAGAAGGAAAGCTAGAGCAAGTAACAGGAGAAGCAAGTGAGTCCCAACACAAGAAGAGCCCCCATTTTAAGAAGAAGGAGAACACCATTAACTACATCCACCCTCAACAACCCACTCCTCGACCAAACCAATATCCAACCCATCCACACACACAATACTCATCCTATCCACACCAACAATATCCATCTCCAAGAGCTATTTTACCATACACACTTCAACCACACCAAATCAACCATGTCTCATATCCACGGCCAATGATACCTAGACCTCACCAAACACAACCCCAAGCCTACCAAACGAGTCATCTCTTTACAACCCCTCCACCATTCAACGCCAACAACGCTCAGGCCTCCGATGGAGATAGACCCTTACCTGATTTCCATATGAGCCATATCGAGCGTTAAGCAGTTGTGTAGGGACAGCTTGTTAGGCCCGTGTCCTGGAAAAACTTTCATGCCACCATATCCTCGGTGGTACAATCCAAACCATACTTGCGATTATCATTCCAACTCCAGGGACACTCAATCGAAGATTGTTATGGGTTCCAAAATGCGGTGTGGCGTTTAATTGAGTGGTGCCATCAAGCTAAAAGAAGAATCAAAGCCGCACATAAGAAACAACCCGTTCCCCAATCATAGTGAAGGACAAGTGAATTCTATCTGCTATGAGAAACATGAAAGTCAAGGAGTAGAGAATGACCAGCTCTCAATGAAGAGATCTTGGAAATATTGAGGAAGGAGGTTATGAGATGGAAGTTGAAGGAGATAAAGGCAAACGGACGGTGAAAGGAGAGGAAAATGATCTATTTTGTGAGTGTTCCAAAATGAAACACCACATAGAGGAATGTCCAAGCTGAAACTCTACATTGAAAAGATGATTAAGCTAGGGGTGCTTGAGGTACCAAAGGGAGTAGACAAAGTATCAACATGATTCACCATGCACCTCCTGTTTATAAAGTCTACAATTATGAGCCAACACTCATTTTCAAGGTGCCTAAGCCGTTTTCTTATGAAAGTAACCATGCGGTTCCATGGAGGTATGAAACTAATTCTGAATGTCTGGATGACATCTCCAGTCCAAAGCAAGTACTCTTCAAAGTATTTAGTTTGCCTTCTCGTCCTTTGAGGCAAAGTCTGAATATGGCAATGAAGATTGTTCAGAACCCTCATCGGAATCTATTACAAATGTTCCAGAATAGGGGGAATTACTAGAGTGGTAGATGTTATACTCAGAGAAATTTTTGAAAAGCCCCCAAGAAATACCTGAAAATGCCCAAGTGGCACCTGAAAGAGAATAAAGAAAAGAGCCAGGAAGAAGAAGAAGAAGAAGAATTCCTGAAAATAATGAAAGAGTGAGTATGATGTGGTAAAGCTGAAGAAAACACAAGCAAAGATCTCGCTCTATTCTCTAATCTTATCTTCGGAGGCTCATCGCAATGCGATTAAAAAGGTGTTGGATCAAGCTTATGTGTCTAAAGACATAACCCCTGATAGGGTTGAAGGGATAGTAAATGCAATCAGAATGACCAATGCCATCATGTTCACTGAAAGCGAGATTTTTCCTTCCGCAGGGCGCCGAAAGCACTCCACATTACCCTCAAATGTCAAGGTTGTAATGTTGCAAAGTCCTAATTGACGGATGACTTTCAATGTGCTCCCTTACTCCACACTACAACAATTGCCAGTTGATTCCTCTTGATTGAACCAAGCGGGACAATTGTGAAGGCGTTTGATGGATCAATGAGGGAAATCATGGGTGCCATCGACCTCCCGCTAGAAATTGGACCCACTATTTTGTGACCAAATTCCAGGTGATGGATATTGAGGGGTATGAATGCTGGGAAGACCCTGGATTCATGAGGCTGGCCCTTCCTTCAACACTTCATCAGAGGTAAAATTTATAGATGGCGGGAAACTTGTTACTGTCAAAGGAGAAGAAGAATTGCTAGTGACTAAGCCAGTGACAGTGCCATACATTGATGAAGACACTCGAGGTATCATTCCAAAACCTGGAGATAGCTGAACCCATGGAATCAAAAGGTGATACGCATCAAGTGGCCATTCATATAATGCGCAAGAGTGGATTTGAAGAAGGAAAAGGATTAGGGAGTCTGCAAGGAATTAAGAATCCAATCTCACTTCCTGACAATCCTGGAAAACTTGGCCTTGGGTATGAAGCTACAAGTGATCATGTCTTTTGAGACATCCAAGAAGAAGATCCCACATATTAGGGATACATTTCCTGACCTGCAACAGTAATGGTGATAGAAGCAGATGAACCTGTTAGCACCCTTGAAGGAATATCTTCTGATCTACCCAAGCCTCGAGCCAAGTGAATAACTGGAATCTGCACCCTGAATGATTTATTTTTCATTGAGTAATGGATGCTTTAGTCATCTCTTTTGTATTTCAATTGAATAATGATTATGCGTGGTTTCTCTTTTCCATTCTCTTGATTAAACTTTTCTCTTTTCCAATTTCTTGTTAAGTTTTTTCTTGTTTATTTATTTATTTTTCTTTCTTTCTTATTTCGATCTCATCTCAATTCCAGGGATCCTTCTCCTTCAGAATTTTCATCTTATGCAAATGATTGTGAAAACCCGTTAACTGGTTATTGCGTTACAATGGACTCGAATGAAAATGAACAAGATGAAGATCCTGAGTTATGCCAACAATTTGCCAAAATCATAAATTCAATGGAAAAGGGATAAATCCACACGATGAAGTCATTGAAACTGTGAACTTGGGTCCTGATGAAGACAAGAAAGAAGTGAAATAGTTGACAATCCAAAAGGAAGAGATGATTGCATTGTTCCATGAATTCCTGACATTTTGCCTTCTTACAAAGATATGCCTGTTTTGGAAAAAGTGGCTCATAAAATCCCATTGATTGAAGGAATGGAACCTAAACGACAGAAATCCGGAGGATGAGTCAGGAAATGTCACTGAAAATCAAAGTTGAAGTCGAAAAGCAACTTGATGCAGGTTCTTGGAGGTTCCACTCTACCCAAGATGGATAGCCATATAGTACCGTGCAAAGAAAGATGGAAAGGTCAAAATGTGTGTGGATTATCGGGATTTGAATAAAGCAAGCCCGAAGGATAATTTTCCTCTGCCTCATATAGATGTACTAGTTGATAACACAGCTAGAGTCACCGATTCTCTTTCATGGACGGTTATTCAGGCTACAATGGATTTTGATGGCAGAAGAGGATAAAGAGAAAACATCATTTGTTACTCAATGGGGGGTATTTTGCTATAGAGTGATGCCATTCGGGCTAAAGAATGCTGGAGCAACGTATCAGCGAGCAATGGTGACCCTTTTCCATGACATGATTCACAAGGAGTTGGAGGTGTATGTGGATGATATGGTAGCAAAGTCACAAGATGGAGAGAGTCATGTTGCAGTGCTCAGGAAGTGTTGAAAGATTGAGAATTTACAAACTTCGGCTGAATCCGGCAAAATGTACCTTTGGAGCTTCCACAGGAAAGTTGTTAGGGTTCATCGTTAGCAAGAAAGGCATTGAGGTAGATCAGACAAAATCAAAGCCATACAAAACATGCCAGGCAAGAGAGAAAGAGGTGCGAGGTTTTCTTGGTCGTCTGAATTACATAGCGAGATTCATCTCTAACTTGACCAGGACTTGTGAGCCAATATTCAAGCTATTGAGGAAGAGTAACTCAGGTAGATGGATGATAGATGTCAAGAAGCCTTTGACAAAGTTAAAAGCTATTTGTCAAATCCACCTCTTTTGGTTCCGCAACTCAGGGCGACCGCATCCTTCTCACAGTGTTGCATGGGTCTATGGGGGAGACTGGGTCAACATGACGAGTCCTAAGGAGCAAGCCATTTACTACTTGAGTAAGAAGTTCAATGACTGTGAGTCTAGGTATTTGGCTATTGAGAAGACTTGTTGTGCATGGTGTGGACAGCGAAGAGATTACGCAGGTACATGCTCTATTATACGACCTTGCTCATATCTCGGATAGACCCCATGAAATGCATCTTTGAAAGCCCACACATTTCCCTGAGAATGTCCAAATGGCAAGTGGCTCTCAGAATTCGACATCAAGTATGTGACAAGAAAATCTATAAAAGGAAGCGTGATAGCTGATCACCTGGCTAGAACCCGCTTGAAGAATATCAGTCAATGGAGCACGAGTTCCTGATGAAGACGTCCTAGCAGTTTAGAAGAGACAATGAAAATGAGGAAGAAGAGGGCTTAGTGTGGAAAATGTATTTCGATGGCAAGTCAACATAAGAGGGAATGGGGTTGGAGATGTTAATATCCCTTAATGGAAAGCAGTTTCCAATTGCTGTGAAACTGGCATTTGATTGTACCAACAACATGGCCGAATATGAAGCATGTATAACGGGCTTGAAGGAGCAATATCCCTTGGAGTGCAAGAGTTGGAGGTTTTGGACTAGCCTAATCATTTTTCAGGTCAATGGAGAATGGCGAGTCAAAGAGCATAGGTTGTCATACTATGAACACCTTATGAGCTTAAAAGATGAATTCAAGGATGTCAGTTTCCATTACTTGCCCGTGACCAGAATCAGTCAGATGCCTTAGCCACCTTGGTCGATGACCAATCTTGATCTAGAAGTGGAAGTAAGACCTTTGCAAGTAATTGTTAGAAGAGAACCAGCATCCTGTTCTAACATTGAAGAAGAGTCGACCCGACCTTGGTTCTATGATATCAAGAAATTCATCAAGGAGAGAGAATATCCAGCATCAGCAAATGAGAATGACAGAAACACTCAGACGGCTATCCATGTCATTTTTCCTCTCGGGAGAGGTTTTGTATAAGAGGAATCATGATGGAGTCTTATTGAGATGTGTCGATGCTCCAGAAGCTAACTCCATCATATCAGAAGTCCATGAAGGTATTTGTGGAACTCACGCTAATGGGCACACATTGTCCCAAATTCTCAGGCAAGGATATTTTTGGCTCACAATGGAAAAGACGCATAGAGTTTGTCAGAAAATGCCACAAATGTCAAATCTATGCTGATCAAATCCATTCCCCTCCTCTGCCATTGCACACTCTTACATCACCTTGGCCTTTTGCAATGTGGGGCATGGATGTCATAGGGCCAATTAGCCCCAAAGCATCCAATGGGCATCGATTCATTCTAGTAGCCATTGATTACTTCACCAAATGGGTAGAAGCTTGGATCGTACGCCAATGTAACCCGGAAAGTGGTTGTGAAATTTCTGAAGAACAACATCATTTGTAGGTATGGTCTCCAGAAAGACTCATCACTGATAATGCCACTAATTTCAATAATGAGAGGTGCGAAACTTGTGAGCAATTCAAGATCAAGCATCACAACTGGCTCCTTACCGACCAAAGATGAATGGTGCTGGAGAGGCAGCAAACAAAAACATCAAGAAGATCTTGGGAAAATGGTGGTCACCTATAAAGATTGGAGTGACATGCTGCCTTATGCATTACACGCCTATCGCACTTCTGCAAATCTCAACGGGCAACCCATTATATGGTGTATGGGATGGAGGGGTGACTATAGAAGTGGAAATACCATCATTAAGAGTCTTAGCAGAAGCTAAATTGGAAGAAGCCGAGTGGGTTAAAATGAGATATGAGCAGTTGAATATGCTTGAAGAAAAACGGCTAAAGCGGGTATGCCATGGCCAGTTGTACCAAAAGGATGGCGAAAGCATTCAATAAAAATGTTCGCCCTCGAACATTCCAACCAGCGATCTTGTTTTGAAGAAAATTTTGCCAAATCAAGAGGATAACAGAGGCAAATGGGCACCCACACATGAAGGCCCTTATATCATCAAAGATGCATTTTCTGAGGAGCATTGATCTTACTGATATAGAAGGCAAAGTACTAGCTAAACCAATCAATTCAATGCCGTGAAAAAATATTTTGCCTAAAAAAAAAAAAAAAAAAAAGGAAAGAAAAATGCTCGCTAGGTTGAAAGCCCTAAGGGCAACCTAGGCAAAAATTAGAGCACAAAAGAGCAAATTGAAAAGGGAAGACAACTTTTAATCGCTAGGTTGAAAACCTGAAAAGGCGCCTATGCAATGGTGAAGGTCAGCAATAACCAGAAGCAATGTGGGGCACTTAAACAGGGGCAATTTGAATGTTAGCGTTGAGCACAACAGAGGATACACTTGTGAACATGAAATTCAGAGTAGTGTAACCAATGAATTAGTGAAATGGGTCGATCACATGGAATCCAAACACTATAAGTCTTTTATTCCTTCTTCATTTCTTCCAGTTGTTGATATCTGTACATACTTTCCAGTTTGAAGTCCAATAAATTGCCTTTCTCTTCCTCTCTGTGTTTGTTTTCTATCAAAAGTCTTTTAAAACTACGCATAATCATGATATTATAATTGAGATACTATCAAGAGATTAATTTGCTAACAAAACTCAACTAATAAGTTAAGGGATGGAATAAAATTGAATAGGGCAATTGCCAGATTCATAGAGGACAGCCTAAATATGGGTTTTTGATGGATGTCCATGATTGAAAATCTAGATTGGTGATCAAAGCAAAAATGAGGACAATGAAAACTGGGCAAAAAAAAAAAGGAACGTGAAGTGTCACTAAGAGGAGATATGTTTGAAACTGCAATGAAAAGTTCACAACATTTCATCTAAAGAGACGGCTCATTTGGAAATAGACAAAAGCTTTCTTGAAGAGCAATGCAAAGATATCTAAACTGGCAATTTTAATAGCTAATAGCTATTGTCATCATTGTCACTAAGCACATCATCAACATCAATTTCATCATTCATCATATCACCATCACATACACACCTTTGCAAAATTTTGCCTTCACAATTTTCATAATTCACAAGTCTTTTAGTTTCACATTTACATGTTTTCACATTTACAATGCTTTTAGATTTCCTCACATTTACATGCATTTACAATTCCTGCTTTCACATTTGTATGCTTTCACAATTACAATGCTTTCACATTTACTCTTTCACATTTGCTTTCACATTACAATGCTTTCACATTTCTGCTTTCACGTTATATGCTTTGCATTTTAAATGCTTTCACATTTACATATTTACAATTTACTACTTTCACATTTATATGCTTTCACAATTTTAAATGCTTTCACATTTCTATTTCACATTTATAATTTCACGTTTACATACCTTCACATTTTAAATGCTTTCACAATTTATATTCTTTCACATTTTATATACTTTACAATTTTATATGCATTTCACATTTACATGCTTCATTTCACATTTTATATTCTTTCACATTGACCTCGCTTTCACATTTACTTTTCCAGATTTTAAATTTACATGCAACTTTTATTTTCACATGCTTTTATAATTTCACAATTTACATGCATATAGTTTGCACATACATTTCATTAACTTTAGCATTGTGCATTCATCATGTTTCATTTCATTCACCTTAAGTGTGCATTCATCATGAAATCATAAAGCATCATGCATCACATGATTTTGCATTGACATCATGCATCCATTATATATTGATCATCATTGTGTTATCATGCATTCATCATCAATATGCATTTCAACAAAAATATGTTCATATCTTTACTTGTCTCTTTAAAAAATATCAAAGTCACGGACTTTATATTTTTCAATAAGTAACAAGTAAGAGGGCAACTGTAACACCATATTTTGTACCATTTATTTTATTTTATTTCATTTATTTGTTTATCCTTTTGTGTCCATGTTGGTTATTTATTGCATAAAAGGAATCAGGAAATGACCCATTCTAATTTCCTTTGCCCAACACAAAATGATCCATTTAGACCAAATCCATTTATTACCTAACCATTTTATTTTATTGTTCTAGCCCATTTTAAGCTCAATAAAAATAAATAAAAAATAGAAATAAAGACAAGTTTGCAAATCTATGGCATGAATAATAATACAACAAAAAGAAAGAAACCGTGACACATAGCAATAAGAAAAAAGAAAGGAAGTCAAGAGGAGTGGCAACACATCATCATGTTTTTCTTTGTCCTTGGCAAGAAGATAAATCTAATTTCAGTGATGGGAGAGCGATCACCAACCTGCACAAAAGGTGAAGATCAATTTGATCAAGTGGGAATGGCTATAAAGAGGGAAATTAACAAAAATAAGGGGGGAAGGAAACCAAAAAATTTTGACAGCTAGTAAGCAAAGGTACAAGTTTTGTTAAGCATTTAGTATCATGCTAGATTTTAGGTGCATGAAGTCCATTCATAACCATCACCTCCTTAACCCAACAAAAGTAATCAGCCAAAAGACCAAAAATAATCATCTGAACCACATCTAGTTACACATTGTTCTCAAGCCAGGAAATAAAAGTCCAACCATCAGATTTAATCATCAACAATCCATTTCAATACATAAAAATCCAAACTCTAAATCAAATCCAAGGCAAAAATAAAAAGGAGAAAGAAACAGAGCTGAGGAAGCGGCGGCATTCTGCCACCACCATTGCCGCCCTCCGATACCTTCCAAGGCAAGCACAACCTCCATGGCACGAACTTCAAAATCCATCAAACCCGTAGTGCGGCCTCCGTCCACACCGCATCTTCATCCTCAAAAACCCCGGCGGATCTGGATACCGGACACCACCCTATGGCGCTCACCCACTTCCGCCGCATGCAGTCCGCTGAACCCTCTCCCAAACCACAGGCGAACAGGCTGCCTCCTTCATGGTGGGCCTGCTTCCCCTAGATGCGCTCTCCCAGCCTCGCGACAGAGCCGGCTTTCTTCGGGAAGATCGTGAGGCGTGCAAGTGGAATCTCCACCAAAGTCGCGGTGACTTCCATCCCGATCCAGGGCCCCGTACTCCACCTCGAAGCCGGCCTCGGCCACCCCTCTCTCCAGGAGACACCCCGCGAGCTCAGCCTTTCTCTCCTACCGTTGCGACGCCGCAACCCCACTGCGCGCGCCCTTTACGGGCCTGGGCCAGCACTTCCTTTTCCTCCTCCCACGCAAGACCCGAGCTCCACCCCACCAGCGGCGGCTTCTTCCCCCTTGCCTCACAGGAAAGCCGTCGGGTCCTACCTTCTTCTTCCTAAGGCACTCCCCATTACATGCACCCTCTCTCGCTCTCTCCGTCCTTTCCTTTCTCTCTTGTGCCTGTGATTTCCCTTTTCCTCACCATCTATCTCCTTTATCTCTATTCTCTTATATTCCCTCTCTCTCTCTTCCTTATATCTCGCGTGTGTGTGTGTGAGGGTGCGTGAAGTTAGTGAGTGAAAGAGTGTTATTGTGTGTGTGTGTGTGTTATGTGGATAAGGTAGATTTAGGATAATAATATCAAGATTTTTATTTATTTATTTATGTTTTAGATTAGTGATATTTTATTTATTTCAAGTTTGCTTTTTTGTATTTGATTGTTTGGGTGGTAAGTGTTTTATTTTGGATTCTTTTATGATTGTTTGTTTTAGTCTTAGTTTGGGTATAAATTAAAAAAATGATAAAAATTTATGCTTTGAGTTTAAAATAAATACTTGAGTATTTAGCTTCACTAAAAGAAGATAAAAATAATAATTAGATTTTTCAATTTAATCATTTTTATGTGTTGTGTATTTAAATTAATTGTATAATTGTGTTTATGAATTAATTTTATTTTTAGTTTAATTATTGTGTATGTTTATGCTTTGTTTAAATTAATTAGGTATTTGTATTTACGTATTAATTTTTAAAGTTAGAGTTTATCAAAAAGAAAAAGTCTTCCTTTCAAGATAAAAATCCATTTCTAAAAATTAAAAATCAATCAACACATTTTATTTTCTTTAATTAAAATTATCAACACATAATTTTTCCAGAACGACGTGGCTTTGAGTTCTCATTGCACCAGAGATACGTCGCGTAGCAAATAACTATCAAGCCAAAATTAATTTTTCTTTAATTGTGTTCTCATTTAATTTTTATTCCTTGTTCTAATTTTATTTTATTTTATTTTATGTTTGTACATAATTGTGATTATTTAAGGGAAAATTAAATATTATTGAAATTATAAACAAATTTGCATAATGAGCTCTAGGTAATTTTTATACGGATGTATTAGGGTGCAGTGGGATTAATTTACCTTTAATCATAATAGAACTACAAACAATCTCTTTTTAAAGATAAGATTACAAATAAAAGGTTTTCCAATTTTTCCAAAATTAAAATTGGCAACTTTTTATTTATTATTATTTAAAATAGTCGCATCTAAATACATGTGCGTGGTACGTTGGAGGATAAAGGTAGCTAGCAACACATCCATAATATGGTATTTCCACATTGGTTTGATTTTCCTATGAAATGATTGTGAGCACAATATTATAATTTCTTCTTTAAATCTACTTTTAATAAAAATGAGTCCCACTAATTTTACATATGACACTTTTTCTCGTTTGTGAATCTTACCAATTTTATTATGAATGTGTATAAAAATAAAGTGGTAAATTTATTTGCATCCAATAATTTTCCATATGAATAACCCTACTATTTATTTGGCCCCACAACCAACACAACACCATAGCCAACCACCATTCCTCTCACTTGCTTTTTAATATCCTACCTTATTTGTCTGACTCTCCTTTCATTCTTCTGTGAAACTGCTTTTGCTACAACATCAACACCCCACATAAACCAAAAGGTCCATTATTGAAAGATAACGTGGTGATGATGATGATGAAGAAGAAGGAGGAAGAAGATACCACCACAAACACCATCAACACAACAAAGCCAAAGAGAGATAGCTCTGATGTTGGCGGTGCTAATGGAGTAGTGATGGGAAACAACAACAATAACAGCAACAACAAGGGTCACTACAAGTTTTGGGTGTTGGCTGCAATTGTGCTCCTTGCAGTTTGGTCCATGTTCACTGGCTCTGTCACCCTCAAGTGGTCCGCTGGAAACCTCACACGCTTCTCACATGACTTGGATTCAAGGACTCTCGAAGATCTTGATGTCTTGGTATGTACTTAGCAAACTGATTGAACAACACAAGTGTTGTTGTTATTGTTGCTGCTTTTGTTATAAGGTGTAGCTCTTCTTTTTTTTTTCTTCTGGTTAATTGATACCATGAATCCTGGTTGTTATGTACTGTTTTCATAAGAGAGAGAGAAAAAAAGCTAAAAATTATGTTATTTACTTTTATTTCATTCAATTCTCAAATTAAGTAAGTAAATAAGACAATTTTGTAGAGGAAATGCTCAAATTGGCTATTAAAGTTGTAGAATATCAAATTAGTTCTTCAAAGGTTTTGATATTGTTTGGCTCTCCATAGCACAAAATATTCATCAATTTAAGGATTAAATGATGTGAGAGTATAAATTGGATGACTTAACTGATATGTTCAAATGAATGTCCAAAATTTCTACAGAACAAACTTGATGTTGCAAATATCTATGGAAGACTAATTTAGAAATATGTTCTTTTTACGAGCATTCATGCATGATCCATGTCATAAAGATTCGATAAATAATTCGTATTAAGAAAAATGTTCAATTATAAGTAACAGATGAAACAGACATAAGGAAATTGATAAATTCTTGTCTCCTAACAAATTATGTGTTGAAACATAGGAAGTAGAGGAGAGGGAGAAAGTGGTGAGGCGCATGTGGGATGTGTACACTCATAGCACAACCACCCGGTTGCCTCGGTTCTGGTCTGATGCATTTCATGCTGCTTATGAGCACTTGGTGAGTGATGTCCCCGGTGTCAGAGATGCTGCTGTTTCAGAGATTGCCAAGATGTCCCTCCACTCCCTCAGTTTGCAGCAGCAGCAGCAGCTTCCCCTTCAGCTTCAATCAGAATTGGTAAGCTATGCTAAGCTCTGTGTCCTTTCTTTAGCTTGTGATGAAAAAATGTTACTTGATAGTGCCATGTGCAGTAAAATGTACAATTTGTGCTTACCCTTTTGTTGTTATTTGTGTGAAGTGGCTCTCTTATTTCACTTGATGCTTGTTGATAATAGTGGTGCTTACCCTTTTTATCAGTTTTAATTCCAAGGGATAAATAAAGAAAAACAACATTCTATTAAAAAAGTGCGGATTACAATATCTGCCATCCCCAAGAAGAAAAGGGTCATATAATGTATAATCTCATTTACAAGCCCCACATTGTGTAGAACAAGAACAAGCTCATTGTTTATAGACCCTCTGACAATGGTGTCAGTATGCCGAGTTGGGTAGCGCCAGCTTGTGACCCAAGTGGGGGCAACTAAGGTGAAGGAACAGTGCTTTGGCTTTGCTAGGTTGGGCCTGTGGATGCAATAAGCAGGCCTGCCCGCTCCAAGTTGAGAGTTGGGCCAAGGGGTTTGGGCGAAAGCCCGGGCTTCTTGGCCTCTAGAATGGAGGGTATAGCGTGAGGCTGGTTTCACAGAGCAGCGAACACTTCCTGCTCCCAACAGTGGAGGGATAACAGGCTGCTGCATGATTGGTCACAATAAGCCTGGTTGGCCTAGTAACATGGACCATCACCTTTTTTAAACTTAATGAAATTTGATTAAAAGTAATATGCAATCTTCTTGTACATCCATTACACATTTATATAGAAGTAATGATAAAAAGTTATTGTTGAATGAATAAAAGTATATTTACATGATCAACTGTGCAGAACATCAAGGGATCAAGAAAAATGAAGCAAGCAGGAAGTAGCTTGGACACTACTACAATTGGCAGTAACCAATAACAAGAAATCCCTCTTCCCTTTTGCTGTTGAAGCATTGAAACACAAAATGATGTGCTGCCCTCTACTGACTGAACCGGATCATCTATGAACAAAGTTTCATTCCAAAAATGTTCCCTTCTCTTCCTGTGAGTCTTACGTCCCAAATGAATGAGTACTAGCCATTCTGTATAGGTTTCAGGATTGAGATATAAAATATTTGTGCAAATCGTACCATGGTGATGGTTGGCCTGCTAATTGTATTTTTGTACATTACATTTAGTATTTTCAATGGATGTACCAATAAAACAAAATTGCTTTCATAGACAGTAATTTAAAACTCTGATACAAGAGAATATGTCACCAAGCCTCGTTAAGTTGTTATTGTTTTTCTTGTTTGTCATTTATCTAAATGCCTAATTGTGTCCTGTTAACAAAGTAGCCCTGCTCTCTTGATGTAAAATGATGCTACCTTATGTTAGTTTTATGATTTAATATGTGGAAATGAAGTTTTCTCCAGTTATATATAACACCTAAATAATAAATAAATGCAGATGGCAAAAACTCTAAATGATAGAAGTTTGAAAAAGGTGATGGTCCATGTAGCTAGGCCCACCAGGCCTTGATAGGCCGGAGATGCAGCAGCCTGTTATCCCTCCACTGTTGGGAGCAGGAAGTGTTCGCTGCTCTGTGAAACCAGCCTCACGCTATACCCTCCATTCTAGAGGCCAAGAAGCCCGGGCTTTCACCCAAACCACATGGCCCAACTCTCAACTTGGAGCGGGCAGGCCTGCTCATTGCATCCACAGGCCCAACCTTGCAAGCCAAAGCAGTGTTCCATCACTCTAGTTGCCCCTACTAGGGTTACAAGCTGGCGCTACCCAACTCGGCATACTGACACCATTGTCAGAGGGTTTATAAACAACGAGCTTGTTCTTGTTCTACACAATGTGGGACTAAATGAAAGTAGCTCTGCATCTTATGTAAAATGCCTACTAAATGGATCATGAAAATAACTGCATAATGACTTGTGTTAGTTTTATGATGTAATCTGTGGAAATGATGGTTTTCCACTTATCACACATGACCAGAAACAGTTATTCTAAATCTCTAGTGGTGGCATTTAGCACCATTTCTGAAAAAGAAAACAACAGAAAAAAATGCCTATGGATATGAGATGGATGGCCTATTGAGTGAATCAAAATATGGTTTTCAGGCTGTAACCATTTGTGACTAGTGGATGCTGGAACCAATCAACTTCAAATGTTTAATAGAATCTTCCATTTTAATTTTTTAGGCAATCACTAACCCAATGAATTCCTCCCCAACACATCCTTAACAATATAGATGCTTTAATACATGCTATAGCAGTGGAAGAAGTAAGCCATATTCTTCCCATTTGTTTTAACCTGATGCACAAAAATTTGTGATGTATTCATGTCATTAGCATATTCAATATCAGATCAATACTCGTATGATACTTTTACATTTATATTATTGGCTTGACTCTATAAGATCATTTTTGGTTATGCACTGTAAGGTCTGTTACCAGAAAAATTTCAATATAAAAAATAAAATAAAATTTTGTTCTTACCACAATTTTTCTTTCTAGAAATTAATGAGTGAGGACGACTAGACAGTCAGAAAAGATGTCACAGTTTTATTAAGCAGACTGATATGCTGTATTAGAAAAAAGAAAATAACTAAAACATAGATGCTGGATATAAAACTAATGATAAATCACGCTCGAGCCATCAAGAATTCTTCAACTATAATAGAAAGTAGCAAAACTTTACATTCCCCAAATAAGTAGATGAAAGAGGATATGTATAAGCTTTGTATTATAATAATTATAATTATATTTTATTATTATTACACATTTATATCCTTATTATATATTCCCCTCCAACTTATAACGTAGTAATAGTTTTTATCTAAAGAAAAATGCTAAATAGCCAGAAATTTTATGAAAACTTTCTTTCTAAAATGTGGCATGATTATTATTCTTTACATGAATAGGCAAGTCATACTTTATTTCATTTAATGGCCACTATGATTTCCGTAAATATTTTAATAGATGTGTAACATTACTCCTATCCAAATAATCAAATGCAAAATGGCAACATATTTGGGTCGTAAAATGGCAAAAAAAAATTTGAAAATTTAAAAAAGTGATGGTTCAAGTAGCAAGGTTCACAGGGCTAGTATGGGCCAGAGATGCAGCAGCCTGTTATCCCTCCACTGTTGGGAACAGGAAGTAATCGCTGCTCTGTGAAGCCAGCCTCACGCTATGCCCTCCATTCTAGAGGCCAAGAAGCTCGGGCCTTCGCTCAAACCCCTTGGCCCAGCTCTCAACTTGGAGCGGGCAGGCTCGCTTGAAGCATCAACAGGCTCAACCCTGCAGGCCTAAGCACCGTTCCATCACCTTGATTGCCCCCACTAGGGTCACAAGCTGGCGCTACCCAACTCGGCGAACAGAAGGATTGATTAGGATATTTATAAACAATGAGCTTTTCTTGTTCTTCACGATGTGGTGCTTGTAAATGGCATTATACATTCCATGACCCTTTTTTTTTTCTGGAAGAAACTGAGGATTAATTATTCAATTTCTTTATATCATTTGGAATCAAAACAGACTGGTAAAATGCAAAAAACTAAAGTCATGTCATCCAAAAGGGCAAGAGATGGTTGTTTTTCTTTTTTTGGTCGCTTGTCTTGTTTCAGTTCATAGACTCTCTTTTTCTTTGTTCAGCTCATGCTTCTATCTTTCCTAGACCTCTTATTTGAAGAACTATTGAGCAAGTTGTCGCAGTCGCCATCATTTGGTGTGAGCAGATTCATTGTCATAATCTTTTTGACTTTAAAGTGAGTGAGTGAGTGAGAAAGATAAAGGCATTGCATGTGCATTGGTGACAGGAATAAGGAACCCATTACTAGTTACTAGTGTTGTTTTCCATGTTAGAATATTGAGCGCTATAGCAAAACTATGGCAATGCATAATCCTAAACCTTCATAATCTGACTTTATTGGAGTTTGGAATTTGTTTGTGGCAGTTTTTGGAAACTTGAAAGTAGTGTGGGGACGTGGTTTGTTGAAGTGTTCCATCCCAAAGAACAAGGAAAAAGTAGTTTAGAGAATCTTGAAAACAAATTTACAGCTTGGTGAAATTAAAACTTGTACAAAAATCTAAAATACTCTTAATGCTTATTGAGATGGATAAAGTGAGAATCTCACTTTAAAAAGTAAAGTAAAAGATTTTTATTTTAAATTAATAAATTTAGAAATGAGGTATTTTTTATTCTATTAATTCAAATGTAAAACTTTCTCAATTTATTCTATAAAGTGAGAGGATCCAAATTCATTAGTGGATATGCCCAGAGGCAATATCAATATGATGAAATATCCATTTTCTTGTTGTCTTCCATTTCCTTTGTGTCATTTGGAATATGATTATCTTAAATGAGTTTTGTATTTTCGTTCCGGCCTCCTGGAGGCCAAAGCTGAAAAGTGAAAAACACTAACAGTCAAGCTTTTGTTCCTTCTTTAATTAAACATAAGCAAATGCACATTATAAACGCAATGCATTGAATTTAAGTTTTACAAGGCAATTAGGCAAGCAGCAGCAATTTATTTGATGAACAAATTAGTTTTTGACAAAAAAAAAATATTAGTGTTAAGTTCCTCACAATTGTAAAAATAGGATATTATACGTCCTTGACAATTTTATTGGTGGATAATTTGTTCCTGATAATAAAAAAATTAGTATTGAAGTTTTTATAATTATAAAAATAGAATATTATAGGTTCCTAATAATTTCATTGATGATAAACTAGTTCCTAATAAAAAAGAAATGTTAGTCTTAAGATCCTTATAATTATAAAAATAGGATATTATAGACTTTCATATATTACAACTAACTAAATAATAAAGTAGACTTTAATTATTGATCTATGTGGCACCTATTAATCCAATTTACTAAAATGTACCCTTTCATTTTTGTAAGTCTCTCCTAAATATTTCAAAATTTAATAGAACATCTCATACCAAGTATGGTAATACTTTGTTATTTAATATGCATAACTTATTCCTAGCAAACAGCTCTTTTGGGTCAAAGGTTTCTTTTTTATAATTATGGGTACGGTGAAATACTAGAATGATAGGGTAGAAATTTACAAAAATGAAAAATAAAAATAAAAGTGTGTTTTAATTAGTGTTGATTGGAATTAATGGGTGTCACATAGATCAATAATTAAAATTCATGTTCGCATTTAACAGGTTGCAAGTGAATCAGGTCTATATCCTATTTTTACAATTATGAACCTCAATAATAATTTTTTTATTGTCAATGACCAATTTGTCCATCAATGAAATTTAAAGACCTATAGTGTTCTATTTTTACAATTGTGAGGGCTACAACACTAATATTTTTTATCAGGACTAATTTATCCATCAATAAAATTGTCATGAACCAATTTGGGTGTTTACTATAATTTATATGGCAATTAGGCAAGCAGCAGCAATAAAAACACATTACAAAATCTGTAATGTTGCGACATTGAGAACATTTAAACAAAATATGAAAGATTTTGCAAAAAATTATAACTAAAGTTGTCTTTTTTTTTTTTAGGCCATGGATACTGGTTTTTTGTGTGATCAACCGTTGTGATTTAATAGATTTAAAAAATATTTGAGTTAATGAGACATGTAAATCATTCTTAATCATAAATAATTAAGAGATAAACTTTTAAATTTATAGAGGTATAGGACAAATCCCTCCTTTTTTTTTATTCATAACTTCGCATTTATAAACACTTGACATCTGATAAAGACAGGTAATTTTAATAAATAAACTCAATGTATAAAATTATACATAGAATTTAACCATGAAAAAATTATACTCACCATACCAAACAAACCCTAATTCTATAAACCTCATCCCTTAAACCAAGATGATTGAACATGTTTATATCTATAAAGTGGGTAATATTTTACATACGTATAGAACAGTTTATCAAAACCGAAACTAAACCAGATCAGCGTTTACACTACATAAGTTCTTAAATCCTAAACCTACTTAATGGAGTGATATTCTTTCTATTTTTCCGACTTCTATAGAATCCATCATACGAGGATCGTAAACGGTAAACATTTTTGTAAGAGCCTTAAAGGTGGGGGAGAATTGCATTGCCTTGGAGAAACTAGGGGAAAAAACTAGCTTCAAATATCATCCAAGATATTTTGAAATACTTTATGTTCATAACGAAAAAACTAACCAATGCAATCTATATAGTGAAGGATAATGGCAATTCAACAAGTAGTTTCAAACATTTTCTTCTCAAAATTGTTTTAAACAAAATTAATTACCAGTTACAATAGTTACTTCAAAACTTTAGGTTACAAAGAATTATTTATCAAACACTAATTGTTGAAATCACCCAGAAGTATACCCTACACAAAAAAGTGATTAAAAATGAAACGCAAATGAATTGAATTAAGTTAACATAAGATTATCATTCTCAGCATCATCAAATGTCAAACCAAGTCCTACATCAAGATGGCAAAATTGGTTAAGCAGATCAAATAAATGCTGCAACCATTTGTGTTAAATATGAAATGAAAAAAAATCCTACATCGGAAGCATTTACAAAGTACGACCAAAATGTATATACATCTACCGCAGCTAAAGCCTCAAATTAACCCTAATCCTCTGCTGTCTGGATCTCACCCATCATGATCCTGTTACTCACAACATTAAATCCCAAAACTGCAGGGCTAACCTTTTTCCCTTTCTTACCCTTCTTCTTTCCGCCTCCTTTTGCAGATCCTTCAGCGTTGTCTGCATCCTGTAAATCTGCATTTGCAGACGGCATGCCTCCAGCACCTACTCTAGTAACTTTCTGATCAGTCTTACTCTGAAAGGCTATTTCCAAAACATCTGATGGTAATAACTCCTTGTAATCGAGGAATTTATCAATGAATTCATGGTCAGGGTCATATGATCCAAGGTTTTCTATGAGAAGCATCTCAGCTTCAGATCTGGATTGCTTCAAGCAAAACTCAAGGAAACTAGTATCTGCAACCAGTAAACTTTTGAGTTAAAACAACATTTAACTGTACTTCAGGGTTAACATACTGTTAACCATAAACCTAGGCTGAGAGATTCAAAGCTGTAATGATCAACCAGCACACATCACACACAACCTAATGCGCAGTGGCATATTTCATTTAATATGACAAGGAAATGTCAGACTACACTTCAAACCAAAGAACATCAACCAAACAATAAAATGGTTCACTTACCTTTTGTCCCAATAAGCCGAACACACTCATTCTCACACCAATCTCTGAAGCCCATGGCCTCTGAAATTTTCAAAAAGAAACAAAAGGTAAGTATATAGAGTATATAATCTATTCAAGCAGATTATATAAATGGCTCAATCAGACAGCGCTACTGAGCAGTATATCTTTTTACCTGAATGCTTAGTCATGGCATCTTTTTTCAATTTCAGCATTGATTGAGATGAGACAGGTGATGATGATAATAGAGACCGTTGTTCAGCTTGTTTGCCACTCACTGACTTTTGTCGAGTTAATAATCCAGGTGAATTCCCTTTTATGGGTACATTCTTTGACCCCCAGCTCCCCTGGCTTGCAAGTTGAGGGAAATCTGACCTGCTTTCAAAGACAACAAATCAGTCAAAGCTCATAAACTCTTCCATGAAAACTGGACATTAACAGAAACAACTCAGTCACTGCTGTTGGATAATACTATGACATATTCAAAACTTTTCCACAGCCCTTTCAGCCGTTGTATAGAGGCAGGGGCACACCCTTGCTCAATCCCCCAAGAAGGGAAGGGACGAGGAATTAAGTCACAGGTCCACAACAACAAAGCAGGGGATCACAGATATATAAGTCAAGGGCAAGTATCGTGGACATCACTATTATCCAGCCCAGTTAAAAGAACAAATACTTCCTGACCATAACCTATTATTTGGCCAATACAACCTTCAGTATTCTAATATGCATGTTTGATGAAATATAGGAAAAAAAAATTATTGCTTCCACACTATGCATTCATAATTGCCAGATGCCAAAACAAGAATTGTGTCAATTTCAAGTGATATCATAGAACCTACACAAGAATTGTGTCAAATAGTTGCAACCTTAGCACAGCATATGAACTTCTCAAAGGCACATTTAAATTAGCTTATCTTGCTATCAGAACAGGCTAAAAAATAAATATGTCGATGAAAAGAATTATTTCAAGGGTAAAATAATCAAAACCCAACATGCAAATAAAAAATGAAAGTGATAGAAATCATACTTAGTTTCATGCTTAGATTGCTCCATTGGACCCCAGAACAACTCATCATCCCCTTTGTATTTTGACTGAGAAGCATGAGAGTTTATCTGGATTGGAGATGCAGCTTTAGATGGAGAGGAAGCTGAGACTGACCACGAAGAACCATTATTCCACGTAGACTGGGCAGGCTGTACTTTCTGAGGGGTAGGCATTGGGCTTGGGGGTACTGCAGAAGAGGACTTTTTCTCCTGCTCCTTTAGAATGTCCCTTAATGACGTTGGTCTAGGAACCCTAGCAGAATCAGTAGACCATGCTGGAGAAGGAGATGGACTAGGTGATTCTCTCTCTCCTTTCCAAGGAACAAAATCTCCCAAAGAGGGTCCAGCAGGGATGGCAGGCAACACGTCTTTCTCCTGCTGGGAAGAGCGAGAGCTTTTGCCTTTTTCAATGGGGCTTGAAGCTATGGGGACTTCCCCAGATGCAATGGACACTGAGGCTTTAACCCCTGAACCCTTTGATTTTGTGGACTTTTTCGGCCTCTTTTGGTATCTTTTGCCTCAATGAATTTTGAATCATCTAGTGATTCTGATGATTCTGACTGGACAGCTATATTTTGTGAAGATGAAGTACTATCAGGAACTTCAGCATCTCTTGATAGATTTCTTTAAAACTTCTTCAGCCAATAGGTCATGTAGTGGACTTTTCTTAATCTTAAGATTTTGGGAAGCTTCAGGTTTAACCAGATGTACAGTATTTCCTCCTCGTTGACTTTCACCAGATGCCTTTATGGAGTCTGGATTGGCCACAACCCCAACCCAAGGAGTTGTCAGACTCATCAAATTGACAGAAGTAGCAATCTCAGATACACGCATTTCTGCCTCTGCCTCTGCCCTTCTTTGTTCTTCCTGTTGAATTTCTAATAAAGACTTCGGTCTGACACCAGGAGCAGATTTCCAAGCTCGTCCTGCAGGTATTTCAGAATTCTGTGTGGAAACAGAACCAACTACGTTTGACTCACCCCCAACAACTGCTTCAGTGATGCTTCAGGAGCACTAGCAGGCATGCCATTAACTTCTTCATATACGGGTTCACCCTTGTTAGAACCACCACTTTGGTTTCCCGCATCTATTGTTTGTTGCAGATAAGTCTCATGTATAGGCCCACCCTTGTTAGCTTCCCCCAACTTTATACCATTAGAATTTGGCTTTTCAGATTCTGATTGCTTTGATGGCTGCAAAGTCACATTTTTTAGCAATCCCTTTCCCTGATCAGAAGACTGTTGTTTTGAAGATTTTTGCTTCTTAGATTTCTTCTCAGTAGCCTTCTTGGGCTCAGGTGCTTCAAAATTTCGTACATCTACCAAAGACGGCTCAACATTGTTGCTGTCTCTTCCAGCCTGCTGCTCTTCATGCAGAATATCTGATTTGACCTTTACATCCATACCAAGATAACTCACTGGTGGCAGTTCAATCCCACGAGATCCAGTTGAAGATATAGGAACAACAGGCACATGAACAGAATTCTCACCAGGCTTAGATGTTGCAGTCAAAACAGTTTCATCAGTCCTACAAGTGTCATCTAGCACCTGCTCCAGAGACTTAGCAGTAAAGTCTGAAGCAGAAAGAGGTTCATGTGCAATGTGGGGTTCCTCTCTGGAACAGTTCTGATCATGCAATACGGCACTTTCAACAAGAGTTGATGTAGGGAACATCTCCTTCTGATACTTTTCATTAATTTGTTCTGGAACTATAGGGCCCCAGTTCTTCTGGGAACTAGTATTGTCAAATAATTGGTGCGGTAGCTTTAGAGGAGAAGCTTCACTGTTTACACTATAACTAGTGTCTTGGCTAACTTTCACAGGTAAATTCAAAGGATTAGTACTAACTTCATCATGCACACTGGGAATTGGTGTCCGAGAGCCCATGGGAAAAATCTCTTGTGGTTGAAGTTGAGAAGGATCCATGCGCAGATTACCCATTGGTATTGCACCTCCCTGCAAATGTACATAAGATGAATCGCCAAAGCGCTGACTAGACTGTTGGTCCTGCAGCACCTGGGAAAGCAGTTGCTGCTGTTGTTGCAGTAACTGCTGCTGCTCCTCCTGCTTCTGTTGCTGTTTCAGCAACAAAAGTTTTTCTAACAATTGCATCTGCTGTGCTGGAGCAGCAGCCTGAGAATGCAACTGCAATAAGTATTGCTGTTGCAAAATATTCAATGCTTGGGGATCTTGTGATAAACCAGAAGAAAGTAGCTTCTCTGCAGTCAAAATACTAGATGGGCCATCAGCAGCTTGAGCAAGTAAATTGCTTAATGATAACTGGTTTTGTGCTTGCAGCCTTTGCTGTTGAGTTCCAAATGGAACTTGCAGAAAATTCTGATCATGATGTAAGTCAATTTTGTTCTGAAGAGGATCCAATCCACCTTGTACGGGATAATTTGGCCATCCAGCAGCACCATTATTAAAACCTGCAGATGTCCTGTCGGATAATCCCTGAATGATTGCCATCAACTCGGATTTTGGATTGAGGTTGACGAGAATTGTCACTCACTGATGACAAAAGTTTTGAATGCAATGATGCATCCAGGACAATATCTGACTTTGGTGCAAGGGAAGCTGCATCTCGGCCTGGCCAATATGGGTAAGGATTAGGCAAGGACCTCTGACGTTCCAATGCCAACTTCTTGGCCAGCAAGTAAAGGTTGGTTCCACTATCAACTCCTGATGGACCAAGATTACCAGAATTATTTCCAATAAACCCTTGTAACCCTGAAATGCATATTATCAAATTAAGCATCGAAGTTAAGTGATCTCAAAACATAATAAAGAACATAGAAAAAAAACCACAGAAAGCAAAAGAATGTATGAAAACAACAGTTATGAACCTTCTGACAATGGCAGACTTTCAAGTGGAGGACTGCCCTTGTTACCAGACATGAGTGACTCCAGAAATCTATTCTCAGCTTCAGTAGCAGAACTTTGCCTTCTCAACATCTCAACCTCACTCATACCAGTAAGGGTATTCCCAAAAGGACTGGATTTCTGCTGGCCAGGTATATCAGTAAAGTCATTTGGTTTTGGAGCAGAAAACCCTGGTGGTGGTCGGGCTTTAGCTCGTAAATGGGGCATGACATCACCAAGAGACGACCACGGTGAGTCAACCGCTGAGTTCTCCAAACGAACAGGTAAATCAATACCAAAATATCCAGCCTCAAACCATCCAATGATATCAATTCCTTTAAATGGACCCTGAATTTGACCCTTAGGATCCTTATAGAAAAGGGATAAATCCTCTGGAGCAGTCTGAGATACTCTCCTGGTTGCGAGCTCAGTGTCTAAAAAGCCAGATAGCTGCCTCTTAACAATGGGGTCTTCACTAGATTTCCACTTACCTACATCTTTGGAGTCAGATAAATTATCCGAATTCCTTGATCTAACATCACTAGGCACATCTCTACTATCACGCAAGAGAGTAGTTCCATGTTCACCCATTGGCATGGCTCGCCATGCTACACCAGAATGAAAAGAACTATTTCCTTCAACGGATGAGTCTCTGTTACTGGGTATCTCATCAGACACTCTATAAGAATCTCCATCTTCACCTCTATCTGTACAAAGGCATTATTGAAGAAACTCATGGTGAGTGGAGACAGAGACACATATAGCTGTGAAATGCTAAAATGAGCACACATAAGCACAAAGTGGAAAATTGACCAAGTTAGAGAAACAAGAGAGGAAAGCAAATAAGGAAGACGGGCCAAAAAAATGTCATAAAACTTGCTAGAAGCAGAAAAATCAAGTAGAGAGGAAATCATTAATAAAAAGCAGAAACCATGCAAACATAATCATCAGACCCATTAATCTTCAACAGTATAGGCTTTCAAACAATGCAAGCTACATCGTAGTACAAGTATCACCTTGGAAATCCAAAAAAAGAAACTACACTATCTTATATTGTGATGAGATCTTAAAATACCCTATCATAGGGCTTTATTTACCTTTTTCCATTAACCAAAAATTCATAATTTTATCCTATCTGGGGATAACTTCAGATCCTGTAATTTTTCATATTAATTTGAGAGCTATGACTGAATGTTTTGTTTTCATTTGAAGAGCTTATTGAGCAATTAATATAACCCAATTCCAAAACATCAGATTAATTTCTATGATATTTGTCAAACCTGGCTTAAATAACACAATTCCAAAAGTTATCCTGTGCCAGAACTTATCTATAAGTTTATATCTAGGATGTACCTTGGGGTGCAGTTCCGGGCTTCATTCGTCTTGTATGTGTAAAATCTGCTGAGCTCCTTCCATCTTTTGGCACCTGAGGTGCACCACTACTAGTAATGTCCCCTTTGTCAATACCCTTTAAGACAGACTGTTCAAACAGGAAAGCAATATGCTAAACCACAAGAAATGACAACAGCATCAAGTAAAACAAAAGAACAAAAATACCAATTACCAGTTCCTCAGAATTTGGTGCCAAAAGGGCAAGAGGCTCCAATGGTTCATCCTGTGTAAGATTAGGTACCTGCACAAAATCATCAACTAGTTTTCTATCTGTATCCATATTAGTCCCCCTGTACACATCAAGCAGTTTTGTCCTATTATACTTAAATGCGGAGGGTTGTCCATGCCCACTTTCAACTTTATCCAAGACAGTTCCAGGATAAGTGCTATTCATAGAGCTACCAACTGGAGGCGCATTCTCCCCACGGCCACGCCCATAGGAAAATGTTGAAATGTGTTTGCCCGGGGTTGTATTTTGGGGATGAGGAGGCTCTACCCTTCCACGGCCTTGTGAGAAGTTAGGCCTCCATGGCCGATAATGATCTCCCTCCTTTTCATCCTTTCCATGATTGGAAACGTGAGACAAACCTTTGTCTAGTTGTATATCACCATCTTTTCCAGAGTTGATCCATTTTTCACGAAGACCTTCTGGTTCCTTATTATCAGGACCCCAGCGTGTATTCCACTTGCTCTCACGCCGCTGATCAAAGTTAATTTCTCTGTTTCCTGAATCATTCCATCTATCAGAAGCACCACGACGTGCTTCTCCAAAGTTCCTAGCGGACAAATTTTCTGTCCAGCGATCCACTTTCTGAGCATCGCCAAGGTCCTTGTCTCCATCCTTCCAACGATCCTTACGTGTGGACGACTTAGTGTCTCGCTCTTCATCATGCCAACGATCACGGCGTCCACTTTCCAAGTCAAGCATGGATGGCCTAAAGACATCCTTTCGCTTATGAGCACCATGCACATCCTCTCCATTTCCAGATGTCTTGAAGGTCTCCATGTGATGGCCTAATGGTGGACTAGAAACCACATGGTTCTCCTGAGACCCAACAGAGAAATAAGAAAGGGAAAAAGTTAAAAAAGAAACATTGAAGAAAGTATTGAGTATTTCAGGAATGCTACAGGCCCACACACAAGTTTTATTTATAATCAAGCAATCTACAATATTACAACGAACCAGAATAAAAAATTCCAGGAGTAGTCAGTACACACCGCAGTTCCTGTTCCAGATTTACTCTCCCCTGGCTTTGGCAGAAGCCATTGCGGTGAAAGTGGAATAGGATTGTCAGAGCCTTGCACATCTGCATAAATGTGATATAAGCTTCACTTGTCAAAAAAGAAACAAGGCTTTAATCTGATGATTCTTCAAAAAAGCAAGTAGAAAGCATGCAAGCCACAGAATAGAAGTTAATATAATATCCATTTGGCCACTACAAGAATTAAAACTCAGTTTGTCAAACATTTTCTGGTTTTTTCATATTAACAATTAAATGCCTTCTCTTGGTTTCAACATACACCAACTTAACAAGAAAACAGAAACAAAGAGAACCAGGTGGAACTTAATAGACTAATAAAGAAAGAAAGAACTTATGCATTAACAGCCTCCTGCAATAGGAAGATATTAGAATAAAAATATTAAGGGCAACAATATATTAAAAGTTTTGGCATGAAGACTGTGCTGAATGCAAGTTGAAGTTGATAATATCACCTGCATGCAAGGTCCATGCTTTTTGTCTGATATGAACAAATTTACATCTATTTCTATGAAAGGTAAATTAAAAAGATGTACTCGGTCAAGCTAATCATGCTGAAAACAATAAGAGAAGCCACACTGTTAAGTCAGTATATCAATCAACACTAAACACAATCACATGGTAGCACCCTAATCTACAATGTTGATTACTTATTTTGCTAAACAAACGTGGCAACAACTCACAAATACCAAATTCTCCGACTTCAACCACACCAAAACGAAAATCCCAACCGAGTATTCCCAACAAAAATTAATTATTTTATAAAAAAAAGTAACATAGTTCATTGCAAAGCTCTGAACTTTGCAGTCCTCAACTTCATAATGAAAAAGTGTCAAACGAAAAATTCAAAAGATTAAGTATTAAAAACAAGCCATAATTTCAAAGAAACAGCGATTCAAAAGTTAAAAACTCTAAACCTTTTCTAGTCCTCAAGTTCACATCGAGAAAAAAAAAAGTCACAAACGAAAAATTTCAGAAAATATTTTCAAAATTTCCATAAAATTCAAAAAAAGAACAAAAACATACCGGTAAAAAAATTAGAAAAAAAAACAGGGCGAAATGCAGACACCGTTACTAAAAAAAATTCCAAACTCTTAGACTCGCGAAAACCGAACTAACCAACACGTTTTCGCACACGATGCAAAAACCCTAGCCCCGAACACAAAAACGAAGTGCATTCTCCGTTCTCCTAAAAATAATAAATAAACAGAGAATAGAATAAAAAAATTCCGAAGTAGCTCGTGGAAGCTAGGGTTTAAGTGTGGAACTAATAAATAACACGAAACAAAAACGAGAATCGGAAAAACCAGAAACAATAAAAAAACAAACGGACAAAATAAAAAATGGAGCTAAGTGCCTGTGTTTGAATTAGCTTATATAGTCATAATCTAGTTTCAAAACAATCAAAAGCTTTAAGCTACTTCGGACAACTTTCTCAAAATAAACGATTATTATATCTACAAAATAAGCATTTGCCAAACATGCCTTAGGAAAATGAAGAAAAAAAAAAGAGAGAGAGAGAGAGAGAGAGACCACCTTTGGAGATCTGCAATGGTGATGAAGGAGCGAGGCGAGGGCGAGTATCGGAGGTGGCGCGTTGAGCCATTGGGCGAGTGAGACGGTGAGAGAGCTAAAAACCCTTCTTTTTGTGTGTCTTTGATTGCGAGCGCTTCGAAGAGAATGAAAAACACGGAGCAGGGAGTGAGTGAGTGAGTGAGTGAAAGAGAGGGAGAATATAGGTTAAGGGTTCTAGTGAAGATAAATGTGTGTGCGCGCATGTGTGAGGGGAGTGCACGTTAAGGGGAGTGGGAACACAAGCGGCGCACGTTAGATGGAGATGCTGACTGTTTTTGTTGGACGAGTTCCTATGAATGATGAATATGATAATTATTGCTTCGAAGGAAAAAGAAAAACCAAAGATATTTATATTTATCCCACGCGCCGCGCAATTGACCGTGTCCAATACGTTGTGGCACGAATATATTCAGTTTCTATCTTTTGAAAATAAAGGAAATTTGGTCTTCTTAGGATATAAAATATCGCGATCAATTTAAGAATAATCAACACAGAGAATTTCATTCTTACATAGTCTCATGATAAGAGTAACTATATACTTAATTTACACATAAAATCATTTTTAAACACAAATTCATCCCTAATATAAATCAACTTGCTCTTTTAAAATCAAGATAATTATAAACAAATAATTTCATAATCCAAGTCTGAATATGTAGTCATAATACCAAATATATATTTCATCACTCTATACAAAAGAATCATGAAAACTATATTCATTTAAATGCAATATAACTTGAATCATGGTAAATAAAATGTAAAAATTATCTATGGTACGGGACTATACCCGTACTATCACTAAAGTGCTATATACCAAAAAGAAAAGAAGGAATTCACGGCAACGTGAAGCTTGTCAAGTTGAGTAACTAAGACTACTGGGGAGGAGGAGGCTGAAAAAACCGAAGTTATTATATCTAAGGAGAAAAATGAAGGGCGAGTTTTATCTAAAAATGAGTAAGTAACCTCCATAACCTCATGGAGAACAACAAATATGGCATATAATCATAAAAATAATCAATGCAACAACTCTAAAACCATTTTTCATATTTACATACATATTAACTCAAAATCAATAATCCATGTAAATCTAAAGTAATAGTACTTTAATAAGAAAGAAATTTCTAGTTATGTATATTAAATATGGCATAATAATATGAATCTCTAAATTTACTCTAATCTCTATGGATACCTCATAAAGTCTCAAATTTGGACACATAACTAGGTTCATCTCTGAATACTCTAGGTGAGATTGTTCTTTGGGAGACAACTTGGTATCAATGTTAATGATCTCTCACAGTCATTAACTCATTGTTGTTCTATGGTTACGTCTAGTCTTTAAATCATGAAAAAATATTTTGTTTCCTCTAAAACTCTATAACTAGGTTCTACAATTTAAAAGCTACATCATATCTCACGACTAGCCTAGGAAACGTGATCGGCACGTGAGAGATTCTTTCACGATCGCCTAAAGAACATGATCGACATGTGAAGATTTGGATCCTCAAAACCTCTAATAATGTGACTGGTTAATATGCATAAATAAATTGAATATATTCGAAATATCTCAAGTTTAACTAAATTTCATAATTCTGAAAATGTTTATAATTATAAATCCTGAATATAAAACTGCATAAAATCTATAATCTAGGCCAAAGCCAAACATAATTAAACAAATTGAAATTCTAAAAATAGTGAAAACAATATAATGCATATCGGATCCTGCCTACACAATTATTGAAGCACTACTAAACTAACATAACCAATAGTAAGCTCCACTCCAAAACGAAACTCACCAAAGAAGCTCTAGCACTACTTGGAGAATCCTAAGTGCGCTGGACCTATCTTGTATCTATAAGGAGAAAAAAGAAAAGGGTGAATTCATCAAAATTCAATGAGTGAGTCTCCCTCATAGCCCACATAGGACAATAACAAAAATACATAACATATACATACAACTAATGTAAAACATTTATATATATAATACATATAACTGTATTGAAAACAATAATTTAACTAAATCCATAGCAATAATTAGTAAAGAAATAAAAGATATTTTGTACATAAATATCTAAGCTAAATACTGAATTTGAGTCAATGGCTAATTTGATGGGTACCTAACTAGGTCCATAAATGGACATCACACTAGGTTCCTTACTATGGGTGAGTTAGTCTTCTAGTGGACCACTTGGTACCAAGGTTAACGATCAATCCAAGTCGTTAACTCGCTAATCGTTTCTCACTATTTATTGGCTAAAAAAAATTAATAGCAATAAAATTCATTGTTCTTGCTATTCATATAAAACTGGAATTCATGAAATTTTCTAGCTGATAAAATAAATTTAAATCATACATATAACAAGCATTATCCCATGAGTTTTCTAAAATAATAATTTGTCATAATAACTACAAAACAATAATTTTCTAAAATTTTTATAATCCATAAAGCATATTTCTTGGTATAAATCATTCTAAATTTCATAAATAACTTATATAATATGGGAAAAATAATAATAATGACCAAAAGTATGGTCATAAGCTTAAACTCACTCACCGTTGATAGTTAAGAGTGTACTTCCACTAACAACTTGACTAGAGGAGTTGGAATGGCACTAGTAACTCCAAACAATATAATAAAAACATAAACAATTTAACTTTATTACCCAACTGAGTTGGGATGGTAGGGAGGAAAAATATTATTTGAAAATCATGTCTAACAGTACTCAATTCACAGAGAATAAAAAGGGAAGGAACTGCTAAATTCCATGAAGATCACTTACCGAAAGATATTAATCGAAAAAAGTTGAGAGAAATTTCTTTCTAAGGAAATATCCTTGGGTGGCCAGGGTTCTTAGAAAAATATTTGTGAGTATTATGATGTGTCTAAAATATACTAGGAGTGTATAATAAAAATCCAAGCGAGACACGATCTGTGTTCTCGCCTGTAATTCATTCGAAGTGCATTTCCACTTAGTTCTGCCAATATATATATATAATAATCATAACTTATTTCCCTCGTTTACTTATATATGTATATAATAATACTAACTATAACCCCATGCAACCCGTGACTTCACCACACATACACACATATAAATATGTGTGTGTGTGTGTGTGGCGTGTGTGTACATGTATATAATAATACTAACTATAACCCCATGCAACCTGACCTCACCTAACACACACACACACATATATATGTGTGTGTGTTAGGTGAGGTCAGGTTCATGGGTTATAGTTATTATTATTATTATTGTATCAAAGCATGCAACACGAGTTGCACTTTAATAGTAATATAATAATAATAATGACTATAATAGTAAAAATAAGTAACAATAATGATAGTTCAGATACTAATAAATTCTTATTTGGGTATTACTGGCTAATATGCATAAATAATAAAAATATATTCCAATATCTCAAGTTTAACTAAATTTTGAAATTCTGGAATATTTTCAAAGCATAAATCTTGGATATAAAGCCGTGTAATAACTATAATCTAGGCTGAAGCCAACATATTTAATTAAATAACTGAAATTCAACAGTAATTAATCATAATATATACATGTCCAGAGGTGGATCCTGAGCACTACTATAACTACGTGAACTTATAATAAGTTTCACTCAGAAGCGAAGCTCACCAAGGATGCTGCAACACTCCTGAGGTGGATCATGTGGTGCAACTGAGCTTGTAACTGTAGCTGTCGAAGGAAAAGAGAGGGTGAATTCATCAAAACTCAGTAAACAGATAGCCACCTTAGCCCATATGGGACATTAAGGAATTACATAATAATAATACGTGCAACATGAAAATGCAAGTAAATTCATAATAATGATATTTACATACATGCAATTTGATCCGTGTCTTAACTAAATAAATTCAACTTAAAGGATATTAACTTAAAACTGAATTCATATTCAATAAGCATTCACTTACATTATAAATATTTACTTATGAGATTGTCCTCATAGGGACCGCATCCTATGGTATATCTGAATCATAAAAGTCCGTCTCCCTTGTCTCTTGACATACCGCCTCCATGGCAACCAAGTATGCAAAGGTTAATGACTTATGAGATTGCATCCATGGCCACTTGGTATACCTCCTCCTTGGGGCTAGGCATACCAAGATTAACATCTCATAAGACCTCCATAGCTACTTGGTACACCACCTCCTTGGTAGCCAGGCGTATTAAAGTTAATGACTTTTCCAGCGTAAATCGCAATCCTACTAGACTGATCTCAAACATACACGAGTCAAGTGAATCAACAATAAATTCAAAACATTGAAACTTATTCCATGTATCTTGTTTGATGCTTGTGAGATAACAACTAGATATTAAATATTATATCGTAGAAACTATTCATGTTATGCTATCTACTACCATTTGTAACATCAACAATCATATTCATAACATCAATGATTTAACTAAAATCTTTAAATATTATTTACCTACTTTGTTATTTCTAAAAAGTTTGGTTCCTTACGCTATATAAGTAAATTAATTTTAAAAAGCAACTAATAATAATTAAATAATACTCATAACACCGAAGCTAATCTTACTATATTGAACACTTCTTATATTTAATAATTAAGTCATAACTTAACCGTAGGGGTTGCAAAAGTTATTAGTCAATATACTACTCTTGAAATCATTAGGATAGTCATGCAATCTCTAAACAAACACATTCATAATCAAGTTATTCGTAAAAATCATTTTAGCAATAATTGTTCCCATGAGTTTTCTTAAAACATGTATTTCATGCATTTATACCATCCAACTAAGAAGTTATTGATAATGACCAAAACATAGGTCACAAGATTGAATCCACTCACTTGAAAGAGGGGAATGAATGGTGTCAATATCAACTGAGCTCTGGAGAGGGAATGTGACACTAATATCTGCCTTAACAATCACAAAACTCAATTAATCTATGAAGATCTCAAGATAACTCTAATAACATTGAATGAGTACTCCTATTTGACAAAAATGAAGAACATGACAACACATAACCCAAGAACATGAAATGGAGGAGAGGGATATGATATAAACCAACAAAATCCTTTATCTTTGAGCTTAGAGGAGGAAAATTGGAGTGAGGTTGAGAGAAAAGGAGGAAATGGTGTTTGGGGTGAAGGTTTTGTGTTTTGGGGTGAGAAACCCAAGTGTAAGGCTTTAAAAGGGTTGAGGGTCTTATTAATCAAAACTGCATTTTTTATATTGTTTTGATATCAATGGGGTACCGCTATAGTGGTCAAGAGCCTGAAGCACCCCACTGGAAAATACATATCCACTATAGTGATCCAGGACTCTGCAGTTGCAGAGGTCCAAATCTACCAAACCCATACTCCTAACCGTTATAGTGGTCTTGGACCGCTAAGTGTTAACATTACCAGTTCTACATCTTAAGGGCCTTTCATGCATCCGGGACCTTCCAGGAACAAGAGTGGGTCCTGGGATCCTAAGGTCATACTAGACTTGTTTAGGAACATGTATACCTGAGGTATTACATAAAAATAGGGATAAATTTTCATTAATAAATTTTATATATAGGGTCAAGTCAAGATAGTTCGTAAACTATTTTTAACTTGGTTTATCAATAGTTTAATAAACTGACTACGAGTTCATGAGCCAAGTTTGACTAATTATTTGAACTCATTTATTAAGTGAATTGAACTTGAGATTAACTATATTCAACTCACTGGAATGCTTGAAATATGTGTGTGTGTGTGTGTGTGTGTGTGTATATATATATATATATATTTTTAATGCACATGTAATATATTATGTATTATATAACTTTAATATGTTATGGAGTATATGAATGTGTTTATTATTATATGTATTATGGCGTGTTGGTTATGAGTAATGAATGTAAGTTGGTAAGTTTTTATATCATATGTATGACATGTAAATCATGTTGAAAATAGAATATGTATTTATTGTCAAAATTCTAACCTATTAAGTTAAAAGACTCAAACTACATGTAAATCAAGCCAACTCAAAATTTAGCTTAGTGAATTTTTAGTAAGCCAAGCTTGAGCCTAAATTTCAGATTTGATCGGTATAAAGCCAAAGTATAAGTTGAGCTTAATGATATGGGTTTAAGTTTTGCCAAACCGACTTATTTTCAACCTAACTCATATGTATTTATATTCATAGTTCCATTGAAAATTTTCCTCTCAACCAAACATACCATGAGATATTTTTGCTTTTGGATATTATTGTAAGGGAGTGGTTATTGTCACACTCTTATGTCTATTATCACATCTTATTAGTGGCTTTTTTTAAATATTCCTAAAATGTCCTTGAACAATAATTATTCTAAACTTTTGGTCTATTGTCATGCCCTTATCTAAAGTTAACTATTTTTAAAAAAAAAACCATAACATTATTTTCATTGAAATTCTTAAATCAACGTTTTCCAACAAATCTAGATAGATGCAAGTACACTGATAAATAAAGAAAATAAATGATAATTTTAAAAAATATGGCTCAGATAAAAAATAGACATGAATATTGATCATGAATTTCAAGATTTATTATTTGAGTTGTTACATTATTTTTGAAATTTTATATGAATTAATTAAAAAAATTCAAATGTCATTCTTTATCATATGCTTGTTGTATCTTAAACTTGTACAGGCCAAAATTTATTTTTCAACCAAACAATTATCCAATTACAAAGTCGAAAACTAGAATTAATAAGTGGGTAGATCATTATAATTTTACTTATTTTTTAATTAAATCTCTATAGTTTAACTCTTTTTTTTTTTTATCAAATCACTACATTGTAAAAAAATGTATAATCAAATCGCTAAAGCAACCTATTGCTAAAAAAAATTAAATACAACAAATATATAAAGGTCTAATTGACTACTACTATGACTTGCACTTTTCAGATAAAAAACATTTAAAATTTTAAGTTTTTATCACGTTAGGTTACTTGGATACTTGATTATATCAATTTTATAAAGTTTTTAAATTATATAGACCTAATTAAAAATTTAATAAAACTATAAACATCTTCAAACTTATTAAACTAACTTCTTATTTAAAAAAAAACACAAATAGTATTATGTACAATTTGAATATAAGAAATATAGTATGAGAAACGAGTATAGACAAAATATTAGAATAATTATTAATCAAGAACATTTTAGGAATATTGAAGAAAAAATCACTAATGGGGTGTGTAGTAGAATAAGACAAATTCATTAGAAAATTGTCAAGCACACTAACTATGAGTTCATCTAAAAGAACATTCAATAGTGTAGGCAATAGGTTCGGTGTGTAATCATTCAAAAAAGGATTTTCATTTACGTTTGTGTCAATAAACATAAGTGTGGCAATAGCCACTCTTTTGTGATAAATAAACATTTTCATAATTATTTTAGAGTTCGAATCTTATTTGTTTTCTTACGAAGGTAACTCATTGATCCATTACATTCAACACTTATTGATAGATTTTACAAGAAATATTTTGATACATAGAGTAAGAAAAAATATATATTTTGACTCATTTATTAATTGATATATTTATTTTATGGGTCATTATTATCTCACACTTTTTCTATAATTTTTAATATAATAGCTAATATATCAATTAATAAATAAAGTAAAACAAATGTGTCACTTGCTCTAAGAGCACATAAAATTTTTTTCATATTTGATCACTAAACATTATTGTGAATTAACTTTCTTTAGACTAATATTCATTTTGGTCACTTGAAAATATATCAAAGATAAATTGATCCATGTAGATTAAAAATTATATATTAATAATTCACATGTCACAATTTAAAAAATTAGATAAATTAGTCCTTTCCTGCACACACTCATTGTTTATCATTTATCATTTTTATTTTTGAAGATCGTATTTTGCACGCGCGTCACGCTATTTGGAGGGACATTTCGTATTTTTTCGATTACTTTCACACCACAACCCCAACGGATACTAAACGACTTGTGGAGAACGTTGTTTTTGTGCCCAGGGCGATAGCAACCAATGCTATAACCATGATCGGACGGCTACTATGTCATCGTCAATTTTTTTTTTATATAATTATCCTTATTTATTTATTTATTGGATAATTAGAGTTAATAGATATTTGTCATAATGGGGCCACTTAACTTGGAAGCATGGCACAGGGCAAGCAGGGTAAAATTAAAATCTCAGTGTTGTTTCTTTCTGTGTTCCTTATTTCTCTTGCACTTGCTTTTTCTTTTCTGCCACTCCTTTTTTATAGCTGGCCCAATCCTTTTGAAAATGTAAATGAAAAATCTTGTCAAATTCATTCATCAAAATAATATGGTATGCACTATTAAATTAGATAAATGAGTGAATTGCATTGCTTTAATTTATTCATTAGCTATCTTATTTCTCGATTACAACAAAATTTAGCAAATTCTTCTTACTAACATTGTTCTTTCTAGTTGAGCAAGTGATTTTTTCCTTTTGCTTTTCACGTGTAGAAATAATTCATGGTAGGTTTTTTAGTTTTGGCTTTGAAAAAAGGCTAGTGCCATTTGAAAAATAAAAAATAGAAATAGGAGAACAAACGGCAAGATTCCCTTTGCTTTAAGTTTTAATTCAATAAAATGTACATCTCACACAAAAAAAAATTCAATCTCTTCATATTTACTTAAATAGAATCTTCATGTATTAGATGGAGAACTTATGGAGGTACTGCTAGACAATTTGCATTTTTTCCTGTTATATTTTATGTCTAAATAATAAATGTATTACTTTTTAAATAAAATCAAAATAACATTTAAATATTCTCTTTAATTCGCAATAGGGAAAATACAAAATTTTTTTTACCCTTTTTTGTTTCCACAAAGCATATTTAGTGCTATAGTTTGTATGAATATCAATAAGAAAGAATGCAATCATATCCTTCTGAATTTTCCTTTTTTTTTTATGTCAACCACATCAAGGCCTTTTCTATGTTTGTCTATCCATCACTTCTTTCTGGAGCCCATAGTATTTTTGGGCTTGGTGAGAGGTCTACTTGTGTTCATTTTTCAAGTCCTCCACAATAGGAGAGCCCGCTACATAAACTCTTCCAATTGATAGTTTTAGGAGCTAGAGTTTCACACTTTCTCCAAGTTTGTTAACCATTAACAATGGAAGAGATGGTTGAGTAATTGAATATAAAGGGTAGCCTAGAAGACAAATAGAAATTTTCTATTTACTTAGGTCATCAAGGGGAAACTAATGTTGAGATGAACATATACTTTGGCTCACAAAACTATACCATCATTATACTTGTGTTGATGCAAAGGTTGGTATTCTTGTGGGTAGTTTGGCTTGAGCATCCACTGTAGTCAATAATTGAGGAATTGACATGCCACCAGATATAACAATTTCTGTATCACATCAAAATGTGCGTGTTAAAACCGTCATGATGTGCGAGATCATAGTTAACAATTAAAGTTCCAAAACAATACATTAATCAAAGAAATAGGTAGCCAAAGTTTAATTTCTACCCTAAATTTTATATTGCCAGCTAATACAATTTTACAAACTGGCTACTCATGATGAGTAATTGTGGGAGTAGATGCTCACTTTTTATGATTTATCACTTTGTTAAAACTATATTAGTTGCTAGTTAGTGTACAGAAAGTAAATCCATTAAAAAATATTGGATTTAAGTTTTATACACTAATAGTGTAAAATATTTTTACAAAATCATTCAATTATATATTGATACATTAATCATAATAATTAACTCTCACGTCCATAACTTGAAAACTTATGTAAACAAAATAGTGTGATTGGACTTTTGTGCATGTAAAACATTTTTACAGTGTTTTAAAATTAAACTTAAAAGGATTATTATGAATACAAACCTGATACTCGTAGACTTAACTTTTGAATCTGAATAACTTTATAAGTGTTTTTTTTTAAATTTTAGCAATGATATTATAAGTGTGTTTCTCGATCAAGAACTCATACCTATCCCTTCTCGAACTGACAAATTAGGCCTCAGAATATCATTTGGGCTAAGGAGAATAATATCTCCCAGATACAAGTGATTGGTTGGGACATAAACGCATAAAAGCTCTTCTTCATCTCTGTTCCTGTGCAGTATTACTGAAGAAGTGATGAATCCCAGTGCATACTCACCAACACGGGGATGCCTTATGAGGGCCACTTCCTTGAAAGCATTAGAACTTTGTTCTGTGAATTAGAAAGTGAAAAGGCTTAGAGCTTCCCCAAGCCATTATGACATTTAGTAAAAAAAAATACTAAAGACCAAAAATTCTATCATAATTTATAAGTATGTGACATTTCTATTGATTATTGAATAAACAAACAAGTCAGATTATGTTATTTTATTTGATAACTGTTTTTTATAACTATTTGCTTCTTTTTTTTTAAATTGAACCGATTAGACAGCCACACTGAACAGAGACCTTAGTCCTTAGCTTCTTCGCTCTCGTCGAACGATTAGATGACTGACCTAAACCTTTAGGGTTTGATTGGAAGATTAAAGTGGATGGAATAGAAGGGTCATCAATGGAATACATAGGAGAGAGGAGTGGATGACAAGATGTCACTTTGTTATTTGGGTGTAGGGGAGGGAAAGAGAGATTCTTATAGCAATTGTCTCTAACCCACCAATTTGGGGTCATCATTTTTACTGTTTGCAATGGTTAGGAAGGGTTTTGGTGTCCTTCCCTCCTTATAAAACTCTTCCAAACACAATTTGAATCAATCTTCCCTACTTTCCTTGCCATTCCTTCCTCCTCCCTCGCTCCCAATCATACCCTTAGTTTCCTAGTAAATTGGCTAGCCGGCCTAAACCCAGCGCCCTCTGGCTCAAACTCTTGGCACCGTCTAACAATGACACACCTACATGCTAAATATCTCCTCTTAATTACACTCATGACTACCGTTATCAATCCCCCGATTTATGCTCCTAATCCCAACTTCTCTCATTTAATGCCCCAAATCAATCCCATGATCTATGCCCCTAATCTAAGCTCCTCTCATTTAAAGCCCCAACTATTTATATCCACAAGGAGGGGAGTCAAGGTAATTTCATCTTTAGCCTACCCTCAACCTCTAGCCAGACAGTAATAATTTTGACCAATTTTTTATGGTTGTGTAGTATTGCAGTGCTCTGCAATAAAATGAATGTATTAAAGAAAGAATAGACAATTAGGTGAATATATTGAGAAATATAAATTAATTAATTATATATATACCTGGTGATATTGCTGTACTTATTTGCTTTGAGGCGGCATATATATAGCTTACAAGAGGCATTTTCTTGATGAACCACTCGCCAAGGGTGAGAACAGAAGCTCCCAACCATGATGACATGAAAATTCCAACTAAGAATATGAAAGTCATGGAGGTCACAAATCCGAGACCTGTGAGTCATCAAATTAGTTAATTAAAAGCATTATTAATACTCTCTTTATCCTTAAATAATTATTCAATTTTAAATGCACACTAAAATTAATGAAAGTAAAAGCTAGAAATAATTTACTGAATTGTCTTTATTTCTTTTCAATACTTTAAGTTTTTTTTTTCTTTTTCATTAATGAGTCAATAATATTTATTAGGGATAATTTAAAAATAAATAATTAATACAACTTAAATTTTTTAAGTACACAATTATTTATAAATAAAATAAATTTTTAAAATGAATAATTATCCAAAAACAAAAGGAGTAATATTTCTTGCAAATTGTGTAGTTAAGAGACGATGGCACGAATCTAAGAGTAGGCTGAAACCCAAGTTCCTAGATGGTAGGAGTTTCGTAACTTCATTTTATGGGAATAGATGGGACAAATTTTTCATCACATGATTTGATTTTGCTTGGGACGTAGTATTGCATTTTTTTTTTATAGCCGGCCATAGTATTGCATTAGAGTTTATCAAATTAAACTATCAGTTGATTTTGCAAAGGGAATTAGTAGAATTGTTGGTGAAGTAATGCTTTAAGGAGAATATTTGCAGCAAATTATGTCACGTAGAAAACTGCATTGCCATTGACCTTGAAATATGGCTATATCTCTCACGTGTACCGTGTAAATTTATTGTCCCAATGCTACAATTCTTAGCCCATGATTCTATTCATTTATTTTCAGAATTTCTCCTCATACAACGGTAAACGAAGGACTAATCTCTTAAGATTAGATTAAGTGTCTATTTGAAAATCTTTTTTAACATTTTTTTTTCCTATATCCATAAATCATGTGATTGAATTCGATCAAGAACTAATGGTTAAGTGACTCAAGTCTCTTCTATTCAAATTAACACCTTATTAGTAAAGATTACCTATTATTAAACTTAATTCATATATCAGTCTCAATATGAATACCCTCTCAAAGCTATATAACCAAGCATATCACCAATTACTCGAACAATCTAAACCGATACAAAGTAAAAAAATAACTCATGTTTATAACTCATAATAATAATAATAATAATAAGGATTTGTCTAACTAGTGCCTAAAGGATAATGATTAAGATTTTTAATAGGTAAGGTTGAAAATTTCCTGACAGACCACACACCTTAAAAATATAACAATTACATTTTTCAATGGTAAACTTACCTTTTAAAGCCTTAACATTTGCTCTAATAAGGGCACTAGTTAGTAAACCCTAATAATAATAATACAAGAGATGATAAGAACTCACCAAAAATATTGATCCCTAGATGATTATATATCGGGGAGAAGAAACCATCCACAAAGCGAATAAATCCCCAGGTGACGTAGAATGTTATAGCAATAGGAAAAAGGATGACACTGTAAATTAGAATACATTTGGATTAGAGTGTAACTTAAAAAATACATGATATTAGCTAGAATTAGAAACTCCAAAATGTCATTTGTATCATGAATGTTACTGTACCAAAACTTTGTGAATGTTAGCCTGTATAAAGTAAGACTTTACACTACAGATAATTGGTTTTCAAATAGAAAAATATTAGACAATAAAAAATTTATTCAAAATTTTATATGTGAAATAATGTGGCATAATTACTAGTTTTTACATGAATTAGTAGATTATATCACTTTAGTTTATCTAATAAATTATGTACATATTTTTCTAGATGTGTAGTATTACTATGTCAAATAATTAGTTACACACAAATCAAACCTAGAGTCTCAACCAAAATTCTCGTCCTATCAACAATTTGGATTAGTTGTTTTCATTGCTCATCTCTATGTGAATCTCTAACTATGTGAATCCCAACAAAAAAGTAATAATGGTAAGCACACAAAAGCAAAGAAGTTAGATCAGCTACATCATTGACAATAATAGCATTAAAGAATTTCTTATCTCAAAGCAAAACAAATTATGTGACCATCCAAATAGGCAAAACGTACCATCCAGTCATAAACTTCTTTGATGCCCAGCTGCGGAATACTTTCAAAAATGCCTGAACAAGTGATCAAAGAAATTTCATTCCATCAAAGAAAACAAGGTAAAACTATGTATGCATATATAGCACCCTATTTTGACACTAGAGCAATACTAAAATTGTTAGAATTATTAATAGAAATTAAAGGGTAATTCAATGATCAGATGCAATGAAGTAGTAAAACCCTTCATTTATGTAAGAATCAATAACATGTCAATTTAACTATGATAAGACTTTTTGACTGTCTGTATTTTCCTTGACACTATTGATTAAATGTCATATAAAATATAAGGATAAAGCCCCTTTGGTTTACATTTTATAAGGAAACAAATTATGGGTGCATTTATTTTAAATTTTAAAAAAGTAATTCTATATCTTAAATTTTATATCTAATAAAAAAACTAAAAACTGATTTTTTTTTCTAGAAGTTATTCTTTTCAACTTCTTCAAAAAAGCTGAAAATATATATCTTTTAATTATAATTATTTTAAAAATTTATTAAAACATAGAAAAAAGTTTTGAAAAAAGTGATTTTTTTTTCCAAAAAAATCTAAAACAAACACACCCTATACTTTTCTGACAATATAAATCAATATCAAATTAACATGCAATAAAATTTGGGGGAACAGATGGATCAAAAAATTGAAAGGGAAATTATTAAAGGAAGCCATATCAAACCTCACGGCCAGAGTGATGATGTTGGGTGGAAATAACACCAGGTGATGAAGAAGCAGAAGATGACTTAGAGCCTCCATTTTCAGTTATGCTTGACACAGGAATCAAAAGTTCTAGATCTCTTGAAGCCATGTGTTTTTTCTTTCTTTCTTTCTTTTTCCCTATTATTGTTGTTTCTTTTTCTCATGAAACTATAGGGAGATCAAGTTTGGTCACTTCAGGGCCTCAGGGATACTCGGGGAACCATGTAACAGAAAGTTGAACTCAACAAAGGGCTGTGTTCCATTTGGCCTTGCGTTGAATTCGTTGTATCAACTTTAATTTGTTGTTGTTGTGATGTGTGTTTTTACTCTTTAATCACGTGGCATTATTAAAGACTTGTATGGAGTTGAGCCACGTCTATATGGTTAACTTTGAGGGACGAGAGAAATGCCTTTTATGATTGGAATTCATAATTTTGACATCTTTTTGGACATGGATCAATAAGTAGAAATTTAAGATTTTAGTTCTAGTGTGTTAGATGTGATGAAAATAATTAGTAATGAATGTGGTATTCTTTTATTAAGTTTACTAGTAAGATCATTAATTCTTGTTATTTTTATAATAAAAAATGAGTTTAATTTCCATAAGTAAAACTGTTTTACACTTTTATCCAATCAAATTATCTCATTTGAATGATTTTTTAAATAATAGGTATAAGGTTCAACAACTTTTGCTGATTTGATAAAAAATAATTAGATATCAAAATAAAAAAATTTTACACTATTAATATATGAAAATTAAACTTATAAAAATTTTCGTTGAAGAGAAACTTGATAATAACCTCCAAATCAAGGCATGTCTCTAAAGTCTAAGTGTTTACAAAGGTGTTCATAAATAATCTACCAATAGAAGAAATTTGAGAATTGAACTCAAACCAGGTGATGCATGAGTAAAAGGGAAACCAAACAAATCGACTTCACTAATTTATAACTTCAATATGTTCTTCACGAGATCTTGAAAAAATGTTTCCTGAAATCATATAGACCATATATATTTTTTTTGGTTGGACAAATAGACCGTTCTCTTTATCCCCTGTTGGGCTTTGTCTTTTTCATTGTTGAGTCACTCTTGTTTATGTTTTCCTTCTAGTTAGCGCTATCAAAGGTTGGGGCCAAAGCTTTTAATACTTTTTGCTGGTGGTGACTTTAAATATATGGTGCACTCGTTCCTAAAAAGGGGATTCCCCATCATAAATCCAGCAAAAAAGACTATTTTCCCCATTTCACCAGTGACACTAGTACCCCTCAAACCGTTGGTCATTTTCGCCACCAAAGGTGGTCATCATGTTTGATTTATAGCTTGCTCTAAAACTCAGTTGGTGCTTCTTTATCGATATAAAACATGTTTTGGTCAATTTAGCCTGGGTTTTACCTTACCTTAACATGTTCGGTAAAATCAATTTTAGTAATTATCAATGGTTTTTTTGCTTTTCTCTGAATCCAAACTTAGTCTCTGCCACAGTAACTATCAATGGAAAGCTTGAAACAAGAGCAATTTATTTGGACCAAAATAAAACATGGCAACAATTTAAGAGAGGAAAAACTTCATTTGTATTACATAAACAATATATGTACATGAACCCCGGGTTTCCAAATGTTGACACCAGATATATACCTAAACCAGGCTTCACCAGTCCACACTCCACACACATCATAAAACGATGGACAAGCTTGATTGCCTCTTTTGACAAAGACATTTTTGAAAGGTTACACTAGAAAATAGAGGAAGACCCTCCTCCATACATGCACATCACACTCTTCACTCAGAACAAGACCATTCCTTACTCGTTAAGAGAGAATAATTAAATACAAATAAAAGGTGACCTCTCCTTTATTTACTTTTCTTGCTTTTTAGGTTAGGCATTTCCTCCAGCATAAACACAATTATTGTAACCTACAAAATAGACAAAAGATTGTAAAGTGAGCATGTTATTTTTAGTGGGATGATCAAAGAAGGTTTTTTCTCACTATACTCAATCAATGCGTCTAGAAAAATAGAACCAGATCTAAATAAGATTTAGTCATAAACCTTTTTTTCCCCACTAAAAAGTAGCTAATCACCATTGCACAAACATTAAAATATTATTAAGATGTCAAACCAAATGATCTTTTGTTAAATGAAGTACAACTTCAAACTTTAATGCAATTCATGTACTAGCATCTTGTAAACTCCTCCACCATAATCAGACATCTAGATATCATGGATTATTTCCTAATTAAATAATCCCTTGGTTAATTATTCAACCTTTTCTACGTCACACTAGACAAGAGAACGCAAAGGTATGAACCTGTCATTGTGTTAAGGATAGGAAGATATTTTTTGAGCATGTGATGAATAGACATTGCATGGTACACCAAGTGCTAATATGAGTATAAGTGAATATTGAAGTATACTAGTATCCAAAAGAGATAAATATGTTGTATAATTATATAAGGCGTAAAAATTTGGTGTCCTCATTTGATGTCCAAACAACAAGTACAAACCATAACCAGTATGTCTTTTTCCACTAAGAATCCTTTTTAATGGGAAGAAACATACTATGGAAGAATTGTATAGGAACATACTACTTGGATTATTCGTTGACAGTATAGCTGTCTGTGAGAAATCACAAGTCAATGGATTCCTTCCAGCAGTTTGATAAAGGAGATTCATGGCAAAAGCAGCATGGTTTACTAGTGTGTTTGGTTCAAAACAGGCTCCACCTTGTTGTATTGGGCTACAATCAATCCCTTGCCCACAAGCATAGTCCAAGTTTGCTTGCAGCTGCACAGCTGTTACTCCTGCTTTTGGCACACACCATGATGCTGATTTATTCTGTGTTGCTGGAGTTGGAACTGTTGGTGGCCTTGGTGTCACTGGAGATTTTGACATATCCGGAGTAGTCTTCAACCCAAAAATTAAGAAAAACATATTGTTAAACACTAGTGGTACTAGAACAACATTATGGTGAGAACTGTGAAGAAGGTGATCATTAAAGGTTGCAAAAGGGTGGCTTCATGCCCATTTAAGAATTCTGCTTTGTTTGATGTTGAACTTGGGCCTGTTGATGCTGGTGTCACTGGAGGTTTTGACACATCTGGTGTCACCGGAGTGTTTGATATATCCGGTGTTGGTGTCATTGGAGATTTTGACACATCCGGACTCTTCAATCAAATTAAGAAATACACTGTCAAACACTACTAGACTAGAAAGTCTTGAAAACAGCTTCAAGATGAAAACTATAGATGAAGATGATTAAACACTGCAATCAATTTTAGTTAAGTGTAGACATTTCACCTTCACTATCAGTGCCGATCCATTTTCAATTAACATTGTGTTCTAGTCTTACATAACTAAAATCCACGCTTATTTAAACTTCGATCAATAGATTTCAATCAATATGTCTATTTGTCTATTGAAAAAGTGGTACTTTATAATTTATACTTCAATATATCAGTTTTGTTGGTCATTAAAATGATGTGATGAAATAAAAATAATACATAGCACAACTTTTTTCTTACACTAGCATCTAAAATTTTCTCAAATTAGAGTCAGAGTCAGGAAGTCCTAGTCATACCGGGGCTGCGACGGGGCTGGTAGTGGTACTCTGCTGCTTGGAGAGGCCAGCATCATAGATCATGGTTTGATCAGGGTTGAAAAGACCAAAGGCTCTCTCAGAAGTAGGTCCAGGCTTCAAGTCCTCATCATACAATGCAAAGATGTATGTGTCCACTGATTTGCCTGGCATCAGTGGGGTCCCAACCATGGATCTCAGGTGTGCAATCAGATTGCCATTGTAAGCCTTGGCATTCTCAAGGCTTGGACCAACCTCATTGCTATCTCCTTTGTATGGCCACCCTGTTTCCGCAACCACAATCTCCACATTCTTAAACCCCATTGAATCCAACGCAGAACGCACAGCATCCACCTACACAACAACAACATGCACATCATTACATATCATATTATGATATTAAGATAAATTGTTAAGTGGTCCAATATAAGAACAAGATATTGTTTTGTGCATATTCATAACTCAGTTACAACATATAGCAAAAGTACAAAATAATAATGATCCAAAAAGCTAAATTACTTAATTATAATGCTAACTTGCAAAGATAAAGTATTGAGCACAATACCCTTTTCTTATGCTTTGTACACATAGTACTTTTTCACAACAAAATTCACTATTCACCCGATCACCACATAGTACACACATCACTCGCTGATTATCACACAATACACTGAATAAATAATTGATAATATAATAAAGAGATTAATTTTAGTAGCATAAAACACTTGTACACATGTTATCATATCATATATTACAGTACATATAAAATCTTTGAATTAGTGTGCATAAGAGTCTAAGTTTAATTTTTATACATTGACATCCAATCAAGTGTCGCCACACAAGCAATAAAATCTGTGTGCATGACTTTCACACCCATCATAAGAAACCTCTTCTGTTTATATGAGAGCCGATATCAATGTAAAATAATTTTACAGAGCGTAAAAAGAGTAAAACACTTTTGCATTAATTCAGGATTAAATGTCCATTCAAAATATTATTATCTGCATCAAAATGAGATCACAAACCGCAATCCAAACCAATCTATATATATAGTTTAAGAATCTTGAGCATAGCATGACTCAATGTTTTACAAACCTGAGCATCGAACATGTTCATGTACTTGATATTGGTGTTGGGGTCAACTCTTCCGCATTAGGCTGAAACAGACAAAACGCCAAGTTATCGGCTCGGCCAGGGTCATCCCTATAAGCGAAGTAAGGGTACGGGTTTATAGCAAACGGCGAACCCGTTCCGTTGTTAAACGACAACAGCCCCTGCAAAACGGTGTCGTATTCGGGGTGGAACCTCCCGGCTGAAGGGGGCTCGGAGTCTCTCAAAACGGCCATTGAATGGACCGTTGAGACCTTGATCTTGCCGCCGAGGGAGGCGGCGTCGAGGGCATTTTGGACATTCTGGATGGCGGGGAGCATCTGGGACATGAGGTTCGGGTCGTTGGAGGTTATGACCTCGTTGCCGACGGTAATGAGGATGATGTTGCTGGCTGGGTAGTAAGGGCTGACGTTGGTGCTGACCCAGTTTTTGGCGAAGTTTGGGTCCGACGCCAGTGATGGGATGTCGCCGTTTGCAGCTCCGATCACGATTCCTACCACCGTGTTTGGGACCACATTAGTTCAAAAAAATTAAAGAAAAAAAAATTGTGCATTTTAAAAATTTAAACTTTGAAAATGTGAAAGTTGATGCCTGAATTTTCAGGACTTCAGTCAATAAGTGTAGTACATCTCTAAATATGTGTAAGATTAATCCCTTAAACTATGTAATGCGATATCTTAATTTTTTTTATATTTGTGATTTTTTTAATAACTGGTAAAAAAATTGACCGAAAGATCAATTTGTATGTTTAGAAAAGGTCTAAGTACACATTTTTAAAATTTATGGCATGTGGTTCAGGAAGTAAGGTCCAAATTTACCTTGATAAAAAAAAAAGGAATAGAGGTTAACGATTTATTTGTAAATTTAGAGGGAAAAATAAAATTATAATATAGGATTTAAAAATTTTCACTCTCTATCCTTTTAAAATTCAAATTCATAAGGATGATGTACATGAGTTTGATTTATAATGAGAAAGAGTTTGTCATATAAAATTTTAAGATTTTGCTTCACAAATCCCTTCCATTTTCTCTTTTGTCTCTAAATTCAAACTCGACAACACACTTTGAAATTCATATATATATATATATATATATAACAAAAAGAACATGCTTTATCTATAAGATTTTTAAAATATTAAATAATTAAGTCATATATTTTTATTGATACGATAAAATAGGATTGGTCATCTCAATATTAAAATTAAATTGTAAAGAATTTCAGTTATAAATTATTTTGACTATAAAATAAGGTAATTTGAAGAGATACCTATTCCGGTGTTAGCTAGAGCTTTAATTATTGCCGGGTCGGATCCGTAGAGCCGGACTTTTCCGATGGAAGTTGATTGGAGCAGTTTCGCGGTGGTTGATGGCGGTGGAAGGTTGTCGGCGACTTGGCCATAGTTCACCCCTATGAATGATTCACAATCTGGCCACAACAATAAAAGTCATATGAGCTACTTATCATCATATTATAATAAATAAATTCGGACAAACATTCCAACATTCTTCCAACTTCATTTTCTTTTTTTTTTATGACAAACTTTAGTGAGAAAAAAAAAACAGAAAAGAAAATAAAAGAGCTATGAAAATTAGGCAATAATAATAAACGAGTTCATTGCAAGAACAAGAACTGAAAGAGAACTTACTTGCAGGGTTGAATAGGAGAAAGAGAGCAAGAAACGGTAGAAGCTTTGCAGAGCGAGATGCCCATATTGCCATTTTGGATATTCTTTGCAAGGTTTTACTTCTTTCTGTGAGACGAAGTGACGGGAGGTGGAAATATATAGAGGGTCGGTGCCAATCGATGAGGGTAAAACCGTAAAGTTCCAAGCTATTGAAATGTGGTTTTTTATATGTGGTGTGTTCCAGATCAACGTTCTGATTCGTACAGAATTTTGGTTCTGATCAACTACCGTTCAAATTTTATTAGATTCAAACTCATTCACACTGCCAACCACGGGCAAGGTGAGGTGGAAACGATCATCCCCAATCAGTGCATCAAGTGTTCAATTTTTGTGATGGGGATGAAGTAGCTTTTTAACTAAAGTGTACATTTAGTATAAGTGTAAAAATGAAGTGTAAATTTTAATAAATAAATTCTATGTATAAAATTACATATTAATCATTTATGTAAATTTTATTTTTATTTTTACTCCTCAACTAAGGTTTGATTCTTATCTGAAATGAAGTAATCTTACAATGGGTGGCAGGACACCGACTATAGATAGTCAGTGACATGTGATGGATGATAAGAGGTGATCATAGTTGGAGAACAATAAAAGTTATGCAATATAAAATTGACAATAGTTAAGGTATGGGTTAAAAATTAGAAATGACTTGTACTAGTTATTTTTAATTCTATAAAATTGTTATATGAAATTATAATTCTAATTCTAAAAAAAATATCAAACACAAAATTTAGAATTGGGCTGTCCAATTCCAATTCCAAGCTCTAATTTCATGCGTTAAATGAGCACTTAGAAAAATACGTATTAATAATTTGAGATTAGAGATTTTACCTATATGTAACGAAAAATAATGAAAAATAATGTATTAATAATTGAAAAATTCAATTATGTCATCATTAATTAACATAATAGAATACTTCTATGTTTATTAGGTATCTTATCACAACTACCATGCACGGTTACCCTAATTCATTGAAAATCACTTATAAAAATACTCATAGATTATTTATAAACATGAGAAATATGATAATCGAATCTAAGTCATAGTAATATATGGGCTAAAAGTCTTGTAAAATAATCCTTGAAATTCCCATATATTAATACAAGGATCACTAAGTGTCCAAAATAAAGCTTAAAATGTGGGGTTAAAAAACATTCATCATTCAAAACTTATAAAAAGTAACGGCGGTTTAATAATTCTCGAGTTCATAAAGTTATATGTGGTAATACATGTGGCTACGGTTGAATTTGGAAAAAGTGAACATCTGAATAAAGATCACTTGAACTCGTATACAACCACTTATTATTTTGCGATTCATTACTGAGCATCTTTAACTTACATGTTAATCAAAGAACATTCTCTCAGTCTAGCATGAAGTCACATAAAAAGTTTGGAGGAGGGTTTTGAACGGCGCATAAAGTAAAGTATTTTGTTTTAGAATCATGTCCTCAAAAGCAGCATCTGGTATCACTTGTGTTTGTGACCTCGTTGGAAGTGGAATGTTCATTTGCTTCGGGGACCCGAGTAGGCGAGTACAAGGGTAAGGAAACTATGCGAAGCTTAGCATAATTCATGCACGAGCACTCTTGGAATTTTAGCACACGACAGGTATATAGAGGTATAATTTTTTTGAAAAAAAAAAATACACGTAGAATAGAGCAAAAGGATATTCTTCTTCACGCTAAGAAAACTATGAATTATGGAGCTATCGATGACCATGTGGTAATCAATTTGAAGAAATTTGATTCTCTTCTGCAAAGTTAAATATGTTAATAATTTGCTTAAGAGATGTTTGGTAATAGAGTGAATTTGAGAAATAATTGTTTTTTTCATTTTTTTTAAAATCTAAAACAGTTTACAGTTTAAGGGGACGTTGGAATGAGATTTGTTGGGATGACAAAAGAAAAATAATCAGTTTCCATATGTTTGGATAATTTATTAAAAAAAATTAGAAGGTCAAAAAATTCAATTTTTAATTTTTATAAAAACTAAAAAGATTAATTTATGAAAAAAAATTAACTTTTAGTTTTTTTATATTATGTATAAAATTTAAGTTTCATAATATTTATTTTTAAATATATGAAATAAAGAGATCCTAAGTTATTTTGAACTTTTAAAAAATCCAACGCACACTTATCATATTCAATAAATCTATTTTTTTTTAATTTAGATAATCCATATTCAAAATTTATTGGGTTGCAACAAATTTAATTCGAGCAAGTAAGTTTATTCTCAAGATACTTTTCTAACATTATTTTTTTCTATTTATAATATGAGTTTAATTTGTATGCACTAAGATATTTTTATATTATCAGTCAATGAACAATTGATAAATCATTAATCATATTCAATTTTCTAAAATTTGAATTAAAACTAATTATAAAATAAATTATGTGGTAAGTTTCTATTGATTGACAATACATGTCAATTAAACTCAAAAACTTAAATGAAAAAAAATGTTGAATTAGTTCAACCAATATGTTTTTTTTTTTAACTTTTGAAATTACATTAACTGAGTTTTAAACCTAAGACCTTATGTATACTAATCAAACACATCATCATTAGACCAATTATAGTGCCTCATCAATCAAATGTTATTATAATAAAACTAACAAGTGATTAATCCTTTAATATGTAAATTATTTAAGGACATAGGCACTACCCATGAATTTTAAAGTTGTTCTATTCTTAATGTGATAATCAAACTCTTAATCCTTGATTAAGGAAAAAAAACCTTGTCACCTTTACCTTAGCCTTTTGGATAAGAGGACGATAATTTATTAGAAGGGTGACTTTTAAAAGTTAATCATGTGGCTACAAAAATGAAATGTAAATGAAAATACATTTTGTCATTTTTTCCTAACAATACATATTAAGTTTAATTTCTACACATATGTAAATCACCGCATCAAAATTAAACTCCTATTTCGCTTTCATTAGATAAATAAAACGGCCCGACTTAACATCAGCATATTTTTCCTTTATAAAAAGAAGCAACTCTTCGTTTTAAGAGCGACCAATAATTTTGAAGATGGCATCCACACAGATTTCCAATTGATCAATACAATGTGCTACGTGCAAGCTGTTCTACAACCTTTTGGCAAAACTTGCTATGACGTACCGAATTCAGCACTAGCACTGTAATTCTTTGTGAACAAGCAAGTTTATGGTGACAAGTGTTATAACAAACAGGTCAAATACAGATATTGGGGTCAAATAATGTTAACAAAAGAAAAAAGCTACCATAATAAAGAGGTGTGAGTGATTGTTTTCCTCTCTAGGGTTGGCTCCACATTTAAAGTTAAAACAAAAATATAAAAGTGCATAGGAGAGTTTCCCGAGAAGGAGTTCCGGGACGAAAACATGGGCCATGGCCTCCACTTTGGTTGAATAATTGTCCATCTTCTCCAGTCTCATTTCTTAGTTCATAAGTTATCAAATGAAATGTAACCAGCGAATTCTCATATTGCAGTAGTGTATATGAAGAATATTTCTCATTTGTTTATATATTTATGGTGAGTTTGGTTAAGGGATAAAAATAATGTAAGTTTTTTATGGATGAGTTTCATGAATTACACATAAAGTTCATTTATGAAAATTTTATTCCCAATTTTACCTCTAACTAAACACATCCTTAGAGTAAAAAATTTGAAGGCAATGAGGTTGTCCCACTTGATTTTTCTTCCACCCATACAATTCTCCCCATAAAAGATAATACTATTTTATTACACTTCTTGTATTTTACTCTTATTATTCCACTCTCCTTTCCTCACTTAATTTTACAAATAAATAGAGTATATGTTTTACAAATAAAGGAAACGTGAGCATAATAAAATCTTCTTTTGAAAAAGAGGGTTATATTTTTTTCTTATTGCATTTTTTATTCAATTTTTCAAGTTTTCTATACTAATATAGATTATTTGTAAATAATCCTATAAGTATTTGGTAAATTAAGAAACATTTTCAACTTGTGCAAATTTTTACTTCAACCGAAACTTAGTAATTCTCGGGACCATACATTTGACCAGTTTTAATTAGGAGCATTCATAAGTGCCCCGGTCTTATTTGACCATGTGTAAAGTAATTGCACATATAGAGGATGAGTTGAACGACTTAACGATAGATCTTTTTTCAATTTTCATTTTTTTGGATAAATAAACCAGCTCAAGCCAACCAAGGAAAGCGGTAAGCAAAAAAAAAAGATATATATGGTTTAATAAAGACAAACAAATCCAAAACAAAAAGAAGCAAAAACAAAGACGCTATTAAAACAATCTCACAAAGAAGACAAAGAGCAATGTAAAGCTTGTGGGCATATACACGTAAACACTCTGTCACCAACCCCTTTGACATTGTCATCAAGTTAAGTAATAAAGTTCCACCCATGTAGCATGGGGTTAAGGGTGCAAGCCTCACATGATCCAAATTCTTCAGTAGGAATTAGGGTTCAAATGGGAAGTCTTCACATGATGCTTTGGTCAAATAACCCAATTTGAACAAAATATTTTGAGCTTCTATTTCCCAGTTGGGTGTATGGTTTTCAAAAAACACCCTATTTCATAGCCGCCATATAGTCCAACATACAACATAAAATAGAGATACCCGTGGTTTTTTTTTTTTTAATCAAATCCATTGAATGGAGCACCATACCAAGCTTCATAACAGCAATTAGGATCAAATGGAAAGCATGAGGGTAGCTTACATAATTCTAAACACTTGAACCATATAGAAGAAGACACCGAGCATGAGAAGAAGATATGTGGAAGAGTTTCGATCATTGAAAAACATAGAGGACTAATTACTTTAGAAACATGGATTCAGTTTAGTTTTCAAAGCCTATCCTTTGTGTTAAGGTGCCTCTGAAGAAAAAATCACACCAACTGTTTAACACGGGGCAGTGCAAGGCCCTTCCACGCTTTACTTTCAATAAGCCATTCAGATGGTCCTGCAATTGACTCCTTGAATACCTGTAAGGAAAAAAAGAAGAAACAAAAAAAATGCCAGATGTAGAATAATCCCACAAACACTCTTCTCCTATTCCCTTTACTAAACAATTTTGGTTTATGGCTAGAAGAAGGTCAAACAACAAGGGCTCTTCCCAAGTAAACATGGAATGTCGCCATTCAAAATTCCACCTCCATACCCCCTCACTCCAGATACCTATCTCAGAAATATTGGCCTATTTTTGAGTTGAAATTGAAAATAGTCTAGAGTACCTATCTTTTAGGCAGACATCTCCAACCCAAATGTCATACCAGAACTTGGCTGACGAGCCATCCCCACTTTCTTTCTTAGACCACTTAGAGTAATATTTGGAATTTCATTACCAAAACTGTTGAAATTGGTAATATGTTCCCAGATGCTATTTTGGCTAGTAACTGCAGTAGTCTGTAATCTTGAATTAAGAGCTAAGTTATGGTTAGAACAGACCACACTCTTCCATAAGGGGGATGAGTAGTCCTTTTTTAGTTTTTATTTTCATAATAACTTAATTTTATGAAGGAAATAGTAAAAATAGAGAAAAATTGAAAAATAAGATTTTGTTATTTTTTAGTATTTTCTTTATTAAATTATAGAAACATAAAGTACAGAAAATGAAAATATAAATGATAACCAAACATACCCTTATTTTTTGATAAATAATTCATGTGTTCAGAGTTTAATATATGAATATTCACTTGCCTCAATCCCCCAACATATGTTCAAATGTATGGTTCATGTTTGGAATAAATAGGTATGCCTAAGATTCAATCTATCATGTATCAAATATATTGATTTATTGTTATATTTATTATTTGGTTATTTAATTAATATGATAAGATCCTTAATTAAATTTAGAGATTTATCATTATGATGGAGATCATGATAATAAGAGATAAGTGTTTTAAAATTTAATCTAATTTGTTCTTGGTCATATGATTATTAAAGTGGACATTAATTACATCAGGATACATCAACATGTATTTGATGGTCTTATCGGATGAAGATTATAGATTGTGCACATGTAGATATAATCATTAAATTGATTCAACTGATAATTCCTAATGGTTATAATTACCATTAATTTCTATAAGATATTCTCATGAAAAGAATAAAATATTATAGTTTCCTTTGACATGAGACAATCATATAGTAATTGACAAAGCTATTTATTGTACTTTGATTTTGGACACCTAATGCCTTAGGGTGCTAGTTTAATGGATACTGGGTATAATTAAATTTTTGTAAAATTAATGATTCATAAAAATGAATCCATCAACTTTCGATAATGAGTTTGAGCTTTATGGCTATTAAGGAGTGTTGTTAAACGTCAATCTTGATTAGTAAATTAGTGTGACAAATTCACTATCAGCTTATTATTGAACATATGGGGTTACACATTAATGAGTGTTCGAATCCTTGCTATAGAATATTTAATTATTATTTAATAATTAACTTAGAGAATTTAATTAATCAAATGAATAAATTTTTTTAATCCAAATGGAATATTATTATATTCTTTACTAGCATAGAAAATCAATAATATATGACATTATTGAGAAGTCTTAATTTTTATTACGAATAAAAATAAAAGGAAATTAAATTGAAAATGTCACATGAGGATTTGAAATTGTTTTTGAACGTTACAAATTTGAATCCAATCAAATATCTTCTGTTGCTACACATATCGATTGTTAACATTGATGAGTTGACAAATCCAATTTGGAATTTGATTGGTATTGTGAATTACCGATGCAAGATGAATCATGATGATAGCATTGTCGAGTTAGTATCCAAAATAAAGTGCGACGCAAGTGTTTTTATTTTATTGCTTTTTTAACATTGCATTAAGGCTAGGAATTTTTCTAGAGAGTATAGAGAAGGGAGGTAGGAATTGAATAAAGATTCACTGAAGATGGTGGTGACAATTACAATCACTAGAGTATATATTTTTGAGAGATTAAATTGTATAGTGACTAATAAAAGTATGAAATTTCCTATAGTAAAACTCTAATCAACTTTTTCATATATCGTAAACATCTAAATATAACTAGATATCTATAGTCTAGCTCATTATAAACTGTGTTAGGCTTTGTGGTTAATATATTATTTTAATGTATCACCATTTTTTTCATCATAATGCATTTTCATTTTTACTGGTCGAACACTTTTTTATGTTTTTTGTTGAAACTAATTTTCGGTTTCTTGTTTTGGCCAGAAGGTTTTTGTCTGCTAAAGAAATGCAGATGATCTTTTTAATGTTTGGTCTGAACAGACGGTCAATAGCTCAAAAAAGAAGTTAAGCATGGGCCTGCGTTACCCAAAAAGGCCCAAAAAATAACAACGAATGAAATGCAAGAGGAGAAAATATCAAGGGTATCGAGAACCTTCTTTTCTTTATGACCGCAAATTTCTCACCCAACAACACCTGGCACGCCGACTCAGCGCTTCATTTGGGTATAACCCCCATACTCAATCTCCACCGTTAGCACTATTTCACGCCAAGCCATCAGGACCGTTGATTCCCCTCAGATCCCACTATATAACACGACCCTAAGCCTTCTCCTCCCCTTCCAACAACCCAAGCGCGCATAAACAGGAAGCGGCGCTATAACTCTCTCTCTCTCTCTCTCTGCGATGAGGTCAAAGCCTGAATTTTGTTTTCTTCCGCAACGATTCAAGCCTCGATCTGGCGTTCAGGAACGGTTCGTTGAAGAATTTGTCGATGATTCGGTTTCGATCTTGTTCTTGAATCGTTCTTGATCGAGGCATCTGATATCGGTTTCAGATTTTCGAGGAATCGTTTGAATCTGATAATGTTTTGTTGTCAAGGTAAGTCAGATCTACGTTTTTTAGTTACGATTCGGTGCGCAGGGTATGGTTTATTATCGGTTCTTTGGATCTTGATGATTTTTGTTTTCGTATTGTTAGGGTTTCGATTGCGCCGTTGAGGATCGTTGAATTTCGCGGTGGATCTAGGTGGCTGACGATTTTCTTGTGGCGGATCTTGTGGCGGCGAGGGATTTTTTGCAGTGGATCGTCGCGGTGGACGAGTTCTTGTGGTTGATCTTGGCGGTTGAGGATTGAGGTTTTGCTGCGATTGACTCGTAATTGCATGAGTTTGTGGAATGGTACTGTGAATTTGATTCTGTATGATTGTCATATGTTGATACGTGACTGGTAGCACTCTCAAGGTATATATAGGTATATATATGTTTATGTTGTTTGTTTTGTTGCGCTTTGTTACCATGGGCCTTTGCCATGTCAGGTGCGCTTGCATGGCAGGTCAAAAGAAAACTTAATAAAATTATTATTCTTTTGTTTGGGGGAGAGTTGTTTTTTGGGGTTTGTATCATTTTTTTATTGCCCCAGCTCTCTCCCCTTGCGTGGGTGTGTTGCGTTTTCTATCCTTTTCTCTTCCCTTTCCTTTTCCCTTCCTTTCTCATCCCTGCCTTGTTAATTCGTTTGGCTACTGAAGCCACTACACAACGCGTGATTGGCAAACCTGAATTAGGGTGCATGACACACAACACAATAAGGTATTATGGTATCTTCTATTTTTTGTTTACATTGTTTTAAATTTAAATTTGTTCTTCGTGCCGACATAATTATGTGTTTTACAATTCACATATGCATTCCTTTAATGTTTAATTTCACATTGTTTGCAGTTGAAGGTATCAAATTTGGTTTCGCTGGAATTCAATTTGTCAAAATTATGTTGCATATCAAGATGATTTCAAGCATCAAATCAAGTAAAAATAAGTTTACCGACAAAAAACCAATCCCATTCTTGATTTGTTTTAGAGTTAAATGGCTTGCGCTATAATCATGACTTAGCTGTGTTACTATTATTTATTTATGACATCCACATCATTTTAATGGCCTGTGAATTTTGCTTATATATGTCATGCGCTAGTTTTATGTTTTCTTTGAGAACTCTTATCTATAGAGTGGATCCAACATCATTATCGTTCGTGAAAAGAAAGTTAATCACTTAAAACCGATGGTGCAAGGAGACTATTCCTCACTGTGGCCTGGCAGGTACCTACTACCTAGGGTCGACCCAAAGATTGGTAAGGAAGCTTCTTCTTCGTGGACAGATACATTTCAAAAGCCCATATTAGTAGCAACTAGGACAAAACAGAGATACCTTTTAACTAGCTAAGGCGGAAAATGAAACAATGAAGTACACGCAACAATCCCATCACCAGTTGGTTGGAGAAAAACTATTTCACATCCTACATAATAGAGTAGAGAAGTACAAAAAAACAACTACGCATACGGCATACCATCAGAGAGAATTGTCAGGATTATCCCTTGTGAAGAAGCTTCTAAACATACTCTTACTGATCTTTGAGTTGGTGGCGCTTGTTCCTTCTGCCAGGCCACATGAGTAGCCGTCCGATTGTAGTAATCCAAATTGAAATTTGTTTGAAAGGTAATCCAAATTTCAAATAGGAAAACATCCTTTCTTTCACTGTTAAATAATAGTATTGCCCAATCCTTTCGGAAAAGACTATTCTCATATGCAACATTATATGGTCACAATTTACGTTTAACACAGTTGATTGATTTAATTTGGAAGCACGCAACTCTATTCTCTTGCAAGTTGTGTGTGATAAATGAAAAGTAATTTACCGTTGAATGGATACGGAAGAAAAAAATCTTGCATGCTTTAGTGTGTATAAGCTCATAACCTATGATATATCTCTTTTTCTGCCCCAGCAATTGTAATCATTTGTCAATTTGGAGTATGGTAATCAGTTAATTGCCCCATGCTTCTATTTTGGGATAATGTTCAGAATAGATGGGATATAGGTGCGATAATTCTAGAGATGGGATTTGGCTTGATGCCACTGTACTACATGACTATCTTACCTAGATGGATCTGTTAGGGATGTGTGTTTTGTATGTTCTGAAGATAGATCCTGTCACCTGTAGTTCGTCAGGCGGTGAGTATAAATTGTGGTCTGAATCTGTATCTAGAGAAGCCTGGGGGCAATTGTTTGACAGTCTTCTGTATTGAGGCACGGGATATTGGTTGGCTTTGAAGTATTGTTCAAGATGGAGCATCTCTTTTTCAAGCCAATGTCATGTAAATGCCTTGATGCTGGCAACGAAGAACCAGATAGAATTGCTGCAGCAGGACTGTGGAGGGAGGGTTTCATTTGATGTCGTCGTCAGAGGTACTTGTTTTGTTCCTGAAAGGTTGTACCTAGTATATGACGAGAGTTGTCAGCTGATTTGCTACTCTGCAGGTCCTTTTTGGATATAGGAATGAACATACTTTCAGAGAGGCAATTGGTACTACTATGCATACAGAGGGTTAGTATTTTGTGACCTCTTTGTTGGTGTTAATTAATATGCGTGGCTCGTTAGTTTTTTACACTAAGTTTTGTGTTGATAATGTTCAGTTCGCTAATTTTTGTGTTGATAATGTTCAGTTCGATGCAAGTGTGTTATACTCTTAATGTAATAGTATCAAATTGACTTGCATTGTTTGTTTTCTTGATGTATCTATTGGGTGTAAACAGTTGTATGTTCTCTGGCGTTAGCATGATGGAAATTTCAAGTCATGTATTGAACTACTACCAAGATAATTTGACTTCACGGACTACTTCAACATTAGCCGTTTCCGTTGCATGCAGTACTTCATTACATTTGACGATTCTTTTGCCGCAACATTTCTCTACGGATTTCTCTTCACGCAAACTTATGGCATCTGTTATTTCAAGACATTAAACACTTGTGGCCAAACTGAACTCATTACATACGAGATTCTGTAAGTTTACTGTACATTCGGCGATTCAGATAGCCGTGAACAAAACTCTGGGTCGGAACTACTACTGTCGTCGATTGTATTTCTCATCCTCATTGTTCTCTGTTTCTTCCGGACACGGTATCAATCTCTGCCATTTCTCCCTGAAGTTTATTTACTTTGATTTGGTCGGAACTACTGGTAAATTGTGCTTGGGAAGTTTTAATGATATTTCTTGTGATATAATTGGCGTCAAATTTGTCATATTATCTGTTGTACATTTGCCACTAGCAAAGTGCCCGGTTACTTGGGGGACATCTGGCCCGGTTTGACTTCATATTCGATGGCTTACGGATTCAGTTCTCTCAAGATCTATGTGAACAATATGTCCAAAGTTTTTAACCCATTTAGAAACAAAGTTGACCCTAAACAGTTAATTGTAGGCCGAATATTTCATTTAATTAGTTACAGTGCTTAATAAATTCATAAGATGGTAGCTGTAAAGGCTAGTTCATGGCTTTATTTTTCATATGCCGATAGCTTTTCAAGCTGTGGGTTCAAATTATTGTTTTAGGGAAAACTTGCGTCCGTAAAGTATTTTTATTAAACACGATATAATATTTACCTTTATTTTATAAGTTTGAATATAATTTTCGAACCATTCGTTTTGAGGTTTTATTGGAAACCCCTTTCGATAAATAGTAGTTGTTCTGACATGTATAGTTTGGAGGAGTTATTTTGTTAATTGCTTGAGGCGATAGAGATGTGTGAAGCTCTCATAGTTTGTAGGTTAGGAATTTGTCTGTTCAAATATTGTTCGAGATTAAAATGGATCCATAAGCTCGAATTGGTATGAGCGCCCTACTGTTACGGATGGGAGGATGGTGGTTCGAGTCCACCTGGATCCGCTGACTGCTGTGTGCCTGTTGGTTTGAGATATTAAGGCTTCAAAAGTAATTTTAGTGAAATGAAAATAAGATGGTACAATAATGTGTGGGGTAAATTTTTTTATTCTATTAAAAGGACTTTCAAGCAATTGAAAGTATTTTTGGATGAAATATTTTTAAGATATCTTTTATTTAAGTAAAAGTAATTTTAAAATGAAAATCTTATTATTGTCAGTAATAATTAAAATAATTTTAGTAATAATTTTATTATATCAAAATAAAATTTATTCTCTTTTAACTTATTTTTCATATACTCAAATTAAGTCCAAATTAATTTTTTAAATTTTTTCTAATTGTGTTATTTTAAAAATAATTATCTCAAAACCAAATGGACCTTAGGTTCTGATTGGGAGCCTAAAAATCTAGGGAAGTAGAAGGGAATGATTAAACAAACTCTGATGATAAGTAAAATTTGGAAAAAGAGAGGCAGGGACATTAAGGGAGGGGAATGTCCTTCCTAGTCATTCACAACAATAATTTACTGACCCCCCAAATCGGGAGGCTGAGGATGGCCAAGAATGCTTAAAGTTTGATTTTTCTGTTATGTCATTTTGAATTTTTTCATACATAAAATACATTTGTAAAATAAAAAGATAAAAATAAATAAAAAAATCTTATACACTATTTTATGTTACTCATTTTATAAATTGTCAAACAATAAAGTGGTCTCTCGCTCTTCACTTCACTCTCCATATCTTTCATCTATTCCATTAATGACTATTTCTTTCTCCTATAATTGAATTTCTAATCATAGCCTTAGATGTACTCAAGTCATTAGTTTTCGTTTTGAAGGAAATGTTTTTTCCAACCATAATTCTGTAGTGTTCAACCCTTTATATGTTCCTAGTTTGCGGATAAAAAAAGATAAATTATATGTAACTGGGTATTTTTGTTTTTTTAGAGTTTGTTTGAGCAGTGTCATAGTTGTTAAAGAAAATAAAGAATCCAAAATTTTGCATTGAGAGATTTTTGAGTTTTTAATTTATGAGATCCACAAATTTTTTTATATTTTATTTCTTAACCTAAGGGTAATGGTTATTAAAAATGTTATTATTTAGAGAAAAAAGACCCATAACATTGTTAATGGAAATAATTTATATTAACTTTTCTTTAAAAGGAATTGGTAGTGGTGCCTAAATTAATAATTTGTTTTTAGGGTGTCTGTGTGAGTTTCATTTTAAAGGGAAAGAAAGGGAAGAAATCAAAGGGATTTATTATAGATTATAATTTTGAACGTTTATTTTACAAAGCCGTCCTTTTCTCTTTTATGGTTTTTCCAAAAGGTTAACTCATGTACCTTACGGAATGATTAGTGGTGCTAAACTTGGGGTACATTTTATTTTGGACATGTTATATGCATAACGGTACGTATAAAAATCATTTAGTTGACAATTTCAGAGAAACTGATTTGCATTTGATACGGAAAGGGAGGTTATCTAATGTTGTCAACAATTACATGGCTTGAAAAAGAAGCCAAAGTTGCTTTTTTCCGTCGACTGGTGTCAAGGAAGAAACTTGATGATGGGACTTTCCTTTAATTTGGGACATTCCTGTAATCTCCAAGCTAAGCTCCATTCTTGATCCAGTTTTTGAGACTATGCTCAAGGAATCAGGATAACAGGTGAACCGTGTTGCCAAGGGGAGCCATCTGCCATTGGTGGCTATAATATTTGGTATGAATAATTTTTTCTTTTTATCTTTTGAGATATTTCAACAAACATTGCTGGAGAATGAGATTAAATCTGTGGGTTCTGTGGCAGCTCACAATTTTTCTAGCAATTGTCTTCTCCAATGTATAAACACTAGTCTTTTCTCTAAAATTGTAGCTTATCATTTTACTCCAATCTTTATTGATAGTGTTATTGTGCCGAAATATTATTTGTAAGCTTTATTATTATTATCTGTAAGCCTTTTTTTTCTTTTGCATGCTAGTCGCCGAAAGATCTAAATCTTAGTATCAATAATAGTTCTTCTATTTATGTAAGCACCTTCATCAATGCATCTATCAATTGGTAGAGTTTACTTTTGATGTATTAGAAGTATAAATATTCTTCGACCAGAAAAAGTATAAATATTTCATCCAATTAATTTTTTAATTCGTATGACATTATAATTTTAATTAGTGGATATGAAAGTTAATTATGTTAGCTTATATGGCTTTAAATGATAGAATGATAGATAATGTATCAAAATTAAATCTTATCAATTAAGTGTTGAACTTATAAGATAACATCATGATATATTATAAAATTTGGGTTTAATTTTGATATATGATTAATTAACACTATAAAATTTTCTTTTTTTTGTGATTAAAGACAATATAAAACTTTTATGAGTACATAAAAATTAGTTTTGTTATAAAATTTTCTCTCAAAAATGATACTTGTATAATAAATTTGTCAAATAGTCGTTCTTGATTGTTATTAAAGAAAAAAAAATTATTTGGTTGTAGGTGTAGCGTAAAGAAGTTTACTTAAATATTTAATTATGTATTATTATTTACTATTTTAAAAACTTCACATATAAAAATATATGACTAGATATCTAAATAGTTCCTTATATTAATCATGTGAGTCTAATTTTTATTTGCTAATGATGTAAATCTTTTTTATATTGTTATGCAATTATATATTGTCATATCAGGAAAAGTGGTTAAATTTCACACCACCTATTTAAAAAATTATATAAATGAGATAATTTAATTAGATAATATAAATTTTTTTTACACGATTAGTGTATAAAAACTAAAACTCTAATAACATTTTATCAATACTACTATCTAATTATTAACAGTTTAAAATTTGTAATTAAATTGTGCTTAATGGAGTGTATATAACATGTTCATTCTTACTTACCGTACAAAGAATGCGTGACTTGGTTAATACGTACTAGTGGGTGTAAACAAATTGGAAACTGGAGTTTCAGAGATCACGAAAGGGAAGCATAAAAGGTTACGGCCTGCAAATTTTGAAACATCTCTGATTCGAGATCCTTTTACGGATGCTCAGCTGGTGGCTTGGTGGGGGAAAAGATGACGAATGATAGTAAATGGAGTTGGCTACCATGGGAGGTGATTTCGAAAGGGCTTCTATTATCCCAACTTAGGCTGTTGGGTTGCTTTGGAAACTATATCTCTATCATTTTACTGTTTATGGATTGCTCAATTATTTGTTGGAATATTAGGGGTGCGGTGAGTAATAGGGTCGTCGTCACTGTAGGGAGTTAATCAAGATATATCAGCCTTCAATTTTCGTCCTATTAGAAACTCATTCATCTTTTGAGAACTCGAGAGATTGGTGGAACAGATAAAGGCTTACGGAGGTTGGGGTGGCTCAGGCTGTGGGTCATAGTGGTGGTGGTGTGTGGGTGTTATCTAATACACCACATCTGCATTGTAAGATTCTGGAGGTTCATACTAATTTGGTCACTTTTTTGGTGGGTCAAGGGGATGCCACTTAGGCTTGTAGTGCTGTTTATGCAAGCCCAATTCTGCCGCTTGTGGTTCTCTGTGGTCCTATTTCAGGTATTTGGGCAAGAGAGTCTTGGATCCTTGGTTATTGTTTGGGACTTTAACGAAATTCTTCTTCCTTTTGAGGTTCGAGGAGGGAATTTTCTTTGTGGGTGAGTTGATGATTTTGCCGCCATGTTACAAGATTGTGATTTCCTGGACCTTGGGGTGGTAGGGTGTCGTTACACTTGGTTTAGGAAGGTCATGGGTGGTAAGCTAGTCTCTAAGCGTTTGGATAGAGGTCTCAAATCAGCTGGAGGCTTAAGTTTCTTGAGGCTTTTGTGGAGAATTGGGTCATATTCATCCTAATCACTTTCCGCTTCTTCTTCGTTGTCAAGGTAACCCCAGGAGAGGGGTATATGCCCATTTCGGTTCCAAGGCCCTGGACGACTCACCTTGCGTTTGAAAGGTGGTAGAGGGTGCTTAGCCTGAGGTGTAAGAGCCTGCAAGCAATTCGTGATTATTCTTTGATCTTTAACAAAGATGTCTTTGGGAATATAGGAGGAAGAAACGAGCTAGAGGCTCGTTTAAGGGGGGTGGGGTAGCAATTGGAAATTTGGGATTCTAGCCATTTGATAGATTTGTTAGAGGAACTTGCATGAGGAATATGTCACCATTCTTATGCAGGAGGAGTTTCTTTGGTACCTGAAATTTTGTGACCAGTGGGTTAGATTTGATGATCGTAATACCAGGTTCTTCCATGTCCAAACTATTGTTAGGAGGAAAAGGAGCAAGATCCATGGTCTTTTTCTCAATGACAGTACTTGGTCTAGAGATGATGAGGTGCTTAGGGGGAGGCCCTGTCTTTCTACCATAAGTTGTTTGCTCCTAGAATTACTACTCCTCAAGTGGCGTTTGTGACTAAGGGTTGTCCTCGGATTTAAGAGGAAGAGGGAGGAGCTTGTTGGCTCCTGTCACTTTTGATGAGGTTGGGAGAATAATGATGCAAATAGGATCCTTTAAGGCTCCTGGGCTAGATGGTTTCTAGCCATTCTTTTTTAAGAATTATTGGCATTTGGTTGGGATGGATGTCTGGCATTTGGTGGAGAGGGCTTTCTTGACTGGTAGTGTAGACCTTCATTCTGGTTGAGACTTTGGTGATTTTAATACCTAAAGGAAATGATGCGGTTTCTCTTAAGAATTTTTGCCAAATAAGTCTCTAATGTGGTTTATAAAATTGTTTCTAAGATGTTGGTGAATCATATGCAACCTCTACTCAATGATTTAATTGGCTCATTACAAGGGACATTTATATGAGGGAGAGGAACGAGAGAAATGCATGTGATTATCATTCAGGAAGTCGTTCACTTCATCAAGCATACCAAAATGAAGAAATTGGCAGGAGCCTTTAAGGTGGATCTGAAAAAGCTTATGATTGGGTCAATTGAGATTTTCTGAGGATACCTTGATGGGATTTGGGTTTCCTCATCGTATTGTTAGCCTTATCATGTTAGGGGTTAGATCATCTAATCTGTCTATCATGTGGAATGGTACTAGACTTCCACCCTTCTCTCCAACTAGGGGTCTTCGTCAGGACGATCACATCTCTCCTTACCTTTTTGTTCTTTGTATGGAGCATTGGGCGCTTCGCATTAATGATATGGTAGAAGATAGGACATGGGAACCTATTCATATTTCCAGGGAAGGAACAATAATTTCTTATCTAATGTTTGCGGATGATCTCCTTCTTTCTATAAAGCTAGGAACATGCAGGTGTGGCGTGTCATGGATGTTATAGAGGAGTTTTGCAATACTTCAGAACTTAAGGTGAATGTGGAGAAGTCACGCGCGTTGTGCTCATCCAATGTCTCTAGGCAATGCCTGAGTTATTAACGATGATATTATCTATCAGATTTGCAATAAACTTGGGAAGTATCTTGGTTTTCCTCTCATTCAAGGAAGGGTTTCGAAGCATAATTTTAATGGTATCATGGAGAAGATTTCCACTAGGTTGGCTGGTTGGAAAGGGAAACTTTTGAACAGGGATGTTAGAGTTTGTTTGGCCAAGTTGGTGTTATCCTCCCTTGCGGTTTATCCTATGCAAACACTTTCGGTGCCTCAGTCCATTTGTCATTTCATTGACTCTACGGTTCGTCATTTCATTTGGTGTGGAAAGGATAATGGCTCTAATAGGAGTCTAAATTTGGTCAATTGGAATACTATTTTGACCCTAGTGAAGGTTAGGGTCTTGGTATTCAAGTATCTCGTAGAATGTTGCATTACTTGGGAAGCTTGTGGCATCCTTTATTTTTAAACCTAAGAAACTGTGGGTCACACTTCTGCGGGAAAATATGGTTGTCAAGGCACTGCCTTGATTTCTGCGCCTCCCTCTTCTTCTTGTATTTGGAAAAGTTTGGCTAAGGTTTGGCTTGAGTTGGGTTCGAGTTTTGTTTTAGCGTAGGCGTTGTTTCTTCCTTTTGGTACTCAGATCGGTTAGGATTGGACCCCTTTGCAATCATGTTCCTTATGTGCATATTACCAATTTTGCTTTACAAGTACGTGATGTCTGGAATGAAGATGATTGGATGGTTCATTCCCTATACACCCCTCCCCAACCATATTCTTGAGCTTATTCGAATAAGACTTGGTCCTATTCATGAGTTTCCTGATAATTGGATTTGGCTCCATAGTACGGATGAGGGTACACGGCTGCTAAATGTTACAAGTGGATGCTTGCTTCTAACAAGAATTGAGGATCGTAAGTGGCGATAGCTGGAGACTCCAAGTCCCTGAAGTTTAAATTTTCTCTAGCAATGCTATCATGGGGCCCTTCCAACCAACAACTTTAGACATTGCAGGAACTTAGCTTTGTCTCCCCTATAGCTTCGTCTCCTGTGTTCCCGTTGTGGTAATGCAGAGGAAGATGTTGTTCATTGCCTTCAAGATTATGTTGTGGCTAGAGCGTATGGCATTCTTTGGGCTTTGATCCGAGAGCATGGGCTGATTTGTGTATTGATACGTGGCTGGCTTCTTTGGTGAAAGTGATAATTCGACTCTTCATATCACAACACTTTGGTGGATTTGGCAGGCGTGAAACCAAGCAGTACTCAACAATAAGGTTTGGTATCCCATGCAGATTTCTCATAAAATTTGGGGTTTCATGGTGGATATTGCTAAGGTTGCGTCGTCACCTCTAATTGCTCCGGCTCACTTGGGTGGTTGGACAGGTGATCTCGCCCTCTGGTTGGTGTTAAGCTTAATGTGGATGCGAGTGTGTGGCTTATGGAAGGGCGAGTGGGTTTGGGGGTGTGATTAGAGATTCAAATGGAAGCTGGCTCATAGGGTTCTCGTGTATGGCGGGGTCCATCAATGTCACTTGGGTGGAGTTGTTGGCCATCAAGGAAGGATTGCTTTTCGCTTGGAATCATGGATAGAGAAGGGTGTTTTGTGAATTATATTCTCTGAGGCTGTAGGTCTAATTTCTACTTCTCAGTTTTCAGGCTCCTGCTTTGCAGAATCTCCTTCATCAAATTAAAGATCTTATGCATCTTGATTGGGTGGTCTCTTTCCATCATGTCCTCCGTTTAACTAATAAGTGGCTGACTCTTTGCCAGGATTGGTGCGGTGGATTGTGATTCTTTGGTTGAATGGAATCAACTATTACGGGGTATTGTTAGCTTACTTATAGCTGATAATTGAACAGTTAAGTGTTCTCCTTTTCTTTCTTTCTCCTTATATAAAAAAAACAAATTTAATATGTACTCTCAATCATTATTCCATATACCTGCCGTAATTTTTTTCACAAATGATTAGAGTAATTAAAAGGGGGCCAGAAACTGCATCGCACGCGTCTTGAATTGATGGATTCGTTAATTAGTTATTAGTCCTTAATACTAACATGCGTATTTAATAGAGTTATAGAGAAAGTGCACATAAGCAAGCATACATAGCAGGCCCCTCGAGCTATCCAATTTTTTTTTTGGGTGGCAAGCTGTCTAATAGTATACCATAGCTGTCCTGTATCTCTTAAAACGTGCTTCTGACTTGTAACATTTTACCTTGTCTTAACAGCAAGACAAACTTCCTATATGCATTATTATATTTATTTATAAGAAAATATAATAATTGTATGAGCATCACTAACTGAATTCAAAATATTTAATGGAGTGAAAACAATATTAGATACTCTTGTCATTTCATAATAACTATAAAAAATCAAACAACATATATATTAAGATAAATAAAAAAAATCTTGTAGATTAAAGAATTATATAAGTTGACAAAATTGTTCTTATATAATTATTATTACTCATCTTAATAAATGTATTAATTACTTGATTAGCATATTTATATTACAGGTATATATGAAAAAAAACTATTAATTCTACCCAAAAACATATATTCTAAAACATTAAAAAGTTAAAAGAAATTATAATTATTCTGAAGTAGAAGGAGCAATGCTTTACGAGTATTCAATAATTTATTCTTTTTCTTAGGCTAGACTTGCCGCTAATAATACACTTCTTTTTTTTTTGTTTTTTGTTTTTTGGTATGCAATAATACACTTCTTTATTAATGAGTCATAATTCTTTAGTCAAACTAAGCGGGCAAATATAAATAGAACAAGACAATTGGAGTATCTGATTCCTATTAATTGGGTGCCGCTGCCGGAAAGTGGACCAAACACGACTTATTCCATTATTTTAGAAAAAGTAAATCGATTTTCGGATTGTGTACATTAGAGGCATCTGGATTCATTCTCTTTTTATTTTACTTTTTTGTTTAAAAAATGTTATTTTATTATTTTTACTATTTTTATTATTTTTTTCATAAAATTTTAAAAATAAAAAACAAAAGAAATGATAATATAGAAATATAGAATCAAGGATACTTTCTATTTCCTTTTTAGGATGTGTTTGATTAGGTATAAAAATTACGGTTATAGAATTGTGTTTTATGCTTAATCATAAAAATGAGAAGTAAATTTTAGATAGATGAGCTTTAATTTATAAAAATTTGTTTTCTGTTTTTATCTCCTAACCAAACATATCCTCAATATAAAGGTTATCTTTGATCATCATGGTTGTTGATGATTTTCACATGCAAACTTTGATATTTCCATGGTTGAAGTAAAATTGATGATTTTTTGTATGCTTCATCTCCGGTCCGTCAAGTATAAATACGGCAATAGCACTTCGTAATTATTTTGATGTAGAGTCCGTGATGTCTAGTCAAGTTGTTCGTCATTATCATGGGGTTCTTAGAGGGTTTTTGTTTTTAACATGTTATTTTAATTTAACAATTCTTTATATATATAGGTTATCGAAAAATTTATATGAATATAATGTGTAAATCTTATCATTTAAAAAATTGTATTTTTATTATTTAAATCTTGTTATTGGTAAAATTTTAGTTAAAAAATAATATTTTATTATTAAAATATTGTTATTGATAATATTTGATTTAAAAAGTTATATTTTATTATTAAAATTTTGTCATTAATGAGGTTTTATTTAAAAAAAATTCATATTCGTATAAATAATCACACAAATTTTAAATGGAAGCCCCATATAAAAAAAAAAATGACCCGTTGTTTGGACTATGAGCATTCTTTGCGTTTTAATTTCCCGGAATCGTACTGAGAAGATGGCCAAAAAGTAAGAGAGCAACCGAAAGCAGCCATCAAACAGGACTTTAAAAAATTGACCTTTTATTCATGGAGGTAGCATCAACATGCTACTTTGTGGTGGGAATTGGATCAAGAGTGGAGATTTTTATTTTGTAGACTTGGATCTTTCCTCATGACTTTTGCACATGTAGGTTGAAAGTCAAAAGCCACTTAATTGCTGCCAAAACATTAAAAAATAGATAAATAATTTTTTATTAGTTTAACTAGTTGGACACTTAGGCTGTGTTTGATATCTGTTTTCAATTTTCAGGTTTTTAATTTTTTAAGATTTTATGAATAAAATATTAAAAATTATAAATAAAAATTGAAAATTAAAAGTGTTTGGTTTTAGTTTTCAGTTTTTATTTTCAGTTTTCAATTTTCAGAGTTTGTGAAGGAAAACTGAAATGAAATTGAAAATTGAAATTTAAGTTTTAGAATTTTCAATAATTCCTTCACAAAATTTAAAAAATTAAAAATAAAAATTAAAAACTAAAACCAAACATACCCTTGGATTTTGTAGTTTTCACATTTTCAATATTTTCTTTATAAAATGTTAAAACCTAAAAAAATTAAAAATGAAAAGTAAAATGTGAAAATTAAAACCAAACATGTCCCTAAAATTTGAAATTTGAAAATATTGTGAATCAGAAAAAAATAATATTAGAAAATTTTTATGTCTATCGTCAGTCAATGCGATTAGAGTCAAATTAATTAGAGTTTGATAAATTCTAGATATTGGTAGTTTAAACAAAAAATAATTGAAAAACAATGCTTTGTTTTATTAACAAATCAACGCCTTAGTTTCCATACAAAAAATACAATCAAAATAAAAAAATAATAATAAAAAAGTTAGATTATAAATAAAGTAAAATACTATTTTTTTTTATGAAAAATATTATTTATATTATAGATTGTGAGATATTGTGTGTGTGCTAACTATGCCTGTCACTATTGGATGAAGTGTGGATTAACTTGAATGAGGTTAATATTCAAATCAATGGTAAGTGACATGTGAATTATTCTAATTACAATGAATTCAAACAATACAACTCATTTTTAATTTTTATAAGAGCATGTGATAATTTCTAAAAATAAAATATAATGAGCATGTGTTTTTATATAGTGCCGGGCTGGCAATGGCATGTGATCTCGAAACTCTAAAGTCTAAACTCTTCTTATAAGAAAATTCCTAAATAAAACAGCTTGCATAAACTTGTATGACAAATCAAGTGCTATTAAAAGGATGTAACAAAGTAAAAACACATTTTTAATATATCCTCTAAGATTAAATATTCTTTTTTGGGTTTAAAAGTAAGTTGGTGAAAGATTATTATTTTCATTTTTATTTTTTATAATAATGTCAAATTCTAACAACTAATATAAAATGAAATACTGATCAAACTAACTAACACCTTATAGCCTATAGTTTTGCAATTAAATAAAGAGATGTATAAAGAAAGAAATGATGGGTAAGATGCGGTGATGGAAATAAATGAACTGAAAATTCGTGAAATAGCAAAACAGTTTTCATATTTAAATATGAACTGAAAGAGTACATGTTTTAAGAATGGTGAAATTAGTAGGCAGCACGAATAAATTGAAAGCCTCTAGAAGGTGGAAAAAACCGAACAAGAAGGGCACATAAATATAAGCTAGAATTTTTTTTTTTATTAATGAGAAATGAGCAATTGAAACTTAAAAGTGATTAATTGCCGAAAGTACCGATTATGTTTGAGGGACATTCCCACAGTAACTGAAGATTTACGACCGTTTCTAGAAGCTATGGAAAAGGGTCCCCATGTCCATGTCTTCAGGCCTTGGTACAATAATAACACTTTCCTCAATCGTACAGGTTAGGTAGCTCGATATCTCATTGGTGTTTGATTACTTTAAATGATATTTCATTTCATTTTAGTTTATAGTACTTTATTTATGAAAAATATCATTTATAATCATTGTCATTTTTACTTGTAATTTAGTGATATCAAATGAGCTCCTAATATAATAATAGATTCTTGCTTATATTAATGAGTTATGGGAGATTGTGACTTCGATTCTCATCCCCATCTAATATCCCTTAATTGAAAACAAATAAATGCACATAGTATGTGGATGTTTTGTTCGACGTGTCATTTTTTTTCCCTGTAATTTGCATGTATGTCAAATTAGGTAGGATTAATAGCTATTCTTGCCAAGCTTTAACGTAGATATTTATTTAGGATTCTAGCTCAAAATTTCTGATTAATATAGAACAATTCCCTCAACCGATCCATACGTTCATCGGTAGCTTCAAATATTTTTAATGACTTGTCAACATGTAATTAGATAATTGTAAATTTTTTTATATTAATAAACTATTAAAATTAAATAATTTATATTTAAAACTTCATTCAAAAAACAATAAAAGCATCTATTTAATACAATAGCAACAATAACTAAAATTTTTTTTTCCCCATTAAGTGAGATAAGCTACAGAAATCAAGCGATTTCACAGAGTTCGTATCTATGTTAAATCCATTAACATGAATATGATTAAAAAAAATCAAACTGCCTTTTACCAATTCATTTATTTACAGTTTTTGTTTTTATGTGTTTGTTTTTTTGTTCCTTTTTTTTTTCTCATGGCGGGTGTTTCTTTTTCTAGTTACTGAAAAAAAGTAAACAATCTTTCATGATCTTTCACACACGTCACACGCATGTTCCTTCTCTCCTCTCTCTTCTCTCTTCACTCTGTTGAGTTAGTCTTCTCCTCAGAGCCATTGAGTGGTTGTTGAATGCTGAATAAATAACTAGTTTGTGTCTTCTTGTGAAAAAGTAGCCATTTCACACATAACCATACAATGGAATGAAGGTTCTCTTTTTCTTCTTCATCACTCTCTTTTCATTTTTCTAATTTCTTTGAACCCATTTTACGTTCAGTTTTGTAAATGTTTTATGTTGATCCAGACCCCAGAAGTTATTTTTGTTAGAAACTTCATGATTCATATGGTAATGTTTGTTAGCATAGCCTGAAGTATATAATATGACATATATGACTTTATTTATTTATTTTTGCATTTTATTTGTTTTTACTTAATGGATCAGTTGTATTGAGCGGAAAAAGCTACTAATTCTCACTAAACAATCCTTAATTATTATGCAATTTATGCTCTTAATTTCTGGCTTTGCTTTTGTTAATGGTTGTTTGTGTTTTTGCTGTCTTTTTTTTTTTTTGGGTCCTGTTTGATTGTCATATAAATAGAAATTGGTCGTGAAAAAAAAAAAAACAGAAGCTAGCACTGGTTGGTTCCTTGGTATATGAATCTTCAGCTGCCATGTTTCATCGCCGGTCCAATTCTCAACAAGACCATGAAAGCACCGAGGTTTATGCTGAGGCCAAGGTACCAAGTTTTTCTGCATATATATATGAGAAAAGTATCTTTATTATATAAAAGGGTAGTTTTCAACCTGTTTACCTTCTCTAGACCTGTGATAAACTTAATTCTTGATGAATTTTGATTTTGTTACAATTGCTTTTGGTTAAAAATGATTTTGAATCAAAGTGATTTATGTTTAGAACTTCTGTTTAGAAAGTAACTTTGACAAAATTAATATTACCAAGAAAAGGAAGAAAGTCTTACTTTAAACCAAGTTTTTTCGGTTTTTTAGTAGAATCAATTTTGAGTGAATGCCAAAATGCAAAACCAAATATATATACAAGTCATCAAAAGTGAGTTTGTAGTCCTAAAATCACCTTTGGAGGTCTGAAACTTGAATGAAAACAGGCTATATATAAGCTTCATGGTTTTGATTCTGAGTATTAAAATTCTACAAACAGATTAAAGAGCTCAAGGGTGCAATTGGACCCTTATCTGGGCGCAGCTTGAAGTTCTGCACTGATGCTTGTTTAAGGAGATATCTGGAAGCTCGCAACTGGAATGTAGACAAGTCCAAGAAGATTTTGGAGGACACACTCTCCTGGAGATCGACCTATAAGCCTGAGGAAATCTGCTGGGTAAGCCTTGTGTTTGGTTCTCATTCTTGCTATGAATCTTGCATGGAGACAAATCTAACCGTTCATATTTAGGCACTCTCATAATAAATTAGGCTTCTCTGACTTAAAGTTCAAGATACATTCACGAGAAATTCGTAGATGATTTTAGAGTAAGAAAGAAGTTTTTCTCTGTATCATTTATCGTTCAATACATTAGTTTTGCGAGTTATTATTGTCTCTCACTTTCCTTACATTTCAAATGCAATAGCTTATGTGTTGAATGATATATATAGCAAAACTTGTTTCTTACTCTAAAGATCTAAGAATTTCACTGCATTTACTTGTTGGACCCCACCGAGTTTATTATAAATGTGTCTAAATATAAGGTGTTAGTGTTAGATTTGTATGTATGCAAGAAATTGTCCTTGTTATGACTTTGGTGAAAATTAAGTTTGGTCTGAAATATTGTATGGTAATGTCATTTGTCAGCATGAGGTTGCAATGGAAGGGGAGACAGGAAAAATGTACAGGGCTAGTTTTCATGACAGGCAAGGAAGGACTGTTCTTATTTTGAGACCTGGAATGCAGGTATCATAGTTTGGAATTTTGAAATATTTGGATTATTTGACTATAATTTGCTTTGATGGGGGGCACTGAAAATTGGTTATCTGATTGTGTTGAAGAACACCAAGTCATTTGAGAATCAGATGCGGCATTTTGTGTATCTTTTGGAAAATGCTATACTTAGCCTTCCACCGGGACAAGAACAAATGGCATGGTTGATAGACTTCACTGGTTGGTCATTGACCAACAGTGTGCCAGTTAAATCAGCTAGAGAGACCATCAATATTCTGCAGAACCACTATCCTGAGAGGCTTGGATAGCATTTCTTTACAATCCCCCAAGAGTTTTTGAAGCCTTTTGGAAGGTTTGCTGACTTTGCTCTTAGCATTCTAGAATCATGCTACAAAATAGTGTATCTTTTATTGCCTCAATGGCCACTAGAATTGATATCATGAGTAAATGTTCAAATTGGTACTTTAAAATTTTCTAGCTTCAATTTTGTAATTTATACTTTAGAATATTTATCAATTTAAGGACCAAATGGATATTAACATATACACTGGAAGACTAAATTGATATCATTTTAAACATTATGGGACCAAAATGTTCAAAGTCTTTATAGGACTAGTTTGATATCTTTAGAGGACCATCATTAAATTTCATGCATAATTAGGAACCAAATTGTAATACTGGTCCCATTAGTTCTGCTTCTATTTATGCAGATAGTCAAGTACTTCTTGGATACCAAGACATTTCAGAAGGTGAAGTTTGTCTACCCAAAGAATAAAGATAGTTTGGAGCTCATGAAGTCTTATTTTGATGATGAAAATCTTCCAACAGAATTAGGAGGAAAAAGCATATTGAGCTATAACCATGAGGAGTTCTCCAGATTAATGGTTCAGGATGATTTGAAATGTGCAGCATTTTGGGGGTCTGATGACAAGATCTCAAACCACATTGGTAATGGCCATTCTGCAGCAGGGGTAGCTATAGAGCTAGATTGCAATGAAACCACAGCTACTTGAGGCACCTTTTAACCTCTTGTTAGCTTTGTGAAGATATATATGCACTAATTAATCATTGTACAGCCATTACCACCAGGCAAATTAGGACTAATGATGCATTCCCAGTTTAGTTCATTACTTACTAATAAGGATTTGTAATGCATTTGTCATTTGTTTACTACATCATTAGTCCATCCCGAAATGGTACACGTTTGTTAGCTAACATACAGCTCAAGCTGTGGGGTTTGTGAAAACATGGCTATGTTGGTGATTAAAAAAAGTGCTCCCTTAGATCTATTTTAGCTGTCACTTTACTAAGATGCATGTGAGTTAAAAAATTTAAAATGAAGGCTCATTTATAAACTTTATTTTGCTAAAATGTCCTAACTCAATTTCTAACATCTAATTATATCACGCAATTATTGTCACATAGCATTTCTCAATTAATAATGAACTGTGAACGGTGAAATTAGAAAATTAACTATAACTGCTTTGTTAATATATCAGAATGATGAGTAATATTACGAACCAAACTACACTGAAATGACAAGAGTGCCATTTTCAGTAGCACCATTTCTCAATCTGTCCCAGAAAAACATTTGATCATTTACATGAAAATGCATTTCATATCAATGCACTACTTACAATCTGCAGGATCATGCAATCATACAAGCAATGTCTTCTGATCCTAATGACAATAATTGGACATCTATACTATATCCTTCAAAACAAGATTTCCTTCAAAGGCTTGTGAAGCTGAAGGGATACAAAAAACTACACTAAAATAGAAAATCTATGGAGAAATTTATTAGAGTCAAAAAAATTATTGTCAACTAAACACAGGGAACTACCATGTTTAACCCTGAGAGCTTGTTTCCTTTGAACTGTGGAGCACATAAATTCCAACTCATTCATAAATGAGAATTTTTTGCATACTCCTGAGCATATTTATGTGTGTCCTTGAGCATAAAGGGGCTTATATTATATGAACCGCCTTTTAAAATTACGAGTTGTTGCTTGGTATGAGCGCACTAATAGGCTAACACCTATACCAACTCCTACACAGATGCCAAGACCAATTCCAACACCAACTCTAACCCCAGCATTAAACCATGATAGTTCACCATCTTCCCCATCTAAGTATCCTGCCCTTTGCCAATACAAGCTGTTATAATCCTCTTCATGTTCTGATTTGAAGCTTCTGTAATCAGCTACCTGTGAAGCAAAACCACATGAAAAATGACAAAAAGTTGAGCAAAATCTGAGTCATAATAATTTCATCATTTCCACAAGAGCAAATGCTACACAACAAGAATATATTGTCATAGTTTTTGACAGATTACAAGGGCAGTTGTTAGATGGAATAAAGTAATACGGCCCATTGTGATGTTATTGTTAACACACACCAACTATTGTGATACTCAAGTAGTAGTTAGATGGAAATTCTACTGCCACAGTTTATAATCAGAAGCAATGAAATTGAAGATGCCTTAGTATGACAAATTAGTTGAAGATAATTCACATGGCATACAAAAGCTTCACATGATCAAAAGACCAGTTTAAATGGAATTGTGACTATTCATTCAAGGAAAATCGAGGCTTATAAAAATGCATAGATACTTCAGAGTAAATATTGCAAAGAACAATAAACTGTTAATTGAAAACTTATGCTTTTAATGCAGATACTAAGAATATATATCATAAAAGAAGGTGTAGAATTAATATTTTGATGATTTTGTCAATCCATTAGTAACTCACACCTTCTTGTATAGTCCTTCTTAAGGTTAGACAAGATGATGGAATAGAAGCTCAATGCAAAGTGATTCTAAAAAAATGACTTATTTTCTTTCTACTAACTCATCTGGAAGAAAGCTTAGCAATATCCTCCGCACTGTAGATCATGATCATACTAACTTCGATTGATGTTGTATACAGGTTCCACATCTGATAATGATTAGATTCAAAACAGGCTAAGGCTAATAAAAGGTGTGCACTTGGGAGAACAAATATGCAAATCATGATAAAACTACATCCATGTGTAATGACAGATCTATCCAATGATCATGGAGAACATGGACAACATTAAAAGATAGTTGCAATTGTCAAATGAGCAAAGAGAGGCAGCGTCAGTGTCATGGTTATCAAACTCACTGTTGTCTCCTACTCCTAGATAGTTTTCAGAACAAGTCACTTCAAATTTCATGTGTATTTTACAAAATGAATTGCAAATAAGAGTCCGTTTAAACTTTTTCTGTTTTCATTTCAGGTGATGTATTTTCATCATTCATCATGTTTCTTGATTTTAAAATTTTGAAAAGGAAATTATGAAAACAACTAAATCTTAAGGTCTGTTTGGCTGGAATTATCATTTTCTATGTTTTCTACTTTCAAGATTCTGCAAAGGAAACAGTGAAAACAGAAAATGGATAAAAAAAGATTTTATAATTTTTACTATTTTTTTCATAAAATTCTAAAAACAGAAAATACAAAAAATGAAAATTGAAATCAAACAAACACTTATTTTTCACCAAATTTCTTCATAAAATTTTGATGAAGTGACAGTTTTGTAATTATTGAAAAAAACATATTAACAGGGAAAAAAAGACTGAAAACAACCAAACACCCCTTTAGTAAGCCAATCAGGATTGTGGACTTATAGCATACATAAAACAAATGAAGCCCATGCAGCTCTCCAAACACACACATAGATGCAGAGATAAAAAACTGTTGTGCCTGCCCATAGTACAATGACACTCCCCAGGATAGGATTTTGTTCAGCAGTTGGGACCAATGTCTAAAGAAAATGGTTGTAAACATTGAGGCGCCAAAACTGAGATAACTCAATCCAGACTTTGTATTATCCATCAAAGGAATTTTACTCATAATTAACTCTCACTGAATGGGATTTGGTCAGTTCATAATATGAAGTGGGAAATTTGCCACAATTATATGAAATCTCACTTTAGGTGTGTTTGATTGGATGATAAAAAATTTTATGAATAAGTTTCACGCATAATTTTACATATGGAATCCATCCATGTTAATTTTATCTCCACTTTTACCCTCCAACCAGACACAGTGAGAAAGAAATATGCATGGGAGTGCTGTGTTATAAGAGCGAAAAACACGAACAAAATTGATATAAGAAGTGTCTTTCTCACTCATAAGTCATAACATGATACTCTCATATTAGTGACGGACAAGAGAGATCTTGATCTTGATATCCCTTAGAGACTAAAAGAGACAAGCATCACAACATCATCATCAGCAACAACTGAGCCTTGTCGCACTAGGTGAGATTGTCTACATGGATCAAACAACGTCATATGATCCTAATATAAACAGATATCATAACATCATGCAAAACAAAATCAGCCAATTACTGCATATACTAATTAAAAGCCCTTCTGCATTTTTTCACCTGTGAATCAAGTTCATGATCAGATACATCTTTCCGGCACTCAGTAGTTTCATATTCCGGAATGGCATCCAACATGCATTTCCTATTATGCTTCTTCCGGCAATTGAGCTGCAATGTCTTGGTTAAGATTATTGGTTTTCCTGAGAAGCATCCAGCTACATAAACCTCAATCTCAGGACAAGGAAATTCAGGAATATTAGCAGCAACATGTTTGCCCTTGAAGAAGAAGCCACTGCCAGGAGTTATCTGTGTTTCACAACTCATGCTCCATCTCTTTGCATTGTTCCTGGATTCCCCAACAAAAACATTGATATTAGACATCTCCAACACCCAGAGAGAATGCAAAGCTCTTTATCATAAACCTCAAACTTCATGCTTCCATTCAAGCGTATACTATCTGTGCTCACAAAGGTAGCTTCTTCAGATTTCTTATCAACTCTATCTCTTCTGAGAACTGAGGACACATCATCAGAGTACATGCTGCTTCTAACACCATTCACCTCCAAAAGGGTATCGGGGCTTAGAGGAATATGATTGAGGGAGAGAAATTCTGGGTGGATTCATCCACTTGAATGCCACTAACTCTCACATAAAACACCCTTAGATCAAACCAAGGAGATGATAGCTTTGTGAAGGGTTTATAAGGAGAGTACTTGATGATCTGAAGGCTTCTGTTTGTAGCTTCTCCATTGGTTGATGATGATTCATATGGTGCTTCCATTTTCATATCACACTCAAATCACTGAAACACTCTATAGCATAATAGGTTGAGAGCATCTTTGAAAGCTGAACTACCAAAGTCTACATCAGATTGACAATTGAAACCTGCTTCACAATCAACAAATTGAGAACTTGAAATCTCGTACATCCTTAAAGAATGGAAGAAAATCAGAAAAAATCTAAAACAAAGGAGACATAACATGTGTGTTGTGGTGATTTCTATAAATCTAAATCTGAAGAAACATGAGAAACAAAGTAAAGGGTATGATTATGATTTATGAAAGTAGGAAAAAGAGAAACAAGAACAGAAAAACTCATCTCCTAGTTGAGAGCAATAAACAATCACAATAGAGGAGGAAATCAAATCATAATTCAAAAGGGTATAAATAACAGCAATTCATATGATTTATTGATAAGTAATACAAATTACAATTAAATCGGAACAAAAAGCTGATGAAGTCAGAAGCTCTAAAGTACCCTCCATCAAAGCAGTGGCAAAATGGCAAAAACAGAAAAACATGTAAATACAAGTTGCTAAGTAGAAGCCAAATCTCTCTCGTGCCTTAGGAAGGTGCACAACCACAAACAAATTTTGAATCCCTCTTTTTCAGCAAATAAAACTCTTAACCATGAAAAATCTTACAACCACAATAATCGAAGATTTTATGATGCAACTTAACAACATGCTTCTTTCTTTATCTCGTAACCACAATTATGCAATCAAATTCTAAAAACCAAAGTACCTTTTGAGATCATTGCCCTTCAATCTTTTGATGTAATACATCTAAGTCCTGCCCCGTGGCCGTGGCAGACTGGCAGAAAGAACAATTTTTTGCTATTGGACAAAAGCATATATTATATATTGTATAGTTTTTATCTCAAAGAACAAATAAAAAAAGTATATACTTCTAGTCTCATTTTTGTGTGTCCAAAAAGAAGGTATCGTACTTTATGATTCCATACCTACCAATAAGAAAATAAAATGAAATTAATTTTGATAAACTAGTAATTATAAAATGTCTTATATTATCAATTAATTATACAATATTATACATATAACCTTTAAATATTTATTTGAAGAGTCAAATACATGCACCTTTAATGGTATAACCATTTATGATTATTAATTAGCTATTTATGTAAAAGAGTTTGACAAATATATTATATTAAAATTGTATCCAAAATAAAATACTATATGAGAATTTCTAATTTGACAAATTTTGTTTATTTCCAAAAATGATAATTTATCTTTTCGCAGTTAATATTCAAAATATGAAACAGCCTGAAGGAGTCTTCTATATTATTATTATTATTGGTCTTTTTTTTATTGGATTATTATTATTGGTCTGATCTATATTATATTATGATAGTGGTAATAATGTCATTGCTGGGAAATGGGCCTTCTGACCAGGAAATTCCATTCTTATCCGATAATGAGATATCGATGGAAAGGATTTGCATTTACGTCTCACGAGGTCGGTGTCCCAAAGCGAAAGCGATGCGCTATGGGGAAAAAAAAATCATCACGTGTACGGTGTATGCTTCAATTTTTGGCTTCAAAATAATTGTAAAAAAAAAACAATTAATTATCAATGTAATTAATTAGTACGATTAATTTTTTTAGTACATATTAGTATGATTAATTAATCAATTAGTGTTATTTGGGACTTTTTTAATTATTTATTTTTTATTTTCATTTTTTAACCAATCGTGATTTAATCCTTGGATTTCATGTTTGATTTTTCTATTCAGTTGGATTTATATAGATATATGCCTGCTTTGAAGCATTAAAATTGTGAAGGCTTAAAATCATAATGCTCTTGGATTTTCACTTAAATTTGAAATATAGGGAGTATGGAGAGATGCTGTGAGAAACGCAACTTTTTATCATCCTAGGATATTCTCACATTTTTTCTTTTGTGACACTAATGAAGAAAGGTATGGTTGAAATCGCTATTAATGAATTTGATGTCATCATAAGTTTGATCTTTGCAGTATATATTCTTTAATTTCTTCGCTGACAAGGTTTTATGTAGTCAAAACACTTAAGAACATCGTTTATTCATTCAAACTTTTTTATCTCAATTCACAGCATAATATTGTGATCTTAGGTCAAATTAGACATATCTTGATTAATTTGTCTTCTTGATCTTATCATGTTACTATTCTGAGTAATATTCAGGTGATCCACAAACTAAAAGATCTTTTAATTGCTAATGTCAGCATAAAATTATATCAGCCACGCGGCGATCCAAGGATCATGCGTTCCATGGGTATCTCTAATTTTTAGGATGAAGTATTATTATATTTTATCATATGAAGTATATTTGTTTCACACTCTGAAAGAAGTTTAGTTTTGCCATTCTAAATTTTAATAAAATTATTACTTTTTTCATCCTGTCTCATGTCATTCAAGTTCTGAATGTGCCCATATCCAGACATCCTCGTTTGGACCAATTATTGGTATAAACTATTTTATAGCATCAATTAATTATATTTTATACTTATATGAATTGAAAAATAAGTATAATGAGTTAAAAAAATTTAATATCATAATTATATAAAATTAAATTAATGTATGAAAAAAATGTTGGTGTGTCAAAATTGAATGCTAACCATATGTATATGAATCTCATACTATCACTTCCATTTCACTCAAATTATAATCTGCAAATAGTATAATTATGCATACTGTTATATTGAATTTTAATGTTTAACTATTAAATACAAATATAAGACTAAATATTAGTGTAAGGGAGTTAGTATGAGCCATACTTAGTTACAGAGGCAGTTAGAAATGGTTACTCAATTAATGCAAATGATATAGCACGTGGGTTAACTCCCTTGTATAAAAACTCTTGTAAAACAAAATTATTCAATCAATGATCATTTCATACAGATTCAGTTACACAAGTTCTCTGAATTCTCTTTCTCTCTTCCTTGTGTTATTCATCTTCTTAAGCCAAGCACTGATGCCATTTACAATTAGGGAATGGACAATCGGTCAAAATGTGAACTAATCATTTGATGCAACTGATATTCAAAAATTAGGAGATATCGCTTCATGTGGATTGGGTAATGATGAACTTGTTAAATTTGTGGCAGATTATGCTACCTTTATGGAAGTTGAGCTTGCACTAAGTTAGATTTTTTTTAAAAAAAAATCCAAACTAAAACCTGAGTAATCTCATTAAATGTAAAGCTCATATATGAGTTTTGCTTCTACCCATAAAACCTCTCCATACAGCACAAGAAATTAAACCCTTAGCTTTATATTTAGGGACTTTAGCTACCTAATAATTGTACAATACCTCATGGTTTCCACTAAACTAGCTAAGCATGGTCACATGCCTATAAACTTTAATTTCATTTTTTGGCTTTGTTTTTTAATTTTATAACTGATGTTCAAAGACATAGTTGCTCTCGAATTGTAGTTGTGTAATTTGGGCCTAGGCCCAATTGTTCATAAAAAATAGGGGAAATTATAGGGACATTCCTTAAAGGATGTTAATATTATATTAATCCTCTTTTAGATTGTGATATTACACGGACCTCCCTTAACTGTTTATAAATGATTACAATTATCTTTCTTATAAATTTAAAATGACTTTTATACCCTTATCTTCACTACTATATCTTTCCAACACTACCACCATCACTGTGTTGCATTTGTTGAAGTGATGGAACAGAACGAGCCTTCTGGGTCTATCCTCTACAACTTTCACTAATTATGGAATAGTGCATTCGGAGTTTAAGACTGTATTTGCGTTTCCTTTATTTGCGTCAATTTTTTTTAATATGCGGGAATAAACTTTGTTCAACAAATCAAAGAAATAACAGGAATTAAGAATGAGCCAAGTCCAGCATAAGAGTAGGCCCATCTTCCATCCAAATCGGTAATCCCTCCCCTGAAAAGTGTTTAGCTGGATTGTGCACTAGCCTATCCCTTCCCATTTAACATGAAGAAAAGAACAATTGCTGAAGAAAGATCCAAGATGCTTACAATTTTGTGCAACTAAATTGAAATATCCATGAAGTATTTTTCTCCCATCTATTTTTCTGTTGCTGAGAGTTTTCTTTTTACTCAATCGAAAAAAAAAAAAAATGTGGAGGATGTGCAGTGATTTAGGGGTGGTCCGGTGGAAGAGAATGAGAGGAAGAAGAAAGTATGGTAGACAAAAAAAAATTGTATATGAAGGGTAATTTAGGAATTTTGAAAAATTATTTAGTAATATGGAAAATAAGTGTACCATTAAAAATTAAAGGGGTAAGTGTAATATTAAAAAATCTCAAGGTATGTTACTATAATTTTTCCTAAAAAATAAGAAAGTCTTCTACTTATCACAAAACCCCGATTCACCAAATGCATTGACGGTAAAAATCTTCCTCACTCACTTAGTGCTAATTAAATTTTGTGGTGAAATGAAAAATTAAGTGTAAGAATTTTTTTAAAAATTTTAGTAGGATACCTATTCTGGAATGCGTTCGACTAATCTTTTGCATATTAAGCTTATTTAAAGGAATAGATATTAGCCATAGAATTTAAATAAGCTCCATTCTCAAGATGAGAGTCAAACCTTTGATGCTTGACTAAGAAATGAGAGGGTTTTACCAATTTACCTTGAGCTTCACTCAGTGTGAGAGATGAATTTGATTGAGGATTTTATTGACTAGTGGGGTGGGCTCTTAAATTAGATTGTCCTAATTTAGGGAATACAAAGTCGCATCTTGTGTACTTGAGTTTTTCATATGATGATTTAATTACAAAACTAATGATTCGGCTAATAGCACAATAAGAGCTCAAGTGTTTAAAAAAATTATATAAACAAAAACAAGGACTATACTACAAGTGGGGAAATATGGATGTCCTATTTTTAAGATTACCTAATGCATTTAAGTAACTACAAGTGAGTTAGTGATGAGAGATTTAGATAATAAGCATAGGTTTTAGCTCTAAATATTCTTATTGTTGACCTAAAAGAAACATTTTAGCCTTGGGCAATGACCAATTTTTTTGTTGAGTAATAATAGTATAGTTTTGGATTCACAGTAAATCTTACATATGACAACATATTAATTATTTAAAATATAATTTAAAATTAAAATATATAAATATTATAAAAATAATAGTTAAGATCATGTCACATGTAAAATTTATTGTAAGAGCATAACTACAAATTTGTTTTTGTCAAAAGTGTACAAAAGGACGTCAAACGATCATTATATTTTATGTCTTAACAAACAAATAAAAAAAAAGTAAAAAAAGAAAAGATGGTGAATGGGTGGGATAGTTCGCACAAACATTTTTCGAGCCATCAAGAGTTGTGCTTGCCATAAATTCGAATATATATTAACATTTTTTATTTTTTGTTGTGTAAATCCCATGAATGTGAAAAGAAAAAGAATAAGGTTTCATTTCCCTCTTTTTGCCACAAAATCCAAATGCTCTTGGATGGAGCAAGATTTTCTTTGGATTCGTACTTTAATGGTCATTATGAATCGGACCCACGAAATATAACACTACTTGGACGGTGATAGATTGATGGCCCCTATTGATCGCTCCCTTACTCCTACTTAAGCCAACACAATGACAATTATCACGCACTAATTATGTATTATATTTCGCATATAACTTATTAATTGCATATCAAATCGCCAAAAAGACACAGATTATTTTTTATAAAAAATAATGAGATTAACTTTAATACGTTATCAATATAAAATATTATATAAGGTCAATAAATTATAGTATAGCAACATACATATATGACTTGAGGTAGTAATTACTACAAGAATAAAATATTTTTAATAATATGAAGATATATAATTAGATATCTTTGTAAAAAAAATTACTAACAATGAAGGATCAAAACTAAATTCAAACTATATATATATATATATATATAGTCTAACATCTCTTGTATGTACTCTTGTATCATTTAATTTATTTTGAAATTTCAAATGAGAAATAGGCATATTTTGAATTTATATAGTATCATGTTGTTTTTTTAAAATCAATTTTGATATGCTATGAGTGTCAATTGTTTTACAGTATTAACTGATTATATATATTTTTCTTTACATAACTAGTTATTATCAAAGTTGAATAATTTTAACAACGTGAGTATAAATAATTTGATGATTGTGTAAAAATATTTTATATGTTAATGTATCAAATTTTAAATTAGTTTTTATAGAAATTTATGCTTCATTTAATAGTTTGTACACTAATAATATTTTTTTAGTAATAATTATCCATACAAATATCATGATAAAAATTCAAATATTTTAGAGTATGTTTGGAGGAAGTATTTTTGAGAATGATGTATTTTTGGATAGAATTTCTATTGACTTAATACCAAATTCTTTTGTTTTGATATTAATATCAATAAATTTTAAAATTTTAACTATTTTTATAAGTTTTCCTTTTTCCTAAAGTTTGAAAGGGTGAATTTAAATTTTCACCTCAACCAAAAGAATTTTAAAATTTATTCTTATCTCTGTTTTTTTTTTGTCTTTTAACCTCAGTTTTTGTTGGTGTTCCTATCAATGTGCTACCCAACCCCTTCCCATGGGCTGATAGTAAGGATATGTGTTTGATTTTTCTTGGGACCTCAACTTCAAGTCTCATTTCTACATCCTGAAAGTGGATCTTAAAGCACATTTTTTTATTGGACCAATGAATCCACCCGATTCACACCGAGTCACGTTTAATAACAAAGCAAAATACTCACCCCTTACTTATACAAAAAAAAAAAAGAGTACTCACCTCTTAAGTCCAATTTTGAAATCGATGGAGCACATTCAGCGCTTCTATTTATTTATTTAAGTCATTGATTAAAGAATCAAAATTATTTTTTTAAAATTGAGTGAAATTTTTAATTTTTTAATGTTTGTATGTATTAAAAAAATTTAATTTTGATACTTTTGATTTCTTAACTAATACCCTCAAATAGAGGACTAGCTAGAATGGAGAGGGATCAGCAAGATAAATGATTATTTGAGAGTAGTAAATTTTGATCATTAAATCATATTTGAAGAATCAAAATTTAAATATAAAATTATATGACTTTTTTAAGTAATGATATATATTATCGAATCTTGTTTTCCATTGTTATGTTTTTGTTCCTTTTGTGTAAACTCAATGTTAAATAATGATATTTATAAGGATCAAAATAAGATTCTTAAAATATTTAAAGGAAAAAAATAAAATTTTAAATATTTGTAACAATTAAATGTATATTCAAAAATATTTATTAAGGCCAAAATTTAGAACAACAGTGAGTAAAAATAAAGAAAATGAAAAAAAGAGGACTAACCAAAAAAAAAATTTTAGAGCGAACAAAACTAAAATAACTTATATTTATATATAGCGACTAAAGCTATACTTAAACCAAATTCTTTTATAAAATACCGACAGGATTAGCGAAAGCATTTCCTTCACTTTTGATTATCGGAATCCCATACTGTCCTCAATAATTTCCACTGCATTAAGCTGCTGTTTCTGTGCCATGTTTCTCACAAAGCACAACAGTCACATCCAGCATGAAGTTATATACGACGATCTGGAAAATGTTCACGGTAGAATGTTTAGTGTGGGTTTTTATTGAGGATAAAGTTTCAACTTACCAAAGATAAATATTTAGGGAAATGATATTTAAATATCCAAAAGTTGATATTTTATTGGGACATTTATTTTATTATTTTTGGATATGATAGTGGTGCAACAATTTCACTTTTACCACGTTCAAGGGTGATAGGTTGAATGTTCGAAAAATATATTTCCTTTAAATGTTCAAATAATGCTGCTCAATATTTTATGGTATTTAGAATTGTGTATTTAAACATATTCTTCACTATCTCTTTTACGCGTGTGAACGTTAATGTTTTGTGTATGATATTTTATGGTTTTAGAATATAGCTTTTTCAACCAACAAATGATAAGGATCGATCCCCTGCTTATGAAGTAAGTAGTGTTAGGAGAGTTATCCCCTATCTAAAATCTCAAATACTTGAATAGAATTACCTTCAATAAAAGGACACATTTGAAAACCCAAAAATGATAAAAAAAATATAGCTTTTTTGATATTGATTGCTCTATATTTAGGCTTCTAGAGTACTCACTGCAAAAGTAATGCTCAGATGAAATGAATTCTATACATATATAAAAAAATTGAATCGTCTAGATATTTAAAGTAAACTAATTACTAACTAAGGCCACCTGATTACCAATATATTGGAGTTAATAGATAATATGTAAATACATAAGTAATGTAATTCAATTTCTTTACCATACCCTTAGGCAATAGTGTTCGCCCTCCTTGTAAGTCCACTAACCATATTCATTTTACACATTTGGACATTGATCATTGATGGGAGGTAGGATCCATGGTGTATATATGGTAAAAATGTAGCATCCGTGTAATGTATACACAAACACTATAGTGTAGTGTGAAGATGACCCTAACTATAAAAGCTGTAAGAAGAGTAAGGACGCGAAACCCGGGAAGCAACACAAGTGGTCAGACTGAGACACTGAGTCTGAGTAGTACAACACACCAAACCTGGCTACCTTACCTTACCCCTCCTTTCGTAGAAACCCCACATGCCCTTTTCACATCACTTCTTTGGTCCACACCCCTTAACCATGGTTTACCATTTCTGCCACTTTTCCTCTTTCTCTCCACCCTTTTTACATGGGCCTGTATATATAGACATCGAGGATATCAATTTCATTTGTATGTAATCTCATAAAAATATTTAATTATATATTATTATATCAATAAAAATATGCACATATAATTATAATATTTACTATTTAAAATTTTTAAATATAATATTATATAATTAAATAATAATAATATTAATAATAATATACAACTTTTAATATTGATAATACATTAAAATTAATCTTATAAATTATTTGTATTTAAAATTCATTAGTTTAGGTTGATCTCGATGTAGTGTAGCTCAATATATGGAATAAAGCTCTTTAGTGCTAATTTATCAATCCGACAAAAATCTAAAACTTTATTTAAGAAAAATAAGTGTAGAATAATTTTAACCAATGAAACATTTGAATTTTTTGGATGATTTTATTCAGTAGTCAGATAGCAAGAGGTTCCCAACTTTGCTCACATCTCTGTTAGACAGTGTCTAGGCGCTTGTAGCATAGCATATAGCTACATCATATTTTATTTTTATTTTTTCCTTTTCTTTTTTTTACAGTAATAGAAAGAAAATAATGTGCACAGACTAAATATATTTTTCCCTAATTTCGCGGATGTAAAAAATTTAGAGTCAATAGAGTTATGCTCCTATAAGATCTCAAATGTTTAAATATGATTAACTTTGATAAAAAGAATGAACTAGAACAAAAAATGTGGATATTGAATAAACCCCAAAAAAAAATAATAGTAGTGAAAGATGATTTAAATGGCTTTTTGAGCATTTATGAATTGTTTATTTTTATTGGCAGCCAAATGTAGAAACTGCAGTAGTTTGTTTTTTATTCCACTATAGTTGAGTAAGGGGTGCTTACTTTTATAGCGTTTCCAGAATCTGGATTCTGGTCAAAGATATTGGTCTAGTTGCTTTTAAAATACTGCAAGAGAGAAAGAAAGATAGGGAAGAGTGAGAGGGTTTTGCATCAGAAAAAAAGAAGGAATCATCTGTCCATCTATCTATCAGAAAAGGATTTTGTTTCGCAAATGAATATTTGAGGGCCTAAAGGGATAATAAAGGGTTTGGCTTTTTTTATTCAGATGTTATGGCTTCAATGTTCTCTTAGAATTGATGATATAGAAATCACTAATATATACTGAGTATTGGTTAGAGAGATTGAAGGGTTATCAATTATCATTTATGGGTAAGAAGAAGCCACAAAAGACTAAGGAACTTTCAGTAGCAATAGCTGAAGCATCATCATCAGTTATAGATGTGACTGAGCAACAACAACTTCAACTACAACAACAACAACAACCTCAACAAGCTCCTAGAAAAAGAGGTAGGCCCAGGAAAATTATTGTGAAAATGGAAAGCGATGGTGGTGGTGGAAAGAAAAAAGTGTCACAACCAATAGAGCAAGAAGCAGCTTCTATAGCAGCACAAGCACAAGGCATGGAGATTAATAGCTCAGTGGAAAAAGGTAAAGGCAACAAGGAGCAAGAGCAACATGAGGTGTCATCACAAGCATGCATAAGCATAACTAGTGCCACAAAACAAGAGGGAGTTTCTGAGGAGATGCAACTTCCAAAAGAGGTAGTGCCATCTAGAAGCAGGGCTAGGAGGAAAAGCAAACCCAGAAAGAGCAGTTAGAAAAAGAAGAAAAAAAGAAAACTATGATCATTAATTAGTCCTTTTTTTCCTATACCCTTTTGTGATTTCTTTCCCATTTTCTTTTTCCATGAAGAAATTATTGGTTCCTTGCTTTGCCATGGATTGATACTGAAGGTGTTATTGTTAATGGGAAATAGAAGTTCAATCATCAAGAAGAAACTCCTTTCTCTTCAAGTTCTTGGTTTATCTTTAATTGTTATTTTTTGTTGGTGGTACTAGTTTTTGGCTTGTCTTAAACTTTTTGGCTTATCTAATCCTTGCTAGCTTGAACGACATATTATGTTATTGTTCTTGAGTTGAATTAATTATAACTGCTTCTTTGATTAGTTGGAAACTCGAACTTGAATATTATGGACTGCTTCATTCACAAGCAGTGAAGAACTATGTACTTGTGCATGTATTGGGTGGTGTTGTGTTTACATGCTTTAACTATATTTGTGTGCATATTTGATAATGATGTTGCGTATTTCCTTAATATTCCAAACCTTTCCTTTTCTTTTATCTTTATTACATTTCTCTATAATTACTACACCATCATCGGTTTGATGTATGCATATCAATTAATTATGAGGATATTCAGTTCGATTGCTACTAGTGTCAATTCTTGATTCAGCTTCTAGATATTAAAAGTATTGCTTTATATATTTTTTCTCTCCCTCCCCATCATTCTTAATTAGCCGTAACTTGCCTTCACTCTATCATAGTTTTTATTTTTTTTGTGGTTGTGAGTGGATTCATTGCAAAAGAATGAGAAAAATAGAGAAGAAAGAGGCACAAGAGAGAGGAACATTTAATGATTGAATGGAAAGAACACATAGTATATCATCCATAGTTGTTAGATAGGGTTGGCAACAAAATCATTAGGGTGTTCTATCATAAATTATGTCTTTTCTCCTTGGGTAGAGTTGTCTAGTGGGTACAATAAAAGAGAAATGAAGTTTCACTATAAAATCAAGAAGCAAGACCATTGATTGAAGGATGTATAGCACATTGTTGGGAGCTAGGCAAATCTCATAATTTTGTGTGTGTGGGGCTCATAGTTAATTTAAAAACTTGAACAAAGACTCTGGTATACACAAAAGTTTAACAATTCAATTTAAACACACTCATAATAAAAGTCATGAGATCAATAATTTAGTGATTGTTGCATCTTGAATAAAGTCGATGAAACTATTTTTTATTGTGAGTGTATATAAATTTAAATTGTTAGAGTCGTATATTCATTCAAAAATCTCTCAAGCTGAATACATATATTAGTATTCACAATAAAATGAAATATTGTATTTCTATCATAAACAATATCAATAACATATCATTCACATATAATACAATGCATTATATACAATAAGTATGGCTTAAGTGTGTTCATATATATAATTTGGAAGTAAAAAATAATCACAGCTAGAAAGAAGCTTGAGTTGTGTTCTCATCTCTCAGAACTCACTCATGAGTCATGAGAGAGGGAGTTACTAACTAAATGGTTGAGTTTATTGAGTTTTGGGCACATAGCTAGAGAAATGAGAAATTCTTAGAGTGTGCTTGGATAAATCATTTCAAAATTCCAGAGAATTTCAAATATAAGGAAATTGATTTGATTCAATTCAATTACTGAAGGATTTAGAATGCCTTGTTTGGATAGTTGTCAACAAAATTGGAATTTCAAATTTATTGCAAAATTAAAAAGTGCACACACAGAATTGATTTGAATCCAGCTCACATAGTTGTCCAACATTGTCTCGACAACTTGAATTGATGACTATAGGGAAGGATGCCATTGTTGTGAATTGTAGCATGTCATCGACGATTTATTGAGCTGTGCCATTAATAAAGTGGAATGATTTTGCCGAAATCTACAACTAGAGAATTGGTGTAGTTGAGTAGAACGCTATCCAATAATTCAGAGTGTTGGTTACACAGCACATTGGGTCGATCTGAGAAACAACTATCTATTGTGAAAGTGGTGGAATGGAGATCAAGAAGATATTGGTTGAGGATTATCGGTGCAAATGATAGATTTTTTAGTTTAAAATAACTAATTAAATTAACTACTCGTGAAAGGCAGAGGAGGTGGAGTGGAAAAGACCCAGATAACCTGCTTAAGATGTGGATGATGAGTTTGGGATAGAATAAAAGAAACATATTGCTTTATTATTATATTCATTATTTGGCACTTTAATTATTTCATGAGAAATCAGAAATTATAATAATAAGAAGAAATAGCAACAATATAACTCACTAAATTTAAGTGTCAACTATGATGAATAGAATATAATAAAATAAATTTGATGCCTTGCAACCAGAAGAAAAAATAGAATAAAATAAACAAAACCTTTTTCTTGCTATATGAAAAACACGTAAGAATTTCTGCATAGACATATAGCTATCATCATTATCATCACCACTCATAAGCTCACACAGCCTTTCGTGGTTGGTTATTGCGAAAAGGATAACTGACACGTGAGAGTCACGTGCCAACGACGAATGTAGTAGCCGCCTCAAGGGACCAATGAGTGAAGTGAGAAGGGAAATGGGTGTTCCACAAAGTGGGACGTGAACACTGAACAGCACATAATATTAATGTTATGTTTATAGTGAAGTTACACAATAAATATATATTATATATTTTATTATTATTAAATATAATAAATGAGTGAAATGAATAAAAATTATTCATCATATTTAATATTAATAAGATATATAATATATATTTATTATTTAATTTTATTATATATATAATATTATTCTTATTTGCTCTCTTCTGTCTGTGTGAGGAATGGGAGAGAGAGGGGCCTCCATGCCGACTTTTTCTCATTATGCACACGATACGACATCTCAACTCTCATCAACCCAATCACAACGAGTTGCATGTTTGGATTTGCATTTGAAAGGCTCAAAAAATGAGTTTTGGAGGATGAAAATGGATTGATTTTGAAAGATTTTATATTTGTTTGATTTTCAATTTGATTTTTTTTATTCAAAAGTAACTTCCGGATTTAGAGTTGATTTTAATCGAGAGTAATATTTTTTTACTTTTATTTTTGGCCCACAGATTATATCAATTTTGTCAAAGTCAATTTTCAGATCAAATTACTAAATATAAATTACTCTATCTCAAAATCACCTTTAATTAAAATCAGTTTCATCCCAAATCAATTCAGCATATACACAGAACCAAACACATATTTGGTATAGTAGAAGAGCTGGTTGAATCCCCATATTGTCTTTTTTATATAAAATAAATGTAAGTTTCTCTCATTTTTTTATAAATATTCTTTACGCACCCAAAAAAGGTCTCTAGTCAACTCCACGCTGCAGAAAGCAAATTGGGCTTAACTTTCGAACTTTCTTCCGAGGAAATTAAAAAGATTTAATTATTCTCCAACCCCTTTAATTTCATTCAATTTTATACGGCATAGGAACTTAATAAAAAATAAAATGTCGATAACAATATCTTTATCTTACGAATATTGGAAGAAATCTCCATAAATTAAGTGCAATCCCCTAAAGGTGGTATGAAATGTCCTCTAATACTCTTAAGGTATATTTGGTTAGGAGATAAAAATGAGGTGTAAATTTTTATGAATAGATTCTATATATATAATTATGCATAAATCTCATTCATGAAAAATTTACTCTCATTTTTACTCCTTAACCAAATATACCCTTAAAGTATTGATACCTTTTTTATTTAATGGCCATGATTTAATTATATTTTATATATTTTAATAACTTGAATTAGTAGAATATGTGGCTAATTTGTAACCACAAATAACGAAAGGATAACCATACCCTTGATCTTTATAATAGTGTTAGAGAAACCCCTGACCTATTATATCAAGAATGTTTTTTCTAACAGTGCCATAGCTAGGAAAGAAAAAGAAATTTCTAATTTTTTTAGTGTGCCATTCAAAACTTATAAAATTCTCACTTTTTTTTTATACAAAACTTGATTGGCATACTTTAGAAAAACCTTATAAAAAATTACCATATTAAAAATATTTGGCATGTTGTCAATGGCATGAATTGATCATAATTGGATATTAGTTACTCTTCTATTGCATTCTCCGTTTGATATGTAACTTTTCTATCCTAACTATATTGGATGTAAGGAAGTAGGGAACTACCCCTCGAAAAATTTTCACATTTCATGGGGTACTGTTTATTTTCATACTTCAACGGTATTGTTAATTGCGTATTTTTTTTTTCGTCATTTTTGCTGTCTTTCCTCCAATTTTCCTCATTGATTTTGCTATCAAATCCTTTTATGTCACTTATTAATGAATATAGAAGAAAAAATCCCATAAAGAGTAAAGTATTTTGACATTTCAGTATACTAAATATTTTCAGATAACAAATAAATTAACTATTTTTATTTCTAAATATTTAATACATGCCTCGAAGGCAATTTATAACAAAAGCAATTTCCAGTACTCCTATAATCATTTAATAAAAATAGGAGCTAAAGGCCAGTAACTTTTTTTTGCAAATAAATAAATATTTAGAATTAACCTTTTTCTTCGGCAAGGATCTTGGTCTTTTTCAATACAAAATTGTGATGACATTGCTTTTGCAATTCTGGTGGATTGAGGAGTTAAGGTTACTTCTCCTCTCAACAAATGTATTTCCCAAAATTCTAATTTATGTACTCATTCTTATGAGATCAAACTGCTTACCACTTATTCAATAATTTGTTGGTAATATTTAGAATTAACTTAATCGACTAATCTTTAGCATATTCATTTTTTTTTTCTAACGAGTTAAGTATGATTCTTATAGTTTTTTATGACTAACCTCTATTACGGGTTTGATGAATTTGGAGACTTCTTACCGTAGACTGTCACAAACTTCTTAGTATAAATATTTGTTATGAAAAATAGAAAGCAACGTATGCTTCTTTTCTTTTCTTTTTTTTTTAAAGTGTTTTTAAACTCTTGCAGGTTAGAAAACATTACCGTGTAATATCAATATCATTCGATATGAACTATATAGTCTTTACGTTTAGAAGATAATTTTGATGTTATGATAGTGTTTTTTTTCAATAAATATTCAATTATGTATTGATATATTAACAAAACTATTTGACTCTCATCAATATTATCTGAAAATTATATATATATATATAATAATATATAATTAAATGAAAATATAAATCTCTCTATGCAAATAATAATAATAATGTATTAAAACAAATATATATTTTTTTACATTCAATTTTTTTTCAACATAGTAGTTGCGAGGATAAGAATGATTGCCCAATGGATTACCGAAGGAATGAGTCGTCCACGTAATTTGTTTGAATTTTAACTACCTAATCTTAACCTCGTATCTGCTGCAGGCAAAATGACCCCATTTTTTCTTTCTATCGTAGGCTTGGCAGATTCGTATTCCTCACACTGTAGAGAAGTGGAGCTCGGTCCTAGGTTCAATCACAAAATTTTGCTCATTTCCTACAATTATATAAACATGTTTTATTTTAGAAACTGATTTAAAGACTCAATAGTTTGTCAACTCTAGTCATGGAATGGAGCCAAAACTAGGTAGTGCCATATTAATCTTAATAATATTTTTTTTTATAAACTTGGATAATTTTTATTTGAATTCACACATGATATGTCCCACATTGCCTTAAGCTCCCTTGCACCGAAAAATTGTTTGGTACATGCTACAAGGAATATCATTGTAAATCCCTCATTCCAAATCCCTTGATTCGAGTGTAGATGGCCTGCCTTTTTACCATCGTTCTGCTGTGTATCATTGGATTCTTTCATTCAAAACTGGAACCGGTGAGAACATCACTTTGGGTTATCCTTTGAACACTCATTCTATTACTATTAGAAGAGAGGTGGTCTTCACTCACCGTATGTTCAAATAACATCATTGTTAGTAAAAGGCGCAAACCGTGAGTATAAACAATGGAGCTGGGCTCGCCATTCAAGAATATTGAGAAGATTTCATGCTGAAGTGAATGATATCGTATTTTGATCTTATGCTTATTTTTGTTCCAGTATTAATTACGCGCCTACGTTGTCATCTAGTTTGTTTGGTGCATTGAGTGGTGGTGTCTTCTGTACAAGTTTAGGGGTCTTTATGGTTGGTTTGGTTAGGTTTTTCACTTCACTTCTTTTGTAATTTGTGCCCCAGTTAAAGTAATAGAACAGATAGACACAAAGAATTGTTAATTAAGACAAGCATAGGGTACTCTGAGAGAAGTGATCACCTCTATATAACTTTAGGTAGAAATTGTGCACCGTGCAATTTGTACACTATCACCTCTATATAACTTTAGGTAGAAATTGTGCACCGTGCAATTTGTACACTAAAGGGCCAAGAATATTATTGTACTATATTTCCTTGACCAAGGGTTTGTTCTGTCGTTTTCTATACTGCTTTTTAGTTCTGTCGTTTTCTCGCTTATATTAATATATTAATGACTGGTGAGTCAAATATAGATCATCATTAGAAAAGGCATGCTGCTATGAGTTCTACTGTTTCAGTTGAATAATTTGCACAGGCAAATTAAAAGCGGTAAACTATATACATCAAACGACATCATATCAATAGATCGTAGATTGTTATGGTAACACTAACCTTGTAAAAGGACACTAGTTTAAATTTTAAGGAGGTAACTATTGTGCAAAAGAATGCACAAGGCAAAGAAGAATTAATCTTATAAGCTGTTTAAATAGATCAACCCTATAAGTGTCACTAAAAGCAGAAAATCTATATGATCACCAGGAAATGACTGCCCTTCATTGGATAGGATGGCTAATTGGTTATGTAGTACGAAACTATTAGTATTTGCAGCTAATTATAAAAGTAACCTTGATTCATGTAGGTTAGGTCCAAAACCAGAGGGCTCTATTGTGGTCCAAAGACTATTCATCTAAAAGGAGAATGACAGATTGATTGGCATTGATTGGGACAACTAAGAAATATTTCCAGGGCAGTTGCTGCAGTATGAAAGCATGCTTCAGGAATAAAGGTAAATCTGACTTCTAACATTTGGCCACTTGCTAACAATTGCAGTTCATACCATGGAAGTGAGCAATGCAACATCCAGGAAACCACATTAGGTACCATTATTTTGACTTTAATGACATATTCAGGGATGCGATTTAATAAGAAAATAATAAAAGTTAAGACTTGGATAGAAGCTGACAGTCATTAACTGCCAAGGTTTGTTATTGGTAAATAGAAAGCTTAACACTAACTTGTGAAAGTAATATTTTGAAATTTAAAAAACATTACCGATGAAATCTAAGAACAAAGTGTGAGTGAGTGGAGCAATATTCTGAGATTAATAAATGCCAAGTGTTTGAATTGTATCACAATCCTTCCCTCTCCTCAATACCAATTGAAGGTATTTTCCATAAAATGGCAATGCTGACAGCAGAAAATGAAACTGGGAAAAAAATTTGAGGGACAAATTACAGCCGAGTAACACCACGCAAATTCGAGATGGGATAAAGCTCAAGCATATCCTTCCAATCTCGTTTTCAAAAACAAATTGGTGCAGGACTCATCTCTATTTTCTGCAACAAAAACATTGGCATCCAAGGTATTTGGTGTAAAAATAAGAAAAATAAAAAGCTCTCTTCAACTGCCTTGGGTTTGGATGGGGTCCCTAAGTACAATCTGCAATGGTTTAATCTATGTATAAAGCCTCGCATTACAAAACTATGCTGTGGGAATATTTTGTATAGCCTATTGAGTTATACACTGAAGATAAAGGTATGAACGTTGGCTGCCCACAGCTCCCAAATTTCTAACCTGATTGGTTGCGACTTGATTTATGATGTCTTTCTTTCCTATATCTCAATTGTCCGGGATCAAATCCACCTTCCTCTGCTCCATAAATGGCCCAAGATGGTGTGGCAGCCATGTAATCTCTGCTGTCAAAAGTTCTTCCAGAAGCCACCTGAATTAAAATTAAGAATAAATTTCACAAATAAAATAAGCACCCAAACTCAGTCCAGAAGAGCACGGTTGTGAAGACAAAGAAACCCACCAGGTCATGAAATTTCTCATAGTCTATCCATGTATACCATTGACCGTCAATCTTGAACTTCCTAGTTTTTGCTAAGAGAACACAACACGAGTGAACATGCTCACATGCAACTTCATACTCCCCTTGGCTTTTAAGAGCCAGGGCCTCTGAAAAAGCTTTTACATCGGCGTGCCAAGGGACATTTTCCATCGTCAATTTTGATGTCGCAGACCTGTGAAGAGCTCATTGTCATCTAAAGGTGGTTTTCAGACACACGAAGATATATTGAGTAGAGGGGAAGGGGGGCAGAGAGAGAGGAGGAAAAAGCTTACGAGCCGCAATATGTAACTCCTTTTATTTCAACGAAGTCAGGTTCTCCTATACTAAAGAGCTTAGAATAAGCATCAACATCTTCAGTATTCCAACCTTTCACCAGGGTCAGGCGGTATACAGTTCGCTGATGTTTCTCTTTTAAAGCAGTCAAGGAATCCTGACACATAATTATGAAATAAACAAGCAAGTTAATCAAGAAATGGTAAGATAAAATCCAGAAGATTTGACAATATAGCATAAAAAGGGTCCATAAACCACAGATCCTAAAACCATTCCAATCTGAAATAGAGCTAAGCCCTAAACCTTCTAACAAATTATATGCTTCTCACATTGTAATATTACACTAAAAGGACAGAACAGATAAAATACTTACAATGAATCGTTCCCAAAAATCTCCAAAGAGTGGCCTATCGATTGCCTTCAAAGAGTCTTTAGTCGCAGCATCTACGCTGACATATAACTGCAAAGTGGCAAACAAGAAAATTAAGTTTGACTTGCATAACCATAATGTTTTTATTTTTTCAATTTTGAAACTCTGGAAACCCCAAAACCTGAGTGACAGGTGTCATTGACTTAATCTTCTCTGGAAATTGTGCATTTGTCACCAGAAAAGTGGAAATCCTCCTTCTGTGTAGCTCATCCACAAGTACATTTATCTCCGGATACATAATAGGTTCCCCAACAAGAGACAATGCACAATGACGTGGTGAGAGACCTTCATTTAATCGCTCCAAAGTGACTCCTAGAGAAGAAAAAGAGTTGAATGAATCAATTTTGAGATAAAAACATGCAGAAGAGTGGAGCTGTTCAGAAGAATCTGCTAATTATCAGTCAGAGACTCATAATTGAAATAGAATAGGGTGCTGGTGGTGTGGTTGTCTCCTTTTTCTTTTCTTTTTTTTGCTTTAGAAAATTACATACAGTATGGCAGTATGGAAATAAATCTAAAAAATCTCCCAGCTCAAATGAGCTTATCAATCATGAGGATCAGAAAATATGAAAAGAATTGTTGACCAACTGGTTGATTATGAAACATGCCGATCAACCATATAATGGATGTCAATATGATGGGTTCTAAATAAAGTAGTGAAGCATAAAAACTGGTCTTGCCATCGTGTAAGTGTAGAGGTATATATTAGGAGGTGCAGTCTAGATTGAAGACAGTGTTTGTATAGAAATACAACCACTAATAAAATATTGGACTAGGAAGTTTTTGAGATGTGATCATAACTTGAGTTTGCTTAGCATCTAATTCTTCTGATGAGAAGATGGTGACTGATAGTATGCATGATATGATCATGAGATGATCAAGATATACTTTAGCAGCTTCATTGTTTAACTATGCAGGTCCATCAATCAGAAAACATAGCCTCATACTTTGAAGTTTGAAAGGACTACAGCATAGAAACTCAAATTTACCAGGAACTCCTTTCATTTGTTTAATCATATTTGTATGCAGGTCTATTGCAGAATTTACGATCTCTGTTGGATCATCCATCTTCCACTGCCAACTTTTCCCTACTGGATTTGTGTGATGCCTCCAGCAGAAAACACATTTATTTGCACATGCCAAGCTAGGGGTTGCTTCCATGCACCTGTTTCACTCCAAAAAAAAAGGGAAAAGGATAGTAAATTTGACAGCCAAAGTATAATGGCCAACACACGAAATAAAGGATAGTTTACATTTGACAAGAACAAAAAACGCTACCAAAACCGATGGCCAGGTGATAAAAGATAAGCTACCCACAGTAGGCCTTAGTTATCTTCAAGTAATGTTTCTTTTCTCTTCCTTTTCCATTTCTTACGTTTATCATTTTAAATTTGATTTCAAACCACTAATGATGTGAAGAGTTTTACATTATCGCTGAATTGTATGATGACAATTAATAAGCTCCATCTTAAAAATGTGGTGGGCATAAATAAGGTAATGAATTTAACAATCTAGAGTTGCCAGCTAAATGGTACTCCAAAAGCTGTAGCACTACACAGGCATGAAACTCAAACTCATATCCAAAATGAACAGTAAGTTAAGTTACCATTACCTATGACTCTCAATTCCATAAAACGAGTGCTTGTAGCAACCACCTCGGCCTCGAAGCTGTGACTTAGTCCACCTACAAATCTTAACACCACTATGCGAACCAATAATTTTATACCCCTGCAAATTGACCGTAACACAAAGCATCACTAATTAATCAATAGATGAAATTGGAAAATACATTGAACATCCTTGTAAAACACGAGAATTGCACACCAATTAAATAACTGGTGATAGGGGATTGTAATCAATTATCATATGCTGATCACCAGTGTGAAAGTAGCATGCAAGTTTATGGGTGAAAAGAGCAAACTATTCATCAAACCATCACTTTACAAAGAGTAAAATTTCGCAATTCATTGAATCCACCAATGAATTACAGCAAGTGCAATATGATGGTTTTAAATTAGCACTACTTCTACAAACGCAGTTGCAGCAGTCAAAACAACCAGACAGCCATTACAACTGCATCAGCCACATCTTCCCTCACAATTCAAATAACATCATTTTCTGCAACCGCAGTTATCACAACGCCGCAATCACAATGATCGCAATGCAACTACATTAATCACAATGCAATGCAACTGAAAATTTAAAACCAAGCAACACTCTAATGCTTACACACGAGAAATTCTTGTATGCTTATCTAATTTGTGCTCCAGAAACATAAACACCCATTTATTTTAATATGTAATAATTAAAAGTTAGATAAAAGAACCTAAAATGGGTAGTTATGCATGCCCTTGAAGTAGGAGCATGCAAAAATTTCTCGCTCATATACCTGCTTCACTAAATTTGCTCTAATGACCGGCGTCACCATTTCTCTTTTGCCATCCAAATTCCCGTTGCTCCCTGCCGCCACCTTCACCTTCGCCGCCGTCTTCCTCGACGGCGCTTTCCCAGCAATGTCCTCAAGATCAACAATAACCGCCCCTTCTTCTTCTTCTTCTTCATCTGCCCCATCACTCTCTCCCTCAGATTCCTCCTGAGAATCATAAACCCCACACTCCCCTCCTTCACCACCATTTTCCAAAATCCCACCTTTCAAAACCCCAACCACCTTCCCACACCACTTCTCAAAATCCAAATCCAAATCACCTCCACCACCATCAACATCACCTTCCCCAAAGGAACCACTTCCTTCCCTCCCAAATCCCTCATCTGCTTCACAAAACCCCTCGCCACCGCATTGAAGCTATCTCCATAAACCCTACTGCCCACACCAAACACCGCGAACTTGCAATTCGAGAGAACCAGCGACCCGACCCGAAAGTCCTTAGCGCTCTCCGCGAGCCACGTGGCAAAAAAACGTGCTCCGGGAGGTGGTGCTCCGTCATCCCACGTGGAAGCCACGAGGATGACGAGGTTTTCCTTGGGCAGGTCTTCGGGCTCGTAGCTTTGGGCGTCGAGGAGGTCCAAAACGACGCCGTTTGAGGCGAGGAGGAGTGGAGGCGGTGTGCTAGGGTTTTGGACGTTCCGGTTTGGGAGACGAATAGGATCTTGCCACGTGGAAGTGATGGCGACGGTGACGATGATTTGAGAGTTCGCAAGCGGCGAGACTTGTAGAGGAAGTAGAAGGAGGTGGCGGAGAAGAGAGCGAGGAGCGTGAGACGTGCTGGGAATGAAGACAAAGAAGGAGGCATGCTTGATTTTTTTTTTCTCTCTCTCTTTTTTTGTTAAAGTTGTTGCGAGGGTTAATGTTGGTGATTGAGAAATGGTGGTGGATTTGTGAAGAGAGTGTTCATTGATATCTGTTTTCTCTATTTCTGTGTGAAGCGCGGCTTGCAGTTGCAGGGGGCCGAAAAGAAGAGGAGCGAGGAGGAAGGAGAAGGAGGAGACGACGTCGTATGAGTTAGTGGGCTATGCTTTTATTTGTAGGCCCAATTTAATTTTTTTTAATAGGACTTGTAGGTTGTTGATGTTGGGTTACATTTGGCCAAAAAGGCTGGGCTACCTAATCTTGACCAAAAATAAAAAGCTTGAGTCCTGGCTCATGCCATGGTCTGATATTTATAAATTGATCATGCTGATTTTTATAATTATAGCCTTATTAAATTCCAAGATTATTATAATTTAGGTAAATAACCACTATATCCCTTGAAGTATTGAGTTATGACAACTAACCTTAAATTTGGCTAAAATATGCATCTCGCCTCACCTTATAACGTCTTCAATGAGAAAGTGAAAATGTAATATTCTCACTTAATCCTAATTACTCCTCTAATATTTGAAAAATAAAAAATAATAACAAAAAAAGGTCAGGTTTACAGTTTACCTAGCAAAATCGGTACATCTAATGTTCTGATGCTTTTACCCGTTTCAACCCATTTGCTGTTTAATTGATTTAAATTTTAAAAATGGATATGGTATGAAAAGAGAAGTTTGACCCAAACAAGTTATTAAAACTACTTCACATAAGTTTACATCGCTGCTATCAAAAAAATTTTGACAAAGCACTTTTTCAGTTATTAAATATAATTTTTTTATCACTTCTTTCATTAAAAACATTGAAACAATTAAACTAATATTTTAGATCATAAAATAAAAGAATGAGCTTAATGAGTTTAAAATATGAAGACTACAACTTTAAATTCAAGCAAGGTCTTAATGTAAAAGAATACAAATTGCGCTATATTAAAAAACAAAAAAGTAAATATATATTACATATGAAGGGGATTGCCACCTTTAACCATTTTTTATTGTCCAAAGGAAGTTGAGTAAAGTTACAAAGAGATAAAATAAGTTTTAAAAAAATTAACATAAAAATGTAATTCTTTTTAAAACAAATACTACAAATAAAAATGTGGATTAATATGCTTGTAAGTGCCTATCAATTCATTGATATACAAAAAATAAAAGATAGTAAATAACAAACAATAAAATTGTAGACAAACGAAGTATACAAGCCCAAATGGGTCAATTTTTCACATATCAACATTAAGTTAATTAAAAGGCCGGACCAAACAACACATTAATTAGTTAAAAGGTAAACAAAATCAACACCTTCAAATATTACTAGACAAGTATAAATAATTTCCAATAACATAAAATATTTTTTATAAAATGAAAAATTTCAGAAAGAGTATCATGACATAATATTAAATGTAACGGGTTCAAAAATATATATACAATATTTATGAATTAGGGTAAATAACACAAACTATCTTTGATAAAGTTTACCTAAATTGTACTCTACCTCATTATTGTTCAAAAATTACACCTCATCCCATTAAAATAAAAATAACTAATAAAAATTATTATTTTAATGTAGTATTCTTTTTTATATATAGTAGTTATTAAAAATTGAAGTAAATAATAAATCGCATTTGATGTAAATTATTATTTTAAAAATAAATAAATACTTACATTTATCTTTAAATTTATAAATAAATAATTAACCAATTTCTTATTTTATTATAATTTCAATTGTTGTTAAATATTTATTTAATATTAAAATTATTTATAATAGTGAGACAATAATTATATATCATATAATGTAGCATCTTATATTATATCACACCAAATATTATATAGTATCAAAGTTATAATAAGCCTAATACTATATGGTTTTATCTTTATTAAATCTTATCCTATCAGACATACCAAATGAGCCTTAAAGCTAGAGCAAGGTGGAGTATAATTTTTGAGCAAGAATAAAGTGGAGTGCAATTTATTTTAACTTCAAGATGCATGGTTTACATTATATGATATACAATTATTCTCTCATCACAGTTGTAAATAGTTCTAATCATAAGCAAATATTAAAAATTAAAATATAATAAAATAAAAATGTTTGTTAATTATTTATTTATAGATTTAAAAATAAATTTTATTGTTTTTATTCATAATTATTGTAAATATTTATTATTAAAACTATAATTTACATTAAATTTAATTTTTTATATAATTTAATTTTTGATAGTTATTTATTAATTTAATAAAATATAAAATTAAAGATTAAAAACATATGATATTCTATTTTAAAAAATATTTTAATATTTTTACTTCTATTTTTCATGATATACTATATAAAAAATTATATTAAAGTATTTTTATAATTATTTATATTTAATGGAGTGAAGTGTAATTCTTTAAGAAGAATGTGATGGAGTGCAATTTAGACAAATCTTAGAACTGATTTGTGTTATTTAACCTGTAGATTTTGACATGGTTTTCGTCATTCAATAGTTGCCAATTAGTTAGTTTAAATTATTTTTAAAAATTTTAAGCTAAATTAAATTCTTGTATTTTTACTCTGCAATTGTATTGACCACTTCCCCTGGAGTTTGTACTCTTGCCCTTCCCGTCAGTACGCAGTTTAAATTTGCATTTTAATTGAATTATAAAATAATGAGACCGGCAACCATGGAACACCAACTTCAAGGTGCTTTTTACGTTAGATTTCCCTGGCCTTTCCTTGCCATTAGATTAGATGCGATCGAAAGTCATTTGGAATGGCTGTGATCTATGGGAACATTAGATGTACCAATTTTGTTCAGTGCATTGTAAACGTGACCAAAAAAAAAAAAAGCGTGACAGAAAAGATAAGAAAGGAAAGCATTGAGGGAGGAAAGAAAATGGGTATGAAGGAAGAAGTGTGGTTGTTGTTTGCAATGTGAGTTTGCTCCTCCACTATAAAGGGAGCCTTCCCGTGCTTCTCCCCATTGTTCTTTTGATTATAATCCTCCCATCATTTAAAATTCCTCTTCTTCTTTTTAATACTCTTAGTTCTAACCGTTTTTCTTCTGTGATTGAAGAAACTCAAAGACTTCACCTTTTTGTTTAGAACATAAATATAAACCAATTTTCTATCAAGGGTCTTCTTTGCTTTGTGATTTTGTTTGTTAGGGTAAATACTTGAATTGATTCCTTAGTGCATTGTTGAGGATGATCAGCCTTTTACACTCTAAATTCTTATGCTTTTCAAATTGGGCTTGAAGGGGACAAAAAAGAAAGCTTATTGTTTTTCATCAATCTAGTGGTTTTGTTGGTAGGATTTTGGTCTGAATAGTATTAGATTGGTGAGTCCTAGATTTCTGCCATTATAGTTATAGTCTCCTCTTTTGATATTTATTTGGTTCCCAGAGATATTTGCAATTGCCAAAAAAAAGGAGAAAAAAGTTAAGCAAATAAAAAAATAATTTTTTATTTGATTAAAACAATCTCAATCAACTCCCAAATCTTATGTGCGTACTTCTTACCAATACTCTTCACTTGATTTTTTTTCAATTTCTTGGACTAATTTAGTGATCAATATTCTAGTGCCCAAAGGACAGGAGTTCTTTTGTTCTTGTTTTTGGTTTCTTTTGGTTTTGTTCCTTATTGTGGGGAAAAGAGAATCGCTTATACTGAAGTTAGGAGGACAAAAATAGAAATTCTTTTTTTACCCAAAAAAAAGAAACTTCTTTCTTGTTTTGGAGGTCGTGGCTGAGTTCTCTAATAGGTCATTGGGTTTGTTGGGGATGAAGTGATTTTTCGTGCTTGTCTGAGAAATTTGACATGCCCATCAGTGGTTGCAAGATGTGTTGAGTGCAAAGTCAACAGGAATCTTAGGAAATGGCATAGCAAAGATACAATTGAAAGAGTTGCGAATGTAATTTTTTTTTGTTTTAACATTTGAAGAGTAACTAGAGTTAAGTAAGAACATTCCGTTGGAATATTTTCACTTCGCCTATTACATACATTTACAAGGTGAGGTGGGATGCATATTTTGGCCAAGTTTGGAGTTAGTTGTCCTTACTCAATATCTCAAGGGGTGTAATTGTTATTTACACTTATAATTTTTTTTTAAAAAAAGTTTACTTCAAATAAAGATGACTGTATATTTTTTATGCAATCTGGTTTAGGATAGAGTTAAACTAGTGTATAGGATAGATCGATAGAGAATGAGATGATATTCCCTCTATTATTAGAGGAGTATATATTGGAGGGATATTAATGAGAGGATGATGATTGGCATGCATGGTTCAAGGAATTGATAGATGCTGATTACAATATTTGATGGAGGCATAAGTTGGGAGAATGATTGGAGGGGAGTAACTAACACTTCAATATTAAGCTCGATTGTGAGCGAAGAGGCTAAGATGTCAATGGGTAGAGGCCGGCCATCCCGTTGAACGTTCACTTATATTTCTACACCGTTGAGAATGTGTTATTTCATGGTTGATGTTGATTGAGTGAGCTACTTTATGACTGTAATATTTATCAATTGTAGGAGGGTTGAAATTTCAAATAAATGTAAAAAGCAAAACCGCACGCCACTTCTTTGAAGCTTCGCACGTTATTTTCGTTTCACATGAACAAAAGGGAAAATGATTTGTACACTCGAACATTTTTGTACTGAAAAAAAATGCATTGCTTATGAAACATGGCTCATGAAAAATCCACACACATACTTATCTTTAAAGTATATTTATGAGTTTAATTTTAAAAAAAAAACTTATAATATAAAATTATATTACAAGTTCTTCTCTCTCTTCTTCTTTCTTCTAAAATCTAAACTCACAAATATATTAAGCTAATTTATCTATATACAGACTTATAACTTGTTTGATTTAGTTTACAATTTTTTTAATTTTTAATTTTAATTTTTCATTTTTTAAAATTTTATAAAGAAAATACTAGAATTAAAATTTATAATTTTAAATATTTTTAATATTTTTCTTATAAAAATTAACAAAATAAAAAAAATTAAAAACTAAAATCTCAAATCAAACCCACATTTAGCTTCCGGGTACGTAACGGTCTCCTCCTCCAACGTCTTTTTGCTCGGTGCTTGTTCCAGTCATATCCAAACTGGTTCTCCTCTTTTCTTTTTCTAAATTTTAATTGGAAAAGATAACTGAATTTATTGACTATGTGATAGTTAACACATTTCCTACATCGGCCAGATCTGGAAAGGAGATGCTGTCGCCGGTCAGTGAGATGCATGGGGGAGAGAGAGGTGGAGTTACAGTCAAAGGGACAGAGAAAAAGAAATTAAAATGAGGTCATTTTCTCATATTTTTATTGTTTTAATATCATCACTCACCCTCATGTTAACAAACTGGTGGAACCTTATAAAACTCCGCCTTGTTTGACCTGACTCAGTCGGTGCCATAAGAAATGAGGATCTGGCCAGCTTAAAGTAAAAATGAAAGATTAATTATTTTTAAATTGTTTAATAATATTCACGGATAATAAAAATTATTAATTCAAAAATAATTGATCTTTTATTTTTATATTTTATTAACTTTTTGCTTTTAAAGAAGTGAAATCTAAGAAATGAAGCTTTGGAGAAAGTCCTTGCACATGATTACAAGTTACAACACCAACTCTTAGTAGGACCCATGTTTTTTGAGCTGTCATTTTTTCATTGGATGTGTGCAAAACTAACTAACGTGTTAGAATTGTGTTCAGGGAAGAAACTCCCCTATATAATTGAGTTCGAGGACTCTGCAATAGTAAACCCACATCCAAGACAGAGAACAAAAAGCTTCCGAACTGCAAGCTAAGCTCCTCACGGAAAGGCCATATTATCAATAATGTCTAAGCAAAGGTATGGTACGCTGTATTATCAATAACGCTTAATTTGCTTCTTCCATATTTCTTAGGAGGCGTTTGTTTCGGATTTAAAGAAAAAATTATTATTAAGTTTAAATTTTGCATATAACTAAAATTGTTAAAAATTGATTTTTTTAAAAGTTATTTCTTTTAGTTTATATAAAAAGTTGAAAACTGATTGTTTTTTAATTTTGATTTTTTAAAAAAATTATCCTTATGCATAAAAGTTATTTTTCTTGGGTTAAAAAGTGATTTTGGGGCTCTAAAATCCTAAATAAATGCACTCTTAACCTTGTCTCTATATCTATTTTGGCAAATTACATTAACCTCCCTTAAAATTTATTGAAATACATCTTGACTCCATTTTTTGTTTGGTGACACTAGCCTCCTCTAGATACATTGTTTATTGTTTGATAGAGGAATGAACGGTGTAATGATTTTATAAATGAAGAGAGTCGACGTAATGATTTCACAAACTGAAGGCCTTAGGCAAACATTACAAATAAAAGGGAAACTTGTGTGCCTATTTCTTTGAGTGATCTCTCTACTCTGCTTATTGGTATGCATGATTTTTAGGTTGGTAGGTAAGGTGGCAATTGTGACCGGTGGAGCAAGTGGAATAGGAGCAGAGGCGGCGAGGATATTTGTGGAAAATGGGGCATTCGTAGTCATAGCAGATGTTGAAGACGAATTAGGTCATAAGGTTGCGAGTTCCAATGGTATAGATAGGGTGAGTTACCATCACTGCGATGTTAGGGACGAGAAACAAGTTGAGCAAACAGTTGCTTTTGCATTGGAGAAATATGGCAGCCTAGACATCATGTTCAGCAATGCTGAATTGCAGGCTCCTTATCTAACATACTTGATTGTGATCTGAATGACTTTGACAACACCATGGATGTGAATCTTCGCGTAGGAGCATGCATCAAGCACGCTGCACGTGTCATGGTGGCTAGAAAGACACGTGGCTCCATTATTTGTAGAGCAGTGTGGCTGCTTCTTGGTGGATGTGCGGCATGGTTATGTTACATCGAAACACGGTCTTGTAGGCCTTATGCGCTCAGCATGTGGTGAGCTTGGAGCTTATGGGATCAGAGTCAATTCCATCTCACCCTATTATGTGGCCACACCTCTTACATGCAAAGCGTTGAATATGGAGCCAGGTGAAATTGAACTACTCTCAATGCTTCGAACAATTTGAAGGGAATAACATTGAAGGCTACACATATTGCAGAAGCAGCTTTGTTTCTTGCTTCTAATGAATCGACATATATTAGTGGACACAACTTGGTGGTAGATGGAGGTTTCTTGGCCGTCAATCGTGCTCTTGATACCTTCTTTACATCTAATGATAAATAAAATGCCTCATCTAGAAAAACTATACTATTATCACACGCTTACCTAATAGTGGTAAAATGGATGTCACATGAGATATCTATTTTTTTGGATATCAAAATAGCATTTTTCATCAAGAAATATGTTTCAAAAAAATAAAGAAGTGAAATAAATTTATCTTGCTTTCCCATGTCTTAATTGCTCATAAGAAATGAAACAATGACTTCAAGTTCTAAAATGTTTGGGTGTTCCACTGAAACATTTTTTTTTTCCTTTTTGGTTTTACATGGTGAATCAAAGTGTGATGAAATTCCAAGTCACAGTGTAAATTTGAATTAATACACAACAAGAATATGCTTACTTGAAGCCATGGGAAATTGGTGAATTTTAAGCATGGCAATGGGATAGAATGGCTTTTCATTAAACTCTTACAAAATCCAACGAAGTGGTAGGAAAAAATAAAAATCCATTCCTGCCTCCTTCCTTCGTCCAATATACCATGGAGGTTGGACAATGGAAATAAAAGAACAACCAAAGAAAACAACTTTGAAACAAAAAAGGATGACTATAAATCATTTGAATTTGCTAGCCGGAGGATTCCTATAAAAATTCCTTCATACCATTTCATGTTGAAATAAGGACAGACCATAGTATTTCATGCAATATTGGGAAATGTGGTTGAATTGGGTGTCAAGCAAGAAAAGTAACATTATAAAACTATATCATATAGCATAACACATTTACGCTACATCAGAATCAAAATAGAAGTCATAGTACAAAATTAAGTCACACTAGAAAAAGATAAACAACCTCTTCTAACTACATGGTCCTCTTCTCTCAAAATCAAATTGACAAGAAACAACTCTGCAATTCTATACGCCTCTTCAAATCAAGCATGCAAGCACAGTTATCCCAAGATAGAAGGAATTAAAAATAGTAGCATGCCATGACAAACAAAGTTATGTACATAAGATTATATTAATCAAAAATTAATTTTCAAAATAAATAAATATCACGGAATAAATTTTACAATAATGAAGCCAAAATAGGCATTCTTGCGATTAGATGTTTACTTGTGATGAAAAGCTATGACTGAAGTAGATACTAATGGCATCCGTCCAGACATAAATCTATTGACATACTGTTTTTCTTTCAATGTGACCTCGCAAACTGCTTATTCTAGTTGATCCAATCCCAAATATTTTACCTGGAAAATTTGACCAAGTAAGCTATGTCAACAAATACGTGTATCTATGTTCAAATAATTAGATAATTATCCTTTTTTCTCCTAAGATAAGTAACTAAGGAAATAATTAAACAATCTTCTCTACCTTACTTGCTATGCTATCAAATAGAAGTGGAAACAGTTTCATAACAACTCGTCCTTGCCTGCTCCTATATCCTAATTATTACCATATATGAAACATTGGCCATTCCCTCTCTGTTCAAGCTTCAACCATAAAGTGATTTTCATCATTGAGTGTTATAATCATAATTTCATATTACAGTTCATATATCCTTTGAATCTAAGCTTCCCTCTCAAAAAATAAATAAATAAATAAATAAAATGTCAAGCACCATTGATGTGCCAAAATCATCAAGCAAAGTTGCAAAAGGAAAAGCACCTTTAATTGCTGCAACCCCAAGATGGAAGAAAGGGGTAGCCATAAGTAATGGACTTCATTCTAAGGATAGGTGCCATAGCTGCTGCCACCATGGCAACTGCGGATCAAATTCTACCTTCCTTCACTTAGTTCCTTCAGTTTGAAGCTAGTTATGATGCCTTTTCTGCTTTCCAGTATGTGACTCTCAATGCTCTACTTTCTATTTGCTTGAAAAACTCACATATTTGCACAAGAAATTTTTAAGTATTGTTAGAATAAGAAGAGAGTGGTGCTTTGTTTGATGAAAACAGAAGATAGTATAATAACTTAAAAAACTAAAGTATTGAGTTGTAAATGAAAACAGGATGTCACTTTTTTTTTCCTGAAAAATACTTAAGAATTTCTCTCTTTAATGGAAACATAATGAAAAGGCTCACAACTAGGAATATTCCCTGGTAATCCTTCACATGCTGAAGATATAAGACGAGACAATACAACTTACATAGTGTCACTGAATCCCAATCCCAAGACTCACTCTCTTCTTCTTTATCTTCTTCTTCCTTTTACCTCAGCGTAACGTAGAGTGAGTAAGAGCCACACATACTCAAACCTAAACTCTTTCTCTCTCTCTGCAAAGACCCTAAACCCTTTTGTTGTTCGTCGGATGCTAATTTCATTCTTCGATTTCAATCGCAGAAGCTGCCGCTCCTCCCAATGACTGACCCTTCCGAAGAGGCTGCTTCCATCGAGAAGCTCTACGAATACGGCGAGCACCTCAACAGCGCCACCAATAAATCTAAGGTCGGTCCACTTCTCAATTTCAACTACAATAGCTCCTCTGCTCTTGTTTTTTTTTTTTCAATTTTGAATTCTAGGGTTTTGGATTGATTTGGTTTATTTATTTAGTTATTGATTTATTATTTTTGGTTTGTGCAGCATGCTAAGGAGGACACACTTTACTTAAAATAAATACATAACTATTCAAATATGTTGATCATGGACACGTTATGAAATATTCATCTCCCGACCATTTTTTTAACCTTTGAGGACCTAAAAATGCCTTGCCATAGGCAGCAGATAGTGATAAGAGCTTCTTTACTTTTCCCACATAATACCTTTTTGTGAAGTTATTATAATCATTGGCTTCAATAGCATATAACATTTGCCTATACAACAATGATGCCCAAATGGGGGCATCTGCTAGTTGAATTTAGCTCTGCCTCTCCCTTCTCTGCCTCATCAAAAAATGCCATTGCCATCTGTATTGGCCCCTCATGAAGTTCCTCCATTTATCTGACTTTACCATAGAAAATGTCATCATCTGATCGGTCAGCCTGTGCCAATTCATTTTGTGGGAGATATATTCTTCCTCTTTTAGCACTACAATTATGAAGAACACCAAGTAAATAGATAAAACATAATTATAATTATAAGCATAATTGAAAAATTAAATGTTATACTACGCCAAGTTAAAGATGAAAATCTTGGTACCATATAATTATTTTATTAATCTTTGGAATGTTAATGTAATTATTTTATTAATTTTTCAATTATGTGGTGTTGAGCTATTGGAGTTTTAAGAACCTTACTCTTCTCCAACGTCTCTGAGTATGTTGGTAAGTTGATTTGCAATGCCTGTTGAAGCCTAATTTGATTCTGGCGCTATCCCCATTACTAGGACACTCATAAGGACCACTGTCCCAGCAACATAATAGCAGTACAAGTAGTGCTCATCAAAGTTATTGTATCTTGACTTTCTCAGGTCCATCCTCATCCCTTCTATCAAGTCTTTAAAGGGCTATTCTACCTTCAACTTTGGTGCTTCACCAGTATTCCTTAACCTCCCCATGCCTATTATCGCCGTCGCCACCGCACCATGACGAAAGAAAGTAATGACAGCACTTCCTTTCTGCTCAGCAGCGACAATGTGGAATACCCCTTCCTTTTCTGCGGTGGCCGGTGGCCATGGCGACAGTGGAGCTCACCTGTGAACTCTTATTAAGGTTGCACATCTTTGTTTCTCTCATTAAACAGAGAAAACACATGCCATGAACAAGTTAATATTCTCAGTATCAAATGCTTCAACAAAAGAATCGAAGGAAGAATGGTTATCTCGGCGAAGCCAGCGGCAAAAGCACTGCAGAAGAAGGCTTGGGAGAATGAAATCTGGAAAGTGGGATTCAGATTTGATATTGTTTGAAAAGAAATTGGGGGAAAATTAAACAAAACCTAACCGCTACAGTACTCTTCAGAACTGTTTTTCTCTCATTGAACTATAATTCAAGTAGCAGTATGTATTGGGCTGATTGTTTCAATATTTACTTATTTATATAATTTATTTTATTCATTATTAACTTTAAAATATGAATATAAATAAAAAATCCTTCATTTAGATTCAAATAAAATATCATAAAAATTAAAATCTCAACATATCAAAATTTAAATTTTAAATTTTAGTTAAATTTAAAATTTTTTAAGATTTTCTAAACTTATGGGCTAAAAATATAATATTTAAATGTTTCATAAAATTTATTAAAAATTATTCTTTAATTTATTTTTCTTTTAGGAACAATTATTGAAATTTTCATACCAAGAATGTAGTTTATCATATAACCCTCAAAGGATGTATAGGGTTTAGATTTAGTAAAATTCAGGACAAAAAATAACAGATAAAAACTCCCTTCCTAGTTCAAAAAAACTTCATAACCTTTTTATTTAAAATTATGGTATTACAGTCAATTATATTGATTGAATGACTATATAAAAAAATTACACTATTAGTTTATAAAAATTATATCCATATACAAAATATTTTGTAAATGATCAATTTGTTACTAAAGGCATCCTTCGAGATCTTTAGGAGGGGGAAGCTGAAATTTCCGTCTAGCGCCAAGAAACTCTGAAAGGTGACTTCCTCCCATGTTTTGGTCCCATAAAGTAATGTTTATACCAATTCTTTATACAAAAAATAATTAGATCAATTTTATACACATAACTAGCTTTGATAATTTAAATTCAGTTTTTTTTTTTTTTTTCTTCTAATTAATAGAGCACTTTGAAAGCATGTTAGATAATTGCAACTGATGATAACAAAAAGAATAATTGAAAGATGTTATTTATACATACAAGTAGTTATTTAAGTACAATCATTTTTAGTATCATTAAATTTTTTAATTATGTTTGCAATTGATAATCATTGATATATTATTTTTAAATTTAATTTTCATATATTATTTCCATTGTCCAATTTATTATCACTCTTTAAATATCACTGGAAACTTAAAATTATTATTTTAAATTATATATATCTTATTCTGTGTATCGCACGGATTATCCTACCAGGAAATCTTTTTTAAAAAATGGAAAATTTCACCCTCATGCTCCATAACTCCCGCCTCTCAATCTTAGCTCCTGTCCTAAAATTTCATTCTCCCTCCCTCTCAATCAAATTTCCCCCTTTGAATCTTAAAAAAAAAAAAAGAAACAGAGATCTCATTCTTTTGATTATTGTGCCACAAAGTTGACAGGATGATAGTGATATTATCATCACCCCATCATTAAAATTTAAAAAAAAAAGGTCTTCTGTTACTTACTGCAGCTAATGCTTACTATTCACATATTCTATTGTTCATTGAGTAGCACTCCAAATACAGAACACAAAGCACAAGCAGAAGAAATACACCAATTATATGGTCTAAAGTTGAACATCGATTGCTTGAACCTTACATAATAGATGCAACCTAATACTGGTTTATTTCAACTCCTTGTATCAAATGAAGAGGTGGAGGGGCTAAAAACATCACCCTTTAATGTTAAACTTGATAAGGCTCATCTCCGAAGGCCAATAATGGCTCCAAAAGAAAGTTCCTCTTTGCTCCTTTAGCCACAAAGCTGTTAGGACTGTATTTTCTTAATCTTCTCCTGGCAATAAAAGATTTGCATGTGACTTTTACTTCTCTACCAAAACTCATGCCACTATGCATAAAGCAACCATTATGGTTTTTGGATTCTAAGGATATGGAATCATTTCTTTCATCCAATCCTGGTACCACAAGAACAAAAGAATAGGCCCCACCATAGGAAGAACCTACAATGGTAAGAGGGCGTTCTTGTCCTTGGCAAATCACATGTATGCCAGGAACATCAAATGATTATAACATCATTGATTTACCAATACTATTCCTCAATGTAGAGAGGATTTCCTTGTACAAGTTCAAAAGGTTGAATGAAGAGCCAAATTAACGTCAGGTTTTAGTGTTCTTTTCATTGTTAATGATTGGTTTCAATTTGTTAAAACAAAAGCTGAGCCTGCAAGGTCTCGGGAAAAAGACAAGAATTGACTATTGTAGTTAGGCAGTGGCTGGAATTGGAGTAATCCAATCTATAATAGAAGTATTTGAACCAGTTTTAATGTCCCAATCACCAGTGGTATGTCCGACCATAAAAATTTGCTTGAATGGAAGCATATTCAGACCTGACATCTGAATTTAATTCAAAACAAAGTATCACTATCAGTAATGTAAGCTACAACTTCCTCTTTTCATCAGAAATATACACTATGACAGAAGAATATTAACACACATGGAACAAGTAGTGAAGATACCTTCTTTGACCTAGCATCTCTAAATTTTAGTGATAACATGCAAGAGAGATTTATAGATGGAGATGACAAAGGTAAGGTTTCAGAATTTAACATCCCCTTGCCATCATTCATGTGCATCCAAGTTGGTAATCAAAGGTTCAGTGTAGACGAAATACCAGTTTCCCGAACAAGCAAATCTTAGAAGGCTAATGAATGGAGAAATTTAGAGGATCTTAATGGGTTGTTGATATCTGGCCAAGAAGGTTAAAAACAATTATACTAAAAGCTGCACTATATTTATCGCATGTTCAGAATAAATTGTACTCCATCCTATTAATTGATTCAATTTTTAAAGTAAAGTCTAAGTAGCTAAATTGCCATAATCAAGTTCACATATCCATTTCTGTCATCTTTTAATTGTACTCTACCCAGTGAATAATTTTCATCGGCAAATTAATCAAACTAGTTTCAGTCTTCTTGTTAAACAACAGTCTTCTTGAAATAGCCTGACTTGAAAAGAACAAAAATGTGGGTGAAAACTCAACATAACAACACAGCAGTTTACCAATGATCGATCATGGTTCATGCATAAGTTGAGATTTTTTTTTTTAATTAAATGAAGCAAACTCACCATAAAACAACAGGGGAGCAGTAAAACAATCCAAAGCATGGAGTATATCAAAAGATCAAGTGTCCACTCTAGAAACACAAACACCAATAACAAATATTACACCAAAACCATGTAAAGAACCAAAACAATCATCACAATCCAAATAATGAGCATAAATCCTTTGACAACCTATTTCTCTGTTATCAGTTCTGAACAAAATGAAAGACCAACAGTCATAGCGACCACCGTCCGCTGTATTTAACCACCATAAGTTCCTCATCTTCTTTTCAACTGCTGCAAAATGATTCATGTCTTTATCCAAAACCAAGTCCTTCACACCTGGTCCATGTCTCACAAGAGTTAATATTTGTAACGCAATTTTTATTGTAATTTTTATTGTCATTAGGAATTATCAAATTACCGTAGGTAAATATTATATAAAATTTGAGACCAAACAATCCTTAATAAAGGAATATAACATTAGAAGAAAGGATAGGAGCAATTTGAAGAATTGTCAACCAAATTTCTGTACGTGTAAAATGACCAAAATGCCCTGAGGTTATTTTACTCAGAAAACGAGGATCGTGGGCCCCACCCATCCTCAAGGGGATGTTTTGATATTAATAAGGGATTGTTTGTGTTATGTGTGTTAATAGAGGAGAAGAATTCTAATTTTACTTCACGCGAAATGACCAAAACGCCCACGGCGTTTTAACTCGATTAAGGGTAGACCGAACCTCACTAAAATATTTTAAAACATGTTTTTAAACTATGATTAACCATTAGTTAAGTTCGGTTGGTCTCGGCAATTTTTAAGTAAAATTACCATTTTGTCCCTTCTTTGTGCAGTTTTGCGAATTTTGAGATTTTTGATTCGTCTAACGAAACCTAAGCAATATTAGGCTCAAATTAAAGCTTATTAAATTTTAATTATTAATCTAGAGTCAAAATTATTTATTTAAATTGATTAGAATCTAAAATTGCTTAAAAACACTCAAATTGCTTACTAATTCACCTAAGCCTTAATTGTAAATTCTAATTTGCAAAGATACCTACCTACACCTACATAATACATGGAACACACAAATTTTATCCTCCTTGGGCTGTAATGCACGAAATTTTGGTCCATAATGCATCAGAAAATTTGTCAAAGAATGCACAAAAATCAAGGTATGAAAACAAGGAACCATGAAAACATGATTCCATGTTAAGCCACCAAACAAGATGATTTTTCTTCCTTGTTTCCTCCTCAAATTTGGTCAGATTTCTTCCTCCTTTGTCCATTTATGAGCCTTAAAATCTCTATAAATAGGCATGCTTGAAGAGTGTTAGAGGCCTTAGTTCATAACTTACACAATTCTAGTTTTAGAAGCACCAAAAGCTTTCTTTTTTCCTCTTTCTTGGCTGAATTCTTCTCCCATTTCTCAAAGAGATTTTCTTTCATTTCACTCAAGGAAACCAAGTTCTTTTCCTTTCCTTCAAATAAAATTAGGTAGGGAGTTGTTTTTAAATTTATTTCTATGCTTTGCTAAGTGTTGTTCTTGGTTCAAAATGATGATTTCATGGATTTTCTCTAGTTTTTCCATTTGGTTTTCTTCTTCCTTTTCTTTGAACAATTCGGCCATATGGCCTAGGTGGGACTAAGATGATGGCTTGATGATGAGGACCTTGAGGGTGGGTTGTGAATCCATCACAAGTTAGGCCTCTAAAGCTTGAAAGTTCCACTTGATGCAAAACTTTAAAGAATAATATTTTTATGATGTTTTTATGATCTTGAGTTTAGAACTTGAAAGATGTATTTCTCACTTTGTCTTGCTAAGATATATATATTGGATTGAATTTGTATTTCTATAAAGTCTTGAAGGAGCTCTAGTAAAGAAATCAAATGAACTTGCATCCATGTTTAAGTTTATGCCTTGCATAATCATGTTTACTTTCTATGTCATCACTAAATTTCAAGAATGAATAAATGAACTTGCATACTCATGTTTAAATTTCCAAGTTTGCATTTCATGTTTATATTTCATGTTGTCACTTAATCTCTAAAGATAATAAAGAAGTTGCATCTCATATTTATTTTATGTTCTCACTTTATTTTATAATGGCTAAAAGAATCAACGCATGACATGTTTATTTTTATGTCATCACCTAAAGATCCTAGAGCTCAAAGACTTGCCCAAGTATCACAAGCAAAGTTGAAACCATGGTAATAAAAACTCTAAAGCTTCCTTAAGATTATTGGAGTCAAAGAATTCATTCTTTAAAAAGTCTTGAGTTTGGAGCTTAATAAGATGTAATAAGAATTCTCTTCTCCCTTCACCGGTCCAATGCGGACTACCGCCGCTCCGATTTCTTAAGTTCTCTTCTCCTTCCACTCGGTGCGGACTACGCCGCTCAGTTTCTTGCATATCATGTTTATAATTCAAGTTATCACCTTATAAAGACAAGATTAAAATGAGGTTACATAGCATGTTTATGATTCTAGTTATCACCTAAATCTCTAAAGCTTAAGACTTGCTCCTTTTATCTTAAGTGAGAATTTTAATCGTGAAGATTCTTTCAATATATAACTCGGCCTCATAATTAAGGTAGGCCCAAGGTGATTTTAAATAGCTACTGATTTAGTTCAATAATTTCTTTCAAGATTAACAAAAAGAATTAGTTTATAAAAGAGTTTTAAGGCTTTGCAAAGATTTTATGGGAAACTAGTATCATACATTTACTTAAAATATAATTTTAAGCAATTATGTGAGGTTCATAATTCAGCCACTAATCTGAGTTTAATACTACTGTATGATGATGGTTTAATATGTTTGAAGTTGTGATAATTATGGTTTATTGCTAAAGGAATGATTCTATGCATGTTAGAAATAAAACTAGCTTCCTAGAAAACCGTAAAAGCAAGATTTCTAGAACTTTAGAGAATGAAATTTATGCATTCTATCCAGAGCCTTTAGTGGCCTTAAGAACCAGATTTTATTATGTTTAGATAAGAGACAATAATTCATAATTGGTTTAGTAATTAATTTTAGCATCATAGGGAAATCCAGGAACGAGAAAGGGTTAAAAACGTAACTTCTAGGGTAAAACCTTAAGAACAACTTACTATCTATGCTACCCCATATAGTCTAATAATGTTCTTAAGGCTTATAATTGATGGTAATGAATCCCTTAGATGCATAAGTAATTAGTTTGATAATTAAGGTTACCCAATTTTAGAGTTCGGTTTTGGGAGCTTTACTGAGAATTTTAGATGACATCTTTAGATGCTTTGGAATGAGATTATATGATGATGTAATGCCTATTGAGAATTTGATATTATTGAATGATTTCATGGCTTGCATGTTATAGTTACTGTTGCAAACAATGAGAATGTTTATGCATGAAATAATGAAATATTCTTTGTTATTTAAAAATTTACCCTTGTTGCTGGAAGAAAGTATATTACGTAAAAGTGTAATTTGGAAAGGTTCTGGCTAGGAAAGACTTGGTATTTAAGCGTGTCCATTTGTGACCCACCTCTCTTTCAGAATTTCGGTTGCATGATTAAGTTGGTATATATATTATTCTAGAATAAGACTATAAACGAGAAAATGTTATAAATGATTATGAATTGAGAATTGTATTATGATATAACATGCAAAGACTTAAAGGTGACTTAAAATATATGAGAAAATGATCATTTGGACCCGTCAAACTAGGCGGTGAAAGGTGATTCTTTCCCCTTGTTCTCTCAAAAGGATAGAGACGGAATTTTTACTTATCAAAAGAGATAAGTATGTGCGTGACGACTAGCAAGATATGAACTCATAGATTACTTAAAGGGTGGAGTATAGTGGCCCAGGAAAATAATGATGATGATGACAAGATTTTAAGTCACCTAGGACACTAAAGGAATGAAATATGTGCACCATGTCTTGTGCATAGCTATTATGGTATGATGTTCTTCTGTGCATAACATTTTATAAGATGATGATGAGAAATATGATGTTCTATGCATATTATTATGATATGAAGATGAGGAATATGATGTGTTGATGAAAGGAAAAGTTCATTATAAACATGACATGCTAAGTTTATGATGCATTATAAGACGCATGATTAAATCTACGAACCTCGGAAGTATATTTTCGAACTTAATAAATCAATCTTAGCATGCTCACTATTTCATAATAACACCAAGGTTCCTGGGGACGATGATGATGACACAATGCATCGTGAGGTTAGTACTTTAGATTCTTTTATAAGTTTCTCACTCCCTCTATTTTCTTTTCATCTCGTCTTAAGAAATAGGAGGAAGTGTTCGTAAATCACATTGAGGCTTTCAGGATAGTTGAACTTGATCCTGCTTTCACTCGCATATTTCAAATATCTATCCTTATCCTTGGGTGTTATTACTAGGTGCCATTAATGGATGTCCTTCTATCCATATATTATTTGTTTTGTTAGATTACCTACCTTTACTCGTTGTTAGGCAAAATATCTATGTGAAATGTAATTATGGATGTTATATGATGGAGCCAACATGATGTGTTCTTCATGATATGTCTATTTTGTTTCTCCTTATCCATTATCGTTCACGTTATGCCCGCTACATTTTCAATTACGTTTTAAAAAATCTCGTAATTTCACTAAGGATTTTCAAAGCATGATTAAGGAACTGAAGCAAAGAATAAAGTCTAGGAATTAATCAGATACCGTATTCAAGTTAATTATTAGGGTGTTACAATATTGACTACTGCTAACCAACTCCATTTAACAAAAACATACTTTTATCACTACTGCATTTTCATCAGCTGGAAGTAATCAGCCCCTTTGTATATGTTTCAGTGGTTCATTCCAGACTTCACGAGACAGGATATCTCTGGACCAAATAATACAAATTAATCATCAGCACAGTGAAAACTAATATCTCAGTGAATGAAGGCAGGTTAACTTCGAAAAAAATGATTTTGTGGAAAGATTACTAATTTGTAAGAGTCTGTTCCTAGAAACAAAGAACCCTTCTTCAAGCTCAATAAAACTATGGAGGATTCCCATTCACTAATATCGAACACAAAATGCTTAAAAATCAAAGAGGATATTCTGCAGGTTTTGATTTCTTTGATATATACTAAAAGCAAAACAATAACAATTAAATGATTAACCAACTTACTCTTGAATGTCGTCCATTGGATAAACCAAATGAATGGGTCAAGGAATCCTCAGCTCGGCCGCTGCCGCCATTCTTTGGTTGAATTGGAGAACAACCACACAATCAAATCGATTGCGGCCGCCGTAGGAGGGATCTCAGAGCGAAGCTTGACACCAATTCTAGGGTTCTTGGGTACTTGGGTCACGATGTTAATGGAGAAGGCTTCGCGAACTGAAAACTAATGGGGCTAGCGTGAAATGCATGATTCTCAAAGCACCGTCCTTGTTATTCGTTAGAGATCAAAGATGCTATCGTCAGCGATGTGGTTTGGCTTTTGGTTGGAGGGCGATAAGCATGTTCGCAATACATTCTTCACGCCCAGATCGTCTGGAAATCATTTTTATTCGCATTGTAATTTTTTTAAAACTAATTAGTGAGTTTGAATCCAAATAATAAGTAAATAATTCGGTTGAATTTGCAGAATAGCACTTAGGGGATAAGATCGTAAAATTAAAGTCATCATGGGTCAAAACACAAATTAAAAAGATGTCTCTACTCACTGCACCTATGCTTCCATGTGTCCACTCCCTATTTGTCCAAGAGGGCACCTCATGCATGAGGTGTTGACCGGCACCTTGGCTTTTTACCAAAGAAAAATAAAAAATAATTATTTACAATATATGTTACTGTTTATATTATTGAAGAATATACAAAAATTTAAAATAAAAACAATATGTGATCTGGTGCCATGTATTTAATGCAAAGTTCTTATAAACAATAAGCGACACCGATTCACATATTGTATAATACCTGACAGGTTTTCACATATTATAAGATAACATAATCCGTGGGACTCACGTATTAGCCCTCCCACGTATTAGCGTCTCTGGCTGCATCAATTTGCAATTTCTAAGCCACCAAGTCAACTAAGGTTTTTCGAATCTTCCTCGTCACTACGTCACTTTGCAATTAGCTCCATAGAAATAATTTCTAAGAAATGAAACCACAGACTAGAAACCACACTTTCTAGACTGCTGATAACAACACCAATTTTACCCTCAAGTAGTTTTCGACCACTACATCACTACATCAGCAGTCTGCTAATGACAACACCAATTTTACCCTCAAGTAGTTTTCGACCACTACATCAGCAGTTTAGAAAGTGTGGGTTCTAGTCTGTGGTTTCATTTCTAGAAATTATTTCTATGGAACTAATTGCAAAGTGATGTAGTGACGAGGAAGATTTGAAAAACCGTAGTTGACTTGTTGGCTTAGAAATTGCAAAATGCAAAGTGATGCACCCAGAGATGCTAATACGTGGGAGGGCTAATACGTGAGTCCCCATGTATTATGTTCATTCCACTCTGTTATAATATGTGAAAGCTTGTCACGTTTTATATAATACGTGAAATGGTGTCACATATTATGTGTAAAAACTTTGTATTAAATATGTGACATTATATTACGTATTGTTTTTATTATAAATTCATGTATATTTATTAATAATATAAACAGTAATATATATCCATAAATAATCATTTTTTAAAAAATTTTCTTTGGTAAAAACGCCCCGGCATCTCGTCTTAGAATTGTCCTTGCTTTAATATCTTCACTTACCCTCATGTTGACCCCAAGTGGAAAAATAATTTCTATATTGTGTTTTGATGAGTGATATGTTTATATATGTGATTGTATGGTGATTTATTTAAATATGGTATCATTTACTCCGCTAATGGCGGATTTAGTTGGGTTTAGGGAGGAATCTTTGCTTGGGCCTGGGCGTCGCGTTGTAGAATCACAAGGCCTCGGCGATCAGACGCGCCTTTGGCGATTAGACCGCGCCTTTGGCGGATTCATAGGGCGTCGGAATCTCTGGAGAATGACTTCTTGGCGGAGGCTCTAGCGCAGGCCGTGCGGGAGTGAGACGAAGGCGACACGCGGAGAGAGGGGGTGTTCCTGGGCGCTCCATCGCGGGTGACACGTAGACAAGGGGAGCTAGGCATGAGAAGTGTGACCCGTGAATGCATGCAAGCTTCCTTTGAATAAAATGCCTCTGATGAAGAGCTTCAGGAATTGGAATACTCAGGCAAAAAATCATTCCATCAAAGACTATAGAAAAAATAATAGAGCCGTGGATGCATGGAGGCTTCCTGTTCAATAGCATGCCTCGATGACAAACTTGAATAGATTGAATGCATGAAGAAATCATTGAATCAAAGAATATAGAAAAAATAATAGAAGTGTGAGTGAGGCGTGAGGAGGGGAAGTGGTTATAAAAAGATCAGAAGGATTGAGTTAAGACACAAGGGAAGAGAGAAAGTGTGGAAAAAAAAAGACTGAGATTGCAAAAAAATTGAGAGTTATTTGATTGAGAAAAAATGGTGAAAATTGATAATACTATGGATTCGGATAGTCACATTGTTGTTGAAGTTCTTGAGCAAAATGTAATGTATTTTCATTTTTTCATTTTCTTATTTGAAATTTATATTTTATATATCATCTGATGTTTGGTAGGGACATAGCTATTTAATTAATTTGTCAGTTAAACCAACAAAAAATATTGGTAATTTGTTGTATGTCAGGATATTAGTTTTTTTTCTTTTACAAAATCAAATTAGTTAAAAAATTGATCATTGGATATATTAATATTAATTCTCTAAGTTAATATATTTTGTTAGTTTATAGGATATATTAGTTTAATTTTCTGTTAAATCAATTTATTTGAGGAAAACTAATTTAATTTTTATTTTAACAGACGGCAAGACGTATGCGAGCATTACATCTAAAATTACCTTCAATGAGAAATGAGATACGAGACCATGTACAACGTGTTGGTTTACTCCGCTTTGTGGAAATTGGTGACATAGCAGGAATCAAAAACTAATTTCAGCACTAGTTGAGAGGTGGAGGCCCGAAACTCATACTTTTCACTTTCCATGCGGGGAGTGCACCATAACATTGGAAGATGTTGCTATTTTGTTAGGGCTCCCATAAATGGTCGGCTGTCATTGGATCTCCTGTTAATAACTATGAAGCACTCCCTTGATTTTTGCCAGGATCTATTGGGTGTTCGTCCTGGGCCACTAGATTTTAGTGGAGGTGCAATAAATTTAATTTGGTTGACCAACAAAATTGGAACTATGGAAGCCAATTCTGATATAGCAATACAACAGATTGCTCGTGGTTTCATAATGGCCTTGCTGGGCCAATGCATTCTGCCCGACAAGAGCATGCTGAAGTACATATAAAGTACTTACAATTGCTTGAAGATTTAGAGCACGTTGGATCATATAGTTGGGCTCAGCATGCCTTGCTTACTTTTTCGGGGGCTTTGTCGTGCTACTCGTATTGAGACTAAAGAAATCAATGGGTGTGTTGTTCTATTACAAGCATGGGCATGGGTTTATGCCCTTTTTGGCACCCATACCATCCTCACCATATGTTTTTCCCCTTACCCGCAGGTAATTACTCTTTACTTGAATTTTTATACGTTGTTGCTAAAATAATAATTAACTAGATAAAATAGTTGTGTGTTGCACAGGTTTGACTAATTTTTTTATAAATGTCTTAATTGAATTTTTAAAATAAAATTGTGATACTAGCCTTCTCACTACATTTAAACTTTGATAATTAATACAATAATAAATTTTAGTGAAAAAAACATGAAAAACTAATAAACATCATCAACAGCAAGCGATTAAAAGAAAAGTTAGTCGAAATTACATTATTATTGTTAACTAAATTAAGAAACTATAGCACTTTATCAAAAGGTCTAACAATAATAACAAAAATAAATTTAACTTAAGTGAAAAACATTGTAAATAATTTTTAAATGTTTACTGTCATATTAAATAGTAAATGGAAAATTAAAATACTAATCAATAATCAAAATAATACAATACATGTAATATATAGGTAAACTACTAAATTCTAAAATAAATTGAAAATCAAAATGAATATAAATTATCTATTAAATGCAAAACATAATAAAATAATATTCAAAAAGAAAGTTACTTAAAAATATCCGTTTTTTAATTCAAACTAAAAAATACTTGTAGTATATTATTTTAGATTCATATTTTAAAAATGACAATAGATTATCCATTAAAAATATCACAAAAATATATCTGATTAATTTGTAATGATAAAATTTATTTGGCCTAAAAAAAAGTAATATAAATTAATTTATGTATTTTTAGTTCACTTCTTTGCATACAAATGACACGTGTTGTATTTCTTTCATTAAGTATACAATACAAACTTGTAACAAAAGCATTAATAGCACAATACAAATTAGTAAGCTCCATTTTTTTAGTACTTAAATTTGATAAAATGAAGGGATTAGTAGTGTACATAATCATTTGTCAATTCTTTTTTTATTTTTATTTTCAAGTATGCAATATATGTGGATTGCAATGAATTTTACATGTGTGTGTGTGTGTGTATTGATATCTAATTATTGGTATCTAATTAAGATAATGTCTCACAGATGGAGTCGACCATACCCACGTGACATAAATTTAAAGAACCATCACAGATAAGGCCTAATAGATAACTTGGGACATCAGGTAAATATTTGAACTATTTTACAATTTTTTTGTGGTCACCATAGTTATCATTATTTGCATATCTGATGTATTTTTGCTAAACAGTTTCTATGGCAACCATATCTGAATCCCGTGATTAATGCTCTTATTCGGATGATATACGGGTTGAGTGGCATTTGTTCTAGTGTTACTCCGCTTTTATGTTTTGAGGTGATGGAGTTGCACCCATCTGACCGAGTTATGAGACAATTTGGGTTGAATCAAGAAGTCCCTCTACAAGCCTATCTGCAAGGATTCCATAATAGGGACTTAAGGGAAGCGCCACCCACCAATTGGGAAAGAAAACATCAACAATGGGTGGCAATGTGGTACCAACGTGCAAATCATGTATTATCTGAACTCCCACTGTCGATTATCAGCCTTCGATTTGTATCGATCTTGGTATTTATCTCATGCTAGAGCTATACGGTTGTCCCCTGAGTAGCAAATCATCCACCTGCCCATGAAGAAGATGAACTACCCCAGATGAAGAAGGTCAAGTACCCCCCAAGGAGAAGATGAAGCACCCCCCATCCAACCAGAAGCTCCTCATGACCATCAACCTTTGTTTCATCATTCCAATAACATTTTCTATTGGGATGTGAACATATTACCATTTCCTCATAGCCAATACCCTTGGTGTCCAGAAATAGCAACTATGCAATGCAAGATTCACCACGACATTCTGTTAGTGTTTTTGGGCGCCACATTGGAGGTCCAGATAGGCAGCACCGCAGATGTAGGATCCACCGCGACATTCTCCTTGGTTTTGGCCACCACTTTGGTGGTCCGGAGGTTCAAGATCCACCGCGACATTCTGTTAGTGGTTTTGGCCACTACTTTAGTGGTCCAGATTCAAGATCCACCACGGCATTCTCTCGGATTTTGGGCCACACCACAAGATCTGAGGTCTCCTGGGTCTTCGTCCAGTGAGATTATCCGCTCACTTCACTCCCATTGCAGGAAACTTTGATTTTGCCCATTTTGGTGGTCAATCATCTACACAAGGTAACCTTGACCTCAATATAAATCCAACTAGTCAAATGAATGATAGCTACCGGCCACAAATGGAACTCCCACTTGATATGTCATTCCACAGAATTATCCCCTGGTACACATTGGGCAAACGCCGAGATGATGCAAAGTCTCCAAGATACTGCGCATCTTCCCAACATGTAGTGCAACGGGGTGAGGGACATATAGATGAGGGCATGGGTGATCAGGGTGGCACAGATGATGACATGGGTGATCAGGGTGGCATAGATGAGGGTAGACGTGACAGGGTGACCAAGGAAGAAGACAATCCCGTGGCTTTATGAATGTGTTGGGAAATGCTGCCAAGAACTTAGGAACTATACGTCATGCATTACGGCCACGGAACATGTGAAACCAGCTAAAAGGCTTAGCCCTTCGCCATTTCAACCACCACCACCACCAGGGAAGGGGAAAGGTCGCAAAGGAGGTTGAGTGTGTAGTACTTTTATGTATGGACTTCCATTTGAAAAGCTCTTAATCTATTTCATTTATTTTAGTATGGTTGTTTGTGTTAAGTCCATTTCATGTTTTAATGTTTTTGAATTGTTAGATTAAGTCCATTTATTTTTTTTATTTTTTATTTTATTTTTGAGAGAGAATTGAAAGAAGTTCACAAAAACTTTAAATTAAAGAAAGAAAGGATATCTTATTGATGCATATCTTATTGATGGAGAACGAAAGAAAAGGACTACAATAACCTTAATACAAACTTTAAATTAACACAATAAAATAACACAATAACATCCATAAAACACAATAAACAAACACAATAGCATCAATTAAACAAAATAGAATGACAGAATGATATCCAATAACTAAAATAAATTGACACAATAGAATCCATGAAACACGATAAAATGACTTGACTATGAACTTGGGCCAGGAGTGTGTGGACAGCGGCTCCGACTGTGACCTTCACCTCGACAAAGAGCACAACGTCGAGGTCCACGCATATCACGCATATCCATCTCATTAAGGAATCGAGTACTCTTGGGGCGTCCTTTCGCTTTGCGCTTTGAAGCGGGGTTAGGACAAATCATGGACCTCTATATTGGGGCCATGTACTTTGGTGCCCCACAACACCAAACTGTCTCTTGTACACCTTGCAAACCTTTGCTATTCTGAAATATCATCAACATACCCTCGCCATTCAAAATTCCTACTATCAGCGGCAATCACGTGACGACAAGGAATTCGATCAATTGAAAATCACCACAATCACAATATCTGTGCTTCAAATCAACCCTGTATTCTTCCCTCCTGATTTGTTCTTTAACATGGAAAGACTCATTTTGCCTATCAAAGTTGGTGACTATCATGTTTCTGCTGCAGCTCTATTTTGCAGTCTTGTCGTTATAGCTTCTAGAACTCATGACCTGCACTTTTCCGTGCATATGCCTCCTCACCTTTCCTAGCAAACAACTCAGCCAATCGAAAATATGTTACTCTTATTAGTGCTGTGATTGGAAGATTGCGAGCCCCTTTAACACAGAATTCATACACTCCACAAGATTTGTGGTCATGTGTCCCCATCGATATCCACTGTCAAATGCCTACACCCACTTTCTCGTGGAATTTCATCAAGTCAATTCTGTATATTGGGAGCTACGTTCACGGATCCGCTCATAGTGATTATTGAATTCACTCTCACTCCTTGAATACCCTAGCGAACAATATTTTTAAAATTTTAATTTATGAAAATCACATCCACAGGCAATGGAATTAACAAACATAAGTGCAAGTAAAGTGTAAATTACCCATGCTCACGACAATCCTGTAGGTGGGGTGCCTTGAATCTCCTTAAGAAATTAGGCGATGTGCCTAATCCAGTACCTATGAAATGCTCTGGAGGTTCCAACTGACCATTACTCCTAGCTATTGCTGCTTTAATTGACTCATGGCGATTCAGAAATAACACCAATCCCGTCTTGGGTTACTACATATCTACGGAGATGGTCTAGAAAAACTGCCATGCATCTCAGCTCTCCCTCCACAATAGCAAATCCAATTGGCAAAATGTTCTTGTTGCCATCTTGTGCAACTTGCAATCAATAAAGTCCCTTATATTTCCCATACAAATGTGTCCCATCTCTGAATTAGTGGCTTGCAATGTCTAAATGCCCTAATGCATGGACCAAAGCTCCAAAACATCGGCGAAATAGTCGATAATTTGGCACCAGTCATCACCACGATATGCCTCTACAGCATCAAACCGAACAACTGGACCTGAACGCGCACACATGGCTCCACACCAATGCGGTAACTCCTCATACGAGCGTTCCCAATTGCCAAAAACTTTTTCAATAGCCTTTTGCTTTGCCGCCCATGCTTTTCGATAGGTTGTTGTGTACCCATACCGAGAAAAAACCTCAATAACAGTTTTAACTTTAAGAGATGGTAAGACTTACCATGGGCTCTATAAATTGTGCAATAGTGTCAGAATCCAACTTCCAGTGGTCCTCGAAATCCTCAAGGTAGTACAAGTGTGTGGCCCATTGTATTTCCTAATTTCCCAAAAGCCCTTATTTTTCCTCAAACTTGCTCTAAGAACCCATCCACAACCTCTATCATGCTGTGTGCATTTACAATAAAATGTTTTTGGTTCTGACTCCAACACTTTATAATCCACTCCTCTGAGTATGCTGCGCCTTAATTGCTTCTATAGTTGCCTCCCTATTCTGAATATCATCCCAACAAACGCGCCATTTACAATTGAATCACCTACAAAAAATAATTATGTAGTCAACTACAATTGAGCTTCTAAATAATCAATTAAAAAATTAACTAAATATAATCAACCAAAAAACTAATCAACTAAAAAAATTAACTAAACATAATCAACCACAAAAAATAATAAATCATCTAAATAATAATGAACTAAAATTACATAAAATTGTGCTTCTAATCAAGTAAAAATAATCAACTAAAAAATAAAAAAAAATCACTTACAAGAATCAACTAAAAAGATTAATCAACTAAAAATAATCAACTAAATAAAATAATGAACTTAAAGAATCAACTAAAAAATTAACTAAACATAATCAACCACAAAAAATAATAAATCATCTAAATAATAATGAACTAAAATTACATAAAATTGTGCTTCTAATCAAGTAAAAATAATCAACTAAAAAATAAAAAAATCAATTGCAAGAATTAACTAAAAAAATTAATCAACTAAAAATAATCAACTAAATAAAATAATGAACTAAAAGTACATAAAATTGTGCTTCTAATCAACTAAAAGCAATCAATTAAAAAAACTAACTAAATATAATCAACCAAAAAAAATAATAAATTAGCTATATAATAATGAACTAAAATTACATAAAATTGTGCTTATAATAAACTAAAAATAATCAACTAAAAAAATAAAGAACTAAAAGAATAAACTAAAAATGATCAACTAAAAAAATAGTTAACCAAAGGAACCAACCAAAAATGAACAACTAAAAAAAACAATTAACTGAAAATGATTAAAAAAATTAAATCAACTAAATAGTAATCAACTAAAATTATATAAGAATGTTCTTCTAATTAACTAAAGATGATCAATTAAAAAAATCAACTAAATATAATCAACTAAAATTATCTAATGATCAATTAAAAATAATCAACTAAAAATTATTGACTAAAAACAATCAACTAAAAAAATTAAAGGGTACATACCATATTTGCATACTCCGAAACTCTAATGTTTGCATAGCTTCTAAATCCAAAGCGCATGAAAGTTGGCTCATTATTCAAATGTTGTCCACCTACTCTATTTGACATCTCATCATTATCTACATCATTATCAACATCATCATCAACATCATCATCAGCAACATATTCATCACCACTTCCATAATCATCTTCATCATCCTCTTCCCCCATTGCTTCCAATTCTATGTCTTCATCTACAAATGTGATTGGCCCATATTCTACATTCCCAACAACAACTTCAAAATCAACATATAACTCAATAGCAGGAATGTCTAGTTGATACTGTTGATGTATCCTAAACATATGTTGAATATCGTTGTCATCTCGTATGCAACTTGATATTGCCTGAAATTGCCAAAAATCGAGATAGGACATCTATATCTTATTGCCACAACTGTTTTTGTAGTGTCACTATTTATCGATTGACATAAACCATTTTCTAACTCCAAATATGACAAAGTGTAGGGAATAAAAACTAATTGGCCTCTCACATATAAATGTGACGCCTTCATTAGTATTTGTAACAATCTCACCATCAAAATAAACTATTATATTTACTGGACTATTCATCCTTACTCTTTTTTGACACTTTATTTTTCGAAGAAGCTCACATCCTCCAAACCCTCTCTCCTGAAACTGAATACTAACATTACTTACTGAAACTAAACACTAACATTGCTCTGCATGGCCTGAGCGGACTTCAAGTATATATAGACCATAGAAAATAATTTAATAATGAAAACAATTTAATAATCAAATCAAAATTCCGCTGTGATTTAAAATTTTCGCTTTTCAGACAATGTCAGAATGATAGCTTTTCCGTGACAAAACTGTTATTTTTTTTTTTTAAGCTTAATCTGCCAAAGGCGGATGCATTTTTTTTTTTTTTATTTCTTCAATTAGTCAATCTGCCTCAGGCGGATTCTTATATTCTACCCATATTTATATTCTACCCTCAAAACTCCATATTACTGTAAATACCCCACTTAAATCTCATATTGAAAAAAAAGACCCGACAAACTGGTGGAACCATATAAAACTCCGCCTTGTCTGACGTGACTGAGTCAGTGCCGTAAGAAATGAGGATCTGGCCAGCTTAGAGTAAAAATGAAAGATTAATTCTTTTTAAATTATTTAATAAGATTCACGTAATTGATCTTTTATTTTTATATTTTATTAACTTTTTGACTTTAAAAAAGTGAAATCTAAGAAATGAAGCTTTGGAAAGAGCCCTTGCACAATGGTTACAAAGTTACAACACCTGAACACCAACTCTTAGTAGGACCCATGTTTTTTGAGCTGTCATTTTTTCGTTGGATGTGTGCAAAACTAACTAACGTGTTAGAATTGTGCTCAGGGAAGAAACTCCCCTACATAATTGAGTTCGAGGACTCTGCAATGATACACCCACATCCAAGACACAGAACAAAAAGCTTCCGAATTGCAAGCTAAGCTCCTCACGGAAAGGCCATATTATCAATAATGTCTAAGCAAAGGTATGGTACGCTATATTATCAATAACGCTTAATTTGCTTCTTCCATATTTCTTAGGAGGCGTTTGTTTCAGATTTAAAGAAAAAAATTATTATTAAGTTTAAATTTTGTATATAATTAAAAAATTTGAAAATTAATTTTTTTCAAAAGTTATTTTTTTTTTAGTTTCTATCAAAAGCTTAAAACTGATTTTTTTTTAATTTTGATTTTTTTAAAAAATTATCCTTATACAAAAAAAGTTTTTTTTTTGGTAAAAAAGTGATTTTGGGGTTCTAGAATCCCAAATAAACGCACTCTTACCTTGTCGATCTATATCTATTTTAGCAAATTATACTAACTTCCTTGAGGTTTATTAAAATACATCCCAACTCTATTTTTTTTTGTTCGGGTGACACTAATCCTCTTCTAAATACATTGTTTATTGTTTGATGGAGGAGTGATCGGTGTAATGATTTTAAATGAAGGAGGTTGACGTAATGATTTCACAAACTAGACGTCTTGAGCAAACATTACAAATAAAGGGGAAGCTTGTGTGCCTATTTCTCTGAGTGATCTCTCTCTCTGCTTATTGGTATGCATGATTTTTAGGTTGGAGGGTAAGGTGGCAATTGTGACCGGTGGAGCAAGTGGAATAGGAGCGGAGGCGCGAGGATATTCATGGAAAATGGGGCATTCGTAGTCATAGAGATGTTGAAGACGAATTAGGTCATAAGGTTGTGAGTTCCAATGGTATAGATAGGGTGAGTTACCATCACTGCGATGTTAGGGATGAGAAACAAGTTGAGCAACAGTTGCTTTTGCATTGGAGAAATATGGCAGCCTAGACATCATGTTCAACAATGCCTGGAATTCAGGCTCCTCATCTAACATACTTGATTATGATCTGAATGACTTTGACAACACCATGGATGTGAATCTTCGCGTGCGGTAGCATGCATCAAGCACGCTGCACGTGTCATGGTGGCTAGAAAGACACGTGGATCCATTATTTGTACTGCCAGTGTGGCCTGGTTAGTGGAGGTGCGGGACATGGTTATCTACATCCAAACACGGTCTTGTAGGCCTTATGCGCTCAGCATGTGGTGAGCTTGGAGCTTATGGGATTAGAGTCAATTCCATCTCACCCTATTATGTGGCCACACCTCTTACATGCAAAGCTTTGAATATGGAGCCAGGTGAAATTGAAACTGCTCTCAATGCTTCGACCAATTTGAAGGGAATAACATTGAAGGCTACACATGTTGCAGAAGTAGCTTTGTTTCTTGCTTCTGATGAATCGGCATATATTAGTGGACATGACTTGGTGGTAGATGGAGGTTTCTTGGCCGTCAATCGTGCTCTTGATACCTTCTTTAGATCTGATGATAAATAAAATACCTCGTCTAGAAAAAATTATGCTATTACCACAAACTTATCTAATAATGGTAAAATGGATGTCACATGAGACATTTACTTTTTGGATGTCAAAATAGTATTTTTCATCAAGAAATATGTTTTAAAAAGTAAAGAAGTGAAAGAAATTTATCTTGCTTTCCCATGTCGTAATTGCTCATAAGATATGTGTATCATCTATGGTCCTGTATTGATCATGGATTTCCTTGTAGGTTGTTGCGGCTCCTTTCTTTTTTCTTTTACTGTTTTGCAAAGTGTAAAATTAAGTTGAATAATATTGTGGTGGCTTCTTTGATGAAGCTCAAGAGAAAGCTTCATCAATGAAGCTCTAATGTGGCACTTAATGGACTCCACAAATAATGACTTGAAGAATGTATTGGAAAATTAAAAGCATGGTTAAAAACGGTGTAATTAAAATTAAGAAGATGAAGAATTTATGAAAAAAAAATGAAACAGTGACTTCAAGTTCTAAAATGTTTGGGAGTTCCACTAAAATTCCGAGTGTGATGAAATTCCAAGTCACAGTGTAAATTTGAATTAATACACAACAAGAATGTGCTTACTTGAAGCCATGGGAAATTGGTGAATTTTAAGCGTGGCAATGGGATAGAATTGCTTTTCATTCAACTCTTACATCCAATGAAGAGGTGGGGAAAAAAATAAAAATCCATTCCTGTACAATGGAGGTTGGACAATGGAAATAAAAGAAAGACCAAAGAAAACAACTTTGAAACAAAAAAGGATGACTATAAATGATTTGAATTTGCTAGCCGGAGGATTCCTATAAAAATTCCTTCATACCATTTCATGTTGAAATAAGGACAGACCATGGTATTTCATGCAATATTGGCATATGTGGTCGAAATGGGTGTCAAGCAAGAAAAGTAACATTATAAAACTATATCATATAGCATGACACATTTACGCTAAATTAGAATCAAAATTAAAGTCATAGTACAAAATTAAGTTACACAAGAAAAAGATAAACAACCTCTTCTAACTACATGGTCCTCCTTTCTCCAAATCAAGTCGGCAAGAAATAGCTCTGCACTTCTATTCACCTCTTCAAACCAAGCATGCAAGCACAATTGTCCCAAGATAAAAGGAATTAAAAATAGTAGCATGCCATGACAAACAAAGTTATGCACATAAGATTATATTAATAAAAAATTAATTTTCAAAATAAATAAATATCATGGAATAAATTTTACAACAATGAAGCCAAAATAGGCATTCTTGCGATTAGATGTTTACCTCAAATGAAAAGCTATGACTGAAGTAGATACTAATGGCATCCGTCCAGACACAAACCTATTGACATACTGTTCTTTTTCAATGTGACCTCGCAACCCTTATTCCAGTTGATCCAATCCCAAATATTTTACCTGGAAAATTTGACCAAGTAAGCTATGTCAACAAATACGTGTATCTATGTTCAAATAATTAGATAATTATCCTTTTTTTCTCCTAAGAAAAGTAACTAAGGAAATAATTAAACAATCCTCTCTACCTTACTTGCTATGCTATCAAATAGAAGTGGAAACAATTTCATAACAACTCGTCCTTGCCTTCTCCTATATCCCAATTATTACCATATATGAAACATTGGTCATTCCCTCTCTGTTCAAGCTTCAACCATAAAGCGATTTTCATCATTGAGTGTTATAATCATAATTTCATATTACAGTTCATATATCCTTTGAATCTAAGCTTCCCTCTCAAAAAATAAATAAATAAATAAATAAAATGTCAAGCACCATTGATGTGCCAGAATCATCAAGCAAAGTTGCAAAAGGAAAAGCACCTTTAATTGCTGCAACCCAAGATGGAAGAAAAGGGTAGCCATAAGTAATGGACTTCATTCTAAGGATAGGTGCCATAGCTGCTGCCACCATGGCAACTGCGGATCAAATTCTACCTTCCTTCACTTAGTTCCTTCAGTTTGAAGCTAGTTATGATAGCTTTTCTGCTTTCCAGTATGTGACTCTCAATGCTCTACCTTCTATTTGCTTGAAAAACTCACATATTTGCAAAAGAAATTTTTAAGTATTGTTAGAATAAGAAGAGAGTGGTGCTTTGTTTGATGAAAATAGAAAATAGTATAATAACTTAAAAAACTAAAGTATTGAGTTGTAAATGAAAACAGGATGTCACTTTTTTTTCCTGAAAATACTTAAGAATTTCTCTCTTTGATTATATTAATAGAAACATAATGAAAAGGCTCACAACTAGGAATCGGCAGCAGGATTCCAAGTTAAGTCCAAGAGAAAAAAGAAGACGATAGCTAGAAAGAGAGGAAAGAAAAAAATACCTCTAAATGAACACAGCAAAGTATTAAACTACAGTTAGCTCTAGCAATGAATAAGTAGTACCCTTTGGAAACTTCATCGACATTGGACACTTACAAGCATAACTAACTACCCCGGCAGATGCAATAGCTTGAGGTTATACGGAATCAAATCTTCTATTCCATTTCTCTGTCCTATTCCATGTTCCCTTAATAAAATCTTGGCATGTATGTGATGATGACATCACCCATGATTTTTCCAACCAAATTTTTTTAACTACTCATTTTTTGAATATATGACAAAACTTGATTGGACGGATATGAAGTGGGACAGAGAGTGGAGACAGGAGATTTGAATTGAGGTTCTACTAGATAACATAAATATATACTCAGCGCTTTACTCTCTACATCAGCTATGTTCAGAAGACTCCACAAAATACATAAATACTCTAGCAAGAGTGACTCAACACTTTACATATGTATGTGAATGCACATGTGTGTTTTTATGTTTTACAGTAGTTAATAGCTATACCTAATGCATGAATTATGTAGCTACAGCAGGACAGTCATTTCTTGCAAGATGCAACAAGGTTCTTAAATATCCATTGTTATTAGTTTGCCAATCCATGCATGTGGTCACAACGCTCTTCTTGGGAGATCAACATATGAACAACTCATTGCATATTCAACCCACTAGTTGATAATTGATACAATCACAACCAATCAATTTAAACATAACCCATAAAAATCATAACAATTACTCACATTAACATTTTTTAAAAAATATAATTATCATTTATAATTTTTAAAAGAGCTTGATTTTTATACATTGATTCCCCGTAAAACAATTTACACTTCATCCAATCAATTTTTCTGTTTGTATAATTTCTCTAGTAGTAAATATGAACTCAATCACTGACGTAGCAATGTATGATTGAATATCAATGTAGACAAATCATACTCTAACTCCAGCGTTGTAGTGACTTTTCTGCCGCCCTGCCAATTCAACCACCAGATATGAATAGAACACATGGTGCAGGTATGTGTATATCTTCAATCTGATATTCTGTTGACAAAGATCTCTTCATTTCTGGATGAGTATATTCTCAACAACATAAGAGGATGTCTAAGTAGGAGTATGGTTAATGAGGCATGTTTTTTATAGACTTTACGACTGCTAGCCACAAGAACTGTTATTCTAAAAGCATTGTGTATTCTATGTAAAGCTCTGATATTTGTGTGTTGGTGTTGTGAGTAAGCATAAGAATTTGAGTTTGTGAGCTTTTGGTGCTAAGGAGTATCTTTGTTTTGTGAGAGAATTAGTGATAGCCTCGAAGTGAGTTACTTACATATAGTGGAGGTATTTGCTTTTGGAGAACTTGAACAAAGTGCTGTAAAATTATGATGGCGATTAGTGAAAATCTCACTATTTAGTGAGTACTAGATGCAGATTTCGAATTTGAAAGTCGAACTAGTATAAAACCCATTGTGTTAAGTCTCTCTATCCCTCTCTATATACTACTTATTTAGGTTACTATTTTTATCTCAACAACTATAAAAAATTGAATCAGATTATCTCATAACTTTTTAGTAGACATTTATCAGTTCAATTTATATTACTTGAAATTTTTTAATCTCTCTACTTAGTGTTTAGTTTTTAAATAAAAGGAAAGAAAAAGACTTGATTCAAACCCCTCTTTCTCAAGTCCTTTGATACCATCAAATCCAACAATGACACCAAGCAACGAAAGCTCCTCTTTGAAATGATATTTGTCCTCACCATAGTAAGCTTGGTTGATGAAATTGTTATAATTGCGTGCTTCATAGTTGCATAGACTTAGTGTGCATTGATATTAGAAATGTCTATTCAAACAGGCACAAAGCTATCTAATCTCTAACTATAAGTTCATTTGTTGATTATTTGACTTGACATCTTGTTTAGATGCTTTAATTTCATGATAGTACTTTGGCTAGGATTGGGGAAACAAGGTCACACACCAATAATCATGTTTCCCCTTCCACTATCATGTTATCATTGCACCACATTTTTAGACTTATTTTTTCTTTCAATTGAACCTGTCATGGCTAATCATATATACTTCCCCTTCCATGATCATTATTGTTGTCAATGCACCACATTGATAGGCTCTTTTTTTTTTTTAAATCTCAAATGAATAGTGTTACAATGTCCTTAAATTTATTTAAAAGAAATAAATTTTAAAATAAAGTCAACAATTTTAATTCTGAAAAATGGAAAGCTTTAATTTCAGAACTAGTTTTTTTTTAAAAGATTTGAGTTCGAAAGTCTAATTATGATTAAGGAAGGGTAAAAATTTAATCCTCATTACCCTAATACATCGTATAAATACGTACACTTAGAGTTTATTATGTAAATTAACTTATAACTTGATAATATTTATTTTTCCCTTTTAAAAGTTACAAGTATATACAAATAAATAAATAAATAAATAAATAGATAAAAATTAAAAGAATAAAAGGAGAGAACAAAATTTAAAGGAAAATTAATTTCAAGCTTGATAGTTGTGGGTATCTCTGACCTGGTCCAATGGCTAAAAGGACTTGTAGAAAATAAGTATGTCCTGGATTGATTTTATTAAAAGCAAAATAAAAATTTCACTTTTGTAAAGGACTTAGGGTAGCATAAACTATACAATAAATCCTCATTCTTGAAGCTTGAGGATAACAAGTCACGCATCAATATCACAAGTTGTTGCATGGAATAAAAAATCTAAAATAATCAAACTCTCTTTTTTTAAAAAAAATCTAAATAGGCTATACTTAAAAAGTAATATGAAACAACCTATATACGAATAAGAATGCCCAAGTCCTCAAACTAAAACACTCAAATGGAATAAAATAAAAAAATAAAAAGACCTTACCGTAAATCAAACAAATGCAAGTAAAATAAAATCAAACAAAGGATTTGACCCAAAACAACAAAGCCCAGCTCCCAAATTTGTTTACTGAAACAAAAAATGAAATTAAGAAGAAACAAAGGCAGGCTAGCTATATGATGATGGCGGTCTTATGATGGTGGCTGAGACTTTTGTGGGCAGTGGTTGTGTGGCTGAGAATGTTAGATGGCTATAATGGTATGGAAGGTGAGGATGAAATGAAGGCTATGATGATAAGGCTATATGTTTGGTTCCTTTGGTGAGTAATGGTGATGATGACACTGTTGGTGAAAACAAAGGAAAATATATGTAGAGCTATGCACGTGCTTCTGACACTCCCTTTACCTTGTTAAACTCTTATGATCTCAAATGGAAACTCAGTGTTTCTAGCCTCTCTATTATCGTCTCTCACTCCTTCAGTTGCTATGCATCCTACTCTCCGGTACTGTCTTGCTCCTTTTTGTTCTTGATAGGAATGATTATTATATAGAGAAGAGTAGAGAGATTTGGGAGTCATGGGTTGAATCAGATAAGATTTTGATCTGATTTTATTTTTTATTAAGTCAATTAAGATTTTAATTTGATTCTGATTTTGATTTGATTTTTTTTGTCAGCTGAGATTAAATTTAAATTTAAACAAAAAATAAAAAATAAAAAAAGTAAATAAATAAATAAATAAATTGAAGACAAAAATATTGTGTTCACAAATAGTCACGACTCCATTTGATAAGATCAGCATTGATATTGATGCAGACATGCATGCTCTAGATTTGCATGTAGTTGGCTGACGTCTATAAAAAAAGAATGGCTTCACAAGTCAAATGGTTGTCAATTGGAGTTCTAAGGATAAAGAGCTGATGCAAATATGGTCCACTAGAGATAGACCAATCATATGGTGTTGAGTAACTTCTTATGCTTTATGTGTCATCATAGCTTTGATGATTATTATATGTAATGCTGGTGTTACTGTTAAAAATATGATTTATGCAGATGTAGTTGTGTGAGTTACTTTGTGAGCCTGTTGTTCAGTAATACTTGTCTTCATATCAGAGAGTTTGAGGCTTTCATGTTGCTACAATTTTTTTTTTAAAAAAAAAAAATGGTTAAGAGATGAAGCGATGTGATTTTGAAGGAGATGAGATGCTATTGGAACTAGCTAACAAAGCACTGTAGCATATGTCAATGAAGGAGACTTATGCTCGCTAATTTTATTAATTTGAAGTTTTTTTTTCTCGACGAGGTTATTTTATTCATGACAACATGAAAGGTCTATAGGTATTTACACATTGTAAAAAAGAAGTTTTACGGTTGAGACTTGAGAGACAAATGTCACATTTGCAAACTTTTTATAAAATAAAGTATATAAAAATTAAAGATCTCTACCTAAAACAGGATTAAGTTTAACTCTTTCATCACTCTTCAACCTCAATATTTCTTCAGCGAAAAAGGCCGCCTAGAGGCTACAATAGGCTGTTCAATAAACATCTCAATCATTGCAAATGAGTTTATTATGGTTGTAAAGATAGTTTCATTATAACTAAAGCCCTTTTTAGAATTTTAACAGTGATAAAACAGGTGGAATATTAAATTAAAATTCATTTCATTAATATTTAGTTTTAATGTGACGGATATTAAATACGACAAAATAAAAAATAATTAGAAAATATAAAGTTTAATATGCTATAAAATCAATTATTATACAGACATAATGAAAATTAAAAATATAAACTTTAATACGTTCAATACTTTAGGTAGGATTTTTTATTATGTAAGATTTGTCTTTATAATTTGATGTGTTATGAAATAAGGGAAAAAAAATTAACCATGGCATAGCACGGGCATACTACTAGTGAGCTACACAGAAATATATAGAGAGAGAAAGAGAGAGGAAGAGAGGCTACTAACATGCAAGAGTCACCGACATTGTTGCCGCATTGGTGGAATAACATGACAGCCTGCACCTTCAAGGGTAATCAATATATCAAAATCAAACTTTTTTAAAAATTATAAATGATAATTATATTTTTTTGAAATGTTAATGTGACTAGTATTTATGATTTTTATGGATTATGTTTTCCCACGTGGAAGCCTCGAGGACAACGAAGGAGGCATGCTTGATTTTTATTTTTATTTTTTTGGTTGATGAGACTTGAGAGGGTTAATGTTGGTGATTAAGAAATGGTTGTGGATTGCAAAGAGTGCTTGTTCATTTGTCTCTGTTTCTCTTTTGTGTGTGTGAAGAGTGAAGTGCGGCTTGCAGCGGCGAAAATGAGCAGAGGAGTGAAAAGAAAGGAGAAGGAGGACACGACGTCATATGAGTTAGTGGGCTGTGGTTTTATTTGTAGGCCCAATTTATCCTTTTTTATATAGGACTTGTAGCTTGTTGAGCTTGGGTTACCCTCAACCAAGAAAAAAGTGCTTGGGTTACCTAATTTGACCATAAAAAATAAAAAAGCATGGGTTACCTAAGAGTTCTGGCTCATGCCATGGCCCATGGACTTCAGGTGGTAAGAGAGTCAAATCTCCACCCCCTCTCAGACCAAAACAAAAAAAATTCTCCACTCCCTTTGACCAAGAAAATGGAAAAGTCTCCATTCCTCGGCAAAAACAAAAAATCTGAATCACCAAAAACAAAACAAAAAGTCTGTTATTTATAAATTGATCAAGTTGATATTTATAATTATAACCTTAATAAATTCCAGCATTATTATAACTTTATAAAAAAAATTTAAGTTTGCTTTGAATAAAGATGAGCGGAAAATTTTGTATATTTATATATGTTCCCATTGTTGTCCAGCTAGGATAAAGGTAGACTAGTATATAGGTTAGAGAATAAGATGATTTTTTCCTTGACATTAGAAGGGTATATATACTGATGATGTATTAATGAGGGGATGGTGATTGGCATGATTCAAGGGATTGATGGGGGCGTAAGTTTAGGGCATAATTGGAAGGGGATAATCAACACTTAAGTATTAGGGCAGTAAGGAGTTATAAAATTGGGCAATCAAGAACGAGGTTAACCATCCCAATTGATACACAAGCTCTCTAGCGTGAAGCTCTAGTGTGAGCGAAGAAGCTAAGAGGTCAATGAATGAGGCACCATCTTGGTGATATACAAGTCCTCCAGCCTAAGCTCGAGTGCGAGCAAAGAAGCTAAGAGGTCAACAAGTCAAGGCCGACATCCTGGCCAGTACAATTTCACCAAAATGTAATATAAATTGAATTGTTATTTACATAAAAATATGGATTTTTTTTAACTAGTAAAAATGCAGTGTTAAATATGATAATATATGCTTTTTTTTATCAAAAAAATTAGGTATCATTCAATCACTTAGGAGACCAACTACCCACAGAATAAACACTACAAGTTTAAGGACAACCCACAGTTAGCTAAAACTCATTAGCTAAACAAAAACTACTAATACATGTTAAGTGACACATAAACACTAATAACATAATAAGAGGGCATCCCATGGTCCAGTGTTGGCTGCAAGCTTTATCTAATGCATCAATTCATTAAGTGAAATGATGAACAAAGGTTGATCTGTTCTATGTGGTAATTCTTTGAGTTTTTTTCTTGTGATAATCTTCATTTGTAGAACTGGATTGATTCAAACTCTTTCCTTCTAATGTTAAAAATGTTGATACCATTATACAAAAATAAAAATAAATATAATGGATACCAACATCGAGAGAAAAAGAGAAAACAATTGTTATATATATATTCTCTATATGTGTACATAATTACAATGTTTATTTTTTATGTTCAGATAATATTCCACTTTAAATTGCAACAAACAGTTTTTCCATTTCATTTTTGGAAAAGATTTTACAAGGTTCCTCCTCAAAAAGTGAGCATTGAACGTTCACCTATATTCCTACACCGTTGATATTAAAATTGACTGTATTTCATGGTTGATTTTTTATTGAGTTACTTTATGACAGTTCATGTTATTTATCAACTGTAGGAATGTTGAAATGTAAATGTAAAAGCAAAACCGCACACCACTTCTTTGAGGCTTCACACTTCACACGTGGTTTTCGTTTCACGTCAACAAAAAAAGAAGAAGAAGAAAATGATTTGTAGACTTCAACATTTTTGTACTGAAAAATACATAGCTCGTGAAAAATCCACAAACAAGCTTCACACGTGGTCTGCGTTGGGCTTGATCCACATTATGAATAAACGATGGCAAAGTGTGACAATGAGCTTAAAAAATAAATATGATAGAATTAAATTTATCAATGATAATAAATATATGTAAAATTAAAAAAAAATAGACACCAAATTTCAACATAGAAATCCTTAAATATTGAAGAAAAAATTACAAGAAAAATTTTAAAAAATATTCTATTATATTTAGGATGATTACAAAATATCATTTCTATACTTTAACACCAAAAAGGTAAATATAATATTTCCCAATAAAAATCCTCTTATTCAAATAATATAATTTTGTAATATCAATGAGTAATAGAAATTATACTAAAAAATATTCCTAGTATACTTATTTACATACTATATTCTCTAAAATTTATTCACACTTTTTATTCTCTCTAGAATTAAAACATTCTTCATGTATTTCTTTTCACTCTATTCCTCTCCAACTCTAGCTGCGTTATCCGTACTAAATGGCAAAATCATCCTCTATCTATAAAGGGTTCATGCAGTGTGAACACAGTACAATTTTAGCACCGTGGGTGAGATTTTCTTCCGCCTCTACACGTCCTATTGCGTCTATATACCATGAGGAAATTACTTCACTCACGCAATAAACAAATTTCTTCATCCACCCAAATTTTACTGTTGGAATTTAGTGCCCTCTTTTATGACTTTTGGCCATTCTCGGTTGGAACCTCACAGTGATCTGCTCCTCCAACGCCTTTTTGCTCTGTGCTTGTTCCAATCGAAATTGGTTCTCTTCTTTCTTTTTCTAAATTATAATAATTTGAAAGGATAACTGAATTTATTTAATTTACTGTGTGGCAATTACATTTTCTTTAAGCTGCAAATGTTTTTGCACTATTTTTTGAGGGTGAAAAAAAACCTGTTTTCGTTATTTCCGGAACATAATCACATGAGTTTTGAACTCTGGTTGAATTGAGTGTTATAATTTCTTGATGACTCGTAATTTTGTTTGAGACAAAGATTTTAGCGTGTCTCCCACTTCTGAATTGGCCTGCCTGATTGTACTGTCTTTATGCAGAAACAAAGCATAGCAGCCACAACCTTCCCTTGTTGGAAGTACGTGGCTGGGTCAGATGTTTCAAGCCGTACCATAGAAATGAATGACGCTCGATAGAGTCGGTGCGCTCGGATACGATAGCAACTCTTAGCGGGACCCATTTCTTTTTTTTAGCTGTCATTTTTTGGTTGGATGTGTGCAAAATTAACGTGTTAGAATCGTGCTCAGGGAAGAAACTCTCCCCTATAATTGAGATCGAACCCACATCCAAGACGCAGAACAAAAAGCTTCCGAATTGTAAGCTAAGCTCCTCAAGAAAAGGCCATATTATCAATAATGTCTAAGCAAAGGTATCGCACGCTCCATTATCAATAATGCTTAATTTGCTTCTTCCATATTTCTTACCCTCCTCGATCTATATCGATTATCATATTGTATGCCTATGTCTCTTATTGATCTCATTACTTTGCTTGGGAACAATCTATTTTAACATTCAAAAAGTAATGTCTTTCTTGACAATCATTTTATATAATTGGATGCTTTTTAATTTAGTGGATGAAAGTTACAACTTATTAATAGTAGTAAAGTAAGTGTCATATGCAACACACTTTTTTTATGTCAAAATATCATTTTCCCTTTGTTTGGTATGCATGATTTTTAGGTTGGAGGGTAAGGTGGCAATTGTGACCGGGGGAGCAAGTGGAATAGGAGAAGAGGCAGTGAGGATATTCGTGGAAAACGGGGCATTCGTAGTCATAGGATGTTGAAGATGAATTGGGTCATAAGGTTGCGAGTTCCATTGGCTTAGATAAGGTGAGTTACCATCACTGCGATGTTAGGGACGAGAACAAGTTGAGCAAACAGTTGCTTTTGCATTGGAGAAATATGGTGGAAGCCTAGACGTCATGTTCAGCAATGCTGGAATTGCGGGCTCGTTATCTAGCATACTTGATTGGGATCTGAATGACTTTGACAACACCATGGATGTGAATCTTCGCGGTGCAGTAGCATGCATCAAGCATGCTGCACGTGTCATGGTGGCTAGAAAGACACGTGGCTCCATTATTTGTACTGCCAGTGTGGCTGCCTCGGTTAGTGGAGGTGCGGGACATGGTTATACTACATCCAACGCGGTCTTGTAGGCCTTATGTGCTCAGCATGTGGTGAGCTTGGAGCTTATGGGATTAGAGTCAATTCCATCTCACCCTATTATGTGGCCACACCTCTTACATGCAGAGCGTTGAATATGGAGCCAGGTGAAATTGAAACTGCTCTCAATGCTTCGACCAATTTGAAGGGAGTAACATTGAAGGCTACACATGTTGCAGAAGCGGCTTTGTTTCTTGCTTCTGATGAATCGGCATATATTAGTGGACACGACTTGGTGGTAGATGGAGGTTTCTTGGCCGTCAATCGCACTCTTGATACGTTCTTTACATCAAACGATAAATAAAAGACCTCGTCTAGAAAAAATATTTTAATGTCTAAAAAGTGAATGTTCTATTTAGCATTCATTCTTATTATCATTGAATGGGCTTGTTGAGTTGAGAGAGTAAGTATCATGTGCTCACCTAATAGTGATAAAGTGAATATTTCATAAGACATTCACTTTTTAGATGTCAAAATAGCATTTTTTATTAAAAAAAATATGTTTCAAAAAATAAAAAAGTGAAATAAATTTGTCTTGCTATCCCATGTATTAATTGCTCATAAGGTATTTGTGTCATCTATGATCTCTGTATTGATTATGCGGTTCCTCGTAGACCGTTGCCACTCCTTTTTTCTTTCTTTTTGTTTTTCTATTTTGCAAAATGTAAAATTAAGTTGAATAATATTGTGGTAGCTTCTTTGATGAAGCTCAAGAAAGAAGCTTTATTAATGAATCTCTGATGTGGAACTAATGAAGTGAAGACATGTACACTTAACGGACCCAAAATAATGACTTGAAGAATGTATTAGAAAATTAAAAACATGGTTAAAAATAGTGTAATTAAAATTAAGAAGATGAAGAATTTATGGAAAAAGAAATGAAACAATGACTTCAAGTTCTGAGGAATGTTTGGGACTTCCATTGAAATAATCTTTTCCTCTTTTGGTTTCACATGGGGAACCATAGTGTCATGAAATTTCGAGTCAACAGTGTAAATTTGAATTAATACATAACAAGAATCTGTTTAATTAAAGCCATGGAAAATTGGTGAATTTTAAGTGTGGCAACGAGATAGAATGGCTTTTCATTCAGCTCTTACAAAATCCAACAAAGAGGTGGGGGAAAAGTTAAAAATCCACTCCTGCCACCGTGCCTCGTCCAATATACAACGGAGGTTGCAAACTGGAAATAAAAGAACAAGCAAAGAAAAAAATTTTAAATAAAAAGACTATGAAATCATTTGAATTTGTTAGCCGGGGATTCCTCTAATAAGACTATGAAATATTCTGAGATTTTTAGGTTACTTACACTTCCTATGTATGGCTAGCTGAGATGTTTATTTCTTTATTTGTTATATCTACGTGTTTAGCATGCTAGTTTTTGTCAAGCTTTTACAAAAATGTGAAATAATGGAGTATGAAAGATCAAATAGGAAATAAAATTTTAGAGAGTTCTTGAATGCAAAGTAGGAGTACCTATGTGAATCTATGTTCTTAGAAGATGAATTATTTGGTACCGAGGAAACATGCAAGTCTCATGGGAAAACCGGTTAAAGTTTTACAGACTTTTTATAAATAGGGTTGTTTTTATAAACTAGTATTATATTTAGAGTTGTGTGAAATGTGTTTGAAGACTGATTCTATTTGTTTTGGATCTTGTCTTTCCCAACTATGGGGTTTTATGTCTTTATATTTTACTATCTCCTCTTGTATAGTTCGTTGTGGATTTTGTTCCTTTTCAATGAATATCTCTTTTAAAAAAGCAAGAAAAAGAAAAGAAAAGAAAGATGCATCGGGTAATTTTGTTTTAAGGGAGAGCTCAACTTTTTCTTACTTCCTTTAGTCTTGTTGCCGAAGCTGCAGCCTTCAGATAAGGCTTAACTCTAATTGAAGTTTGCAGAATATAGGATCTGAGCTCGCAGAGGTTGCCGTGATCGTTGATGATATTCGTAAGAGTTCTATATTATCCTCATAGTATATAGATATTTGTATTTCCTATCCTATATATCATTAGATGGAATATAAACCTATTTAACTAAAGTCCAAGTTACATCGAACAATAAATGGAATGTAAGTTACACAATTGGCCATTATAGTATAAATAATATTTTTCTGTTCCTAATCTCAACCATATGGTTTCCATGCTTGCGGGTTCGTGCGGTCCCACAGATGTTCAAACGAGGTGGCATATCATAGCAAAGTTAGCTCTGGAAAGGAAGCTTGAAGCTGATTGGTTGATTAGATTACCCAGATTCTGTCTCTCTTCTTTTGTTTTTTGGTCAATGGATTCTGTCCTTAGAGGGAGCCTAGTTGGGTTGGGTTTGCTCTTCTAGCAAGTCTGGCTTTTGTTACATGCGTTTGGTTGGGCTCTTTTTTTTTTATCTTGTTTGTAACCTTTGACCGAATAAAAAAAAAACCTTATACTTTGGCAGCATTTTACTATGATGATTGCAAGGACAGATCCATAAATGGTTCAAAGGAGGGGCAAAAAATGTTGAACCATAATTATATTATCAAATATTTTTTTAATATAATTAATATCATATCATACTTTGTACAATGTATAAAATTGATCAGTGATAAAATATATTTTGAAAGTCTAATTATAAATTATAAGTAAAAATATTTTACTAGGGTGCTCAAGAGTTTCAATTAAGTATTTCTTAAATTAATATTTTAGAAAGAACTAATAAAATTGGATCTAAGTATATCTAAATGATAAAAAAGGTGATAGGTCTTCTTTTTTTAAATATACTTTTCTTTTGGTATATCAAAATTTGAAGTTAATAAGGTTTGAATATACGATTTTCACGTATATTACCCAAACTCACAGAACTAATTCAATTATGATGACTTATTTAATTTTTTATTTTTTATACATGTAAGCTTAGATTTTTTTTTGTTAGTATATGTATATATAGATTAAAACATTAAGGAGAAGAGAGAAGGGCGTTTTCACACAAATAAAATAAAGAAAATATGATATTACATGTATCTCTCTATTTCAATTCGTTTACATATATGTCCTAATTTGTTTATAATGGAAGTCTACTAAAATCGACTCATGTGTAAAAAAAAAGTCGATTATACTCGACTTAATTTACCCAACACTGCAACTCTCTACATGTGTCAGATGCCCCTATAGTCGACTATAATCGACTTTGGTTCAGTGTTGTAGTCGATTATAATCGACTTTTCCTATATGCTGAAGTCGACAATAGTCGATTTTTAAATGTGTCAGTTAGTCGATTTTAGTCGACTTTTTCTCCATGCAAAAATCGACTTTAGTCGTTTGCTATAAAAGTGAACCGCGGAAGCAAGCTGAGCACTATCCTTTGAGCAAGCACAAATTGTTCCTTCCAGTATGTCTTCGTGCGTTCCTTACGAGAGCAAAAAATTAGAGTAGTGGGTGGATTTGAAGAAAGACGAGGTGGAAGGCAAGTTGATAAAGGGCGGACTTCAGTTTTAATTTCTCCATGGATTATCTATATCGTCTTAATTTTGTGGACCATATTCAGTGACAATACCATATTGGCAAGCTGACAATAGGTAATTTATTTACTTTTAAATTTTCACGTATTTTATAAATCTGATATGATATGTCAATAAATTTTGGGTTGTCTATTTAGAAAGATTTATATACATTAATTTAATTTTTATTATGCATTTATTTTTTATTATAATATATTTTTAGATTTATTATAGTTTTGTAATTAGGTAGCTATGTTAGTTGATTTGTGAAAAGTAAGTGAAGTTTCTTTAATTTTATATTTTATTTGATTTCAGTGCATTTTTATAGAATGGTGTAATTTTAATTTTAGTCTTTGTTAAATTTATTTTGTGAGTATTTAAATAATAAATTGTAATAGATAATATAGTCTTAGAGCTTAGCGAACAATTTTTTATAATTGGCAAAATTTAATAAATTTAATTTTAGTTTAAATCTTTGTAAAAATTGGGATTTAGTTTTAGTCTTTGTAAAGAAACTCTAGGATATTGGGTATTTAGTTTTAGTCTTTGTTAATCTTAGTTTTAATCTTAGTTTATAACTTTAATAAATTTAATTTTAGTTTAAATCTCTGTAACCTTAATAAATTGGTATTTAGTTTTAGTCTTTGTAAAGAACTCTAGGATATTGGGTATTTAGTTTTAGTCTTTGTTAATTTTACTTTTAATCTTAGTTTATAACTTTAATAAATTTAATTTTAGTTTAAATCTCTGTAACCTTAATAAATTGGTATTTAGTTTTAATCTTTGTAAAGAAACTCTAGGATATTGGGACTTTAGTTTTAGTCTTTGTTAATTTTAGTTTTAATCTTAGTTTATAACTTTAATAAATTTAATTTTAGTTTAAATCTCTTAACCTTAATAAATTGGTATTTAGTTTTAATCTTTGTAAAGAAACTCTAGGATATTGGGACTTTAGTTTTAGTCTTTGTTAATCTTAGTTTATAACTTTAATAAATTTAATTTTAGTTTTTGTTAAGTAATATTTTAGTGTGAATTATATTTTTATATTTAGTTTGTAGGATGTAACAATGTCTTATATATATATATATATATATATATATATATTTTATGATATAGGATACTGGATTCTAAAAGCTAGGCGCTATAATATGATGGCTGCACAGATTGGAGGATGGAACCTTTTCTCAGGCTGGGTTTTGGTATGTTGCGAGCTAGTAGCATTTGATTATGATAGGGCGCTCATTAGTGCACTTGTGGAGCGTTGGAGACTTGAGTCACATACTTTCCATTTTCCATATGGAGAATGTACGATAACATTGGAGGACGTTGTGTTTCAATTGGGCCTATGTGTTGATGGGCTTCCTGTGAGTGGCTGCATAGGAGCATGGGAGAAATTTTATAATCAGGATATATGGGCTTTGTGTGCAGACTTACTTGGAGCAGTTGACGAGAAAGACATAAAAGGATTCTCCATAAATCTGCATTGGTTCACAAATACATTTCAACATTGCCACATAATGCGATGAGCAGATGATTATTCGATACACCAGAGCGTACATAATGGTTCTATTTGGTGGGGTTTTGTTCCAGATAAATCAGGATTTAGGGTGCATTTGAAGTGGCTCCCTCTTCTCAGATTTTAATGGGACTCAAACTTTAGTTGGGGTTGGAGTTCTAGGATCCCTTTATCGTGAGTTGTGTCGTGCGGTGAAATACAATGTCACCGAGATTGCAGGCTGTTTACCTCTTTCCAATCTTGGGCATGGTATAGAATACCTCAATTGGCCCCTAGACAACACCATCCACTCACTTTTCCACTAGCATTGAGGTACATATTTATATGAATATTTTAGATTTGTTAATTATTTGTATATGGCCAAATTGTAATAAGGAAAACCAATTATGTACATTTCAGGTGGAGACGTTTCAGGTATTCGACAAGTGCAGACACAAATAAGCTACTACGATATAGGCAGACCATTGATTCAATTGGCATTCCTGGGGTAAGTTACATATAATGAATGTGTTATTAACTCTTCAATTAAGTTGTTTTAGTTGTGAGTCTAACATTTCTTATTCAATATTTCAGTTAGATGGACGCCTTCCAGATGCACTGAGGTTAGGGATGTTACACCTCCTTTTGTTTATGAGGAGGCTGATGTTTGGGCATCTGTGACTACACTTATACACTTTGCTGATTGAATGGCACGCTGCCGACGTGTGGTTCGACAGTTTGGTGGAGGGCAGCACATCCGACCGTCCCGATAAACATTGATCGGTTGCACGCCAAGGATGGTCGAGGGATCTACATATATGGTGGCTGAGTATCATGTCACATGGCATCAAGCATGGGAGGCACGTAGGGAGCGGCAATATTCTCTATTGATGATGATAGGCCATCTGTCGAATACTTCCAGTGGTACTTGTCAGTGGCTAATAGATTTTTGTCGCTGGATGGAGCCCAGGATCCAGAGCTTAGAGACTTGCCAGATGGTGTACCAGACCAGGCCCCACCACCACCAGATCTTACACCCGCTGACGTCCCAGTCGACGATCTTTTATGCGTCGTGTGCGTGCCGGTACGCGTGCTAGCGGACGCCAGGACCTAGATGATGAAGGTAGGCTAGATGACGATGATGGTCATCATGCCAATGTACAGCCCAAGCCCCGTCACGCCCTCGCCCCCACCCTCGGCCCAAGCCCAAGCCCAAGCCCCAGCAGAGGGTAGGCATAAGCCCCAGCCGGATCCGAGCCACCACCCTGAGTCTCAGTCATTCCGTGTGTACCGCCGACACCTACATACCCCAGCCGCGGTTCATGTCGAACCCTACCACCAGTTCATGTCAGGCCCAGCCACCAGTTCATGGGGGGCCCAGCTGGCGGCGGTCATCATGGCTGGCCCCTCCAACAGCATTACATGGTTGATCCTCTCAGCGGTACATGACTAGCGCATCCAGCCCCAGTTCATGGCGGGCCCGGCCGCAGTTCATGACCCGAGCCGAGTTCATGGCCTCAGTCATCAATTCATTTCAGATTCTTTTGTTCACCCCGGGCGCATCGTTCGTGAGAGGTTGGCCCAAGGTGACATAGCACGACATATATCTTTCACCAGTTCATGTCAACTTCTGACGTGATGGCATTCTTGCAGTCATCCGGTCCAGGGAGATTGTCTGCTTCAGCCAGGATCATTACTATCGACCATCAGTGAGCATATCCTAACTCCCTCTCATCAAGGCTCTCGTCAGGAGGGGGCAGGCTGTGGATGAAGACGATGATCAGGAAGGGATAGGGGGAGGAGGACGAGGCCGGAGGGGGATGAGGATCAGGAGGAGGAAGACGAGCGGAAGATGACAGGATGATGACCATGAGCGGAGCAGAGGAGCAGCTACATCGTAGGCCTGGACAGATTATATATCGCCGTTGTGTCACAGGGAGTCACATTGCTGGCCCAGACGCAATAGGCGTGGCTGGTAGTGCTTATGATGGTTATGTAATTTAGATTTCTATTATATATATAAGATTTTTAATGATTATATAGTGGTTATGTACTATGGACTTTTATATTATGTACTTGGCATTAGTGCTAATCATGTTGTGGTTATGTACTATGGACTTTTATATTATGTGGTTATGTACTATGGACTTTTATATTATGTACTTGGCATTAGTGCTAATTATGTTGTGGTTATGTACTATGGACTTTTATATTATGTACTTGACATTAGTGCTAATTATGTTGTGATTGTGTACTATGGACTTTTATATTTTATGCACTTGAGCTTATCATGGTTGCATGTGTCCCACAAATAGACAAGAAGTAAACAACATATATTAATTACAAAAGATTTCCATAAACATACATTCACTGTTACATCTTAACAGATTTACGGTAGCAAATATACCATTACAAATTGAACCTAACAATAATACTCTGAGTACAACACATATAATGAGCAATAGCAGCAAACTAACTTAAAAAAACCAATAAGTTCACAGTGAATCAGTTACGCTGGCTAGAAGATGGAGCGTGTGGGCATGTCCCTGGTGTGACCCGTACCTCTACACAATCCACAACGTTTTCCCTGGCTCGGATCAGGCTCATCCATTTCATTGTGAATCCTTGTGGAAACTGGACGGCCCTCAAGAGTTCGCTTAAGTGCAGGATTTGGGCGTATAGGAAGCCCAGTGTATGGCGGCCACATTTCTTCCTTAGCAATTGCAGAAAATTCTGCTTTGTACACGTTGAACACCGACTCCATGGTGTAAACTTCATGAACAAAAGAAGTCCACTCTCGTAAAGCATCAGAACACGGCGAGTGCATGACGGCATGGATAGTGCAATTTTTGGAATTCCCCAGTCACACCATTGCTATGTTAAATGCACTCTAAATTCTCGTTGACCCGACTTCCTATGTCATCTCGTTCAAACACCAAATAATCTAAAGCCTCCTGGTCACTCGAGTGGTACTCATGATGCCAAGGTGTCGCCTGTCTCCTCAATTGCATTCAACAGGGTCTCTGAATATCTCCGACCACTTGCAAGTTGCGTTTTGCCTCTGTGCCCTTTGAACGAACAACTCAATAAGGCGATAATATGTTGACTTTACTATGGCTGTAATGGGGAGATTGCGAGTGCCTTTCATGACAGCATTCATACACTCTGATAAATTTGTTGTCATATGCCCAAAGCGACGGCCCTCATCAGCATAGTGAGCCCACTTATCGCGTGGTATGTTGCTAGTCCATGCACACATCGCGGGATCCACATGGCTCAATGCCCTAAACCAGGCAGAAAATTATGCTTAGTCTTTGCATATGCGCATTCATTAGCAATCGCTTCGCATCCTTGTTCTTGAACTTTCAGCAAAATTTGACGCAATGTGTCGTGCACAGTATGCATGATAAGCTGAAGGATGCCATCCACTCCCTTCGCTTCTAAAGCTACTTTGATAGCATGATGCCTATCAGATATGACAAGAATGCCCTCTTGTGGTGTCACATACTGAAGATTTCTCAAGAAAAAGACCATCCTTCTTTTGTCTCTCCTCTACCACGGCAAATGCAACCGGCAAAATATTTGAGTTGCCATCTTGGGCAATTGCCATCAACAGTGTTCCAGCATACTTGCCATCCAGGTGCGTTCCATCAATCGAAATAAGCCTTTTGCAATATTTGAATGCCTCTATACATGGTGGATAGGTCAGAAAAGTCGGTGGAACATATAGCAACCCTGATCTATAACATCACCAACATAGTATGGTCCAGTTTGCATCTGGACAATAGTACCTGGCATGTAAGACTTTAGGCCACCCAACCATCTAGGGAGCTCATTATAGGATTCTTCCAAGTCACCATAAATCATAGCAATAGCTTTCTGCTTTGCCAACCATACCTTTCTATACGTTGTCTTGAACCTCAACTCTGACTCTCTGATGCTTGAAGAGATTTGATGGCGATCGTTGGATCTGCTTGAACAAGGGGGAATATGTGGGCACAGATAATATGATAATCCATCTGAGCATGCTGGTTCATAGACTCTGGAAATACACATGTGTGCGGTCCCGTGAGCTTTCGCACCTCCCACAACTGCAATTTTTGCGAAGAGTGACACGTATACTCCAATTAAGTCAATGCCAAACTTCACACACTTGCAATGAAATTTTATGTGGTCAGACTCATAAACTTTATATTGAACACCTCTTCGAATGCTGTAATGTTTAACAGCAAACAAAACTTCATCTTTGTTGCGAAACACTTGGCCGAGTGCCAAATCATTCTCCCCTCCAATGCTCGAACTTGAACCAGACCCACCACTAACATCAGACCGCATTGCATCTAAATCCACTGCGAAGTAATGACTAGGATGCTGTCGAGATTGAGATTGGGATTGAGAATGGGACATTAGATGCTCACCCAAGTTCTGCACATGAAACAACTGATCTTCTTCATCATAGTTTGCCGCATGATCTGGGTCCTCCTCTTCATCATCATTTTGATCATCCTATGCTCACAATAAAATCAAAATCCCAACGGACTAGCTTCTCTATTGGCTGTGATTTAGAGGTAATGGCTCTTCATTCTGTCTTCAAAACTTGGAGAAGCTACCTCATCATATGAGTTGTGTACGTCATGGCGGGATACTTCAACGATGGGGCTACATTAGATGCAGGAAGTGATGGATCAAAGAACAAACCTCAGAGCTGAAAGGACCACCTTGGAGTTCGACAAATAGCTATATTGTGCGAGCTTCAGCAAATGAGTTAAAATAACTGAACATGTGATTAATATGCTCGTCTTTCGAATTCGCCACCTTCTATATCGGATTCCATTTGGTCCAATATCAACGGCATTCTATAGAAGATTTTTGATACTTGCATGTTGCTTCCCTCGTACTCTTCCAATATTAGGCTCTGCAATTGTAGCATACTAATTGGTGGGACAACCAACCAAGCTTGATTATCACTACAAAACGTCTCTCCCTCAACTGTGTTTATTATCTCACCATTATAATGTATAAGAACATGAACATAACTCTCTGCCATTTCTCTATGAAAAGCATTCAATTTGAAAATTTTTGTAGTGGCAAAGACGATCAGAAGCTCTGTATTTATAAGGGAGGTAGAGATAAAATCGATTTCAAAAGTCGATTATACTCGACTTCAAAACGTGTAACGTGTTAGATTATTAAAGTCGATTATAATAGACTTCCATGCATATAGAAGTCGATTATAATAGACTTTAGAAGTCTATTATAATCGACTTCTATGTATGACGAGGCGGGGCCAATCCAGGTCTATGGAAGTCGATTTTAATTGACTTCTGTGTGCTTGTTTATGCAATTTGAGTGGAAATCGACTAAAATCGACTTCTATTTAATAAAATTAGGACATATATGTAAACAACTTTTGTTTGGGAGAGTCATGTAATAACCCTTATTAATCAATTTATTCATGTAAAAAACAAGAGGAGGGTCCCTGCCCCCTTCCCCTCCCTGGATGGTTCTTTCTTTGTGACTTTCATTTGTTGTGGGCTACTGGTCTAGTACTATAGTTTTCTCATTGTGTGTTCAAGAAATGTCATGATTCTTAACCAAAAAAGAAATGTCACGATTTGCTATAACTGGAAAAAAAAATGTCATGGTTTGCTCTAACCATGTCTTTGACACACGTGTTCCTTTTGGTAGCGTTTGATTTGGAAAATAGGACACAAAATACAGGAATAATAGAGAAACATGTTTGGAAGGGGAGACAAGAACAGGGACAGAAAATTTATCTCAGAAGAAGAAAATACGAAATTTCTATACCTTCAGAAAGTAGGGACAATGAGGAATACAACAGAAATTTAATATTTTTTTTCTTCTAATAATACTCCTATACATAATTATTATTTATGTCTTCATTCCACTGTTGGTATATTTACTTTGTCCTTATATTTCTCTCTTCTGTCAAACACTACCTTTATGACCAAAAGAAAAAAAAAAAAAGAAGAAAAGGCACGTGTTCCCTTCACCTTTTAACTGATAAATTTACGGATTAGTAGTGAGAATAATATTTGATATACACCTTGTTATATAATAATATTATAACAACACTCATCATATTATTTTGTTTTATAGTACATCAATACACATTTTAACTAAAAGATAAAATAATATTATGAATAGTGTTATAATATTATTATACAATTTTATTGTACATGTAACAATACTCGTATTCCCAATGTAAAGCCACCAACACCCAGGCGTAGCAACATTGGCATAGATTTCTGATTATTGTTTGTTTCACTTTAGAACAAGGCGTCCATTCGTTTCCCTTAGTTTCTTTTCACTTCAAAACAAATAAATAACAAACAAACTATAAACAATCACAAGCCCCCCGCGATTTTTTTTTCCTTGTTGCTTCAATTATAAACAAAGCAAAGGGCCTTATGCTAAAAACTTTTTCCGTAGATGACAACAATGGTGATTAATAAAAATACTGAATATTAAGTTGAAAGTCAAAACTTAAACTGATATAAACAAACACCAAAATAACCATCACAATCTAATTATAGAACATAAGAAAGAACTGTATCATCACCAAGCCACTAAAACCGGGAACTGCAAACAGCTGTGGCAAAGAAACTATAGACGATAAAATATCTATCTTAAAGAACAAACCAAAAACAAACAATCTTAAAAATCGCATTGTCACAAACTTGGATGCATTTTCATCCTATTGTGCCCAAAGAAAGCACACTATGTCTGTGAAACTGAAATTAAACATGATTACCCAATGTTCTGGCCAACAGCAGTGATGGAGTTAATTTTTTCTTGGGTTTATCTAAGTAGTGCCCTAATTCAAAAAAGGAAACATTTTCAAAGCATTATATTCATCACAAAGTTTTAAAACTTAACATTTTTAGTAATCTTAACCGGTGCCCTTAGGTTAAAGCCCTTTTTCTTTTCGTGTTTTAGTTAAAAGAATTGAAAAGTAAGAGATCATGCCAAAGGGCATGTGGTTCTGCAGCTGCAAAGGAACATAAGCAGCATTGCATTTGAGGAAAGTTCAGACCTTGGTAAATAATGTAACAGAAGCAATGGCAGAAGGGTGTTGCCATAATAACTGAAAAACATTTTTATGATGCAACACTTCTATGCTGACAGTATATTAAAGGAAATGACAATGATTTTCAAGACTTATAGCAGTTTGAAAATTGACATCAAGCTTAACAAACTAGATGTTTCCCAGATCTTGAAATTATTTAAATAAAAGAGACAAATACCAAATGTATTATGCAGTGTTCAGAGGAGAGACCTGCTACCATTGGTAACTTTCCAAAATTAGTTGTTCTCTACTCATAGAGTATCACAAGTATAATAAAAATGAAAAAGAGAGTCATCAAATTACTAAAAAATTAATCTCTAATGTAGTTAAGGTAATTCTGAGTTTATCATGTTCAAAAATAAAACTCCAGCAGTTGCTCTCCTTAATTTTTGATAAATGTATCTACTTTGTTTGCCAATAATTGTGCTTAAGATGTACCAAACAAAAGGAGATGGTCCAAATGACACCCTAATAGAAAACTTAACTCTTCAATGGAATCAAGATAGTGATGAATCCCACCCTTAGACTGATTTTGGGGGAAAGTAAGTTACTCTCCTGACTCCATCAACCAATTATGCCTTTACATGTAAGCAGCTAGTTTGGGCTGTGCAACATTCTTATACAATTTCTGCACTGACACAAAATGCAATACCATGAGATAACATATAAGGAACATATACATTTCAATCCATCAACCCTTAACCTTATCTAACTTGCCCGGACTAGCGGATCCTCCACCTTGAAAGGCTCACCATATAATACACATCTACTATTATTTCCTACAGCAGGAACAACCATTTCTTGCAACAAGGTTCTTAGATATACACTTCTTATTAGTTTGCCAATCCATGCGTGTGGTCACAGCCCAGTGAAATTGGTACTAAATGTCAAAGTCAGACCAACAAAAGCGTATTTGTCAAGTCTTGGAGTTTTGTTCTTCAACAAGATCAAATCGGAAGCCATGAGATGGAACAAAAGAATAAGCACAGACATGAAAAGGACTCGAGGCGAACAGAAAAAATAAAGAATATTGTAAAGGGCATGCAACTGAAGAAGACTCATCACAGGGTGGAGCGCATTTCCATTGTAATCAGTGTTGTTAATCAAAACATAAGCTTAGGTGCAATTGGTGTTGCTACTATCCTTATCCTTGGCTCCTACTGCTGCATGAGGCTGTTTAGCAGCTTCTTCTTCTAGAAGCTTCTCAGAAGAATTATTCCTCCCTTTTACCACCCAAAATCAAAACCCTTTTCCTTCTTCTTCTTCTTCTTCTTCTTCTTCTTCCACATCATCGCTGTTGGATGGTGATTCTGATTCTAATTCTTTGGTGTTTATGGCGGCGCGAGAAGTGAGATAATGGTCCTCGCAAAAGCTCTGGTTGTGTATCCGCCAGTGGCGGCACTGCCACCAATTGCTGTCGTATCGACAGCACTGGAGTTTGTCCGGCAGTTCCAATGCGACGGGGGCTCTGCATTTCCCGTTTGATGTCATCGGTGGTCGGAGCTGTGATTGATTATGTTATGGTAATCTATTCTGTTCTGTGGGCGGTGGGCCTCTTAGAGAGCAATCAAATAAATGACATTATTTTGTAAGAAAAATCAAAGGATTAAATTTCAATCAGATAAAAAAATAACACAAAATTATATACATAATATCGAACTATGTGTACAAATATATTTAAAACTATATTTTTTTTTTGTAAGCCATGAGATGCAAAAACATAAGGCATCCACCACTTAAGCAATAACTAATTCTCTCGAGTTGTAAAGTTCCCAAACATAAATATTGCCTCTGATGTAAGATGATATACCTCAAATCAAATTAATTCGATTTAAATATGGGTAATTTTGAATTTGTCAGTTTTTGGGAAAATGAAAATTGGTGGATGCAGTTTAAAGATTTCTCCATATTACAAGAAAGCCAAGCCAAGCCAAGCCAAACCCATGAAATTTTAAACATACTTCGAAATTCGAATGACAACCAATTCGTGGCTGGACCAATTTGGTAAAATAAATACATTGAAGAGAACATCAAGACGACCACAAATCCACTATACAATAAGTAATGGCTTTTCATTCAACTCCTACAAAATTCAACAAGCGAAGGAAATTCATACCATGAAGAGGTGAGAACAAAAAGTTAATTTAATCCATTCTTGCCTCGTCCAATATACAGTGGAGGTTGGAAAATGGAAATAAAAGAACAACCAAAGAAAAAGAAAACAAAAAGGAAGTGTATAAACTCATTTGAATTTGTTAGATGGAGGATGCCTATAAAATTTCCTTCATACCATTTCACTCTGATGGAAGGAAGATCATGGTATCTCAAGCCATATTGTTGGCACTTGTGGTTTACAAGAAGAAAATTGCATGCACATATAGTTGAGACTTAAGGCCTCCACATAGTTTTCTGCGCACATAAGATACCCTCCTTGTCCTGAGCAAAAGTCATTCTGATTTCCCACTGCATACTTCTCAGTATTTCCTCCAATGGATTTAGAATCTCAACTTTGTCACGTATGATGGTCCAACCTCCAGGCCTCAAGATACGGTCCATCTCAACAACAATGGATACAGTTTGCTTGCACCTGAAAAAACCAAAAAACAAAAGTGTAAAGCTTGAGCAAGGTTTAAAGCTTATATTAAATGGAATATGGGAGTAATCAGTGAGGGAATAAGCTTCAGCTTAGTTGCACAAGTATAGGTCCAAAGACCGCATAGTATATGATATGATATGACATGATATGCAAATACAACAACCTTATGATGGAATAAGATAGGAGTGTGACATATTGACAATATACATTAAATAAACGATTATAATTATTATTACAATACGAGACTTATGTGTTCTCCTTCTCCACTTTGGCAAGGGCAAATATTTATAAAGTTATGTGATCATTTTGAGAAAGACAAGATGGTGAAAATGAGATTATATTAAAAAAAAAAGTGGTTAATAAAGACAAAACTTTAATTTCTTATATTTCTATCTTAGAACTTTTTAAGGAACAACTTTGAAGACAGTGGATATGCCGAAAAAAATTATAGGGGATATGCCAAAAATCTGAATGCTGAAGCATTACATGAGTATCCATATCTAAGTCATTAATTTAATAATTTTGGAGTATTTGTGCAGTGTAGATGACACTCCAACAGTAATATATAATTCAAACTTCACTATGAACAAGAAGATCACAACTAACAGTTACTTATGTCATGGTAGAACTTCTAGAGAACTATATACTATGTAAATGCAAGGAATTGCTCACTAATACCTGTTTTTGAGCCGTGAGAATAAATGATCAGCATGCAAAAGGTCATATGTTCTTGGGTAAGTTCCAAATGACTCACACCAATCATGATAAACACCAACAAGCCCACGTTCAAAAATGATGGGAAGCGTGTCTGGTGCATTAAAGGGTACTACATTCATCACCCAGACCTTCTGTTGAGACTGAGAGAGCGCTGCAGCAAATCTGCATTTTTGCATGAGAATTATAACTACCCATGTTTTTGCATACGCTGGAATCCATGCAATAAGCAGGAAGAAAATGAGCATTAAATATGTATGAAAGAAAAATGCAGCTCACTTATTGATGCAATGAGCTTATCCATCATGTCTACAAGCTCTAAGACTTTGAAATCAAGTAGAAAAAATCAAGCTGTTTGGCAGCCATACCCTCCATAGATGGCTTTCATGTCCATCACATTACGGATATTAGACCAGTTAATGCCCATTCCATTGAGGTAGGACCTGTTAAAAATAGCATTCCAGTGGTTGGTGTCTGCAACCACTTTCTCTTTATTCACCCAATCAGGATAAGATTCGAGCCTCTTGGGCCATTCCTCAGGCCACTCTGCCCCATGTTGTTCGATCCCAATTGGAATGGTGTGCAAACAAGTCTTCATTGGAACATACCTATTCAAAGAATATCGAAAAATTACCAAATGATTAGCATGCTTAAGCTGACTAGAAACAAGTCCTACCAACGTAATGAACTCAAGCTGCTAAATTCAGAAAACAAACAGGTTGAAACCACAAGAACACTGACAAAATATAGCACATATGAATAGTTTCCTGAACGTAATTATTCCAGGCACTTCAATCTTAATCTTTTCTTTTCTGTTCATTTGGTTTGGAAGCTCAATGATCATTTCCAACCATACAGTACATAGTTAAAAAAGTGATATCCAATTCTAATCAAAGGATGCACTACCATGCAAATGAGTGATTACATGTCCTTGCCAGATTAAATAAGTTCCTCTTACTAAAAGGAACAAAGAACTTCGAACAATGAAGGCATACATGATTTTACACACAAGTATCAAAATCTTAACCGGGCACATAATGAAGAAAGCCAAGTCATACTACTGGAAGATCAATCTTGCAGAATAATGTTACAGCAACATACCAGGCTGCATCAGGTTTTTCATTCTCTTTGCAAAGTGGTGGAATTTTCTTCCTCCTCAATTCGTATATATCATTTCCTTCCGGCTTTTGATATATTTCAACTCCAACTTCACCAACATCATCACTTTTATGTGCCAGAACATTCCAACAAATAGATGCTGTCAACGTCGTCATAGCTGGAATACATAAGATGTGCTAGTGTCAGTTATATGGCATTGCAATTGTCATGTAACAATGCAGAGCAAGGTTCATGTCTCCGGCAAGCATTGCCCGTAATGTATTTCAATATTTTCCGCTAAAAGGCAATGACCATCTGATCTCCTAATGTTAAGTCAAAAAGCCAAAAGGTATGAATCACACTGCATACAATGTGCAGTAGCAGCAAGGATCATAACCCCCAGATGCTAATGATCAATATGTTATGACTTAGTAAGGAATGAAAATAAGGAAAGGAAGAAATGAATACACAGCACATAAATACAGTACATAAAATGAAAGATGGGAAAAATAATGAATCACAAGAAACAGAGTTCCTTTATTTCATGCATGAGTGAACTTTTGATTCAAAAGTGAGACTAACCTTCTTCTCCTTCAATGCTGTCGTGTTTAGTTGACATAATAAAGTATCCACCGGGTCTTAGAATCCGATTCATCTCCAATAGAAGCTTACCCCCTGAAATGGGGAGAAAATCTAGCTATTATTATAACAAAATAAGTATAATTTGGATAAGAAAACTTTTTTTTAAAGAAAACAAAAAAGAAATAGAAGGAAAGCAAAGACGGGGAAAACCATTGGAATGCCAAGGTATGCTGCAACCCCCACAATGAATAGCATCAAAAACTTGACTTGGAAAAGGAAGCCTCCTTCTACCAAAAGGGCTAACTACTGCAGGAAAACCACGCTCAAGTGCCACCTGAGCCAAGTCCACTAGGTCACCCTTTAAGCCCAGTGACAAAGTTAAAACCTCTTTATCAAGAAGCATGGCCGCAAAGCTTGAATCTGAACATCCAATGTCCAGGACCATACGAATATTTTTTCCCCACTCAATGTCTGGTACCATCTATATGACATTCAGAACGAATTTCAAAATTGTTCCTTAGATGACAACAATGGTGATTAATGAAAATATTTAATGATAAGTAGAAATTCATGACTTAAGCTGATATAAACAAACATCAGCATCAACATCACAATCCAATTACAGAATATATGAAAGAACTGTGTCGTCACCATGCCAATAAAACCAGGGACTGCGAACAGTTGTGACAAAGAAAACTATAAATGATAAAATCTTAATATTACAGAACAAAGAAAAAACAGACAATCTTAGAAATTGCATTGTCACAGACTTGGTGCATTTTCATCCTATTGTGCCCACTGCCCAAAGAAAGTACACTATGTTTGTGAAACTGAAATTAAACAAGATTACCCAATGTGCTGGCCAACAGTGATAAATGGAGTTATTTTTCCTTTTCATGTTTCAGTTAAAAAATTTGCAAAGATATCTTGGCAATAGGGATGTGGTTCTGCAATTACAAAGGGACATAAGCAGCATTGCATTTGAGGAAAGTTCAGACCTTAGTAAATAATGTACCAAAGGCAATGGCAGAAGGGTGTTGCCATAATAGTAGAATAACATTTTTATGATGCACCGTTTCTATGACACTGTATTAAAAGAAATGACAATGATTTTCAAGACACAAAGCAGTTTGAAAATAGACATCAAGCTTACCAGATGACAATGATTCTCAAGACATTTAGCAGTTTGAAAATAGACATTAAGCTTACCAAACTAGATGTTTCCTAGATCTTGAAATTATCTAACTAAAAGAAACAAATACCAAATGTACTACGCAGTGTTCAGAGGAGAGACCTGATATCATTGGTAACTTCCAATAATTTGTTGTCCTCTACTTAGAGTACCACAAATATAATGAAAAATGAAAAGAAAAAGAAGTCATCGAAATACTAAAAAATTAGTCTCTAATGTAGTTAAGGTAATTTTGAGTTTATCACGTTCAGAAATATAACTCCAGCAGTTGTTCTCCTTAAGCTTTGATAAATGTATCAATTTTGTTTGCCAATAATTATGCTTAAGATGCACCAAACACAAGAAGATGGTCCAAAAGACACCCTAATACAAACTTACCTCTTCAATGGACTCAAGATAATGTTGAATTCCACCCTTGAACTCAGACTGGTTTTGGGGGAAAGTTAAATACTCTCCAGACTCCATCAACCAGCTATGCCTTTTCATGTAAACAGCTAGTTTGGGTGTGCAACATTCTTATACAATATCTGCACTGACACAAAATGTAATACCATGAGAAAACACGTTTCAATCCATCAACCCTGAACCTTATCTAACTTTTTCATATACCTTCGATTTGCTCTCAGGCCAAGGCACTGGATACCCATATCCTCCATGAGGAAGAGGAACCAGACACATCACCGTGCCCTTGGGCAACTCCTCTCCGTATGCCGGTAACTCTGAACCCTTCCACCACCAACTTCAATATCAATACAAGGAATGTAGTTATGCTTGCTCCTAGTGCTACACAATTTCCACTTGTAGCTAGCATTTGGATCAAACAATGGCCCTTTCACCTTTCCCTTGCTTGGTTTTTGTTCCTCCACATCTGCACCTCCATCTTCCAACACCTCAGAATCCTGATCCACAGATTCAGCTAAACCACCATTGCCACCACCATCAACATCCACATCCCCACCATCATCACCATCCAACCGTTCTTCTTTAACTTCCAACTCTTCTTCTTCACCCTCCTCTTTTTCTTCCTTTTCCTCTGATTGATCATTACCCATAGACCCTTGATCTGTTTTCTTTTTATCATCCTTATGCTCCCTTTTCTTCTCATGTGGCGCCACTCTTTTGTTGTGTTCTGGGTGTGTAGCTAATCCATTAGCCTTCTTCTCATTCTTCTCCTGCACACTATGAGATTCATGCTTCTCCTTGTTTGGCACCACATCAAAATCATGCTTTTTTTCTGGTCTGGTGTTCTTCTTGGGTGGCAGTCGTGTTCGAACCCCAGAAGAGGAGACAGGCTCTGCAATGTCCTCAAAGCTTTCCCTCTGTGTGGTGATAGAGGAAGAGGAGGAGGAGAACACACCCCAAACAAAGATGAAGCAGAGACCCAACATGGTCACAGCCGTCATCTTCGCCCATAACCCATACGGGCGTTTCGCTTGCCGAGCCAACCTTGCTATGGCCATCACTCCCCCTTAATCTTCTCTAAACCATCAGCATCCAAACTCCACTAGACTTCAACCAATCTGACTCGAGCCGAATTGGCCCAATACAATCGTTTAACCTCTCACTCTCTCTTAATTTTGCCTAAATCAAAATCCACTGAACTCCAATCAATCTGAATTGTGCCAGATTGGCCCAATACGACAGTAAAACCTCTCACTCACTCTTAATTTTATCTAAATAAAATCCACTGAACTCCGACTGATCTGACTCGAGCCAAATCGGCCTATTATGCAAGGTAAACGCTAGAAATAGAATTCAGTAACCAATACCAGCTATTTGAACTAGCTTTTGCATACAAATCAGCATCCAATACACCAAATAAATAAATGTTGAGAATAATAACAACACTTGTACTGAAATGGATTCAAATTCTGAGATAGTTAAATTACTAAACTCACTCCAACTAATCTGAGATCAGCGCCACCATATGCAGAGAACTGAACTAATAGCAATTGAAGTGAAAAGGAATCGAATCTGAGAGGTTTCTGGTGATTAAGTGAAGATAAGGTGTTGCCGTGTTGTTGGGTTGATACAGGAGAGATGTCTATTTCGAGGTGACGAAAGAGGACAGCAAAATAAATAAATGGAAAATACTCACATAGAAAAAGGAGTGTGAATGATTGGTGGAAGAAAAGAAAAACAATTAATAAGAGAAAATAAAAAATAAAAAAAGAAGGAGACAAATGGACGGGTTTTTGAAAAGATAGAGTTGTTGTTTCGTTTCGATCGGTTTGAGGTTGATTGAAGATGGAACGCGGGCAGGAAAGAGAGAGAGAGAGAGAGGAATACGGTAGTCAGCGTTTTCCACTGGAAGTAAGAAGGGAAAGAAAGCAGCTGCTTCTGTACAACGTGAAATGAGAATGTCCATGGACCCAAGTCCCAACTAATAAATAACTAATAAGTCTTTTACTCTACTCTACGTTTTAGATTTTTTCCTTTTTTTTTTTTACATTAATAATTTTTTTTTCTTTTGAAATTATTTAATATTTAGAATTTATTAAATTCCTCAGTTAATTTAACTCATAGGGGCTTCCTAGAAGGAGGCCCGAAATAAGTAAAATGAGTAAATCTTAATGGGCTTCAATCTATACTACGACCCAAGTCTTCAAAGGTAAGAGAAGAGTAGACCATGTTCTTCTCTCTGTCTATATATATATATATATATATATATATATGTCACCAAGCTAGATTTCAATCACTAAGCCCAAATTAAATTCGGAAAGAAGATACAACAAACCAACATGCTTTGTTTCTACTCCTTATTTCCTGCTGGTTACCATTTTCTCAGCGGTGACCCTTCTTTATCCATCAAATGCTCAACTGAGTTCAAGCTTCTACTCCAGCACATGCGCCAATGTGTCATCCATTGTGAGCAGTGTTGTTCAGCAGGCTTTGCAAAATGATTCTCGCATTGGCGCAAGCCTAACTCTCCTTCGTTTCTGTTGCGGGGGGTTACCTAAGAGGGTGAGTCAAGACGAACGTAGGGTTAGTAAATGGAGATTGTCAAAGCAATTTCAGCACCAGAGGGATCCTTGGAAGGACTTTGATGCTAAGTTAAAAAGTCTAAAGTGTACTTAGTGGAATGAAATAGTATATTGTACTTTTTTAGAAAAGTATTTCACCTATTTATATCTTAAGATCATGATTTATTGGTAGTGAGCTATTAGTAATAACCATTTTTCCGAGTCAAGTTTCAAAATGTTCTAGAAGATATAGGAATCTTTGGCCAAGGTCGGAATTGCACTCGCCCGTCTTCATGATTTCTCTCCACGTTCCGTTCTCTCTGACCTCATGTAAGGTTTAGCTTCAGCTTAGCTAGAAGCCGAGAAACAATTTCCATGATTGCTTCGTTAATTTAAGTATAATAACTAGATACTACAAACAAATGTTCAAGCTAGAATCCTTGCTTATGTAAAGTGATCTAGTACTTAAATTTTTATTGATTGGGGTCTCATTAATTATATTAGAGGACTAATTAATGAATTTTAATTTCTTCTTCTTTGTGTTTCAGGGATGTGATGGATCCGTTCTGTTAGACCAGGGTGGCAACGTAACACTGAGCGAGAAGAGTGCAACTCCAAACAATAATTCCGCTCGAGGCTTTGATGTGGCTGACAAAATCAACATAGCTGTTGAAAATTCATGCCCTGGTGTTGTGTCTTGTGCTGATATTATTGCCCTTGCTGCTGAAGCTTCTTTGTCTTTGGTAACTCGCTGTATAGCTAGTTATTTAACGATTAATATTCTCCTTTTTTTCTTCTTCACGAGTTTCTTCTTGCAGAATAATATTTGATACCAAAAAAGGTTGCAGTGGCATTCTTATTAAGTGAGCATATTAATTAATTATATATAAAAGGAACATAAACAAGAGAAATATCTTGATAGTTCACATAAAAGGATAAAAAAAAAGAGGTTATACAATATAAATAAATATTCTTAAAAATATATATAATATTATATATATAACGCATATAGTATATGTACTTAAGAAAATATAAATCATATATAGGATGAAAAATAGTACACAACGTACCTATAATATTATGTAATATAAAATTAACATATATGTGTGTGTGTGACTATTGACTTAAAGTCTTGAGCTTACTCATGAAGCTAAGTTATGCTTGCATTATAAATAGGGTGTTGCTGCTCTTAATCTCCATCACAAAAATACATAAGAAAAGTTTGAGCAAGAGTGATGTGAAATTGTCATAGTAAAGGGAGCAAGGAAAGATGGAAGAGAGAGAGAGAGAGAGAGAGAGAGAATTAGTAGAATGTTTCTAAAATATTTTAATTTCTACAATAATTTTAACGGTAGGAATGAATCTATTCTTAAATAGAAAATCATGATTACATCTAGTTATTATTAGCTATTTTCTGTTTTATTTATTTATCTTAAAATCATTCTATTTTACTTTACATTTTTTAAATTCATGATGCCCATTATTTACTTTAAGTCACTATATTATTCCTCTACATTAAGGTTACTCAATTATCTATTGCAATCACTTTATTTTATTGTTCTTTAATATTCATGTTCTTTATTATTAATTATTTCAAGTTATTTCTATAATAATGATATATATTATTTTGAGTTGTCAATATTTATAGTAATTTCTATTAAGGGGCCTATATTAAAGGTAAAGTATAAAACTAAATATTAAAAGTAAATAAAGATAATTAATTATACATGGATTTAGATTACTTAGTTAATTATAGCATGAAAGGTTACACCTTGACTCATAGAGAATATTATGGCTTTATGATGGCAAAGAGCAATCAATGGACTGTATATAATGAGAAGTTTAAAATGAAATTAATTAGAAATAAACTTAATTTTGGTCCCTTTAGAAATTAATATTTAGATTGACAGCTCTATACTTTGAGAAATTGTTAAGACATTACTTTATTCATCTTTAATTTGTCAAGTTTATACTATTTAAATTCTTATGCAACTTTTTTAAAGTTATGCTCTAATTTATATTTCATGCATTTTATTCTGTTTAATCATTAATTGCTTAAGTTTATATTCTACTTAATATGATTCAAGTCTAATATTCATTTCATATGCCTTTATCTAAAGTTCTAATTATTTATTGAGTTTATGCATTTTATATTTATTATGAATTTATGCATTTCTATGTGAAACATTATATAACAATAAAAGAATAATGAATAAAAAGACATGTAAAATATTTGTCCCTAAGGAGAAGGCAGAGGGACAAGGATGTAACGTCCTTTTTATGATATTGCCTTGGTTAGTGCACGTAAAAGTCTGGTTTTATCTTCACAATGTTAAAGAGTAACATCAGAATGGAACTTCCTTAAGAGAATGTTTTTTACTATATATGAGATAAACATACCAAGAAAAGTGAAAGATTAAAGTAAGGAAATTAAAATCATAACAAGACTTGCACATCCTCTACTAATGAGATAATGAATTATGTTCCTATAAAAATATGTAACTATGTGTATTTTCTCTATAGATGTAGCTAGAACCACCAAAATTCAGAAAATTTTAGAACTGTTTATTTCCTATTGAGAATTATTATATATAATTATCATCACTATTTTCTAGTGATTTCAGATTAGTCAGTAAACCTAGGGGAAGATAGAATCTTCCAATAGCTGTGGACTTATGGACTCGTGATTTGGGGTTTTTATCATAAGTTTAGAATATTTGGTTTGCCGAATAAGTACTTTTAAGCGGTGTTTTAAAACTCGAGGGCGGGGTTTGGCCGTGACGTGGCCAGGTGACGGTCAGAGTAGTCTGGCAGTGGAGACGCATCCGACCGGTGACAATCAATTTAACTCGCTGATTTTTTGGAAAAACGATAACAGGTGAGTCGGGTTCCATGGTTCAACCATCTCAAAAAAAATCTTTAAGTTGCCTAACTGTGCCTCGCTCCTGCCGGCGCCTTAGTCTCCTCCTGCGAGGAGATCAACCGGGTGCCATGCTGCTACCGTCACTAAGAGGACCTATGCCATGCCACTGGAGAGAGAGAGAGCGAGAGCTGAGTTGAGGAAGAATAGAAGAAGACGAGAATGGGGGGGTTTACGTCTCTGTGGTGCTACCAGTGACTATGTGAAAGAGAGAGACTATAGGATTAGGTCACTTTTGACCTTTTCTTTGTTCACTCCTTTTTCTTTTGGTTTTGGTCATTTACGTTGGTGCTCTGCCATCGTTTGTGAATAATGGGCTGAAGCCCATGAGCCATTATTGTTTAACAACATTGCACATGGATCACAAAGGGAAATGAATGGTTTTTCTTCAATCGTGGGGATTTTGAAAAAAATAATAAAATATGTCTTTATTTTAAAAGTACACATTTTATAATTTAATTTCAATAATTGTTAATCGCATGGATGTTATATATATTTATACAAGCACACATTTTTTAAAAATACACTAAATTGTTGATTACTTATGTTATTTTATTCTATATATGAATTTAAATATATTTATTTAATTATATCCGTTTAAAGGTTCGACCAAGTGACCCATTGAACCAGTGACCCATTGACCCGGTCCTTTAACCGAGTCGATCAGAGCCGAGTTTTAAAACTATGCTTTTAAGTACTCATGCTAAAATACTTCGAGTGTATTGTAGGGAATGTTATAATTCCTTGTGCATATTTATGCCATATGTCATAATATGAATGGGGTGTTACACTTAATATTTATTTTTATTACCAATTATAGTTTCATATAAAATTTATAATTTTGAACTTAACTAATACTTGTTTCAAGTTTTCTAAAAACAATTACTACCGAAACTTATTTTCTAATTTTTATATAGCCACTAAATATTACAGGTATTCACAATTAGTGATTTTAGTTGTATTTTTTTAATTAATTTGCTTATGAGAAAAATATGAAAAATCATGTATTGCTAATTGTGACTTTTAATTATATTATAATAACGAGTTGTTGGTCCAAGTGAAAGAAGCTCGGATCCTTTAAATATGAGATCTGGAGTTCAAACCCAGGATTCATGCATATAGAAAAATATTGTTAGGAGCGGGCCACTGGGTCTAGTTATACATTGGGAGATTAGTCTTTCACTTGCCATGATAAGAGGATACACTAAAAAACAAAAATAAATAAATAAATAAACATATTACTGACATATTATTACGAAAAATTAATAAAAACAAAGATAATCTAGACTAAGGAACAACAAGCGAAAAACTAATGCTAGCATTTTTCTTTCTTGTCTTCATTCATTACAAATGATTAAATTTATAATGCTATAAAGTATTCTAAAACCTTCTCAAACTCTGACATCTAACCCTAAACTATAGAATATTCCTATCAAATATTCTTTTTATCCTCAATAACTCATATCCTAATTCTCTACCATAACATTATCATCCCTTTAACATCAACCTTGTCCTTAAGGTCTTTAGAATAAAAACAAAACAACTAGCCTAAAAATTATAAATCCTAAACGACTACCATTATTATGTTTTTTCTTCTTATTTTTTTTTAACGACAAGCACACGAAAATAAAAATTCCACCAAGATCCCACAAAATATTCATTTAGGTTCATAAAGGGCACACCATTAATAATTCATCTCTAACTTACTGCATAAATCTAGTTACGATATTAAATTTTCAAATCTATACTTGAAATCTATAAACATATACAGGGGTGTTTCTAATTCTGCAATACATAATTTAAAAATAGATGCATGACTCAAATCCTACCTGCATATCTCCTGGATTACTCTAATACTAACATGAACCTAAATTAAGTCTTACTTCAAAATAAGGTTCACCACTGGAGAACAACTGCGTTTCCTGGATTATGATGAAACGGTACCTGTACCTAAACTATGAGAGGAAGGGAAAGGGTGAGGCAATAGACTCAATGAGTGGATTCTTACCCATTACCCACATGGAAGGGACAACCAAGAAAATACATAATGGAATAATACAAACAACATAGAAATACAAATAATTACATAATAATAATATTTTCATGCTAGTCATTCGAACCCTCATCTAAATTGAGTGATAAAGTTCCAACTTTAAGAAAATCTATTGAAAACTAAATTCATAATCCATAAGCATTCTCTTATAGGTTGTCCTTTTAAGGACGTATCTTGTGGTGTATCTGAATCATAATTAACGCACTCTAAACATGATGAATATATATATATATACACAAACACACATAAGAATAATAATAGCTGCCTATAAATAACTTTGTTCTTTATAGGCACCTCACTAGGTCCAAACTTTCTGGTCTCTAAAAGCCTGCCTCCATGGCTGTTTAAGAGGATTGCCTCCATGGTTGCTTAGTATACTACCTCCTTGAGGTAAGTGTACCAGGTTAACTACTTTCTAAACATGAATCGTATAAAACTTAACTGAAAAGGGACAAAATCAACAATCCTGAAATTCCATATTTCTTAGTTTTCTGAAAACTCTTAATATCCTGAGAGCTCTGGATTCACATAACTCTATTAATAGCTGTTTAGGAATGATGAATATACATATATACATAAGAATGATAATAGCTGCCTATAAATAACTTTGTTCTTTATAGGCACCTCACTAGGTCTCAAACTTCTCCGGTCTCTAAAAAGCCTGCCTCCATGGCTTTAAGAGGGTTGCCTCCATGGCTGCTTGGTATATTGCCTCCTTGAGGTAGGTGTACCAAGGTTAACTACTTTCTAAACATGAATCGTATAAAACTTAACTGAAAAGGGATAAAATCAACAATCCTGAAATTCCATATTTCTTAGTTTCCTGAAAACTCTTAATATCCTAGAGCTCTGGATTCACATAACTTTGATAGTCTAGTCTTAGCGTCACTGTGGCTATGAAATCATGTCCAAGGGATTACCCATTTGTAGACATTGTGATTTCAAGGCCCACAGAATATGTAGCCATCAACTGCTATGAATCATAGGAAGATTCGTATTCTAAAATCTTTTTGACTAAATTACTAAATCATCTCTCAGGCTAAATTTCTAAATTATCTTTTAGGCTAACATATATTTCCAAAACTAGGAAACTCAAATATCATACTTTAGAACCAACAGGATTCAAAATCATGAAAACTCTGAAATAATCATAGCATGTGTATTCAAACACTAAATCATATATTTTCTAATAAGTCTTTTAGAATTGAGCACATAAAACATTTCCATATCATACAATGTACTAATCATGGTCCCATAGTTTTTTAAAACACATTTTTATGCTATATTCAAAATCGTTATCTTTGCCATAACTTGAAAAATCATATATTCATCTCTAATTTTTCATATTCAATAATCGTCATGTAAGAAACATACTTTCATATTGATGAAACTAAGACTATGAGATCAAACTCACTCACCTGGAAGAGAGGAAGAAAGACGTCAACACCGACAGGACTCATGGCGAGAATAGCACCATATATGCCATTACAACCATGAAACACTAGATTAAACTCTAATATTTTCTAGTTAGCTCTAGATCAACTCTAACAATATTGGGGAGCACAGTCACTTAACAACAATGGAGAACAACAATAACCCAAACCCTAGAACATGGAAGAGAGGAAGAAGATAACAAAAACTAACAAAACCCTTATCTTTAGTCTTGGAAGGAGAATAATTGATGATAGATTGGGAGAGGAAGAGAAAAAGTGTGTAGGAGGAAGGGTAGCCCAAGTTTGGGGTTTTAAAGGGATGTTAGAGCCCTTTAAGTGAAATTGCGTCGTTTCAAAGCTCCTGACATCCAAGGCCCTTGTTGAGCGAGTAAAACTTGCTAGCGAGTCTGTAGAATTCTATAGCAGCTACACCAAAACTGCATCCTTGGCCTTTCATGCATTCCAGGTCCTGACAACACGAGTAGGTCTCAAGGACCCTAAGGTCGTACTAGCTTGACCACGGACACTTGTACACCAGGTATTACAATAACACTGATCTCCCACTTTAAAATTTGAATTTGGAATTTAAAATTTTAAAATTTTAACTTAAAAAATATACATATACTTGTTTGATTTAATTTATTCTTGTTAATATGCTTAGAAAAATTATAATTCAGATATTATTAAAATTTAAATATTTAAACTATTTCCCATTACTCTATTGCAAATTTTTATTACTGTTAATTACTATTGATAAGGGAATCACATATTGATCAGATTACGAAAATTAGTATTAATTCTTGTATCAATTTATAATCAGGCCTTATATCAAATTAGATCGGATTATAGAAATTAGTATCTATTTATAATAACCTCAGCTTGTAAATTTTATAATCAGCATCTTTTGCTACCTTAACTAATTATAAATTAAGTTTCCATTTATAATTAGTACATAGTAAATCAAAATATAATAAATCAGCATCACAAATTAAATTAGTATTAATATTGGCATTAAAATCTGGAATATTTATTTAATTTCATTCAAAAATAAAAAAAATTCAAAACAAGATCTAAGTAACATAATTGAGTAGTGTGTCAATTTTAATTTTGTTTCAATAAAAAAATAAATAGATAGGTTATCATATTTATTATTGCTTAAATGATAACAGATATGTTTAATAATAATGATAATCTTCAATAATATTTTAATGATATAATAATTACAGTTTTGATTTTTTTAAATGATTAATAATTGAACTAAATTTATGAAAATAGTGGATGATGTACTAATAATAAGGGAAAAAAGAGTACATGAGTATCATTATTTAACAAAACTCATAGCTTAGGTAAACTAAAATAATACCAAAAGAAAACAAGTATTCACGTAGCATCATAATAACTTCTAAATGAAAAGTCCTCCAAAAGGCATATTGAAAATAATACAGAGATGCAAATAATAGACAAAACTTAACAATTCAGCTTGGTATCAATAATTTCCTCTACTATTTAGATTCCATAGATGTAAAAACGCTAGTCTTTAAGGATGTGTTACATTACAAATTCTTCAATATTATTCATGCTATTAAGAAAGCACTTGGGCAGACTAATGATTTGGAATGTTCTCTCGAAGCACATTATGCAAGAAAACAACATTATCCTAATACTCATACAAAGATCGATCCATGCAAAGGTGACTTGCTTAGGATTTTGGGGATCTCCCAAGAGTTTGATATTGCCGTTATTAGTAGGTACTTTAGGAGCAATTATTTCCCAAGGCAATAGTTATGATGCCTTTATCCCTTTTTTTTCAATTACATAAAAAAATGAAAAATAAAAATTGACAGAAAAATGAAATTACACTATGCATAAATAAGCACATAATAGTTCAATTTCAAAAATAGTATAAACACATGACAAAAAAAAATACCATAAACCATGCAACCCATAGAAATATAATATAAAAAAATAAATTAACAAAACAATTGAGAATAAAACCAAAAGCAAATAATTATAAAATAGTTCACATAGAAAATTTAATGAACTGGCATATCAAGACAATAATAAATAGCAAATAATCATGTTGTTGCTACCCTCGTACTGAGTTGAGTCTTTCTTTGTTTCTTATAATTGAAAAAACAAACCAAAAAAATTGAAACTATGAGAGCAACATGTTACGAGGAAAAACGATCTTGATCAATTTATATGAGAAAGTTTGAAATTTTACTCGAATATTGATGCTTAATTTGGATCAAGATTATTGGCTTTTGGTATTGAATAATATAAATTTATGATTGATATAATTGATATTTTTTAATTAATAACTATTATAATTGATATCTCATAATCAATTATGATTTACATGATTGATATATATTTATTGCAATGTAATTTTACTATTAAATGCTCATAATCTTTGTGAACACCATATTTTTGTCTTCAACTTATTTATTTATTTATTTTTGTTCGTTTGAATTTAAATTTAATCTCTAATAAAAAAAAATCAAAATCAGAATCAAATCAAAATCTTAACTGACTCAACAAAAATAAAATCAGATCAAAATCTTAACTGACTAAACCTCACTGACTCAAAATCTCTCTAATCTAATCTCTATATAATAATGACGCATTGTAACAAAAAGGAGAAAAAGGGGCGACATAATTCTTCAACTCTCCACCATCATTCATCAGCCATTGTCATCATCCTTCATTATCACTACCACAACGACCCATCACCACTAAAATTACATCTTCAATCATTAAACCCATCGTCACTGCCCTTATCACATACCCACACAATCACCTTGCCGCTGACCAAAACACTATCACAACCCAGACTTTTCATCACCACCCTCTATCCCATAGGGATATCCTGAGACAACTGATACAAAGAAACAGGGAAAAAAAGGAAGAGAAGGAACGAACCAATTGACTGGAAGGATCTTGAGAAGAGCTTATCATAGGTATCATTCATTCATCACCCCAGCAGCCATTGAAAGGTCTCCATCGAGAAGCCACTTGAACTTGCTAATTCCTATAACTAACAGTATGACACCGTCAATTTCCTTTTCCAATTCAATGTTGTTTTAATGGGTTTTAGCATATATCTTATTTTCATTTTTTTTCTTTCTTTTCATGTCCGTGGATGACCTTTTTGTTCTTTTATTTTTTTTTTTTAGATTTAGTTTGGCTTTAATTTACTTTAAGTTTTCTTTTACGTTAATTGTTCCAGTATTTTCAAATTCTGGTAAGCTTCTTTGCTTTGGTCAAAATCACAAGGGATTGAGTACTTAATTGAAGAATAGGGTATTTCTTTTATGTGACTAATTTTATTTTTTTAGGATCCCTTTTTGGTGGATGGGAAAGAGATAAATAATTTTTTTTAGATCCATGTAACAACTTGTGGTGTTGATGTATGATTTATCATCCTCAAATTTCACAAGAGTGTAAGGATTTATTGTATAGCCAATGCTATCCTGTATCCTATGCAAAAGTGGGATTTTTTATTATCTTATTTCTTTAATAAAATCAATCGAACACACACTTATTTTCTACAAGAACGACGTGGCTTTGAATTCCTCATTGCAGGAGAATACGTCCGTAGCCAACAACTATCAAGCCAAAATTAATTTTCCTTTAAATTTTGTTCTTATTTCATTTTATTTCATTATATTGTATTTTCTTTATTTTTGTATATAATTTTAATTATAATTTTTGGGAAAAATAAATATTATTAAAGTTATAAATTAATTTGCATAATGAACTCTAGGGTAACCGTATTTATATGGATGTATTAGGGGTGTAGTGTAATTAAGTTTTCACCCTTCCCTAATCATAATTAGACTCCGGATCCAAATTTTTTAAAAGACCAATTTTGCCAAATCAAATGGTTTTCCAATTTTTGCCAGAATTAAAATTGGTGGCGACTCATTTTAAAATTTATTTCTTTTAGGAATAAATTTTTATTTATTGTCATTTTGTTATAGTGCCCTCCTGGACGTTGTAACAATCTTTAATCATATTCTAACGACATATAATAATTATAGTTATGATTTTTTAAAAAATATTAAATTATTAAAGTTATGAAAATTGTAAAAAGTTGTGATTTTTAAAAATGATATTCTAACTAACTATATGTGAAAAACTTTTCTTCAAATGAGTCTTGAATATTGATATTATAGATTATAGATTATTGATATATTATAGATTATGAATCAAGTTCCCAGTTAAAAGCAGGTATTGCAATAAATTAGCATGTAACAATCACCTAAGAATGATATATATCATCATTGATACATTTGATGTTGATGCATATTTCTTTTTTTTTAAATTCAACGTGAGTTTGTTTTTCCTCAAAAATTTTGATTTTAATGTTAGATACTTTTTAACAAAAGAATGTGCATGCATTTTCAAATATGAAATTGAATTTAATATTTGGTATTTATTATTATAAATATGAACAAATGTGAAGGTTAAAATATGATTTTGAATCGTGAAATGCACTTTCCATTTTAGAAGCAAAAAATATTTTTTAAAAATAGAAATTATGAGAAAATGACACATGGAAATATAGATTTAATTAGTGTATCAATTTTAAACTTAGTTTCAATTAAAAAATAAAAAATATTTGATCATATTATATTAAATTAGGCCTTACTGTATCAAATTAATCACATTATAAAAATAAATATTAATATTAGTATCAATTTATAATTATGCCTTATTATATCAAATCAGATCGGCTAGTATCAATATGTAAATTGGTTATAAATTAGGATTCTGACAAATTTATAATCATCATTTTTTTTGTCTAAATTGATTATAAATTATATTTCCATTTAAAATCAACATTGTACTAAATTAGCATGTAATAATCACCTAAATTAATCTAGATTTATAATCATTATGTGATTAGAATGCAATCACCTAAATTAATAATTAGTCTTAATTTTTAAAATAAATAATAATTAAAGTTATGAAAATTGTGGGCCCTAAATTTATCTAAAGTGACACATGTGAAACTTTTTTTTTAAAGGAGTCTTAAATATTAGTATTATAAATAGATTTGTCTTCCTCTTCCAAGGCATGGTATAAAAATCCTTGTATAAGTGCAAGGTTAACATTTCATATTTACTTATGCTTATAATAAATTAAAAATGAGTTCCAATAACTTTATTTTAATAAGGAGAAATGTTTCGGGAACAACTGAAATGCACAACCTTTGCACACCTAATGCCACGGTGGCGCTAAAAGACAAAAGGGAGCTTGGGTGCACCATAAACTCTAAAAAAATGAGCACACACTAGACCCTCTTTTTAAAAAGCAAAACTTAGCTCTCTCTCTCTCTCTCTCTCTCTCTCTCTCTCTCTCTCTCTCTCTCTCTCTCTCTCTCTCTCTCTCAAGCCCACGTATCACTCCACTCACTCTCATCAAAAATGCTCAAGGTCGCTTTGCTCCAAGGTTGCCGCTTTCTCGCCCAGCGTTCCGCTCCAAGATCCGCTCTCCAAGGTCATTGATTTCCTTTGTGCAGTCGTTGCTCCTCTCTCGCGTCATTGCTCCATCTCGCAAGGTCGTTGCTCCATCTCGCAAGGTCGCCCCTCCATCTCGCTCTCCAAGGCCACCGCTTGCTTCCAGGTGGAATCAAGGTTTGTCTTTCCTTTGTTTTGGAATTTTTTTCCCTTTTCCTTATTCTCTCTTATTTTAAATATGCAGAAACCAGAAACCCTTATTATGATTTCCTATTGTTGTCAAGAATGAGCAAATAACAATAGTAGATTCAAGACGCCGCTTGCCACTATAAAGTCAGTGTTGCGGATTCTTGCAACGTGAGTTCGGATTTTGCTTGTGCTACTCCTACAACAACTTTCGCTCCAGAAACTTTGCAGCTCGCGAATGCTGAAATGCTGGTCCTTCGAATGGAGAGTCATGCTCATCGATGGTACATCGATAATTCATAAAGCATATTACAAGCTTTTAGGTATGCCCCATTTTCATTTTAGTTATTTGTGAAGATGTAAGAGAATTTTGATTATGTGACTCGTTTCCTGGCTAATGGTTACAGAACTTGAAAGGAGGTGTTTTGTTACATAACTTGCCAAACTATAAATCTTAACCTGAATAGTGCATTGGTATCAATGAAATAATATATATTTCAGGAAGAAAAGGACAATGATCATAATTCAAAGGGGAATTCTGCAAAAAGTTTAGATGTAAGATAATTCAAACCGTGTCAAATAAAGGAAGAAAAGGAGTGTCAGTTGTTGGTGTCACTCAAGCCCTTGCATTTAGTCTTCAATGAACTTAGCATAAGTTGGATCCAAAGAAAGGTCTTGATCACCTTTTCCACTGAAGTCCGTTCCTGAACAAGTTGCAATGACCATCTCCAATTGTGTGTGCCCTTACACATACATGTATATACCCATAAGTTAAGAGTTATGTTTTAATATTGCTTGTTTGATATCGTGATCATTTGATTAATTCCTTGCTTCCAAATTTCAATTAGTATATTATACAAGATTTAATATATATACCTGATAACACAACCAGCTCATGCACATTAAGATTTTCACTAGCAAAGTTTTGTTTGAGCTGGTTGAAGTTGAAGAAAGGTGACGGGAGATTAGGCAATTTTCTTAGAGGGAAGCCAATTAGTACAATGTTCATCAAACCATGCCTACAAATATATTCCTAGGAGTTCTTCTCTTACATTCTTATGTTATATTTTAGATTTCAACTATCTATAATAGGCAATAACTTGCTAGCCTCATGGATGGACTATGCACAACCTTATGAAAACCTTTATCTAATTAAATATATTGAGGTTTTGTCTTATTAAATTAATATTGATTTGTTTTATCTTGAGTGTTATATAAGTTTTTGTGATTTATATGGTCTTGATGTCATGTATTAACCATAGGCAGGAAAATTGGGCTGGACTACATGGATGTGGAAGCGCTGAAAAAACTTAACAAGAACAAGAAACTTGTGAAGAAGCTTGCCAAGAAGTACCATGGTTTTCTGGCTTCTGAAGCTGCCATCAAGCAAATTCCTTGCCTTTTGGGACCTAGTTTGAACAAGGCAGGCGAGTAGCTTCACTTGGTTTAATATTGGTTATCTTTATTGTTCTTATTACCACTGTGTAGCTTAAAAAGATGATTTCAGTGTTTCTGCTTTTGTTCTGATTGGTCCCTGTTTTGTCCTTTATATGTCTAAAAATGTGGTTGTTCTAATTGCATCATTGCCTTCCTTTCTATTATGTGCATTGAGATCTAGAAAGAATTTCTTGATCAACCATCTCAGCCTTGTGATCTCTTAAGTATTTTGTCAAGAATGGAGTCAGCAATGTTGTACTTTTTTTAAAAAAATTTATGAAGACTACTCAAGTTTTGAATAATTCTTCTTGTTCAGCTTGTTGGGCTTAACCGCATCTAATGTTTCTAAGCATTGGCCAATGGACTTGTCCAATTTTGTTGCCATTGAATTTTTTAGAAATGTTGCATGTTAAAAAGGTTGTAATGTTGGCCCTCCACTGCTCTCCTCTCCACTTTATTTGGGTTCAATTTGATGATTGAAAATTAGTGTTAGAAGAAAGTTGAAATTTTCTTTTACACCATAGCTTCTCATGCAGAGTTTATACAATGCTGAGCATTTCAATTAATCCCATATGTGGCCAAAAATCGATTCAAGTGCATGTTTATACAATGAGTTCTTCTAGTTTATACAAATTGGTTCAATGCTAAGCCAACTTACACTTCTTATTTTTTTCTCTTAGTCATTTTACTTGTTCTTTCTTAGCTAGTTCTTCCAGTTTCTCATTCTACAAGATTTTGTTGTGTTATTTTTTCTTCAATTTCAGGTTGAAGACTTGGAATCACCAGCCGGTAAGACGTTCCTCTTCTACTAGCCATGACGCAATAAATGGGGGGCCGTCCAACAATTAGCATATTCTTGGTTGTCTATGTTCGTCAATCTTAGAATTATGAAACTTCACTTTCTATGATTTTGCAAGATTATAAATACTAGCTTGTTTTGTTTTATGATTTTGTAAGAAGTTTAAATGTTTGAGACATATAAAACATTATGATATATTATCTATTATAAGACACTTTCTTTTATAAGTAATGAGTAATTGTAATTTTAATATTTGCTTTATGTTTGAATTTTGTGGATGTTTGAAAGTATCTGTAATAGAAAGTTATTGTGATTAATTAGATTTATGAGAAAGAATATAAAATATGGAAGGCAAAAAATTTTATATTTTGTCTAACCATTAGGTTATAAACACAAATATTAATCACGATATTTTGCGGCAGTTTGAGATCGCTGTTAAAATTTTCAAGTGATATAAGGCATATTTATTCTTGGTGGTTGACAACTGCCGCAACAATTTACATGTCTTTTTTGCTTGACATTTTGTGGCGGTCTCAATGTTTTGAGTGTCATTTTTGTCACCTAGCAATTTGTGGCGGTTTGTGAGATAGATATATTTAATTTGTATAGTTCTTCTATATTTACTTCATTATGGTGTTATATAAGAAAATTTGTCGTGTAAAGGTATATTATAAACAACTTATCTACATAATACCAAAATTACTAGCATATTATGAACAACTTATCAGGAAAAGTTCCCTACTTAACAGCTAATGTAGTATCTGTATACATGTCATTTCAATTTGTCAAATACCTTGCAAATGGTTTACTAATGCATATGAGGATAACAGCCCTGAATTTTTAATTTTGTTGCCTTACCTATCACTAACAAATTGAAATCATTTTCTATTATCAATAGATTTTTTTTCTTTTTTTTTGATAAATTTAATGGATTTTTATTACAAAGGAGTGATAATGCAATTTGAAATGCTTTAACACATTTTCACATGAGATTATTGTGCACTTTGATATGTTTCAACACGCTTGCACATGGATTTACTACTCATTCACATGCTTTGAGAAACTATTGGCTAAGATGCAAGCATGCAGCAATTTATAAGGTATGAAGCAGACTTATAAGCTCAAAACCATGGGGAGGTCATTTCACATGCTATACAACTATGACAAAATAGGTTAAGAATTCCATTTTTGCATATAAGTATTTTAACTTATGCATATAAGTTTTGCTTACATCATATAAGTTTTCTAAGGTCAATAAAAAGCTTCCCCAAGAATGTGAGCATATAGTAAATCCATGTGCAAGCGTGTTTAACCAATTCAGAGTGCACGTCAGTACCTTTCAGACAAACTTATAGGCTGAGCAAAACTTATATGCATAAGTCAAAAGATTTATATGCAAAAATAGAATTCTTAGTTGCCAATTTGACAGTTGTATAGCGTGTGAAATAACTTCCCCAAGGATTTGTGCCTTTCGTAGTTTATGTCCACTATTATAGCAGTTTGAATTCTATGAACTATCTTAAATTGCTTTATGTGAACAACAAAAGAAAAAACTTGCAAACCATCGAATCCAACAGTCATCATAACTCCATGTGCAAGTGTGTTTAATTATGTCAGAGTGCATTTCAGTATCTTTTCAAACAAATTTACATGTTTAGGAGATCATTCCACAAAACGCCGATAAGGTTTATAACTGTGCATCATTGGCATATAAGAAGACTATTTTGGCATATAAGTTTTTATTATTTTAGCCTATAAGTTTACTTCAGAGCTTATAAGTTTACTGCATTTAGCCAGTTTTGCATATAAGTCTTTCGATTTTAGCTTATAAGTTTTGGTCAAAGCTTATAAGTTTACTGCATTTAGCCAAAATATGCTTTTAAATCAAAATAATCATATCAAAAGAACCAGTGATAAGCTAATGGTAAAGGTTTAGGTAATTTGGATGGAGTTATAAGTTCAAAACTTATTCTTATTGACGTAAAAAAAAATACAAATTATAAGATTTTAAAATTCTATTTTAATATATTCATTAAAAATATTAGAATAAAATTGATGTAAAAATTTTTGTTAGGGCTGAATTAATGTCGAATAAAAATGTCAGAACAAAATGGTTGTTTATTTTATGTGAACTATACCCAATTTACTATGGCCGTCAATTGTCATGTGCATATTTGCGTATGCACACGTTAATTTGTTTTCTTACACAAATTATTTACTGCAAATATCGATACGATTGAGTCTTGACTCTTGCATGTGCTTTAAGAAACTTAAATAGGATTTGTGTTTGGTTGGTGGACTAACATCTTGTCCTAGCAAGTCCTTAACGCGCATTAGTTTGGTCTGGTGCTAAGTTAGATTACAAATGATGGACCGTGAATTCAATTTTTTCTTTTGATTTTGAATCGAGCAATTCAAAGATACAAACAACTGTGAAAGTAAAATATGCAATGGAAATTTCATAAAACAAAGAGTGACTCTTGTTCAAAATGATTTAATACTAGATATATCTTTTCTTTTTCAGATGAACAAAATTCTTATTAAAAGGAATTGATAATAATACATGTCATTCCAATTTGTTAAATACACTGGAAATAGTTCCCTAATGCATTATGAGGATAATGACCCTTGAATTTTTAATTTTGTTGCCTTACCTATTACCAACAAATTAAAATCATTTTCTATAACCAACAGATTTTCTTTTTTTCTTTTTAAATAAATCTAATAGATTTCATTACAAAGGAGTGACAATGTAGTTTGAAATCCTTCAACACATTTTTACATGAGATTACTGTACACTTTGACATGCTTCAACACGTTTGCACATGGATTTACTGCCATTCACATGCTTTGAGAAACTATTGGCTAAGATGCAAGCATGTAGCAAATTTATAAGGTATGAAGTAGACTTATAAGCTCAAACCCATGGGGAGGTCATTTCACACGCTATACAACTATGTCAAAATGAGAGTTAAGAATTTCATTTTTGCATATAAGTTATTAAACTTTTACATATACGTTTTGCTTACAGCCTATAAGTTTTCTATGGGTCAATAAAAAGCTTCCCCAAGAATGTGAGCGTATAGTAAATTCATATGCAAGCGTGTTTAACCAATTCAGAGTTCACGTCAGGACCTTTTAGACAAACTTATAGGCGTGAGCAAAACTTATATGCAGAAATCAAAAGATTTATATGCAAAAATGGAATTCTTAGTTGCCAAATTGACATAGTTGTATAGTGTGTGAAATGACTTCCCCAAGGATTTGTGCCTTTCATAGTTTATGCCCAGTATTATAGAGTTTAAATTCTATGAACTATCTTAAATTTCTTTATGTGAACAACAAAAGAAAAAACTTGCAAACCATAGAATCCAACAGTCATCATAAGTCCATGTGCAAGTGTGTTTAATCATGTCAGAGTGCATTTCAATATCTTTTCAGATAAATTTACATGTTTAGAGGATTATTCGACAAAACATCGGTAAGGTTTATAACTATGCATCATTGGCATATAAGAAGACTATTTTGGCATATAAGTTTTTATTATTTTAGCCTATAAGTTTACTTCAAAGCCTATAAGTTTGCTTCACAGCTTATAAGTTTCCTAAATCCCGATCAAGAGCTTCTCAAAGCATGTGAATGAATAGTATATCCATGTCAGAGTGCATTGCTATACCTATTTAGACAAAGTGACATGTCCAAAGGATCATTTCACACATTATATAGCTTGGAAAAATTAGTTAAGGACACCATTTTTGCATATAAGTCTTTCAATTTTAACTTATAAGTTTTGGTTAAAGCATATAAGTTTACTTTAGTCAAAAGCTTCTCAAAACATGTGAATGAATAGTATATCCATGTCAGAGTGCATTGCTATACCTATTTAGACAAAGTGACATGTCCAAAGAATCATTTCACACATTATATAGCTGTGAAAAAATGGTAGTTAAGGATGCCAGTTTTGCATATAAGTCTTTTAATTTTAACTTATAAGTTTTGATCAAAGCATATAAGTTTACTGATCTAGTCAAAAGCTTCTCAAAGCATGTAAATGGACAGTAAATCCATGTGCAAGCATGTTAAAACATGTCAAAGTGTGCAGTAATATCATATGAAAATGTGCTAAGGCCTTTCAAACTGCATTATCACTCCTTTGTAATAAAATCTATTAGATTTATCCAAAAAAAAAAATCTATTGATCATAGAAAATGATTTCAATTTCTTAGTGATAAATGGGGCAACAAAATTTAAATTCAGGTGCTATTATCCTCATAATGCATTAGAGAACTATTTCCAAGGTATTTGACAAATTGGAATGACATGTACAGATCCTGTTTTAACCTTAAGTAAGGAACTTTTGCTGATAAGTTGTTCATAATATGCTAGTAATTTTGATATTATGCGGGTAAGTTGTTCATAATATGTCTTTACACGACAAATTTTGTTATATAACATCATCATGAAGTTAATATAGAAGCATTATACAAAATTAAATATCCATCTCCCGAACGGGAGATCATTCATTGTATAATTACTATAAATCTCATGTAATTTATATTTGCTAATTTATATAGATACAAATGGAGGCCTAATAAAGCATTTCCAAAATGATAGTCTAAACTATCAAAACATCAAGAAATAGTTTATATAAAATAAAAAATCTAGAAATAGTCTAAAACTACAGGGACCAAAATATAGTCTATGTTTGTGACAATCAACAAAATGAAGGTAAGAGTATTGGAGGATATTCTCAGTCATCTCTAATTATTATGTGAATGAGGTCTGAATCTCTCATTATCAAATCCCTTCCATGCTCATGCCCCACCCTCTCTTTGCAGTTCACACCTTTAGACTTTTGTTTTGCTGCCTGAAAGGCCTGCATCTTTTGTTTCTCCCGTGCTTCTTTCTCAGCCTATTGCAAATGAAATGGAAATTGATAAGCTATGCAGGAAATCCTCCAATACTTAAAACCACACCATTCCATGAGTTTAACAAACAAATGTTCACCTTGGACATCTTTGATTTGGCTTTTACTTTAGGAGCTTCGTCCTCAAGCTCTACTTTCGTTCAAGCTCTCTTTCCTTAGCATCTAAATTCTTCTCTAAATAATACTGCAAATTTTGATATTCAAACATGTTAAGAAACCTATAGCACGTCAAGCAATGGCTAATCATGCTTACTCAACAAAATCAGATAAAACTAATATGAGCTACAAGAGAAGCCAAAATGAAACTTTTCAATCTGTCAATTAAGTTATTCAATTAAAACATAGCTTTGAAAAATTATTACAAAGTTACCACAAATGTAGTAAATTAAGCCATCAATTATTTAACCCTTAACACAGCCTTGAAGAACGATGGAATACATATCAAGTAAATTTAATAACATAAAAATCATAGTTTTAAGTGTATAACACGATTTTGGACACTCAGATCTCCTTTTTATCCTTTCCCTCCCATTTTGATCCCTCACACTTGCATTATCACAAAGGAACCAAATGCAAGTCAGAAACATTTGGAAGGGACTAAAATGAGAAGATAATTCTTTGGGACCAAAATGAAAAGTGAGGAGATGTGGGACCAAAATGAAAAAAAGTACAATTTCACTGCAATTTTAATATATGAAGTGAGAAATGAGACAAGTTCACAGGAGAGGTAAATGAGATCCCTAGTAGGAGCTAAGAGGGATAATATATAAGAATTGAGGATCAAGTGCAGTCAAACATGGATTCCTAGGACCAATTGCATCATGAATAAGTTCAAAAGGAGATAAATTGACTTACATTGTAACCCCCAGCATAATCCTGCAAAGTGCCATCTTTAACTTCTATCACTCTATTAACTATCTGCCTTATGAAGTATCGATCATGAGACACCGTGATAACAGTGCCCTAGTACTCATTTATTGCCTCCTCGTAGAAGAATTAGAAATAATTAGTGAGGGGTGATTTTGAGGTTCAAATAAGGAGAAACCTAAGAGCAAAGTGAGGCAAACCTCAAGCATTTCTTTACAAGGTATATCCAAGTGATTGGTTAGTTCATCCAACACAAGCAGAGTTGATGGTTTTACCATGAACTTGCAAAAAGCCAGTTGTGCCTAGTTAAAACAAAGAAGAGACGAGATCAATCCAAAATTTTAAATAGTAATGCCTTATCATATTTAGAGAGTAACAAATGGAAGATCACCAATGAAATTAGCGAAGCTATCATTACATCAGAATAGTAAGATGACGCTAATAACAAGAGTTTAATTTAAAACTAATACATATGTCAAAAGAAAACCAATGAGAATCAGCCGTGCATACTTTGTTCTTGATGGTTAGTGTATGCCATTGACTCCAAAGGAATGCAAGTATACGAATATATCCCAAAATTATCAATGTACGTGTCTTCATTTCATTTTTAACAATTGTTTCTTGAATTTATTTCCATACAATCAACTTAAAGCTTTCAATAAAGCAATAACCCCCACTTCAAATAAGGGCACAAACGGTCTTTGCAATTAACAGAAAATTCAATCAAATCTGATAATGAAGTAATTTCTCAGTTAAATAATTTATATATGAATTACAAAATTGACTTCAAGAAATGAACCATTTAACCTCAGAATTAAACTGGAATTTGAATGTTAAACTACTCAGAAATGTTAATTGAATGTCAACGTAATAAGAAAACACAACTGTTAATTTTACCTTCTCACCACCACTCAATAGGGCAACCTTTCGGTCAAGCATATCAGCTTTAAAATTACAACGCCCAAGAAGTCCTTTAATATCATCAATCCTCCAGTCCTCTATAGCTTCTTCTCTGTCTCAAGCACTGTCTTGTCCAGATCAAGGGCTTTAGCCTAAATAAGTCGATTAAGTCAGCACTAAAACTATGTTAACTAAGAAAAAGTTTTGACATGAAGAGCTGGAACTGAGAGTAACATCATGAATTTAATTAAGACTAGCATTTTCATGGTTAAAGCAGCACACCTGATTTTGCTCAAAATAGTTAGGTAATACATTATGCTCCCCAAGCACAACTTTACCCCCCATTGGCTTCTCTATACCCATTATCAATTTCAATAAAGTACTCTTGCCACATCCATTTGGACCAATAATGGCAATTTTTTCTCCTTTTCGATTGTAAGATTTGCCTTCTTGAAAAGTGTTGGCAAAGGGAAAAAAAATAAAAGATCAGCTGATAATGTTATTGAAATTATGACATGACATTTTAACACTCATCACTTTCAAATAATAAGAGCAACATTAAGACGGGAAGAGAAGCGAGGGATGTCAGTGAGGTTAGGGAGGAAGAAGAAAGGGAGGGGAACGACATGTTTAAGGTGGAGTTGTAGAATAGTGTGCACAGGGTCATGGTTCTCGAGCATGTGAGTTGCCATTGGAGTGAGAGGAGAAAGAAAGGGGATTAGGGATTTGACACGGGAGATGATTTCAGCTTTCGCTCTTGTGAGCATTTTTTCATCTAAAGGAGTTCCTATCATGAGCTCGATTTTTTAGTGTCCATGATCCACCCTATTCCCTCTTTTGTCTGCTTGTCACACGCTGGTATAAGTTGTGCAAAGATTGTCCCATAGAGTTGTGCACGTACCAGCTCTCTTAAATAAGTTCACTTGATTATGAAACCTACTAACTTTGTTATGAATGTGTGTAAGAATGGAACTTTAAAATTGTGACCCCTCTAGAATTTTTTGCAGATAGGGGAGAAGAGGCGTGCTTCATTTTCCTTCTCTTCCCTATGCGACAAAAACCTGTGTCACACAGCATAAGAAGAGAGAAGTTAGTTAGAAACTGAAAGCATGGATTAATCACGCGCATACGAAACAGTTTTAGAAGAAATGGTGTTGTGTTGACATGGTCAAGTTAAAATTTGACATGTGCAGGTAGAAAAGTCAACACATTTATTGACATTATTAAAATTAAAAATTGTAAATTCGTTTATTTGTTTAAAAAGACTAAAACATCCCTTCTACCACCATCATCTCGTTCCGTCAAGACGGTCGCCGTTGGGGTTGGTTGCTTGGCCCCTCACCCAAAATACAAGAGGCACATGAGGAAGAAGTACCAGTGGCATCCCAATCCAAGAAGATGAATCCTCACTAAAGCCTGACAACATAGCCTCATTCCACCCCTAATCAGTTTCTAAATCAAAAGAAATATTATCAAGGCATTTGAAAATCCTTGGAATTCAATTCTATCAAGGAATTGAATTGAATTTTATACTTTGGAAGCGAATTTAAGTAAAGAAATTAAATTCTCATGAGAATTAAAATCTACCAAAACTAAGAAATTAAAATAGACCCAAAATAGTGTGATTTGATGTGAGAATTAAATTCCAACAAATGAAAATATCAAAATAACCTTACTTAAATATAATATTTTGTTCCCAACTTATTAATAAAGGATAAAATAGTAAAAATAATTAAATTTATTCATTTTTAAACTCATTCCAAATTAAGGAATTGAATTCAATTTTTTTAATTTATAAATTCATTTTAAACATAAGAATTCAATTCAATTCAATTCCATTTCATTAAACGTTTCCAAACGCTTGTAATTTTTTTCCTATCCCAAATTTGTTATTTGAAAACATACATTTAGATGTTTAAAATAAAAAGGATTTAAGAAAATCAATAAGCATTTCAGCTCAAGCATATTGGAAGAGGGGAAAGGAGAAGCGTAGCCGAAACAAAGGAAGACGATGGTGATCAGAAAGAGATTGGGGCAGCCAGAGCTAAGAAAATGAGGCCAGAGAAGTGAACGGTGGAACAGTGATTGTGGTAGAAGCCTAGAAGGGGATTTTTAAATCTGGGTATAAGAGTCTTTTTTCAAAGAGTTAATGGTTATTTTAATTCCTTATTTTAGTCATTAATTTTTAAAATGAGTTAAATTAGTCATTGATATTACAATATATAAGTCATATTAGTCCTTCAATCTATTCTTATTTAATATTTTATCAATTAAATAATGATAGGTACATTAATTGATACTTTGCATATCATATATAATCTGAAATAAAATAAAGTTTAAAATGACTTATTTTGATATTTAAAATTATCCAAAATGAATCATTTAAATATTAATTCTAAGTCATAAATGACTAATTTTATATAATTTTAGATACTAAAATAAGTTATTTTAAACTTCATTCTATTTAATACGATATATGATATGATAAGATATTCCTTAACGTTATATATTATCATTTAATTGATAAAATGTTAAATAAAAGTAGAATGAAAAATTAATTTAACTAATATTTTATAATATCATAAATTAATTTAAATTTTAAAAATTAAAATAATTTATAAATAAAAATTCAGAAAATAAAATGAGTATTAAGTATCAATTATTTTCAAAGGAAACAAATTAAAAAAATTTAGTTGCTATCCAGGACAATAAATGTGTTGACTTTTCTGCCTGCACATGTCAAATTTTAACTTACCATGTCAGCACAACACCATTCCTTCTAAACAATAATCTGCATGCTAGAACGCACCAACCGCAACAGCATACGTGGCACACATCTTTCCCCATCCTCCGTTTCTGATTTTCTCATTCACTGTCTTTAGCTTCTTTTTCCTTCTCTTCGCCATGAGACAAAACTTGCGGCACACAGCATAAGAAGACAAGAGAGAAGTAATTAGTTAGAAACTGAAAGCATGGATTAATCAACGTGCACACGGAACGGCAAAAACCGCAACAGCACAACTCGCTCCATCATTCTCCACGTGGCACACATCCCTCCCCATCCTCCGTGTCTGATTTTCTCGCTTGAAAAAATGTGATTTATATTTATAGAACATGTATCATCATATTAACTCATATTTCATTTATGATTGAATGAGACGTAGATCTTATTTAACTAATTCTACACTTTATCTGATAATAAATGAAATATTAGTCAACATAATATCTTATAAGATGATTATAAATAAAACAACTCTTCTCACTCACTGTCTTTAGTTTTTTCTTCAACCTATCCCAATAAAATATTAAAAAATAAAAGCATGATCAAGTGATCAGGAGAAAAATATAAAAGAAAAAACAAAATGTGATAATAAAAATAGAACAATAAAATTACGATTTTACCATTCAAATGAGCAAGGGAAATGCACTGGGTAATAAGTACGTACTCATCAGCTTTTATAAACCCTAATTAATTCTGTCAATCCACTTAAACAGTTAAACCAAGCTATGCTTTAATTTAAACTACTCACTATATAATAATACTAATAATAGCAAATTAAAGTAAGATTACTTAATTATTTAGCACTTGCTAACTTCCAAATAAGCAATAAAGTGGTAAGTGGTTCAAAATGGTTCAGCAGCTGCATTGCCTAGTCTAGTTTTGTGATCATTGCAACTTAACTAATTAACTAACTGGTATTTGCATTGCGCTTCCAGTTCCCGCGCCTTTTTGGTCCTCCATAGCACTATATAAAGCTCTTCGCAAACAGTTTCGTCTCATTTTTCCATTTTTTTTCATTTTCGCTCCATACCTACTCTCCGCATTTCTCTCTCCTCCTCTTCGCATTCTCCTTCGCTTCTAAAATCTTCTTCGATCCTAGCTCTCTCTTCTTCGCTACGTCATTTCACTTCGCGTTTTGCAGGTTCGTTCAGTTTTTTTCCTTGACGAACTCGTTTTCTTGTTCCCTAAGCTTTTTCTTTCGTTCAGTACTTTGCTGTTACACCTGTGTAGATCGTTTAAGCTTGTATGTGATTTTACGCTGCTGGATCGATCTTCTCAGATGATGAAAATTTGAAGTGTTCTATGTTTTTGTGGATATTAACATGAGATCGTTGGGACTGTTGGTTAGTTTACCGTATATGTGTGAAACCATCAATTATCTGAACCAACTTATGTGATTCATGGCAAGAAAGAGCAATATAATGGTGCTTTCATGATTAAGAATGTGAGATTATATTTTACATTTTTGTATCCTTTTCTATACACGAAGCAGGGGTCATGTGCCTTATTTGCCTCGTATAAATGTATACGTCTGCATGATTTACACGTTGCAGTTCAGTCGTGTAATTAGGAACTTCAATTAGATTTACTGAGTGTTGTTTATTACTTAAATCTCATTAATGTATCAGAAACATTCCTAATTATTTGTCATTTTCGTTTTGGCGTTGATAAAATCTGACAGGAGCTCAATATTCAATGGCAGAGATGCATGCAACTGACGAAGGCTCGTCGAGCGCTTGTGGCAGTGGTCGTCCTCCCAAACGGCCACGAACAATGGCATCATCATCTCTTGATTCCGAAAGTCCAAAAACTAATTTTCACAGGACGATCTTCTGTAATCGGCCACTGAATATGAAGCATATTACTGCCGTAGGATTCGACCTGGATTATACATTGGCACAATACTACCGTGATGCTTTTGAATCTCTCGCTTATAAGAGCGCAGTTAGAAAGCTGGTTTACGATTTAAATTACCCTGGCGAGGTTGGTACTGTTTCTTTTTCTGATAATTAAAGTCGACGATTGACTCTCAAATAGAGAAGCAAAAGGTAGATCAAGTATTCGACAATGACACAAAATATGAAAACAAAATCGAAACCGAAAGCAAAACTGTTAACAAAACCGAAATCAAAACTGAAGACGATCCAACACATATTACACCAATGACTTATTTTTTCTTTGTAGTGTGTAGTTATAATCAATCTTTCTTCGTGTAGTATTTTGGCTAAAAGGACTTTTCTCCTGCAGTTACTGACATGGAAATTTGCACCATATTACATCATCAGAGGCCTTGTTGTTGACAAAAAGAGAGGCAACATCTTGAAGGTTATGACTGAATAAATGGCTTATGCCTGGGAAACAATTTTTTTCCTTTGCATACCCTGTTTGATTGACGGATTGCTGGTTTTATCACTTTATATATTTAGATGGATCGCCACAAGTATGTGAAAGTTGCCCGTCATGGATTTAAAGAGATGTCAAAAGAAGAAAGAACTGCGACCTACGGCAATACTTTAGTAGGCGATTCTTTTGATGGACCAGACTATGCTGTGATCGATACCCTCTTTTCACTCGCGGAAGCCTACTTGTTTGCCCAACTGGTTAATTTCAAGGACAGTTTTCGAGGAAAAATTCCACAAACCACTGAGTAAGTACTACTATTGCTTCATGGAACTTTTTTCCAGCAAGTTTATTCACCTGTCTCTGCATTATTTTCAAAATCAATAGGATACATCGGTTTCATTCCTTTAAAATGGGAAGCAATCTTGGTTGGACTTTCAAAAATGTATTTTATATAAGTTATAATTTATAATGACATATCTTCCAGGACGTTGTGGCATTCTTTATTGGTATGAAGATGTTATCATTAATGTTGACTTCAACATATCCTCTAAGACATTAAGCAAGGGAAATAAATTCATGGAGCTACAACTAATAATACCGTAACCTTTTTTTTCCCTAAATGCTGAAAATGGTCATAGATGGTGCAGATGAGAAATGAATGAGCAATCTATATATTCTGAGTTGCCCTTTCAGTTATGCTCGTATGTACCAAGATGTTCGAAACGCAATAGATTCTTGCCATCGTGATGGAACATTGAAGAAAGAGGTTGCAAATGATCCCAAAGGGTATGAATGTGAAGTCATTAATTCGCACATCTTAGGGAAACAATTGTTAATTTCTTTCTGAAAATTATGTTCATAAACTATTATCTGTGGATTCCTGATGAAGTTATTCCAACTTTTTGCTTTAAAATTTACATTATTAGGTATATCATTAGTGATGCCGCGATAATTCCCATGCTTAAAATGCTCAAAGATTCCGGACGAGCTACATTTTTGGTGACAAACAGGTAGTGATGAACTTTAATTTAAATATAATAAAGTTATCAGTAGTAGTCCAACCATCTTGATATCAGATATGCAAAATTGTTTACAAAGTAATTTGTTATTCATATGACAAACACATGGTGTCCTTTGCTCAAAAGTAAGAATTTCCCATATTCATGTTTTTTAATATTTTAATGTTCAAATTGTAGAACAGTGTGTTATTATATATTGCAAAATTATATAAGACGCGTGCATTCAGATTTTTTTTTTTTTTTTTTCACAATTTATTATGAGTTTGATATTATAGAAAATATTGCAATTGATTATATCAAAGTATACTCATGCAGTTGTTTCTTTCTCTACAAGCGTTTGGCTAATATTTTGCAATTTCACCTAAGTTGTTTGCAGTTTATGGGACTACACGAACACTGTCATGAATTTCCTCAGTGGATCCAGTGATGTAAATGACGATGGCAGTATCAATTTTGACTGGCTTCAATACTTTGATGTGGTTATCACTGGCAGGTCATGTTCTTCTCCAGGCATCTCCAAGCAAATTAGCTTGTCTATTAATCAGTTCATGTATGTGCTAATTGATAAGAAACATGAAAATGCGTCTGTGTTGCAATCTACCTCCTGTGTAAACTGGAATAGTAGTGTTTAATGTACAATAAAAATGTACAACAATATTACATCATCATTCACAAGTTTGTTAAATAATATTGTGAGTGCTGTTTTAATATTATTGCACACCCATCATTATTCAAACTGGAAAGTTATTAATTTGTGTTTAACTTAATAGATTTTAGATTTTCTACCTAACCCCACCAAGTCAATCATTTATACAGTGAAAAGCCTGGCTTTTTTGCCGACAAACGCGCCAACCTATTTGAGGTTCTGCCTGAGACTGGAATGCTACTTAATACAGATAATGGCTCTCCAATGCCTCAGGTCAGCACAATAGCATCAGATTCATATCATTGTATTCATTCATTTGATGAGCTTGTTTTAAAATGTATGCCATTTCTCTTTGTTCCCCTTTTTTTTTTTGTATTTAAAGGTGGGTAATATCTCGGCAACAGTAGAAGAGAACCGTCCTCGTAAAGTTTTCCAGGTATATTAACCAATGTCAAAGGCAAAATAATATTCCTTTTTGCTGGTTTATATAAACAATTTGTTGTTAATATGTTATTTAATATTCTGCCTGTATCATAAAAATATTTGATAGCTCTTAGTATTATATATAGTGATTATTGAGCTTCTACTTTAGGGAGGCTCTGTTGGTCACCTGCATAAGCTGCTTTCCATTGAATCAAGTTCACAGGTAATTTTTTTTACTTTTAATGAAAATATGGATTGTTTGCATAAACATATACCGTAAATTCTGTCGTGACTCGTGAATTATGTTTCTGGTTTTAGTTAAGAGCTGATTATTTTCATAGGAAAAATGATCGGTTTTGAGAGCCAGGAGTTTTAATACTTGGAGTTGAAGATTGTTGCTACACCGAAGGTTTTGTAAAATAATGCTTTACTTGTAGGTTCTATATGTTGGGGATCACATTTATGGAGATATAGTAAGCAGCAAGAAGGTTCTTGGTATATTATACTAATTCTTACCATATTCTATTAGATGGCTTATATGTTTTTGTGATGATTTAGAGGATTTCATATAATATTGGTTTAGACAAAACGAAAGTTGATGTATTTTAATCCATTATTCTACTGCTAAATTTGGGCGCCACCGGGTCATGTTTTTTATATGGTCTGTTGGTAAAATTTGTCATAAAATGAATTTGTTTGATTATTTACATGCATATAAGGTGATTTTATAAAATAAAATTATAATATTTTTTAAAACTAACTTGCCGTTATCCATTAATCATATTTAATAAAATATAATTTTTTTCAAATGAAATTTTACCAATGGCAAGATTTTGTTAATAAAATATTAATTTTTTAAAAAATAAAGTGATAAGAATTTCTTAAAAAATAATTGTTTAATATAAAAGTTGACCAAAAACTCGTCATTGGCAAGTTTTGGAGTGTTATAGGTAGCCAATTGTATCAAAAGAAAATTTGCTTTTGTGCAAATGAAACCTCGTCAATTGTGGGGTTTGGCAATAGGTCACAATGACATAATTTTTCCCTTGATGTAATATCTAAAGAATTGTTTACTTCATACACCATTAAGAAAATAATATCCCCCTAGATGTGGTTATAATCCTAGGAGTGTGTATAATTGGATGAAAAATACTTAGGTGTGCGGATTAACAAAAAACATTTGCTCTGATCAATTTATTAATTGACGTATAAGTTTTATGAGTTATTATTGTTCTCATTTTCATAACATTTAATAATAGTTAATTTATCAATGATAAGATAGCTTATAAGTGGATAAGTACCGAACCTCAATAGGCATGTTGGAAACTTTAATGAGTATATGTAAATATCATTTATACTAGTATTCCTAATAGTAATGTAGTAATTCAATTCTTTTAAAAGTGTGGATTCTCCTTCAGGTAACACTTAGATTTGATTGAGATTCAATGTGGTCAATGAGCAGGATGGAGAACAATGCTGGTAATCCCAGAGCTCGACGATGAGCTTGAAAGCCTGTGGGAATCGAGACATCTCCGAGAGGTGCTGATGATTATATAATCTTATTATTATTATTATTATTATATGATGTAATTATATAATATATCTCAGTTTTATTAAAAATAGAAATGGAAATATTGAAAAGGTGGGCTTGATCCGGGTTTAATGAAAAATGTTGAATGTACAGTAAAATTTGACAACAAACTTACATCACTGTTATTTTCTATTCTTATTTGAATATTTTAATTTTGTTGAGCTTCCTCCCTTATGTTGTCTTCTTCTACATTCATAGCTATATATGCTGTACATTTGTTGTCATAATTATGTTATACATGTAATATTTCTCGGGTTTAATTCATATAGTATATAGAAATCATGTCAGTATGGAATTTTTAATGGTTATTCTTGCATTCGTATTCTTCCTTCACCTGGCAAGCTTATACACATTTTGGGGTAAGAGCTTTGCGTAAATATTCTTGCGCAGGAGCTTCAAAACACGAGGATAAAGCGTGCTCGAATGGAGCGTGAGTTATATGATCTGCAGCGGCGGTCTCTCGAGTTAGTACAACTCTGGACATTATCCATGTCTTTTAATCTGTTTGCAGTCGTAAATAAGAATAATTTTGCTGGTTTTCAGATCAAATAACCAAGATGATGGTAGCAAGGAGGAGTTAAAACTCAAACATGATAATTTGAAGGTTGGGCCTTTTAGGTCGATTCCAATTTCTTATTTCGTGCATGGAAGTCCGATTACAGAGACATTAGTAACTAATTGTTTTGTCAGCTTGAAATTGAGGAAGTGCGATCAGGTCATAAAGCACTTCGACGAAGTTTACACCAGAAGGTAAAGAAGTTCACCCTCCTTTATCTGTGGAACTAGTTTTATTTTCACTAGTCTAGTACACATATACTTCGTGCAAGAGATTATGATAAAAAAAAAATTGTTGTAAGAGCATAATTCTAACAACTAATATTTATAGGGACACTAACAATAGAGGCAGTGAGATGCATAAATAAGTTTAGTGTAGCAAATTAAAGTCGGTAGGACTCATAATTATATATTATGAGTATGGTGTTGGAATTGTATTTATACAATAATCTATCGATGACGATTGACAACTAACTATTGCAGTTTCACAAGACATGGGGCCAACTAATGAAGGCGGGTAATCTGAACTCTCGCTTTGCTCATCAGGTAAGATCTGACGCTATTTAGCACTGTACAACATAACCATCGATGACTTGGTGCCACATATTCACGCCTGTCTATACCACAGGAAATTCTACTTCAGTTATATTTTCCTAATCCGAATGATTGATAATGATAGGGCATCGTAATAGTACTAAGTATCAACCATTGCTAAATTACGACTTGAATATCATAGCAATGTGTAAGGCCATTGTTTTATGCATCTTTCATATAACGTTAGTTTCATTTGGAAACATGCGAAAAGGAATGCATGATAATTTATTATTATTATTACTACTACTATATATCCAATTTTATCTCCCTGATTATCGGTGTGATTCGTTTAATGAGCTCTTGTGTAATGTGCATGATGCAGGTTGAGAGATTCGCCTGCCTTTACACTAGCCAAGTAACCAACTTGGGCTATTACTCTCCAGGCAATTACTACAGACCCGCTGAAGACTTTATGAATCACGACCATGCAATAAAAAATGCTGAACTCTAACTTTTGTCTGTGACAAGAGATTTTGAACGTCTGCTATAAGTGGGAAAAAAACTGTAGATGATGGTTGCTAGATTTTAGCTGTGGAGTACTTTACGGAATGTCCATGGTAGATACTATTTCCTTTTTCTAAAAAGAAAAAAAAACTCTAAGAACATCTAAAGATTTCTCGTGGTGAAGTAGCAATTGCAGAAATTGATGATTTTCCTTGGTTCAGTGATCGCAGTTGTTAAGCTAGTATATTAAGTCGTGCTAAAAGTATCTTACATCTCCCATATTAGCGACACACAACGAATGAGTGGTGAAGTAGCAATTGCAGAAATTGATTTTACTTGGCTCTGGTGAGGAATTATGCGATTAAGTCTCGATTCAGGAGCCGTCTACTGGATTCGAAGCAAACAAACCACTAGACCAAGATCAAGAAGCAAACAACTACTTGGTTTAGTAATCGTAGTTGTTAATAAATTGATTTTCTAATTTCAATCATATATACTAAATTTGAGTGAATGCAAAATAAGCCAAACATTAAATATTTTAGTTTAAAATATGATAAAGTATCTTATCAAGATTTTAGTTCTTTCAAATATAATAAAGCATGTTATACTACATTCCAAAATTAGGGACTACGCGAAAAAGCTCAAGAGGATTTACAATGCACTTGCCTGTGACATACCTACCAACAAATTAAAAGTTTTATGAGTAATGCAAAGTTCTTCACAACACTTCGAATTCCTCACAAAAATGAACACCCTCTTTTATCATTTTACTACCGTGTGATACATTCATAATTCATTGATCTACAGGGAGGGGTTTGTGTTTCAAACAAATCAGTTGGATGAGTAAAATGACCAGGTTTATTGGAGCCATCTATATACCGAGAAGACATTTCAATATAAACTGCTTAAGCAAACAAAAACTATCATTTAACAGCAGCATGTTCATTGATTGCTTCATCTTCAACATGGCAGTGATAGGCCATAATGCATGCTTGGTGGTGAGTTTTGGCGTGCTAAATAGCAAGCAATTTTCATGGCACAAGCAATTATCAAGAAATTTTAGATGCTCTTAGAATAAGAAAAAGAGTTCGCTTGGTACTATTCATCACTCAACACATCAGATTTGTGGGTCATCATTGTTTCCTACTTTCCCAGCATTCTTAACACAGTAACTAATGTCTTGAGTGATGAATGATAAAGAACAATATATTTTTTTCTTGCAATGGGAGCATCCAAGAATCTCTCACCTCACTACTTAAAGAATAACCAAATCCATCATTTCCTTTGTGCTCATCTTGCCTCTCCAGCCTCCACATCATGTGTTTCCAATGGTTCAGGGAAAACTTCATTGGATGACCTTTTATTGGAAGATGAGTGGTCATTTCCAGCACTACCTTGAGAATTTACGTTCCCTGATTGTTTACTGCCACTACTATCTTTGTTTGTGCCAGTAGCACTCTCTGATGAGCTGTTTCTCCAGCTACCAAAGAATCCAGCGCTCCAAGACCTTCTAGACGAAGTTGTTCTCATTTTCACCGAGCTAGCGCTTTCTTCTCTGACAACCTTCAATGGATTTTCCAGCGCTTTGAGGACATGTCTCATTGGAGGACGTTTGGCAGGCCTTGGGTTCAGGCATGATCTCGCCACAATTGCCATAGCCCATACCTCTTCCAATAGGTCCTCATCTACTATCAAAGCTGGATCAACAATCTTACTCATCCGTTCTTTATCATATATGGTTATGTACGACAGCGTTTGCTCTAACCACTCTCTCGTGGCGGCATCATCTGATTTGCTGACATCAATATTGCCAGTAACTAGCTCGAGTAAAATCTTTCCGAAGCAGTAGACGTCATCTGCACTCGTCACGGATGATGTACCTGTCCATTATCACAGCAGAAAAAAATGCTCATTAGCAACTAAGAGATCATAATGCCAAATATGTAAACAAGTTTGCATGTGTTTTCTCCGTACAAACATGTTTAGCAGGATCACTAGTATTTGTTCCATGGAGCAAATGTTTAGTGTACTGCTGCCTTAAATCTCTTCCATAGATTGGTTTAATTTTTATCCCTCAAGCTATTGGTATTGCTCACCATTAATTGAATGGATGCATGGATCAACAATTGGATAAAAACTAATTAGAAAGGGGCAAACCAATTTACTCACCCAAATTGACTTGATTAGAAGATCTGCAAAATTACAAAGATGAAAACAGTGGTTACAACTTTAGCTAGACATAAATTTGAACATGAGAGTAAATTTAAATATCAACAGTGGACACCGATTTCTAGATTAAGAAGCAATGACAACTCCCTTTTTGTTTGTATTGTGTCAATTCATTGCAATAACCATCCTATCAATGAGAATGCAATCTTGTTATCTACATCAATCAACTAACTATAGGCAATTTGGTTTTCAGTGACTTATAAATCAATCAAATAGAGTTTAAATTAAATAGGGTCATGTCAAAAGACAAGGATGAGATAATGTTGCATATATACAAAAATATGTACTGACAAAATAGAAGCAACTATTATACTCATCCAAACTAAAAATAAAGCCTCAATCTGCTTATAAATCGTCATAGTTTCTCTTCTCCTTTAGTATTGATTCATTATAAAACAGCTATGTTTGATCTCAATGTCGTCGTTAAAGAATTCAAAACTTACGATGGCTTGCTGAAAAGCCTGGAGATGACACCCTGATGAAGCTCTCCGTGTGCAGTAACCTCACTCAAACTTCCAAGTCGCACTTCAAATTTATCATCAAGTAGTATACTGCTGGCTTGGATATCTCTTCCAAAAACCAAAAGAAAAATCTCAGTTTATTTGGAGAACTGCAACTTCTTAGAGACCTCACTTTACACATTGAAAAGCAACTTATAATTTACCGCAACACAAATCTAAAGCAAAAGTTATCACTGCATCAAATTTGCAGCATAATAGCATTTCAATTCATAAAATATCTCTGACTGGCCTATGTACCATATGCCAAATAGAAAAAAGGTTAGCTTTATATCTATGTAGAATAGAATATAACCAAGCGACAAGTTTATATTTATTTCATTTATGTCAATTTATTACTCAACTTCAAAGTTCCTTTTGTAGCATAGGAATATATGATCCCTTTCTTATATCAACAAGACACCATGCAGAAACAAAAATTGAAAATCCGGGATATACTGACATCGTAAAGTCAATCATATTTTGCCAGTAAATTCAATTTCATGGCATAGTAACATTACAGATTAAGTATGGTATTACCTGTGAACAATGGGAGGGCTGCACTCGTGTAGGTGAGCTAGGCCTTCAGCAGCTCCCGTAGCAATTTTCAATCTCGTGATCCAATCGAGGGACTTCAATTTACCATCTTCACCAGTGACTCGGTGCAAGGACGTAGCCAAATCTCCATTTGGCATATACTTGTAAACTATACATTTCTCATTCTCATTCTCTAAGCAGTGCCCCAAGATTGGGACCAATCTTGCATGTGAAACCTTGCTTAACAATGTCAATTCCACAATGTATGATTCTCTCTTGAATAAACTTAAATCTACCCTTTTGACAACCACAGTTGCTCCACTTTCTAATACTCCCCAAAAGAAGTCTCCAGAATGACCGTGCTTGATGATATTCGCTTCAGCAAAATTACCAGTCAGTTTTTGCATTTGCTCATAAGTAAATGATTCCCCCACGCCAGCTACAAAGTCAGGATCCTTAGGTGGCGCAGGACTTTCCCCTTCCAGAACGGCCCCCCTATTTCGGTCCCCGTTTGAACTGCCAAGCTCTTATTACCACCACATCGTCTTAAAACCAGTATGAGGATCAACACCAGAAGCACAATAAGGCCAAACCCACCAAATACGACTGCCATTATGAATATCACTCGTCGTCTGTTGTTCCTGGACTCAGATTGCGCAAAGGGCAAATTTCTCTGAGCATAAAACATTCTACATTCGCTAAAATCCCTCTGGTTTGGAATCATCTGAAAGCAATTCCTAGCTAAACTAACATTACTAAGACCGCCGCCTTCCACCTCACCTTGCAAATAATTACTGGACAAATCAATCATTCCAAACTTCATAACCGAAAGATTCAGATTTCCATAGAACATATTGTTCGAGAGATTGAACACGGCACCAGTAGAACTAACATTCAAACCAGAAAACATCGGCAGTGCACCTGTGAGGTTGTTGCTGGAAACATCAACCAAATGCAGGCTTGGCAACGACCAAAAAGTAGCAGGAAGAGCACCAACAAAAGCGTTATCACTTAGAATCAGAACTCGAAGTTTCAAAAGGCCAGAAAACAAACTCTCAGGCAATGAACCAGACATAGAATTCATGCTAAGATCAACCTCAACCAACCTAGAAAGGTTACCAATTTTAGAGGGAACAGAACCACTTAGCGCATTTTTAGAAAGGTTCAAAAATTCAAGACTTGAGAGGGTAACCAATTCAGGTGGAACGGACCCAGATATGAAATTGGAAGAAAGATCAAGTTTTGTGAGGCTCCCAAGTGAGGACAAAGAACTTGGAACAGGCCCAGAAAGGTCATTTCCAGAAAGATCGAGCTCATGTAAACCATTCAACATTCCCAAACTTGAAGGCATTCTGCCAGTTAAACTATTCCCAGAAAGTAACAAAATTTTCAACACACTCAAACCCCCAATTGACTCAGGAATAGAACCAGTTACATAACAAGACCTTAAATCAAGCACTTGGAGTGCACTAAGGTTATTTTTATCACCAAACCAATCAGGGATAGACCCATTAAGCACAAAACCGGAAGCATTGAAGGATTCCAAAAGGGTAAAATTGGAAAGAGAATCCACTGCAAAATCTGGGTGGAGGCTGCTGATTCTGGTTCTCCTCAATCCTGAAACGTTGATTCCGATAACTGAACCGTTCCTGCAATGAATCCCGGTCCAGTTCACGCATGGTTCGGTTTTTCTGGGCCAGTCTTTTTTCCTTATACCCAATGACGAACGAAGTTTCAATAACGATAACCATTCTGTTCTGGATTTCAAAGTTTCGGTTTTGGAACTCGAATTCGTTATTGTTGTTGTTGTGGAGGAACGGAATTGAACGAAGAGCAGAGTTATAACTGCACTGAATGCTATTAGTACTCTTGGCATTGTATTAACAATAGCCATCGTTGAAAAAACAAGGGAACTCTTTGGAGTTCACTTTCGAGTTGCTCTGTTTCTCTGCAGTTTCATCTGTGAGAAGTGAGAAGTAAGAACTTTTTTTTTAGTTGGATTTGGAAAATTTGGAATGTGACCCAGAAAAAAAAAGTTGGATTGTTTTTTTGGTGGGGTTTTGAGGTTGTTGTGTGTGTTTTACCTCTAATTGCAAGTTGCGATGATTCTGCACTTGGTGCTGTTCTTCATGTTGTTGCTCTGTTTTTCTCTGCATGTGTGCACCATTTTTTTTAGTTGAATTTGGCAAATTTGGAATGTATCCCTGAAAATAAAATTGGATTTTTGTTTGTGGAGTTTGGTGTTTTTTCTTTTTTATTTTTTTTACCTCCAATGGGAAGCTCTGGTGACTCTGCACTTGGTGCTCTGTTCCGTTCTGTTCTGCTCTGCTCTGTTTTGTAAGGTCTGATCCAATCCAAAAAAGAAAGAGAATCCATTAATGCGGTAGTTTACATGAATGAATCAATTTTTTTTATACCTTTGTGGTATGAGTGGTGAAGGAACACAACCTTAGATATGTTGAACTTTGCAATTTGCAGAGTTTCATGTAGATGTCATTGAATATTTCACTCACATGAAGATTAAAAAAATGGTTTTTTTTTCTCCTTTTGTATGAGTGTTGTTTGAAATACAGCCTTACATATGTTTAATATTCTGAAGTTTTAATGTTGTATGAATCTGGCAAATTTGTAATGTGACCCAGAAAACAAAAAAAAAAAATTTTTTTGGGTGGAGTTTTGAGTTTTTACCTCCAATCACAAGCTCTGACGATTCTGCAGTTGGTGGTGCTCTGCTGTGTCTTGTAATCTATCACGCAATCAAGAAAAAGAATCCATTAATGCAGTAAAGAATACCCTTTTTCTTTTTCTCTGTGTATGAATGAAGATGAAACACAACCTAACAAAATTGTAATTTGCGAAGCTTAATGTTCCACATGAAACAAACAAAAAAAATGGTGTTCTTTTTTTTCTATGTGCAGTGTTGTTTGAAAACAATACCTTACATATGTTAGGTTGTGGAGTTTGTTGTTGTTGAATGTTTTACCCTTAGAAAAATGGTTTTTTGGGAAGTGGGTGGAATGTGTGACTAAACATTAAATGGGGTATCCAACTATATTATGTGCCTGTGAAGAGGGATAGATAGGATATTTGGGAGTACATTAATGAGGGAAAGGAGGTGGTTATTGCTGTTGCTATTGCCCCAACCGCTAAAAGGAGTCCCTCTTCACTTCTTCAGCACTGCACTGAGCCTGTGTCTTCAGTCTCAGTCACTTTCAATTTTTCAAAACTCCACCGGAGTTATTTAATGGGTTTTGGGGATTGGGAGGTGGTGGTGGTGAAGAAGAACACAGCGGTTGGTTATATGGTAGTTATTATGAGTGCCTTTGTAGCCGTGTGGGGGTGCCTATGGGTTTGTGAAGAAGAGTTCGTCATCACGAGTCAACTTCAAACAAAGTTACATCCAATTTTATTTTTCTTTATTAACGTAAATTTAGGTAAAGTGAAAAGGTTAAACCTTATTAAAGTTAGAGTACACTATTAAAGTTAGTTAGAGCATACTTTTGGGATCATGTCTATAAAGCTGTTCGAAGTTATAAATGATTTGAAGTTTTTACTAATGATTGTCTAAGGACATTTATTAAAGAACTAAAATAAAAGACTTTCAATAGCAAAGTAAAAATTTTTAAAATTTTAATACATTAAAATGTATTAAAAATTTTAAAATGTTTTTATTTTTTTTTGCTCTTTAAAGAGTGTTCTTTGAACGCTTACTAGCAAAACCCATGATCTAATGTTAGAAGATTAGTTTGAATTTAACTGAGTCATAACGATGGACTACATGGGTTAATTTCCATCTACATTAATATTAATGAGTTTAATTTCTATTTCTATATATTACAGCTAATAGAATATCATCAAAATAATAAATGATAATGAGTGATTGTGATAGTAGGTGATGAAATTTTATTGATTGACAATGTAAAATTATTTTACACTATTAACACATAAAAATTAAATTCATATTTAATTTACTAATGTTAGATTGGTTGGTTTAAATGATTTAAAGCTTTTTTTAGTGAAGTCTATTGTTTAATATTTGTCACTGAAAAAAGTAAGATTGAAAAAAAAACCTATAATATATTAGTGAATTGAATTGAATTGAATTCGAATTAGATTAATTGAAATTTAACTAATTTTGAATAGAATTTGTTTAGACCAAAATAATGAATAGTGAACAATTTGCGCGTGAAGGTTTCGTGGAATTGTAGGAGCTTTACAACTTTGATTTTTCTTTTCCTTGTTTGTGATGCATACTGGAAGGTGATGAGTTATGATGGATGAGTCAACGACTGGAAGGCATTGAGAAATGAAGCACAGTATTCACTTGTAAGCACAGTATTCACTTGTCTCTACACGAAGAATTTTCAAAAGGAAACCAATTTTAAATTGTCACGCTTAGATCCTAACAAAACTGGGATAACAACCGATACATTGGTCCAATTCCTACAGTTTTATTTTGGAAATGTTTTTATTATTATTATTATTTTTGTCTTCCCATGATATTCAATGTGGTATATAGTGATTAATCTCTCATATATTATAGGCTCATTTAAAATATAGATGATGACCACATATTTTAAGCTATTTTATTTCCATGATATGAATTAAATACTTGACATACTAGTTAAGAAATAAAACTACCTTTACCACTTCATATCAGCTTGCTGGTTTATGTTGGAAATGTTAAATGAGAACATTATTTTTCTTTTTCATACTTGAAAACATATATATATATATATAAGCATTTTGTTCGTTTAGGTAATAGCAAACTGTTGACTTCAATTTGTTGCATTCCAATTTAAGTTTTAAATTGGTGTTGACCATTCAATCTTACTACATCACATGTTCTCTTCTTCTCCCGTGCTGTCTAATCAAGATTTACTCTAAGTAAATTTTGTGCCTTTTTATCTTTGCAATGGTAAAACCATGCATGACTCTCTTCTTCCATCAAACCATTAGTTACAGTAATAAATAAATACACCATAAGATTAATACGTAAAAATTTAATTAAATATAATACACGAATTTAAGATATAACAAAAAAATTAATTTGATAACAATGAAATGTTAATACATTAATGATATAAAGGTATACTAATTTTATCTATAGTACACTAAATGAAGTATAATATATTACATAGTAGGTATTTAGTCACATTTACAAAGTATGGTTAAATCTATTCACCTCACTTTTGAACACATTTAGTCACACTCTGTAAATGCGACTCAATACTTGTTGTGTTGTACACCCCACTTATCTCGTAGCCTTCACCATTATTTAATTATGAATTGTTATGTTAATAAATATATCTAGATTTCTAATAAAAATTTAATTTTGATATATTAACATAACATTATAATATATATATCACAATTATATATCATATATTATCATATTAATAAACATAATTGAATATCACATTTATTACTTGAAAGATCACACAAATGGGAAAATAAATCAATTGAATAACAATTTTTTTTATACTATTTGCATATCAAAATTAAACTCTTATAATAATTTTTTTAAAAGGGGCATATCACATAAGATGGGTAATTTATTATGAGAATGAGAGGACAAATATGGACCGTATATAATCACATACGAATAGTCAAGATTAAAAGTTAATTAATGATAATTAATGTTCACATGTTCATTTTAAAAGTTATATGACTTTATATTTTAATTTTAACTAGTTCTATATGATCCATTGGTCAAAATTTACCCATGTCATTCTCACAATAAATCACTTATTTCATATAAGTGGCTCTCTTTTATAAGGTATAAGAATAATAATTTATAATTAGAAATGATATATTGCTACTATTTCTACATGATATATTGCTACTATCTAATTATAAATTATTATAATAAAATACTTTATAATTAGATAGTAGCAATATATCAAAAATAAACTCTTTATAATAAGATATAAAATCTTTATGATAATCTATTGGTTTTAATAAATTGTTAAATATTTTATATTGTTAACTAATTATTTTTTTATTTTTAAGTTAGTTAAGATAAACATCAAATTATTTTGATGATATAAAGTAAAGGTCTTTCTAAGTAGTTTGTTTAAGAAAACAAGATAAGTTTCTCGACTTTTTAATAAGTCCAATACATTGAAAATTTAAAAATCTTTATTTTATATACAATCTCTGTTAAAAAGTTGATCAAAGACACCAATTTAAAAATCACATAAAATAATTCTATATTATTGATGAGTGGCAATGTTATAGTCGTAAAAATAATCACAATCATAATACAATTCAAATCGGTAGCTGCATTATTCAGATACCACCTAAAATTTTATCTTATATAAACATATTAAGATTTTTTGCACTGATTAAGGAACATTCATATTTGGAATTGAAGATAGTCATATCGGCCAACTCAGCAAGTGCTGAACTCCAACATATAAAAGACAATATGAGTGATGTGGCAGTGTCCCCACATACGCGTTATCCTACATGTACAGACAATACCAGTGTCCCTTCACTTTCATAGATCAGTTTTCACAAAGTGATCAAATTGCAATTTGACATGGTCAAAATAATGAACATAGAATACCACATGCATAATTGCGGTGGCTAAAATTAATCTGGTACAAAATAAAAGTATTTGTTTTGGTTACTTTACTTGTAGAGAAAGCGTGTTACTTTAAAAATAATTTATTTTAATAAAATTAAAAAAATATTATATTTTACTTCTTCATCTCATATCAATTCTTTTAAATTTATTTTTTTAATATTTTTTTTAAATATAAACCAATTATTTCAATATCAATTACTTTATAAGTAATCCGACCAAAATTTAAATCAAATGGACCTTATGTCTTTTTCTAAAGGTTGGATTCAACTGTTTTTCCTCAGGACAAGAGTATATGCTACTGCTACTCTTGAGAATGCCAATTGTGTAAATTGTTCTTGTCTTTTTTCAAAGATTAAATCCAACTGCTTTTCATAGGATACGAGTATAATAGCGCAATTAACGAGACTGATTCCAGTGATATGATTTTTATACTTAGGGCCAATTTGATGCATATGAAAAGGCATGATTATATTAGTTAATACTATACAGTCAATTTTTATTACATGTCTAGTGTTTATAAGACAATTTTTATTATATGACTATAATATTGAGTTATTAGGTCCAAAAACACCTAAAAATACCTAATAGTATTATTTTTTATTAAATGTATGTTTTTGTCGCCCGCCACCCCTTAATCACCATCAGCCACCTCTTGACCATTGTCACCTGCATCCCATGTGACGCACTAAACAATAGATAGGAAAAAAAAAACTTATACAATAGATTTCTTATTATACTATATTATCATATATTGTATTATCATGTCTAATATTATCATCCTTTATCCTATACAATACATCAAATTAGTGTATACTTGTTTTAGAATTTAATTCTTAGGCATAGACATTATAGAATTTTTTTATATTATCATCCAATAATATATTACCGCATCAATAAAAGAAGTTGAGTTTTACACATATTACTTAAAAAGTCATCTAAATAAGATAATTTGATTTGATAACTATATAAAAAAAATTTATACTACGAATACATAGAAATTAAACTCCTTATTTTAATGTAGAGAGCTCATATTATGATTTAAAAAGATACAAATGGAAGAGTCTAATCCTTTATAAAACAATTCTGTCTCGAACATAATTGCTTTTAATAAAAGATACTTATAAAAAATTAAAAGATACAAACTAAATTTAGATTCATTTTAAAATTTTGATAAAATTTCATTAAATTATATTTTAACATAATTTTTTTTGTCTTAAACAAATAAGCCTTTAAACTAAACTATAGTAGTATACCCCTATTTCTTTTAACTAATGTATTAAATTTAAGTCTTAAAAAAAGGCACAGAGTGTTTTATTTAAATAACAGACTACTCTAATTCAACTAAGTTAACTAAAGTCTAATAAATTTACAATATTAATAGTTATATATATATAAAATAATGTGTTTCCTTAGAGAGGGATAATACGATGGGAGGAAAACGTGTGGCATCTAGACTCTGTGAATGTCGGCTGCAGCCTATGGTTGAGGAAGTGACGATAGACAAGAAAAGCACTTCGGAAAGAAAATGTCATTGACTGACTACTCGAAGAACAAATTGTCATTCACCAAAATTAAAAAGGGGTTTAATTTGACAGAGCAAAAAAGACACTTTAATTTAAAGTACCGTTACTTAAACATTTAAGAATAGGTGTTTTATTAGGATATTCATATTATTAAATATTTTAGATGAGATAGTGATTTATACTTATTATTACTCATTTATTTTATTGATTAGTGATAAAATGGGTATTTAAACAGGACATCTACTATTTAATGTTCATAACATTTTTTACTCCCTTTTTATTTTTGAAAAACAAGTTTTTGTGGACCCACCAAATAAAAAAAGAATATTCACAAAAAAAGAAAATTTTTTTGTCATTTGACTGAGTCTTTGATGCAACGTGGGAACGGTAAGGTCCCTGCTGATAAGTTCCCTTCGTCCACATTACAACAAGAAAATATGAATGATTGATAGCGGACTAGATTTTCAATAATTTTCATATCCTTCAATTATTTTGGTCTTGAAAGGCACTTCTCTGCTTTCCATGTTGGTGTGTGCCTTTCCTTAAAGCTCGTTGCAAATAGTCAGATACCACATTCAATTTGGCATTACGTACACGTGTATTCCTTATCACTATTTGAGTTTTCTTTTTGTTGCAATCCATTTTCTTCGAATATGAACTCACTTTTAATAATATTGTATTAAAAATTAATTTTTCTCAAACAATACATTATTGCAGTTTCATTCATAAGTGTTATTTAATCCTCCTCTTCTTCTTTTTTGAATAATTAATCAGGTAATTTTTGAAACAAGATAATAATTTAGTAAAATTCTCTTAAAAGTGACAATTTCAAGATTTAGACCTTGTAATACCATCAATTACTTTTAGGTTTTATCCTCCAAATTTGAAAAAAATTATACACTTCCACTTATCTAGTTGCATTCTGCTCCCCCCACTTCAAAATCTATTTCGTAATGTACTTTCAATACTCTTTAAAAAAAATTAAAAATTGAAAGTGATAAATAAATGAAAAGGGTACAGAGATTATAGAATACAGAATTTTTGGTCTTCATAGAGTACATTTTTTGGGTTCAACAGTTAACACACATAGTTTTAGTATAGGTTTTGGTCAATTATACACAGTTACGTGTTTTTGTTTTTGGGTCAACAACAGTATAGCTGAAAAGGCTCAAGTCCATAACCTTTACTCGTAGCCCAAGTTGTGTTGTCCATTGACTGGTTCTGACTCAGTTTATTCCACCCAAATAATAAACCCGGCAACTCTCACACTTGGATCCATTTTCAAATAACAGCATCCACCCCACAAAATACTGACAAATTAAAGCAAACCCAAAAGCCAATGAATTAACCTCAAAAAAGATAATGAAATATTTTATTTCTAGTTTTCTTTTTTTTTTTATGTTTTGCTTAATTTGACGAAGACTCAGACTTTTTCTTCAATATATTGTTCATCATTTTTACATGATTTTGTTTACATATAATCATAACACTGGGAAATGCAAGAGTGGTGAGTTAAATGATGGAATATGAAGTAATTAAGTATTAGACCCATTATTAAAAAAAAAAAAACGATGGAAAATGAGAATGAGGAATGAGGATGACTTACTTTGATATAGATCTTAATTTCATGACACCAGTTGTGTTGTGTTCTTGTGGCAATGAGTGATTATAAATTATTATCATCCTACTAGGATTATAACTAATTGTTCGCTCTCTTGTGCAGTAAGCTCTCCTCAAGAATCTAGTCAAAATAATTAGTTTTTCATGAGCAATGGATGAAAGATCATCCTACTAGGTCTATATAAGCATCCATTCGAAGGATCCTCTTTATTCTGACCCAAAAAAAAAAAAAAAATAGGGGACCCTCTTTTATAAATAGGAGCATTTGTCTTCCATTTTCTTATGTTCTTACTTTAGGTCCCTAGATGAATTAGGCATTGGAGTATTATTTTAGGTATCACCTGGTGCCATCCCAACCTCATTGGAACTGAATTCAGCCAACCCAAGTCCTTGAACCATCTACCTGAGATGAAGGACATATTCTTGCTTGCTTTACAAGCTAAATGCACTTTAAGATTCTTAATTCACAACAAGATTTATTCGAATTTCAGATTAATTGTTATATAATATTCTCTAAAAAGCCATTACAAATTAAAACATGACATTAAGTTGTTAAATGACATCACACTTCCTAAGTAAAAAATCTCCTCTTGTAGTTGTGCCTGACAACATATGTCCCATAACAATATATTCATTTCATTTTTATTTACAAAATTGATCTTATAAGTAAAAGCAATAATTGTGGGTGGCTAGGAATTAGTGAACTACATAATCTGAGGGAATAAACTATTGCATTCAAGCCATATATGGCTTGCCATTTGGAGAGAACATGTGACAAAAATGACATCCAATAAGTATAATAATAGGTCCTAGAATCTATATCATCATATCCCGAATGCAATGGAGTCTTAATTTTATATACGAATCTCTCAAGTGTGAAGTATCAAACTATCAGCTCTGATCAGAATATAAGATTTTTACAGCCTGGCAGAATTTGACTCCATAGTGCTGAATGGTGGTAGCTAAAGTGAATTATGTGATCGAGTGTTTATAACACTTCCTCAGAAAAAAAAAAGACAAAATTAAGCCATGTTTGGTTTCAATTTTTATTTTCATAAATTTGTAAAAGGAATAACAAAAATAGAAAATAAAAATTAAAAACTAACTTTAATTTTTTTCATTATTTTTAGTATTTTATTTATAAAATTCTAAAAATAAAAAACATAAATAATAGAAACAAAAATTAGAAATAATAACCAAAGAGACCCATAGTCTTAATAACACGATAACTAGGAGCAATACTATGCAACTAAAACAAATTGAGAGAACTTTTGATGAAAAATAAGAGAGGTTGTCAAATAAAATAATTAGCATTTAAAGATTAATAAATTGATATGGAAGAATATGATAGTAAAATATGAGAAGAAGAATAAGAATCAACCAAGCTTAATAAAAATAGACTAAGAATTCAGAGATAAACAAGTACAGTTAGTCAAATGATAACAATACATTTTCCTTTACAAATGAAACTAATTCCTATTTATATTAGTATATTGGACTAGCAATATGGATCCAGATCTAGCCCAATCTTAAATGACCATCCCAAGGGTTCCCATAACTTGTCCATGAGAGATAGTGATTCATAGAGATTCTCTATTAATTTAGCTTGGATATCTTCTAGATTAATTCATTTATTTGAAATCCCCTATTAACTCATAGAATCTTCTATTATTATATCATATCTCCTACAAATATAAAATATATCTAATATCTATTAAATTCTAGAAATATCTCCCTTATTTAGAGAATATTATCTCCTTACTTATCACATGGTCACTTCTTACTATATAAAAGGGCTCAACGCCCTAGGTATCACAATCTTATTATATACTATTCTTTAACCCCTATATGCCTCATTTATGCATCACTTTGAGCATCATAGTGTCTTTGTAGGTACCCTACCCCCACTCTCATGGACGATTAGAGGAGCCTGCACCTTATTGGACTTTTAGGTAAGAACATTGGCGCCCATTGGGCGGAACAAGCCTACCCCACCAAGGTGAACAGAACAAGTCAAACCGCAATAATCACGGGGAACAACCCCCTATTGGAACAACTCCCATCAGGTTGTCTCCCTCATTATGAGTTAAATTGAACATGCACTCAGAAATCATGTCATAGGGAAATGAACTGCGGTGCCGCCACCTCCTGTGAAACGCAAAGCTCCCATCAACTGGGCAAGAAGCCATTGTGTTGCCTTCCCCTTCGATGAGCTGGTACAAAAATTTCCTACTCTTGGCGAGTCACGAACCGTCGTCACCACAACCACAAACCACCGCAAGGCAACTACCTTTCTAGCGGCGGCCTCGCTTCCTCTCCTGCGAAGCCATAGTGTAACCACCACGAAGCAAATGCAACCACCGTGAGCTTGGCCGTAACACACACACACACACACACACACACACACACACACGTCTTATGGGTACGCACCGGGGGCTCGTCGCTAAAGATGCCAAATCGCCTCGCACACATGGACCTCTACGGGCCACTACTCTATTCCCCATAAGGAACCCAAGTACCTCATGTGTCGCGACTCCGTGGATGCGGGTCCTCGCAGCTGCAACAGTGCCACCTCCTTTGTTGCACATCCCTATGGTGTACTACTTTGCAAACAGGAGGAAGAAAGTAGGTTTTCAAAGCCAAATGGGCCACTAGCCCAAAACCCAAACTAAAAAAAAAGAAGGTAGACAAGGATATTCTTGGATGCCAAGCATTATATTTGATAGGCTAAGCTCTATTGGGTCAAACAAGCTCTGACACTGCCTTTGGTCAAGCTACACCACCACCCCATATTCGAATTATATCAACATCTCATGACCGATATCCAACACGATATGTTTTCATTATTCTCATAACCTATTTATTATATATCTTAATCTTGAAATTAAAGTAATTTGTAGATCTCCCAAATATCGAGCATACACCCTCTTTATTGGAGTCATTTTTTATTCAAAAATATTTTCGATGAGCATATTACTCTTATGCCTTTTCAAATTTGAAAAATTCAAAATCCACATATTTTAATTCAGAGATTTTTATGTAGTGCTGTGATATTATATATCTTGATACAATTATCATACCTTCAAGAAGAAGATCACAGATCACAGGGGAGCTTCCATAAACCATATCAGTTCTTTATAAATGCATTGTAACTCTTCAATTTCTCATCACGAGTATATTCCTGTATTGACTAACTTTTCAGCATTAGATCACCAAACATTAAAGCCTTGGTCAACGTCCTCACCAAGCACTTCGCCTTTTCAAGGAGTCTCTAGACAAGCTCTAGTTGGCATCCCCACCAGGCAACCCACCTTTTCAAGCCGAGTCATGATATCATCTCCCAAGATATGTTTTTATTACTTTTAGAATCATCTTATTGATAATCTAAAGATTTTTTATATATGCAGGTCATATTTACTTACATCTCATAAAGATCCCTTTTATGCAAGACATATCATATCATCTCAAGATTCGATTCAATTGTGATCTAACTATTTTTTATGTGCTAGATAACAGGTCTTCCCTAACATTCACTACTCCAGGTTAGAGAGCATGCTCCTAGTGCACCTAGCCTCCTCGGCGAATCTCAGAATGTCCTCAGAACCGCTTGAGAACGTTCTTGCGCGTGCGATGATAGGGTGTCTTCATGCCCTCGACCACACTGAAGATTGGTGCTACGCCAGGGTTTCCTCATGCTTCCAAGCATGTTGAAGACCAGTGTCACGACGGGGTGTCATTATGCCCTCGAGCACGTCGAAGATCGGTGCCATGACGGGTGCCCTCATGCCCTAAAGCACATAAAAGAAAATCAACTGGGAAGAAATTCAAAATGCAACAAAGTCCATAAGAACTAGTCGAGAAGCAATTACCAACCGAGAACTCATCAGAGAAATTACAAAGAAATTGGAGTTCACCAAATAGAAACATCACTACAAGCATCGTCTTCGAAGCACAAAAAACTAATAGTCCTTGGGACAAGCTCCCGAGCCACCACTCAACATTCCCTAACATGCACACGGGCCATCCTCAGTTCGCCCAAGTTGTCCCCAATGCACTCTCACTTCCTCGGTTCACCCAAATTATTCTCGAATCCACATCCTAGCTGTTCCCAGCTCACTCAAGACCCAGATAGGCATCTCACATATCAGGGGACACTATCCGTCTCCTAAGTCGACTGGATGATTAACGGGGGACAACCGTTTAACATAGGCACTAAAATTGCATTATTGTCAAAGTCGACAACAAGATCTCCTTTCTAAAAGGATCGACCGCTCCACTTTTGGCTTCACCAAAAGATTGGTAGACGTGGAAGTAAAATTTCTCCTCCCATGGCATAATCTCATACGCCTGAGAGAAATGATCTAGTACACTTTTAAGCATGCACACTAAAAAGCTAACAAACTCAACCAGCAAAAGGCTTAGACGTTAAACTCAGAATAGAAGTCTTGGTATGCATCCGACAGGCACTTCGCCATCCTGGTTGAGTTCTAACAAGCGCAAAGTTGACAATCTAACTAGACAACTCGTCATCCTTGATCGAATTCAATGATAAAAGCTCAATTTCATACTTAAATTGGTATATCTCGTCAAGAGAACCCTGGAAAAATCTTCAAGCTCATAAATGAAAAGGCAAAGGAACATAAGACCCTTTCGACCTACACAAAGCAAGACCTTGGAGTGATTAAAGAATCAAGGGCTTTAATTGCCTATTGACATAAGAAATGTGCCACGTCATTCAACGCATATCATATGAACATCCATCACTAGTACCACTCCGTGGCCGAAGGTACACATTCGAGAGACCTCTATATACTCAACGCATAGCTCATAGCCGATTAGAAGACTTGGTAGCTGCTCAAATCTCATTGATCCACAGACAACAACTCGGCCCAATTAGTACAAGGACTCACCTAAGTTGCCCTCAAACAAGTACAGGACCATTCAAAGTGGACCTAAAAATCACTTCAAGCAAGGAGAGCAACATGAACACTATTGCAAAACAGACACCCCACCTAATTAAGGACTGAGGGCTCACTACTTTGATCTAATGACTCACAGGAGCCAAAAAAATGCACCATTACCGTGCTTACATAATTAGGCAATTCAAACTTACCCAAAGTCCTCAGCACTCGTTGCTCGATACCAAAACCAAGAGATCTGAATCGCCTACCGTATTGAACCTAAGGGCTAGTCACTTTAAATCTAACAGCTGGCATATAAGCAACTGTTGCCACTCAAATATCGAGGTGATTATCCTCCATTCAGAATGCACCACGTGTCATAACAGATCCCCCATAAACTATCACTATAACAACTGAAAAGGCGCACCAAGCTACAAGTCGAATCATTTGTGGTCGGACACAGCCCTCAGGAGACACACCTCGGTACCAACTCTCGGCCTACGACCAAGCTTGGAGCTATATCCTGGACTAGAAATATAAGCCTCATACCTTGGCCCAATTCGAAAGGACTCTCCCAAGGATCTCACAACTTGGCCACATGGCATAGTGGCTCGTAGAAATTCTCTACCAATTTAGCCTATGATATCTCCTAGATTGACTACCAAATTATATGAAATCCCCTATTAACTTATAGAATCTCCTATTATTATATCATATCTCCTACAAATACGGAATATATCTAACATCTGCTAAATCCTAGGAATATCTCCCTTTCAGGGAAGATTATTTCCTAACTTATCATGGGGCTACCTCTCACTATATAGGCTCAATGCCTCAATGTATCACAATCTTATTATATACTATTCTTTTACCACTCTATGCCCCATTCATTTACTAACTTCATTCAAGTGCTTTCAGGTGCCCTACCCCTGCTTTCATGGACAATTGGAAGAGTTTGCAGCCTTATCAAACTTTTAGGTAAGAACAATTAGTATTGTATTTTTTTTTTAAGAACAAATCATTATAATCTAACAAACTTGTACAATAATATTTTTAAGAAAAGCAAGACAATAAAAGAGTAGTGCTGCATGGCTATAAAAATATTATCAATTTTTTTACAAAACCATACTGATTATATTGTTTGAATTAAAGTAATATGATCTATTTATTCATCCAAAACTTTTCTGTTGATGAAGTGAGAATTTAGGTGAGTTTGACAATTATTTATCAAGGGAGTCCCTACATTGACAAGGAAATTGAACTCCCTTCCTTGTGAGATACAGGTTTGTTTCTTAATCCTCATTGACTATTATTCGTTCAAGAGTTAATAAATATGGTATATCAAATAATTGAATTATAACAAAATTTTTAACTCTAACATTTTTTGTAACAAAAATACACCAAAGCTTCCCTGGTTGCACATTTATACGTATTTCTGCTCATTATTATTATTATTATTATTATTATTATTATTTTCTGACTGAAGTATGTTACTATTTCTGTTTGATACTTTCCTTCCTTTGAACAGGGAATTGATTGGTCTGCATCGGAATTTTTCTTTTCGATTAAGACTTTATGTCTCATCCTTTTTTCTTTCCTATCAAATATTCCCAAAGAACGTTATGATTTGCAAATGATTTGTCAAAAGTTTTTGTTTTGGTAGCAAGGTATTGGTATTCTTTTAAATTCAAGGATTGTGATTTAATTATGTGTGTTTAGAATACTAATAAATTTAATTAATGAAATAAGTGATAAATTTTTAATCATAAATTATTTAAAAGGTGCGTACTAGTACCTATAAACTTTTATAAGGTACCTCCCCTTTTGCAAAACTTTATGGCAGCTAAAGAATTGATTGAAACGATGAGAAACTTTATGTTGGAGTGAAATATTTCTTTTTTATTTAATATAACCATTCTTTATACCATTTAATTTATGCTACTTCAACTCTAACATTAAGCTATTATTAAAGTCAGAAATAGTGATGATTGAATATAACTTAAGTGATCTATATTAAAGGATATAGAACATTTTTTTAGTTAAATGACTGGTATATGGCAAAAGCTAGTATAATCCAAATTAACACCGATGGCATCCCAGAATAAACCTGTTCAACTTGTGAGGATGGGACCTCACCAAGAGAATAGACCGCTAGCTAGCTTAGAAGGTATTGGGGTAAGAATAGGCAACTATCCTGGGGGATTCGTTTTCATGGTGGAATAAGCCCGATGATAAGGATTCCAAGTTTTTGCAACTCATATATATCTTCATGTTTGAGATGGGAGATAACACATCTTTTTCACCTGCTTCAACTAAAATGCAACAAGGACTTCACAATCAAAATGACATATAATATAAAGATTGATCTTCTCATAAAATATTGGGTAAATTATATTCATCTCCCATGAGATTTATAGAAATGCAACTCACACCTTTTATTATTATTCACTTACATCCCATTGTTTGTCAAATTTTAAGTATTTATATTATAGTTTCACTCATTTATAGAACATTGATAACAAACTTAATAGAATGACATTTTTGATATTAACTTTTTAATTAATAAAATTATAAAAATACCCTAAACTTAACAGAGGTACATGTATTTTTTATAATTTTATTAATTAAAAATGGTTAATATCACAAAAATATCATTCTGTTAATTTTATTAACAGTGTTCTGAATGAGGAGTGAAACTTAATATAAATACTTAAAATTTGACAACAAATGTGAGTGTAGTGGATAAATAGAGGGTGTTAATTGCATTTCCACAAGTCTTAGGGAGAAGGTGAGTGTAATTTACTCTAAAACATTTTGTTTTAATTTGTCAATAACTTATATGGTATTTTGTATGTGATTTTATATGTAATTATTATAAAAGTTTAACATTTTTAATGACCTAATAATATTGTGCGGATATAGTGAATTGGATATGGAATACTGCAGGTATCCAAGTAGGTTGTGAAACACAAGACTGTTGTGTTGATCTTTTTTGCTCCTTGCTCCCAATCAATTTCTTTTGGGGAGGGGGTAAGTGTATGTGAACTTCGATGCTTAATTTAGTGAGTGCTTAAAAGATTTAGAGAAAATAGAAAACATGCATACTTCAAGAGTCAGTATTGTCCAACCCATTTGATGTTGGGTCTATAGTAGTATAGTTTGTAACAAAGACATAACTAAATATTTGTGAAAATACTTTTAACTTAATGACTTTGGAGATATTATTATAAGAGTCAATCAATCATAATAATTAGATGAGAGTAAATCAAAATTAAATAATATCATTAACATAGTTTAATCTAAAAAACTATGCTTATTTATGAAAATAAATAATATTAATAATATTTTAATACTACTTTTTATACAAATAAAAAAGTCATAGTTTTTATACACCATCATTACAAATGGTGTTCATTGTCAATCAATTGTATCTTATCTTTTATATGGTTTTTAACTTAGTCACGGTGAAAGTAAATTAACTATAATGATGTTTAATATTGTTATATATGATTAAATAACACTATAAATCATAAAAATATCAAAATTAAGCTAAAAAATGAGTGTCTAGTTAACAAGTGAAATGAATTTTGGTTAACAAATATAGAGACTAGTAGTCATGAATAACCCTTTCATTCAGCTACTTTTGAGTAGCCCCATTTTTGTTTGGCTGATTCTCTTTTAATTTGACTAATCCAGCATCCAGAGTTAAAGAATCCAAGCATGGATCTCCCAATCTGCGGCTGCAAATCAGTGCTGTGGCCCCAAGTTCCAAGTTGTATTGGCAGTGGAGACTGAATGACTTATCATAAAGCTTTTGAAGTTGAAAGGGAAGCTCTTCAGGGAGATAAAATTCAGCTTGGGATATACGTGGATGATAAGGATTCCAAATGTATCAGCACCACTGCCTCCTTGCTATAGAAGTATACATCCAATGACAGAATAAAGTATAAATGTTTTTTCAGGTTGCATTTATGTTATCAAAGAACAATTTTATACCCATAGCGCCTAGATCAACTGACAGGGGTTGTTCTAGCTTAATCAGAGATTTTGGATTTGAGCCTGTATTAAAGCTTGGGAGGAGGAGTTTTGCTGCCTTAGTGGTCGTACCCGACCAGAGCTTAATTGCCTCTAATAGGAAGATACCTTTGGTTTTGACAAAAAACCAAACAATTTTATACCCAGCATTTGATTTGTCCAAATATTTTGGCACTTGTTTCCATAAAACAATCTTTTAGACGAGTAAAAACTAGTGCAGGAGAGCTTTATCCTTACACCGGACGAATTTAGCTGGAGCCGGATTAATTGGAGTCTAGTGAACTTTAAATACCTGGTTTAGCCCAAAAATAAAAAACAATTGCATACAAGCTTCAAAATTAATATCCAATGACAATGAACACACTAGAACACCGTTAATTGGTGGCTCTAAGGTTGAAATTCAGTGACCAATTGAAGAGTCTGGTTATATTCCATCCATGCAGGCAAAGAGATAAAGGAGTCCAAGTCTAAAGATATAAAGATTCTGTTCCTAGCCACATAACTTTCTCAAGCTGTCGCTTTCACTCCATGTGAATGAAATAAGCAATCTTATTACTGAGGTACTCTCGTTTTGCCCATTGTAAGATAAAGATTACATACTCCAAATTCTGAAACAGATGTAAAGCACTCTATGACCAGCCTCTTAGGTTCCCCATATCTTTTATTCTTTTGTTATGACAGCATAATTTCAAAGATAACAATATAATTTACAGCTAGCTTTGTGTTTGTACTTGTTTTTATTGGAATCAAGCGATTGGCACTAAACCATTAGTTATAGCTATTAGCAAGAACGCAACATTATATTCTTAAAGTTCATTAGACTCGTATTAAACTTGGCTGGCTTATTATAGGCATTATGGGTCATGATGTTAAACTCATCGAATATTAAGAGTAATGTTGGCCAAATAAAATCAACAAATCTGACCGTTAAGAAAATAGCCATGCTAGCCTCTCATTGTGTGGTTCCCACATGTCCTTGTAAATTGGAAGTTTAAAGATACTCACTAGTTACCTTTATCTTTAAATGAAAGATAAAGAAACAAGCAGATCTCAAAAGCCGAGGTAATTAAGACCATTCATGCGAAAAATATATGAACAACAAAATAAGTGTTGAATTATTTGTACGAACCAAACGTGATATATATATTACAAAAACCATGATGGCAATTGTTGACTAATTAATATTGGTAGCGTGGTAGCCAGGCCATCAGCTTATCATTTTCTTGGAAGATTGCTGAGTAAGATGTGAGTAAGGACTAGCAATGGATTGAAGCCACTTTTTTGCCTTAAACCACAAAACAAAGAAAGAGGAAACACCCAAAAGATAGAAAGGGGCTTTTGTGCTTTTTCTGTCTCTGATCTGAATCCATACACAGTTCTATGGCCATATTGGCCTGAAGATTTTCTACATGGCCGCATGATGTACATGGCGCCCGTGAATGTTTTAGTGTATAGCCACTGGAACTGGACCCATTTTGTCCTTTGTAGCAGTACAAATTGAGACCTAACCATCACCATGCAGTACAAGAGTCAAATATCATAATAAACCAACCTTACATAAAATTAAGTTTTCATTATTTGATAGAGTAAATGTAGTGTTCTGGTAAATGTAGTGTTCATGCCAGTGGTAACTATGCTGCTTATAATTGAAGCGTTGGATCGAGCTCTTATCATTAGACTAAAAGCAATTCCGATTCACTTGGTCTTGTTAGGTTAGAATGTTAGTCTACAACTAATGTCTCTTTCCTAACATTTGGCGATAATCTATGCATGTCTAAGAATCGAATGCGTAACCTTTGTTTTGACACCACTTGTTAGATAAAGTCTAATTCTGATCCAAGTCTTGTCAAAGTAGAATGCTTCCTCCAACCAATATAAATGTTTTGGAACTTGACATATAATATGATGCTATTCTATTTTAGGGATTTCAGGTTCAATTAAGTGCTCATGTCATATCAAGGGGGACATTCTTCTGTACCTTAATTAAAATATAGTCCAAATTGCTCCTTAACTTTAGAAATGGCAAGGCATGCATGTGAAAAGGAATTGGAAGAATGAGTGAAATCTACATGATGCAATTAACTTTCTTGGTCAAGGGAAAGTCGGCGTGGCTCGTGAATTTACTATTACTTATAGGATTTATTTTAATACAATATATTCCTTCAAGTCTAAGCATTGAACTAATTTGCATGCTCATGTAAATTACCTCAAAAAGTTCTATGATATTTTACAATTTGTCCCCTCCTTTATGCTCGGAAAGCAACAGCTAGCATCAGCAACAACTACACAACTAACAACTCTCTGTCTCACACACACACACACACACACACACACACACACAATCTCCCTCAAGCCCTCCAACTAGTATATAAAGGGTAGCAATGCAACCACCTTATTCACATAGCTCTGCCACAAACCACAACAACATTGAATTCTCATTAGTCATTATAGTCTTTCAAGTATATAGTACTTACCCATATTTCATACACTTATTGTTGTCACGATGGCCTCAAGCTCAGCTTGGACATCAAAGCAGAACAAAAGATTTGAGAATGCTTTGGCCATCTATGACAAGGACACGCCGGATCGCTGGCAGAACCTTGCGAGGGCTGTCGGAGGGAAGACGGTGGAGGAGGTGAAGAGGCATTATGAGATGCTGGTGGAAGATTTGAAGCAGATTGAGGAAGGCCATGTCCCCTTGCCCAATTACAGGAATGCTTCAAATAATGCAACAATTGAAGGCACCAATGTCAGAGGTTGCAATTACATGGAAGAAGAAAGAAGGTTAGTACAGAGTACTTAAACCCTCCAAATTGCCATTAGCAACATCTAGCATTTGCACTAGTATTGCTGAAGTAGACTTATGTTACAATTTTGAGTCTTTCTGGTTTATCATTTATGTTTCACTTGTTCTGTTTGGTTTACACACCACACTACCATTTCACACCTAAATAGGGACTGTGTAGTATGTATGTATTTTTTTTTTTTTGGGTTATTGTGGTTTCTTTTTCCAATATGGATAAGATTTTGTTTCTGAATGTGGCCCGAGTCTAGTTGTGTTCATATAATGCAGGCTGAAGGTTCTTAGCCTCCAGTGAAGTATGACAGCAGCAGAGCCAAATTAGGTTGGAAAAAAGAGGCATATTACCAATCAAAGTTGATTAAGTGAGAACCAAAATATCCATGCACCTAGCTTGGTTCTACAATGACAAAAAGCATATATCATTTTATTTTCTTAATTTCTATATATATGTCAAGTACCAGTGCTGTGTTGTCCCTATATGTGTATGTAAAAATCAAGTTATCTCAAGGACATGCCAACTGGTTGATGGTAAAGCATGACCAGATTTCTTTTATGATATTTTCAATTTCCCTTTTGAGCGATATTGCACATTGCAAGAAAATTTGTTAGAATCTTTGACATAAATAAGAATAGTCACTTAACCAAATAAAATAGTATGATTCATTTTCTCATCTAACAATTAGTAAATATGCCTTATTTTTTCAAAAGAAAAGTTTCGGTGGAGTAAGCACCTATATCTACCAGGATTAGAAAAGACCCCCTACTTTCTTCGAGAATTTTTGAAAGGAATTATATATTGCCCCCACTGAGGTTTTAAACCTACGCTCTTGTGGGATATAAGTAAAATTTTAATTAATTGTGTCCACCCTCATTGGCAATAAATGTGTCATATGATCCTGTTAAATAAAATTTGATATAAAAAATGACTGTTTTTTTCCCTTTTGCATGGAAATAAATGATAGAGACTAAAGTTGTAATCTCATGAGAGATCTTAAAGCACTTTTCAAACTAAAAAACTAAGTGAGAGAGAGAGAGCGCAATAACTAGAAGATTTATGTAACAAACAAGAAAGTGATTTATACACAAAAACGACAGTACATGTTGTCTAGCTCAGGCCACCGACCATGACTTGGATTCATCATTACTGTCCGAAAGGTTTAGAGCCATGAAACATGAGAGCCCTCAAAGGTTGACGAAGTCAAGATACGCAACTTTGGAACGCAAGAAGAGTGTCCAATAGGTTACTAATAACAACTTTGATGAGAGTTATATACAATTAGATATAAATAATAACGAATTAGAAAATTAATAACACAGATTTTAATAAATTCATGGCATGTCATCCATTTGTTTGGACAATACTCCACACATTCCTGGATATTGAAAAGTTAATATATTTAGTTACAAATTGTAATGAAATACGTTAAATTTTCAATGTGCTAAAATAGCATTATTTTCAGAAGCAACTATTAATAAAGAATGAAAAGAGTAATAACAAACTTTATCCTATTACTATGTGAGGTTGATTACAAGGATTGCTTTCATTTGATTAAAAGTCTATCTAGTTTAATTTTAATTAATGATTAGCAATAGGAACTTCACATATACTTTACTTCTAAAGTAAAACTAATATTTCGAGGATGTTGACTTAATTTACATGTGAAGCGGTAATATTCATTTGTAGTTTGCAAACTGAAAGGTTGAGCTATCAAAATCCTTGAAGTTTAATGAAATTCAATAGCTCTAAAAATATATGGGTTGGCTTGAAAAATAAGAAAAAATAAAATTTAGTTCGACGAATGACCAACCTACCTTGGCCGTGCCAGCCCAATGATTCTAATACTAATTTTTTATTAAATAATAAATTGGATATGAAATATAATACTTGAATTTGGACCTTTTAATCCCCCTTTTTTTTTACTTAAAAAGTATAAACTAATAACAAATATTAACGAAAAATACATATGTTTTTATTCACTTCAATATTACATGAAATTAAGTTATTGAAATTTAATTATCAAATAAAAATCAAGTTTTATTTATCATTATCATAAATAAACAAGAATAATAACACTACTTACTAATAGCTTATTTTTTAATCCATTACAAAACAATAAAAAAGTATTTTTTTCATTGATATTTTACATGAACTATACAATTAAAAAAATGAATAAGAAAAAAAATCTGTCCATGGGTGAACTCATGACACGAATAAATTGGACTGGGCCAACACCTTTTTTTGGCTAGAAACTAATGCGTCCGAAATGGCCTAGCTCGAAAATGGCCTAGGCGCCATTTTGCAGCTTCTGCGAATGGGTGTATAACAATTAATCCCACTTATTGCTCTCAAATCTCACACCAAAACAAGTATGATATTTATTTGTTTTTCTCAATATGTGTGTTGTTTGATTTTTTATAGTTATTCTAAAACAGATGGAGGATTATCATATGCATAACTTCTACCATAGTTATTATAAAAAAACAAATATTTTTAGTGATACAACAATGTATTATTAAATGGCCTTATAAAAAAAAACTGCTAATAATATATCAAAGTTATAAAAATGTAGAGAGCCAGAGTTGACTAATCTCACCAGCTTTTTGCTCATGAATCATAATAACTCGAGTTTGATTCTTATATTTTTTTTATTGGTGAATTATTTATAAATAATTCTACAAGCACTCATTAAACTTAGAAGTATACCTTGATATTGGACTACAATGAAAATTTTCCTTAACTATTCGTTTAGGGAATTATATCAATGTAATCTTTGATCTAATATCAATTTTGCAGGAAAAAAAATTATACATTTTAGGTTCTTGAGAAAAAATTGTTAAAAGAGTTTCATTTTTATATAGAGAAAATTTTAAAATCAAAAGGATGGCATCCCAATTTAAAACAAGAAAAGTTAAAAGAGTTTCTTATTTGCAAGAAAAAATAGTATGTGTGGCCTATAAAAATGCCTAATCAAGCAAAACAGGAAAAAAAAGTCTCATGTTGGTTTTTTTTTTCATATTCTAACATATTGGTGTGGGATTTTAACCACTGCCGGCCCAAAAATTGGCAGCCCAATTAATCTATTGGGAACAGTTTCAGCCCAAACCCAACTCCCACACACAGACACACTCACACACACACACAGCCCAATCCCCAATGGCATTCATTCATCTATGATCCCTAGCTAATTAACACTAATAGAAAAGCACTGTACTTACCTTTGCCATACGATACTCTTCCTTTTTTTATAATAATTACTCTTGAAAAATTATATAATTTTAATATATTAAAAAGTAAATATATCTAATTATAAATTATAATTAAATATATTCACTTTTTAATACAATAAAATTATATAGGTTATCAAGAGCTATTATTAATATCAAAGGGAGGAATTACTATTTAAGCCAAATTCACAGCGCACCAGTAATAACTTCTTCGAATTATATAGTTTTGCTTTTCCCACTTTGCATCTGTTCATTCCTTCCTTCCTTCCCGCTTCCCTATTTCGTTTTAGCGTGCAATGGAGCCTTCCTCTTCTTCCTACAAGGTAGGTAACTTCTCCTTCCAATCTAGGGTTCCTTCTTCTTCTTCTATCAATTAAATTACTCTCAAATCCACATTACATTGGATTAGTTGTTAGTTACTCCTCGTAAGTTGAATCCGTTTGAAAAAAGAAAAAAATGAATCGCATTAAGGATAGTCACTGTGCGTTCGTGCTGTGTTTATATAACGGAAGCAAAACTAACTAACCAACTAACTGAACAACTGAATTTAGTTAACAATTAGCTGAGTCTGTTATGGTGGTTGTGCTATGCTATGCCGCTCCGCACCTGCATGATCCTTTATGTTGCTGTGATATGTGCGTGATAGTTTAAGTTTTACTGTTTTGGTTAGTTTTGTGATTGGTTTCTAATTGTTAAGTGGCGCTATTTGCAGATTATATTGGGATCGTCCTCGGTGGCGCGACGCAAGATACTGTCCGAAATGGGATACCAGTTCACCATTATGGTATGTATACGCAAATGAAATTCATTCCAGTTTGTTTGTTTGTTTGTTTGTTTTGTTAAAAAAGAGAATTAAGAAAAAAAAACGCTTTTTTTTATCTGTGAAAAAAGTTTGCTTCTCAGAGTTTGTAAATTATTGGATAAGATTTGAAAAATAGAAAATAAGTGGGGCTACTTGGATTATGTTTTCATGTTCTGTTTTAAGCTGATTTTATGTTTTTCTAAGATTTTGTAGAAGAAACAATGAAGATTGCCTGTTTAGTTTCCGTCTTCATTTCCTATGTTTTTTATTTTCAGAATTTTGTAAAGGACAAAAAATGAAAACTGATTATTTTCACTATTTTTAGTATTTCCTTCACTAAATTTTCAAAACAGAAAACACAGAAATGGGAAAAAGTAAGGGCCTGTTTGATTTGAGTTTTCAGTTTTCATTTTCAGTTTTTAAGTTTTCAGGATTTTGTGAAGGAAATACTGAAAACTGGAAATGAGAACTGAAAACTGAAAATTGTAATTTTCAGAATTTTTAGTATTTCCTTCATAAAATCTGAAAAACTGGAAAACTGAAAATGAAAAATAGAAACTGGAAACTCAAATCAAACATATCCTAACCAAACAAGAGGAAATTCTGTTTCTTGTTTTCATTTCCAGTTTGTGTTATTTCCTTCACAAAGTTTTGAAAAAAATAGGAAATTAACTGAAAACAGAAAATGAAAACATGAAACAATTTTAAGTGTTGTTTTTAAAGTGCTTTTTTTAAAAAAATTTTATCCTAAGTTCCTGATACACTCTTGATTTGATGTGCAGCTTCCTTAACCTGTGATATTTCATGCAGACTGCAGATATTGATGAGAAGAGCATCCGAAAGGAAACCCCAGAAGAGTTAGTATTGGCTCTAGCTGAAGCCAAGGTTCATGTTCTTGCCTCATCATTTATATATTTATTTTCTTTTCAGTTGTTCGTGTACGAACTTATGGATGTTGCTTAATTTGCTTGTTAGTTGATGATTCACACAACTCTTATTCTATAAAAGCCATATTGTCATTACATAAGAACCAGCTAAGCAATCTTGCTTGGTGCTAGTGTTGTATGAGATAAGGGGTGCATTTCTTTTATAAGAAAAGTAATATTTTAGATCAATAAACTTCTTAAGTTTGTGTAGTTTGTTTGGATAAGCTAAAACAAAATAGATTTAGAAAATAATTAATTTTATGTTTTTTCAAATCAGAAGTAGGTTAGAAGCTGCTTTTGCTTCTGCTTTTTGCCTTAAAACTAAAAGCAATATTTTTTTAAAGTTTATCACCCTAGATAATAGATATTTTGGTTAAATTCTATAAGAGAGTAGAGAAACCTTATAAAGACATGATCTAGATGCTGTCTGATGTCACCTGCTTTGGTGCTTTCTGTGCATTGTTTCCCTTTCTTTCATGGAAGGGTGTGTTAAGACTTAAGATCAATTGTCTCCTGATTTTGGATGTCATTACATGTCAGGCTAATGCCATCACATCGAAACTTCAAACTACCACTAACCAAGAGAGGGTTGATGAACCAACGATTTTAATTGCAGCAGACACAGTATGTCTAGCATCCTTTCTTGTCATTGATGACAATTAGTTTGGACCTTGGTGTTGCTGGTTTTTGTTAGGTTGGTTGTCACCCAGGCCATTTATTAAATGAGGATATGTAGCTTACTAGCTTCTTTTTTTTATCCCAAAAAAGAAAAAAAAAAAAAAAAAAGAGGCTTACTAGCTTCTTTTGCAAAGGATGTGGTGTACTCCAGATTGTACATTACATATCTGGCTTCTCTGGCCATTCCTACGATGATATGAAAAGATGTGAACATTCCCTTGGCATAAGTACAGACCAAATGCTGTCTTGTTGACCTTGCTGCATAGTGAACACTTTGGTTTTTATCTTCTCCTCTCTTTCTTTCTTTTTCTAGTATTTCTAGCATGTCTGATGGGAACAACCAAAATTGAGAATGGACCTTTCTAACTTCGAATGAATATCACAAAGTGGAAGATTTACACTTTTCATTCTGTAATTTTTCTGTTACCATATGCTTTTATTCTTTTTAGGCCATGTTTGGAATAATGAATACCTCCTCTTTATAAAATCATTTAAGAGCAATAGATAATTTGTTTTTGATTGTCATATCAGAGTTGTTTTTTTTCCCCCAGTGCTCTTGTTTTTCAAGGGTTCCCTTTTGTGTGACACTGCTTGAAGCAATTACGTGGTGATGTCATGTAGTTATTAGCTTCACTTGTAGTCATGCAGCTGATACTCAGGTACTTACTTTAGCCGCTCTCAATTTTTTCATTAGGCAGAAGCTATCTTACAGAAGCTCCCTGTTGATGACTACTTAAAGGATGCTGAGCCAACATTATTAATTACTTGTGACCAAGTATACATCATATTCTTCTGAGTTCTGAATATTTCTTTTATAATTTTCCATTGAATGTCTAGTGCATATCACTATGCATAAGCAACAACATCCTTGATATTTTTTTGAATGAAAAATCAGAAAAGCTTCAATAATGCTGTCATTAAAAATTATCAGCTGCATTATGGCTTGGTGTGCCTAGTGTGCATCAATAGCCTAAAATATGTCCAGAGTCCAGACAAAATGATGTGCTGGTATTATGGCTGAAAAATTGGCCTCCATTCTCTTAAATATTAATTCTGTAACTTGCATGTCTGTGCTTGCTATCCTCATAAATAAATGGCCTTATGGTGACAAAACTAGTTTGTAAAGAAAAATTATCTAGTTTCTTTTCTTTCTGAATCAAAGTTTGCTTATGCCATACATTCATTATCAAATGATTTGGAGGTGGTGGTCTACGAAGGTGTAGTTAGGGAAAAGCCATCTAGCAAAGAAGAAGCTCTATAATTCTTGAAAGGTTTGCATTGTGTTACACTCCATGCATTTATCAACTAAATGATAGTTCTCTCTCTCTCTGGTTATTTTCTGAACTTCCAACTGCCTCCTACACATACAATTGTTCTTCATACCATTTCAGATTATTCTGGGAGACAAGCAGCAACTGTGGGATCTGTTCTAGTTACAAACCTCAAAACCGGATTCAGAAGGAGAATGGGATCGAGTGGAGGTATTATTTGCTCCTACACTCTCTCTCTCTCTCTCTCTTGATTTTTAGCCAGTCTGTCTCTTTTTCCATACAAAAACTGATCCAGTATCCAATATGTGATGTCAATGCCTGTCTGAAAAACTAGGGATGTAAAGCTCCACAACCATTACCTTCAAGGCTTCAACCGAGCTAATAATTTGGAACAAAGGTTCCTTATTCTCCTGATACAATGATGAAGAAGTGGTTGTGGTTCTAGCTTTTGCTCTTTCAATGTAAATAATAATAGATATCCATTTACAGAAGACTTGCTGTGGATGATCCTTTGTTGGGATAGCACCTTTTAATCTCATAAACTTGTATTACCTTCCAGACATTTGGAATAAATCTAAGATGAATTATGATCATCAACACCTTGTTTGTTTCTTGAGAGCAGTGTTCTCTTTCTCTCTCTCTTCTCATCCAGTGTGGGAATTCATTTCTCTTTGTGATGTTTGACAGATCTATTTCAACAAAATACCTGATGAAATCATTGAGAAGCTGGTATGTGTTGTTTCTTTTAAATGATTATTTCATGGATGGTCACTTTATTGTACAGACAAGGTTATCATAAGAACTCTCTTAAATTGTTGAGTTGAGCGGTTAATAAGCTTTTTATCAATTTTCTTCTTGTTTAGGTTGACGAGGGAATTACTCTCAACGTTGCTGGGGGGCTGATAATAGAGCATCCTATGATATTGCCATTTGTCAGAGAAGTGGTAGGTTGACTCCTCTTTTATACATAGAATTCAGAAATGTGAATTAGTCTTAATAATAGCCGCAGGAGACATGCTGCCCTGAGCATATGGGACAGGAACAAGTCAGACTCATGGCTGAAGTTTAGTTCCCTGTCTGCACCCTAACAGTTTATAGATGTTACCATCAAATATCTGTTCTAATGAATACTTCTGCTGTTGGGCCAATACTAAGCAATTAGCTGTTCTTCATATGAAGTGTCAATTTTCTATTGCTCCCCGCTTAGAACTTTATTATCATTGTTAGAAAGGAATCTTTAATTGACTAACGCTGAGCTAGTTCAAGATTGGTGATGGGAGCAAAAGGCTAGAAAACTGATTTAGAAATCAAGACCACAACTAGTTTACTGTTGGGTTTCTTTACCACTTAAACTGAGAAGCCATTTTACATTTTTCATAGTATGGTAATAAATCTTCATGTCGATTATCCTGAAATCTTGGTGACCTCTATTTGCCTGAATTCATAGTTCAAATCATTGGTTTGGTGTAATTGTTAAGACTTTTATAGCTTTTCTAAAAGCACTGCAACAACTTTTTATAGAAACTTATCAAATTAAAAAAGAGCGGTATAGTGCACAAGGCTCCCACCTAGTGGAGTATAGGGAGAGTAGATGTTCACACTTCACAATCTTATCTATGCTTTGTCGAAAGGCTGTTTGTATGTCACTACAAAGCAACACAATGAGACTCACCCTCTAAAAACTTACCTAATTTTGTTTAAAAAATTTTTTTTATTCATGTTTTTTAATTGATAAAACACTTCTTACTTGGAAACAGCTCAAGCAAACAGGCCCATAAAAAGTCTTGCTGGCCTGCACATGTTATGGCTGGTTACTTTTAATTGATAGTAGATGAATTCTAACTTCTAATTGATTGTATATTTGCAGGTAGGGACAACCGATAGTGTGATGGGACTTCCCAAAGCTCTGACTGAAAAACTCTTAAAGGAGGCACTGTAGCTTGAGCTACTGTTCCATCTATCAGACTGCTTGGTAATGACTTAATTTGTGACCTTGGTTCTCTACATTGATCTAAACTCATTGCTGTCTCTTATGGTAGCAGTTATTTTTCTGCTGTAATGTACTTTGCGGCAGTTATGTCAACTTTCTGAATTCTGATTATATTTATGCATTTCCCCATCTTTTATTGGAGACTTTAGGCCGTATTCTGATCATTCATTGGTATATTAAATAAAGAATCTAATATTCTAATGTCAACATCTAAGTCATTCGAAATTATTTAATTTATATATGCTGTGAAAAGTAAAGGAGTCCGGTTGTTGGAAATACTATTATAATACTGAAATTAAGGACATCAGGAAGATAAGCTTATGATTTTTTCTCCTTAGACTTTTCTGGCTGCGAAATTATTGATTGTTTGTAAGATCAAAAGTGCGGTGCATGATTTAATTTACTGAAAAATCCATGAATAAATTAACATTGAAAAATCTAAATGACGTATATGTGGTCTGTGGAGAATCCAATCCAAATCCTTGATGATTTTGGGTTCTGATTTCTAATCATGCTCCCGTTAGAATGGTGAATTAGTATTTATGCACAGGTGCATATGAATTATGAAGGTAATTTAATTTGCATAATACAATCCGGCGGTCAACACCTCCCTGTTGTGGGCATTTCTCTGCGTGGACATGTTAAGCAAAGCTTGTTTGTTACAATCGGGTGACGTGTTCCATTTATGTAGATACATCTACCCCTTAAGGAACCTCCCTCAGGTTGGACTTATTAGTAGGGTTTCTATTAATATGGCTCAGATACCAGTGATTTCATCAAGAATTATTTTTGGATTTACTGCATCACCCAATAACTTTTTCAATCTCCTTCTAAGTGTGATCAAACAATTGGGATTATGTTATAACTATTTTTTGTAACACTACTGACTGTTTTTTAGGTACTTCATTTTCACAAAGATTTTATTTATTTTTAATGATTTAAATGAGTGTATAGAGTGAATAGTTTGTGTGGATAATGTATAATAATATAATTATGTAAAAAATATAATTTAATAATATAGATATAATAAAATATGAATTTAATTTTCATATACTTTTATTATTTATACAGACATTTAATTATATATTATCATATTGATAAAAATATTTAATTTAATCACTCATTATCCTCAAAATTCTATTTAGAGAAACATATTGGATACATTGTAAAATTATTTTACACTAATAGTATATTAAAATTAATTTAATAAAATATAATAATACATCACTACATGACTACTTTTGTTAAAAAAATGACAACAAAAAAAGCGTGGTGCATGTGTTAATACTTTTGGAAATTTTTTGTGGTGGATAACGTTGCCAACTTGTCTCCCCATAGATTTGAAAAATTCGACTTGTCTCGCTCATGGAATACGTGTAAATCTGAAAACTTCTTGTATCATCTCTGAAATATTTTGTGCTCGCCAGAATTTTCCGTCCAATGCAAAAGCATTTCCAACTCTGGCTTCTGAATTGCTGTCATATCAGGGCATGATATTTCTCTCACTCACAATATTGTCAATTGAGAAAAGTCAGCTGTGCATAACATTTGTGTCTTAGCTCATGTATTTTATATATATATATATATTGACAAATACTGGTCTAAAATTAGATGAGGTTTAAGTTTTATATACTTAGAATCCTACATCTCATTCAAATTATAAATAAGAGTATATCAACATGATGTTTTACATATTATAAGTATAAAAAAATTACTCTCCTCAATTTCTCATTTGTTTTATCTCTCGACTTGGTGTTTAGTATGCATTACTAGTTCATTTTTTTTTCCTCCAAATATATATATATATATATATATATATATATGTGTGTGTGTGTGTGTGTGGAGTGGTTGAAATTAGAGGGAAAAAAAAAAAAATAGAGATATTTACGTCAGCATTTTGCATATTCGTTCCCACCCTCTCCCTGATTAGAATCCCAGTTGCCGCTCAGTGCACGGAACCGTTATTTAACCGCTTCTAGAAACAGTCCAGTCCAGCTAGCCAATTCATATGCTCACTTCTATCTACTTCTCTATCTAAATTCTGAAACCTTTTCCATTTCTCTCTTTCTTTCTCTGCCTTCATTACTTCATGTGTTATTTTCTCTACTCTCTTTCGCTTCCCGCTTACAAAAAATTTTGGAATTATCATATCATTGATCATTAATACAAGACAAACAACCCCTCCTAGTATTCTGTCTCTTCTTTACCTGTGTGTTTCACATTCCTGAATATGACTGTCAACAACACTGCCACTGCTGCCGTTCAGATCCAGCAGCCTACTAGAAGAGTGCTCCCGGATTTCCTCCAGAGTGTCAACCTCAAGCATGTCAAACTAGGTTACCACTACCTGATCACCAATCTCTTCACCTTATGCTTAGTGCCCTTGATCATTGTCACCTTAATTCAAGTCTCCCAAACAGATCTCAATGATCTCCACCATGTGTGGCTCCATCTGCAGTACAACCTCCTCACTATCCTATCTTGCTCTGCCTTCCTCGTCTTTGGCCTCACCCTCTTCATTCTCACTCGCCCTCGCCCTGTCTACCTTGTTGACTTTGCTTGTTTTCGCCCAGCCGACCGCTTCAAGGCCCCATTTCATAGCTTCATGAGCACTCTCGCCTCACTAGGGACTTTCATGAGTCCTCCCTCAGTTCCAGCGCAAGATTCTCTTGCGCTCGGACTTGGGAGGAACGTATGTCCCCGAGGCGATGCATTTCATACCTCCTCGGCCTTCTATGGCTGCGGCCAGAGCTAGGCCGAGGAGGTTATGTTTGGTGCATTGGATAGTCTCTTCCAGAACACCGGACTTAAGCCTAAGGATGTTGGCATTCTTGTGGTGAATTGTAGTTTGTTTAACCCCACGCCATCGTTATCTGCTATGATTGTCAACAAGTATAAGTTGAGGGGTAACATTAGGAGCTTTAATTTGGGGGAATGGGTGTAGTGCTGGGGTTATAGCTGTTGATCTTGCCAAGGACTTGTTGCAGGTTCATAGGAATACTTATGCTGTTGTTGTTAGCACTGAGAACATTACTCAGAATTGGTACTTCGGGAATAAGAAATCCATGCTCATACCCAATTGCTTGTTTCGTGTTGGGTGTTCTGCTGTGCTACTCTCCAATAAGTCTGCTGATAGGAGGAGGGCAAAGTACAGGCTTCTTCATGTTGTGAGGACGCATCGCGGGGCCGATGACAAGGCTTTCCAGTGTGTTTATCAGGAACAGGATGATGCTGGAAAGACTGGTGTTTCCTTGTCTAAGGATTTGATGGCAATCGCTGGCGGGGCGCTGAGACCAACATCACCACCCTTGGCCCTCTGGTGCTCCCAATTAGTGAGCAGCTTCTGTTTTTTGCTACTTTGTTGATGAGGAAGTTGTTCAAGGCTAAGGTGAAGCCTTATATACCGGATTTCAAGCTCGCGTTTGATCATTTTTGCATACATGCTGGGGGCAGGGCGGTGATTGATGAGTTGGAGAAGAACCTCCAATTGCTTCCTGTGCATGTTGAGGCTTCTAGGATGACCCTTCACAGGTTTGGGAACACTTCATCAAGCTCCATTTGGTATGAGTTGGCATATATGGAAGCAAAAGGTAGGATGAGAAGGGGCAACAGGGTTTGGCAAATTGCATTTGGAAGTGGTTTTAAGTGTAATAGTGCAGTATGGGAGGCACTTCGTAGTGTGAGGCCATCTCCTAATGGACCCTGGGAAGATTGCATTGATAAGTATCCTGTGGAAATACCCTCATAGCTCAGTGACATATTGGTTGTTAGAATTGAATTCAGGGTGCCCCTTTACCAGTATCTTCATCCTGCAATTCGTTGGGCCCTTTGACTTCTTGGTTTGATGATTGTGGCTTCCTATTTAGTCACATTCATGTTTCTGGAGTATTATGATATGAGGGATTCCTGAATTTTTTGTGCCTGTCAATGATCTTTGGGATTTTTCCAGGTGTAAAACATTGTTGTTTTTTTGTTTTCAGTGTTTAATTTATAAGTGCATGTGCATTGTTGTAGTGCTTGTTTGGTTTACATTTTTCTCACAGCAAAATGAAAAAATCGCTTTCCAATGCACTTTTCTCCAAAGTACCGAAATTGTTACTTTTCCCAAAAGTACTTTGGGCTCTTCCAACGGTTAAGTGCTTATTGGATAGGCATTTTTCTCGACTAAGAATGAGAAATTGAACTTTCTAGTGTACTTTTGTAGAAAATAAGAATTTTTATACTTTGATCAAACCTACATTTGAGAGTGAAACAAACAGCCTAAAACAAATAGATCTGCAATCTTCTGTAAATTTTATGTCAACTTGCCTCCGAAATTCTATGCCTGATTTCCACAAGCTTTGTGCCATATTAAAAATTGTGCAAGGCTTGTTAGTAATCAGTACTCAAGTCATCATAACTCTCTTTGCCTTCTCTCTAGCTTGCTAGTTTGCTAAATCATTATGTTGCAGCACCAAAGATTCAAATGCTTAGAAAATACTGTATATTTGGTTATGTGTTTCTAGAATTGATCTAGAAGTAAAGTGGTTTATATTTAATAATTCCTTTAAAAGTGATTCCGACAGAGAGCAATAAATTTTCACTTCTTTGAAAATCAATTCTAAAAGCGATAATTGATTTTCATCTTTGGAAATCAAACATGATAAAAAAATTAAAAAAAAAAAAACCTACTAGAATCAATTTTGGGGGCAAAATCAATTCTACTCCTCCCTAAAATGAAATCCAAACACATCTCATGTCTTATTTAAATTAAAGTTTCAGTATACTTCTCTTGCACCAGTCTTCGCTTTTATCTTTACCCCAACTTCAATCTATATGACGGAGTAAAGCTATATTTATAAGAATATTGAGTTTGTGAACTGAACCCATAGGAGTATTCAGCTTGTTTGACAAACTTTACCTGATGTCACTTGCATTTTAAAACGTCAACGAATGAAATAAGCTGTCTCTTTACATTTGCTCTATGCAAAATATTTTATATTTGGTAACTATCCAAATTTGTTACTTATTCCATCTTTTTGAATAACTAAACCTTAAATTCTAATTTATCCAAAACCAACGTGTTTGACCTCCAATCCTGAATTATTCAAACCAAATAATCAATACAAAGATTAAACCTTACCACTGGCACCTAAGTATAGCTAAGCACCTAACCAGGGGCGGCACCTCTTGGAGGCTTAGGGGGCAATGACCCCCTAAAATTTTATTTTCTTTGTATATATGTATATAATTTTTTATTTGGCCCTCCTTAAATTTTTTATTTGATTAATTTTTATAAATTTTTTAACTTAATTAGATGTTTAAGTACTACAAATAGACACTTTATTATATATATATATATATATATATATATATATGTGTGTGTGTGTGTTTTATAAATTTTGATAGTTAAATATATTTTTTTTAATATATTATGATTTTTATTTGAATTTTTTAGATTAAAGTAAAATTTAAAACATAAAATATTATTATTTTTATATAAAATTGGCCCCTCCTACCTACACTCCAGCTCCGCCCCGACACCTAACAATATAATTTTCACAAAGGACAAGTTGATGAATTAAGCAACTCCGACTTCTAGAATGAGGGTGAGAAATCAATGCTTGTTCATAGACCACAAAGTTTTTGGTGTACTAATTGCGCATATCAATTGGAATCATAACCAACAGTTTTGAGGGAACAACTTAACTAAAAAAACTCTCATGTAATGATTATTAAGGGTGCATTTGATAAAAAAATCAGTTTTTGATTTTCATTTTTTATCTTCTTGCTATTAGGATTTTATGAAGAAAGTAGTAAAAATTAAAATAAAAAGCCAAATTTTATAATTTTTATCATTTTCTTCACAAAATCCTGAATAACAGAAAATTAATTAAAAAATAATAATAAAAATTAAAAACTATTTTTTGAAATCAAACAAACTTTGACAGTCTGTATGTGCTGGCACACTTTTCGGAAGTGTGGATCACATAAACGGTTGTTCCACACTTGCACTAAAATCTCCAGCTCCATTCTTAAATGACAATTAGTTATGTTTATTTGTCTACAATCAGCGGTATCACAAGTGCAAGTGGACAAGATAAATAATTATACTGATTTGACTGAGAAATTCTAACATGCTCCTAGAAACGCCATGTGGATAATGCTTTGCACTTATTAATTCAGTGACACTTCAATATGGAGCCACCTTTTAACATGCATTTTTGGTTGAAGTATCACTTAATTAATGAATGTGAGGCATATATACCTAACGTTGCAAGAGCATGCAATAACTTCTCTGATTTGACTTTTGTTTTTTATTGAACCCAAAAGTACAGAAAAATGAATTAAATTAATGAGGAACAAAACAATTATCAAGATCCATACAGGAGCACTAGTTGAAGAGTATGTCAAGGAGCCAATTCAAACAAAACTGCTATGAACTTGCCAGTAAAGGATTCCCACTCTCAAGTGAAGGAATCAAATATGAATACTTGCACCACTCAACAATCCCATAAATATATGTTACAACGAGGAATTTCTGAAATCAGCTTATGATGAGAACAAAAACAAAAGATGCTTGGAGAAGAAAGTACTTCATCTGAAAGACCATTGGATTTCTTCAAGAGTTTTTCCTTTTGTCTCAGGGACCCAAATAGTAACAAACCCTACTGTAAAAGCGCATACTGCTGTATATATGGTGAAGGTTCCTGTGAAGAATAGAGGTAGCAACAGGTTAACAAAACTAACAAAACTATTAAAAGGGCTTCACATGATGTGATGAGACGTATGTGATTTAGAAGATATCTACGGATCTTATCTCCATAACAAGAAATATTACTATGTGTTAGGCTCACCCTCTACATAACAAAACTATCTGAGAGGAAAAAATACAGGAAATTCATACAAACCTCCAGAGCTCCAGTCCAAGAGCAAATTTGCTGTCAATGTGACCAACCAGGAAAACAACCAATTGGCAAGTGTTGCAACACTACCCGCTAGGCCTTTGATGTTAATTGGAAGAATCTATAATACAATAGTCCACACATTAGATGTCACTTTAAATGCAACAGTAATCCAGACTATAATTTTATTTCAGCAATTTATGTATCATGCAAATGTAATCAATCAATGCTCATCTCAGAAGTATAATCAATGCAATCAATTTACGTGTCACTATTGTAGCATATTACAGTAGGTTGGACAAGAGCCTAAAATGGAAATAAAAAGATAAATAAATCACAAAATATGGTACCTCAGACATTATAATCCATGGCATTGCTCCCAATCCCAAAGAGAATGCAATAACCATGGCCTGCAAGAATTGGAAGTTTAAAATAAAATACTTAGGGAAACAAGAAATCACAAACTTTTTTGTGTATTGCATATGCACATATTCACATACCACAACTCCAACCACTGACAAGAGGCTCAATATCCCATATAAAGAAGAATCCTCCGATATATAACCCTGGGAGAAAATTCCATGCAAAATTATCCATAAAAAGAAATGAAAAACTTGAACATGAGGCAAGTTGCAACATGCAACAAATAATGTATGATCTAGAAATACCAACAAAATCAATAATATTATTACCTTCACATAGAATGCAATTGCAACTACTAAGAGACTAACAGTCATTCCAGCTGAGGAGACCTACAATGAGACATTTGACAATTCTCATTTTTGACCCTCCAAAGAAACAATCACATGTAATTAAACATGACAGAAAAGTTCAGACTCACAATAAGAAGAAGTCGGCGACCAGATTTGTCTGCCAACCACAAAGTTACACTGGTGGCAAGGACCTGGATGACATGTATATATTTATCAGGTTATGATTTGAGGATATTGGATGGAAAAAAATGGGAAATAACAAGCTTTCTTTCAGCTGAACCTGAACAGCTCCAACTCCAAGTGTAGCTACATCACTTGAACGAATTCCTGTGAAATGTATGTAAGAAATGATGAGAGTAATGAAGAACATTATATATAACACGATGAAAATTGAAACACAAGCAGATCTAATAAAAATTCTTCTCTTCACTAATTTCAATACCATGGTTGTGGACTGGAAAGAGTGTATTTAAGGCCATACAAACAATCATGTTTCATGATTCTCTGATGTTGCTCCTAGTATATTACTTCAGAATAGGAATATCTACAAGAAGTCAGTATAACATACCAGCATTTTGAAAGATGGTGCTGGAGTAAAAAAGAACTCCATTGATTCCAGAAAGCTGTTGCAGAATAAGTAGTCCAATTCCAATCTACAAGAGATTGGTTAGTAAAAATTGGTTAGCTTCTGACAGTTATTGTTATCAAATCGAACTCAGTTAGTCTAATAGATTGAAGCTGATGCTTCTAGACAGATGAGAAATACCATTAAGGGAAACCAATATCTTCTTTGTTTGAGATCTGCAAATCGAACTGTGGTTCTTCTGTTTGTTGATGCAACGGCTCTCTGAATAAAATGACTCCATTGTTAAAGTCCATATTTTGAATCAATAAATGCTTATAGAAAAATTGGACATAAGGGAATGTGACTATGTGAGGGTCATTCAGGGCTGCAAAATTGATGAATGTATTACCTTAATTTCGCTCACTTCAGCAGAAATATCCGTATCAAAACCTCGGAGCACTTGCAAAGAAGTCTCAAATTCGTCTGTCATGCCCATTTTTGCCTGTATTTTGGAAACAAAATTCACTTTAAACTATCATCACATATTCAATGGCACTCAAGAACACTACTGATTCATGAAGCTTACCAGCCATCTAGGAGACTCGGGAATAAAAAATAGACCAGGTATCAATATTGCACATGGTAAAATTCCTGCAAGATTAAGGACAAAAAGTTGCTTAATTTGAATTTTCATACTTAATATACAAGTCATTATCGTGTAGTAATGCTGGAATAATCTTTTCCCCTAATAGGGAAAATCAAGAAATGCCATCCTTCAGTTGATCTGAAAGCAGTGCACTGGCTTTGACCTACCAACAGTTCAAGATTGGACTAAATCTGAGACACATTCTGAATGTGATCTAACCACAATTGGTTTTGCTGATACTAAAAATCTCCAAATTTAGCTGACATTTTGCAGTTACAAGAAACATAAATCTGTACACGTGGAGGCAGAGGATAACTTTCTAACTTGCTAAATCTTATAGGGGATTACCTAAAATTGCAAGAAATCTCCATTCAACAAAAAGTCCTAGCAGATAAGCCAGCATAATTCCAATGGTGACCGAGAGCTATGCAGAAAGGAAAGAATAAATTTCATTAATGTCGGAAATGTTAAAATGTTAACATCTTGTATTGAAATTTCATGGTAATACTAGCTCTTGGAGGTGTCAACCAACCTGGTTAACTGAAACCAGACCTCCCCTCAAGTTCTGAGGCGATATCTCAGCTATATATACCGGCACCTATAAATTTGAACACTCAATAATTGTGTTGCACATAACATAATCTCAAACTGGAGGAAGTGAGAACGGTTGGAAAATACCGTGTAAGATATTATTCCCACGCCAAACCCTTCCAACAATCTTCCCATATAGAGAAAAGAAGTATCCTGAAAGATGAAGAACATGTTAAGAACACAAAGCACATGGCTGCAATTTAGTTAACTTTGGATGGACTAACCAAACAAATGGGAAAAATGCAATGATCCCAACCTACTTTTGCAAATGAGATGACCAACCAACCTATAATATTTGGAATGGATGCAATCATCAAAGACTGCAAATTGAAACAAGAAAAAATAAAAGTGGCCCTTGACCATTGTCAATTAACCAACAAAGAATATAATTCCATGAAAAATCAAATTAAAGGACAAAAAAAATGTACTTATATCTACAAGAAATGAAAAATATGATTACCCCTTTGCGCCCTATGTACTCAGCAATCTGACCACTTGCTATTGCTCCAATCATGGCACCCACATTGGACAAAGAACCAAACAAAGAGAACTTGCCAATTTAAAAAAAAAAAAAAAACAATAAAGTTATATAATTGACTTCGGATATTGGTGGGTATACAAGAAGTAACAATGAAGTTATGAAACATAACAAGATGGAATGAAATCAATACTATGCCAATTCTCACCAACGACATCACAATTTCATACCTCAGAGACTGAGAGGCCTAGATCAGACATTATAGCAGCTTGAGTAGGTGATGTATAACCAGCCTGCCATGTATAAAAAAAAAAAACCATCAAAATTTAGAATAAGGCTTCCCATTTGGTTTTTGCAGAAGTGAAAGCCATCAAGTCAAAAGCATGTATCTATCTATATATCTTACTTACTGTGAAACCAAACTGAATAGGACCCAAAGCAACAATGAGAACACATGCAAGGACAGAAATGGAGGCATCCCTTATGGCCTGTGAAGAGCCAAACAAGCTTGTTTGTCTGTTGCTCATACGATACCAACTTCCTGTGTGCAGGAATGGCTTCTTGAGATCCTCCTTCTTCATTCTCCTCCCTGAAACTCATCTTTTTTCTCTCTATCTATCTATGTATCTGCTATTCTACAGTTGTGCTATATGATAATTTCCTTCTTCTCTCAAACACACCTAGCTACAGGTATACAATACAATAAATGAATGTTCATATCATAATTAAATTTCATGAGAGATTACAGCAAGATTTGTAAGAGAAAAAAAATTATATTATATTATATTATATATATATAACTCGTTGTTCTTAAAATATTGTTATTATATGGTCTACCAGTTGATGTGGACACACGTCACTAGTTTATCATTATCTTCTACCGATTCATATAATCACATAAGGTTATGTTTAAATTCACTTATTTTAGATTTAAAGTAGATTATAATAAAATTTAAAAGAAAAAGAGAAATTGACCCCAATTTTAGGATATGTGAACTTTAAACTTTAAACATTAAAAATATGTAGTTTGATCCCTTAAATTTCTTGAATATCAAATTAATTCTTTCATTAATTTTTTCATCAATTGTTAACAAAAATATCATAAATTTAAGAAAATTTAGGCTATCAAACTATACATTCAGAAAGTTAATTTGCTCATGTTTCAAAGTTTATACAACATAGTAAATTTATTTTGGTTAAAATATATATTTGTGAAAATTTAGAAGGCTAATTTACATATTTTTAAAATTTATTGGTTAAAATGCATATGAAATATAATTATCAACCTTAAATTTTATATTTAATTGAAAAAATTGGAAACTAATTTTTTTTTTAAGCTACTCTTTTCAACTTTTACCAAAAAAGTCAAAAACTAATTTTTTAATTCTAATTGTTTTTAAAAATTATTTAAATACATGAAAAGTGATTCTTTTAAATAAAAATTATTTTGGGACTCTAAAATCATAAATAAATGCACCCTAAGTATTGGCACACATGAGAACTTATCTGGCACCCTTATCTTCAAAGGTTTCTTTAATATTACACCATTTCCCCATGTTTTCGCTTACAGGCTCAACGTTGAAGGGGTTGAGGTTTTTGGTTTGCTGATTCTCCCGTAGCATCCGTAATTCTTACCTTCCTAGTCTCTGTTGCCTATTTGTTTGTGTCACAGGTGGAGTTGTTGGTCAAAATAAAGCGTTGGACTAACAATTATATTATAAAAAAAATGAAACCCCAATTTAGACTTTTAAATTTATATTGGGGATAAATTAATCCTTTAAATTTAAAAATTTCATATTAGTTCTTTAAATTTCATAAATGGAGATAATTAATCCTCTGTAAAATTATTGTCTAAACTGTTAATTTATTTATTTATGTATATTATAATTTTAATAATGGCTTTAACTTGTTTCATTCTCTAAACAAGTCTTTTAAATCTTCTTCTTTATTGCTCTCTCACCATAGGTCTTTGTTTGAAGAAATATTTTGACTTTAGATTGTCATTTATTCTACATAGAACAGATGTGAGGTAAGTTAATACCCATTGTAAAATTAATAGTATATATAAGCAAGTTAACATAACACATAAATATTTTTATTAACAATTAGATAAAAATTTGAAGAGACTAATTTGTCCCTATTTATAAAATTTGAAAGTTAATATAAGATTTTTCAAATCTAAAAACTAATTTATACCACTATAAATCTAAATGATTAAATTGAGAATTTAGTAAAAAAAATAAACATCACTTGCTAGATTGAATTAGTTTGACACTTATTTTTCTTTAAATAAAGTTTTAGATTTGAATATTGTAAATAAAAGAGTTAGTACTAAGAATTTTATTTCTATGGTAAGATGATAAAACTCCAATCAAATTAATTTGATTAAAATAAATTTTAAATATGGATAATTTGGATTAAAAATATTAAATTTACTAAAATTTTTATATTATTTGATTTTATTTGATGAAAATTTTATTTTTATCCAAAATTTTGACAACCATTTTTTGTAATTATGTAATATTACCTTTTATATTATTAATAGTAGATTTATGTAATAAGTATCCTTGGGGTATTGATTAATAATTAATATATTAAAAAGACAAATTTTACATAGAAAAATTACATTTTCAACTTTTTAAAGCGGAGTGAACCATTAAAACTTTTTAAATCTGCTTTTTATTTTTTTACTGGCTAACAAAATCCTTAATAATAAATGTAAAGAATAATTTTTTCTTTAAATGTGTTGATATAAGATCTGATCAAATTAGTGTAAATTCATTTACCAAAGTGTAAATTCTCTTTGACCGCAACTAATAAAGTAGATGCCCTTAATGCGTACTCGCTTTTTAAGTCTTTAATGTCAAGGACTATTGATCTAAGAATATAGCGAAAAAGCAAAAGGGCCTTTATCTTTAGGAAAGTTATCTATGATAAAAGGCTTGTTAACAATCTATAATATTAATTAATATGCTTATACAATTTTTTTGACCACGTCAATCAATCAAATCAATAATCAATAATAATATCAATATCACATTCACTCATTTCGAGCCCAACTTCATTGCCATTTCTCTCTTCTTAGTTTAGGCAATTAGTCAAACATGTGATCCTCCTGCACTCGCATAATTTTCTCTTGAGAACAATTTAAAAGTTATACTTGTATGGTCCTATTGATATTTCCTAAAAAATTTTACTATTTTAACATTCAAAAATGATAATACATTGAGACATTTATTTTATTATTATTAACTTTGATGGGTAAATAAGATAAACGTATACCATCATTCAACAATAATTATCATAAAACACAGTGTCAACTCACACACCCAAACCGTTGTAAATATATTTTAGTTTTGCAATTTTGAAGTTGCGGATTTGCTTGTTCATGTAAGTTTTATTTTAATGAATTAATTTTTTATGTATTAATAATATAAAATAATTTTATGTTTTTAACAAATAAAATTTTAAGAAAACATTAAATTATACTGAGTAGTTATTATAATAAATAATGATCTAATATGATTCAATATTCTTTTCAAAATTCTATTGAGTGGCAGCATAAAATTAAGGTATAAAAATTAAATTATTTAAATCAATTGGTCATTAAATGCTTATTAACATAATGATATGGATAAAAAAAGAAAATTACACTAAATATTTTTATATTTAGTGTAATTATATTTAATCTCTCTTTATTTTTCAAAAGTACTATTGACCTTCCTTAAGGATCACTAAAATTATACTAATCTCTCTTAAATATTGGTTTATTAATTTAAATGATAAAAAGATAATGTGTATTATTTATATAATTATTTATAATAAAATTATAATATTTTGATAATATTTAACATATTTATTAATAAAATACTTTTTCACATATATATGAAACTTATAATTATAATTTATGGAAAAAAGAAACATTTTAGTTGATATATATATATGTGTGTGTGTGTGTGTATAAAGGTGAAAAGTGTAAAAGTAATAAATGTCAACAATCAAACCATGCATTAAATTTTTAGTATGCTAAAATCTTGCATTTGTATGCTCCAAAATCTAGGTGAATTTGCAGCCACCCTACATATGCATAGAGGCATTTTTTTCATGCTTGCTTTTCATTAAATGTGGTTGTTGAGTTATTTGTCTTATTCCATGTTTCTAGTCTATAACAATGAAACTTTGGACATTGTAAGTTGTGGTCAAGTGATGAAATAAGAGAAGTTACAATCAATATTAGTTCTCTTCCTCTTAAGCTTTCCACAACATTTCTAATATAAATAAATATGTATATATCTATATCCATATGTAATCTTTATTGTCATTTAAATTAATGATATATGTAAAGGATGTTAGTGTAATTTTATCAAAAGTAGTGAAAAAGATATTGTTTGGAAGTGTTTTTGTTTTTAAATTTTTTATAAACAAGTTTAAGTTCAGTTTAATTTAATTTTATAATGATTAGGGATAATTTTTTAAAAAATAACTTTTAAAACTAATGTTTGGCAAATTTCATCAACACTTAATAATCATCATCGTCAATCAAAACGGATATGTACATTATTCGGCCATCAGATGGCCCAAAGTAAAAATACAACGCATAGTCACCTAAAATAGAACCTGACCAACCATGTAATCATCAGGAAACCAATGACCTTTCGCGATGGCGGAGGTCGCCAAGTATGCAATATCGTCCCATATTCACTACCCTATATATAACTATATATATCATGATATACATGATATATATATATAGGTTAAACTCTCCGTTTAGGTGTGAATGGTGAAAAGAAATCCAACAAAATAAAAAGAAAGGAAGGGGTAACAAGAGAAGGAAGGCAAAAAAACACAAACTCAACTTAATTTCAAGTTTGCCAGTGTTTGGATTCCAGAACAAGAAACGCAAAACATCTCAAAGTTGTTCTTTTTTTTTGTTTTTAAAACATAGAATAGTTTTTTCTTTTAAAACTAATCTTTAAAAAACTTCTTTCCAGTTCTTTTATGTTTTAGTTTTTAAAAATAAAAAACAATTGTCAAAACAGTTAACAAACATGCCCTAAATTTAGGAGATTAGTGTTTATATATATATATATATATATATATATATGAAGGTTAATGTTATTTTAATCATAGAAAAAAAGAGAAATAAAAAGTGCAAAAAACATTATTATGAGATTTCTTTTCCTCCTAGAAAGAAGTTGTCTTTGATTGATTCGATGGAACGAAAACGAAGTTACCTTTTATTTAATGAAAAACGAACAAGATAAATAAATAAAACCATCAGCTGGTTGCATAAAAGTGAATTACATCGTTCTTTGGTTTATTAGTTGACTTTTCGATATTGTGGGTCTAATTCAGACGGTGACCTTCCATTATCATCTATAAACATATTTCGGATTTAACTGCTGAATCACGTGTGTGATTAATGGTGTTAAATAACTAAAAATTTGGTGAATAAAATTTAAAGTAATATGCATGTCGCACATGTATTATTATTTCAGAAAGTGAGACGCATTATGTATAATGTCGTCAAAATACCCACACATAAGACCAAAAATAAAGATGCTAATACAGCAGTGCATAATGAATAAACAGCAAAACAATCAAATTTGCATCTCAAAGTAAATATAGTAATTCATATTTTTTTCTAAACCAAATCAACTCTAGCTATAAAGTAAAATAAACTCCAGCTATTTAAATGCGAGCTAAATCAACTCACTATAAAGTAAATAACTGATACTCTTTTAATATTGACAAAACCCCTTAAAATGGTCCTCATAAATTATATTAGAAAAATTGATTTCTCTATGAAAAAAAATTGAATAAATTGATCTTTCTTAAAAAAAAAAAATCCAAAAAATCTCTACCAATTAATTCTAGGGACTCATTTGTAATTTTTTTTTGGATGGACTAATTTATCCAATGTTTTAAATTGATAAGGACTTTTTTGAATTTTGTTAGAGACTAATTTATCTACGCAAAATTAAAAAAAAAAAACCAGTTTGAAATTTTTTTCTTTAGTATAAAAACTTTTTATTTAAGCCATTAAGATTGGTCTAATGATAAAGATTTGGGTAGTATGCATTAAATCTTGGTTCAAATATTTTTTGTTTTAATATCAATTTAGTCATGACATTTTTTATTTTGACATTAATTTAGTGATTATCTGAAAATAAAAATTTAAAAAAATGACTAAATTGATATTAAAATTAGAAATATTAAGATTAAATTGATATAAAAAAATTTATTATTACCAAATTAATATCAAATTAAATATATTAGAATCAAAAAGATTATTTACTCTTAAAAAAAATATCGAAACTAGTTTTTTTTTCCTTAGGTGGGGGAGGCCCCAGCTTGTTAAATTGAATTGGCAAGTTTGGATTCTCACATGAAGTCCTTGTCGTGACCCATATCATCCGATTCTTCTCTTTTTCAAAATAATTTTTTTAAAAAAGTAAACAATCTCTTTTTCCTAGCATTTTTAATTTGATGTAAATTTGGTTTTAATAAATTTTTTTATATCAATTTAATTTTAATATTTTTAAGTTTGATATCAATTTATTTATCTTGCTAGATTTCAACTTTAAAGGAATGACTAAAAAAATAAAAAAATTTAAATGAATGACTAAATCGATATCAATAAAAATACTATAATTAAATTGTTGTTGAAACTAAAAAATGCTATAAACAAATTGATGTCAAAAAATTTATTAGGATTAAATTGATGTTAAGAAATAAAAAAAATTAAGACTAAATTGGTGTAAAAAATTTTATTAGGATCAAATTGAAAATGTTATGACCAAAAATATTGTTTACTTTAGAGTATATTTATTCATTTAGATTTTGAAAGATAATGCAAGGGAAGTACGGGTGGTTATAAGCAGAATTTGTTGACCTGCCTAAAGTTTATTGGGACGAGTTTAACTCTTAAAATTTGATTCGGTATGCTTTTTAGCTGTGTTCGGGTTATATTTCGGATTAACCGACCCTTAAATAATTTTCTTGGAGATATATATATATATATATATCTTTTATAATAATTAGTGACAAATCACAAGATTTTATAGTTCAATTAATATATTTACATAAATTTATGTTATTTTTATATAGATATAGTTTGTTTTGAAATATATATATGACAAAATATCTCTCAAGTTTTATTTTTCCTTATAAAATTTCATAACTTTAGTATGTATAATGTTCAAATCACTATATGTTGTTTGAATATCAGTTGGCTTGTTTGACTTAGTCATTAATTGGGTAATTATTGAAGTGAATTCAGGTTCCAAAAATTGATTCAACATAAAAAAAAAAAAAAAAAAAAGTTAGGTTTGGGTTTGATCCAACCTAACCCAACATGTCCCTTGTACACCCCTAAAGCAATGGAAGGATTTGTGCTATAAAATTTTAAAACTCTATACTATAAACCGTTCATTCTCCTTCCCTCCCATTGTTTTGTTTTGATAAGACATTTTCTATTCTCCAAAATTTAAACCCAAAAACATAACCTTAGGAAATAAAGTGTTCCTTTTGTGGACTTGAGCCTACAATGACCGAATCTTGTTGTGAGGACTAACTCTTTATTGGGTTCCTATTTTTCAGTTAAAGTTTATTTCATCTTTTTGGTCTCAGGCCAAATTTTCGATGTCCATTCTAGTGCCTTTCCATTTTTTGGTCATGCATTCCCCTAATTTGTTTTTGGTTAGGTGCATTCCACTGCATTGAACACCAAGATGGAGCGATGGTTTTTTGTGGGTCTCAAGATGGAGCGTTTGAGCCCATACTTTGGACTCACCAAATGGCCTGGTTATTTGGACCCAACAACGAAGACTTAACATGCAGGACTTGCCGCAAGGGGGAGGAGTGCGAGTGCTCGACAGTTGATAAGGAGATCTCATGTGTAGAAGTCTATGGATGAATCATTCAATCTATACCAACAACGACCAACAAAAAATAATCATTCAATATATACCGTTAGATTAGAAAAAAAAAGAAGAAATACATAGTTCACAATTCACATTAATAACTAGTAAGTATTGTTCATTATAAAAATTAATAAGTATTTTATATAATTTATTAAACATGTACAATATTTTTAAAAATTATAAAACAATAAAAGTTACAAAAACAACTCATTGCGCTTCGTTTCTCTCTTTTCATTCCTTCTAGTAGTTTTGACACATGGAGGATAAGATACTTGATAAAACAATCTAAAATTATCCGACACTCTCTAGAATTGAAATATTTGTGTTTAACTCTTGGAAATACTGGTTAAATGGAAATGTTTGCACTTAATGATGATATTGGTAGGTGAAGTGAGAAGTCAAACCCTATTAATTGAATTTTGTTTTAATGATTAGGGTTGTGATAGTATGCCAATAACAATCACAAAACACAATTGATAGCTAATTGAGTTCTTTAACTATTTAGTCAAAATTTCGATTTTTGATAGTGCATATAAAGAGAACTTCGTGGCTAGAAGTAAGACACACATATATGAATTATATATCTAAGAAGATTAGTCACATAACGATAGATACTCTGGGTCCATAAACCTAAACCCTAGATAGCATCACTTGACCAATATATATAACACACTCTACCTAATAGAAAAATACTTGGTAGCACACATTACTAAAAAAAACCAAATAGTGACCGACGTTTTCCGCAATGTAGAACTATTCTCTGATTATAGTGTTAGAGGATGTAATTGAAATTAGAAATTAGTTAGGATTGGTTTAGTTTGTTGGACATTAGTTAGTAATTTGTTATGTTTCTTAGTCTATATAAAGATGCAATCACTTGTATTATCTTACTTTTTTTATCATTAATAAAATTCTCATTTCATAATTCTCTTAGTTGTTACTCTTTTTTCTTTGTTCACTATGAAATTTAATATGGTATCAAAGCCTTTCCATCCACAATGAGATTTTCCTTGGTTAGAATTAGTTATAACTTTCTGTTATTTTGTTTTTGTATCAATTACATCCTCTTAACAAATAGAACAAATAAATTTGATAATAGAATAGTATCATTCTTTCAATGTTGGCATACTCCATCGTAAAAGCAATGCAGTATGCTATTTGGTACACGAATTCAATATAAATTGGTCAAAGTAAAAAGTGACCAATATAATGTTGCTTCTTCCTTACCCTTCAAATCTTGTTTCCTCAGCTTTTATTGCAAAACCATCAGATGTTGATACAACTTGAAGAGAAATTATTGAGAATGTAATAATTTTCCCAACTAGAGTGTATTCATGCTATCCTAAGTCAATAATAATCAATACACACATCATCATTTTGAACATTAAATAATTGACTGATATAAAGACTTAGTCAATTATTTAGTTTAAAATGGTGTGAAAATGAATTATTAACTAATTAGTTTTATACTCGTTGTATAGATATACAAGTCTATAAGTCTATGTAATTGAGATATTTTTCAAAACCCATAGGATGATGAAGCATAGGGGGCTTGTGATGGTGCAAATTCAGGTGCTTCTGTTGGTGCACTTTTTGGTGCCAAATTTGGTGATCCTACTGGTGCACTTTCTGGTGCCAATTCAGGTGCACTTGTTGGTGCTTCTTCAGATGCCCATGAGGGTGAAGAAGCTTGTGGTGCACCTGTAGCTGAGTCATCAATATCATCATCGTCATCATCTAGAAAACCTGATTGAGCCTTAGGTGGTGAAGATGCTGCTGGGTACTTCCACCATTCGTTCCCATATCACTGTTTTGTAACAACAACCACCATTAATTGAGTGAATAAACAAGTAAGCCTTCTAACACAATAACAAAATCTAATGATAAATTCAATTTTAAGTCACTATTATATAAATATTTTTATCTAGACATTTAATCATACATTTTCACGTCAAAAGAAGTGTTTAACTATTATGTTAATTACTATCTCAAAAGTCTCTCTCATATAATAAATAGAAATGACTAGTCTCCTTTCTTCACTTCTTACCACATGGTAAAATGTGCTTTTAATAGCATTCAAAATTTTAAAATAATTGCTAAATATATATTACTTATTCTTTGTGTGCTTTCACCGTCATCTAACAACATTTGATTAGATGCCATAATATTTTACATAATCATATAATTATGTATTATCATATCACAAAAAATGATTGACTCTTGGAATGCATTTGTTTTAGATCTAAAAAAAATGATTATGAAATTTAAGTTTTATATATAATTGATAAAGCTAAAAACTAATTTTTTTATATTCTAATTATTTTTTAAAAATTACCCTAACATAGGAAAAGTAATTTTTTTATGTGAAAAAAAGTGATTTTGGGGCTAGAAAAGCTCATCGAAATGCACTCTTGCAATAACTATCTCATAAATCACATATAAAATGTTATCTAATTGTTTGGGATCTAATTGTTTGCCAATGTAAAATAATTTAATTTGTATTAGTAGTTCGTTAAAACTAATCTTTTTTTCCATTATATCAAAAGGCAAGTAACAATGTGAAATATTGTGAAATTGGATGAGAAAGAATGATCTATTATATATCTTACTCGGCTTGTTGAACCCAATCACCCAAACTACCTTCATCACCCAAGGCATCCTCAGCAGCCTTTTGTGCAGAACCATCACCAATGACCTTCTGAGCCTGATCTATTGTGTCTTGAGAGATACCTGCTTTGCTTGCTTGGTCTAATACACTTGCCCATGGATTATCCTGACCCAAAACTGAACCTAGTAGTGGCAAAACCAACACCAATGCAAATACCAAAGCCAATGATACCCTAGCCATTTTCCTTATTGTATGCAATTCCCTTTGAAATCAATGATTAATTTAAGAAACAAGTTAAACTCCTTCACAAATATTTGTGTAGCTAAAAGGTTGCAATGTAAATGAGAAGTGCTAACTTTTCTCAGGTTAAAACAAGGAGATTTATTTATAGTGAAAAGGATCAGATATATTTGGCTTTCACGTACAAATAGGAAATGGGGTTCACACAAGTGTTGAGTATTCAGCTCTCACATACAAAATTTGCTATATTTCTTTTGCAAAGCCCTTCGTTTGCGGCTTTACTAATTATACGTATAGCATTATGGCCACCAGGTGGTGGTGGTGGTGGCTTATTATTCCCCCCCCCCTTCTTTTTCTCTTCACATACATCTTTTTTTGTAAATATAACTGGAAAAGAAATACATGAGACATTAACATGAATTGCTCGCAGCTATAGTTGCCTTGTAATAATATATGCTATAAAAGAAGAAAGATAAGGGGAAAAAGATAAATCTAGTAAATCCTCACAATACATGTGTAGAAAGTTGTAATACTCTGCAATAACATGAAATCCATGCAATATATATATATATATATATATATTAACAAAGACATTAAAATTAGAAATTTTTCCTAGAAAGGAAGGGAGAGGTAGGAATCATATATGATCACACACTCAAAGGTGTAGGAGACAATCACAATCATTAAGTTGTAGGTTCAATGGCCAATATAAGATTTATTTGACCAACCATGTTACAAAACATAGATAAAATTCATCAATGACCAAAAAATTAAAAAGATAAAATTCATCAAGGCTAGAAGACCCACAAGTAGCTAGCCGCCACCAAATTCAAGACACGAATTGTAAGTGAGGTGGTCCAATAAGGCTGCACTATTACTTGATTAAGACACGAATTCCTTGTAATCCATGTTAGAATTATTTCCTATATCAATAATTACTGATAATAGTAACTTGATCATATAATTTTAAAGTTTTTAATCAATTATTTTTTAGTGTTGTAAATTGAAAGAGAGGAGAACTTAGAGAACTAAATTAGCTCAGCAACTGTAACTGAAAAAAAAACCAACAACGGAAAACACCATAAAAAATTAAAAAATAGAGTGTGGTTCCTTTCAGGTGATAAAATTTAAACATGATGTGGCCATGTTTCAATTCACATCCTTAACTAAGTTTAAGAAAATTGATTATGTTAAAATGAAAATTTATCAATGTTAAGAATTTAGCATGACAACGTCATATTAAAAATTAACATGAGGAAATTCAAGTCCAAGAAATAGCTATATCTCCTTTTTTATATTAAAAAATTTGGGTGGGTTCAACTCTGATCATCCTACAAAGATCAGGGCATGGGCCTTGAGCTCTTAGAGCACTTGGATAGATTTTTACATTATTATCTATAAATGAAAGTCTCACAACAAATATCAAGAGTCAAACTTAAGTCTTTGTGAGATATGGGTCAATTCAATGACCACTAGAGGTGGCAAACGAGCCAAGGTGAGTCAACTCGTCTTGATCCATTGCAGGTTGGCCATAAAATGGACGGGCAAATTGTTTTTTTGGTTATTTGAATTGAAAATGTTAACCGTCTCATCAAAACTTGCAAACCTGACGGACTAACCCTTTTTTTTTACTTTTCAAGCTATTTTTGTCAACTGTTGTGGGTTGGGCATAAAGGGATGGAACAAAGTAGGTTGAAAAATCCAACCCACTCCATCAAAAAGTGGCGAGTTGACAGATTAGTCCCGCAAGCTCAACTCATTTTGCCTCCTCTAAAGCATAGTTTTTAAAACATGGCCGGTCCATTGAAACTAGACCAACCATGGTGGGAATTTTGGCAAAATTTCCCATGGCAAGATTTGATCTCCCACCATGGCAAGCAAATGGAAGTGTATCTGCACTATGCCAATCACACTCTTTTATGTATATATTACATTTATTATACATATTACATATCATGAAAGTATGTGGGAATTTTGGCAAAATTTCCCATGGCAAGATTCGAACCCCCACCATGGCAGCAAATGGGAAGCGTGGCTACCACTATGCCAGCCGCCACACTCTTCATGTTACATTTATTGTATATGTTACATATCAAGTTGACCTTAAATTATATTTTATATATTTATTTAATTAAATTCGGTTAAATCGTTGAACTTATGACCTAGGTTCAACTAATGACCTATACCTTAGGAGTTAATCACGTTCTAGTTTTGAAAACTATGCCCTAAAGACCACCTAGGTCACGCTTCATCTTCGGAAAAGATGAGAACAATAAGGTATGTATGACATAGCAATTTGTCAATGTGCACCACTGATGCTATAGTTTCATAGCATTAAGGCGGCTTCTTTTTCTTCTTGTCTGACCATTTTAAATGATACGACATGGTAGTGATGGTACATTCATAGGGAATGTGTTTTCACATAGATAAATCATAAATAACGATTTTGAGACACTTGATGGCTTCACACATGACCCTACCTAATGATCTCCCCAACATAATTGTTTCCTACATAGTAAGCATTTGTGACATTCCTATATGATGCTCGTAATTTTTGTACTACTCGTGTATGCTATGAACTTCATCTTCGTTTTGGTTTCTCTGATTAATTGTTTAGGTAAATGCTTTCAGGGAAAGACAATGCTTCCAATCATTTTATTTGTACAAGACATATATAAACGGTCACAACAATGTTATTACGTACTGATAGGGATATCAAAATTATTTGTTTAAATAAAGGCATATAAGTACACGATGAACATGAAGAATGAAAGAGGAACTTTTCTCTACACAAAGCAGATAGAAATATATTTACACTTTGGGGCTTGAGGCCGGATGGATAAAGACATAAAATTCTACATCCCACTAAATAAATACAATAATATATACTCTTATATATATATATATATATATATATGTATATGTGTGTGTGAATATCTTTCGAAGAAAACCTATAAAACTTTTGTTGGAAAAACTGAGTAATAAATATGATCGTTAAGTTTATTAGCAATGACTATGTCTATTACAATAGATATGACTACTATTAATGGGTACATGTCTATTATCAAGGGATATTATTATACGGACTGATAATGGTTATGTCTCTACTAAGATATATGTCTAATAGTCATTTTATTTCAAAACACACGAAAATCTCAACATATAAAGAACAAAAAATTTCTATTCTTCAAAAACATTTTATAAGAAGATTTGGACTTGCTTTGCCAAAACGTAAGGGTGCTTGGATGATTGCGATTAATCCTTGCTAGGGGTACGTGGATTGCAGTGAACCTGTGAACAACTAGCGGTGGTAATTAACACCTTGATGACAAAATAATATCTGATATTATTTCAAGGCTGCAAAAATTCCATCATTTTCTCCCTCATCTTCCTTTAACAACTCTACTCTTCAAGAAAAATATCTCAAAAAACTTTATTTTTAATATCATCACCTCCAACTCACCATGAATGGATACTTACAATCAAATAATGGGTCTTTTACACATGCATGTATGATACCTAGTGTCGTAACGATATAACTAAAGAAAAAACGTATTATATACGTGTTAATATTAGTACGTGTACGTTTACATTAATGAAAAACAAATCTGAATCATATAACACGCAAACACATGATATATCTTACTTGTGTTTAAAGTGTGTAATATAACTAATATTTGGGGATTGAATTCAAAATGATATTATTTAGTTTTTAAAATTTAATTATGCCGTTGCACGTTGAACAAATATGTTTAATTTTTGAACTTTGAAGATTTATTTTCGCCGTGTGTCAAATGGATATAATTTATGATGCACAACAAACAGAAACGATAACTAATTAATTATTTATTAAATTAAAATATATGAATTGTAGTTAATATATATATATATATATATATATATATATATATATATATTTACATCCTTTTCTATATTAAAATTCCAACTTGATTTTGTAAACAGTCTTAAAATTAATTTAGTTTTCTATTCAATATATAACTTACTGATAACTATAATAGATGAGTTTATAGAAGTTATTTATTTTCTTATCTTTCTTAAATACGTAATCATGTTGATTCAACAGTTAGTCAAAGCTTGACAGTGGCATAAATTTTATTTTAGAACTACGTTTAAGGTTTGTTTAGGGTTTGATATCATTTTCACGGTGGTTGAAGTGTTGAAATGTAAGTTGCTCTAACTAATAGATAAACAAATTCCACTAACACTAACACAAACCATTTATATTCAAACCACAAGGCCGAAGTGATGAGGTGATAAAGACCCTTTTCTTCCTTAATCAATGTATCAAGGGTTTGATCATTGCCTTAAAAATGGAGCTATTTTTATAAAATCCATGACTAGTCTCTACTTTCTTAAATGGACTTACAATATACACTTGATGAAGGTAAATACCTTGGGAACCATTTATATTCAACAAAATTAGCTAGATGTCCAAAAGCTTAATTTTATTTACCTATTTTGTTGTATAAAGTAATTAAAGAAAAGATTCTCAGTATATTATGTATATTTATAATATTTAATTTTTGTATTGGTTTATTGGTCCCTCAACTCGCTTGCGTTGAGTCCCTTCGTTCTTAATAGAGCTCGAAGATTGGAGGGCTTATAGATCATTCTCAATCCCTCAGCTTACCTCAAACTTTAGTCTCTTTTGTATTATTGAGCTTAAGGTTGGAGGGCTAGTGGACCAATCGATCGGCTTGACTTGATCTTTTAGCTCAAACACCCCTCTCCCTAACACTCCCATGACCTAGATGGCTAGGCACCCCTCCTAATCGCCTTTCTTATTTAGCAATGACTCAACACCTATGTGTTGAATATATATCGCCTCTTAATTAAAACCACAACTATCTCATCAGGATCATAACTGCTCCCTAATCATAACTGCCATCATCAATTCTCAACTATATGTACATCCCTATGGGAGGGAGGAAGGCAGCTTCATTCCCAGTCGATATATACACTAGCCTATTTTATCTCTAGTAGCAAGAAAACAACAATTTTCAATCATTATTGTAACTCCCTTTTATGAATATTGTTTTATTAAATGTATTTTAAAACAAAATGTAATTAATCATATCTATGCAATCTACTGAAAATCATAGGGTTTGTTTGATTTCGAAAATATTTTTCAGTTTTCATTTTCTATTTTCTTATTTTCTGAATATTGTGAATGAAATACTAAAAATTGTAAAAATTATAAAATTCAATTTTCAATTTTTGATATTTCCTTCAAAAATTCCAGAATAAAAAAAAATAAAAAAATTTCTGAATATTGTGAATGAAATACTGAAAATTGTAAAAACTATAAAATTTAATTTTTAATATTTTCTTTATAAAATTTCAAAATAAAAAGGACTGAAAATAAAATTAAAAATTATTTTCTGAAATCAAATGCAACCATAATATTTTCTTTTAAATTTACAAATTCCTGCTATGAGATTTTTCTGTGACTATGACAGTGAGATCCATACATCACACACTTTTTGGTGGATATATATACGTCGATGGCTGTTGACTCACAATGGGCAAGCTGCTCGCCATCGACCCAGTCTTTTGGCTTTATTCGGATGGAGCATTTGCGAGGCATTTTCTCTATGAAGTTTTTAAATTTTTATACATTTTAGCGTCGCAGCATTTCCACACGCTACAGCTAGAAAAGAGTTTTCCGTGAATAAAAGAAAATTCCATGAAGTTCTAATTGGTCAAACGCGTGAAAGATTCCAAGACCGAGAATTTCACATATTGACGTATCCCAACGCGTTCACAGTGGAAACAAGGTCATGGATGCATCCAATTCCCATCTTTAACACACGGCCAAAATATTGTTTTTGTAAGTGAATCACTCTAGTGGATGCTTTTTTAATACGTTATAATATTAGGATTTAATTTAAATATATTGAATTTATATTGTCATCTAATCATATTTTTTATATGTATGATTTTTGAAGTAGTGAGATGAAAGTCAATCATATTTTATTGATATAATAAAATGTGATTGGATAATGAATAAATTTTTTTTACATTATCACTTTATCGAAATTAAACTAAAAATATTATATTATCGTTAACATGCTTTGGTTGTTTTTAAAAATAATTTTGTTCTCATTAACTCTAGAAGATCTATATCTATATTTGAGACAAGTAAAATTGTTGCTTGAGATGTAATTATTACAGCTAGTGATTAATTAACAATTATTAACTATATAAATGTAATACCTTGAGGACATATTGATGATGTTAACTGCCAATTATATATAATTGGCTTGCCTAAGATCTTAAAAAAAAATATAAAGTATAAAGATTGAATTAAAAAAGGATTTAATTTGTATGTATTTTTTTTTTATCAAAGGCATTATAGCTAGGAATTTTTGCTAAGGAATTAGGGAATGGGGACAATGAGATTTGAACACTAAACCTCTCACTCAAAGGGTCCAGGAAACAACCACAACCACAATCACTAGGTTGTAACCTCAACCACATCATGTATCTATATTTTAAAGGAATACTACAAAAAATTCTTGCATACCCTTATCAAAAACCTAAAACCACTCTACTTCCTCTCATGTATCTATCTACAATTAAATTTAAATTTTAAAAATTCTGTAATGACCTATTTATATACAAAAAGTTTGGATTTTTTTAATCACTCAATTTCCTTTTTTCTCTAACTACAAGATTTTCGCGGAACACAAATGGATTTTTAAAACATTACATACATATTTTATGATTATAGATGGATCCATTTATCCATTTGTAATTTATAGACGGCCTTACAAATGAATGTGTCTGTCTATATAAAATCTATCTATAAAAAATACAAACAAATATATCCGTCTTAAGTGGAAGAAAAAAAGGGTTTAAAGTTTGCCCATTACAAATAGATTTTATCGTCTAAAATCCATTTGTAATGGCCTAAAATGGTTCAAAAACTTGTTAATTACAGCAGATTTTATCGTCTGTATTTTTAGAAATAAAATCCATCTGTAATGGATATAAATTAAAAAAATTAGAAACATTTTTTGTTCTGTAAATATCTGTATATCTTTTTTCTTTTTTTGGGTTACTTTTGCTTATTGTTGCCTACTGTTATAATTACAGCCTACTATTGCTAATTGTCATAATGATCAATAAACATAAGGAAATATATGGAATAAAATTTTCAATTTCTAAATATCATTTTATAAATAACAAAGTAAAATGTCACAACAATAGTAAAAGTAAACAACCATAATAATAATATGAAAAATAAAATAACAAAGTCTAGAACAATACATAAATGATCACAAGTACACTCAATATCTGCCTTGCCATCATCACTGGTACCACATCATCAAAGGAGGAGAAGGAGAAGGAATCTCGCATCGCCCCAAAAATTGGTGGTGTTAGAGTTGGTGGAGGAGGAGGAAGAGGCGTGGAGCTACTCACTCTTATAAGCTTGAAGTATGCAAGCATTCTACATACCCCTCACCTCCCTGTGCATCCTCGATGCCATTTTTCTCGACTTTTTTAATTTCTTTATTTTCTTGACCCACTTATTTTGCCATACACTCTCCTTGTTCTTCCACATCTCTTTATTTTGTTTATAGAGCTCTTCATTTAGGGCATAGACTTGAGTGTGGACCATGTCCTCCATCACCTCAAGCACAGAGAAAGGGCATCCCTAGTCAAAGATAGGGGACATTAACTTTGCAAAGCGGCCGCCATGCCATAAATGCGACCTTTAAAAAGACTTTCACCGTCTCTGACCAGAGCGTACTCATCAATGGACTCTGGGTATTCAGTAAATCTAGCCCCAGCGTCTAAACATAATCACCCAACAATTTAATCCAACAATTATTAGTTACACATATTTTTTAATTCCTAATTAGTTACAGCCTATCATACATCCATGAACGGTTTCCAAGGAACATCTCGACTAAGAACTATATGAACCTAAAAATTTAACACAACACTTTATGAACCTTTTTTTTTTTTAAATTACATGAATTTCTAATGTAAATTTTGACAAGTCTGCTAATGTATGGACATTCCCTTACATATATCATGGTTACATTCAAATAATAAAAATTATATTTTCAAAAATTCTGCAGAGTTTCCCCTAATTTAAGACTATCCCATTAACATAAAATGTCTTCAACAATCAATTAATAAGCCATAATTTCATCGCAATTACACAAACAATTAATTACACATAAAAATAATTATATGCAAACAATTATATTAGACTACAAAATAATTAATCAACACATTATATATCATAATCCTAAAAGTATTCTAGAGCGCATACCCTTATAACTCCACAACATGCATATCCTGTAATCCCCATAAACACAAACAATCCCATAGCAAACAATGTAAATAAGTCAAAAAAAGACCTCTACGTCATTCTCTCAAGTCATGCAATCTCCAGTCCCATAATTCTATCCTATAAACCATAACTCTCTCCTATATACATGATAAGATATCAAAATAAACATTTCATTACTAACCTATATAGCAATGCACGATAACAAATAGAACAATGGCTAACAGCACGCACCCAACCAAACCATGAAAATAAAAAATTAACAAATACATTTAATTATAAATACAATCATTTTAATTCATAGTAAAATTAGGAAAAAATTCACAAACACTATTAATTTCCTAAACACCAAAATAAAAAAAAACACTAACGAACATATAAACTTACTAATGCAATATAAAACCGGCAAACAAAATGTGCTCCAAATTGCTCAAATAATGCTCCAAATGTTGTCCAAATCCTAAACAATTGAAATTTCTACCAATTAGTAACACTAAAAATTAGAAACAATGACCAACTGAAAGCACAAAAAAAGATTGAAAATAAAAAACTATCCTGATTAAAAGGTAGAGCATAATACCAGGAACACAATGACAGAACCGTTTGTAAAATGGAGGATCCAATCATCGGTGGTGGCCAAAATAGCGGTGGTGCTAGAGAGATACGGAGAGAGAGAGAGAGAGAGAGGAGATGAAAAATGAGGAAGAAGAAGGTGACCGCACGTTTTCATGCTATTTTCGTGCATTACAACGGTTGCAGACGGAAAAATTTATCTGTATTGAGGGAACTGAAATGATGCATTGGAATCAACACATTACAGATGGAAATTATCGTATGTAAAGCGCGCATATGATACGCACTTGAAATTTCAAATACCGTCTGTAATTACTTGAATTTTGTTATAAAACTGTTTATAGATCCGTCTATATTGTCTCCATTTTTTTTTTAATTTTTCGTCTATAATAGCCGTTTGTATTAGAGACATGCCATGTGGTGGGAGTTTGCGCCAATATTTACAAATGGATCCACTGACAATGACAAAAACAAAAATTTCAAATTTTTCATTTTTCCATCTATAAATCTCTCTATATTGCATATGAGAAGAAATTCATCTATGTACCCCAAGATTCTAGCAGTGCCTATCTCCAATCAAATTTAAATTATACTCTATTATTAAATTATCTTAATTTATTAATTGAATACACGTTATAAACACTTAATTTTAATTTTCCATTTATTCAAGAAAAGAATTAGATAAAAGGAAAAGTATCTCCTATTATATAACTTACCATCGTGATTACAAACATACTCAAAGTTATAAATATCTACTATGGTTTTTGTTTTGGTATTGGGTATTGGCATTCTTTGTATAATCGACGGCTATGATTTGATAAATTTTACAAAACTTGGATTAGTGGGATACGTAACTTATTTTTAACCACAAATAATTAAGAGGTATACTCTTGAATTTTATATGATATAGAGAAACCCCAATCCACTAAATATGTACTAAAAAAAATATAAAAATTGACTAAACCTTTATAACAAATGTCATGTGAACTCCTCTTTGTAGCTTCTAAACCCAACACGTTATTTATGAATAAAATACAACCACTTTTTTAATAGAAGACTTTATTACACTCATCTCCTCTCTATTTTTAAAACATATATTCTTATCTCTTCTATTTCTAAAATATACAATCTCATTATATTCTCTTTATTTCAAAAACATACATTCTCTTCCCCTAAAAAATTAAAAAAGGATACATTTTAATTTATTTTCAATTTTTTCATTCTCTCATAAAAACACAGCAAATGGGTAAATATTTTTATTTTTCTTATATCATTCTAGAATAATGTTGTTGATCCATTTACAAAAATAGTTATGATATATGTGTATGCATGCATATATATACATATATTTTTTGGTAGATTGCAATACTAAGAAAAATTATTATATACTCTTATTATTAAAAGTATAAAATTACTTCACTTCCTAAATCACACCACTTAGGTAATATTTACTGTAAGTTATTTCATTTTATTTCTCTTTCAATACTTAATTTTGGTATAATTTATTTATTAGATTTGGCTTACATAATTTAGATTGAAAACACTACCATTCTTATACAGAATTGGAAGATATATTAGGTCATACATCCCTGAAGCATAGCTAAGTCCATTTATTTTCTTCTCACAACTCTAATTGTGTTACCGAAACATAAAGTTATATTTAATGACATTTTCTTTAGTTGCTATTGAAGATGATCTATGAATATCAAAAACTCAATTTATATCTTCAAATAGTTAGATATTTATTCCTTAGGATGGAATGTCAATGTGCACTTTACAAATTTACCTACTACTGAATGGAGTTATTTTATAAAATTCCTTCTTATTTTGAAATGTTGTTAGAATTTGATTCTTTTCTTTTTAAGTTCGTATGTGTGTGTATATATATATTAAGAAAATTATCAAATTTGATTGAATATATTGTAAATGATAATATTAAAAATTTAAATAAATTTAAATTGAAAATTATTTTAAAAATTGATTTTCCATGCAATGTATAGATATAATTTAGTTTAGTTTAATTTAATTTATATATATATTAATAGTATAATTTTTTTTACATAACTATTCAATCAAATCCTCTTTATATATATATATATATAGACACACACGTAAATTCAAAGTGCATGCATATCTGAATTTTGAAAGTGTTTACTGAACACTGCTCTAACCTTGAACCGTAATGAATAATTTTCTCAACTTATTTTTGCTTACTCAGATGAAAATGTCAAAATCACTTTTCTTTTTCAATTGATATGAACACTAATGATAAGACAAGATCATCTTTCCACTAGAAAACTGCAGTGGAGAAACAAACAGAAGTCGATTAGCTTCTTGCATAAACATAAATCGAATTTTCACCAAATGAGGTCAGTCAAAGGGCGAAACACAGCTGAGACTTTATAATCACATAATAACAATTGGCATACATGTAAGACTATCACCAATATACATCATTGAGGGAGTTGAATTCGCACTTAGAAAATGACAACCTGATTTACAAGTACACACACACACATATATATATATATATATAATACTTTAGATTTTGATTTTTGGCCGATAAGCAATAATTGATATGAATAAGGGTGTTTAATTTATATTTGAAACTTTAAAATCATTGTTTTAACAAAAAAAAATTATAAAAGAGAAATTTATACTCAATCCATAATTTAACGATTTTCAAACAAAACCAAACATACAATAATATTAATCAAGATTTTACATATTAATCTTATGAAATGTCTTATTTCAGGGTTGGTCCCCACCACAGCCACAGGTCACACTTTTATTTCATTGTTTGGTGTTTTGAGAGTTTTAGATACTGATGAACTTGACCATTTGATTGTCATTTTTGGGGGCCAAGTCCTTTTCTTTTTATTAACTGTCTTCTCTAATGTGAGCACCAATCAGGACCAGGGCCACACGTGAGGAACCCAAAAAATTAATTGGCTATCGATAAACATCATATTTTCACATATTAAATTACAAAATACCTACCAAAATAATGAAATTACAAAATTATCACCATCTTATCCTCTCTTCTCACTCCCTCCACCCGTAAGCTTTACAAATAAAATCACATTTTCAAATACCTCATAACGTCAAAATTGATCTCAATGTTTAATAACTATCAATATCACTCATTTTTTTAAATAGAAAAATTTAATTTTTATATACTAACATTGTTATATAATCATATATTATTACATTAATAAAAATAGTTAAATATTACATTCATTCTTTTAAAAATTATACAAATAGAATAGTTTAATTGGATAATAATATAAATTTTATTTATAATATTAGTACAAGAAAGGTAAGATCTTACAAATCTAATGACACATTAAATGATTAGTTTATGGACACCTTTTATAGTGGTCTAGTATGATGCTCATCGGCCAATCATATATATATTTTTAGGTAATTAACAGAAATCCCCTTAAGGTTTATAAGAATAACAATCCATCTCATTTTCATAAAAAATCTTCATTCCAACCCGATAACTTAACAATGCTAACAGTGAACTAACCACGGTTATGTGGTATCAATAATAAAAAAAAACTGACAGTTGTCAAAAAACGTCAATACTACTGTATAAAAACTTAAAAAGCAAAGCAAATATATCAATATAAAACCAAATATTGATTGGTAAAAGCAAATACGCGGATTCTAAACTATTAGTAAAAATTTTCTAGCAACCAGTTGGACCAAGGATTTTGTTTGTCCTGAACGGCTATCTAAATGCCACAATTTAATCGAATTACAAATTAAAGTCTCTTTCAGTCCCACAAAATAAAATAAAATCTCTTTAAATTTTCGAGGCCATTCGAGCAACGTTCAGACTTTGACGACTAAATGTATGTAATTAAAATGCAGATAGCTTAAAAGTGATTATATTGCTGTCCATACATAGAATTATTCATTTGCTACTTAATGAAAGATGAATGATAAGAAAGATAGAAGGTGCAGAAGATGAAACATTTGCTTTGTTGTGCAAGGGGCTTGTGTTAGTTTCTTTGTGTGGCTGAGGGTGAGGGTGAGGTGTGCAGCAAGAAGTTTACTTCTCTCACTACATTGGATGTGTAATAAATGGTCGAGTTTGTGAGTAAAAGTTATTGAGCATATGAACCATAGTTAGCCCTTATGTTTGTTCACTAAGGGTGTGGTTGAGTTATTGTGATGGAATGATGATTTCTGGTGAAAATGGGGTGGAATATCATTCTTACAAATCTTAAGGAAGATTTCTGTTAATTACCTTATTTTTTTCTTCGTTTTTGTCCAAGCCAATCATATTTGTTTTAGTTGAGTGATTGAAAAGTAAAAAGTTCTAGACACCACGACAAAGATTAGACATAAACTTCATATGTTTTGTTGGTGATGGGCTGCCAAAGTCTTCTTTTTCTTTACTATTTTTTTAATAAAAAAGTCTTCTTTTTCTAGGAAAAATAATTTGTATATGGTGTTTTGGTAGATGATTTACACTTATATGATAACGGGTAAATTTACTTGTATATGTTTATAGAGAATATCTTTATCTGTATTTTAACTTTACAGGAAGATTCTGAATCCGTCTTTGGTGGATTCTATCTTTAATTTTGAATCTGATTTGATTGATCTGAATCCGCCTTTTGTGATTCTGTGTTAATTTTGAAATCTGATGTGATTGATTATCTTATATAATAAAAAAATCATATTGTGTAATTTTTTCAAAACATCATATTGATGTAAATACACCATTCAAACCACATAAAAAAAAAAAACCCTTTTTATTGTTGAGAAATGAGAGAAGTCGCGCTGCAGTTGAGAGATTGGAAAAAGTTAAGAGAGAGAGAGAGAGAGAGTGGAAAAATGTTAATTGACAATCGTGGTAGTTGATAGTTGTTTGCTCAAACAAAACAGAAAAGAAAACATTTAACATTTTCAATGTGTTTTTAATTCTTGTATACAACTAAATATTTCCTGCAGCTTATTTAACCAAAATTTTGTACATAATATATGGTGGTAGTTGGATTAAATATAATAGTAGATTTTATTTATTTATTTAAATATTATTAATTATACCATATTTTTCTGATATTTATTTTCTGAAAAAAAAATTGGACGTCTGGCATTTTTCTTAACAAAAACTAGATTTATTTAAGTTGTTATTTTATATGAATATATAAATTCTATTGAAATTTGATGCTATGTAGAAAAACTGTCTAGCTTTTTTGGGTCATAATTATTTTTTATTTATTGAGCTATATGTGTTTATGTGATTACATGCATTAATACTAAAAAATTGAGAAAGATAGGCTGCTTCGTCTCTTATGCAGGAAGTCCTCTTAAGATGTTGCATATTAAGTTATAATACACATTTTTCAACGGAAAATAACCATAATTTTTATTAATATATTGCTGAAACATTTAAGATACTATGTCAGTATGATTAAGATAGTAACAAAAAGTTAAAAGTATCTAATAACAAGCTATAAGTTCAAATTTCCATATTATCATAAAAAAAAATTAAAGTACCGAATACCTTATTATGTATAATGCCTCCAATAGAGGCGTACCGTACAATGATTTGAGTCAAAATTATTTTGGTCATAAATGGATTCCATTGAAGAATCAAACTTACTTAAATTAAAAAGAGTTCCACTTTTTTAATTTTAAAGCCACAAAAAGAAAAGAAAAAGAAAAAGAAAAAGTCTCAATTGTTGTTATATAATGCTGCCGCAACACACACTGGCAGATTCATCAAAAAGCTGAAGCAGACATACAGAACCAAAGTCCATTGAAAAACAAAGACCCTTTCTTGGTTTTCACTTTTTTCTCCTTATCCTGCTTTGGCAGCTCAAGATACTACTATATATAGCTATACAGTTCAAGTTAGAAGAGCCTTGCCCATGAGTAATTTTGCTCTTTTTTGTTGATCCTTTCAAGAACAGTCGTGGTCATTGCCGCTGAGTTCAAAATAATCTAATCTTTAAGGTGCACAGATTTTGGATGGCCAATATGGGTGCTAAAGCTTTGGAGGTTCCAAACCCTTGTAAAGGTGTTAAGGTAACCCTTTGAATCTATGTTTTTGGTCATCAACTTACCATGAATGCCACCATCACCATGAAACTTTAGTTTTTAAGAAAAGGGTAGCTACTATCACCATGAAATTTCAGTTTTTAAGAAAAGGGTATGTCATGGTTGTCAAATTTCGGAGCAACAATTTTAAATGGTTACATGGTAGTGCTAGAATGGCTTGCAGGATTTGAATCTCCAGAATTGCAAATGGCTATCTCAAACACCACTCTTTGATCTCTTTATCAGAAATAAAATCACGGCTTTTTGGACTATTTGAGTTTGACTAATGTGTTTTAGTTATAGTACTATGGATGTATTGAATGGCAAAATTTTCAATAATTGATGATTTCATTGTAGAAATAGCATAGTATTTAGTAAATAATAATATTACAAAAGTTGGCCCTCATGTCTCAAGGTCAGAAAACAGAACCTTACTTGCGTCAAGATTTACTCTTAGTCAATGATAATACTATAATCTTGGATATTGTAACCAAAAGGAAAAATAAATTTGATTTTCTAAACCGATTGATGAGTTGACTTTGTTATCAAGGGCGAGTATTCATATGAGAAGAAATTATCCAAAAATATACTTGCCTTTATGTGATTATACTTCACTCAATTTTCATTTGTGCAGGTTCATCGTTCAATATGCTTAGAGCTTCAGGGATTCATAGATAGAGTTCTGCACATAATATTAGCCATTGAATCTGCCAGACCAAATTGTACTTTAGCAATTCAGGCATTGTGCTCATTGCACTTCACTTTGGACAAAGCCAAGTCTATTATCAAACACTGTTCTGAGTCCAGTAAACTCTACCTGGTTTGTTATGACCTTGGAAGCTGTTAATTAGTATATTTTCTCATAATGTTGACTCTGATACTGTCACAGTGATCAATTTTAACTTAATCTGATATGTAATTCGATGCTATAATCTTTGAATACTGAATTTTAATTGTGTCCTCATACTCTTTGGATAGTAACAAATACTACTTTGCAATAACTAACCTCTTATTTTGCCCTATTTGATTAGGCAATGACATCACATAGGATACTTTCAAGATGTGAAAAAATTCGAAATGCATTTGATTCATACTTGGCTCAAATTCAAAGTGCAGTTCCATTGTCCTTGGCTGCTGAGGTTGGTAGTACTTGTTAACACCCATTTTACATAGAATTGTTTTGTTTCTAGAGTAGAAACTCATCATTTGACTAAGTTTGTTAATTTCTGAGTATTTTTCATGTCATGTATTCCGCACATTGTTTTATATTTGAAAAATGCCGCCTGAATTGTATAACCAGAATGATGTGGCATAGCAGTGGGGTGGACACTTCACAATTGTTTCTTCTGGCCATGATTTCTATATTTCCGTTTTATTATTCTATATCTTTGACACCATATTCTGGCACAAATTCTGGGTGTGTAGCATTGATGTTTGTATTTTCATGGCTTGTTATTTGCTTAATTTGGCAACTGACACATGAATTGGCCTACAGATATCTGAAATACTGGATCACCTTAGGGACACAGAATTTTCTTTGGAATATGCAGAAGTTGAGGCTAGGAAAGTAGTATTGGCACTGCATGAGAAGAACTTAACTGATCCGGCTTCCATGGAGAATGCAGAACTTGAAGCTATTCAAATTGCAACTTCAAGGTTGAAAATCAGGTCTCCATTCTCTCATAGTAGAGAAGGAAGCCCTTAAGAAGCAGCTTGACAAAGTCAATAACACAAACCAAAAGGAGAAGGAATTTGTACATTACCTTTTATATCTCTTGATGAGATATGGGAAGTTCATTCATCATCGGCCTCAAACTGGAAGCCACTCCTTGGAACATGTGGATGAAGGAATATGTGACAATCAAGTCAATGATTCTATTAACACTGAAGTTGGAGACTTAGAATTACTTAGTACTTGAGGTTAACTTGCTTGTATTATATTACATACTGACTTGAAAACAAGCTTTTGTATTTGATTTATACAATTCTGATACTTGCTTAGAAGCATGTATTTGTAATGGTGCAGAAAGAGAAATTTTAGATAACCAAGTGATGTAACAAACTAAAGAGTATATTAACTTAGGATAGGGTTTGACCCATTTTCAGCATTGGTTTTGTTTACATGGTACTTTTTGAATTGTTATTTCTGGTTTATTGGAGTTTAGGAATTAGATTATATTTTGAATTCACTAATAGATATACGATCATTAATCATGTACTTTTACCCAATGTCTTAAACTTTTTAATAAGTATGATTCATGACATGGTATTAAAATTTCTATGACCAAATGATCTAAAAATTCAATATTTGTTATCCTAGATTCTTGTAAATTATTTATGCTTCAAACCTAATAGAAGTTCTTATAGAAAGGATGTGTTAGATAATCATTTATATTATTCTATTCAATAGCATACAAATGGTTTTATATATAATATTTTTCAAAACATTCATATGGTTTGAGATTTACCACAAGAACCATGAGGAATGAAAGAGGGAAACTTATTTTGAGTCTCATTTCTATGTGCATACTTTCAATCTAAAATAATTCAACACTAACTCAGTCAAGTATGATTATATAAATAAAAATGGTTGACTTTCATAGCCGCCATTTCAAAAGAAATCATGTTTTCCTTGGCTTAGATGATAGGAATGAAAGTCATTTATTTTTTTGATAGACAAAGTCATTTATTTTTTTCTCTGTACTGTGGGGTTTGGGACAATGATAGAGAGTGACAATCGATAAGAAGCTCTGATCCATATTAACTCCAGGCAATTAATACCATGAAGCAACTAGCATCTATGACAGAATCACCGCGCAATGCAGAAAAGTCTTATTTATTTTTTGGTCTGGTTCTTTTAATTGTTTTTACGTGCATTGACTTTTCATAGTATCACTTAAATGGGCTGAAAATTAGTGGATAGTGCGCAGTTACTTAACTTAAATGGGCTGAAAATGGGCTTTTTGCAATAATTTTGGGCCAACTTGATTCCTTTTTTAAAACCTATTTTTGGTCCATTTCCTCCTCCTCCTCCTCCTCCTTCTTCTTCTTCTTTGTTTCACCCATGAACCTAAAACCCTACAGTGCAGTTCACCTGAGAGAACTCAAGAACACAAAAAAGCAACACTCAGAGATATACAATGAGTTGGAGAGCTTTACTCTCCAGACACAACAAACTCACCAAACTCACTCCAATTTTTCAATTTTCCCAAAATGCCCCTACCCTCCCCACACTCCAACCACCACTTCCCATTCCCCTATTCACCAGAAAAAGGCACCTTCATAATCACTCCCACCGAGTCACCCAACTCAGTTCCCAACTCAGTAACTCGCTCATCCCTTCAAGACCCGACACAAGCGACGAAGAAGATTCCGACGGCACGATGAACGAGTTCTTGTCCCGGTTCGTGTGGGTGATGCGGAAGAAGGTTCGAGAATCGTACCCTGATTCCGACAAGGGCACGGTCGACGCAATGCTCGTGGTGATCGTGGAGCGCGTCGTTTCGGAGCTCGAGAAGGGCAAGTTCGCCGTTGGAACGGCGCCGTATTCGTCTGGTTCGGATGATTTCAGTGAGGATCTGTGGAGGACGGTGTGGGAGGTGAGCCAGACGGTGATCGAAGGGATGAACAAGGAGAGGAAGAAGGAGAAGATGAAGGGTTTCTTGCAGTGCGAGGAGGTCAAGCAAATGTGCAGGTGGCTTTGCTAACTTAGTTAGTTAATTAGTTATTCGGTTAGTTAGTCAGTTACTTTTCTGTTGCTGAGTTAGTTATGGTTAGTTAGAAGTATCGTGGTAGTTAGTTAATTAGTTAGTTATGAGTTTAATTTTGATGCCTTGCGTACTGTCATGATCGAATGTTTCTATCATGTGACTTTTCAAGTAGTGAGGTTATGTGGCAATGAATGAATGAATGATGAGCTATGGAAAAGTTTGGTAGGAAAAGTGACGAATGATCATGAGACCATTTAGATATGTAGGGAACTATCCATGGAGGGTGGAGGTTACAATCACATGGTGGATACGTTTTTGATATTTTCACATCACTAATCATTTTCTGTGAATGATAGTGTCATTGCATCAAAATTAATTCCATTATTAATTTCTGTGACTGAGTAAGTTGTGATCGGTTAGAGGGGATCATAGAGTTTAGAGGTTAGTTACGGTTAGAATGTGATCGAAGACTGTGTGTTTATATGTATAGACTTCAGATGTCAATGATAATTCAACATGTCATTTTTCATTCAACACTCTGTTGTTCTAAATGCAGTATTATTGGTAATTTAACTCATCATTTTTTACCATATGATTTGTTTATTCAGTTAGGTAGTTATTTCTGTGACTGAGATAGTTATGATTAGTTGGAAGGATCGTAGTAGTAGTTACGGTAAAAATGTGATCGAAGACTTTGGATATATGTGGGCTCCAGATGTCAATGGTAATTCGACTCATCATTTTCACTCAAACTCGGTTCTATATGCGTATCAATGATAATTCTTTCTTTTTTCCTTTTGACAAAATACTAATGATAAACTCAACTCATCATTTGTCACTTAAATTCTGTTCTATTTAAGGTTTGCTGGAGAGGTTGGGATCAGAGGGGACATGCTCAGGGAGCTGAGATTCAAGTGGGCACGAGAGAAGATGGAAGAGCATGAGTTCTATGAGGGTTTAGAGCGTTTAAGGAAAGAAGAAGAAGCTGAAGAAAATGATGAAGAAAAGCAACAGGGGACAGAACATGGGGATGCAGGTGAGTAAGGTTGTTGGGCTTCCCAAGAGGAAGGGGAAGATAAGGTACAGAATTTACGGGCTTGATTTGTCTGATCCCAAGTGGGCGACTGTGGCTGATAGGATCCATGAGGCGGGGCAGGTCATGTGGCCAAAGGAGGCGAAGCCAATAACCGGGAAGTGCAAGGTTGTTACGGAGAGGATTTTGGGGTTGAAGGAGGAGGATAGTGATGAGTTGTTGGGGCTGCTGGCTGAGTGGGTGGAGCTTCTGCAACCCAGCAGGGTTGATTGGATGAGCTTGCTTGACAGATTGAAACAGCAGAATCCTCCTTTGTACTTCAAGGTGCGCCAATGGTTTGATATAGTTAACTTATATTGTATTTGGAGTCCAGTTCTAAACTATAATTTGAAGGATGCAAACGGATTTCAATTCATTTCAATATGCTTAGCTAAATCATGTTGAGTTACATTTTAACATGATTTTTAGTCTCAAACCATGGTTAAAGAGGGGAAAAAGTTGCTTTTTCATTAGAACAAATCATGGATAGCAAACTATTAACCAACACACCCTTAGCTCAATCAATTTACTACCGCATTGCCTTTTAAGTTATTAACTGTAAGAAAATTTCCCTTGAGGAATTGTTGTGTGCACAAATTTATTCTGATATTTAAGCAGATTGTTATTGGAAATGCCAATGAAAGCTGTAGAGATTTCTTGTTTGTGACATGGTGCTTTTAGATCATTCTTGCTCAGGTAGTGATAGGAATTGTACATATTGATGATAGTGAGTTATTCACTATTTCACTAATTAAAGGATGTGATGAGAAGTTATGTCTTCCTACATATTTTATGGTTACATGATTATATGAATTACTTTTAAGAACATTTTATCCCAAAAAGAAAATGAATTGCTTTTGAGCCATGGATGGTGCTAGGAAGGTGTTTCTATATGCTGCTTATGAATGGTAGGAACCTTAATGTATATTTTTTGAAGTGAACTGTATGTCAAAATGGGATGAGGTGAGGCTTATTTGGATTTTGGATTTGATTTTTGTCATATCCTGTGTTCTAGGTGGCAGAAATTGTATTGACTGAAGATTCTTTCCAAACAAGTATATCTGACTACTCTAGGCTTATTGATATCTATGCTAAAGAGAATAAGTTTGATGATGCTGAGAGGATCCTTATGAAGATGAACGAAAAAGGAATGCTACCAGATGCTTCAGCAGCCAGTGCATTGGTCCACATGTACAGCAAGGTAGGAAATCTTAATCACGCAAAAGAAGCATTTGAAATCTTGAGGAGCCAGGGCTTCCAACCGGACATAAAAGTCTACACTGCAATGACCATGGCCTTTGTAAATGCTGGTGATCCTAAGAAGGGTGAGGCTCTGATGAGGGAGATGGAGATGAGAGATATTAAACCCACAAAGGAGATATATATGGCATTGCTCCGATCTTTTTCTCAATGTGCTGATGTTGCTGGAGCCGGACGAATTTCAACAACTATGCAGTTTGCAGGATTCCCGCAGACTATGGAGACGTGCACATTACTTGTTGAGGCACATGCAAATGCAGGTGAACCAGATCAGGCAAGAAGCAACTTTGACTACATGGCAAACTTTGGGCATAAGCCTGATGATAGGTGTACTGCTAGCATGATTGCGGCCTATGAGAAGAAAAACTTATTGGACAAGGCACTAAACCTTCTTTTGGAGCTAGAGAAGGATGGGTTTGAGCCTGGGGTTGCGACTTACTCTGTTCTTGTGGATTGGTTGGGTAAGTTGCAGCTCGTTGACGAGGCTGAACAGATTTTAGGCAAAATCGCTTTGCAAGGCGAGGCTCCTCCTTTTAAGGTTCAAGTGAGTCTTTGCGATATGTATGCAAGGGCTGGAATCGAGAGAAAGGCCCTTCAAACTCTGGGCCTTCTGGAAGCTAGGAAGGATGAATTGGGACATGCTGATTTTGAGAGAATCATACAAAGCCTTATCGCTGGTGGGTTTGAGCAGGATGCAAGAAGAATGTGTGGGGTGATGGAGGCACAGGGTTTCACTCCATCAGAACCCCTTAAGATGGCACTTATGAAACCTAGGCGCAAATCACCAAGTATGAGATAGTTTAGTAGGGTCATGAGAAGAGCCAATTTTAGTCTTTCTCTGCCAAGTGACCAGCAAATGTATTGCCTTATCAAGGGAGGCGCCGTGGTCTTCTGGATTGGCCATAGCATGTAACCAATAAAGCATCGAGTTTATGCTTGTTAACTTGTCAGTTTCTCATTTGTATTTTATTTATGAATTATGAATTTTGCCCTGGTTACATGTCTGAAATTTTTCAGATTACTGATGGTTTACTTGTTACTTATCTTCATTTTTCTTTTGAACTTTAGTCTTTTGTATAATGTATTAATTGGAATAGGCGTTTTCTTTTTCGTATATAGAATATCTTTTTTGGCTTGTTCGGCAACGATGCATGATCTTTTCTGATTTTACGTCTCACATGATTTTAGTTGGATCATGTCCTCATTCTCAGAATTTGAGGAAGAATTGAATTCATGCCATAATAAAGGCTATGATCAGTATCCTGTGAGTACTATTTAGGATCTGCTCATGTTAAAATTTTAAACGAGATTGTCGTGTGTAAATTTTACTATTAATTGCAAAGGTGGAGACTCGACTGTGGCACATAAATTTTTTATCTCCAAATTTGTGCTTGAACATGTGAAAAACAGTTCACCTAAAAATATTGTCATTGGGGAATTTATTTGCTAAAAGCATTTTCTTCTGATATGGCCAAGGAATATGGAACTAGCCCACTCATTGGTCTTTCGTATTGCCAATGAGCGGTGGCTGTATCTTGTATCTGACTTCTTTTGTTAAGTGTGTATATGAAGAAAGGCACTTGATGGTTGCTTTTGCGTGGAATTGCTGAACCTGCGGTGTGAGAGAACCTTCCTTTGCAGAATATATCAAGCACAAGAAAAATGTGGAGTATAGAAAGGGAAAAAACCCCATATTCTTCTAAATGAGAATTTCGTTTAATTGTAATTCAATTAAATTAGTTTGCAACACGTGAATGATTGACAGAAATCATCAACTCCATGAGATTCAACATGGCAGTGTATATATTGGGAATTCCTTTTGAAAGTGGTAAGAGAAATTTAAGACAATATTAATGTTTGAGTGGAACATTTATCTAACTAAGGCAAGAACATGTGCATAACTTTTTCAAGGGAATGAATATAAACTGCTCCAAAAGAAGCAACAGGAAACTGTGAGCTCAAGCCAAAAATCTAATGAGTATCATAACTCATCTAAGGTATAAATCTTGAGTTTATGTATATATATGTGTATAGACAACCATCGCAATATGCAGCATTACATTCAACCATAAGGCCAGTAAAAACATCATCCTTTTGTGTCATCTGATACTAATCAATTAACCATCCATGATACAGAAAAGGCAGTCATTTCGTTCAAGGATCCCTTGGCTATTTGCACCTTCAAGCAAAGTTTCTAAAACTCAAGATAAATCAAAATTTCCCAAACATTCAGACACAAATGTTCCCATTCAAAGACCAGCTTCACCGCCTAAGCAACCTGTGATAACCCCAGGAGAGTTTCCTCCTAGTCCTATCAAAACAAAGGAACCATCTCATCCAACTCAGCCAACAATATCTTCAGTGATCATTGAGTCCCCGGTGCCTTCTCAATCAACAACTCCAACCCCATTTCACACTCCACTGTCATCATTCCAACCTTCATCTCCCCATTTAGGCTTGCCATCTCGGATTTCTATAGCGTCCTCATCTCCCAAAACTCGACCTCAGTCTCCCTTTCATTTGGCCTCAGATGGCATCATTGAGGTTGCAAAACCTACTACTGAAGAAAGCTTCCGGCCTGCATTATCTTCCTTTGAACAAGAAAAGGAAAAGAAGGCTGTGTCTGAAGAACCAATACCAGAAGAAGCTAAGCCGAAGGTGAGCTTGCCTTTGAAAGCAATCACCAAGTCACCAGAGGCAACTTTTCAACCTGAGAAGATGGAAATACAGCCTCAACGCACAGAACAGAAGGCCTCTTCTGTTCCTTCAACACTGGTTTCTAAAATTGAACCAGCTTCTAATCAGTCTCCTCCTCCTCCATCATCTCCTTTGGCATCACAGCATACTGGTGAGGCGTTTAAGCACAATGCTGATGAAAACCCTCTGCCTGCATCACCTACTTCTCAATATGAAAAAGATATGGTTGAGGTAGTGTCTGAGCCCGTGCCACAAGAAACTGAATCAAAAATGAAGTCACCACTCAAAGTAATCACCAAGTCACTAGAGCCCACTTTTCAACCTGAGAAGATGTCAATAGAGCCCCAACACACTGAACAGAAGTCCTTATCTGTGCCTTCAACCCCAGTTTCAAAAACTAAACCAACTTTTGATCAACCTCCTCATACATCATCTCCCTCAGCATCAAAGCATGCCGGCGAGGTGTTAGAGTACAATGTTGAAGAAAGCACTTTCCCTGCATCACTTCCTTCTCAAGAGGGAAAAGAGAAGATGGTAGAGGCAGTGTCTGAGCCTGTGCCGCAAGAAGCTGTACCAAAAGTGAAGTCACTATTGAAAACCATTCCCAAGTCGCCAGAGACCTCTTTTCAACATGAAAGGATGGTAGCACAACCTCAAGACTTTGAACAACAGGCATCTTCAGTGTCTTCATCCTCGGTTTCTAAAACTGAATCAACCTCTGATCAATCTCCTCCTCCATCATCTCCTTTGACATCAAAGCATACCGGTAGGGTGTTAAAGTCCGATGCTGAAGAAAGCACTTTGCCTCATTCACCTGCATCTCAAGAAGAAAAGAGAAGATGGTTGTGACAGCGTTTAAGCCAGCCTCGCAAGAAGCTGAGTCAAAAATCGAGTCACCCTTGAAAACCATCCCCAAATCACCAGAGACCTCTTTTCAACCTGAGAGAATGGCAACACAGCCTCAAGATTTTAAACAACAGGCCTCTTCTGTGCCCCAATTCACAGTTTCTAACACTGAACCAACCTCTGATCAACCTCGTCATCCATCATCTCCTTTGGCATCTGATTGCATCGGTGAGGCATTAAAGCCCGTTGAAGAAAGCTTTTCACCTGCATCATCTGCTTTTCAAGACGAAAAAGAGAATATGACAGTGGCAATGTCTAAGTCGGTGCCGCAAGAAGTTGAACCAAAGATGAAGTCACCATTGAAAATCATCCCCAAGTCACCAGAAATCTCTTCTAAACCTGAGATTCTATATACACAACCTACACCAAGTATAGGGAATGAGGAAAGATCACCAAAACCCAAGACCAAGAAGTCAGATTTGGATGGCACTGCAGAGAGTTCCAAGGCCCCTTTGGAAACACAAAGCAAGTTGCTTGAGTCCGAAGAAAAGGAGAAAGAGGTGCATGAACCCATCAAAGCCAGAAAAACCAAAGACATAAGCACCGGCCAACCAAGTCAACATACCATGACATCTACTTCAAGAGCAAAAGCTAAAGATCCATTTAGTAGGGGGTTTCGTGCAGATAAGAAGCAACACGGGGCACACGAAACTGTGGCGAGAAGGTTGGTGTTTGCCACTTCCAAACTCAGAGAGAAAGACATCAGGTTAATGAGTTCAGTATGTCAAAGGAGCACGACTGTGTCAAGCATATCACTTGAAAAGGCTTCACTTCAAAAAGGCATCAGAGACGATATTTCAAAATTTGTTCACAAACTGCCCACTATAGACCCAATAGCCATCAAAGGTGATATTTCAAACTTTGTTCACAAACTAGCTAGTGTAAAACCAAAACAACCAAAACAACCCAGGGATGACAGAGAGTTTAGTGTTATAACCTTGGCTGGTGACAACAGAGGAGCCATAATGCAGCTCGATTCCGAGGCAGAAGAGAAAGAGGGGTCAATTCATATACGCCAAGACTACAAGGCTGATCCTGAAGAGAGCATTGAGGTGACCACAGATGTAGAGGAAAAAACTGAGAAGGACTCTCATTGTTTAACCAATGATGATGGAGTAGGGAAGGCATATGTCAACAGCAACATGCAAAGTATCAACAATTCACTGATGGTTCATGGTTCAATAACCGAAAGTGAGCCTGGTGTTCAAGTGACTCTTCCACAAAATCTAGCAGAGCCTATCAGGCCTGATGATAAGAGACCTGAAAGCTCACAAGGTTGAAATACCCTTCACATAATATTGTAACACAACAATCATTGTAACAAATGGCAAATAAGGAGCCAGTGTCATTTGCATTAGATGTTGATGCTAGGATATATATACGTCATTTTAAGTGTTAACAACATCCACAATGTGCAATGTCATTTTTATTTTAAGTTATTCATTTACAAGAAAAGAAAAAGGGGAAGATATTTAGTACATTGAGGGTACTTTGCAACTGTCTCTTTGATCTACAAAACTATGATGGGGGATTCCCTCATATGGTTCATGCTTGGGGGAAATTAACAAACTTCCTTACAGCAGACAAGTGAACTTTGCATGAAAGATCAATCCTAATAGCTAGTATTACACGGACTTCTGTCTACAGAATGAAAGCACTCAATAGAACTAGAGTTGTCTGTCCAGCTTCTCTCCTTTCTTGCGAAATATATACATTTATATCAAGGAAGAGTGACAGGATTGTTTGCCCGCAATGGAAAAAGATTCATGATCATTCACAAGCTGGTTTGGTGTCGAAGCTGCTTAAGCAGATTGCAAAGGCTTGAAAAGCAGAAAGGGGATACCGGTAATCCATGGTGAATATGTCCTTCCCAATTTTTCCAAACTGTAGTATCACTTTCTCTTGTTCTTCAGCTGGAACATTTTGGGAAGATTCTGCAGCTGCTACAAGCTGGAAGTTCTTCACAGATGCCACTGTGACTCGTCCCTTGAAATTCAAGCACCAACATTGCAGTTGCTCATGCCATCTAGGAGCCTTGTTTTTCAAAATTAGTGGTTTGCTTACACTCTGGGTTGATTCTGTAGTACTGCAAGTGCCAGCTGAGTCGATGTCAACAACTCCTGGCTTCTTTCCCTTTGAAATAGGCATGGTAGATGAATACTCATTAAGGCAATTGGTGAACTTCAAAGGAGTAGGAGCAGTTCCCCTTCTTGGATTGCAGATATGGGGATCAGGTGCATTGTACACCGCATTCGCCTTGGACCTCTTGTGCGCAGAACATTGAGTTCATATGATACTGTAGCCACATTATAGTTAGCAGGAGCAACCCTTGGAAGTACCTGCTTCAGATGGACTCTTTGTTGCAACTTGCAATTCAATGGAAGTGAAGAATCATGTGGGGGATGACCATCCAAGATCATAAACTTGGTGCCAAGAAATTAGACCTGTTCATTGCTTACAGATGATCAGGTGAACAGTAGAATAATGCATCAGCCATAAAGATAAGGACCAGAGGGAGATTGGACTAACCTCAGCTTTCCAATGTAAGTATTGCTAGCGCGAGAGAAATCATCAGCAACCAACGATATTAAAAATTCGGTGCATGTTGCCCTTCTAATCTTCTTTGCTGCCAATAGCAGTTTGCTCCTGTCACCAGAAAGAGCTGCAAAATACAATAACACTAATCTCAAAGGAAATACAAAAGGGGCACAGAGAGTACAGTAGATTCACTCAAACAAATCCTAGCTACAGCATTCAATAATTCACTTTCAAAGTAGAAGATTAAAGCAAGAATCAAAATAAAAATATTCATGGTAGGTGATTAGAAAACCTATCCTATCCTCATCACTGCTGTTATAGTTGCATGATAGAATAAAAATACTTGAATCATCATTCATCGGTGGAAGTGCTTTACAATAAGAAAACACAAGGAAAGTCTTTCTATTATTAAAAACTTATCCTGCTAAAGGAAAGGATAAAACCTATAAATCTTCAGTACAAAGTTCCAAGAATACAAGCTTATCAAGGCAAACTTTACTGAAAAAACAGAATGGTCAAAGATATTCATCAAGAAATTTTTTCACAGAAAGTAAAGAAAGAATAAAAAGAAAGGAACTCGAACTCCTCAAGGAGGGTGTTTCAAGAACTATATATATATATGTATTCCAATTTGAGATTCAAAGAAAACCTTTCTGTTTTTCCAGAAATTCTAACACAACTATTACCAGGTGGAGGACAAATTATGTGAGCACAAAGACATTACCAGGGCTCAGACCGAGGTATAAACGATACGTAGAAGTCACCCTTTCTCTCTTAATAAAACACTGAATTGGAGTGTCTCTTGGACCAGGCTGATACACAGAGAAAAGATCAACACAAATACAAGACACACAGTAATCACAAATTAGTACCATGTGCTCCAAAACTTGAAGCAAAAACAAGCAAATAGGATAGTTAAAAAGAACACTACCTGCTTCAGTGATATAGGGAAAGTGAGCCAACCACACCGTTCTGGTGTCTTGACCACATCCTTTGTTATCTCCCTCCAAGTCCTACAAACTGAGGCACATGCCACAAGTGCTCTCCTTGCAGGCCATGAAATTTCACTGGCTTCCACCCTTTGAATTATGTCTAATAGCAACTCCGGTGGTAAGTTAGCCCACTGGCTCTGATCACTCACTATGATGGATGATGATGATGATAAAGATGGTGATGATAATGATGATGGTGAGGAACATTCAGGAGCTATATGAGACTTTCCATGGCGATGATGATGATGATGATGCACATGCTTGGAGTCTGTCCCTCTTCTATACATGTTGCCAATTCCCTCCCCAATCTCCTTGAGCTCCCTCACTATACTCCTGAATGGCATCATGATAATAGGTGTAGGACTAACACTGCTATCATGTTTTGAAAACAAGAATCAGAAAGCAAGTTTGTTTGATAGCACATATATATAGCTTTAGAACTAGAACATTTTTCATTTTTGGCTAATTTCAGTGGTTTTAATTGATCATAGTGGTGTGAATAATATCAATGTGATCACTAACAATGATAGAATGAGAGCTTATGTTGCAATGAAATGCTACAAGATTTCAAATCTCTATTTTTTCAAACCTCGGGTATTACCAACTAAAACAATGACTAATCCTCATGAGGCGTAGAGCTCACAGACGTGGGTTTCACTTCTGATCATGATATCATCTCCATACATCCTGTCAGAAGTAAAGGTTAACTAATCCTTGAGAGTCTAGCTAGCTACCAACTCCACTAGGCCTAGCGGTTAAGATTTCAAATCTTTAAATCCTTATAATAAAATACAAAAATTCCCATATTGGAACTTTAAAGAAAAATGAAAAGAATGAAAGAAAAAGCTCAAAAATTTAGAGGTAGATGCGTGTACCATGAGACAAGGTCCTAGAAAGTGAGGAAATCTTGCAGAGAACTTGGAAGACACAAAGGGTGTGTGTGTGGAGGGAGGGAACTGAGGTAAGGGAATGTGGGAGAATCCTTCCAAGACTTGTACCTCAAACTCCAAAGCCAATGTCTTGAACTAAACAAAAGGTGAAGTGTGAGAAATGAGAGAAAGAGGAGGATGAAGGTTTGTTGTTGGGGTTGTGGTGGTTGTGTTTATAGGTTACATACAACGTATAATACAAGGTAGTATAACTACTTACAAAACAAAGCTTGTGGATAAAACTAGAACTGGAAAAATGAGAGTATCACATTCACACCCTTTTGTGCCCTTTGTTTTTTGGTTTTCAAAGCATCAACCAAAGCAACCCTTTTAGACAAAGGTTTTGCCCTTTGCAGAATAATGGCAGTGCCACTACCCCAAAAATTGCAAATGCTACATACGTTCGCAGTTTAATCAAAATGGAACCAGTTTTCATCTGCATCATCATTCAGTGCATCATGGAGGGGGGAAAGGGCTTATTGAAGTGGGACCTACATTGACAATAAATCTTTCTAAGATTGATACAGTGAATTGTGAGACACAATCGAAAGGCCAATCCAACGGCATAGTATTCCATGGTCAAATTCCACCAATAAGATCTTGTGTCATGCCATTTTTTGGTCACCAACATTGAAGAAGTGGATTATTTTTTTCAATTTTCATTTATATTTTTCTTGTTTTCTTGAGCTATATTTCTTTTTTTAAATTTTTTTCTCCCTAGAAATATTCATCTGCAGCTAGGTACTTTGTTTACAGTGTAAACAGCTGTCACCTTTGTTTATTGTTTTGTACACTCCAAAGAGAAAAAAAAAATATTGCATGAATTGATACAATCTTGCGGGTCATTTTTTTTATATGGCTTGTATTGGTAAAATTTATCATGAAATGAGTTTGTTTGATGATTTATATAAATATGGTGTATGAAATCTCATCAATGATAAGATTTTACTAACTCTCAAAACCATCAATCATATTTAATAAAATATAATTTTTTTCAAATAAACTCTCATCAATGGTAAGATTTTATTAATAAAATATTATTATTATTTAAATAAAATATTATTTTTTAATAAAGTGGTCAAAATATTAATTTTTTAATTCAAATGTCACCAATGATAATATTTCACAAATAAAATATTATTTTTTTAACAAAATTTCGCCAATGACAAGATTTCACACCACAATAACATAATTTTTCCCTTAATATAATATATGAAGCATTGTTTATTCCATATACCATAACAAAAATAATTAAACCAATCTTGCTCCCAATTATTTTAATAGGATAAATTACATTACTCCCATATATTTTGATGAAATTTATTTCAGCTTCTCTCTATTCATAAAAAATTTGAGATATTGGAGTTTGTGAAATCATTACATGACTTCTTAATTTATAAAATTATTACACTATCCTTCCTCTATATAATAAATAGTACATTCAAGGAAGATCAATATTACCAAGACAAATTAAAGGGAATAAAGGTAAATTTAATTGACCAAGATTGTTGCTTTTACTTGATATGCATCACCTTTAAGATTTAATAGACTTATCATTTTGACCCAGTAATTATAATGAGTATAGTTATGTATTCTAGATGTAATTATACAAAAAAAGAATTAAAAAAATTAAAAAATAAAATTGCATCCTTACTAATTAAGTATAGCGTTTTTCCTAGCACTAACCATTTGATCCAATGTTAGTAAATTAAACCAATTTTGAATGCTTGACTGAATGGCATTCATTCACCATAATAGTGACTTCTTCATGTGGCAGCATGGAGCAAGTGAAGAATGCATTTTTTTTTTTTATCCTTTTTGCCCTATTCTTGGTAAAACATATAGACTAAGTGACAAACTTGACCAACCACTACCAATTCAAATGTAGTCCTTCATCTAAAGGAAAAATCATGGTGCAGTGTCCTTGGCCTGCTCTTTATTAATTTCGTTTTATCCTAATTTTCCAAATTGGAACTGCTTAATTATCACAACTTCTCGCACCTTTATGGTCAAAAAGTAAAGACTGACCATTAAGATGTATGTATGTGAAAAAGTTGGATGTGGAAAAGGATGGGAGAGGGATACATGATACCATGATTGATGTCCCTTTCCCCTCTAACCTCTTCACTTGATTCCTTCTCAGATTTTCTCCTTCCTCCTGGATTTAGGTAAAGGTCAGATATTTTTGGTAGCTAGATCTTATGGCTAAAGATTCACATTGCTATCCGTAGGAGACACATTTATTTGTGCCTTATGAAGGAGAAATTATTCTTATGTGACAAGTATCCATATTATTCATGCAAACCAATCTTTAACAAGCAAAAAATTATCTAACCATGTTAAAATCCTTGAATTTAATTTTAATGTTCTATATATTTCAACATTTTTATAATGTTATCGTATCATATATTATCACATCATCATAAGTGTTTGGTTTTTATAATAATTACACAAAAAATCTTGTTTGTAATGGTATGTAATTGATAAATATTGTAAAACATGTTACATTGATGATGGTGTATTTGATTAGAGGATAGAAGTGAAAAAAAACTTACATAGATAAACTGAATGTGTAACACACCTTAAAAATATATTAAAATTAATGTAATTCTTGTTACCATGTTTTAATAGATACCAAGTTGATATGCATGCTTAAAATAGAAGTTCCCACCTAAGGAAAATTTCTTAATGAAGAGACTTCCTTAATTAACAAACAAGGGAGCTGGTCACATAGTTTTGTAGATTAGTAGTTTATAGCTAAGCTGTGTCACTGTCAGAGACTGCTAGTTTGAACTTTGAAATACTAACTCATTGATGGCCCTAGCACACGTGCCCGTGCCATATCCCCACTTCATCATCATCATCATCACTATTATTATTATTACCATTTGTTTCGGATTTGGTCCAAACTTAACGCAGTGGCTATACCATAAAATGAAAAACAGAAATACTACATATTAGAATATATACAAATATATATAGGGTATACAGTCACTGGTTGGTTAAGGAAGTAAAAATAGAAATTTCAATCTTGAAAAGATGACTTGTATATTCTCAATACTTGAAATTTATCATTAAATTTAAATATTTACTTTATTTTTAGTATCTTTAATCAGCGTTTTTGGCATACTAGTTAATAAAACTCATACATACATAATTCTTTATAGAAAGCATGACAATTTGTGAATGAAATAAACTAATATGACTCAAGAATTTATTTAAAAATTAATAATTATAACACTTTTGAATATAAAATTTTTTATTGTCTAACGCTACGCCAATTATCGATTGAGGGTTATGATATTTATTTTTCCAAAATAAGATATTAGTTTCGGATTTGTTGAATAAAATTTTTAATAATAGAAATATTTTTCATCATTATATATGTGCAATGGCCGTGGCTATCGTTATCGATAAGTTAGCAAAGGTAGCTGACAGATAGATAAGTTAGCGTAATGGAACCGCATGGTCCACTCACCAACTTGTTCACTACAATAATACAGCTCAAATTCATTGATGGATGGTCTAGTACTTGTTCAAATCACCATGGCCCCGGCACATACCTGTTATGCATATTCTCGATCATTCATTATTCATTTGCCACCTCCATTTTATGGATGTACCATATGTCTTAAATGGAAACATCATATACAGTCTATTATTTTCTCTTCAATTCTTATGATCCCCAATGATTTTTGGATCAGATCAATATGAATATTTGGTTCTAAAAGATTGGCCTACACTAAGCCAAGTAAACTATCCGACCACCACTTAAGCATGTAGCTTAATTAAAAGACCAAAGATATATATTATTACAAAATTGAAAAATGTTATCTGCACATATGTTATGTTGTATGGAATATAATATCATGTAGACTTATATCATATCTACCATTTGATGGAATATAAATTATTTAAATACACTTTATCTAATATAAATTGACATTTATTGATACGTAAGTTATCTCTCTTTGATGAATTCATATAAGTGCAACTATATAAGTGCTTCCACTTCAAACTAATCGTCGGTTTATTTTCCACGTAAACTTTACATACACTGACTTGAACATCATAATGTCTTTTACAACTATCACCTCCGATGAGTTTGAGGAGACTTCATTTGCTCTAATGCTTATGGAGATTGGAATGGCCACTGCTAACCACCTGATGGACCTCCATATAATTAGGCGAGAACAACTTTCAATTTTATTTTCTTTTTGTGCAAAATCAAGGTCTTGTTTTGTTATTGTTTTATTTTCTATTTTAATTTTATTCTTTGTATGGTTTATTTTCAGAATTTTATAAAAAAATATTAAAAAATAAAAAATAATAAATAATATTTTCACCGTCTTTTTCACAAAATTTCAAAATCATAAATTACAGAAAATGAAAACTAAAACTAAATAGGCCTTGATATTTAAGCTTAAATAAAGATGAGAGAAACTTGATTGGCTTTTCACAAATCACCAGATTAATGTCATGAAGCTAAATTACAGACATTACGGTCCACCAACCAACTAGTTCACCTGTCAGTTCTGCATGGTAATGAAGCCTAAAATGGATCAATGATCAATCAATCATATATAGCAAAAACACTATGCAGTTTTAGTAAATGATTTTGTTTCCACCTTTTCTTTCTATCGAAACTCATCGAAGTTTTTTTGGGTAAGCTTCATAGGTATTAGTTAGTAGAATGGATATATTTCAATTTCAACAGCTTGATCCCCAAAATGACGGGGCTAGCCTTGGCCCTTTGATAGTTTGGTTTTATTGATTTTATTCGCCGCGTCATTATTAAAATTTAATCAACTTAATACCTGGCCTATGATTTTTGCGATAAGGGCAACATCTTATGCGAAATGTGTGTTACTTTGGGATATATTTAGGATGAAAATTTTTATAAATAAGTTTTGTGTATAAAATTATACATTAAGCATCCATGAAAATTTCCATGACATGTTTACCCTAATTAGACATACCCTAGATAAGATCTTATTGGGTTTGATGAACTGATCGAACAAGTCAAAAACTATCTAGGTAGGTTGAATGATGCCATTAAGCAAATCTTAGAGTGTGTTTGGTTTTTATTTTCTTTGAAGTTGTCTTCATTTTTTGTGTTTCCTATTTTTATTTTTTGATACTATTTCTTTTACAAAATTCTAAAAATAGAAAATATATAAAATAAAAATAGAAAATGGAAATAGAAACCAAACACATTATTTTGCAGAAAAATTCTTAGATGCTTTTGGAGCAAAAGAAAACATTTGTTTTGCTCCATTGATTGACACATTAGCTATCACATTAAAAATGTAAGAGAAATATGAGACAATAATGACTCATAAAGTTTATGTATCAATTAATAAACAGAATAAAATAAGTGTTTTTTTTTGCTATGAGAGCATCTAAATGATCACCTTTTTGCAACAATTTTTTGTGAGTCTCTTCGTAACAAAAAGAAAATCTTGGCTTTGCATATTACAATTATTACTTGTAAAAATGGAAAGTGAACGGACCATGAGCTCAAGTGAAATGATGTACCAGTCTCCGTTGTTCATGATGACTGTGGTTGAGGTTGATTTCATGCCATTGTTACCTGTAACGCATTAAGTGCGTACTTCTTCACTAATTACTACCATATTGTTTATTCCTTTAAGGAATACCAACTTACCTTAAAAGCCACGACCTGATTTGCCTAACTCAAAATTCTTGGTGCACAAAATTCTTGATCGTTTGTCTAACCAAAGCAACGAATTAATTTGCCTCTAATTTCAAAATTCATTTTCTTAATGTTATAAGTAATAAGATGAGTAATATTTAATAATCTAAAGTAAACCTTAAATCACCTCAGAAATTTTCAAATTTTTTAGGGAGCACACTCAAGTGTCCCATGCCACACTATAGTGGATGAAATAATTGTGCTGAAACTGGCTAGTTTATAAAAGTCCAACAAAGGACAGACATGATCCTGGGCCCTTTATTTTGAATTTCATATGAATTTGACTAGCATCTTCATGACTGGGCAGCTAAGCCTCTTGTAAAGTCTCATCATTTTCATAGTTGAAATTGTATAGTTTCGGAGTTGTTTGGTACTTATTTTTAAATAATATTTTAAATTTGAGTTTTATAAATAAAAAATTAATACTGATAAAATTTTATTTTTATGACAAATTGATTCACTCAAATCAAATTGATTAACCACGAGATCAAAGTGAGGCGATAAGAGTCATCTCTTCCATTAACCAATGTGTCAATGTTTCAATACTTGTCCTAAAAATTGAGTAACTTTGAAATTGGTGATCAACATCTACCCCTGAAATGAATTTATGTGTAGCTTGAATATCTTAGGAAGACCTAACAAGAAATCAAATTATTTAAGTCTAATAAATTTAAGACAAAAATAAACAAATTATATGGTTTTTCCAAAAGTATGATGGCATGCACAAACTGTTGCCCCCTCCCATGTCAAACGAATGATTACCAAGATTCATCTTAATTCCCTTTTTCACAAGCAAGAACTCTTTTTACATTAGTGTAGTCTATGACTTAATACTTTATATTGCATAAATTAAAATAACAACACAACTTCCATATTAAAACCCTGAAACACAGGCAAAAAAAGTGGCATACGCATAGGTACTGATTGAAGAATTCCCTTTCCACAAGAAGCAAAAGTAAACAGAAGAAAGATAAGAAAAAAAAAAGTGTATGTCATTGTCATCTAAGATAAAGTAAGCTCCCTTTGCCATTTTTTCCAGCTTCAACTTTTGTCACTTAGAAGCTGTGCTGTGACCTGCCTAAGATACTGACTTTTACAGATTTTTTTTTCAGAAAAATAATTTTTTTGTTACAAGAAAAATAATTGTTATACAATTGAATGCTGTGAACTATCTAAAATATTAGCAATTGTCTTAATTTAATGTCATTAATTTCGATATATATTGCCTGTACTAAAAAGTTTTATATTATCATTCTTACTATTTATTTATATGAATATTTGTGTAAAATACTTTTACACTGAGTTATTAAAATTAAATTTTAATCTTAATAAAGTAGACTTTTCGGCTATTTTATTTTTTATTTGGCCCCTCAAACTAATTTTCGGTTTGTTTTGATTTAACTAATTTTCTATCCTTATAACAGTCACAATAATATAAATATGGTATACTTAATAATAGTATTAACAGATAAATTCTTCAAACAAATGTAAACAAAGATTATAAGTGACTCTATTACTAAAAACATAAATACAAGATTTTAAAAATTCAAAAAATAAATTAAAAAATAGTTGATTAGGTAATCAAATCAAATTGAATATTTAAAATGTAAGGTTCATTAGATTAATCCGATCTGCTTATACTCTTTCTTGCAGAGGTATCAATGTGTCATCTACTCATCTGCATTCACCTTCCAAAGGAAACAAAGCAATCACGGCCCAAAGCAGAGGTAGACAGGCTTTACCTTCTTGGGCTGCAAAATCAGGCTTGGACGGGCATGTGATCCTTACGCAAGAGTCGTGTTTGCCTTCACCTATATGTCCAACGTGATTCTGCCTCAAGGTTGGGATGACCTGAGAGACCCATCCAATGATACAAACAAAGGTAAATGTTATGGTCTTTTTAATTAAGGGTGTGTTTGGTTTGTGAGTAAAAATAGAAACAAATTTTCTATGGATGAACCCCACATATAAAACTACATATGGAACTCATTTAATAGAAATTTTAACCAACTTTTACCCAGTAATCAAACACACCCTAAATATTATCCTTTTAACCTAAGTTACCCATATGTGAGTCTATTAGATCTTGACTAGATTAGGAAGAACTAGATTTAAATTTATGATTTTATGTATATTAACTAATTAAGTTTCTCATCGTTGGCTCCTTTTTAGTAGCTTTGACTAGTGTAGTATAAGTTAGATTACCACTCTAGTATATTTTGGACATTATTTTCTTTTTCACAATACAAATTAAAAACCATTTTTATATGATTCAAATGTCAAATTACTTGAATCAATTATGTACTGATGAATAAATATTTATTTCAAACCTTCAACATGAACAAAACTATAATACTATTAACTAAAACTAGCACCTGTAAAAATATAAAATATTGACTTGACCCATTATAATTTCGGGTTTTTTTAGGGGCTCAATTATAATTTTGGTCATGTGCTATAATTTAATATAGGATAATACAATGCTATGGACCGGGTAACAAGATGGGGAGAAGGGCTCAATTGTGTCACATTCTTGCAGCCCAACAAGCCCAACCCTACTTTACCATGGGCTTCATAGAGGGGCAAAATTGGATTAGACCCACCCCAAAACGACTCAAAAGATTCTGGCTGAAAATTGTGTCGATTTTAGTGGTGGACATCAGACCCAAAAACAAAAAAACAAAAAGGTGGTGGACACAATACTCCAAATTTTTTTTTTTTAATATAAGAAGAAAATTCATTAATAAGGAAAGAAAAATAATAGATAGACCAAGAGACGAGACCTTGTTACCAAGAGAATACACATGAAAAAATATCAAAAAATCAAAATTTTTTAATTTCTTAGCATATCAAAGATGGAAATCTCTCTAAAATGAACTTATATCTTACACCAAGTACACACTAGACGTCTAATTCTATCTCACAAAATTTGGTTCTAACTGCACCAAAACACTGCAAAAACAGCACATGGTATTCTTTGTATATTATATTTTACTTAAGATCAAGACAAATAATAATATTTGCACGATTCTTTTGTAAATGTGTAAAACGAAAAATCAACCAAGTTTTGCAAGTTAATTTGAATCCAAGACTTACTTAGCAAATAAGAAACTAAAAAGTTGCAGCATTAGGTGTGGATTTTTGGATTGACAAAAGAAAATAGAGAGATCATTCATCACATTGTGTCAAATGCTTGTGCTCCCCAGTCCCCACTATGTTTTGGCCTTGGCCTGCCTGGCTGACTACGGCATAATGTAGAAAGGCGAGACAATGACAATAGTGACAAATATTAAAAGCGAAAGCACAGAAAACAAAAGTTCGGTGGATATTTTTTTCTTGAAGATAAGATTAATTGGATGAGGTGGATCCCACATGAATAGAGACAAATACCATCCACTAGTATTATCATTACCAACACATGGCACCATCCATCAAAGAGTTGGAATCGGTGTGGCATGCGGAGAATCAATATAGAGATTCTCATTATAGCACCTACACCCCCACATGTCTAAGAGTCAAAGAGTGACAAATCATACATGACATAAAGAAATTTAATTTTAATTAGCTAACATATTAATTTTAGAATAACAATATAATTAATGCATTGAGTGCATGAGAGTTTCTGCATGCTGCTGATCATAAGAAGGAAGCAAAGAGAGGATATACTTGCTTGTACTGCAATGTTTTCTTAAGAGAACGTAACGTAACGTGCTACTCTCATATCAATTGGTTCTGTTGGAATCAATAAGCTTTTAATATATAAAATTCAAAATTTAGATTGAGGAAAAAATGACTCACTTCAACCTTAGGCCAAGATATATTTTGCATTTTATAAATGTTTTTATTGATATTGTTTTTTATTTTATCTGAGGGATATTGACAATTCATGAACAAAGAATCTCAATAATTAAATTTAAATCATGATAATAGTACATGAATATAAGGTTGGTTAGGTACTCTTTCCATTTGATTTGTTGGAATCAATAGTAATACTATAGTAAGCAAAATTATTCAAATAGAGTTTATTATTAATCCAACCACAAAATATGACTTTTAATTTTACAATTATTCACATAATTAGTCAATGTAATCAACCGGCAAACATGAAAATTGGCAATGATTTGAGCCACAAGCTATGCAGTTGCAGTGTCATTTTATACCTGTTCAAAATGACAAGGGGAAATAACAGGAAAACCAAAAACTGCCGGTGTTATGGCTTACCTTGTTTTCTTAGTCTGTGGGCTACCTGAACTGAAGCCTAGAATGTTCATTTTACTTTAATTATTATTCATCAAAATTGTGGGATCAGCTTATTATTTTAAGTAGGACCCATATCATCCATTAATTCATTAATCATTACATATATTTATGAGAGAAAAATGAACAAGTGGATAAGGCCAAAAACAGAAAGAAAAGCTAGCACACACATCAAGCTTAAGCACTATATAAAATACACTATCGTTGGTGTTAAGATTACAAAGTCATCGATCCATTTAGATAGACATTGTGGTTACAGGAAGTTTCATAGCACACAGAAAACAAAAAATTTAGCAACAATGGGTTCTCTTATGGCAGGTTGGGACTCTCCCCTTGTAGATCCTAAATCAGGTACCTTTTCAATAAATATACTCTTTGTTTTTGTGTTTTTCCCCCGTTAAGCCTTGGTAGAGTAGCCATGTTGTTTATAAAGTAAACAGTGATTTTATGATGAGGGAAATTAAACTTTGCACTGTTTCAGCCACACTTAAAAGGAACCGCTCCCTCACCAAAGATGAAATTGATGCTTACTGGAGATCAAGGAAGAAGATAGAGGAGGAACACCTTAGAGCTATTTCCAATATATCAGAGACTGTTCAGGTTTCTTATTGAAAATCTCTACACACGCCACTGCTCTCTTTGGTTGAAGGTGTTATATATATATATATATTGGGAAGATACAAATTTCATATCTGATAGGAGTATCTAGGAAGTAGGAACAGTTATAATAAATTTAAATAAACATGAAAAAAAAGGTAAGTGTATCTTTTAATATTACCAAAGTGAGATTGGTCATGGTAGTAGATACTTGGTCCAGGTTTCGAGTTCAAACCCTTGAAATGAAAAAACTCTCCTTGGGAGACTTCTATCTGCTTTAAGGGATCTCAATTAGGTCAATTAGATTAGTCGGGTTCCTCGTAAATTTGGATACCATGGTTCCATCCACACAAAAAAATAATACTAAGATTTAATTTTGCTGTGAGAGTATCTGAACCTGCATCCATGCAATATTGTTTTCTTTTCCTTTTTCAAAAAAAAAAAGAAACTCTCAAATTTGTGATGTTTTAAGATAAATACTTGACAGACTAGCACATACAAGGAGCCTGAGAAGAAGTTTCAGAAGTCAATTACCATGCCCTTGGCTCGCGGAAAGGAGTCCATAAACATTGATGTTGACACAAGTTTGGAGCAGCTTATCAAGAAAAACGGATGGTAGCTAAATTAACTCTTTAACAACTATAATTGTACAATTAATCGGTTTTTGCCTTTATTTAGATATATATTTTAATTTTGATATACGGAATTAGTTTCTTTAAATGAAGTATTACAGATCATATAGAATTCAATTATATAATTTGCATATGGTTGGATGAATGCAGGTGGACCAAGAGTAGCTGGGCTTTTCTGAATGAGCCTCCAGTTACTGAAGCTTCTTCCAATAAGTATGTGCCTCAGTTTCATGTTGCCAACATGGGATCATCAAAATACCAAGGAGATGGAATCAATGCTTGACATGAATCTAACTCCCTCAAACCTTGTGAATGTAATATATACTTATACTAGCATATGGTGTCTACATATTTATGTGTGATGGGGTTTGTGTTGAACCAATAGTGGGATTTGTTTTCTCACTTCTTTGAGCCCATGTGACCATGTGAGGATTTGATGTAGGATAGATATGGGGGGTGTTTTGTTTTTGCTAGTTATAGTTATGCAAATCAACTCAGTTTTAATTTGTTTGTTTAATGATGGTGAGGGTAATGAAAAAAATAGAACAAATCTTTACAACAAAAAAGATGTCCTATGTATGAGAGTGACTTTGATATGTGTTAGTGTTAATGTGTTATTAACAAAGATACCTGTTATTTATTTGCCAACTGCTATGTTTTATCCTTAAGTAAAATTAAATGTACCTGCAAATTAGTTGGAGAAAAATATAGTTCCTGCGCATAGTTTTATATAAAGCTTGGAAGATTTGAGCAACTAATTAGAAAATGATAATTGTACACATATGAGCAAGTAATTAAAAGGCAAATGCAAAATGCAAAACGCAAAAAGCTAAAGGAAGTGATAATGGCCAAAGTTGTAGGCCACTTCTGTAAACGAAAAAGACTGTTCATAGTTAGTTAATTCTCTTCTCAATTTATGACTGTCTTTTTCTATTAGAAAATATCTTAAATTATCTGTCATTTGAAAAGACTAAGGAAGTATTATTATTATTATTCAACTCTACTTTCATTTTTCATTTTCTCAACTAGTCGATGGATAAAGAGAAAGGATCGCTTATTTAGTTAAAGTAAACAGTAGTACATTTTTTTATGCCTGAAACCTGATAATATTCTTAATCTTGGACTTGATACGATCTGTAATGATATTTACAAGTGGACGCAGCTTTCAAGCTGGATAAAGGTTATTGGTAGTATGTGATTTTGATGCAAGTGTCACCCATTGCCATTGATGAGGCACAATTTGCGGGCCATTGCTTCTGTCTATATCTTTGAAGACAATAAAAGTTGTAAGTGCTTTCCTACGTAACTTGTCTGCCATTGTTTCTGTTTACTATTCCCAAGCACTGAATATAGTCACAATTTTTTCAAAGTAAAGATTAACGAAGCTTTTCAATTGATCAACAAAGGTGAATTATTTTTGGTCAACAGTTATCAAAGATGAATCAGCCAATCAGGTGAAAACATCTCCAAGTAATGGGACAAGTGAAACTTTCCCTACTTTTTGGCTGTTTTCATTAAAGCCATTCCCTAGTCCACCTAAAGGCCCATTCCAATTTGGTGGGTTTGTACTTTGTAGAATTACAACCAACAATGGGCCCAAGAGTTGGCCAATAAAACCAGGGCTACGAATTTGGATGACAACTTTGTTCAAAATTTACAAAAGAAGATACTATTTGCTAATAATCTCAATAACAAATGGTATAAATTCAAAATCAAGGCATACAAATGACGAAATCAATCATGTCAAGCAAAAGTTGTTTGAGAAAATAGTTTTCAATTTTTTATTTTCAGTTAGAATTATATATAAGAAATAGTGAAAATTGGATATGAAAATTTAAAACTGAAAATTGATTTTATAGTTTTTACTATTTGCAAAATTCTAAAAATACAGGAAATTAACTGAAAACAAAAAATGAAATTTGAAAACTATTTTTTTAAACCAATTGCACCCTTACATTGTTCTTTTACATAATAGTCTAAAATCCAAATCAACAAGCATTCTCATTGGGCACTTGTCCAGGTGAGAATTGACCTATTTTAAAGTGAGACACCTCTAGATCAATAATAGCTTTTATTATATGTGGATCTCATTAAATGATTTAAGAGTAATTAACCTCATTTTTTCACTTTATCAACCTTCTCATTTTCTAGGAACTCAATCCATATTTGTTTGTTTGTTTGACTTTGGTGTGTATTTTGGGAGACAATAGCTTATGCTCGTCATAGGTCCTATTGTTTCCTAAGAGTGCGATTATGATTGTGATATGATCCTATTTGAGTACCTCTTCTACTAGTGCCTAGTGATGGAATTGGTGTTGCTGCTGATACAGAAGCAAGTTCCTTTGCAGCTATCACCTTCATGATTGTTGTTGTTGTTGGTGGTGCTCTTGTGATATGATTCTTTGTGTAACCCCCTACTCTTCTGGCCTTTACTACCGTCGTTGAATTTCCTACAAAGTTGGATATGAAGAGAAAGTGAAAAACAGAAATAATTACAAGTATATTATTGAAGACAACAAAGAAGCAAGCTTATCTATTTAATTTTTCAGGATATAATTAACAAATCCTTAATAAAGATTTTTTACCATTTAACTCCAAGTTGGTTTTTGAATTATCTGAACAAGAGAATTAGTGTTGGTGTGATGATTGTGAGGACAGCCCAGAAGATGAATATTGGGACTAAAGTTCTTTCACTCATTTGTGGAGTTAGAATTGATTAGAGCAGCTCCATGAACCTCTAAGTAAGGTTTATATATAATGCAGAGACTTGCGTGTGGAAAATGTTCTTGGCTTCAACAGATTGTTATAGCTGGCCATGTTTAAGATCAATATGCTGGAGAGCTATTAGAATATTTGAAACCTCAACTCAATTTGCTGGTTTTTGTTTGTATATAAAAGCGATGGTCAAGTTTAACAACTAAACCTGTGATTTGGTTTCTTGGTAGGCAGCCATCATTGTTCTAATAAGCCACTGATCTAGCTGGCTGCGTATTCCATGTCATCAAATCTCTGGTGGCTGGGTAACACTGGTAATGATTATTCTTTTTAATTTTTCACGACAGTAGTGGTAATTAACTATAGTAGTTAGTCACTTGAGTTAAAGAAAGTAAATAATATGCATTAAAGATAATAAGTGGTGGGCCCCATCATTAGGTGACAGAAGATGAATGGAATGAGTATAAATCGATCTAGGTAGCGCTCCAGGAGTATGAAATAATTTCTCTTGGTTGTAGTAATCTTGAGGAACACTCAGTCAACTTTATACCTCATCTTTGTCTTCATGTTGTTTACTTCTCAACTCGTCATTTGTATTGTTGGGTTGTGGACATTTTCTACAAGAAGGGCTCTTAGCCATTATACAAAGGTTATACAAATTTGTACATTTCCCTGCCACTCCTTGAAGCAGTGGGAATGTGTGCAGTATAGAAGAGGGAAAATATTTTATAGGATTTTTTTTAATCAATCTTTGGAATATTTCTACAAACATTGCTATGAGATTAAACTTTCAACATTGCCATGACTAGAAGATACTCTTAACAATTACTTTTTCTAGAGTTTGAACCTTGGTCCTCTCCTTTTTGGTACTTTATATGTATTTATTTGGTTTGCTACAAACAAATTTAAAATTTAAGGCAAATAGAATAACTTTGCGATGCTTGCAAATTTGATCATGTAAAGATGTCTAATCCATGGTCAAGATTCTATGAAGTGCACTATTCAAGGTTGAAGATTGGAAAAGAAGCATATGACAATGCTGTCATTAATGCTACTAACTATTGAAGATTTGAAAATTGAAAATGTGACACCCTAATTTAAGATTCTCAATAATTCTTCTGCTATAACATTGGCACCAATAATGCATTATACTTATATAAAACATTTCAAGATTGAAAGAAATTAACAGGCACAGAAAGTTTTGAAGCCTGAGACAAGGCCATAACAAATTGGAAAAAAAAAAGAGCAATAATTGTGAGAATAATTCCTTCAATGTATGTTTGTGAGTTTGAATTTTGGAGGAGAAAGGAAAGGAAAGAACTTATAGTGTAAAATCTCACAAACATATGCTAAGCAAATAATAGAACAAGTGTAACTTCCATCTTCTTGTTGGTCTATTTATTTACCAAAACAACTATGCTCTACCTGAAGAACAATAGTCACACTTATAGTATATTTGGTTGGGGAGTAAAAATGAGTAAATTTTTCATGAACGAGGTTTACATGTAATTTTTACACATAAAACTCATCTATGAAAATTTATACTCTATTTTTACCCCATAACCATATATCCTAATTGAAAATTCTTGCAAGTTTCAATTTTAGTCCTTTGTATTGAAAAAAATGGTTTAGATGACTTGACTTTTCAAGCTATTCATAAACTTTGAGCAAAATTTCCAAAAAAGTGGCTACAACTTCTTCATCTTGTTTACCAATCAAAGAAATTTGTAGATTTGGTTTGAAAATTAAATTGATTATATTTGTCAAAGGATGATAAGCAACCTTCACCAACCACAAGAATATTTAACAAATTTGGCTCCACAAGCTTTATATATAGAGCTTCGTTCTCCAGCTTGAAGTACAATAACTCATTTGGAGTAAGGACTCTTAGATACCTTCGAGCTTATGGCATTTAAGTAGTCAGAGAAGATTTTGGTTTCCTTTATTTATTTCTCTTTGTATACCACTATCATTATGGGTGGTTATACAAAGCTAAGGTCACTCATATTATAGTAGAGAAGTTTGGTTTGATTATGAAGTTCCTTCTCTTTGTGTGTTGAGTGCATACAAGGTAAAAATACTATTGGTATTTTGGGTGTCCTGAACTTGATTTTGAGTGGTCTTATCACTTTTATATCACTATTATTTGGGATTTAGGTTTAACCTTTGATGTATTTTATATTTCATAGTGAAATATTGGTTGTCGTTTGCCTACGTAGGTTTTAAGTTAATACGTTAATCCTTTTGTGTCATATTTGTTTTACACTTCTATATATTTATTTCTATGCTCTCTATTTATGTTTTGGCCCACCATTTCACAACACTTTGAAATATCATATTTCCTTCATGTGTATTTCCACTAAAATTTAAAGATTTCGAGCGGTCAAAAACTTTACTAAACGCAACATTCTGACTAGAGGGTTAAAAATCTCACAAACTAGGCAGGTAAGAATACTATAATGCCAAAAAAGAAAGAACTACATTTGGTAGACACAAACTTATGAAAATAAATAATTGTCAAAAAAAACTGACTAATTGTATAATTGATGTATTTCAATCAAACACAGAGATCTTGGTCGTTGGTGGCTTGACTTTGGACAGTTAAGATGTTTTTGTAACTTGAACATGTGCTCAATGATTATATTAAATAGAATGTTTATGTGTAAACCTGTGATGGAATTTTACAACAAATAGCACATAATCAAGTTATTTGTTCCAATCTACAAGGCAAAAAGTTCAATAATACAAAATAACTATTTTAAAGAAACCACACTCACTCCTGCCATGGATGACAAATAAAAGTGAAATAGTTCAAACCACATTAAAGAGGTAGGTTTAGACTCTCTAGAAAGCTTACTTAATTATATGTAAAATTATATATAGAGGTGTGAAAGATTTGAAACCAAGTCATAGACATACTATAAAGAGTACCAACCTTTACACTACTTATTTGTTTGGTAATATATAATCTACCTAATATATTTATATTAATTTTCAAATCTAAATTAATTAAATAATTTTAAAATTAGTATTAAGAAATCAAAACACATTTTGCTACCTAGACTAGACTTGTAGGGTGTGTTAATGACTTCGTTCCTCTCCTTCAAAATCCCTACTGGCAAATGTACACCTGATACATTGCAATTTTGGAAAGTTCCCAAACCCATTGCAATTTTGGAAACCCCAAAACTCTCTCCATCTATTGCCAACTGCGAACACAGCCACCGCACCCCAACTCTCCAAGCGGCCAAGCCCCACACGCAGCCACCAGCCTCGCCCAGTCGTCCGTCGCACAGCCACCAGTCACAGTCGTCCATCTCTGGCCTCACGCGAACCGCCTCGCCCCACCGCTGCACAACCTCGCACCACCCCGACACAGCTTCGCGCCACCCCCGCACAGCCTCGCACCACCGCCGTTCAGCGCACTGCTTCCGCTCACGACATCGCTCTCGTTGCCCCCGACAGTTCTCCAAGTATAACACTTCCCCAATTAACACCCGCTAAAACACTGAAATGCAGTGCATACATCATTATGTTTTTATTTTTTATTTTTAAATTTTGGAAGGTAGTGTCTGGTTTGATCAATTTCATGTTCTACCGTTCTTACATCAAATGCATGTTTGGACTAGACCTAGGTGGTTTGTTTGCGCTTATTTTTGTAATTTTATATAATGATAAAAAAAAAGTTGTATTTGCTTTCCTTTTCATTCCAAAATTGGATGTGATTTTACAGTGGTTAGAGAATACATGCCTGTAAAAAAGACTTGATGCAGTGGCACATCATTATAGTGTAATTATGGGATTTGCTTTCCTTTTCATTCCAATATTGGATATGGTTGTGTTTGTATGTTCTTAGTTGGTTAAATACTTGAACATGCTGTTAAAATAATCCATTAATAACATACTTGTTTAGTCTAGATTTTTTTTTAATAACATACTTGTTTAATCTACTATATAACAGGTTTATTCAATGGCTTCTCCAATTGATGTTGATGAGACAATGTCATGTGGTACACCTCCCCTGGCCCTAATGAAAGCAGTGGGCAACGAGTCACACCTTAGTTGTATGGTTTGAATTTTCTTGGACATTTGATTGAATCTTGAATGTTTAATCTTGATGTGTTTGAAATTGGAACTTTGTTGGATTTAATTTGATTCTATGAAATTGAATGGTGGGCTTATGTAGTTTTGATAATCTTTCTCATTTTGGATTTACATACACCGGTGTTCTTGGAATTTTGATTTTATATTCATACAGGTGTTAAAAGACCTTGGCCTTTTTAAGGAGTGTTAAGAGGCCTAGGCCTATTATATAAATTGCAACAGATTTTTTTTTTTGTTTGAATGAATTTTAGAAACAGACTTTGTAAGCAGGCTTTAGGCTAGGTCAAGCTAAAAATAAAGCCTATAACAGGTAATAGGCTATGTTAAGGCCAGTGTTCTTGTTACATGTCTAGCATGTTTAGGATGTGGCCTGGCCTAGTTTGTTCGACCCTAATGACAAGGATATACTGGAGTCAATAAAAGGTTGACTAAAGTCTCCAACATACATGAACAAATTTGCGCCTAATCTTTTGACTTACAACCTGCTAATTAGTCAAATGAAACTGCATAATCTCAAAAGTTCAAATCCGTTTGCATACTAAGGAAGAAGAGTTATTATTAGACTTTTAGATAGTTGGAATTCTCCACCTCATTAGCTTGTTTATAAAAGAATAAATCTGAGACATATGTAGTAACAACCATCACTATGTCAAACTATGGTCTCTTGAAGTTCCTTCAACTATGCATGGAAGATGCATGCATGTTTCACCCCTACATATGATATTAACAATTTCTTCAAGAACATACAATGTGCTTCATTGGAGTCCCTATGTGTGAGGATGCTTCCTATTGGTTAACTAGAACCTGCAGCTTGACTCAGAGGATTAATTGAGTGTCACTACCCAAATTTGTTATTAGTGCTATCCCCAAGTATCTCTATTTTTCTTGGGGAGTTATTATTTTACACAAGTAGTTAAAAATGCTGAAGTATTGCTATCCACAATAATTCTTTCACAACTTATTAGGCTATGTTAATGGGATGTAATACACGTGGAGCTCATCCATAATATTTATCTCCTAACCAAACACACCCTTAGTGAATAAATATACTCAAGTAGTAGAACTTGACTATCATAAGTTATTGAGAATTTCACATAAGTGAATAAAAGGAAATGATTTAAAGGCATAAAAATTTCCTCTAATTAAAAAGTTTCTACGATATGTACGAACACAGTTTTCATACTATTAAACATTCCTTTTTGAGATTATTCTCTGTTGTACTACTCAAATGAAAGCAACAAGACATGTCATGATATATGTTTGAGAGATTAGTTTAAACAATAAAACACAGGAAATGACACGTATTCAGATAATGATCAAGAAAGTTCGAGAAACATTCTAATCTAAGGCCTTATCAGTAATTTAACAGAAAATTAACTTTTAAACTCAATTTTGCCCTATGCCACCACAGCACAAGACAGTCTCCACAGTTTTCTACCTCACTCTCACAGTGCTTCTGCTTCCCCTAAAACATTAGACACACAGAAAAACCCTAATTTTCACTGAAAATCAGAGAAAAATGGGAAGTCTTGGGAGAGCCATATACACTGTTGGAAACTGGATTCGGGAAACTGGGCAGGCCATTGATCGTCTTGGTTGTCGCCTTCAGGGAAAATACCACTTCCGAGAGCAGCGTTAGTATCTTATTTGTGGACCCCCATTATTTATTTTATGTTGAAGTTGTTGTTCATGTTGTTAGTGGATCAATTGGTGTAATGTGATAGAGTTGGATTTTATTTTTTTTTGTTTGGATTTAATTTTGACACACTGGTAGTGTAAAAAGTTTTACAGCGTTATTTAATCATATAATGTCATATCAATAACAACTCCACTATTTGAAAAGTCGTTCAAATGAAGATATTTGATTAGCTTACCGTGTAAAATAATCTATATTGTCATTGCATCAAAATCGAACTTTTTTTTTTTATGTTGTGTATGGCAAGGTTTGCAAGGATAAAGATGTTGGTTTTATTAGGAAATGAATGCCAAGTCTTGAATTGTGGTTGGGTGCATTGGATTGTTATTTGTTAATGTTGTTGTGGGGCTTTATGTTATAATTGCATTCAATTGTAGATTCAAACCCATGGCCTCGCTCTTATACCATTTATTGGATCAAATGTTTACCATTATGCCAAAAACTATAACTGTTAGAGCAAGGGTGCAACTTTCTTTACTTAAAGTTTCTCATAGCTGCATCAAACTTGAGAGACTGCACTCATTATGGGCGCTATGAGCTGGAATGTTAAGCTTATTGAATTCTAGGGATGACACTGACCAAATAAAGCCAACCGTGTGTTCCCTAAAGTAGTTGTAATATAATTGCATAGTATGACAAATTGTGTACGATAGTATGGTATGAATTGTATAGCTAGTAACTATGGGTTGGAAAAGAAATATGAGATTGTAATTGCTTTTAGGAATTTTTGTGGTAATTTGTGGTATTTGGAGTACAACAAAATACAAGTACTAAAAGATTTTGGAGAAGACTACCATGTTGTATCGTACTAAAATGTTTTGTGCAATATGTTCATGAAGGAATTTTTTCCAAAATCTTAAGCTACTGCCTATGATCTGGATAGTTCTGTTTTTCTTTCCCATGCTGAATTGTACTGTAATAGGCTCGCATTGTTTAGATTCACACAGTAAGTAAATAATTACTTCGTTGTGGAGACTGTTCTGGGTTTTACTTTGAAACTGTTTTGGTTGAAGCATTTTGAATCTAAAATGGAATGTCAATAGTCATGTAGGAACTCAGTAGTGTATTATCTTGTCAAAACTTCTTAGTATTTGCATTCTGTTTCTCTGCTTCTGTCTTTTTAAACTTTATGGATACTTATTAATTTAACTTATAGAAAAAAAAATTGCATTAATGTGCTGTCTTTATTGGTTTGCCGTTATGCTATAAAATATATCAAGTAATGCTCTTCCTTCTTGTGTTCAGTGTCTAGGCATCGAACTCTGATGAACATACATAACAAGGCTCCTGTTGTTGACAAAGATGCATTTGTTGCCCCAAGTGCCTCTGTCATTGGCGACGTCAAAATTGGAAGAGGATCATCAATTTGGTACGGATGTGTTCTGAGAGGTAAGGATTTTCACTTCATCAATTGGACATAAAATCATTTGAATGGTTCACTGTCTTGATGATTCAGTAACTAATGAATCATTTTGGAACACTTTAATGATGTTTGCCATTATCATAAAAGGAGAGACTACAAAGCTGTCAAAGACACCGGCTTTCTTCAATTTCCAATGCAACAAAGTTCCAATACTCTGATTATCTGATGTAAATTGAAAGCGAAATTTTTGTTGTGTTTCTGTCTTGTATCTACATGATAATGGTGTTTGAACCTCACTTTGTGCGTAGGTGATGTGAACAACATCCGTGTTGGAAGTGAAACTAACATACAGGATAACTCCCTGGTGCATGTTGCAAAGTCAAATTTAACTGGGAAGATGGTGCCTACTATTATCGGGGATAAGGTTACAATAGGTGAGTAATATTTTTGCCACAATCATGAATGATACTGCATTCTACCTTTCCATGTGTGTTAAACTTTGCATTGGGCAGGTCATAGTTCCGTTTTACATGGTTGCACTATTGAGGATGAGTGTTTTATTGGTATGGGTGCAATACTACTTGATGGTGTTGTGGTTCAGAAAAATGCCATGATTGCTGCTGGAGCTCTTGTGAGACAGAATACAAGGATTTCAAGTGGGGAGGTATGTATGTGCATATATATAGTTTGGCTATTCATCACATTTATGAGTAGTAGTATCATGTTCCAGTTAAGCATGTTTGTGGTTGGATTTGGGATTGGTTACCTTTATTGAGCTAACATACAATGCTACTAATCAAGGGACGAGGAGATGGGTAGTTTATTGTGAGAGTCAGAGGAATAAATATAATTTGGGTCATTGAATCTTACGTGAATAGTCAAGATTAAAAATTATTTAATGATCACGTATTCACGTGATTACTTAAAAATGTCACATGACTTTATTTTTTAATCATGACTGTTCATGTAAGATCTAGTGGTCCATATTCTCCTCTCTCCCACAATAAACTACTTATCACACTTGTATTGTCTTTTATATATATAATCCTATTATATATAAATAGGCATTTAATTCTACAATGCATGTAGCAATTATGATACTTAAGAGGTTCGATTAATAAATAAATAAATACATCAAAGAGGTTTTTGAAATCTAAAGCCCTTATTCTGATTTTCCTGCTTCAATCTTTGTATGACAGTATCTCACCTAATTATATTTTGAAGCTGCTGTATTTCTACCTTTCTCTACACCACCACCAAAAAGGAATTATTCTCCTATATGATGACTCTGGTTCTAAACCATCACCTTCTGGACCAGACCTTAATCTGGCATCCTAGGCCACTGTTCTTGGCTATAACTTATAACTATTAACTAATGTAATGATTATTAGATCATATCATGAATAAAAGTATTTTGTGATCACTTGGCAGAGTATTGCCCCTTCAACTGCATGAGCATTTGTGCATTCTAATCAGTAAGATGTATGTGGAATTCATGACATGGTTAGATAGATTTCAATATTGAAGCAATTTTACCATATCTGAAGTATGAAGATGTTATTTTTAATGGGTATGTTTTGGATAAACTTTTAAACAAAGTGCTTTTAACTTTTCAGACATTACTCAAAAGTACTTTTATCAGAAGCAACTCTTAGCTGCTTATTAAAAGAAAAAAAATGAATATTTTCTGATTCTACCTTTTTAAGAATTTATCCATACAGTATACACAAATTTAAGATTTTTATTTTTCATAAAAAAATTGCTTTTGTTGCAAAATAAGCACAAACAAAAGCACCCAATATGTTTGAATGATTTTATTTCAAATATGACAGTCTTTGCTCATCAATATTTATAACGAGATGAAAAGCACTTCTTAATTCTGCCTCTAGTTTTTGCATGGACTGAATATTCAACTTGTAGTATAGAAAGGCTTCTCTTTTTGAATGCTGGTTATTATATGCATCATCCATGATCTGTAAAGAAAAACTTGCATATTTTTGCAGGTATGGGCAGGCAATCCGGCAAGGTTCCTGAGAAAGCTCACTGAACAAGAGATAGCATTTTTCTCTCAAACTGCCACCACTTACTCTAACCTTGCAAAAGTGCATGCAGCGGAAAACGCGAAGCCATTTGATGAAGTTGAGTTTGAGAAGGTGCTCCGAAAGAAGTTTGCACGCAAGGATGAGGAGTATGACTCGATGTTGGGTGTTGTCCGTGAGACCCCTCCGGAGCTTGTTCTTCCTGATAATATCCTACCAAAGAAACCAGTTTTTAAAAATATATAAAAAGAACTTTCCTTTTGGTCCGCTCTTGAAATGGCATCAAGGGATTTTTTTGTTTTGCTCAAATTCATGGAAAAGGGATTTTTTTTTTTTTAATTCCCAATAATACCAGACGAGTTCTAGGCTAGAATGTGACTCATTTCCAAATACAGGAATCAATAGTTCCATAACATTTTGAGTTCTGTTATCTAATTTGGGAAAGGTAAGTGCCTTGAAGGTTGTGTGTGTGGATTTTTAGTCTTTGATTTATACAAGGCAAGTCAATTTCACATGTTTGTTCCTGATCTTTATGTTCAAGGCATTATTGGTGACAGTTCATGAGTTCTTGTTGGAATTATTAGGATAAGAGGAAAATAGGTGTGTGTTTAAGTCATTGTTTGGAACATATGCCTAATCCTTTTAAACTCAACATTTTTTGTTGTTAGTTACTTACAACCCAGTGTAGTCAAAAGAACCGAGAAGTGCACCTAAGGTGATCTGGTAAGGCACCGCAATGCCTCAATACCTTATGTTGCTTTAGGATATGTTTAGGAGTTTTATAATTGATGGAAACAAATGATCAATAATGGAATGGAAAAGAAAGTTGGAAGTGGAATGGATAGTTATATGGCACTTTCTTGTTTGAGAGTTTATAATACAAGTGAGTGGAATTGCTATTAAATTGGGGGTCACCAAAATTATTGTTTGCAGTGGCCAACTCGTTGCTTGTTTGCCATTCTATCATCTCACATAAATAACTCTAAACACATATTTTGTACTAGTGTCCCTCCCATTTTTTTTCACTCCCTCCATTTTTATACTCCCAAACAACCCTTAGGCTTGCCTTTTCAACGAGGTGAGTGCTTTAATGGTTGTTCTATCATTTTGTTGAGCTCACTGGAAGTGCCTTAGTAAAAGTTGGATAATTTTTTTTTAAAAGACTAAGTTTAGGGAATTAGTAAAGCTAAGTTAAAAGCCAAGACAACAACAAAGGGCTTGAAGGCACTTCTAGATTGATTAAAATTTAGAAAAAGATGTTGAAGAAAAGGTGGAAATCCAATGAAGAAAGAGATAAAAGTGATGACAACTATGAAAATGCATCTGGTGATGATTTAATGGATGCACTCCTAGACTTCATTTAAATCTATCTTTGCAGTGAATTTTAAGAATTTTAGGAACTTTAGGCTGCCATAAATCTATTTTGGTTTTGAATTTTCAAAGTTTATTATCACACTTTTCTAAGGATTTTAATGCTTGATTGTCACATTGAGTATTGCATTATATGATGAATTCATGCATAACAGTTGTATATTTTATTGTTCTATAATGCCTTTCTTTAGTGAGGCATTATCATGATTTAGAGGTTCTCTTAAAATTGTCTTGTTCAGGTATGAACTTTGGTTTTCTCGTAAGTGTGGCTTGCTTAGCACTATATTTGATCCTTGTTGATAAACATGGTAACTTACTCACTTTTGATTTTTATATATAGAAAATTTTTTAAATGGTGATTATATTGGTATAAATTATGATTCTTTTGGAGCGTCCTTGGCATATTAGATTCTCTTACATTAGGCGTGAGGTGAATAGATGGGCTGATGTAATGGCTTGGTTGTGATGGTACCACAAGGAAGAAGGTTTGGTATGATCCTCATGCTCTGGTGCTTTCTACTTTGAAGCAAGACATGCAGGGAGTTCTTTATCAGAGGATGTAGTTCAGTTTCTTTGCTTTGTTTTCTTTCTTCACCACAAAAAAAAAAATGGTGATTATATTGTAACGGATAGAATTTACCATAAATTTTAGATTATATTATTATCACTCTTTATGGAAAGGGTTAAATATATTTAGTTCCTAAACAATGAGTCTTACTTAGTTTTGGTTCATGTACAAAATATTTTGATTTTGGTACAAATATTTTAAAATTGTTTGATTTGTGTCTCTGCATTTAGTGTTTCTATTAAATGTTAAATTGACTAATGAAAATCCATATTATTCAATTCTACATAGTTGTAAGTAGTCATACGTTACATATTACAACCATATTTGTCAAAATGATAAAAGAAAGGTACTAAGAAATTGCTTCTAAAACTTAATGACAAAATGTACGATAAATCTACGTCGTTGACAACATCTTGCTATGTTTTGAAAAAAAGGCTGAAAGATATTTTATCTTTGAAAAACAAAAATCTAAATAGCTTATTATAAACATCTGTCCTAACTTTTATGCAAGTTAGTTGCCATTTTTTTTGTTTTCTTCTAATAAAACAATCATCAATGGCCTTGTGAGCTACTTTGTTAAGATACTCCGTAATTCATACCACAAAACTATGTATGATAGGGTGCCATTATTATTAAAATCATAGGTTCGTAGCATGTGTATAAGTTTTGATTTTTATGTCATTTGTTGGAGGCTGATGATGGATGGGAATCTAGGAAAGTTCCACAAAGGATAGGTCCTCGATTTCAGCTGTCTTGAATCAACATAAACAAAAGAAAGGTTCTTCAACCGCTCATATGATATCTCACCTCAATAATGCTTAGGAGATCACATTCTCTCTTCTTTTCTTTTGTCTCCTTTTACGTACGGCCCCTTTTTTAAAACTAATATTATGAGCAATAATTGTTTTTTCTTTAAAACAAAAAAACTTTGGAAGAAACCCTCCCATTTGAGACATTGTGGCACATTCAAATTGAATAGTCAAAAAAATTTATTTTTGGTTTAAAATTCGATAATTGGAATTTACTAGATTACAACTAACCTCACTCAATTATCATGAACAAAACAGAGAATAGATTCAAATTTTGATGTGCTCACGTCATGATCTAGGCATCCAAGGATGATAAAAGAAAATTTAATGTATCCTGAATTATATAATCTGCTTATGATAAATAATAAGAGTGCGGTTAGTTATAAAAATATGAAGTAAAAATGTGTCAAGATTAACCATGAGGTGTGGCATGGTGAGGCCACCTTATCCCTTAACCATGTGGTTGGGTTCAATCCTCACTAATGAGAATGGAGCGTATTTCGTAATTAGTTATTTGCCTCTTCTGAGGCTCCGTGACGAAGGGATTAATCATTGCGCGATGAATACCTGATTTGATCAAAAACAAATGTGTCAAGACTTGAAAGATAAAACCATTTGAATTCATTATAAAAGTTGAAAATAATAAACAACGTAAAAAAAAAAAAAATCTGTATGAGATTTCAATATGACTTTACAATGGGATACCCCAAAAATTTAAATGACCAAAACATTACAAACCTTATCTCAATATATATTGATTAAAAGGACATTGACTGTTAAATTACTTTTTTGTTTTTTAATACGCTCCTCTAAAGTAATTGGCGCTATTATATTGACTATTGAACCCACTCCACCTTGTCTGCCAGGGGGAAGTTGTAATCTACAATGTACAATGATTTCATAATTCTATGTCCTCTTTAAACATAATATGCCTTCCGTTATTTGTTCATCGTGCTAGATTCTAATATGTTTTCTTTTATTTGTTTTAATATATTAGAAATAAGAAAAAATTAGAGTTTGATTTTGATACACTATCAATATAAAATTATTTTATAGATTATTTTATATAAAAATTAATTATCATAATTTATGTAATAATATATGATTAGATGATTGTGAAAACTTTTTATATCGTCATGCATAGAAATTGAATCTAAAACATTATTATGTTCTAATTATTTTGAATCGAGTCAGGCTGATGCTTTAGCCAAAACTGATTTTTTTTACGAACATAATACTTATTTGAGACATTGTTTAAGAGTCTTTATAAGCAAAGGATATTAGTACCTACATAATTTTTGGTAAACACCAAATCCTTTCCAAAGTTATTTGATTCTGGAATTAAATCTTAATTTCGCCTATACTTTAGCGTGCTATTCCCAAAATGCGTACTATCCATTGCTCTCTCTCTCTCTCTCTCCCTCCCTCTCTCTTTATAAAATTAATTCATTTATAATGGTATGAACATTTTTTCTAATCAGAAATCATTTTTCGATATCCGCTTTTTTTTTAATCTATATTCTATAAACTTCCTCTCATAATTAAGACTAACTGTTTTTTGAAGGAAAAGCATTATTATGATCAAGCTCTTTTTGTTTTTTAATCAAAGACACATCATCTCATTCAACACAAGATTCATAAACCAATTCATCAAGAAGAATGGATGGTGGATAGTGGTGACAAAGACCAAACCAAACATTTGATGATTAATCTCTTTTTGGCGCTATGTGGATTTATTTATTTATAGAGCATTATGAAGGAGGCATAAGTTTTTGGACATCTAAAGACTAAAACAAAATTTCACAATGCAAAGGTATGGTACATAGGAATCCTAGTATATTCCCATGAACCGAGACTACGAATATTACCTTAATTAATTAAATGAGTAATGTTATATATATTCAAAAAAATATATATACAAAATTTTTAATAGAAATTATAATAATTACTGAATGAAATAAAGTGGAATGACTCATCAATTCATCTAAAAACTAATAATTATATACCACATTATTCTATAAATTTCTGATTACCTAATATTTTCAATTAAATAATTAGGTCGAAGTAAAACAAATCATTTATGATGATCCCTAGAGCTTGATATGTAGATATACTAGTGTCCCTTGGTGAAAATAGGTACTAGTTATTTATCATAATATTCTCGTACATATTTTATTTTCATAAATATATTACTTCTTTTTGAGTTAGATCCATCTCGACCATTATTATCATGGATCATAGTGACTTGCATTGGAGTCTACACATGTTTTCGTGAGATCATTGTTCAATTTGTAAAAGTATGGTTCCTGCTTTAGCCTAAATTGTGGGAAATCACTGTTACTTAACACACACATATATATATATATATATGGGTGGATGGGAGTATATTAGTATATTGTTTCATATATATTATGAGTATAAATAATACTATTCAAATAATAAAACTGTTATCACTGGTTGCAAATGGGGCAATTGACAAAGTCAAGCAGCTGTACTAATGATTGTTTATTGACAATTACCTCAAAGGGAAGGTGACATGTTTTGGTTTCTGTTTTTATTTCTGTCTTATTTTTTTTAATTTTGTAAAGAAAATAGTAAAAATAATAAAATCTTATTTTTAGTTTTATTTTTCTATTTTTTATTATTTTATTTTATAAAATCCTAAAATATAAAAATTACAGAAAATAAAAATAGAAAATGAAACCATAATAAATCAAATCCAAATTTCTTTTATTTTTGTGTCATACCCTTGAAAGAAATCATTTCTTTCCCCCTGCATAAGTAGATATAGTTAATTATCACTTCTACTAAGTAAATATTTGATTGAAAAAAAAAACTCTTACCATTTTACTATTTTAGTGTATAATAGCATGTAGGGATGACAAATGCCACCCTACCTAACAAGCACCGCCCCATCTGGGATGAATTTTGTCTGCAGGCGAGAAGTGCTGATTTAAGATGAGCCCAACCCTACCCACCCGTATCCTATATAAATATTTAAAAAATATAATTATTATATATATATATATATATATATATATTCATAAATATTATTATATAAATTTATGCCTTATCACACTTTATCATATCTTATTCATAAATATTTATTTTAAATATATATATATATATATATATATATAATTTTTTTACCTAACCCTAATAATAATACCCTATCACTATCACTCTATCACACTTTATCTTTATTCACTATTTCACACCACACAAAATATTAGACCACACACCATGGCCACCTTCTTCCATTTCAATACCTCGAGTCTTCAACTTTGGCTCCTTGGCAACTTGGCTCCTACAGCCTTCATGATCTTTGCGCCTCCCTTTGCTAGAGATATATTTGTTATTCCTATATCTAATGTTACTTTTGAATCTGCTTTTAGTGCATGCGGTTGCTTGATTAGTCATAAATCATAATTATGGTAATCTAAATGAAAATATACTAGCTCAACCCAAAAGTAACCATTTTAAATATTTATTAGATTTTATAATAATTTTATAATATTTTTTAAATAGAGCGGTAGAGTGGATATCACATACGCATTGAGTTTAATTTTTTAAAATTCACATGTAGGCGCAAAACAGATTGAAACTAGTATTAATAAAGTGCAAGAAAGGGTCGCAGATGGAAATCTTCTATTTCTAAATGGTACCATTTTTCCTGCCTCTCTAATTATTTATTAACACATAAAAGATATATATTATACATTTAACAACTTATAAATTTTTAAATATATATATATTTTTTGTTTCTCCACATGTATCATAAAAAAGACAAAATTTGAGAAACAGAGAAATCCTATCCGGGGGACAGATTGAGCTAAAACCTGTCCATTGCTGTCCCTGATGGCATGATTGGATAGGGTAAGATTTCACGTTAAAAAATACTGGCAACAAAAACAACCAATACTCACCGCAATAAACGGGGATGCTGCGGCGCCACCATGTGCGGTACCTGATGCTTGCTTTTTCTCTTCACTCTTCACTGTTTATATATAGCAATCCAGAATGGACTCACTCACATAGCATTCGTTGCATTGTAGACAACTAGCATAGATACTCCTTGAGTGAGAGAGTGAGAGAGTGAGTGAGTGAACAACACAACACAACACGAGACAAGTACTTACAATGGGAGCAAAACCTTTGTTGTTGTCTAACAACAACAACACTAACGAGGAACAAGAAGAACAAGTACAAGAGGAACATCATGATCATGATCATGATCATGAACATCCCCCTCGTACTTGGTCTCCAGCCATTTTCCCTCGTGGACCACGTGGCTCGCGTGGATTGGTCCTTGCTAGATCAAATCCCCGGTGAACGCGGTGGCTCCATACCTGTATTATTATTATTATTATTATTATCATCATTATCATTATTATTCCACATTTCCACCTCCATCATCAATTTCATCACTTGTTTCAATTTTTGTTTACCATCCATGTAGTACTACTTCATTTGGCTGCAATGATCACTTTTATGTGTCCTTTGTACTAGGTAGGTTCTTGTTTATTTATTTGCCATTTTGGTATAGTCCATCCGTCTATCTATAATTTCCTAATCATCACCATTACGTTAACCTAAGGGGTGTTTGGATGAGCTTTATTTTTTTTCTTTTAATTCTCAAAATCACTTTTTCACCCATATGCGAAAAAGTGATTTTTTTTGTTGGTGAAAAAAAGTGATTTTCAGCTCCTAAAATCCCATCCAAATGCCCCCAAAATTTAGGTTTCATGATAACTTTTTCTAAAATCTGAAACAAACGCAATTGTGTATAAAAAGATAAATATTTTTTATTTTTATTTTTTTTGGTACATAGTATATATCCAACTAGAAACTTAGTGATCACACTTATTTGTGAATTTCAATTAAACAAGTGTTGAACGCGATGTTAGGTAGTTATAAGTGAATCGTGGCTAGTGAAGGCAATATATCAATTCGACACTTGTATAACTGAAAGCTATGGTTATTTGAACTGCTATCACCACACGTTGATTTGGGTGTCGAAATCTTCTATGTTCAAGAAATAGGACTAGTATAAGAAACCAATTATTTTCCATGCTTTGCAGCTAGAATTATTCTTCGTAGGTGGTATCATGTTAGTCGGGGTGGATACCTCATAGTTTTTTGTTTTCACTCCTGATTATTGTATTTTTGTTCTGCTGTTTTATAATCTTGACACATTCTCATGGCATATTATGCTCTAGCTTTGCAACATTGTTGTTTTTTCATTATGTTATGTGACCATTGACATGACAACAAATTAGCTTGTTGAATTATGTTTTCATGATTGTAGGTTGCAATTGATAAGCTTGAATATATACTGAGGGAAGTGAAGGCCCATGTTCTCTCATCCCCTGATGATCCATGCCCTGTTAAGACCATTGCTGGGGGCAGTGTTGCAAACACAATCAGAGGGCTAAGTAATGGGTTTGGGATCCCAAGTGGGATAGTTGGGGCATGTGGTGATGATGAGCAAGGGCAGCTGTTTGTTAATAACATGAACTCAAATGGAGTGGACCTCTCAAGGCTGAGGAAGAAGAAGGGACACACAGCACAGGTTTGCTCAGTATCACAAGAAATTGTTCCATCAATAAATTAAAGAGAAATGTTTGTTTGAAGTTATATTATATAGACATCGTATACTAATCTGAGTGTGTGTAAGCGCCTAAGAAGATAAATATATTATATGTTTACGTGGGAGATGTTATTGTATTCCTTTTCTTTTTTGGCCTGGATGGAACCACCGGTATCCGGCCTTATTACTAGGAACCCGACCAATTCAACCTGATCCGGCTGAGACGTTATTGTATTTGGTATCGAAAGATGATGTGCAAATAACATATCTCTAAATTAAATGAGCTGTGCAAAAGTAGAATTTTCACAACTTGGCATGTGTGGCACAGTGTGTTTGCTTGGTTGATGCCTTGGGAAACCGTACAATGAGACCATGTCTCTCAAATGCTGTGAAAGTTCAGGTACATGACTCTGTTGTCTCAAATAAATGTGTAGAGTTTGAGGTAGAATGTATATGGCATCAGTTCAATTTGTGAAGTTTGCTTGACAACTTTACTTTTTGGCAGGCAAATGAGTTCACCAAGGAGGACTTTAAGGGCTCCAAGGTGACTTCTTCATCAACTAAAATATTGTGGATATTTTAATGTTTGGTACCATGTCCTATAGGTCTCATTGGGTCTTATATTATTTTTCTAATTTTTGGGACTATGCATTGAATTCTGGGATTGAATTATTTATGTATGTTCCACTGGAATGGCTCATAGGATGAAGGTAAATCAGCATTGTATTCAGTTAATATGCCAACATGCTAACTTAGTTGCTGATATGTGCACATTTCAGTGGTTAGTGTTGAGATATGCAAAACTTAATCTGGAGGTTATTCAAGCAGCCATTCTGTTAGCCAAACAGGAAGGTCTTCTTGTTTCCTTGGATTTGGCTAGTTTTGAGGTATTCTATGCAACTTGAAATTAGTACCCTAAATCAAATTCCACTAGTTATAATATCATGCTGTAGACAAGATGTATACCAAATTACCAACACTGATGCAAATATGAAAGTATCATTTTTAAGATATCATTTCATATTTCTATAATTGCATCAGCTTTGTAACCTATATCACTCATCTTATATAGTCTCTTATCTTTGGCAAGATGGTCAGGAACTCTAAACAACCTCTTTTGGAGTTACTGGAGTCTCGGAACATAGACCTTTGCTTTGCCAATGAAGATGAGGCAGCAGAGCTTCTAAGGTGATTGTCATTGTTATTCAACCAAACTTTACCTCAAGATATGCATTTTCCAAGTTATTGTTTTTGTTTCACTTAATATGTTATGTTGATCGTTGATGATGATGATTTTCTTTACAATGGATTTTTAGGGATGAACAGAATGCTGATCCAGTAGCTGCTGTAGGATTTCTGGCCAAATACTGCCAATGGGCTGTAGTAACACTTGGTCCTAATGGATGCATTGCTAAACATGGAAAGGAGGTGTGTTAATTTTTTTCCTGTGCAGCATTTCATCAATTGGGTTTTGTGGTGTGTACTTGGCATTGGTGTGGGTGTGAACCAAGTGGTAAGATTTGAACCTTTTGTTTTTGTTCAAGATGGATACAATTATTAACTAAACCTATCTCATCACTAGCAATTTACCTAGTGGGAAGTTGTTATGTTATTGTTGCCTCCCCATATGAGGAGATAGATAATCAGACTAATGAAGCTGTGCTGTTGGATTAACTGTTATTCCCATAATGTTGGTATGATAAGCTCAAAATATGCTTTCAACCTATAGAGGGAAGGAGGGAGTGAGAAAGAGAATGATGCAACCAGAATTGTGCTGTATTCTATCTGATCAATTAGTGAAACTTCCTCAGCACAAATCATCTACTCATCTCTATCTACAAAACTTAATTTCATCAACAGTATAACTATGGAACAAGTCTAGTACATAAAATAGTTTGCTGTTGATGTTATAAAATTATCATTACGGGAGATGCCAAGGGAGATTTGACTCACCTAATTGGCCTTTTATTCATGAATTGCCATGATTTGGACTTGATTCTTATGTTTCCCTATTGGTTGATCATCTCTATGTACTTTTATAAGTGCTCAATGAGAATGGAAATTTATCCTTACCTTAAACAGGGACAAGCCTTCTCCTCAGCCTAAATTATTTTTGTGCCAAGTAAAAACTCTTTAAAGGTAACTGGTGTGGTAAGTAGTTGATGAAAGACTAAATCATTATCATAATATGTGGACAAAAATTATGTGTTCTCATTCTTGTCCCACCAATTACTTCTTGTCACGGTAAGTATTTAGTAGCATTTAAAATTTCAAAGTAATTACTAAATATAGATTTGCTCATCTTCCACGTTGATGAAACAGGAAATGGAGCATAATGTGGGGACAAGTGATTTTCGTCCATAATCTATATGTCCTTTCATAAATTGTTTCCTTTTAATTATGTCACAGATTGTGCGTGTCCCGGCCATAGGGGAAGCAAAGGCAACTGATGCTACAGGAGCAGGGGACCTTTTTGCTAGTGGATTTTTGTATGGAGTCATCAAAGGTCTGTCACTTGAAGAGTGCTGCAAAGTAGGCGCATGCAGTGGTGGGTCTGTTATTCGCTCTCTTGGCGGTGAGGTGACATCAGAGAATTGGCAGTGGATGTACAAGCAGATGCAGATAAAGGGTCTTCTTTTGCCTGATACATCCAAATGAATTAATCCTAATGATACATCATGTTTCTTCTTCCTTTCTTTCTTCTTTCTTTCATCTTTTCCATTTGTTGTAATTCATCACTAACCATCAAATGGCAGCTATAGTTTTCCAGTTTTGGACTAGCTGCTTTGTGCAATGCATGAACAACTAGACTTTTTCCCACTTAAACACATAAGTAGATTTTTTTAGCCTTGAATTTGTATATCTGATGCAAGTATGATTTGTCATACTAAGCTTACTTTAAAGCATCACCGCCAAACTCACGGTTGCTTCAATTTTCTCAAGATAGGGCTGCTTGCTATATATTTTTCATTTGGTAATATCCTACTAATGTGTGGCTACTTTAAAGTGTTACTGATAAAATAATTAAATTTTGACATGTATATTGTAAAACAGAAAGTCTTGATGGTAAGAACTCGCTTTGAAAAACCACTTTACTCTTATCTCTCATATCAATTGAGTTCACTTTTCATCGACCAGTTAAGAATGATATTGACTAAGATAGAATTTTGAAGGAAAATAAATGAAAATGAAGGGTTCATGATATAAGATTTTAAAATTTTACATTACAAGTCCATATTTTCTTTTTTTCCTTTAAAATATAAATTCACAAACCTACCATAAATAGTTTAGGGCTGTTTAATTTGAGTTTCAAGTTTTAATTTTTCAGAATTTGTAAAGAAAAACTGAAAATTTTAAAACTGAAATTTATAGTTTTCAAATTTTCTATTTTTCCTTCACAAATTTTAAAAACTGAAAATAAAAATTAAAAGCTAAAGAGACGGCCTTATTGTTTTAAACGATTTATATTCAAACACCACACACACACATAGTAACTTCAGTATCAGAAGTAGCATAATTCTTCTTGGTACTGGTTCTTATAACTAAGGCGTTTCTTTTTGTTGGAAGATAGATAGCCAGGAGTATTGGCCTATTCTAACAATTACGGGGTCTACTTGGTCGATTTCACCCAATGGAATGCCTTCAATTCTCTGAAAAAGATTATCGAAAATGAACAAGTTATTACCGTTGCTATGTTTTGTATGGGGCACCAGTCCTCTCTAAGAACGAAAATTAGGTACCAATTTAACAACTGCAAACTTTAATACATTGCTATGTTAATAAGCTTGCCATTTTTAACTTAAGAGATAGTTTTATGCATAATTTTTCACCACGAATTTCAGTAGATTGTATCATGAAGCATATTGTATATCGTGCTTTTAAGTCCATCAAACGCTTTAAAGTCCAACAAACGGTGTCTTTAAATAGTTCACAAATTTCAGCCATGGATGAATTGCAGAAACCAACAAGATTAAGAAAATAAAAATCCATCAAAGAGACATCTTTTCCCATGACACACTCAGCATGAAACCTACTCATCGTTAAATAACTGTTTTTAACACCTCTAATACTAGATCTCAAATTATCAAATGTCCATGGGAGAAACATCTTGGCTTGCAGTAGCACCACCACCTTGATCTGCACCAGTACCTTGATCTGCAGGAGCATCCTGCTCAGTCGCTGGCTGAGGTTCAGGAGGAGGAACTTCTTCCTCCCTCACAATCTCAAACTCATCAATCAACCTTTGAACAGTTTCCTGATCCAAAATGTGGAACGGCTCACCAACTCCGACCACAGCAACAGTGCATACGGAACTCCTGAGCTTTTCACCTTGCAAGGACTCCCTGGTTGCAATAAGTGCATCTTTGATCAGTTCTTCCCTTGAGGAGCCCATGAAGTTCTCGAACCTGCGTTCCAAGTATGTCTTTGCAGCTTGAGAGCGAGACCCAATTGCGAAAGCCTGATACTCAAAATAGTTTCCACTTGGACAGTTATAATAGAGGTGAGCTCCAGATTCATCTAATCCACCGACCAGGAGACCAACCCCATAAGGACGTTTCCATGACCGCTGGGTGCAAACCTGCCACTCAAAATTGTATCATAAGTACTGGTGCGAAAGAGCACCTTTAAGTTATAATAAATTCTGCAATTACTTCTTTCTTTCTTTGTTCTGCCCCATGAACTCAGCAGATTCAAAGATATGATATGCTTCCTACACACCTCATTCATCCAGCTTTACCACCAAAACACAAGTATAACAGAATCATAAAAGTAATGCAGATTAGTTAACCCAGAGATTTTGTTCATTATAAACTGCACTGATCAGCTTCACATAAAGTACTATATTTATAAAACAACAAAAAAGGCCTTGCATTGTGGGGGAATTACTTCTAACAGAGTTGACCAGCATACTCTCCAGCACTACCTACTCAGATAACTCTCAGTGACAAAAGAAAATTAGGGTTAAATACTGACAAACCCTTAACCCATGTGCATAAAATGAGGAAGCATGAGAACTGAAACGGGTCTAAGAACGTGTGGACACCACTTGTACATGAAACTAGAGAGAAGTTTATTAAGCAGTTAGACAGTCAGGAGGATAAGAGTAGAGAGGTAATGAGCAAGGGTCTGCACCATAAATTGAGATAAGCATCATTGTGGGAGGCTGCAAGAGGTTTGGCAAGACTTGAGAGTTGAGTGCATTTGGTAAATGTGACTTTGGGGATCATGTTTGTGTTTGGGACTCCATCACTCCATTGTTATCTTTTTATAACTGACTTCAATAGAATGATCATTGGTCATATTTGTTCCACTTCACCTCCTAAAACAGCTAACTCAACATAGAGTTGCATGAAATTATAACTGTGACACTGTGAGACACATAACTTGGAAAGTATTATAGATAGATGTTAGTATCCTTCAGGATTTCCTCTCATTTCACTTCTAACTTCTTTTCGTAAGTAAATAGAAACCTTGCACTTGCAGGCGCAATGAGCTTTCAAATTTCAGACAGATGTTGGACCCAAGGCCTCTCACTTCCACAACCACAACCACAATAGAGGAAATGTATCTATTTAATATATATAACCCAAAACATCGCACACTCAAGGAGTCATGCTCCACAGCTTCCTAATAAATTAACATCCTCAAGACCATGAAACAATAGGAGTTCAATTACCATGAAGATGACAATGTATACTCAATTACACAGCCAATTCCTGTTTAATGACCAACAGCCTCCACATAGAACCAAAAGGGATCAGAAAAAATATCAGCTTTCACTTTTCATAACTTACTACAAGAACACCCAAATACAAAACACTACAACAACAACCAGAACTTGTCCCACTAGATGGGGTCAACTACATGGATCAAGCAATGCTATAGTGCTCTATCATAGATCATATTTATGTTTAAAGTTTAAGCCATTAACATTTAAATTTCTTTTAATTGTTTCACCTACAGTTTTTCTAGGAATCCCTCTATCTCTAGTCACAGGACTACCTTCCACACAATTACAAAACACTAACAACTTGAATTAAAACAAGTCTGTTTACAGTCCCATCCATTTTGTTTGAACTCCAGAACTATTAGCTACCATACCTGCAACATTTCCTATTTGCAATTGTTCAAACTCTGGATGAACCCTTTTTCTTTTCTGTATTTGCAGACAGAGGACAACAAATTGACCCCAATTTGAACAACCACACCACAATGCAAACCTCAAAACACACCAAAACCTCAGAAATCATTTCACCACAATTACCACAACCAATTATCATACACTAAAAGCATTGTCAAACCATAGTCCACTATAAAAGCTCAATCCAATTACCAGCATTCAAGCCACTCAATTCATCATCAAAAATTCCCAAATAATAATAATAATAGCCAGATCCAAAGCATTTCAAATGTGTTCGATTTTCATCTCCCGTTTCTCAATTAGTTCCCTGTTTTCATGATTTTGCAGAAGAAAACAGTGAAAAACTACAAAATTCAGTCCCAGTTCTCATTATTTCCTTCACAAATGTGTTTGGTTTCATAAAATAATTCTCAATTTCCACCTCCTGTTTCCAATTAATTTCCTGTTTTCTCACGATTTTGTAACAACAAACACTGAAAACTACAAAATTCAGCTCCAATTTTGACTATTTCCTTCCCAAAACCCTCAAAAAAAAAAAAATACAGAAAACGAAAGACTAAAACTGTTTTCAGAAACCATACGCACCAAACCAAAGCCTCCGCATTTTCCGCCCCTAAAACACACAAAAAAGAAAAAGCCCATCCCCAATTACACGATCCAACATCCGAGCCAGCAATAACCGAGTCACTGACAGAGTGCAAAAAAAAAAAAAAAAAACCTAATCTGAGCCATATCGGCGAGCTGAACGACGAGTCCACCAGCTAACCGAGTCACTCACCAAAACACAGTAAACAAAAGAAACAAAAACATAAAAAAGGAAAGGCAAAAAACCCTAACCTGAGCCTTATCGGCGAGCTGAACGACGAGTCGTCCAACGGTAGCGGCGACTCATAAGTGTAAGAGTAATTGATGCACTCAGAACGCATGTACCGCGAGAGGACGCGCCCGTCGGCGGTTAAACCCGCGATCGCGACGCCGATGTGGTCGTCGACCTTGAAGATCTTCTTCTGGTGAGAGGATAGCTCTGAGTTCGCCTTGTTGACGCACGCCAAAACGACGTGCGTTTTGGATCGGAGGCCTATTGCTGCGGATCCTTGCTTCACTGCCTCCATCGCGTATTCCACCTGGAATAGCCTCCCTGCGGGCTCCATGTCGTCACGTCGGTGTCGTATTGGTTCCTGAACATTGTCGTTTTTTTTGTGGAATCGAGACTCTGAAAGTGTGAGGTCTTAGCCTGAGGAATAAGAAGAAGCAATGAACACTGCTGCTGCTGCTGCTGCTGCGCTTTTTCAAGGGTTCGTCCTCTCCTCTTTTTCTTTTTTTGGTATATTTATATGTATTTTGTGTTTTTACTTCTTTTTTTTTTTTTTTTGCCTTCTTGTTGCTCACGGCAAGAAAGTTGAAAACTTGAGGCAAGGGTTTTGTTCTGTTTTGGCCTTTGTAGGCTATGGAGCCTCTCCCTAGAGTTGTAGTTGGAGAATTGAAGTAGGGTGTACAAGAGATAGATTGGATAAGGTTTAATAAACTCGAATTAGACTTTTAAATTGGATCAATTTTTAAACTTGAATCATCTGATAATTCGATTATGTCTGTCAACCGACATTCAAACAATATATAAGAGTTTGAATATTGTACATAGTAAAATTATAAAATTTTATAAGTAAGAAATAAAATTTAAGAGACATTTTATAATATAAGTTTCAAAATAAACTACGTCAATATAAAAATAACATCAAGTTATGTAAAATATATTAATTAAACTTTAAAATCTTGTAATTTTTTACAAATTATTATAAAAATATATATCTCTTAAGGAATAATTTAACTTCTGCTAGGTTGGAACAACACGTATGACTTAAAGCCCGTCTAAAAGCGTATTTGATAAATTTCAATACCGAACCTTCAATAGTTTCGCCAGTCAAGAATGATAGGATGTGTTAGGGAAACTCCTAAATTGAAATTCACTCACACATTTTTTTTAAATTTTAGTAAATGATTCAATTAATATATATTAATAAATTTAGTTACTAGGGCACATGGCACAATCTTAAATATAAATAATTAGAAGTATTGGACCCTTTGAATTTTATAAAGTATTAAAAAAATCCCATATTTTAAAAGTCTCCCAAATAAAAGCATATAATTAGACAGTGTATCAAAATTAATTTCTTAAAAAATTATCAAAATAAATATTGCATCTTTTTCTTCTAAACCACCCTTATTTTGAACTAATATGAGTTTATGACAAGAGTTAAGTAGATTTATTAAGAGATAAAGCTCTCTTAATATCACTTTTTTCATCTATAAAACTCAAACTTGATATTTTACTTAATTGGAGCAAATGTCAAATTACTTGAATGAGAAAGTGTTCATACTAAGTACATTTGGCATTGTTCATTTTATTTAAAAATCATTAAAAAATATAAACAATATTTTAAAAAAATTGTTATCATGAAACAAATAAAATTTAATTTAATCAAAAATCTGTTTTAGAAGACTAAATTAACATATTCTCTTAAAAATATTTAGAAAAAAGTTTATTGAAATGTTATTTTGTTCAACTTTAATTGCACCTATGATTTAGTTAGATGTGGTTGGTCGCATTAAGAGTGACCCTTAACCCAAACAAATTTCGCTTGCGCAAATATAAAGAATTTGGATCCTTAAATCACCACTTTGAGAATAATTTTATCTAATCACCACCTCTAATGTAAAATTGTGCGAGCAGTTTTTAAGGAGAGAAAGAAAAAAAAAGTATTGTACATATAATGTTATGTGACTTAATGAAACGGATCAGGTCTGTTAAAATATGTCCGGTTTATAACGTTGGTCTATTTGAGATTGAGTCCAGAAAGCCAATAGGTTGAGGTTGAAATGATTGACATTCTTTTTGTTCAAAATGCCGGTTGAGAACTGAGAGATACACTTCATTCTTTCAACAAAAATTTGGGATGGGCTCCGAAGATAGGTGGTCCAATTGTAGTTCAACACAGTTTTTGTGGCCCTTTAGGCCAATATAACTCAAAAAGTATGGGTGATCTAATTTCGTTACTGCACTGCATGACTGCATGTCTCCAAGTGCAAACTGCAAAGCTCAATTTTGTTCTATTGAAATTAGAAAAAGGCAAATCAAACCACTCACTAACTTAACAAGGAATTAGTCAGTGGTTCAATACTTATTTTAAAAAATAAATAATGGGCTAATCCAAGCCTTGATCTTTTAAAGCATCTAGTAATATATTTTGCTATGCTTTTGTAGAACTTATTCTGAATATAATTAATTTTGTTATAATAGATTTTGTTGGAATTCATTTTGAGGTGAAACGAGTTATGTTTGGTAGTTTGATCTAGAAGTAATTTTGACAAAAGTTTGAAAGAGAAAATCTCAAGTGATAAATTATCACTTTCATCAAAATTGATTTTGAAATATTAGAATTGATTTTGACATTAGATAAAATAGAAACCAAACAAAACGTAAAACAACCCAAACCCTAATGGGCTAATTCAATTTGATTTGAAAAAATAGTTTGACTTATAAAATTATGTTTAAATCAATTCCATGAGCTTATTGGTTGGCTTTTTTAAGGCAAATTATACTAATTAACTTGAGATTTGATGAAATTTATTTTGACTCTCATTCATTTGTAAAATTTACTCATGATGTCCCTAAGTTTATGAAATTGTTACATTGACCTCTTATAAGTTTGTAAAAAAATTACACCAATCATCTATTTATCATACTATGAATGGTGAAGTCAACGTACTCGATCAAATAGAGAAAAACTAGGGTGAATTTTATTAAATCTCAATTGAAGTCATTGTAATTTTTCATTATTTTTTTAACACATGGGACGTTGCCTATGTGGCTATGTCATTTTATTTAAAACAAAAGAAATAATGCCGTTCACCTTTGCTGCTTTTAGGCATCGGAATCAACCAGAGTCATCATTAATTCAAGATTCTCCTAAAGTAATTCTCTTACTTTCGTCAATGCATAAGCTTTTTGTGTTATTTGAAATAAATTACAACTTGCAACTGACATGTTAATTTGCTCGCACATGGCTGGAATTGTTTTATTTTTCTTTAGTTGGCTTTGAGACATGTCCTATTCAGGCACATGCATGGATGTGGTTGGTAGTTCATTCATTTCTTTTTTGTAATTTTGGGCTTTCAACTATCTAGGAGTACTTGTGTAGAATAAGGTTCATATGAATGATATAATATATATATATATGTAAAACGCTTTGGTTTGGTAGCTATAGATTTTTTTTTCCTCTCTCTAATTGGGTATAGGACAATTATTTTGATTTCAATTTCCTCGAAGAGTTGCTTTTCCAATACCGTTTAGTTTATGTTTATTGTTCGGTAACAGCAAACACGTGCATCAAACCGTGTATTGTAGTTTGGGGGAAATTATGTGGTAGAGAAAACAAAATTTGGTTCTATATTCAACTTTTAAGCTTTAGGTATATTATTTTTATTGTTAAAACTATGAATTGTAAACGAAAATTGTGGAAAATGTACTATATATAAATTTCTCTGCAGTATATCAGCCAAAAAGAGACTGGAATGTAATGTAACGTGATGCATAAAATATAAAGTTTATATGATAAAGCAAAGATCCACTCTGATGACTCTGCAATGTACAACTTTAATGGCTTTATTCACATTTTTTATTTAGTTTAAAACAAAAAAAAAAGACTTCAATGGATTTTTTTTTCTTCAAGGCATCCACCTCATTAACAGTAATTAATCTTCAAATGGAACTCCTCCAAAGGATAATTCTCGGTTATAAAACCATTTTCCATAGATATGTAAAATGATAGGGACATTTATATAATTTTTACCATATTTTAACCTTTTAATCAAACACATCTTTAAAGTTTAATTTTAATGTATTAATATTATAAAAAAATCTTACATTATATATATAATTATTCCTCCATTCGGATGATCTTTCGAGTATGGATGTGATAGTCAATTATATTTACTAATGTAGCACTAAATGATTGAATGATATTATAAAAAAAATTTGCACCATTAATGCAAATGAAAATGAGGTAAGAATGTTATCACGTTAAGCAAATATGAAGGTTTAATATAATATTTAAGCGATCGCGTTCTTTCCTACAATAAATTAATTTTTTGAATGAACTCTCGTAACTTAACAACTGTCAACGAGTTTTCTATATGCACACTATTTAAGCTACATTTATAAGCGCTTATTTTAAAATGAAGTGCTAATAATTTACAAATAACTTAATTAAAAGTTAGGTGTATGTGTTGAAAATAATGTACATATGATGAAAACCAAAGTACTTTGTGGGAAAGTAATGAGTTATTTATCATTAAATTATTTAATGAGATACATAAATAGTGTAATATATTTATCTATTGCTACATGTTAAGAAAAATTTCGTCAAAAGAGCATCAATATAGATGAGATCACTTTTTTTATTTAAACTAAGATGTTAGTAATATAGGAAGTTAGAGTGAGAGTTGAACTCTGTAACTTTTATAGCTCATTGAAATATATAGGGATTTACCACTAGATTATGGACTCACTTACATCAATATATATGATCAATTATGGTTAACTTATACTTGTCAATGAATTAAAAATTAAATATAAGAGATTCACATATATGATCAATGATTGTGATATTTTGCAAATGGATTCACACCCTACATACAACTTTTTTGGTTTCCTATGCATATAATATTTTGGTTTCCAGGATATTATTCACAGTTAAAATCAATAACTAATCTCTTTGTGTATACACACTCCACTAGTTTTAAAGCTACTTTATTATTAGGGCCAGGATTGAGCCATTGATACTGGTTAATGAAGAAGAGTGTCCTTATTGCCACGTCACCTTGACCCCATAAAACTTCATCCCATTAAGTATTTTTATATATTTATTTAACAGTGAATAACCCTAAAATATCTTCAAGAAATTTCATCTCAGAGGATCTAAGGAGGCATTTGGTATATTGCTTACAAGATTCCTGATAATTTAGACTACCACATTTTAAATTACCGATAATGTTATAATGCAATATTTGGTATGTACAGGTAATTTAATTGGCAATACTTCAAAATATTACCACTTTATAAATTACCTTGTTTTGTGTTTCAAATAGATTATCAGGTAATGTATCTCCCTTACTAAAATACCCTCTAAACAAAGTACGACATCAATAATAATAATCATTATAATAATTTTGTACATAGCTTACAAAAAAATTTGACATGAATTTTTGCACAAATAAAATTTTATTATTAGTATAAGCTTCTAAGGTTTTATTTTGATGTGATTGGTATAATAATTACAACTATGATAATAGTAATAATTATAATAATAAATATAAATTTAATTTGAGGTGAATAATAATAATAATAATAATAATACATGACGTGAATTTACATTGAGAAAAAAAAAAAAAAACATTGACATCTACCTTGAGGTGCTCGGGTAGACTGAAACAGGGAGACGATGAAGAGCATCGCCATGAGAGGTCGCTACCAGAAGGGGGCTACAAGCACAACTACAAAGAGAATGAGATGAACGAAATATAATATGATAAGAAAGATAGAGTTTACATTTTAAAAGGGTATTTTTGTAATAAAATAACTTATCAGGTTACCGCATGAGTCGTAATCAATATAGACACCCCCATTGGAGTAGTGTGGAATACCAATATAGGAAGGTAATGTGAATTATCTTAGTAATGTGAATTATCAGTAATGTGAATTCACCAAACAAGACAATGCTGTAGACTCGAGTGACTTTATGCAACATTACCGGCAATCCTGATGGATTATCCCATGACAAACATCCTCTTATTTCCAAAAGATAATATCCATGAATTTGAAATATTTATCCACCAATTATATTGGTTTTCTCTGAAGAATGGGAAATGATTTACATAATTATGTAAGATCACATGCCAATATTATAATGCATTGAACATATATAACTTTGCTTTTCTCCCTTTAAACTAACAGCTACAACTACGTGGATTGGGATCTATATAAGATACTTTAGTTCATTCTTTTTGTTTTAAAAGGAGTGAAAGAATAAAAGAATGGTATACAATGTTAAAGGAAGAAAAGGCAATCATAATTACATCTTGACATTTTAGCTCGATGGGCCAAATGGCAATGTTATTTATTGGCTCGTTTTATAATTGCCCGTTTGAACTTTTTGTGAATCATATGATATGATTTCGCAAATATCTAACTATCGCGTTTTTGTAATTATTATATTTTATTTATATAAATTGATACTACTTTTGAGTAAAAAAATTTATTATAAATAATTTATTAAACTAAAAACAATTTACCTTTTGTTTTAATTTTTTCATAATAAAAAGATTTTTTCCCTTTTAGTTTAAATAGGATTTTGTGTATATTTTATCATTTACGTTATGTTTAGATATATGTTTTCTAAAACAAAACAGAATAAAGCAAGTACACATGATCAACTAGAAGGAGAAGGCAGAAAAAAGAAATAATGATGCATCATCCATGTTCTCTTATTGAAAGGATTTAAAAGGACATCGATAGACTGAAAGTTTTTAATTTTGTTTAAGAGTAGTTAATTTATAAAATATATATATAAAACAGTTAGTAATATTCTATAAAAGATTATTCCTCTTATTTTATCTTAATTTGAGGCCTTGAGGGCAAATTAATTGTTAATTAAATATAAGATAAGTTGATAAAATTCTAACAACCGGAACTACTAGTAGACGGTGTTCATTGATGACTTTGAACTTTGTCACCCGCAAAAGGCAATGAATTGAAGGATGGTCCATAACAGTAATTAGCAATGGCCAGCTGATTTATAGTGGTAGATGACAATAAACGGTGGCTACTATCATTGATTTGGCGTTGGTTGGTCCCGGTGATGGTATAATGGTAGGGAAAATTTAGGTTTATATGATATTTTGGATATCTTATATAATAAATCATGAACTGAATTTTAATAAAATACTGATGTACAATTTTTTATTTTAAGATGTGAATTAATCATCAATTATCTTTTATATAAGTTTAGAAATAATTATTATAAAAGTCAATTATCTTTAATAACATACGAATACAAAATTAAATAAAAAAAGAAAACAAAGAATTTCATATTTCATGAGAACAAAAGTGCGTGAGTATTGAATAAAAATAATTTAATTTATAATATATTATATATATATATATATATATATATATATATATATATATATATATATATATATATATATATATATGAGGAGTTGCATGAGCACAGCCCATAATAGCTGAGGCCAACTAAAAGTTGATGTCAAAGGATACATTATGCATGTAGTTTGGGCTCCACCTCTATGAATGTTATAATTAAGTATATATAGTAAGGGATGTTATAATTAAGTATATATAGTAAAGGCCTGTAAGGCAATAATTGTTAAATTTACAGTATTGATCAGGCTAACGATAACCAGAAAAACAATAAGTTGTTCACAAAACATCCTTTTGGATTCTCAAGCAAGAATTCCTAAGAATAACATCCTTTTTAATGTAGTAAAATCAGGATTGACAAAATGACTTGGGCATATATACTACTCAATAGGGATAAGTAGTTAATGAACAAATTTTAGCGTTACATAAGACAAAGCTATTGGGTTGTGTTTCATGTTCTTGCTTTCCAATCCTAGGGAAAGTGATCATTATTACAGAGGACTAAACAGAATAATAATTGGTTCTTGAAGGATCAATCATCAAGTCCCAGAAGTTCAAGAAAAATCATAGTGACAATGATGAATTGCCAACTGGGATTTTGAAGTTCTTGGTTACTACTATTTACACGTCGTGAAAAATAAAAGGGAGCCAATATTTCAATCCAGATATAATATGTGTGGTCCAGCGTTTACCATAGGCATGTTTGGGATGGGGTTTCTTAGCGCTGGTCTACCCAGTGTAGCTACTTTTCTGTCTTATGAACTAACTTATTGTTTTCCATGTTATAGCTAGTCTCAATACTACAAATTTAACAATTATTGCCTATTCTACTTTTGTACAGCCCAAACTACATGCATAATGTATCCTATGATGATGATGATATCACCGTTTACATAACTAAATTAGTTTGGCACTTGTTCCACGGAAAAGAATTGGATGCTAAGCATCAATTAGAGATTATTCAAAAGTGGTAAGTATCTTGATCTTGGAATTAGAGATCTCAAATTGAGTCTAGAATGAAAAAAATTTATTGTGAAATTCCTAAATTCTAGCCCTTTAAAGGGCCTCTATCAGGTCTGTCCAAATTAGTAAAATTTCTATTAATGGAGCTTGAATACCAATGGTTCTATGGAGATTGGACACCAAGTAAGATGCATTTTCGAGGAGAAGAGCAAAGTTTAAATTTTGAAGACAATTAATAAAAGGATAATTTTAGTCACAATAGCATTTAGTGATTGCTTTAATGCTAGGAAGAAAAAAAAGTGGCATTTGTTTCTCCAAAATAAAGTATGAGTGTATCTCTGGCATATGAAATTAAGTATGGCATTTAAGTTTAAATTAGAATTGGACGTACCAATTCCAATTTTCTTATTTTGAGTAACATATAGAAATTGAATTATAAATCCATGATCCATTTTTTTATGGAATTGAAAAACAACTAAAATGGGTCATTTTCAATTCATAATCTATATCATATGAATTGTCAATTTTGAAATGTATTTGTTCCAGACAAAGTTCTCTAGATCGACCAAAATATTATCTTGCAAATTAGTTCTTTACTTGATGTGGCTTAAGCCTTATTGATATTGACATATTGAAACTAAACTTAGAGCATACCCTGATGGTTGAAAGGTAAATCGTATATATAGGGACGATTGATAAATAGTCCTAACTCTTACTAGTGTAACCAACGGTTGAATATAAATGAGCAATGTAACCAATCGGAAACTAATGATAGCGTCATAAATTCCAACCAGTTCAGAAAACACATGATAAAGAGAATAACTTTTTTGTCTAGGTGGTCATAAAGTACGGTCCAATCCACAAGCCCCCAAGCTCGTAAGTCAATAAAGTTGGCTTAATGAGCTATAAATATACATAGACAGCCATTAGTTATGTCAATGAAGTGCTTGGTAAATAAGGAACAAATCTTCTAATCGAATGAACAAATCTTCCAATTTGATCCTAGAGTCAATCTGGTCCAATCCACAAGCTCTCAGCTCATATATCAACTAATGATATGGGTCCTGATCGGAATATTATCTTGTGCGGTATCAAACGCTAAGATTTTATACACACATGTATTGAAATTCTTTGTCATCTAGGGTCAAAAGAGGGTTGCGAAGATGAGGGTCATGTGAAAGAAAATGCATCTAGAAACTAAGTGTTGGAGTCCATCTTTTAATTTTGCTAAGTTGTTTTTACAGGAGATAATTTTGCTATATGAATTAAGTTGTTTTTACTATGGTTATTTTGCATTGAACTTGTTATATGAAATTCATGTAGAGTTCTTTTGTTAAGTATGAAAATGCCGAACTTTATGAGCTTTCTCATCAACTTGTTGTATAATGGAATGCCTTAAAAGTTGCCGAGTGGAGGTTTAAATTACCAAATGGATTATTGGCTTACTGAATGGTGTTAAAAGTTGTTTAGTTGTCTTTCTCATTTTCTATATGCTTCGAAAATATTTCATAATGCTCGAACCTATCTTTAAAGTATTCCAATCAGGCATAATTAAGCGAATTAAATATTTCGATTACATCCATAAAATATTCCATCGGACATAATTATCGATAGGAAATTCACTTTCACTTAGCGTACATTTTCTAGTTGTACAACACTTTATATATATATATATATATATATATATATATATATATATATATGGGAAAATATTTCATAATGCTCGAACCTATCTTAAAGTATTCCGATCGGCATAATAAAGCAAATAACATTCTTCAGACATCCACAAAATATTCAGATCGGACATAATTACCGATAGGAAATTCACTTTCACTTAGTGTACATTTTCTAGTAGTACAACACATTTATATTGTGAAAAATTGTTTGTTCGAAGAAAATTTTGTTACCGTTTGGACTTTTCACATGAATGATTTATTGATTGAGACAAACATCAGCCTCGAATTGAGTGATTTCTTCGAATAGGAATTTTCATTTTCCTCAAATAGGAGTTTACACTTAGAAAAAACATCATCATCTCGTTCGGTGGCTTACTCGAATAGGAGATTTCAATGGAGAATAACTGGTGACACCCCATTTGGGTGGATCTCCTCGAATAGAAGCTTCCAATCGGGTATAATCAGTCGACGCCCCATTTGGGTGGATCTCCTCGAATAGGAGCTTCCATTGAGAATAATCAGCGACACCCCATTTGGGTTTATCTCCTCGAATAAGAGTTTCTGATTGGGTATAATTGACACCCCGTTTGGGTGGATCTCCTCGTGGATCTCCTCGAATAGGAGTTTCTAATCGGGTATAATCAGTTGACACCTGTTTGGGTGGATCTCCTTGAATAGGAGCTTTCAATGGAGAATAATTGGCGACACCCCGTTTGGGTGGATCTCCTCAATAGGAGCTTCCGATCGGGTATACCAGTCGACACCCGTTTGGGTGGATCTCCTCAGGAGCTTGATCGGAATAAACAGGAGACGCACAGATGGGTGCCTTCAATGATCACCTGACAAAATTAAACCTGAGAAGATTAGTTGACCAATCTAGATTAGGTTGAATAGGTTAGTGTGGACAAGATGAATCATTTAATCAAATAAATTACGAATAAGTAAATATGGCTACATATAGCAATTACAAGCAATTTACCGACCGGCAAAATATAACATTTTGGAAGGCTACCCATATAAAGAGTATTGGTTTGAGTATTTCATAGATTTCCAAACTAATAATTAAAGTTTTATGAAATTTGGCACCCGAGACTAAAGCTATGTACATAGAGAACATTCAATGCTATGTACCTGGAGAACACCTAGTCTGGCAAGGCGAATATAATCCTGAATGCCGACCAGGAAACTGATTTGATAAGAAAGTTGCCGACCACCAATCATATTTAAGAGATCCATTATGCACTATTGTTGACAGCCTCCATGACTTGGACACGCGGATGGGAAATGTTTTACCAAATCCCCACGACGGCGCAGATGTTCCAGACAAAGTTTGGAGCCGATCGGCTAAATATTATACTTGGCCGATCGTCCTCTTACTTGATGTGGCTTAAGCCTTATTGATATTGACATATTGAAACTAAGCTTAGAACATGCCCTGATGGTTGAAAGGTAAATCGTATATATAGGGACGATTGATAAGTAGTCCTAACTCTTACTAGTATACCGAGGTTGAATATAAATGAGCAATGTAACCGATCGGAAACTAATGATAGCGTCATAAACTCCAACCGGTTACAGAAAACACATGATAAAGAGAATAACTTTTTTTTGGGTGGTCATAAAGTACGGCCAGTCCTATATTAAATATCTTTCTCCCCATGAAAGTCTATGATTGTTTCTCTTTCTCATCTATATTCTAACAATCATGCCAACCAAATACTGCTGCTTGTCACCACCGTCCATTGTCACCTCTCTCTTCTTCAAATCCTCCCAAGCGTTTTCTCTCCATCAAGCTTTAAGACCTTGATTTGCCAACAGAACAACTTGTTGCCGTCGTGGCTCCTAATATCACTGTCGCTGATGAGGATTGGAGGATAGTTAACTCCTATCTTGTGGAGTGCGGAATGAAATTGCTGGACATGTTCAAAGAGGATTAGGGTTCTAGGATTGCATTTGGGGAGAAATGGGTCGAGGAATGTATTGGGGGTTTATGGTAGCGAATTTGAATTAAAAATGAGGGTAATTTTATCCATAAATTATTGCACATACTATGCACATGACCACTTAATGGTGTATTTGGATGTTAAGTTAATAGAATGCGCATTTTATACTATTTGGAAGGTTTATGGTGTCATGATATGTGTTTTTAAAAGTCATGGTATAAACTGTAAATGATCTAAAATTCAGCAAGTTAAATACATTTTTTCCTTTTTAAAAGCTTTTTTTTCATATTAAAGTAACTTGCTTAAGACTTAAGAGAATTGTTAGATTGGTTATAAAGAAACTATATCAATACTAAAAAACAAATGTATCATAATGCATGCTCGTATGTTGTAACCAAGCTAAAGGATCAATGAAGTTTAAAGCCTATTTCATTAAAATTAAAATGAAAAATATTATTTATATTCACCATGCATAAGACATTATGTCGATTTACATTTCATCCACTATTGGATTGAATGTGAATCCCACTTGAATGAAGTTCCACACCTCATCCAATAGTGAATGAAATGTCAATTGGACGGTATTCATGTATAATGAGTACAAATAACATAATTCAATTAAAAAATATTAAAATATTTGAAATATATTGTTATAAAAAGAAGTTGAGGAGTTCCAGCCTCTCTTGTTCAACACTTTTTTAAATGTAAACAAACCTTGGCACACTTTTTAAGGGGCATATACTTGGAAACAACATTACTCGGCATTCTCACAAACATCTGCAATATTTATACTCACATTTTATAGGATATCGTATCAACATACTTCATATATTATTAAATGAGATATGAGCCTTAAATTAATGAATTCACACCTCATCTAATAATTAATGAGAGTGTGTTAACATAGTGTCTCACAAATGATGAATACATATATAATTTCCCTTTTGCAAAATATAGGTAAAAATGCCATTATTTTCGAAAATAAAAATATAATTTTTATGCATGGATAATAAATGTAAAACTTATTTATTTTTATTGATATGATAATATATGATTAGATATTATATTTTATATTATCAATATATAAAAATTAACCCAAAAAAAGTAACCGAAGATTGGTACCACAATTCTTTCAAGTCCATTGACTTGGATCTTATATTATGTTTTGCAAAATAATTTTATCATTGTAAGTTGTAATGAAATTATAAAATTTCACCAAAAAGAGAAGCTCATAAAAAACCTAAATATAATTTTTGACTGACAATGCGAATTCTAAAATTAGAGAAAATACTCACAAATAAAAAAAAAAAAAGGAAGAATCAAAGCAACAGCATGTCCATGGTTGTATGCATTTGACAACGAGTAATGTTTAGCTGACAGCTGCAGGCACCAACACAATAGATCCACGCAAACGTTACATAGCTACTGTCCAGTGCCTCACACTTTCATATACCGAAACCACCCCTCAATGACGTTATACTCATCCCGCGGTTTCAAAAGTATTCCCGACCGAAGCAACAAGCCGGCTAAAAATTTGTAGGCTTTTCCAAGGGGAAAAAAAAAAAAAATCTCAAATTGATCTCACATTAAAATAAATAGGTTGTTCTCTTATAATTTATAAAAATAGATTAAATTTATCTTCTATAAAATCATAAATAGGATAAATAGATCCATCAAAATATTGAAAATGAATTGATTCATCCAATATTTCTAATTGTAAGGGACTATGAAATATGTTTTATATAGGGGACATTTTGTCTGGTATAATTTAGGTTTAATCTATATACTACATCTGTTTCAAAATAAATATCCTTTTAATTTTTTAGGTTCATTTATAAAGTTATGTATCTCAATACAAATAATTTTTTAAGTTTATTCATAAAGTAATATATCTGGACACAATTGATATTTATTTTGAAATGAACGAGTATATTATAAACTATTTAATATTCAATATTATTTAAATATATTAAAAATATTACTAAACATTAAATTAAATAATTTATTAATATTTCTTGCTCTAAATTTTGATTCACCTACAAAAATAATGATAGAGAAGTTTGTTATCATAACAGGCTAAGTTAACTGGATTCATATTACGGATCATACTGTAATACAGAGAGAAAAAAAAATTATGTGTTATGTGTACAATTTTTTTATACGATGTTTTAATAGTCATATTATCTCATTCATTCAAGAAGCTAAAATAAGATTTTAAGATATAAATGTAAATGTTTTGGATTGATGAAATGATATAAGTGTCAAAATATTATATAAAAAATTTGTACATGTAATATTTTTTAATTATTAAACTCTAAGTATTATCTTCAAGTAATCTGTTTTCTTGTTTGAATCATTAGTGTTTAAAATCGATTGTACTTCAATTGATAAGACTCAAATTGAGTTAACTCAATGTAAAAAACCAAAATAATCTGGATCTACATTACATGGATACTATAGGAGAATTTTATATGATAGGAATACAATGTAGATATATAATAAAAAATAAATATAAAATATAATTAAAAATATCAATAAAATATTTGATACGATATATATTTGATATAGGTACGTAGAATATTTTAAAGTATCATTATATTATAATATTTGGCTTTTTAGTTTATAAAACTCAAATCTAGACATAAGTCAATTAGATTAAATAAAAAAATCTTCAAATATATTATAATTTTCTTTTGTATTTCTATCTAGAGCCACCGGCTTTCCCGGTGACCTACCGTCCAAACGATCACCAACACCGCTCACAGAATGACAGTCAGAGACACAACACAAACAGCAACGAAGCCAGAGACAAGAACCCCCGGTTACAATTGCCAGCCCCACACACGCACAAAAACCGCACTTCTCATTATTATTGCGTTCTCTTTTCGACGGTTAAGACCGCGATTTTTTTTTTTCTTTTCCCTCTCATTCCGTTGAGAATAGTCCCTTTCACACACTCTCTCTCTCTCATTTCATTCTTCTTCTTCTTTTTCTTCTCTGTCTTCTCTCACTCTTCTGAACTCAAAAATCGCTTTGCAGAAGAAGAAGAAGAAGAAAACACTAAGAAGAAGAAGGCAAAGAAGAAGAGGAAGAAGCTTCTAGAACTTCACCTCGCAGTGGATATGGAGTTCGGAGCATCGACGGCGACTCTGCCGAAGAAGCTATCGAGCGGTTACGGCGGAAGATCGGCCTACGACGGAGTTTTCGCAGCTCCGGTGAAGCTCCGAGCATCGAGTTTCTCCTCGCGATTCGACGATTACCGCGAGATTTTCGGCTCCGGCGGCGGCGGAGGAAGAGGAGGAGGTTCTCTAGGTTCGTCGATTCCGATTCTCGAGCTTCCGGAGCTCAACGAAGAGAGGAGCAGAATCGACGAGGTTCGGCGATCGAAGCCCGATTACTCGGCGGTGTTCGGAGGTTTCCGGAACCTCGACGGTGCCGTGCGTTTGGAGGAGCTGGTTGCTGCTGAGCCTAAGAAGAAGAAGCAAGGTAGCTTCGTCAATGGAGAATCGGCGCGGTTAGTTTTCTTTTTTTTTTTTTTTTGGCGCTCGTTATGGCTTTTGCGTTAGGGTTTGTTCGATTTTACTGTGTAGTTTGAAAATCGTTATATGCGCCAGGCCTGTTAGTGTATTATTTTTTTCTGCTTTCAAATCGTGATTCATTCGCGAATGTTTGTGCTAACTTTTTTTTTTCCCTGTTCATCCTGAGTTTTGACCGTTTGGTCGGTCATGTGAAAAAATTGATAGTTTATTTTTTATTATGTGAACAGCAAAGTAAATTATTCTGTTTAATACTTTTTCTTCAATTTTCGAATCGATGAGAATCTAATGCTTTAGTTTAGCTCGTTGATCCCTTTCGCTGTTCCTTTTATTCTACTTCAAAAAGTTGAGAATAATATCTTGTTGGTTAAGGTTTCAAATTAGAATAGGATGATAATCATTTTAAAATTTTGACCTAGGATTTAAGTTGCTGCTCAAACACAAGTACTTGAAATGTGGATATGTCAAGGTCTTCCTAGTTGGAACCAACTTTGATTATACTGTTCTGGCATAGCTGGTGGAAGGTTGGTGGGAATCCTTTGTTTGGAATCTCTACCTGATATAGGGTCCGATACTTGTTTGAGTAGTCTAAGATGAACATGGCTCGTTAGGGTTCCAGAATGGGTGTATATATGCTTCTGTTGACGGTTTCAGTTCGTTAAGTTCAGGTGGCCAACGAGAAAGCAGCTCTTTATAGCTCCTTTTACTAAGGTTGTTTATAGCTCTTTAATAAGGTAGTCCAATTGTCTCAAAATAAATGCTGTTGTTTATTAAGAAAGGCGATTCAGTGCCGGCCGGATATATTAAACTTGCATTTGGCCTTAAGGCAATTTGATCTCGTTGGGCCTTGAGTCTGATTGTCTAGAAATGAGTTTTGGTCCAGTCCATATAGTTTATTTTTCTCTTTTGTTAAACTTATGCTCATGATCTTGGTGAAATTTATATCTGTATACCAATAATGTTTCACACATTTATGCAGTATTAATAAAAAATTACTTCCAAAAAGCCAGAAGTGATGGGGAATGTGAATATGAAGCAGACTCATAAACTGGTCTTTTGGGAAGGAAGGAGAACTTTTTTTTCTTGAAAACCAACCTATATGTACAAACTAGTTTCGTAGTTTTAATAGCAAAATGAATGAATGCCAGTATGCTGCATAGAATGCAGACATTAACCATGGTGTTCTTGACATTTGTTATTCTGTAGGAGCAAGGCCAATGAAGGAGACCAATCTTGCGGGGGAGATTCTTCTAATTATTCAAAAGAAACTCCGGTGGTATTGCAGTCGTCCAATGTTGCCAAGAGGATCAATATGTCATATCATAGAGTTAACCAAGGAAGTGAAAATGGAACAAATGGGACAACACATATAGCTCAAGTCCATGCTGTCCCGGCTTATACTTGTTTAGTTGAAGAAGTCAAGCCAGTGAAGATGAACAGAAATAATAAGTCTATACCAGCAGCACAGGATACTTATTCCAGTAATCATTACAATGAGGGGATAAAGGAAGTTGGAAGTCGTGCTGGTGCTTCAGCTGATAATGCTAAGAAACGGTCTTCCAACAATGGAGTAAAAGTTAATAATAGATCTGATTCTATTGATCTATTTTTTGATGCATGTGAGACTAGCAATGGAAGTAATGGAACACATCACTTCAAAGTTCCTCCATTGGAGACTATGGTAGGTGACAAAGATATTAGTAATGGTGACGCTATGAGAGCAACAGCAACCAAATGCCAGGCATCTAAAAGTGACACATCTGAAGGTGCAGCCCATGCTGATTCACCATCATACTTAGATGACATGGTAGACTCCAATTCTGAGGCAGCTGCTTCTATAGCTGCTTTAAGAAAGGCAATAGAAGAGGCTCAATTAAGCCTGAAGGTTGCAAAGGAATCGTTGAGAAGAAAGAAAGAAGGTTTTCCGGATCGTGTGAAGGTGAAACGGAAGTCTACTATTGACTTGAAAGTTGATGTAAAACAGGTGGTTGAAGTCACGCATAAGACAATGAAACTTGATGAGATTAAGATGAGGCAAACATTTGGAGAAACAAATGCTTTGCCACAAGTTTCTTCTGAGGTAGGAAGGCCAATGATAAAAGAGCAAGTAAGATCAAATATTGGGGCTGAAAAAATGTTTGTTGCTAGAGAAGCTATGCAAGATCCTCAGCAGAAATTGCAATCTACTAAAGCAGAACATAAGGAAGAGGTTGAACACAAAGAAGCAGATCGCAACGCAAAGTTTCTTGAGCTTAAAGATGTGGAAATTAATAATGAACCGCTGCATAATGAGAACACAGGTGGTAGTGCCAATGAGAAACCAGAAGAATCTGATCATATGATAGAAGTGGTCAAGGGACATTGGGTACAAGAAAAGGTCCATGTGGGTAATGAAGCAGGTGCCTGCGAAGAACTTGCCAATGAAACTAAGCATATGTGTCATGGAAAGATCTCTGCAGGTAATGAAGCAAGCACATGTGAAGAACTTGATGATGAAAGTAAACATAAGCATCAAGAAGTCATAGATGAAACAAAACTGGTTCAGGTGACACCTGAAAGTGGAACAATGGACAAGAGATTAAAGGTAAATGAAGATGGCGAAGCTGTGAACAGAGTTACACCTTTCCATGAACCAGAAGACCATAAAAGCAGCCTGGTTGGGCAAGGGTTAATGACAGGAAATGAAGAACGAGTTTCTTTTAAGCCAGAAAATGATGGCAAAAAGGTTGAAGGCTCCCATGAGCTCGAAGAAGATAAAGGAAACTTTAGAGCTATTGAGGAACTGAGCGAGGTTGAGAAGAACATTGAGCAAGAGCAAAAGCTAATTGAGGAGAATGTTGAAGTGCCCAGTGAGCTGGAAGAATGTGAGTTGACAGGGTTTCTGGAGCCAATAGACAATGAGATAGCATGCAGTCCACATGGTTCAGACTTGATACCTCTGGAGGGAGAAATGAAGAACATAGGGTGTTTAGAAGACAGAAAGAAAATGGATGAAGCTGATTTTCTGGATAAAAATTGTGAGACAGAACACTCCTGTCAGAGAGAAGGCACTGAGAATATGTTTAGCAATGTTTATGTGCAGAAAATAGTGGAGGAGATTGTGGACCACTCTCTTGATGAGGAAGAAATTTATGAAAGAATTACAAAGGATAGTGAATTAGATGAAAATGAGAGGGTTCAAGATGCCAAAGTTAATGAGAATGAACTTGAAGGAGGCTTTTTGCTGATGGAAGAAAATGAGAGGGGAAGGGAAGATAACAAGGTGCCAGTGGAAGTAATTGGAGTAGCTCAAATTGATCCTAACTATGAGGAGAGAAAAGCAGAGGAAGCTGTCAAAACCACAGAAACTAGTTCTAACTATGAGCTGGATGAAACTGAGAAGTTGATCAACATTCAGGTAGCTGATGCAATTATTGAAAACAAAGAAGCTCTCAAAGTAACTGCAGCGGTTGATGATTTGCAGGATGATTTAATGGTTGCAAGTGTTGCTTCATTCCAACATCAAGATAAATATGAAGAACCAGAATCTGTTCAGGAGACAAGTGATTTCTGTGAGAAACATGCAGCTGAGACTTCTGTCTCCATTCAAGGTGCCATTGAACCTGATGATGCAGTAAATCAAATGCAAAGTACTAGTAAAACAGTTACCTCTGAAGGAGATGATACAACTATTGATGAAACTGCAATAAAGGTTAGGCAAAATGAAGATCAGTGCTTTGAAAATGCACAAAATGACTGCAATCTGGCAGCACACATTGAAGAAACAACTACTGAGCCTGTAGAGATTTGTAATGACGCAACTGAGGCAAGAGTTCCATCAAATGAAGAGATAGATGAGCGTCAATGTAACTCCTCGAAGGAGGAAAACTCGTTTGACAATGAACACAACATAGAAGCTTGTCAGATACCTAATACGTCTGAATGGAAATCAAGCCTTTTGAAAGAAGTGGAGGTTAAAATGATTCAGAGCAGTCTAAAGGAGAATCATCAAGCATCCGCAACAATGGAAGAGAAGGAAGCCAATGCTAACTTGCAGAAGCTAGAGCTGGAAAAGGAACACCTCAAGAAAGTTGATGAAGTAAAGGAGAAGGAAAGGGAACGAGAGAGAGAAAGGGAAAAGGAGAAATTAGCTGTAGAAAGAGCAATTCGTGAAGCTCGTGAAAGGGCATTTGCTGATGCCAGAGAAAGGGCGGCTTTGGAGAGAGCTGCTGCTGAAGCACGACAGAAAAACATTGATGGGCGAGAAAGGCTAGGAAAGTCCTCTGGTCAAGCAAACGAGAAGACAGTGGCTGAGAAGGCTGCTATGGAAGCAAAACTTAGAGCTGAGCGTGCTGCTGTGGAGAGAGCAACTGCAGAGGCACGAGCACGCGCCCTGGAAAGGGCACTGTCTGAGAAGGCTGCCTCTGAAGCAAGAAATAAATCTGACAAGTCAGATCAGTGTTTTGGTGCTTCCAGAGATAATGGAATGAAGCAAAACTTCCATTCAAAATCTTTCAGCTATGGTGGTATGTGATGTTAAAATTTTGCTACAGCTGACCTGTCTTTATGTTCATTCTTTATTACAGTGTTTGCTGCTTCAATTTTTATTGATTCTGTACAAAATGCATTTGTTTGAAGAAGTTCGTGATTCTATTGATGTATTTGATGGAGCTAATGGCGATTCTGCTCAGAGATGTAAAGCTAGGTCAGAGAGGCATCAGAGAATAGGGGAGCGTGTGGTATGGTTCCTGGTTTAGCCCAGATTTTCTTTCTTTTGTTTTTGTACAGATTTGTTGATAGGTCAAATTTTTCCTTCACTAATTGGTTTTGGATTTGGCAGGCAAAGGCTCTTGAAGAAAAGAATATGCGCGATCGTCTTGTGCAGAAGGAGCAAGAGGAGAGAAATGTAATTTTCTATCGAATTTTGCATTCCCCATGTTTCACATGTTGTCTTACAAAGTATTATTTGTGCAGAGGATAGCTGAAGCTCTCGATGCTGATGTCAGACGGTGGTCAAGTGGGAAGGCAGGAAACTTGAGGGCATTGCTTTCAACATTACAATATGTATGTGTAAAGATTCTAAATTTTCCTCTTTCTAAAATTTAAGCACAGTGCATATATTTAGATTGTTGTTTCTTGACATGTACTTGCCATGCATCTCATTTTCCCTTCATGAACCTATTCCCTGTAAAATTTGTAAACTAGGAATAAGAAGGGAAGAAATATATCATTTCGAAAGTTTTCTATTATTACATTCTACGTGAATACATTGACAAGCATAAATATTGTGTGTTGGTATTGGAATTTGAAGAAAAGTCACTTTCAGTAAATACTATCAGATGTTGGTATGGCTTTACTCCAAAACATTTATTTTTCTTAGTACTAAGCCTTTTAGTTTTTACCTTCTGGCTTTCTCTAAATATCCATTTTGCTTAGGAAATTTATTTTTTTCCTGCCAAACACTTGTTTTTTGCAGATCCTTGGTCCCGATAGTGGTTGGCAACCAATTCCTTTAACAGAGATAGTAACCACCGCAGCTGTAAAGAAAGCTTATCGCAAAGCTACTCTTTTTGTGCATCCTGACAAGCTGCAGCAGCGGGGAGCAAGCATTCAACAAAAGTACACTTGTGAAAAGGTTTTTGATCTTCTAAAGGTTCGGCCTTCATCCCTCGTCAAACTACTTGAAAATTAGTTCTTGATCTTTATTCTACTCTTTCTTCAAAATTGGAAAATTCGTGTGCTTTTTGTTTTTTAATAATATTATTCTCCATAGCGAATAATACTTCTGATGCAATGGTTTCTAATTCTAGTCCAAGCTACATACATATAATACAGTAATACCCACTAAGAGTGCATTTGGATGTGATTATTTTGGGTGAAAATCACTTTTTAACCAAAAAAGAAAAACACATTTTCATATATTCAATTATTCCTAATGAAAATCAGATTTAAAAAAAAAAGAGTTTTCAGCTTTTTTAGAGGGCTTCTGTTTGGGATTTTTCACTTATTTTTATAATTGGATAATTTTTTTTAAATGGTCATAATCTCAAAAATATTAGTTTTCAGCTTTTTTTATAGAAAAAAAAATCAGTTTTTAATTTTTTTAATTATATATAAAATTTAAGTTTTATAATCACTGTTTCTAAAATTTAAAACAAATGCACCCTTAGTTATATATAAAAATCTAAGTTTTATAATAATTTCTTTTTTTTCCTTTTTCATATCTCAAACATATGTGCTCCCTAAATCTAAGTACTTACACTTAGTCCGTTCAAGTTAAATTGAGTTATTTGCAATTGAGATTGGAAGAGGCCTTTTTTGTATTATATTATACTTCTAGTCAAATCTATGATGCATATTATGTTCAAATACAAAATCTAGTTTGTAACTATGCCTTTAAAACTCATCTTAAAAGGAACGTTATATTAAAATCATTTCGAAATTAAGTACACGGGCTGAAAGAAAGTATACCTTTGATGGATTTCTCATGTTATGAAGTTAGTCTGTATTGTTGCACAAGATAAAAAAAGGGACAGACGGCATATAATATTGGGAAAATAGATAGCGGGTTTTATGAAACCTTTTCTTTCTCACTGTATCATGATTCAAATGCATGAAACTTGTTTGTGGTTCCTGAAGAAATCAACAATCCAATTCCCTTGATTTTTATTGTTTTCCAGGAAGCTTGGAACAGATTCAATATGGAAGAACGGTAAACAGTACTCGGTGTTGGGGCAGTGCCCGTGGTGTGGTGGCAATTCTTTCGAAAGTGTATGTTAAATTAAAAGTAATCTTATTGCAAAATAGGATGGCCCTAAAGTGGTACTTTCATTATATTATTCATCTTGTACCGTCGTCCATTTTCATGTTTTCCTTCTGTTCCAACCCAAAACCTAAAAAAAAAGAAAAGGACCAAAAATAGTATTAGCTGTATATTTCAACCCAGAAGATGGCAAAGTAACTCAATCATTTGAAACCAGTGGTTGAAAATATATCATGTTAAAAGCCTATTTTATCAATATGGGCATGTAAACATTGCTAATAAAACATGCGTTTGTTTGGGTTTTCAGTTCAAATTCACTTTTTTTAAAAGAAAACTTACTTTTTAGATATTTAAATGATTTTCAACTTTTTTTTCGTGTTTGGTTTTATGTTTAGGAGTTGAAATCAATTCTAACCTTCCAAGATTGATATGGATAATTTTGCATCTTGTTTGATTGTAAGTTTCAAAATCAATTCTGGTCTCTAGAGTTGATTATGACAAAAATAAAAAGAAATTTTTATGTTACTAAATTAATTCTAAATTGTCAAAATCTATTCTATTTAGAATTAATTTTATAAATATGAAATTAAATGCACTTTGTATAAGCCAAAAAAAAAAAAAAAGCTTCTAAAATATACAAATTTAATTTTTAATTAAATATAAAACTTAAATTTTATAATTACGTTTTAAAATCTGAATGCACCCAAAATTTACTAGAAAAGTTATAACATTTTCATCAATTCATGATCCATGTTAACAATGTGAATCATTTATAAAGTGCAGTCTTATGTTAAAGGTCAATTCGTTTGAGAGTTCTTTCGTAAAATTATTTAAATGTATAAACCCTCTGATTCCACCAAGTATATTTAAGTGTTAATTTAAGCATTAATTACTTCCTTTTTTCTCAGCTGTTGGACTGCCGCCGAACTTGTCTATCCCAAATATTACCCCTCAAAGGTTAGAAAACCTAAGAAAAAGAAGATAAAGGCCGATATATACATACCTTAACATCAGACCTGACGATTTCAATTTCAAAACCTAGATCCAAATATCTGGTTATTTTTCACCTGGAAGAATTCAAAACGATCAAGAAAAGAACCTACCCGGTTCCTGCTTGAACTAGGTAAAGTCCAATTTTTAAACCTCTGAACGATGAAAAGCCAGAACATGCCTAGCAGTTGATCCGGTAGTTGATAACATGGATAAGACAACCGATTGTCAAAAATGCAAACATACGATTCTATTTTTTTGTAGCAGCTACGATACATACCCAGCTCAAATTGCTAATTTCCCAGATACTCGACCTTGGAAACCAAGAGTAGTATATATTACTATGCAAAGATCCATTATGCTAACCAGTTACTTGCCAAGCACATGGAGCATTATGGCATTCTGTGCATGTAATCGATTCTCAGCTTGTGGAAAGACAATAGAATTTGGAGCTTCAATAACTTCGTCAGTCACCTCCACCCCTCTTTCTGCTGGCAAGCAATGCATGAACAATGCTTTTGGGCCAGCTATATCCATAAGATTTTGGTCCACCTGCAAAATGCAATTGTTATTTCATGGTAAACGCAATAACAAAACAAAACATAGGTAGATAAGGAAAATGAGGGGAAAAAACACTTGATCAGTCCACTGAGCCCAACCCTATTGATAGTGTTGCTAGTATTCAGTGCGAACTTACCTGGAATAAATAAGTGGTTGATCTGTACGTCTCACTATAAGTAAGCAAAATTCGACAGGGCTGGTTCCTAGATACCGAGTTTATTCTAGGTAGGTTTTTGAAATTCTAATTAAATATTTCGATTAAACAATCTAATAGTTGTTCATCACAACTGGCTTCAAATTTTGCTAGCATGTGGATAAAAAAATTGAAACATTCTAACCACAATTTAAACACACCTTATGTAGGAACACATTTTAATTGACCTTTCTACCCACCATTTGAGCAAAACAACACAACCTACAGTTCTATCCAAATGTGTTATGTTTGACTCAACTAAACCAGTAACCTTAAATTTTCTGGCTGAAATATCTTATGTACCTGAAACCCTTTAAACACTTGACGGCGGTATGCAGCCTCTTCCTTTTGGCCCATGCTGGCCCAGACATCTGAATAAACAATGTCAGCTCCTCTGACAGCTTCTTTCGGATCATTAGTTATCTCAATTTTGCTGATTCCAGTCTGCCGTGCCTTCTCAACTGTTTTCTCATCAGGTTCAAAACCCTTTGGACAGGCACAAACAAAGTGAAAAGGAACTACAGCTGCCAACAACAGCCATGAATGGACAACATTATTTCCATCTCCAACATAGACAACCTGTTGTGTATTGTGAATATGTTCAGAAAATTATTCTTTTAAGCAACGCCACCAAGAATTACAAAAAAGTAAAGATAACAGCCGTAGCCTAACCTTGGTGCCTTCCAACCGACCAAGGTGTTCAATTATAGTGAGAGCATCAGCCATTATTTGACAGGGATGGTTGTAGTCTGTCAATCCATTGATGACTGGCACAGTTGCATACTTGGCAAGATCAAGTATGTCCTGCAATTAAACAGGTAAAGTGAGAATACTTTTTTTTTTGGACAAAAAGATCGATCAAATGTCCAAAACAGAAATAAGTTCATCTCACAACAATCGCATAGCAGGCTTCCTTTCATTGTATTCCTTTGCCAGTTAATTCATCTCTATAACCCAAGCCAGTAAAGCCATATAACGAATCAGACATTATACTTAACCAATAGTAGGGGTCACAAATAGTAAAGCCATAGAACCATTCTTCAATGAGAACAATCTAGGTATCATAGTTGCTTGTTCAGTCCTAAGCATAGTGAAGTCTATTGAGCAACTCATTTCTATAAGCAAGGGCAATGCTCTCAGCAGGTATGTGCAACCAAGCTTTTATACATGCTTCTTATGCATGCATAAGAATTCAAAAGGACGATTATAAATAAAAACATCTTAAGACAACCCAATTGCTCTATTCAAAAACTTGGCATAGACAAAAATACAAAACAGTGCATCAAATAAGGCCAAAAAGCCTTGAAATCAGTTGAAACTATACTAACACTTGTATCATTTTAGAGGTAAAATAAAACAGGGACAACCATTCAGTATTTTCAGCCTTCACAATATAAACAGGCAACAACAGAAAATGTCACTTGGCAACATGAATATCGTTGTTGACAGCAAAAAAGATTAAGCTCTGCCACACCCAAAAAAATGTGAAGTTATATCATTTGCTTTATTCATTTTGCCCATACTTTGATTGATGCAGTTTTAGCACATCAGAGAGAGAGAAAGAGAACACTTGAACATGTTCTTCATCCAGATCCAATAAAAGTAACATTAAAAATAGTCCAAACACACAAATCTCAATTGAAAATTTAGTACGTAAATTTAAAAAAAGAAAAAGTGATCCACAAACATTACCCTCCCTTATCAAAAAGCATATGAAATATAAGTAACTCACCAGCATACCTGATGAGCGAAAAGACGAGCCATAATGATGTCATTATAGCGAGACAAAACGCGAGCAACATCACGAGTCTCCTCGCTTGCCCATTTGGATATCATCAGGTCCTAAATATATAGCATGGCCACCTAACAATGAAAATCCAGTCTCAAATGAAACACGCGTTCTCATGGATGGCTTTGCAAAGATCATTGCCATTGTCTTCCCTTTAAATGGTTGAAATGTCCTGTCCCCTGATTTTAATAATGCCTTGACCTCAATGGCTTGATGTAAGATCTTCAAAATAGTGTCCTTATCAAAGTCATTTATGTGAAGAAAATCTTTCAGCTCAGTTTTTGCTGCAGAATCCAGGAAAACATAAGAATTAAAGTGAGAAGGCAAGAATTTGCTGGATTCAAGTAAGAAATGAGCCAATTAGTCTCTGGAAAGGACAAAAATATCATTATGATATTTATGTCATGCATCTAAAGTTTAAATTAGGAATACTCCTATATTAAGAAGTGGTACATTGGCCATGTTACATATCCTATTGGAGCTTAACAGATTGGTGTATGCAATGACAATTTACTTTTAAAAAGGAAAGAAGAAAGGCTCCTCTAGACAACAACATGTACCATCTCAGAGCAAACATAAGAAAAATAGAAACCATTTGAACGAGTAGACAATTTTGTAGCTATACTTGGAACTCCATAGTTAGGAAATACCACAAATTAAGCGGTATATTTACTAGAGCTTGAGATTTTCACAGGCAAAAGTATTATCAAGACATATAACATGAAAGAATGGAGAAAAATGAGGTTAATGGATGAGTAGTTACTAATTAGTTGAAAACTCGAAAAATGTGAAACTCCTCAAAATTTTTGTGGTTAATTGGAAGTTATTTGAATGTGAAACTCCATCAACATGTCTTTATTGTTTAAATAAGACAAAAAAAATATAAAGCAATGGACGGACACCCTTGGTACTTAAAGTGTATTTCCAGACACTAAGTTGGTATCAAACAAAGTTGTGTCATAAAAATTCCAAACATAAGTGATCTGATTAACACAGACCCAGGAGTTAATGTATTGGTACTTAAACCAACCATGTAGTCACCCATGTCTCTCTTAAATTAACAGCATGCAGGTAAACATTGTCAGTACATTTGAATGAATGGATTGGAAAAGAACAGAAACAGAGATAATTACAAACAGTCAATAAAGAAAGGAATGGAGTATAATGGAAAAAGACACCAGTGATCATTCAGTTGTTAACATGGATTACCCTAGGCAAACAAATATAATAGTTTTAGGTATGTTTGGGAACACAGTGAAGTACAGCAGAAAGAAATTAGTGTTCACAATATTTTTGCTATTTTCTTTGTTGTTGTGAATGGAAGATGATAAAATTTCTTTGGAAATTTTTTAATTTCCTTAGCTTTCCACTCACTTTAGAATGGAATGAAAGTTTGAGGAGAAACACATTCAAAAGCACGCTTCATTCCCTTGACTTCCTTTTCATCTGCAAGCAGTTTCCCCAATTACTTTTCATTCAATTCATCCATCCAAACAAGCCTTGAAGAAAACTGAAGTATACTAAACAGATGCTACATAGTTGATTGGCAACCAGGATAGTTATCTCATTCACATTCCTGTTGAAAGATAAACAGCATAGTCCTCATTTTTGTGTGAACAACAAATCGACCTTCATTATTTTAGCAAGTTAATGGTAGCAGCACACAGTAAACCATCATCCTCATCCTTAAAAATTGTAAGAGTCAGTCATAATAGTGTCTGACTATAGGAAATTAGCTTTCAAGTAAATTAGCTTTCAAGTACACATGATAAGGACCAATTAGACTTACCAGAATACAATTTCAGCTACTAATCTAGCTAAGGAGAATATAATAATATTAGAGACTAATTTGACTACAAAATAAAATATCAGGGAACTTAAAATTAAATTTCCTAAACTCAAGAACTATTATGACCTGTGTTTTCCATTTCATTTCAGGATTAAAATGAACATTTCCTCGGTAACACATTCAGATTCATTTCAATTACATTAGGCACAATAATTACATTTTTCGCACATACACTTCCTCAGCAATATTTTCATTGTAAGATATTTTTAAATTAGAACACAAAATAAGATAATCCAGACACACACACAAATCAGATAAACATTCATCCGCAAAAAAAAAAAAAAAAGAATACTCAAAACGGAACAAGAGCACTTCCGAAACCATAACTTCGATACATCTGAAAATCGTAAAATCAGGTGAAATCGAAACGCTGTGAGTAACTTCAGTTTCAGAGCGAGTGAAATCGACAGATTCTTTAACTGATTTAAGATGCGATCATGGAGAAGCTAAGACGATCAGGCGATCACTTCTTCTTTTTTTGTTCCTACAAAATCTTTCTCAGCAAGATTTTGATTAAAATCTAATAAGCTACTTCGAAGTTGAACAAGAAAACAAGCTAATCCATACGCATACACACATTACATAAACATTCATTCTCAAAAAAGGAACAAGAGCATCTCCGAAACCCTAGCTCGACGCAGCTACTGAAATCGTAAACTCAAGGCGAGAAATCGAACTCCGCAACTGAACTTCCAGTTTCAGAGCGAGTGAGATCAAAACAGATTAACTTGAAACTGATTTAAGATGCGATCATGAAGAATCCGAAGAACGAAGAGCGAAGAAAATTGCTTTTTACCAGTGAGAGAAGAAGATTCGGTGGAAACGGCGGAAGAAGCATTGCAAGAGATTTTGATCGGAGACGGCGGCGGAGAGAGGAGACATTGACGGCGGAGGAAGGGAGCGGAGGAATAGGAGGAGGAAGAGGAAGAGGAGAACGCGGCGGAGAGAGAGGCTCTGTCCGATCGAACGGAGAAGAAGAAGTTGCAAGAAACCGACGCCATTTTTTGTTTTTGGGCTGTGGAGAGAAGCTGAGCTAGTAACACTTCGCAGTTCATATATATATATATATATATATATATATATATAGTGCTATTAAAGAAGGTCAAAAAGTCTGTCAAATTGCAAATAGCCCCTTTTGAGTTTTCACTTTTAGGATATATTTGGTTAGGAGGTAAATTTTAATAGGTGAGTCATATATGTAAAATTATACGTATCTTATTTATAAAAAATTTATCTATATTTTTACTGTCCAACTAAAGATTCTCTAAGGGTAATGTTTATCAATTTGGATTTGGGAGAGAAGGGAATAAGAGAGAACTTACCTTTTCTTCAAAATTAAACTCACAAATATACTTAGAGTTTATTGCCTAAGCAGTACTATATTTGTGGGAGAAAGTCATGACTATTCTTGTATCAGTGTCGACTCAATTGCTTGTAATATGGAGGTAATATGCAAGTCTTTTTGTATATGGACCATATTCAGTTACTTAGCAAAACCTAAAATGTTTGGTATGAAGTTTGATGCATAAGATTGAGTCGAACATTAACGTTTATCAGCTTATTTGCATGTGAAGTGTAATATGTTGCTATTTATTGCATTGGATCCATCAAAATTTGTAGGAACATTGTCTCACATAAGTCACATTTAGGAGAACCAAATATGAGAAATTGTTTTGCATGGTTTGTCTAAGCTATAATAATATAAACTGCTCAAAGTATCTACTTTTTGGAACTTTGTTAGGGAGCAGCTCAAAGGTGGGAGCGATGTAGCTTACAGCACTAAAAACCGTCAATAAATTGAACTGATAATAGAGGCAGTAATAGTAATAAGTAATATATCAATGAAGAACACTGCACAAATAAAGATAATTAAAAATCTATATTTAATAAAATGAAAATTCAAAGTAAAATATATTAATATAATATTAATCATTTATTCAAATCAAGAGGTGACATGTGTAAAATATAATAACATTTAAGAGAGTATAATTTTTGAAGAAAAATTTAGTGCTAAATGAATGACACATTGTATGATCTAATAGTGAAACTATTCAACTTTTATATATTTATAGAATAGATTAACAAATTTGTAAAAATTTACCAACAAAAAAAAGAAGAAAACCATCACCTGTTCTTCTTTCTTCCCTGTCCATTTTCCTTATTTGGTAAAAAATAATAAAAAATTTAAATTAAATAAAATGAAAATTTTGAAGTAAAATATATTAATATAATATTAATCATTTTTTTGTATCAAAAGGTGACATGTGTCAAACATAATAGTGTCTAATAAAGTACAATTTTTAGAGAAAATTTAGTGTTAAATAAGTGACATACAACATGATACAAGAGTAAAACTATCCAACTTTTATATATTAATAGATAGATTATAAAACTTAAATTTTATGTATAATAATAAAAATTGAAAATTGTCGTTTTTTCCCTTCGCAGGTACTATTTTTAGTCATGTGATTTAGGATCAAAATCGATAATTATTATTTTTCACTCTCAATGTATTTTTTGTGAAATTAGTGAGATGTGAAATAGTGAATAGTTATAAAGCAAGAAAATAAAATACAATACTATATAATTAAACACTCATATGAGAATAAGGTGAAATTTTGAAAATTAAGATGCGGTGATAGGTGAATATGTGTGTGTGCATATATATATTAATTATATATTTAATATGATATTATCTATATATTATTAAATTTAATTGACTTTTATCATAATCATCTTTGAAAAAATAAAAAATATATATCAATAATATTTTATTAACAAACCAATTTGTAAAACTATCTTAAAAAAATTAATTTTAATATATATTAAAGTTTTAAAACATTGATGACATGACGAAGCGTGAGTGCTACAACGTGAGCAGCAAATAACTTAACATGACTTTTCACTTACTTTATAAGACGGATAAAAAATTTCCCCCCTAAAGAAATGGCAATGTCTGTGTACTGTACCTTTTGTGCTGTCAGGCAAAGGTTGGAGCAATGTGGACCTAAGCACGCCAAGCTACTCTGGTGTTACTGTTACATTTTTTTATATATTTTTTCATCTGTCTTTCGGTGAGGTGAGAAGTGTTGCCGTTACTGTTAGCTTTTTTTTTGTTTGATTAATTTCGATTCTTTAATTGGAAATTAATCATTTTAAATTGAGTAATTACCTAAATTCTCTTTATGAGGTGCTCGCATAATTTTTGGCAGTAAATAATAATTAGATTTTCCTTAAGTTTATGTTATGATTCATGCTCTTCCTTGTTTGATAGGGTTGTTAGCCTTCACTTTTGTTTGTGTTTTGGGCCGTTATGCCCCCTTACTTATCAAAAAGAAAAAAAATAATCTTCTGCAAAATATTGATTATATAATTCGAACTGTTCACATTATAAACAAAGTTAAAATTAAGATAATGGAAACTCCAGATTATTTATGGCTGTGTAGTTCTATATGGATTTCTCAAGTGATATGTCTATTCCATTTTAAATAGGACTTTGGCCCATTTAAACACGTGAAACCAAATTAAGCCCACATGAAACCATCTAAACAAGAACAACAAATATGGTAAAAGATTGCAGGCCAAAAATATGATGCATAAGTAACTCTGACCAAAAAAAAATGATGCATAAGTGTAGGAGACTATTAATCCCATCTAATTAGAACAAAGCACTCAAGACCGAAAAAAGAAGAAGAAGAAGAAGAAAGCACTTAGCATTTGAAAATACATGGCCTGGCAAAACACAGACATTGTAATTACCACTTCACAAATTCAAAAACCTTATTAATCTGGAGCAGAAAAGAAATGCTAAGATCCAAATCCATCACGTGCACAAAGATATATTTAAGCACATTTATTTCTGCAGGGTGCCAGTAACTTGAGTTTCTGCAGGTTTAGGAAGAAGCCCTTTTTTCCTGCATGTTTCAACAGCCCCCGTGAACATGTCCTCCAAGCTGTGCTTAAATTGGAACCCCAGGTCTGTGATCTTCTTGGAGCAAAATCTAACAATTTCCAATTGATCTGGAATATTCTTGAACCTAAAAACCCCACATGTACAATTAGCAACATATAGAGTTTTATGACTTTATTTAGGGGTATACATGTGATTGGTTGGACCAAATTGGACGATCAAACTCAAACTGTCCATTTTTAGAATTAGTCAATTTTTAAATTTCAATCCAATTAACTATTGACCAGGTAAAAATTAACAAATATTCAAATAACATATAAGAATTTGAACATTATATATATTAAAGTGATAGAAATTTTATAAATAAAAAATAAAATTTAAGAGATGTTTTGTCATATATATTTCAAAACTGACTATATCAATATAAAAATAATATCAATTTATATAAAATATATTAATTGAACTATAAAATCTTATAATTTATTACTAATTATTATAAAAAAATATATATCTTCATAAGGTTTATTTGACTTTAGGTTAATGAAAAAATTGGAAGTATTACTTAAATCTAAGCTTTAAAAGTGCAGGATCAAATATTAAGATTTAGCCGTCCTAATAGCTTCGGGTTTGTTAGCAAGCTGACAGGATTATGACAACCCTAACTTTATTTATTATCTAGACATTATTATAATTGGTGTAAGCTACTTACTTTGTAGGGACATTGAATTCTGGGTATTTTCCGTTAAGCAATTTTGCTATGTCATGAATGGTAGCATCGTATGCAGAGCACATGAACCTCCCTTCGGCTTTTGGATGCTCGAACAGGAATATATGAGCAAGACAAAGGTCTTCTAAGTGGACGAATTGGCCTTGCTTTATGATCGAATAATGGGCCTCATTTCCTGCCAATTCATGAGTGCCACTTCAACAGTCAATTTTCCACTAAATAATCTTTTTGGTCATGACATTGTTAATAATTGACATAAATTTTAACATCAATTTAATTATTTTATTAAATGTTTATTTTAATAAAATGATTACATTGATGCCAAGATATAAAATATTATAATTGAATTCATGTCACAGCTAAACTTGTTAGGACTAAATTAATATATAAATTTTTTATTAAAATTAAATTGATGTCAAATTAAAAATATTGGGTAAAAATATTGTTTACTCAAATTTTTTCAATTAGTTGTTGCTGCTGACCAAAATAAAAATTTGGCTGTTGCCTTGTTGCAAAAATAATTGTATGTGCATGATGGTATGTTTTATAAATCTTTTGAAGTAACAAGAAAAATTGTCAAAGAGAAAAAAAATACTAAAATCTTTCAAATTCTAAGACTAAGTACTAGATAAGAAATAGCAGAAAACATATTAATATTTGCCTTAGATTCTATGACAATATTAACTTATTATAATCTTTACTATGTCACGTTATCCCAATTTGAGAATGGATCCTCACATGTTATTTTTTTACTTGACTTGGTCATATGTGATTCCTTATTATTAATTCTTTTATGTCATATGTTATGTTTATACCTCATTCTTAAAGTTAATGGTGGGAGATCATACATGCATAGTAAGATTACGTGGAAAACCAACATGAAAGGATCATCACTATTCCGATTCTGAGTTTTTATAATATTTTCTAAGTTGTTTATAACAATTAATGCACCTGTGATGAGTGAAAGAGCGGTGATTAGGCTAGGTGGGATTGTTGGCATGAGAAAGGGACCAACTACAACAGGTGGAATGATTGAGATGAAGTCCATGTTGTGCTGCTTGGCAAATTTCCACGCTTCTTGCTCCGCCAGCGTCTTAGAAACAAAATACATCTACACAAACAAATGGAACCAAAACAGAATCATATCAAGTATTAATTGTAACGATAATATTTGCCCTTTAAGTATTAGTTGTGTAAAATTTTTCTGATTTTATCAAATACATATGATTGGGAAGTGAGAGTCAATAATGGTCCATAAAACTAATGTATCAATTAATAAAAGAAATAAAATAAATATTTTCTCTTATTCTTAGAGCATCTAAGTATTTCTCACTTATTTTTATCTCAATCAAACATGTACAAAAAAGAGTCAAGTAAAATTTCATTAAATTTTAAAGAGGTGAGTGTAACTTAACATTTAGCACACTTAGATCTAAAAAAATCATAAAAGACACCAATTAAAAATGCAATTTGCCCAAGAAAAATGCTTTATAGCCAATTTTTTTTCCAGGTTCTTATTAACCGATTTACATTACAAATTATTATTGGAAAACTTTAAATTTTTCAATCATATATCTGTGATTTTCATTCACCCACTAAAGATTTGTTATGGCATTACCCATTGTATTTGACATATTATCTCGCATAATTTTTTCTGATTGTTTAGCACTACTCTTGGTAGACACTGGACAATTGCAGTATCTCAGATTCTCAGAGAAGCAAACCAATGCGCAGATTTCCTAGCTAAACACGGTGCTAATCAAAGGGAGCAGCTTCGTAATTGGCACACCCCTCCTGTGGAGATGTCAAGGCTGTTAATTGCGGATGCTTTAGGGGTGGTCTACACTGTATAGGTATGGATACGGTACCAATACGTGTACAGGGTATAAAATTTTTTAAAAACATGGGCACAAGTACGGGAATGTATATTATATAAAAATATAAAATTATAACCAATAAACTAATTATATCATAAATATATAATTTTTTATAACATTCAAATAAAAATATCTAAAGAAACATAAAATTTAAAAGAATAAATAATATTTTAATTCATTTAATTATCTAATTTGTATTTAAATAATATTTACTTATTATAATTATTGATTAATAAGTACTCAAAATATCTAACAAGTATGGACACCAAATGAATACAGGGTATGGGTAAAACAACCATTTTAGAGTGCCTATGTTTCGGGTGGTTTATCCCCGTTTTATTTGCTTTGGTCTGTTGTTGTTTTTATTTCACTGTACACCCAAAAAAAGGAATTGGAATATAGCAATAGAAACTAACCCAGCCTGTCATTTGCACTCTTCGGCAGAAATCAACATCACTCCAGCATGTCTCATCGATCACTGGCTTTGGGTGCTCCGAGACGTCCACAGTTCCTGCTGAGGATGTGAATATCAGCCTTCGGACAGTTTTGGCCTTCAGGCATGCTCTCATGATGTCTAGTAATCCGTTTATTGTTGGCTTGATCACTTCATTCTAAACTTCCAAACAAATTTGTAACCATAATACAAAAGTTCATAACCATAATACAAGAGTTCATCAATATGGGAAACTTCAAGATTTTCACAGCTAATTTTCTGTAGTTTTTTTTATTAATCTTGGATGAAATTTATGGGTACAATAAGCAATCGATTTTTTTATTTTACTTTTGAAATTATATTAGTTGCAATAAATTTTAAACATATGATCTCTTGTATACTATTAATTTCCTACCATTAGACCAATCACAGTGAATTTCATAAATCAAATTTAAAAAAAAATAAAGATATGAGATAAATCAGTATCGCTCTTAACAGTTTCATATTGTTGTGGATAAGATATACAACTCTCTGTTTGCAAGACTAAGAAGAGCAATAATACACACAAAATAAATCAGAAAGAACAGATCAAGATATCAAGGGTGCATTTGATTTCAAAGAACAATTTTCAATTTTTATTTTAAATTTTTATGCTTTTTAAGATTTTATGAAATAAATATTAAAAACTGAAAATAAAATTTAAAAATTGAATTTTATAGTTTTTACAAGTTTTAATATTTTCTTTATAAAATTCAAGAAAGGAAAAAACAAATAATAAAATTTAAACACTATTTTTTAAAACCAAATGCACTCAAGAATTTCAAAGTAGAAAACCTCCTAAATGTAAGAGAGTAAAATATAGCAGAAAATGACATAAAAAAGCGCACCTCCTCTCATTTAAAACTTTCAGACTCTCTTAACAGATGAAAATGACATTCAATCTAGCTCTTAGTATGCATCATAGTAAAGCGAAAATAACCCATGCATGAAATTACAAAATTTTGACATTTTCTACACATAGAAAACGAGTCCAACCCAACATATATATATATAGTACCATGATGGAAGTAAACATTTTAGAATTTTAATTAATTGCTACTTAAATGTTGTAGTATATTAAGAAATAAAAAAAAATCAATTATGAATTTGATAGAAGGCAATAAAAATAAAAGTTTGGATTGATCATCAGAATGTACCTCAGGATCTTTGGACTCAAAATCCATGGGGGTGGCCAGATGGAAAACTCCGCTGCACCCTTTGATGGCTTCATCAAAGCTTCCCTCTTCAGCTAGGTCAGCCTTCCATAGAGTTAGCTTGGTCTTTGCACCTGGCAGTTCCAGCAAATGCTTCACCTTCTTCATGTTAGCTGCATGTAATAGCACTTAGCCACTTGCAGTGTTAATAATACTCTTTTGTTATTAAAATTTGTTCCGGTAGAGTACAAATATAAAATTTAGATTGAGAGGAATGTTAGGGGATGTTTGGATGAGATTTTAGGGTTTTAAAATCACATCTTTTTTAGAAAAAAATTACTTTTTATAGGTTTTTGTGTCAATACATATAAGGTATCAGGACCCGTTGTGTTATCAATGGTTGTGATTTGTTAGATTTCGAAAATTTATATTAGTATAACACGTGACTCATTCTTAACCACAAATAACTAAGATACTAGTCTCCTTGAATTTTATAGGGATATCAAAGAAACTCCTCTTTTATATATTTGAATGATTTTTCAAAAATAATCAGAATCTTAAAATATCAATTTTCAATTTTTTTGTAAAAATTAAAAAGAGTAGTTTATAAAAAAAATTAATTTTTTAATTATATATAACATTTAAGTTTTATAATAAATTTTTTTAATATGACACTTACGTACTCTTAATCTCAATCTACAGTAAGCATGTTTTTGGAATCATCGCATTAATTACACATAACTAGTGAAGAAGAAAATTTAGAGATTAAATTTAATTTATAACAATGCGAAAATTTATGAGTAAACCAAAATTTATGTCCCCTTTCTTGTCCTCCTGTATGTCCCCTTAATAAAATTTTGGCATATGTATAATGATGACATCATCTATAATTGTGTATTTAATCAATTTTTTTTAACTACCTATGATTTAAATACGTGACAAAATTTGATTGGAATAACATGGAATGGGAGGAGAGAGACAAGGGATTTGAATCCCAACCTCTTTAGTCTTTTGTTATTAAATTAAATTAAATTAAATTAAACAAGTGAATTTGGGCATGTATGTTTAAACATTCATTTGCAATACCAGAATTATAGCTTGAACAACAGTTAATAATGGAGTTTTTGCTCTAAGTCTCTAACCATAGCTTAAATTTTTTTTCAAATGATGAGAAAAGAACATGATAATAAGAATCGAACCTGGATCCCGTATGGTTGCTCGAACAGTGTAGCCATGTTCCATTAGTCTCATGACAAGCCATGACCCAATGAAACCCGCAGCCCCTGTTACACAAACTGTTTCTGAAGATGAACCCATGCTGCTAGCTCTCTATTTTCTTTTTTTTTTCTTTTATCTATTTAATTTGTTTGGGTTTCAAAATGAACAAGTACTTGAAGAAGGAATGGAAAGCAATGTACTTATTGATTGCTTTGAAGAAGTTGTTGTGCATATATATATATAAGTGAGTGAAGACCAGAAAACGAATTCTCCATTCAATTCCGTCTTACTTTTTAGTATAATGTGATACCAAAAACTTAATGAGACATGTGGCTAATTCCAAACCTAATTCTTAGCCACAAATTAAGTAACTCAAGGGTATCGATAGTACTCTTAAATTTTATAAGAGTAACAGAGCCTATTTTTTAATATTTGAAACTAGTGTTAACTTTTATTATTGTATTTTAGGTTTCACTGATGGGTGCCCTAAGCAATAAAAACTAAAAAAATTTAGAAGTTTTTAATACATTCAATATATTAAAAACTTAAAAATTTTACTTTTCTATTAAAAAAATCTTTTACTTTAAGATCCTTAAATAGTATCTTTAGGATGCTCATTAGCAAAGTCCATATATTTTAAATTAATTCCCCGTCCCTTGCATCATTTAAAGTTTCCATTCCAAAGACGTCCTTATGTTTGGCCATATATATCTAGTTAACGCCTTATCTCATCACTTGAGCTTTGGTATCTGTTATTACATTTGCACGATGCATCTTCACCTCACTCAACACGTGCTCACTTGCCGTTTTGGAATTTGAAAGGAGGAGTAAGCCAAAGAGCTGGTGAGTAATGGCTGACTTGCCGCTCCCTCATTTTCTCATACATAACTGTTTGTTCCTAACTTCCTATCTTTCGTTAATTGCTCTCTTTCACAATAATTATAAAAAAATCAAACAATATACGTATTAAAAAAAATAAAAAAATATCTTAATAAATATAAAAAATTATATAAGTTGATAAAGTTATCCTTTTATAATCACTATTATTCATTTTGGTAAATGTATTGATTACTTAGTTAACACATTTTTATTATGGATATAGATGAAAGAAAAAAAAATTAATGTTATCTAGATATTGTAAATGGATAGATATTCTGAAACATGAAAAAGTAAAAAATTGACACTTATTATAAAATAGATAGAGTAATTAATATTGAGTTAAATTTTGAGTCATTGACTATGTCAAATACTTTTATATTGTCATTAATCAAAATATTTTATTTGCGTGACTTTTTAAATATTTAATTAAAAAGTCAACTATCAAAACTGGTACAGGAATATATTATTGAATAACTGTGTAAAAAAAAAATTATACTATCTATGCATTAAAAAATTCAATCTAGTTCTTTTTAAAGCAATGACTTGAGTTATTATAATAAGTAAAAAAAAAAAAAGCTAAAAGAGCTCAACACCTCATAGTAAATCAACTTGGCTTGAATTAGATTAGTTGATGTCTATTAGAGACTCCTGGTACTAATTTACACTAAAAGAATAATAGGTTATTAACTCGGGAGGAACTAGAATTCTAATTATTCTTCGGTCATCCTGAACTGTACTGAAGTTGACATGAAGACGGGTGGATGAGCTAGTTGGAGCAGTGGGCATTTATGAGAGTATGTACTCCCCTTTTCTTCTATGAATGGATAATTAAATCTTGTTGATTATCTTTATTTAATTTTTTTCATATGGGATGACAATGGTATTAATTGGATTGGATTATACAAGCCCATCATCAATTGTGGCCAAACCATGTCGGTGCATGCCAAGTACTGTGCTGCAAATTGCGTTACGTTGCATGTATGTTTAAGGGGTTATCGCAATTTACTCGTCTATTGCATGTGATGCAAACTATATATTACTATTTAGAATAAATATGTACATTAAGAAGGATAATAAATGATATTGATAATTGAGAAAAATATAGTGAATGAACTAATATATTTCTATATATTAATTAATATAACATAATATTTAAGACTAATATTAAATGAAATATTTTAAAAATAAAATTAATTAGGAGTTGTATTGAAAGAAAAAATTAATATTTTATTAAAATATAAAATTAATAAATATTTTAAAATATAAAATTATCTGAAAGAAAACTGGTATTATAAAAAGGAGAATGACTAGTTTTAGTTCATTTTCATTCTATTTTTAAATAAGTTTTAAAACTTAAATTGCCCACAAAAACCGTTTGAAGGGACCACGACACAAAAGAAAACAAAAATCATGGTTCAATCATTTTTTTGTCAGTCAACTGAACTCGGGTGACTTTGACTCGAATAGCATCCCTCGAAGCTATTATTATTATTATTATTATTTTGGTATATTAAGGATAATTCTTTTAAGACTCTAATATCCATGTCTATATTGAAAAAAAAGATAAAAAAAGGAGTAGAAAACAAATGTATCTCAAGACAATTTTACTATACATAATATGACGTCATATAATATTATATAAATAGAATATGAAATATGTTGTCGATTGTGTACCAACATTTTATCTTAGCAAGGTTTTAATATAATTACATAAGATCGAAATCATATATATCCGTGACGTTTAATGATAGGCTTACATAAATAGAGTTATGCCTTGACAAATAGCTATAATTTTTGGTTTAATAATAAACATTCAATTAATATAAAAAAAAATCGATTGAGCTTAAACATACAGAAAATAAGTGACACAAAAATACTCAAGCCACAATAGAAATTTATGCATTTATATTTATGAATGATACACGTAAACATGTATAAGTAACCGAGAGCATAAATCTCCTCCACAACACAACTAAAGGAAAGCATTTAACTTAATTATTGTAAGACAACCTGGCTTCTTAAACGACAGTGGGTATTTTCTGATTCCCAATTCATAATGCCGAAGCTTCAATCAAGAGCACAAAAAGAAACAAGATCCAAAGCCATTACCACGGCTACAAGTTAAGGACATGAAAATATGATATTTATTCAGGGTAGTATTGCTTCTGGAGCAGGTTTAGCAAGGGGTCCTTTTTCTGTGCTTGTTTTGGCAGGTGCATCTGGAACTGCAGGCTTAGGAAGGAGCCCTTTCTCTCTGCATGTGTCAACTGCTCCTGTATACATATCCTCTAAGGTGTATTTGAATTGGAAACCCAAATCTTTGAGCTTCTTGGAAGAAAATCTAACAAGCTCCAATTCATCTGGAATGTTCTTGAACCTATGTATGATTACATCATTATGTTCAATTAGTCAAACATTAATCATTTTTATCCTATTATTTCATAGATGTTGTGTTTGAAAATCTTGTGCGAAACTCCTAACTAGCTACCTTAATTTTATGCAAATTATCTTCGATATATCCTAAATTAATGCGGTCGTTTAATTAGGAATATATTTATCATTATTACTACAAGCTTATTTGTACATGTTTACAATATACATGTTCAAAAATAATTTAAAAGATTAAATATAGAAAATTCTCACTAAAAAATATGATGTTTTGTTGAGAAAAATACTCATCACCAACTAGGAAAAAAGTTTTCAGAAATTTATTTGACCGACTGATCTAACATATATCTATTTGATTGATGATTAGAATAACACAATCTTATGAACACATGCCTTTGTTCATTTGACTCTATGACATATCATTTTAGATACAAAATTCAGACAAAATCTTTTATCACCTGACATTTTCATTTTTTGAAGTGCCTAACATTACCGTTTTATTGTTAATTTAATTCATTTTTTTTCTAACAAGTTTTCCACACAATTTAACTGTGAAATTAAACGTACACCTTAAATTAATCACGAAGTTAGAATTAGCTTATTGGTTAAACATCATTTGATTAGTAGTAGTATGATACTGCAAATGCAATTAATCAACAAAGCACGGTGTTTGATTTTAAGTGAGCTCCGGAATGCTTACTTTGTGGGCACTTTGTACTCTGGATATTTTTCGTTAATCAATTTTGCAATCTGATGAATGGTGGCATCGCATGCAGAGCAAATGTACCTCCCATCAACTTTTGGCTGCTCGAACAGAAATATGTGAGCACGACATAGATCATCTAAGTGGACAAATTGACCTTGCTTTATGATCGAATAATGGGCCTCATTTCCTGTCAATTAATAATTAGTACGATTCAAATTAAATCATATATATCAAAATATATATATTTGTTCATACAAGAATAATAATATCCATATGATCATGTTCTCATGTATAGGTAATTTGTAATGTACCGGTGATGGGTGAAAGAGCAGTGAGTAGGCTAGGTGGCATTGTTGGCATAATGAAGGAGCCAACTACAAGAGGTGGAATGATTGTGATGAAGTCCATGTTGTGCTCTTTGGCAAATTTCCATGCTTCTTGCTCTGCCAGTGTCTTGGAAACGAAATACATCTAAAAAAATGGAACCAAGACATATATAACCAATATCAATTGTAAAGAGATTATTTATTCTCCACGTTAATCGCCATTTTCCTTTCCTCAGAGGATATGTAGTAACGACTAATGAGTAATGACTCAAATAATATAGAGACTTTTTTCCCCCTTTGAACTGCAAATGATACATAGACTTGTATAATAGGGGAATCCATCATTTGAGGTTTGACGATTGACGTGATCGGGTACAAACGTATAGAGTTTTATCATTGATCGCAAAAGTGGACCTTATCCTAGATTTCACGAGAACAGCCAAATAATAAAAATCTATGCATAGTCATGTCAAAATTTTAAAGGAGATGATTTGTTGTCCATATAAAGTGCATTTAAATTAAGCAATTAGGATTGGTTTAATAGTAAGGAATTTTGAATAATATATATGAGATTTTATATTCAAACCTCATTGTGATCAAATTGTAATTTTAGAATTACCAAAACAAAGTGCATTTAAATTCTGACATGCACAAATTATCAATATTGCGTGATCAAGTCGTACCTAGTAGAAAGGTGAAAAAATAAACCAACCTAATCAATAGTAAAGATGTGTACATTAATAGGTCATGTGCACATTTACAATTGCACATGATATATAAAAGTTCACTCGAATTCAAATACCTGTATGTAATTAATGTTCTAGGATAAATTCAACCTCTCAAATGAATATGGTAACCAATAATGCTATTTGACATTTAAGTGTGAATGTCTCATTTGGACACCCATCTTATTATTATGAAGATGATTTCACTCATCTATTTTATCCAATAATAATAGAGTATGTATCTAATAAGGCATTATCCTTGAATGCACCAAAAACATATTACTATTGATATGGCAAATATAGAAGAGTTATGTCATTTGTATTTATTATGCATTGAATATCGTATTAACTCATATTTCATCTATCATTAGATGCAATGTGAATTTCATTTAAGGAAGGTTTATACCCTATCTAATGACATGTGAGATTTGAGCCGATATAGTGTCTTCTGAATCATAAATACAAAGAATATTTTTCAATGGGAAGAGAAGAAAAGAGAGGACATGCAATGTAAGCCATATATACACACTAACCCAGCCAGTCATCTTTACTCTCCGGCAGAACTCAACATCAGTCCAACAAGTCTCGTCGAACAATATCCTTTGGTCCTCCGAAACATTCACCGTTCCCGCTGAGGAAGTGAATATTAGCCTTCGCACAGTTTTGGCCTTCAGGCATGCTTTCATGATGTCTAGTAATCCCTTTATTGTTGGCTTGATCACTTCATTCTGTGGTTTAACCAAATTTCTAACCATATCATATTCATGCCACATCAGCATTAATTGCATACACATTTCACCATTTTCAGTTCTAATTTTCATCAATTATGTTTATTTATTTATTAGTTACATTATTTGAACATATATTGGATTTTTATAATCAACGTCATTAAGTCACTGGTTAAAGAATAAAAAATATTAATATTATTTATATTTATAACTTGTGAGATAATATTAATATACTTCCATATATCATTAGATAATATATGAATCTAAATTAAACAGGGTCCATGCTTTATCCAATATAAATAAGAGTTTTTTTTTTTAAATTGCAAGTGAATGCCCATTGTGATTTGTGTATCCACAATTAATTACCACTTCCCAAAGAAAAACAGAATGTCATATAATACTAATTATATAAATGTTGCCAAACATGATCAAAAGTTGTAGTCAAAGCCCACCTAAAAAAAGCGTGGCTTTTGCTAGTTATACCACACTTTTTAAACGTGATCCAAAAGCGTGGTCGTAGGCCATATTTCTTGTAGTGTGCTTATATAGGGTTCTTTTATTTCAGATTTTGAAAAAAATGATTACAAATACTAAATTTTATATATAATTGAAAAAAATAAAAATTAATTTTTTCAAAAGCTATTAATTTTAGCTTCTACAAAAAAGTTAAAAACTGATTCTTTTGAAATTTTAATTATTTTCTAAAAATTATCCAAATATATGAAAAGTAATTTTTTTTAACCAAAAAATAATCATTTACCAAAATAATCACAAACAAATGCAGCTTAGGTGGGTTAGTTAAATGTATGCCATAAATTAATTTAGAACTAACCAGCAAAAAATATTGGTGTATGTTTGGGACTAAACATATATAATTAAATTCAGCGCCCCTTTAACAAATGCGGAAACATGACAAATTAAATTCATAATATTCATTTATTAATTTAACAACCATGCGCATTAATTCATTATTATATATAATAAATAAATATACTAAAAATGCTTAGTCATTTTTTTCTCAAAAAAAACGTGATAGTTAATTATTTCATCACGTGCAGGTTGTCATTAGTCTTTGAAACTTCGGTGGCATATTTAGAAATCAAAATTCACTTTGATATATGGCCTTAAAAAAAAAAAAAACTATGTGTGATCCAATGATTAGAATGTACCTCAGGGTCCTTGGACTCAAAATCCATGGGGGTGGCCACATGGAATACTCCTGTGCACCCTTTAATGGCTTCATCAAAGCTTCCCTCTTCAGCAAGGTCAGCCTTCCACAGACTCAGCTTGGTATTTGCACCTGGCAGGTCCAGCAAATGCTTCACCTTCTTCATGTTAGCTGCATTATAATATCAATTATAGTGTTAGCATATTACTCTTCCATTGGTAAATTAAACATGTAATTTTAGTGATGTGCTTGTATTTCTTTCTGTAAATTCAGGTCACGGTGGTGGTTAGATATTGCCCGTTCTAAAAATGCTGATTCCAATGCTCAAATGTTTGATACTGCAGGTAAAGTTTATATGGAAGGAATGCTATTTGGTCCGAGAACCGAATGCACGAAACAATGCAAAAAACTTTACAAATTCACTTAGCGAAAATGACAAATGGAAGAAATAGAAATCACATGAGAGATAAAATACATTGTTCGTAATTAGAGTATGAGAATCTCTTCTTAATGAATATTCTCTGCAACTAACTCTATATATTTTCATTAGAAATTTTAAAATCACATAACCTGGACAAAAACTATGAGAGATAAATGGTTTGAGTCGTCTAAAGTGAGAAATTGATAGAGTAAGAAAGTAGGGGTTAAATCATTTAGCAAGGGATTCACACACAATGAACATAATTTTCTCACTTTAAAATAGTCAAATACCAAAAGGAGGATGATCTTGTCCAAATTAACAAACCATAATGTAAACACTTACAAGTGGAGAATCAAATATGCATATATGCTTGTATGACATGAAACATACGATATGTAAAAATTGGATTGTACCTGGGTCGCGTACGGTGGCTCGAACGGTGTAGCCTTGCTCGATGAGTCTCATGATAAGCCATGAGCCAATGAAACCAGCGGCACCTGTAACACAAACGGTTTCGGACACTGAACCCATGTATGCTCTCTCTTGATCTCTTTCTATTTCCTTTCTTTTTCTTGTCTTTGGTTTCACCTTATTAGGCTTGAAAATGGAATGGCAAAAAAATTATGTTGATGGGATGCCTTTATAGACACAGATTCGTGCTGAAAGAGGAGTGAGGAGATGCATAACTAATGGAGTGAGCTTTACCTACCTATCCAATCTAGTCTAGAAGTATTTTTTCGTGAAGAAGATTTTTTTTTCTTTCCTTGTGTTTATTTGGGAATTCATGCTTCTAGAAGAATGTTGTTCTTGGATAATAAGACTAGGTTCGGTAATGTTCATTAGAGGTGGTCTTACTTTTGAAAAACATAAATCAATTTTTTATTTGTTTGATAAACTAGAAAATTGGATGCTTTTGTTCCCGACTCTTGAGAGTAAGAGTATGCTTGGTTTTAGTTTTAGGATTTTGTTCATAAAACCTAAAAATTGAAGATAAAAATTAAACTTGAAACCAAACCTTAATACTTTTGAAAATATCTCATATGATACTTTTTAGAGTTGATTTTTCCTCTTTGAATTTCAAAATACTAGTATGGTCTTATTTTGTTTAATGACAATAAATGTATAAATTATCCTTTTTAATATCTATATCTATTATAGTTATTTTGGATTTTTGGAGCAACTTTATAATACATTTAAAAAATATTACTATTGTAACTTTTACTTATTGAGAGTAACTTCTATAATATTGAGAGTGTTTTTTAAGAGTCTAAAGGACTCAACAACTTAAAAAAAGTTAAAACAATGCCAAACCAAGTCTAATTGTTGTATGACTATCAAGAAATTGTTATTATGTGATTAGAAAGGAATAGAAAGTTATGATTTTACATTAGTATCTTAATTATAATGTTAAAATATATAAATATGGTAAGAAATAATAACTCACATATAGTTACTATTACTGAGATTGAAAGACACATAATAACAATTATTTATTGGTTTGCAAGTACTCAAAGATTTTTCGAAAAATAACCAAAATGATTAAATTTAAACTTGCTAATTGAGGAATAAATTCAACAAGACAATATTCCAGTAATATATACTAATTATTAAAAAATCTCAAATCATAAAGACCTGAGGTTCCATTCATACTTTAAACTGTTTTTGTCAAATTAAATATATTTTAATATTGCTGATTAATGAAAATGGTTATTTATTAAAAATTAAATCCCTTAACTACTAATATTAAAATATTATTTTTTAATTACTTTTTCATATATTAAAAGAATTTGAACCCTCAAAAACTTTAGATTATTTTTTTATCTAAACCGTTGTCACGGCTGGGCTTAAGTATGCCTTTTGACCTCTTAGTTAAGCACGTGATCACCAGACAGTGTAGACTTTGTCATAAGTTGTTCGCTAATGTGTATCTGCTGGTTTGGCTGACTAGTTGTTCTCTTATTTCTCACTTTCTTGTTATTATTCAGATGGCTTAGGTGTCAGTTATCGTTCAGGCCAAAATGGAAAGAAAAATTGCGGGTGGAACACAATCTCAAAATTGTGGAAAGTTTGCACGACTTAAACTTTGTGGGTTGCGTTGACCAAAAAAAAAAAATTGTGGGTTGCTCAATATGCTACCATCTCAAGATTGAGAGTTTAACCTATTATAAAAAGACGGCTCTTTCTAATATGGGTAGGGTGAAACATGGTCCTTATAATGTATGTCTTGGATTTTCTATATTTAAGACATTAAGCAAATTTGTGAGAATTGCACAATTCACCCCAAATCATCCAAGCCAAAATGATGGAATTATATTTTGAACCTAGACTTGTTTTAGCAATTAGCGATGCCATAATATTGTGTAATGGTTGCTATATATTAATTTTGGTTGACATATTAATCTCTTATTACTATTTGTAGTGCAAAAATATAAAAAAAAATTGGAACATAAAATATTATTCAATTGTAGTTATTGTTTCTATATAATATATATAAATACAAATAATAAATGTTTAAATAATAATATTTATTTTTAAATTTATAAATAAATAAATTATTTATGATTTTATTTTTGGTTAAACATTAATTTAAGATTAAAATTATTTGAAATAGTAAAATCATAGTAGTATATCACATAATAATGTAACATTGGATACATTGTCATGTGAAATATTATATAATATTAACAAGTTAATAGATCTTAGGTTCGTTGACATACCTGATAAGATAATAAATGATATCATAAGGTTTGATAGGATAAGATCTAATAAATTTTTAATTCTATATAGTGTTTGGTGTAACACAATATAAAATATTATATTTTTATAATATTATTATTTATTTATAAATAATTCTAATATTATAATACTATACAGTGCTTTATAAAGCATTCTACATGCATCCTTATTTAATGTTAAACTTGAAGAAGGAATTAAATTTATTATTTTATTATATTTTTAATTTTTATATAATTTACATAATTACAAAGAATAAACGTTTAAATAATAATACCAAACTTTACATAAAAAAAAATTTACTTAAAATTTACTTTAACTTTTTTGTTAAATATTCATTTAAAATTAAATTTTTTTTCTAACAGTGAGACAATAATGTTATAATTTCAAATGTGCCTCACTCTTCTATATATTTATATAAGAAAAAAAATCTTTTTTGATGAACGTAGAGAAAATATTGTATCAAATAATGTAAAGCATGTATAATATAAAAAATATTAACAAGCGAAAACATTATGGCCTAATCTTTTTGGTGTCAATTCCTGCCATTATACTTTGTAGCCCTTTTTTGGAACTAATACCAACAAATAAAAATGACATTAGTGCTAAAATAGTTAGAATTCCTCTTAATTGGACCCACACTGGGTAATTAGGCATGGTACGCGGTAATTCATTCTAAAAACATTGGTAATTCTGAAAAAACTAGTAATCATGCAAATCTCTTCCAAATTTTTTTTTTCCAATTCCGTAAGTCTTACTCAACTTAATTAAAGTGTTTCGTAGCTTGTAGCCCATTTTTAGATCAAAATTAACATATAAAAATCACACTAGTGCAAAAATGATTAGAATTCCCATTGAATTGAACTATCCATTGTTGATAAATTGGCGTAATACGCTGGTAATTATCTGAAAAAGCTAGTAATCCAAAATTAGTCAACTCATTTATCAAATTAAGTATAATTCTTTTATAAATTCAAATGTCACCCTAACTTTTCTACATTTTCACTTTCCTACCTCCCCATCATACTCTACAACTCCACCCTCCCCATCTTAGAAGCCTCCAAAAAATATGTTGTCATATCTTTAAGCACTATGATATTTAGCCATAGTTTTAAAACTCGATTCTATGATTGACTCGGTCAAAGTATCGGTAATGGGTCACTGGTTCAATAGGTCATGGGTAACAAAATATTTTAAATAAAGATATAAAAATATATTAGAATTCAAATAAATACAATAAAATATCTTTAATAATTACCGCTTTAACACATTTTAAAAATTTTGTTGTATAAATATGCATAAAATTATAAAATACATACATATATTTAAATAGTGTAATACATACATTTAAAATAATAATTTTTTGTTTTTTGTTTCATGAAGACCAAAAGCCCAAACAAGTAATAGCAACGAAGAAGGCTGCAACCTCAATCCAAGAGTTGAGCCCATTATTGAATAGCCAATTATAAGTGACCTAAACATGTAAATCCCTAATGTTACCTCACATTACTAAATAGTGAACACACTTTCACCCACACACTTCAACAAGGTAAACAAGCTCCCCCATCTAGATACCTTCTTCATTCTTCCTCAACTCACAAGCTCTCTCTCTCTCTCTCTCTCTCTCTCGCTATGAAATGTGGCCGCAATGTATGGGCGGGCAAGCTTATGAAATAGCATGGAGATGTGGCAACAAGGATTCGGCAACCATGGATCTGGCAATCATGGTGGTGAAGCTGGAAGGCAAAGGTGGCTTTTGGCCACCATTTTTTTCTTCTTCTTCTGTGATGTTGAACTTAACATGTGAATTGGTTTTTGAATGGTTGAATTGCGACTCGCGGGTTGCCGTTTTGGAAACCCGTCGAGTCATACCTGGTTCATGGCGGTTCATCTACAAATCCAATATTTGTTAACTGACGGTCACCTGCGGTTCGCGATTACCGGTTCGACCAGCCGGTTCAATCTTAGTTTTAAAACACTAATTTAGCACACTATTTTATATTTAGAATTGAACATATGCAAGTTACTTAATATTAATTATAAGATAAATTCGAATAACTAAGAATTTCTTCAAGATTTATAGCCTAACTCTAACCCAAAAACCAATTTTTAAGCTGGAGTTGATGTTTAACTCAATAATTCTCCTTAATTTGTTATTTTTGCTTATACTTCTGAAATTATATTGATTGTAATGAGATTTCACTAGAACTTCATCTATACTATCCAAATCCCTTACAACTAGACCAATCCTAATAGAGTTCCCTAATTCTTAACTAATACTTCACCTATTTGTCACATGTCTTAACAATTGGTCCATTAGTATGGGGACATGCATACCCCTCTTTATCTGAAAATATGGTTTATCTTAAATCGTATATGCTAAAAGTAAAGAGAAAAATGAATAAAAAAAAAAAGAAGGTCAAAATCTCTCTATCCGTTAATAGAGTTGTGTTCTCAACTGAAGCATCTTGCAACCAAGGCTTAATGATTGAAACTTGACTTATATAAGGCCCTCTTACCCTACACCTGAGGGGGACGTGTACATTTTAGAGTAACTCTTCCCTTACCCCATGATCAAGGCAAGAATAAAATCATAATTGTTTTAATTTCTTACCATTGATAAACAAAAAAAAAAAAATAACAGCATATAGATTGCTATACACTTTTTTGTGTTTTTACTGAAAGAAGTACACTATTTTTTTTTTAATAATGAAATCCATTCGTTCGCTAGATTTTATTACTAGGAGTTTGACTAATCTAGCCTAACTTATAGAGATTTCAGACGTGGCTTTATGTCTTCTAATAAGATTTTTATTTTTGTTCTGAAGATTAATCCGAGACACTTGATTAAATGATTGAAACTCCTAGTTATTCCAACCCATCTTCGTCGATGAGTCCAAAGTTATGAGAACCCAAATATCGCTTTCACAACCGAAAGTATACTCACTTGAGCTGGTCACACGGAGTCATGGAAAACCTCGTTGCGGGTTATGTGGCCTTAAACATCGGTTAATTTAAGGTTTAATTAATTTGCAAATCCCTATATATACTTTCATTCAATTTTTAATTAAGTCCTTACAATTTAAAAATCTATAATTGAGTCTCTATTATATAAATTTTTTTAATCAGGTCTCTGTCCATATAAAATATTACAAAAAATGTTAAATTAATCATAATATTGCTAAAATATTTTTTCATTATAATTTTAGATTACCAAAAAAAAAACCCACCCCTTCTTCCCCCGCTCTTGCTCCCCCTCCCCATCACCACCACTAATGTTGTTCTTCAATCATCATCATCATCATCCTCCATCATCACCACTACTTTATTCATCATCTATTGTCACCACCACCCCAAATAATTTTAGTTTCTCATTATTTTTTTTCTTTTTCACTATCTAAAAAATAAAAACAAACACACGCATTGAAGAGGAGGACACGACAAAGACCCTAGTCTTTCTTCCCAAGGTGAAGCGTGCCCCTTCCCCTCATTCCCGCGCTCCTCACTGGCCCAAGACTATCTAACACTTCGATGAACACATTCCCTCATCGCCTCTTGGTGCCCAAAAACTACCCAATCCGCAAAGCCTGTGACCCTAACCAGCAGAAAATCACTATGCGCGATTTCAGGAGAAAGGGAAGAACTAACCGTCGTTCCATCATATCTGCGAAGCCCATTCATAGAAGAGAAGTCACAGACATCTCTCGTATTTGGCAAGACTCAATGTGGATTGGAAGATTAGTGGAAGAGACGCACTTTACTTAGAATCAAGAGGTCATTTCTAGCTTTAGTAAATAAGCTATTGGCAATCTTTTATTTTGTTTCTATTAACTTCCAAATTATGCAGTAGTAGTGAATGAAATCAATAAATTGGATTTCTTGCAAGAATAGAAATTGGATTTCATCTATATGAAATTTAAGCTACTCAGGGTATTAGAATTGGATGGTGTTAGGGAAGTTAGCTTGCCAACTACAACAGGGACCTGGTCAGCTTAGGTATCTTGGATTGAGGAAGACTAATCTAGAAGGGAAACTCATTTGGAAGATGGTGAACTTGAGACATTTGCTCCTGGATACTCCATTCAATTCTCCCATAGGGGCATCTACAATTGGGGGAAAGGGAAGGTGAAGTAGGTTATTCCCTTTTTTTATGTAAAATTATAGTAAAAGAATATTCTATTTAATTTAACATTTTTGTAAAATTTTATGGGGATAGGGACCTGATTAAAAAATTTATATAATACAAGGACTCAATTACAAATTTTTAAATTGTAAGGATCTAATTAAAAATTGAGTGAAGCTATAGGGAGTTGCAGATTAATTAAACCTTAATTTAAAGAAATCTACATTTCTTAGACACATTATTTTGATGTTCATAGCTATAAAATGCAAACTGTTAAAAAAGAATAAAGAGAATGAATAATGGAGAAAAAGTAAGAATAATACTATTGATTGTCTTAAAGGTACCTTATATGGAGTATTCAAATGACTATTCATAACCAAAGGAAGAGAGATATAATATCCTATCAAATTGTAATTGATTCTACCTAATCTAACCAAATTTTAACTTGAATCAGCTAAAGATATGGACATCCATAAATGAATAATATTTCATAACACTCCCCTTTGATGTTCATCAGGGATATATATGCCTCATTAAAACCTTACTAAGAAAAACCCATTGGGAAAAAATCTTAGTGAAGGAAAAAGAGTACAATATTCTCATAGTAGGAATGTAAAACTCTTATTAAAAACCTTATCAAGGAAAAACTCAGTGAGATAAAAACCTTAATTAAGGAAAAAAGAGTACAATATTTCTCCCCTATTTAAATTATCACTTAAAATCTTACAATTGGTGTATTCTAATTTTGTGCACCACTTCTAAAAACAAGAAATATGTAATAAATCTATCACTTGAATAAATAGGACATCAGTTCTCTTTAGTTGAACTATTTAAGCTATGTTGTCCTCATGTAAAGTTGTGCAATTTTCTTCTAAAAGAATCTACATGATAGTTTAAACATATTGATCTATTGCCTTTAACTAGAAAGATTCAGGAGCTTCGTGTATTGTATTAATTTCTCTGATTTGAAGAAATAGTGGCTATAGTCTATTTTGTGTATTTTAGGATATGATCATGTCTCCATAAGTGAAAGAAACCTGTTTGATATTTCTTTTATGAGATGTGATAAATATCCTGCATAATACACCTGAAGAAAATATATGTGATTTATCTATATAAAGCTTCATAAGAATTTTCTCTATGTAAATTGATTTACAAACAAATATTTTGTTTATTAAATGCTCGATCTATAGGTCAAGACGGAATTTTGTCTTTCCAAGATCTTTCAGCTTAAACTCTTCTTTAAGATGTTTTATGACTATGAGAACTTCTTCAAGAGTTCCAATGATATTCAAGTCATCAATATACACAGCTATTCAAATATAAATATAAGGGCAAATGACATCAGTTGTACTACATCCGTCCAGATTGCTTTAGACCATATATATATCTTTGTAACTTGATTGACTACATACCCTTGGGACGTTCATTAGATAATGTTGATATCTTTAATCCTTCAGGGACCTTTCATATAAATATCATTATCTAATTAACTCTATAGATAGGCTGTGACAACATCTATCAGATGAACATTTAGCTTATTATGAGCAATAAGCTAATCAAATATCGAAACATTGTTGCATCCACTATTAGAGAATACGTTTCCCATAATCTATGCCAAGTCGTTGTGAGAAACCTTGTGCTACAAGTGGAGCTTTATAGCGTACAATTTCATTTTTCTCATTTCTTTTTCACAAATACTCATTTGTATCCCACGGGTTTCATACTTTCGAGTGTTTGGACTACAGATCCAAAGATTTCACATTTTGCAAGTGAATCTAATTCAGCCAACATGACTTCTTTCCATTTTGGGCTAATCATTTCTATATAGACATTCTTTAACGATTATTGGCTCAATATCCTTATTTTCATGTATAATATTTAGCTCTATATTATATGTAAATATATTGTCAACAATAATTTTTTGTCGATTCCACCTTTTCCTATAGAGACATAGTCTATTGAGATCTTATCATTTTCAATGATTATTTTCAGATACTTGAACATCTTCTGCGTTTCAAATATATCAAAATTTTGGACTCCAACAATGCCCTTACTATGTCTCTATTCTCTTCAATAAGAAGAGTATCATTTTCTTCATAACATCATTTGGCCTCTTTGCCCCACTTCTTTCTCAGGATTTTTAGTTTTGGAATCGATTGGTCTACCATGCTTCCTGGCATGTGATTTTTATATTGACCAATTGTCCAACAGGGATATCAATTCAGATTGGGACATTTTCAGCTAGTATATAAGATTTAATTATCCTTTTGTATCATAAAAAAATGCACCTGACAATTCATTTGCTATTTTTTGCAGATGTATAATCGTTGAATTTCTAGTTCATATTGTCTTATATGAGGATCTAAATAGAATATTGATGCATTCCAATTTATTTTCTTTTTCAGCTATCTACTCTCTTCCCATGATGTTGGAAACAATATTTCTCATAAATTGAGCCTTAAAACATCTCTCATATATTTGATCGTAAAGAGAGAATCATATCCAACATATATCCCCAATTTTCTTTGGGTTCCATTTAGAGCAATAAGATAGGCAATTAGAACTTATATTGTACCTCCAAAGTTCTTAAATGGGAACTATTTGGCTGCAAGCCAAAATAATTATATGGGGGAGAATTAATAACAACTTGTTGGCCTTATACAAATAAGTGCTGCAATATATAAAAATAGTATGTTCCCAACTAGAAATTGGGATATTTGTTCTCATAAACAAACGGTCTAGTAATTAACTGAAGCTCTTTAATAAGTTAATTGTACTAGTCAACTTTTTTCTATATGTGAACATGAACAATTAGATGTTCAACATTAATAACATTGGTCTACAAGCAATAAAAGCTTGAGAAATAAATTCACTAGAATTATCAAAATAAACTGTTTTGATTGGATTATAAGGATATTGTGCTCTTAATAATTTATGCAATTAATATCGCAAGCTTTAGGTTGTGAAATCATAATAAACACATATGTGACCATTTCATAGATACGTATATTAAAATCATACAATATTTCAAAGGTCCATATAATGAATGAATTAATCCACATATATCACCTTAAATTCTATTTGGGAATTTAAAAGATTAAATCCAATATATGGGTGAATGCCATATAATTAATTTACTTTGAGAACACGTAGCATAAGAAAACTCATTAAAATTAAGAATCTTTTGGTTCTTAACAAATGCTCATATGAGTTTTCAGTAATTTCTTACATCATTATTGCTTCAAGATGTCTAAACGGTCATACAAAAAGATAAAATCATCTGGCTAGTAAACATCTAGTTTACAATAGCATATGATGATTCAATTATACTCATATTAGTACTATAGATTGGAAGAAAGTGTAGACAAATTTTTTTAAAGCAACTTTCTTACTTGAAGCGTAAGTTGTGTTATGGAGGTACTCACTATTTTTGTCACTTACTATCATAATATGATACCCATTTCAGCAAATATATTTGAGACTCACAAAGTTTCTTTATTACTTTTGTATCTAGTAAAGAATTATTTATGTTTATTTCAGAAACAAATAGTAGCTCTTCTGGAGCCTTCATTCATCTTGCTGCCAAGAATAATATTACTATTTCTAATTAATTTTGTTTCTTCGGGAAACATAATAGTAGCTCTTCTGAGCCTTCAATCATATTCACAAAACTAATAATTGGGTTAAGATTTTATTATCTTATTACAAGATAAAAATATCAAAATATGTCATCAAAGCGTTAACATATCATGTAAGTGAAAAGAAATTTATCATGATATAATAGTGATATAAATACATGTATCACAATTACTCAAAAATATCACTATTATATATTATTATTTTGTGATATATTACTCATGATAATAAATAAGATTATCATGTGACATAAATTAATAAAGTAAACAATATTGCATAAAAATATAATTAATAATTATAAAATATGCCACAAATAGCATATCTATTTTATTTAATATTGAGAATAATCGGTACTAAAAGTTTTAAAATAAAATATTCCTTGAAAATAGTATCAAGTAATATATCTAATAAAAATTTTCATTATTAAATCAAATAATTAATATTTTTATCAAAATATTTAATGATAAAAGATACATCCAAATGATTCATATTAATCATAAATGATTTCATAATGTATTTTGGAAAAAGTAACTTCTAATTTTTTTTCTCATTCTTATTTAATGATACTTAATAAAGATCAAACAAATGTCTCGATGTACAACAGGTATGTGTCAAATTTAATTTGATGTCATAACGATAATATTTATCACATTAGTTAATAAGCTTAGCCAGTTCTAGGGTTATAATATTTTTGTCACATTCACTTCAGGAATGAAGGGCTAACTAGGCAAGTTTCATGATTTTTTTTCATGAGAAATTATTATTTGATATCTTATAAAGCTCTTTCTTGAAGCAGTGCTACAGGAGCACATTTGAGACATTAAAGTTAAGAATATTTTTCAACACATATTTATCATGTAACTACAAGTGCTACCATATGAGCTTACAGATCTTCTTTGTACTTTATCAAAAAGATCAACAAGATCTTTTAAAATATTTAAACATAATCCTTTATAAAGGTAGCGAAGAGAGAAATAAATAAACTCATTATAATATTTTCTTCAAGAGAATATAAGTATTTAATAAATACATTCACTTCAGGGAATATAAATATGAAAATGTTCCTTCTAGAAAATATAATGTCACACACTTTAGGTAATGTGAATAATAGATTCATTTACTTTATGAAATGATCTTTTGATACATTCACTTATGGGAATATGCAAATTTCCTTAAATAGAGGGATAAATCAATTATATTTTTTGGATAATTTTCAATAATAAGGATGCATTCACTTCAAGGAATGATTATCCACTTTTTGTATAATTATCATTCACTTTAAGGTAATGATTATCTATTTTTCTATAATTCTCTTTCACATAGGAATGATTATCTATTTTCTATATAACTCATTCACTTCTGGAAATTATTCATTCACTTATAGAAATAGTATAGAAATAGAATAAAGTAGAAGGAGTGCATATTGATATAGTCTAATAAAAATAAATTAAAAATAAAAACAATTAATAATTATTCCTTTGTGCAATTCTTCTATAGTGCAACATTTTCTTGTTTATTAGTCTCAAGACCCATTAAGTAAGATGAATCTCAACATATATAATATGCAAGATAAATATGGTTAGGAAGTCTTACCTCAAACTTTTTTATTCACCACCATATACCAATGCTATAATAATAATATAGCATAAAGAATTAGCTCTAATGCTCTCCAATTTCCATTATGAACCAAGAACTAGAAGAAAGAATTGTGCATGCAATTATTAACGAGCTTCTTCACTTTGAGACAAAGTAATGTTAATAATGTTATAAAAAATAAGAATAAAGAGAATGAATAATGAGAAGAAAAAATAATATTATTGATCGTCCTAAGTCCTATATGGAGATTTCAAAGGGTTATTTATAGTCAATGGAAGAGAGATATAATGTCATATCAAATCATAACGAATCTATTTAATCTAATCAAATCTTTCCTTAATCAGTTAAGAGGATAAATATTTATAAATGAATAATATTTCATAGCACAAACTTTTCTTCTTTTCTTTTTTCAAGTTTATGGAAAATAGATGATGTGATATGATTGATATTATTGATGCCAAGTCCGTGAAACTCGTTCAGGAATTTTTTAGAATATTGGAACGATGTGTTGATATTGGGTCCAAGCCCATTTGATGACCTTTTTCTGGTATCAAGCCCAGATGACAGTTCGACAAAAACTTCTGATGACACCTGAAAGTTGAAACCTTACAAACTTCACACCCTCTGCTTACTTATGCTCAAACCGAAATGCTTTTTGTACGCAATACTTGGATATACTCACATAGACACACATTTGATATTTGTAGAAAAATCTAAAATAAAAAATTTCAGATAAAATAATAAATACTTTCACAGTGTGGATTCAAATGAGTCGACGGATAATGGATTTATGCGTACAAGTATCACACCCAATGCTTAGATACCTAATGCAAAAAAAAAAAAAATTGTGCTCAAATACACAATTCAGTATGTATATTATATCGAACAAAAAAAAAAAGTATGTATATTATAGTTTACACCTTATACTAATACTATACTTTTATTGATTTAATAAATGTTATCTTTGTCGATGTTGATAATACTCCTACCATGATCAAGAAGACAATTTTCACGGAAATAACCCCCCACCCCCCCCCAAAAAAAAAAACTGATCTTAGATAGTTAATACAATTTTGATTCATATTTATAATTATGCTTTTCGGTGGTTAAACCAACCCTTGTAACTGGTGATTGTATCTTTTGGATAGCATAAATGGTTAATTTCAATTTGCATATTTTATCACCATAATCACCAACTAAAATGATAGCTATGTGTGTATATATACATATATAACTCCTTTGTTCAAAGAATCTGTCCAGAGATATTGACACTTTGGCAGCAGCACATGTGAGCTTTGCAATTGAGGTCTCCCATACCGGAACTGCAAACTCCGAAGTGCTTCCTGAAAAAAGCAAGTAATGCCGTCATCTGAACAACAACGAAAGCTTTTTGGGTTATTATAATTTATTATTGATTTGGACGGGACCTGGAAAAGGAAGACATGGTGCGAGTGCACAGTTTATTGGTAGATTTTAATTCACATGCATCGCCCTATTAGTTTTAATGTGTCCCTCGTCTTCTCACCTGCATTATACAACTATATATTCACATAGAGATATTGTTTTGGTTTTCAAGAATTGATTATGCTATTTTAGGTCGAGTGTGATGATCAGATAAAATTCTCTTTAATTAGAAAGGTAATTTTAAAATTCAAAATCCTAAGGGGACATTTGACGAATTGTCTGGCAAAATTACTGGTAATCTAGATTTTAGATTGAAAATTAATATTAAACCCTGTACCATAAACTTTCTAAGCATACATTCTTTGTCATTAATAACTTTCTGAGGTAGTTTCAGTCAATAAAATTCTTTTGTAAAAAATAAAAATTGAAAATAGTTTTTCCTCATAAAAAAGTTAGAAAAGGAAAGAAACTCTAATTATAACCTGCCTTAAACAAAAAAATTCATTTTCTCATCCACGTCCAAATTCAAGTATTGCAGATAAAAATAACTTGTATCGGAACGGCTTTACTTCCATGATGGAATTCAACAAATTTCACATACTAATAGATGAGAGTGACTATTGTCACTCTTTTTTGTAATGTCACTCCCAATTTAATGACAATTTATTTGATGGTTTAAAAATACCATTCATTCTCATTCATACCTAAATTAGCAATCTATTATTACTTTAATATACTATTTAAACTCATTATTATTAATATATATTGCACTGTATTTTTTGTTTTGCAAAATTTTTTTTGTTTATAATAAATTTATTATAATAAATTGTATAATAAATTTATTAGATTTTGTTAATAATAACTAATTTAGTTTTTAAAATTTTCAATATTGATTATATTTCTATAAAATACCAATACTAATTTAAAAAAAATCTTAAACATTAAGAAAAAATAACTAAGGGAGGTATTTTCATAAAAAAATATTATATTCAAAATAATTTTCATATTATTTTTATATAATTAAATCTACTATTAAATAAAGATATTATATTATTATTATTTGGCATGTTAATCTTTGAAATTTTATTATAATTTTACTTTTGTTATTTTTCATATAAATCAAAGTAATGTGATATGTTTAAGTTAGCTATTTACATCATAATTATATGCATTGTTAAATTATATACAAACATTTGATGATATATTTTCACAAAATTTAAGGCATTTTAACCCTATATAAGATATTAAATTAATTGAATAAAATGACAAAATAACATTAGATGATAGTACATTTTTTTTATGTTGACGGTGAATATTAAATATGATTTAAAATTATTAGTGATAGGTTTTTCATTTCATTAAAATTATCATGCTTTATTTTCTTAACTTATTTTTATTTTGAATCATATTTATAGAATATTAAAATAAAAAGTACAAAAAATTATTATGGTAGAAAAAGGTTATTTGAAGTAAAAGAATAAAACTTAATTTAATTTAAAAATATTATTAAGATTAAGAGAATAAATGTTACATAATTATATTTTTTGTATTTATATAATATGTTTCAGAAGAAAATTAAATAAAAAATATTTTGATAAAGTAAAATATTATATAAGTAAAATATTTGAAGAAAATATTAATATGAAAAATATACGTAGATTATGAATAATATAATTGATGAAATAGTTTATAAAACAGTCAGAAGAATATTTTTGAATAATTAAACAAAATCATCATTTATTAAGAAGTGTCATTGGCCAAAAGAGAATGGCATAGATTAGTCAGGAAGAGATTGAAAGTTTTATTGTAATGTTGATTTCTTGTGATGTGCCGAGTCGTAGTGTGTAGTGTCCCTAGAAGATAGAAAACGTAGATTTGGAGAGACTAATTGATGTGCTCCCGAGCTTGATTCTCACGCTGAACAGTGTTGTTTCTTCAGGGCAATCTCTGATGGGCCCATAAATATTGTGAAAAACCAAATGCACGTCACGGGCCAATAATTTTGTGAGTTATTCCCTCCGTTTCTAAATATTGGTTTACTATAATTTCACATTTTAAAATATTTATTAATTTTATATTTTAATAAAGTATTAATTTTTTTTAATATTACTTCTAATTAATATCATATTTTTAAAGTATTCTATTTAATATTAGTCATGAATATCACACATTAATTAATACATTGGAATGTATTAGTTAAATTAATTATATTTCCTAAACTTCAATATCATTTATTATATTTCTTAATATTATGTTTGTTAAATTGATAGATATTTTAAAAGGGAGATAGTAATGAACATTTAGGTGTTTGAAATTGCATGCATGTATTATTTTGGTATTTGGCAATATCATAAAACTTATAATAATAAATCATTAGACATTAAATGCATAAATGATTTACTTAACAATTTCTTATTAATAGTTTTATTGGAAAACCAACACAATTTGGTGCACTGAAAAATTAATGTATTTAGTTACATATACATTAACTTTTAATATATCAAATTATATATGTTTTAAGAAATGATTATTAATAAGGAATGGAAGAGTATATTACTTCCTTAAATACACATTATTTAATTAAATTAACTCCTAAAAATAATATCTTTAACCCAACTTGTCTAATAATTTGATAGGATTTGTTCATAAGGAATTAGTGTAATTTATGATTACAAATCGGGACCAAGTAATCAAATTTTTAACTTCAGATACAAAATTATTCACGCGTATAATTTGAGTATCAAAATAAGCATTCCTCAATTTAGATGGACATTGTCAAATTGAAATTATGTTAACCACAACTTTTTCCACGGTTCTGGTTTTATAGTTCATCATTATCACCTAAAAAGTTGATAGATTTTGGCCCCGCATGCAACACTATGACTGTAAACTCGTGAGCTTCTGGTTCTATACAAATCTACCGACATCCACTAGCCCCATGGCCCCACCCCACATAGTAATTGGACTTTGCTACCCTTATGAGTCATATCCTCTTGCATTACCACCACGTCTAGTGTGTATTCTTTGGCATTTCAATCAACATTATTATGAGTTAGATTGTGTTAAGATAATTATACCCTCTATTTGATTTTCAAAATTATGTTCTTCTTTCCAAACACAAAGACTAATACTATATAAGCAACAAGAGATTCCAAATTGGATTCATTGCAATTTTGAAGTTAACAATCTTACACTACATTAATAGAAAGATAGGAAATTCAAACTTGAAAGCAGAATGATGATGAGGCATAGGTTCTTTGTGGTCCTTTTGGTACTATGCATGCTACTAGAACTGGAGATTTTTCTCCAAGTAGAAGCAGATGGTGATGATGGTTTTGTGAGAGCAAGAGGAGTGCAGCTTGTGTTGAATGGAAGCCCCTACTATGCCAATGGTTTTAATGCCTATTGGCTAATGTATATGGCCTCTGATCCATCTCAGAGAAACATGGTTTCATCTGCATTTCAAGAGGCTTCAAACCTTGGACTTAACATAGCAAGGACCTGGGCTTTCAGTGATGGTGGATATAAACCCCTTCAATACTCTCCTGGATTCTACAATGAAGACATGTTCCAAGTCAGTCTCAAATCTATTGATTTTGTTGCACACTTTATCTTAATTTATCTAAGCTACTTCTATTTAGAATTTACTTCAACTAATGCTTTCCTGATCATACAATGATGACATGTTCCAAGTTAGTCTTGATCCTCATTTCTGATAGAGTAATGTTATTTGTCTAGAAAAATATAAAAAGAATTTTTTCGACGGAATTCATGGTAATTATTGAATGAAATAAAATGGAATGGACTCATTAATTCATATATAGGCTAACAATCATGCGAAAACATTCTGGTTACAAAATTCTGCAAACTTTCTAGTTGTCTAGTATTTTCCTTTCTCAAATCTCAAATGCATTGATTTTGTTGCACACTTTAGTTAGTAGTATTTTCTTGTGTCTAAATTACTTGTATTCATAATTCATTTAGCATAAACTAATCTGGTTCATGTTAGGTCGGTCAAATATATAGTAGTATTTATATTTATGATTTGTGTTACTTATTTTGCTTTCTGGGATTGATGATGAAAGGGGTTGGACTTTGTAATATCAGAAGCGAAAAGATATGGGATCAAGCTGGTGTTGAGTTTGGTGAATAACTATGATAACATGGGAGGAAAGAAACAATATGTGGATTGGGCAAGGAGTCAGGGCCAGTCCATAAATTCTGAAGATGATTTCTACACAAACCCTGTAGTGAAGGGATACTACAAAAACCACATCAAGGTAAAACATTTCTTTTCCCTATTTTTCATTAATATTATCTTGCCACAATTTTGGTTTTTAACATTTTATATTATGCCCTTTTGTCCTTCTTGGAAGAAGAATGAGATAAGGAAAGGACATGGAAGTGGGGTTGTGAAGTTTATTATATTCCCTTGAACATGTATCGATACTAGTAGAAGGGTAATTAAATTAAAAAAGAAAAAAAAAGATTAGTTTCAGATATGTTCCTCCAGCTAAAGGACTTGCTGCTATCCCAAGATTCTGCTTCAAAATTTGCTCTAGCTGGACAAATGCTAATATGCTAGATGAGAAAATTGCTCTGAGCTTAAATGTTTGAGCAATGCTTCATGGCTTCAAAAAGTAGTCCAAATTTCTTTACAGAGAACCAAACAACACTGTTGTATGAAAAATATTATTTATATATAAGGTTTGTGAGATATTATCCAATTACACATACTGTAAATGTTGGATAAGGTATGGATTCTATTCAAGTAGAGTAAAGTAAAGTGATATTCTACTTCCTCATCTAAAAGCCATATGTTGCAATATTATTTTGTCAAATAAATTCAAGGAAATTTTTTTTTACTTGCTAACATTTTTTTATTTAAGCAATGACTCCTGCAATTTTGAGAGTGGTGGTGATAAGATAAATCCTTATAACGTGGAGTTTTTATCCATGCTGTTACAGACTGTACTTACAAGACATAACAGCCTCAGTGGAGTATCTTACAAAGATGATCCAACAATAATGGCTTGGGAGCTCATGAATGAAATTAGATGCTCTTCAGATCAATCAGGGAAGACGGTTCAGGTAACCAGTCTTTTGTCTGGTCAATTTTGTTTAGGTACAATGCCATTTTAAGCACCATTCTAATGCTCCAAAATCTTGAGACCCTTTTGTTCAAGCAATTATGCTTGGTGTGTAAGAATAAGAATAAGAAGCTCAAAGAAATAGAAGAATAAAACTGAGTTTCTGATATATAAAAAATTACAAGTTTACAACCAACTTTCTCTGTGATAAGTGAGAATATAAATATCTTTTGGACTTTTTGATCAAGTTAGGTTTGTAATTAATTTATATTTATATGCCAAGCAGAGTATAAACAATAAGCATGTCCCACAGCGCTTAATATTTGGGCTAGCTCATCAATGTTAATTGCAGAAAAGCATATCCAGTACTTTTTTCAAAATTTATTAATTCCTTTGGTAATCATAGTTGAATTTAATTTTGATATATTGAGATTATAAAGTTTCATTGATGAAGTTTTGTCATTATTATTATTATTATTATTATTATTATTATTATTAATGTTTTACTTTTATAACAACCACTTTAAAATTAAAAAATCATATAAAAGGTAATATTTAATTGGTTAAAATTAAGCCCATAATAGTTTCGAATTCGCATCTTATTTTCTACATCATCATTACATCACAGTTTTAGCTCTTGATTTGATGGCAAACAAACAAATGCAGTAAGATAAGATATAAAAATGGATTTATAAGTGAGTGGTTGTCATTGTGCAATGTAAACAAAATTACATAGACTGTTACATCTGCAACTAGGTAAAGAGATTGCATTATATGCGTAAATAATTTCACCAAACATAATTTCAGTAGTTAGGACAAGGGGTTTAATTTGATTTCAGAAAATAATTTTTATTTTTTATTGTTTAGGATTTTGTAAAGGAATCAATAAACATTATAAAATTTAATTTTCAGTATTCATTTTTAGTTTTTATTATTTACTTCACAAACACATGTAAACAAAAAAAAAAAAAGAAAATGAAAACCAATGAAGGTTTTCTAAAACCAAACGTACGGTGACTCAAGAAGAAAAGAAAAGGAGAAATTTGCTATCACTAAAAGTGGACAAGAATTATGTATCAAAGCACCAAGTAGCATGAAAATGGACAACTGAAACCAAGTTTGTGACAAGAACTTAGATTTCCTAGTTACTGATGATTTTGTTATTAGACATGAATAGAGATAGTTGAGTTATTTTTTCCTTTTGACAGGCTTGGATTACTGAGATGGCATCTTACTTGAAATCCATAGATGGCAACCACTTGCTGGAAGCTGGTCTGGAGGGTTTCTACGGGCAGTCAAAGCAAGAGACTAATCCAAGCTTCCACATAGGAACAGATTTCATTGCAAACAACCAAATCCCTGACATTGATTTTGCCACTGTTCACTCATACCCTGATCAATGGTGTGGACTTGTATCACTATTTTATATATATATATATATATTTGTTGCACAGATACAAATTTAATACATCATATTTAAATATACTCAAAATAATGTTAATGGGGTTAGAATTTCATGTGTCTTGAAAAAAATAATAGGGTCTAACTTTATTGTGAGTATGTCTAAATTGAAAATTGATCATTGCATATGAAATTTTCATATAATAGAGTCATGTACGAATTTTTACCATTGATTAAAGTTTGACACGTGTCCTGTGTCAACCTCACTTTCTAATTAATAGTGAAAATTCACAATAATAAAGACATGTGAAAATTTTGCATGAGAATTAATTAATTCTCACTCAAATATGATATCAGATTTTGTATTCATTCATGAATTTCTTATTATAGATAAAATCTCAAAGATGGCAATGTCATTAACTTAGCAGTTACTATTATTCTTGTTTTTGTGCACAAGGTTACTTATTTCAATGTAATGTTGATTTGGTTTGCTTAATTTTCATGAGCAGGCTATCAGATTCAAGTTATGAAAACCAAATCTCATTCTTAGGCCATTGGCTCAATGAGCACATCCAAGATGCACAGAACACCATTCACAAGCCAGTTCTCTTTGCTGAGTTTGGTATCTCAACAAGGAATTTTGGTTCTGACACAAAACCAAGGGACCAGTTTTTCAACACTGTCTATTCTGCAATCTATTCATCAGCAAGTGGTGGTGGTGCAGCTGTTGGTGGCTTGTTTTGGCAACTTTTAGATGAAGGAATGGATTCTTTTAGAGATGGTTATGAGGTTGTCATTGGTGAGAGCCCTTCAACAGCTAGTTTGATTGCTCAAGAGTCTCAAAAGCTAAATCAAATTCGAAAATGTACTCTAGACTAAGAGACATTGACAAGTGGAACGAAGCTAGGGGAATTAGAAGTTCAAAATGGCAGGGTGGTGCTAAAGGTGGCAACTGAGGTAAATCTTGAAGACTTTGGAACTCATTTGTGTATGGAGAAATCTTCAGAATGTGATTCCTCTCATGAATAGTGTGTCCTTAGCTTTGTAGTTGCATACCAGTGTGTTATTAATGTAAGTGCCCTTTAGTCTTAGATATAATTGTCATTAGCATATGTACTGCTATATAAACAAGCCAACAAGAATTGTTTGTTCCAAAACTATATTGAGTTCTAACGCGTATAGTTGCTTGCAATATACTTCATCTGTTTCAAAATACCTGTCATTTTCAAACAATTGTATGCCTTTAATCTGTTCATTGTTTCAGATATTAAATGATGTATTACTTAATTTGTTTTAATTATACTTTTTATACTTCATATGTCCATTAAATGGAATTGAGAAAGCAAATGATAGTATTTGACAAATCCTAATAAAAGGGTAGTTCAATCAAACGTAATTGTAAATTTTTATGAATACAGCTGTTTAATAGCTTTCTCAGTCTTTGTACAATTAGTTTAAATGACAACTATTTTAAAATAAAGGCAGTGTACAAGAGACCATTTTCTATGCTTTCATTGCTACAACTTTTAGTTATATGTCAGCAAATTCATTATACTGCCATTACCAAGAAAGAAAAAAGAAAAAAAAATCATTATACTATAGTTTATATTCTCAACTTCTGTAAAGATGCTGGCTGGATTATTCCCATTGCTTCATATAACTGTTCCATCTTTAATTGTTGCATTCTTCACTATAACTATGATGCCAGACCTAATGTAAAATCCTTCCATAGGCCTGTCTGCTTCTTGAACACCCTGAAAAATCAAACATATTTGAAATATAAAAAAAAAGTTGGAAGGAAAATAAAATACCAAGAATCATTCAAGTTTTTGAAGCAGCACTTACATCACCATTTGCAATAATCACATTTCTTCCTATCTTGGCATTCTTGTCGATTATACAATTCCTTAAAAAAATGTTGGGAGTTGGAAGAGTTGGAAATCAGAAGTTAGAAATGAAGAACATAGAAATGAGTGCTGTTATAACTTGTGACATGTAAACTTGTAAGTGCAACTTGGAATATAGATATAAGGGAATTCTACATGAATGTGAAAGAATTCATTAGGCAACATAATGGCACCTGATTTTGGTATTCTCTCCAACACCAACTGGAACCTTTCCTTGTGCCAGAAGAGATTCAATTTCAGAATCAGTTTGATAGTAGTCAGCCCCCATCATCATGGTATCCTGGATAGCATATTCCATGGATAGCATATTCCATGAATACATTCATCAAAATGTGCCGAAATAGAACATGAAAAGATTTTAACTCAAGGAGCTAGAACTATACGCTAACCACACGTCTATCACTGGGAAAATTATTATATAGACACAAATTTAACACCTCCTATTTAGGCATATTCACAATAAAGTTAGTGGATCCAGAAATAAGTGAGAGTATCTTGAACAAAACTGGTGTCGTGGAGTTGTGACTTGTGAGTGAGCTTCATTGAATTAGCAGAAAAATATAGAGGAAGAAGAAGTGTGGAAGAATATGTGGCTGAATAGTTTAGATTCAATAGGTGCTTGCTTAAGTACATAGGTGTAGATACGTTGCACTATGTATAGTCATTATGGAGTAAATACATGTATAGTTTCTAGGATAGATAATTAATGTTAGATATTTCCTATAACTATATTTCAAATGCTACATTAAGCACGTGCTAAAACACCAATTGTCATCTATTATTCTTAACAAGCTTAAATATGAGGTGTAAGATTTATATCCATATAATGATTTTTCCTGGCACACAGCCATCAAATTTTAATATTTACATTTTCTACAATTTGGCAAAAAGTGATAGTGAGACTTAATCAAGGGAAGTGAAATATTAAGGTACAAAACTCCTAAGGAGAAACTGAGGTTCATGCTAAAGAGTGAAGATGTACAAAATGCAGTTTTCCCTTACCCCACCAATTTTAGGTGGTATACCAATTCCTTGGTGGTATTGAATTCTCCATTTCTTCCAAAAAAGGTTCACAGGTACATATTATAGCTACAAAAAACTAAAATTTATGCCTTAAAAGAAAAAGTAAAGCAGAGAAGTGTGCACAATACAAAATGTACTGAGCTTGCCTGAAGCACTGCACCAGATGCTAGCCGCGACCGCACACCAACAACAGAATGTTGAACACTACACTCACTCAAGAAGCAACCATGAGAAATGATTGCATCTACAATCTGCGAAAACCAATCTCAAGTATTCATCTCTTCCAAAAAGTCCATATAATTAAACCAGTCAAGGCTATTCTGTCATACCTTGCTTTTTACCACTTTAGTGGGTGGTAGGTACCTTGGGGAAGTAAAGAAAGGAGTCTTTGGATCATAAAATTCAAATTTTGGAGGCTGCAAGTAATAAACTATGTGATCAGTACATGTATTAGTTTTTTCCCTTATGAAATGATGAGTTATAGAGATATAGTCACATTATTTTTCTCAGTAATATTTATTATGTCCACTATCAGGATTAACAGCACAGATTATGGTACTGTACTATTTCAAGTCTTCTAAACTTAGACAGATTCACAAGTTTTCAGTTAAACAAACCTGTTCTGTTAGGGCCAGATTTGCTTCATAAAAGGACTTTATAGTTCCAATATCTTCCCAATAGTCCCTGAACAAATATGCCTGAACACAAAAATTATAGCAAAAACATTAAGTCAATGCTAGGAATTTATTTTCTTTAGCATTCGAAAGACCTTTATAAAAAGGAATAAATCCATAGTTGGAGTTCCCTCTCACTTGGACTTTGTGCTCCCTCACTGCAGATGGAATTAATTCAGATCCAAAGTCATTACATGAAGGACAGCTCCATCTTAGTAGTTTCAGAAGAACCTCAGTTCTAAATATATAAACTCCCATGGAGGCAATGTAAGGATATTCCTTTGCTTCTTCTGTAGGTAATCCTAGGAGAGTGGTGTCCACATGCAGCTGTTATTAAAGGTGACAACCAATGTGATTAGCTAGGCAACTATCCATATTCCTTGAGGTATAAAAAAGGGGTTTGAAATTTTGGAGAGTTCATGTACTACTAATATATACCATTGCCTTCAAATCTGATCCCTTTGGTTTATCTGCAAACTGTGTAATCCTTCCATTTCTATCAATTTTCACCAGCTCATAATCTGATGCACGGCTGCTAGATAACGATCAGTGATCAACTCCAACAATATATAAAAAAATAAAGATTCTCGTTAGTGAAAGCTTTTTTCCCTTGCAAACAAGCTGGTATGTCCTAAATTGTGAAAAATCAAGCCAAATCACACACATTTTGCATATAGATGTTTACCTTTCGTCCATTGGTACACATGAAACTGTGATATCAGCATTTGTTCCAATATGTTTCTACAAGCATAGTCCTCATCAATAAGTACTAGTTCTAGAAAACTATAAATGCTGCATAGATGTTATCTCAGTTGAACTTGTACCTCCAAAAACTTCATATAGTCCATCCGACAAAGATGATCGCCAGAAAGTATCAATATATGCTCAATATTCTTGTGTTTGGCATCCTGCATGTCAATCAAGACACACTTTCACTCCATACTAAACTGTTATCTTAACATGGATCGGGATCCTCTCATGTTACTCATCCCAACATAAGATTGTCATGTTATGATAGAGAAAGCGACAAAAATATAATTGATAGACCAAAACAAATAAAAGTGAGACCGGTTATAATAAAGTTTGTAAATTTTTTTTTCCCGTAACATGACATTTTTATGTTAGGAAGTAACATGAGAGGGATCGTGATCCTTCTAGCATATATGCAGCATACAGAATACTTACCTCAAAAACCCATATAAATCTCCTCACTGCATCAGCTGTCCCTTGAAACCATTTGTTACCTGCTTCTCCAGGAGTTTGAGTAGCAGCCAAGACCTGTTCCCAGGTTAATTATGCTCCTTAGATCAATGACATATGTATGTGGTTATTTGAACATATCAAATTGGACATCATTAAGAGACACTTCAAAAAGATATGAATAAGAGAAAGAATTGGTTCCATAATAATATACACCTACTATTAACCATGTTATAACTTCTGGTGTCAGGTTGTCCAAAATTTGTGTATAAATAACATTTCTCGTAATATAAACACAAATTTCATCAAACTTGTTTACAAAAACTGTTTCCTAGAAGATAATATATCTCACTAATTTGAAATATTACTAATAATAGATTAACTTAATTACCTCCACAAAGCCCTCCCCAAAGTTCACACCATTTCCAACATTATATGTTCGAGACAAGTGGCCATTGAGGGAGAAAGAGTTGAACTGTGTTAAAACATACACTTTTCTGATGTCACTGTTGATGCAATTGCTCATAGGAATATCTATGAGTCTGTAACACCCTCCAATTGGAACCTGCAAACAGGCTGAAATTATTTGTACATATTTGAAAAAATGTGCTTAAGGGAAAGTGAAAATCATTGATACACATTAAAAAAAAGTTACATAGACAGCTGATATATAACTGATTAACCAATGGCTATGTTGCACGGATACTGGTATGAATATTCGATACGACACAAGTACAATATTGAATACGGTACAAATCAAATTAAAAACATATGAAATATGATTATAAATATCTAGAATCAGTAAAGTATCTGATACGATACATATTTGATATGGATATATCGACTGTTTTGAAGTATTTATGCATTATAGACCAATGGCAAGTTCCTTACTATTGTTTGTTGATAAATATATAATGGTTTCTTGATAAAATATATTTGATAAATGATTGAGTCTTACCATTTAATTTAGGATCAGTCAAGCATTCAAAAGAAACCACTCCTACCAGCAAACAAATTAACAACCTCAAAACAAAAATGATACATTAGTAAAATCATACAGCGGGCTTGGCTCTTGTGCTAGTTAGAGGAAAGAGTCGAGTTCCAGCACCTCCACCCAAGATGATGGCAGCTACATTATCTGGATTTGCTCTTGGACTCTGAAAAACCAGTCCTGGGAATGCCTGAAAATCAAAATCCAACCACAGCATTGCAATTAAGCATCCAAACTCATCAACATCCTAAGTAGCAACAACTAAGCCTTATCCACTAGGTAGGGTCGGTTATTCAGATTAGACAAGATGGAAATCTGTTGTAAATTATGTTTACATTCAAACTATTAAAATTGAAATCTCTGCTTGTAATTTCATCCACAGGTTGTCAAGGTCTCCTTCTTACTACTGCAACCATTGGACTACTCTCCACCTAATCTATTCTCTTAATTGGGGCTTCTACGTGCTTTCTTTGCCTAAGGTGAGAGATTCTACATCTTTTACAAGGGTTGCTTTGGCATTACTGCTAAAATCAAATGGAAAAATATATGCTGCAAAATAAAGAGCAATATCATATAAAATGGGTGAACTTATCACCCACAAGTGGAGACTGTTTTCAGAATTTAACCTATGACCTTTATGTCACAAGATAACAACCTTATTGTTGTACTGAGACTCACTCTTTAAAGAGCAATATTATATAGCCATAAAGAAATTTTCAAATTTTTGTAATAGGAAATAGGGGTGACTATTAGATAGAATACAGTAGTGCATGTGATTCACTTACATTTAAGGATAATAAACATGTCAATCATCTAGCAAAAGTTAACTATCTTGGCATTTTTTCTAAAATTTATTGCATTTAGTTATTTACCACGGTAGTCTCTTTGTTCATGTCTGGTGTGTAAACAGCATATGCGAGGCCATTCTTGAACTTTCTAGTGTTTAAACTCCTGCATGGTTTAATACTATAAAATCTGCTGTTCAAACTCCCCCTTGTACTCTCACCCCAGAAACCAGAACTCCTTTTTCTGCCAACTCCATTGCTAACTATATTGACACCGACATTCAGAGTTGCAAAAGCTGAATCCATGGATGAACCAACCACAGAATCAGAAAATCCTCTCCACTATATATATATATATATATATATACACCCTTTTTTAGTGTCTCTGATCCAATAAGTTGGGACAATAGTGAACCTTCTTTGATCACACAAGATCCCAAACTTTTCAGAGACAAGTTAGGCAGTGTTAGGCCATATACATGAGGAAACACAAAACTGGGAAGAGCTTAAGATCAAAGGCCACACAAAAAGATCAAGATTTTCATGGTGCCCTCTTTAAGATTTGGCAAGCTTGTTTGAATGAAAGTGAAACTGGGATCAAAGAAAACAATGTGATGGTGAAAGTACTGAGTTGAGATGGTACAATATTGGAGAGTGTATTCAATATGTTAGGAAGATGATGATGGTGTGATGAGTGTGAGATCTATTGGCAAGTGAACTGTGATAACTAACTAGAAATTTACCTAGTTTCTCTCTATCACTATGTCTCATTTGTCACTAGACTCACTACAACCTACAAATTCATGTGACTTGGAGTGAGAGTCGGCAAAACACAAGGCTCCCCCATCTTGACGTGTTCTTTTGAATTTTAGTTATCTCGGTTCAGAGTTTCATGCACGCAGTCCTAATCCAAGGATTTGTGGTTGATTTTAGAATTCATAATATACAGAAGAGTTTGCCCACAAATATAATGATCCATTAGCAAAATAATGTACCATGATTTCTAAAACCGTTCATAATAAAAACAAATATTAAGTCTTGCCCTTGTTAACTGCTTTTTGATTTTTTTAAATATATGTACAGTCCTAGTTAACTGCTTAAACTTAATTATACCTTAATGCAACATGACCCTTCTCTAATAATAATTAATAAAACACTTGCATGTTTGCTGTGGTTGTGACCATGGTTGCTAAAACGTAAGAACTCTCCGTAGTTTTTTTTTTTTAAATATATATTTCGATGTTGATAATGAGTATAAAAAACGATTTAAATTTATAATAAAACTATTCAAGAACTCACTAAAAATTTGTTCCTATATTGTTGTGAGATTATTATACATTGGTAAAATTGACTAGTTCCATCTAACATAACATTTTCACTCGAGTCTTATGATTTTAAGTTCGAGTCTTGTAAATTAAAAAAGCTATTGTCGAGAGAGTTTCTGAGTCAAATTAGTTAAAATCAAGTGAATTTTAAATATTGATAATTTAATATAAAAAAAATTATAATTGACTTTTTTACTTGGCATGTGTAGATGTGTAATGCGATACCATTTTTTCCTCAATATACTTTCATAGATAAACAATTATCAGACAATAGTATGTTTAGTGTTTGAGACATGTTTGTATTTTCGAAAATAGGGAAAAAAATATTTTGGGTTTTCAATTTTTCATCAATTAATAATTAAAGGCAACAACCCGTTTTTTGGTCGAAGAGAATCTGTTTTTGTTTTTGGAAAAAAATTGATAGATCTTTTTCTGGTCAAAAATTGGTTGAGCTATTTCATATCTCTTATGAGTCAGTTGGGCTCTATCAAAACATTGAGCCCAATAATAATTGGGCCAGCTGATACACTTTCCTTCAAAATCAAACCCAAACCACGCAGGCCCATTAAGCAACTTCTACCACATAGACATATCATAACATAATCTCATCCTCGCCCAATCTACCATACCAGAAGAAGAAGAAGAAGAAAAAAAACCAAAAGGAAACATGGCGCAGTGTATAACCAACACATTCCTAAAACCGAAACCTTTCCTTCCGCTCCCCACTCCAACAAAACCCGTAAATAATCACACACTCACTCTCTCTCCTCTTCCTCCTTTCATCTAGTTCCAAAAGTTTAATTGATTATCTAATATCTTTTTTTTTTTTTCAATTTTGTTTTGGGTTTAGGTGGGGAATTGCAGGGTGAGGGTGACGTGCAGGAAGAAGGACATACACCCGCAGTACTTCGAGGATGCTAAGGTTTACTGCAACGGTGAGCTGGTGATGACAACGGGTGGGACCCAGAAGGATTATGTGGTGGATGTGTGGTCCGGAAACCACCCCTTCTACCTTGGAAGCCGCTCCGCCGCCCTCGTCGACGACGACCAGGTAACACACACAAATCACACATTACATTTTTTTTCTTTTTTTAATTTTTAATGCCGAGTCATGGCTTGTTTGTTAGAGTGTTTGGTTGCGAGAGAAAAAGTAAAAAAAAAAAAAAATGTTAAAAATTTGAGTGAATGCCCTCTCTCATAGAAATTGTGTCTGTAATTTGAATTATTTTCATTCCTGAAATTTAGATATTAACATTCTAGTTCCCGAAGTTGCAAAATTTGTGCCAAATTAATCCCTAATATCCTTTTCAGTTATTATCGTGTTTTTACTCACCTGTCATGTTAAGTTATATATCAATGATAAATTAACATCCTGTCTTGTCTCTGAGATGATATGATTGAATAGTGGGGTTGAATTGTTAGCATATGTCAAATATATTTATAGTCTAACTCATATGTGAAATTTATCTTATGGTGGTCAATTATGCTTATTTTCATGTAATTTAATTGATGAAGATCAAGTAGAATGTTAACATATTACTGGTATATTTATTAATGTGAAACATAAGTTAAAATGCAAGGACACAACAATGGTAAGTGGAAATAGGGATAGAAACTAATTTGACTCAATATTTATAATTTTAGAAGACTAAATGGTTAATTTCTAAATTTTATGGACTAAAATGAGATACGTATGAATTTTAGGAACTAAATTGAATATTTTCTCATAAAAATTTGGGCACATTACATTGACCTTTTTGAGATTTAGTGAAATTTACCCCAACTTTCTTCTATTTGTCCAGGGTAAAACTAATATCCCCTAGAATTTACAATGGAGAGAATGGTGGTATAATGATTTTACAAATTGAGGAGAAGTGGATACAATGATTATAGAAACTTAAAATCTCCTAAACAAATTTTACAAGTAGAGGAAAGATTCGTTGAATTTTACTGAATCTCAACACATATTAGAGTAATTTGCCAAAAAGATTATGCACGAACTTCAAATGTAATTTTATACATTGCAACTCATCTATGTAAACTTTTTCCCCAACCAAGCTCACTGTAAAATTAAAGTTTGTCCTTGGTTATAGTCCAGCTATGATGCAACCAACTATTTTTAGAATGCAAAATATTATGTTTAGTTTATGTGCACGGTATAAATGATAGAAAAAAGTTTATGAAAGGATTGATTTGTATGGCAGGTTGAGAAGTTCCGTAAGAAGTTCGGGGAGCTGTCACAGATCATGGAGATCCCAGTACTCAAGGGCGAGATCGTAATTCCTTCGAGGCGCAAGGGAATCAAAGGAGGCAAGAAGAAGTGACCACGTTGGTTGCTCAGTTCTAGCTATTGTTCTAAAATTATGTTTATTTGTCTTCTCTCTTTTTCTTTTTCCCTTCAATTTGTGAGTAAGGCTTACATGTTTTTCCTTAAAAAGAAAAGAAAAAAATCATGTGAAATGAATAAGTTAGTCATACACTTTTATTTCATCTCATAATTATTATGAATTCTGTTAATGATTTTGATAGTACTCCATCCGTTTTAGAATAATTGTCTTTTTTTTTATTTTCATGTTTTAGAATATTTGTTCATTTATAATATTTAGGTGGCATTAGATTTTTTCTTCTATTTATACCCTTAATATGAATATGTTAGTTCAATAATTAACATATTTATTAAGATAAATAATAATTAATATACAAGGATAGTTTTATTAACTCATAATTTTATATATTTACCAATATTTTTTATTTATCTTACTATATGTATTATTTGGCTTTTGATTGTTATTGTGAAATAGAGGGAGGGAGTATTTTTTTTACTCTGAACCATTATTTTTTTTGGGGGCCTTCAAATATTTTTTAAAAAAATTTAATTACATGCACTGATTAGTTTTTGTTTTGTGTTGAAATTACTTTCACAATTTTACAATTTCATATAGGACCTAATAGATAGGAAAAATTCTAATTTATGCTATGAGTCTAATCATTTTTGGGTTGCATAACATTATGGTGTAGGTTATGTGCTAGGCGTAAATGTTAGAAGAGTTAGCAAAAAAAAAAGATTAAATTCTATTCAAGAAAAGTTTAGATGTCATATTGCTTATTTTAAAGTTTAGGAAGCAAAGTGTACATTTTTCCATTTTTGTTGTATAGGGTGATTAGGGTTTAGGCCTGCGATTTAACAGAGGAATATTCGATTTATTATAGGAAGTCCTCAAGGTCTTGGATGTGACCTCATACTTGTATCAAAAGGATAATGGTTATTGGTTACATAAAACTAGTGAGTGCATAGAGTTGCAATTCCATGCAGCGGATGACAGATACAGTCCAGAAACATGTTAGATTGGATCACTGTGAAATTGGATTAGCAATATATATGATGCATGGTATTGGTTGAGAAATTTGCAGTTGACATTGGGATGAACATTCTTGGAGGCAGCAGCTTTTATATATAGAATTTAATTTTAATGCACTTGACAATATTTCAAAAAAAATTTACACTATATCAACAAATATAATCCTCATTCTACACCTACTGCTTGAATGGCCTTGTAAATAGAAAAATTTGATTGAATGACAGTGTAAATAACACTATCAATTAATCATAATTAAACTCTTATATATCCTCAAAATTGAATAATTGGGATGCTTTTGAGCAAGAGCTTCTTGCCATAGTTTAATGCTCTATTGGTCAAGTCTCAAGTGGCACCTTCTTAAATATGTGGTGGTTGTCCTGGGTTAAAAGGAAGTTGTGTGTGGAGCATGATGCAGAAATACTGGAAACTTTGCTGAGCCTACAATAATAAGGAACAAGAGACAATAAGAAGAGCTTAATATGGTGGGCTTACTGTGTAGAATTGAACATGTATTTTTCTTAAGGACAATGGAGTAAAGGCCCAATAGGTGATGGGCCGAACATGGTTTTAACGATTACCTTCAGTTGAAACTTGAAAGAATCAACTTTTTGGTCAAAAAAAAAAAAAGAATTGCCTTTTCGATCAAATGCAATTGATCATTGGAGAATCCGGTTTAGGGTAAGCTTGAGGGAAAGGCAAGCCTTACTTCACATGCATAAATTCGAATCTTAGAATTGAAAACAACATAACATGACATTTTTTGTAATTAATATCAATAATATAAAATAATTTTTTTTATTTTGAAAAAACTAAGCAAATCTTAGATGACTATCAGTTTTCAGTCATTTTCTTTTTGTGCTCCTAACCATTGTTCTTGAGACAAACTCAAAATATTTTTATATCTAACATAGCATAGTTGTTTACACGAATCTTAACATATTCATGGACTCCTTTAATTTTTTTGCTGATAGTGATATGAATCACAATGTGGTAAACTGGTGATGATCCTCCACTTCCTGAAGGTTGCTGGTAATTTTTGAAGCATTTGGGAAAAGAAGAAATGATATCTGCAGACAACAATTTATACTTCACTATTTGTTTTTCTTGCAAAACTTACACTTCATTTTAATAATTTGTTTGTAAAAAATGGTAAAAAGAAAGTATGTTACGATTTGTGTGTATGTGTTCTTTTAATTATTTTAGTATCTCAGTAAATGTGAACTGATATTGTAAAAATAAGGTTTATTTAATCTGTTAGTCCCTATAGCCTCACTAAATTTTCAGTTAGGTCCTATAACTTAAAAGTTTGTAATCTGGTCCTTGTAGTGAATGAAACTTTGTAATCAAGTCTGAATTAATTTCCATTACAAAAAAAAGGTTAAATTAGCTGATATATTCCTTGATTTTATCTATTGTCAACTCCATATAGATTGACTTGAACCCTCAGAGATTAATAATTGATAATTAATGTTATTAAGCTATCTGAAACTTGTCATGACAAATTGTTATTCTTTTATTATTGGACAAGATATGGGTTTAATTAGGTCTAGAAAAAGTATAAATATGAAATTATAGCCAGCTCTTTTCTTATATGTGCACTCATATTAGAAGAAATCATGGGATATAGTGTTTGATCTATCATTTTTAATATGATATTTAAGTTTAGAGACTTTATTACAAATTTTCATTCATTATAGAGACCTCGTTACAAATTTGTATTTAATATAGGAATTTGATTATAAATTTTTAAACTGTAATTATCTAATTAAAATTTGATGAAACTATCCAATCTTACATAGGTGTCACCATAAGGTAATACAAAAATCATTATTGTTCCGCAAGTGTCATTCACAAACACAAAAGCTATAGTAAGTACTAGAAACTGTGTTTTCCATCTCTCTTTTACCCTGCAATAAAAGAATATCTTGATGCAAAGAAGTACATTATTTGTACTTATATTATATTAGACGCACACATTTGCAACTCATTCGGATTTGGGGAAAATAAATGGAAAGATATGGAGAGGAGAAAATAAAACGTAGAAAGTGAGAATTTGTTTTTTCGTTTGGATCTAAAGAAAAATAGGAGGAAAAGAAATACAATGTAAATGGACCCACATAAAATTAAGGGTCATATGCAACAAAAAAATTGAGACTAAAAAAGAATGGGACATTTTTACCATTTAATCACTGGTCTTTTCATTCAAATAGTGGCAAAAAGAACAATGAAGCAAAAACAAAGCTGCTTTAATTTAATTTGTATTTATATGATAAAATTTATAAAAAATGTTTAATTATGTCATAAATTTATATATATATATATTATGAGTAATATGTTTATACTTTATCAGCTATTATACACTATTTTGTTTAAAACATATCTATAATCTATAATCCTAATATCTCAGAACTCATATGAGGAAACTTTTACAAATATCACTTCTAAAGCGATTTAGGGCCCACAATTTTAATTTGGAATTTGAATCCTTAATCTATATTCATTTAACTTAATTGATAAATATCAATCACAATTAATTATTAATTATGAGATATCAATTACAAATCATAATCTTACTCTCATTTCACAACCCAGTTTCAAAACCCATTATCAGATACTACAATATCACTTTACAAATTTTTTTGTTGGTTCACTTTGTAAATTTTTATTCTATATTTTAAATTTATGAAATAGTATTTTTTTCATTCTAATATATTTCAAATTGTTTTGTATGATTATATTATTTAGCTTATCTATCAAAAAATATTTCGCTTAATATATAGTCATGGTTTCTTTCAAATGTATTATAGTTCTATACGGTTTAAAATTAACTCTTATTATCAATATAAGTTAATACAATGAATATATAGTTTAAAATTAAATTATATGATAATTTTCAATCAATATGTAATTAATATAATGTAATCTATCACAATGATGTCAATCATAAATAATAGATGGATATTTTAAAATTATATATTTTATTTGAAAACATGCCTATCAAGATAAATAAATTAAAATCTTTTGGAAATAATTCAATACCGATTTAAATAGTTTAGTTTATCTTTTGAAATATATTTTTACCTCTAAAAATATAAAATATTTACTATGATATATTTATTTTAACTTAAATTCAGAGAATTTTCTTTATTTAATGCTTGAGTATTTTTTATAAACTCACATATACTCTATTATTATTTAATTTTAATATGAAATTTTCAAGTATAAGTTATTCACTTAACTTAAATGGGATTCGTTAGGCATTTTAGGTTTTTAATATGGTTTAAATATAATATTCTTTTTATTTTGTTATATTCAAATTACATTTAAATATGGTAATTAACAATTGAATACTTTAATTTTATATAATTGAATATCTATGTAAAATATCTTTTTACATTAACAATGCATTAAAATTAAGTCATTGGCATAATATATTGTAAAAATTAAGGAGATATATATATTTTAATCATAATCTATGTTAGTTTTGGATAAGTCCATGAAATTAGAGAGAGATGTCAAATCGATATTATTGAGTCAACCTTAAATTTGTGCTATCATTGACATAGTAGTTATATTGATTTAAAATTATTTTATTAATTAAAATCACAACAAATATTATCATAGTCAACAAATTATAACTAATAATTTAATACCACAAATTAACACATAAATATGATCAATCAGTCATTCTCTAATTAATCAATTACTTTCAAATTTAAATTAAAATTTTAAAGAATAACATTAATTATATATCATTTTATTTTTGCATATCAGATTTAATTAGCATAATATATAATTTATTAAAAAATATTATAATATATAAAATTTGCCATATTATACTGTAATGATATTGATAATAAAAATATAATAATATACATTATACTATTTTTCTTTTGATATTTTAGTAAAACTTAATATCATCATTAATGTATTTTTGAATGATTTAATATAACCTATAATCTATCTATAATACTAATGATTAAGATTCATTACATGAACACTTTTTCATGTGTCATTCATAAAGAAAATTATGTCTCGCCATTTTCATAATCTTAATATTTAAAGTAAGTTTTTGGATTTAATTTATCTTCTAATTATTAATTTTTTTTTCTAATCATACCTTCATATCTCTCTTGGTAACACCCTAATATTTAACCCAACACGGCTAGGACGTATTAAGATTAATTATTAGTCATTACTTCCTTTAAAAACCTCTTTTAGAAATAACTTAGTAGAAAATACAGGTAAATTTTTTTGAAATGAGGTGCATAAAAACAAAGTGCGAGCTATTGCGTACAAACATAAACGAAACGTAAAGCGGAAGAATAAATAAATCACATCAAAACAAAAGCATCAAAGGACACCTCAATCATTGAGACAAACATCATAATATTAAATATTATAGTTTAGTACAACAATAGAATTATAATATAAAGTCTTACCCATACGAGTGGGCAGAGCTGCCAGTCCAGGAAATATAAAATACAGGAAAACATAAAGAGGAGACATAAATAATAGATGCACGAGAAGCCCTCAAGAGATCGGTCCCAAGCTATGACTACCCTTCCTCGATCTATGGATGATGCTCCTCTCGTCCCTCAATGGTACATACCCAATAAACTAAGCAAGCTCCTCGAGTGCGTGTAGGCGGAAAGGTGGACGAACATGGCCTCCTCAACGTGGATGCATCTCTGGGCGACGACTAACCTCTCCTCGTCACGTATCCTCGCTACCCATCCCGGTATCCATGGGTACAGCGGGGGAGAACCTTTGAAAAGGATGAGAAGGGGATCCTCTGACGGGTCGGTCTCCGAACGTCTCGAGTGAGGCACGTACTCGGGGTAGCCTGGAACCGAAAAATCAGGACGGGCACAAAGGTTCTGCTCATCGCGGGGTGCATCCTTTCAAAAATCAGATCATCTCCATAGGGAGAGGTCAAGGTGAAGCGGAAACTGAGAACTGGAAAAGCAAATGAGCGTCCCATGAATGCAAAAATGCGTCGCAGCGACCCTCAAAATGGTAGGGCTGATGGTAGGGTCGTAATGCACCTCCCACACGGGGTGTCAACGAAGATCACGAATGACGTCATCGCGGTCTGGAGACGTAACGAAAAGAAACAAAGAGGGGGGATGAGAATCTTACTAAAGAATCTCAATAGGAAAAACCTCATATCCTAATGTCATTGTTTACGTCCCCAAAAATCTTGGGTTTATTATAAAAAGTTACACATGCAAAGGTTCGTTATGAGGTTTTCATAAAAGATAATTATCCAAGGTCGTGTCTTTTATAATGAATCTTTAATGCATGTATGCATCATAGTAAAACATGTATGCATGACAATACTTAGCATAAATAAAACATATCATCAACAATTAAAATCACACATAAGTGACATGTAACTTTCCATGATCAAACTTTCGCTCTCATGAGCATGATATTTCTCATCTTTCCTCATTTCTCAACTTGTGACATCATAATTTTCAAAACAATAGTAACCGACCCTGATACTAGGCTATGAACTCATACCTTAACTAGTCGTCACTAGTTCTTACTTATCCTCTTGATAAGCAAATAATCATAATCATAATAATAACAACCCGACTCCCAGAGTACGCGGGGACCTAAGAAATCACCCATCATGGGACTTTCTTCCTTCTGAAACGCATCAATTGGTTAAGACCAGTGACTTTGTCCGCTTTGGCAGGCTAATGTCGATGCCCTCACGTTTTACCTTCTTCTCACCATAGAGAGAAGTACGTCTCAGTCTGCGAAACGCATCATCTGGTTAAGACCAGTGACATTGTCCGCCTCGGTATGATCCCCACGATCATACCCTTCACGGGTTTCCTTTCTCCTCATCGTCAGGAGAAATGTGTCTGGCATGTCACATATAAAATCTTTCTTTTTAAAATTTTCAAGTCCCTCAAATTTGACGGAAATTTGGCAGCATAACAACTACGCTCGAATTTCCTCAAATTTGAGTCATGCCACATAACTCAATCACACATATCATTCTCATGGAACTTTCTCAATTAATAAACTTTCTAGTTCACATGAGCATATTCTTCTAACTCATTCTCATTTCGAAAACCTCATGCATCTCAAAACATGGCACAACACTTCATCACATCAACATGCCAATTATACACATAAAATTTCATGCTCAAGATGTTAACATATTCACATCATTAAGAATATGCCCACTCGGTCTCATGCTCACATCACACCTCCTATCTCATGGTGTCTTATGCTCTGGCCCTTCAGGTCTTAAACTTGTATTCCACTTATTCTAACCTTCATTATGGATTTTTATAACACCTAAGGAATCATTACCTATAATTCTCACTAAGATTTAGGCTTGCTAAAAATTCCAATCAGCATTATATAATTTGGGCAGAAAATTTACCTCATGATTACGGGGTTATAGAATTTCCGTTTTAAACCCTTTTAAGATCCGTCTTCGCCTACGATTTTGTAATTAACTCCTAAACCAATTATAAGGGATTCCTACACATGTTCACTAATTATAACCCACTTCTCTTAGTTTTAAACATGCTGAAACAGAATGCATATCTTGTGCATTTAAGTGTTCTAGAATTCTCATTTTTAATCCTTTCAAGTTACTTATTCTTTTCTAACTTCCCTAAATCGATCATTGTTTCACTCAAACATAATTTTACACATTTTAACACCATAAAACAGAATTTATACAGTGGCCAAACATCAAGGAAAGAACCGAAATCATAAGCTTCATAGAATCACATAATCACTTGATTTAAATGCACATAGGTTGCTAGTTTCTCTTGGAATCATTTTAGAAGCTCAAAACTCTTTTAGAAACCATTTAATCTTATTGAAATCATATAAATATATGCTAGGTCAGTAGCTAAATCAATTTAACCATAAGGAGGATTTAAAACTTAAAACTATGCTCACAAGGTTCCTTAAAACCACCTAGGCTTAGAAAAATTCCAAGACATAGGCTATGGATCCTTGTATCTTGATGAACTCACACAAAGTCCATCATCATCATCTCAAGGCCGAAATGGCACCCTTGAGACATCTCCATTTTCTAAAACTTTATGTGTGATACTTGGGCAAGTCTTTGAGCTCTAGGATTATTTAAGTGATGGCATAAACTTAAACATGATATGCACTCATTTTATTCCTCATTAGAAAGTAAAGTGAGAGCATAAAATAAATATGAGATGCAACCTCATTATTATCTTTAAAATTAAGTGATGACTTGAAATATAAACATGAAATGCAAGCTTGAAATTTAAACATGATAATGCAAGTTCATTTATTTATTCTTGAGAGTTTAGTGATGACATCAAAGTAAACATGCTATGCAAGGCATAAATGTAAACATGTGTGCAATTCATTTTATCTTAACTAGAGCTCTTACAAGACTTTAAAGGAACATCATAACCTTAACCCAATATGCATCTTAACAACATAAAGTGAGCTTTAGAGTTCTTAGCACCTAGACTTCAAAGAAGTCTTTGGTTTTGAACTTCATCATCAAGCTTAAGAAAATAGACACAAAGCTCAACACTTTGTCTAAACAAAATACAAGAACTAAGTCATATTCTTTATTTTATTGCTCATGGGCTTCAATCTAGAGTAAAACTCTTAGAACCAACCAACTTTAAGGTTGGCAAGGGTAAGCTTAGAGCTCTTTGAAAACATGTGATTAATTTTCTTAACAAAACTTTTGTGATTTACTTAACATTTTTAGCAACTTTGTTCAAGTGAAAACAAAGGAAACCAAAATCTTTCAAAGGAAAAAGGGAAAGGAAACCGAAACCATTCAAGAAAGAAAGGAAAAAGGAACTGAAAATGTAAGCAAGGAAAAAAAAAAACACAAGCATGTATGGTCCAAGACCAAGTTGTTTCAAGCTTTAGAGGTTTCTCACATGACAACAACAAGTCATTATCTTGAAACCTCATCATCAAGCTCAAGTTCTTCTCATAAAAAGGCCTCTTGACCAAAAAGAAAAAGGAAGAGGAAAAGAGTTTTGAACCAAGAGAAAACTAGAACTTTTCTTGAAGAAAACAAGTAAAAACTTGAAAACAAAACCCCTACCTAAGGAAGTCTTTGAGAGAGATGAAAGAAGCTTTGTTTTCTTGATGAAATGAGAAGAAAAATCCTCTTGAAACTTGGAGGAAGAATTCGGCCAATGTGAGGGAATTTGAGAGGAAATGAGAGAATTTTTGCAAGAAGTGTGAACTTAGAAAATAAACCAAAGTGTGACAAGGTTCTCCAAGATTTGGTATTTATAGAAATTTTCAACATTGAGGCTTCCAAGGGGAGGAGGAACCGCCATTTTGGAGAGGAGGAGGGAGGAAATATCTCTTACAAAGGTATGACTTTGAGTATGGGTTCAAGCATGATTGAGTATGGTACAAGTATGAGCAAGGCATGGTCTTTGGAGTGTGAATGAGTCAACACATGATGGGCAAATGGGGGAGGAGTGGCCGGCCACTTAAGGCCAAGAGAGAGAAATTAGTTCATCTAATTGTGGATTAGTTATGTGTTTAGGTGTTTCTTTGATTAAGGTTTTGGTTAGGAGTTGTAAGAAAGTGTTTAGGTGAGGTAATGGCCTAATTAAGGTTGTCAAGACTTGATTAGGAGAGTAATCTTGCTAGATTAATAATTTAAAATCATTCTTTTAGTTAAATGAGGTATGGCACAATTCCTTAATTTAAGGAATTGGAGAGAAAATACTATTCAAGATTCAATGACTAGGAATCTTGAATTAAAGAATGCAATTAGAGTTTAACTAAACAATCTTAGGTTCTAATTAACCTTAATAAATTATTTTGACTCTAGATTAATTATCGAAATAAATTAATCTTTAATTAGAGCCTAATATTGCTTAGGTTTGCTTAATTGCGTCATTAGGCTCACTGTATGTTCTAGGGGCAAAATGGTAATTTTGCACTAAAACTCAGGGACTTCAAGGCTAAACATCAAATATTACTCATAAACATCATTCCAAACTTCCTGAAAAGTTTAAAACGACACCTTTTACCTGTAGAACACAGCGGGGTATTTTGGTCATTTTGAGCCGAAAGTTTAAAAATGAGATTTTCACCTCGGATATCAAACATAACAGTTATAATCCCTTTCAAACATTGAGTTGACCCATTAAAATCAGGTCAACTGTCCTTGAATTCTGGAAAACGACCTCAAGGCCATTTTGGTCATTTGAACTCAATACAAAAAAAAGCGTTACACTCTTCATTAAAATTATTTAACAAAATAGTTCAATCAAAATTGTTTAACAAATAACAAATAATACAATCAAAATGATAATTGAATGTATTATACCATTAAATTTTTTATATATAATTATAGTGTTAAAGTTAACAAAGCTATTATAATTACGTTACCAAAAAAAATTTATAATTATAGTATTAATGATAACAAAACTATTATAATTATAATAATTAATGATAATAAGAAAATCTTAGCACACCTTTATTTTTTAATTATCTTTATTGGATTTAATTTGCATCATGTATATATTTTTATTTTTAATTTGAATTATATTGTATTAGTAGTGTTTGTTATTATGGATATTTGTGTTTTAATTTCAAAGTATTTTCAAAACTTTTCGCTTTCTAAATTTTTTTAATAAACCTGTGAATATTGGTAGGGATTCAAATCTCCGTTGAAAATGAGAAAAGAGACTCATGATGAGAATGAAAATGAGGATAAGATTCAAAATTCTAAATGAGGATGAGGTTAGAGGAGGGGGAGTTTTTAACTTTAAATACAGAGCTTTTGAAATTTATAAAAAAAATATATACTTACCTGTCTCACTATACCATATTTAATTATTTACAACTTAAACATTTTAACTTATCAATTCAACAATTGTTTCATATTAATTTTTTTGAAAAAAAGACTTTAAAAATCGATCCCATAATTTACACTTCTTTGATAATGACACTAATTATTTATTAATTGTTTTAAAAGTTTAAATAATTAAATCACTTTTTTATTGAAAATAATTATGGAATTGATATACTACTCCAATAATTAAGATAACATAAAATAGGATTACATGTGATTTTTTTTACTAATTATAACATATATTTTAAAATCGATATTTTAATTTATTAAAAGTATGTACAATGAAAGGAGGTAATTAAAATCACATAAATTAGATTTATTAATTATTTTTTATTAATTAAGAAATATATTTTTATCTTTTTATAAATTAAATATTTTAACTTATTAAAAAAATGTAAATGACGAGGGATGACAAAAAATAATGTTAAAATAGGTACACGTGAGATGGGATTGCCCATAATAAAGATGGGAATAAGGACATATTTTGTCTTTATAGGATGAAGTCCTGTTTGTTAAACGAGGCAAGAATGAGAATAGCACATCTTTATTTTTCAATTATCTATATTGGATTTGTATTATGTATGGATTTTTTATTTTTTAGTTTGGATTATGTCACATTATTAATATTTGTTATTATAGATATTTACGTTTTGAATTTCAAAATATTTTTAAAATTTTTTCTTTTTGAAATTCTTTTAATAAATCTGAATATGCGCAAGGATTCAAATCCACGGGGAATGAGGAATAGGGCTATGATGGTGATGATGATGGGGGATGAAAGGTAAAATTCTAAGGGGCATAGGACATGTCCTCTTTCATGGATATTCATTATAATCCCTATAAACGACTCATGATATAATAAAATTATCTATTTATTCTCTTTTATTATTAAAAAATTTCAACCTTTAAAATGAGCAAAATTTTTATAAAATAGACTATTTATTGTTATAGGTCATCTATCGATTTTTTAAACCTTATAAACATGATATGATCAAAATAAGATATAAAATAGAATGATACGTTTATATTTTGTCAATTTATTTAATTATTTAACTATTAAATTATTTTCAAAATAAATTTATATACTCAATTTTATATAAGATATATTTAAATAAATTATTTATTTTCAATAATTGTCAACAAATTATTTGCTTATCATCCCTTATTTCACGGGTTAACGACTAATACATTTAAATTTATTGAGGATATATATTATTTTATGTATTATAAACTATTTTTCCTTTCATTTTCTGAAAACATAATTTTCTCTTATTTTCTCTTCTTATTTTTTATTTCCATTCGAACAAAGTATTACACACCATATAAATAGAAAGGTGAGAATTTTTGGGGGGGAAATGAAAACAATATTAAAGCGTTTTTTAATGTAAAAGTAAAATTGTATACCTACCAAAAGATATTCTTCTAATAGGCTCCTTCAAATCATGCAGAAAGGGTGCAAGAATAATGGAAGTATGAAACTCATGCTAAATGATTTACGACATGTTTTTCTACTTTAGATCGGACATGGGATATTAATAAGCATGTACGGTTTAAGTAGAAAGCTACTAGAATTTGTGTGTATTGTGCATGGCGGACACGGAATGTTCAATGGGTGAACCCTTTTCAAAAACTACCGACACTACTTTGATAACTAATCATGCTAGGCACATAGTCAGCATTCTCTCTGCCAGTCATTAGTGTTATACTTTTAATGGAAAAAAACTATTTCAAAATGACTTTGTTTCTAACATGAAAAGGCAAACAATTTTTTTCACTCTTAAATCAATAAATTGCATTGTATACAAATTTCACTAAATAATCTAAATAGAATATTTCTCATTTTCTAAAACTGAAAGTCAAAATTATTAGCTAAATATTCATTTTAGTCTCTCATGAATACATCAGGAACAATATAGTTTTTTAGAATTTAAAAGTTCTATATTGATCCTCAAAATTCAAAAATGATAACAAATTGGTCTCAGTACAAGTCCATACAACTAAAATAATACTTTATAAATCTATATACAGTGATCAATTTATTTTATTTTTTAAATTATAAGAGATTAATATGAGATTTTTAAATTTAAGGGACTAGTTTATATCTCCATATATTTTTAAGGGATATTTTGGGTACTTAGTCTTTTATTCTTTTTAATGGTCACCAATTGAAATTGAAATAACTAATAATCGTGACGACGGTATGTATGGTAGGAAATAGCGATAGGTACAGTTTGGTAAAGGGTAACGGGGGACGAAGAAGATTGAAATATAATATCCACCCATATTCTAACTAGTACAAGGACTAAGTTTGTGGTTATTATAATTAGAGAAATCAGTAATTAGGTGCCCTGTGTACACACTGGAACTAGGAAGGTCCCAGTCCCCATCCTAGTTGTGATCTTGTGGATGACAACTAAAACCATCGCCAACATTTTTTGTGAGTGTGGGCAGGACTAATATGGTGTACATGCTAAACTATTGCCTCATTGATGACATATTTTCATGGAGAGAGCTTTCAAGAGTCAAGATGCATGTGTTGAGAATGTTCATCATTAGGTACTAAAATACTGGCTGAGATTAAAATATATGGTTGTATCAGGCAAGGTTATAAGGAGTGCTATTGGCTAGTATTGAATCGGACCGATTGATCTCTAGGTTGATGACTCTTAATGTAAAGGTATTTAAATTAAGCAAGGAACATGTTTTATTTGACTCAGATGATAGGTTCTTATAAGAATTCTCGATCAAATCGACAGTCTCAAGAACATTAAGATTGAGTGTGGCTATAATTATTCTAAGTATTGAAATTGCACTTTCATAATTAGTTAAGAGAAATTCATATGTGTTATGAGAGTAACACAAAAGATTTGCTCTATATTTATTATTCATTAATTGATACGTACATTAGTTATTGCATTTGATGACAACAAAACTAATATGTCAATTAATAAATGAAACAAAATAAATGTTGTCTTGTTCTCAAATTATCTAAGAATTTTTTATTAGTTAAAAGAGCTTTTATGAGAAGACTATTTAGATACTAATATAAGTTTTTTTATTCTATTGGACCTAATTAAGTGATCGGACCAGTAAAGAAAGCATATTGACGCAATGTTTGCGTAGTAGATCACATGTTATCTTTTTTATTATTTAAATTAACATATTAATAACTAAATGGGAGATTAATATAATTTTAACTAACTTCAAAACTTTGTGTGATATTTTTGAAAAAAAATTTGTTAAATGTAATTTTACTAAAATTTGAGATGAGATAAATGTAATTTACCTTAAAAATAATATCGTTTTGTACATCTTTTGTGCACACACTAAGGCCTCATTTAGCACATTGTATAAGACATGATAGCATAAACTAATATAATACATAATAATTTTATACATTATTTGGTGCAAGCAACATATTGTAAAATTTTATCCATCAAACATCCCTTATACATTAAAATGATGAATAACTTAATCATACTTTGAGAGGAAGGATAATGCCTAATTAATTTTTTACATATGAATATAAGATTTTATTTTCCTTATTTAATAAAAAATAATATAATAAAAATAATTATTAAAACACTAAAATAATAAATTATTTTAATTAATGATATAAATAAATAACAGTTATTAAAATAAAGTCATAAATATCAAATATATAATAAATAAATTAATATGTTAAATATTTTAAATAAATAAAATAATAAAATATTAAATAATAGAAAATATTTAAATAAATATTATACTATATTTAATATAAAAATAAGCATAAATGATATACTATTAACATATATAAATAAATAATAAATAATATTTAGTATATTAAAGTAAGGATTAATAATAAAAAATTAATTTAATATTTATTATTAAATTATAATTTAAATCATTATAATAAAAATACTAGAAAACTATTAATTTAATATTTATTTGTAGTTAGAGTTATTTTTAAATAAATGCTATTATATACTTTTAATAAATTTAAATAACTAATAAAAAACTATTATTTTAACATTTATTTAATATTTATATATAATTAGAGTTATATGTAAATAAATGATAATATTATATAATATAAAATATAATATCTTATGTAATGTTATATCAAATACTATATAATATAAAAATTTATCATATCTTATATTATTAAATATTATCCTATCAAATCTTATATTATTGAGCATTATTTATCATGTGTGCCAAACGGCAATAACATCGTGATTTGTCGCTGTTTGGAGAACTGTAGGAAACCACCTTGGATACATGAAGTTCGCAGGCTGGTGACAGATGTGGCTAAGAATGCCTCTCTAGTTAAGATGTTTGTGCACACAGCACGATCCTTTTAGTACGAAAATGAAACTTTGTACTGGTACCATTCACACAAAATAACTTTCGAATCAATTAACAAATCTCCTTCTATATATTATTAAAATAAAATAGATAAAAGTATTAAAATCTAAATTAATTCTTACATAATCAATTATAGTGATTATACAAATATGCTATTATTGAAATAATTTTAATCATACCGCTTTCCCAAACACACCCATGTGTTTGCATGCCCTGGCATCGCGCAGGTTAGGTGTCAGAATAACTCTTAAATGGAAACAAATCTGACTAGTCAAACTTAGGCATATGTACGTAAACGTTGGTAAACACACGCATATGATTGTACCTTAAATAAAGTTAATAAAATTTATTTTTATCATGAGTATATATAAATTTAAATTATTAAATTTGTATCCCTGCTAGAATATTTCTATGTTATCTAAACCTTAGACTGAAAGATGCAAGACATGTTTTAATTTATTTTAATATGTTTGACAAAATCACGTTGAAATACATTTTAACATAATGTTTAATCTCATATCTTGGTTGTTGAACTGCAATGAAAAAGAGTTCTGCACCAAAGAAGAAAAAAAATTTTCTAATTTTCAGTTTTTATTTTTAATTTTTCAGTTTTTTAAATTTTGTGAAGAAAATACTACAAATTTTAAAAATTACAATTTGCTTTTCAGTTTCAGTTTCAGTTTTAGTTTCCAAATTTGTAAAAAAAAAAAAACTCAAAATTCAATTTCAGTTTTTTAATTTTCCTTCACAAATATCAAAACTAAAAATTGAAAGTGAAACAAAGCCCTTACAAATTCCATTTAATTTTCACTTTTCAGTTTTCCACAAATTTCTAAAACTGAAAAACTGAAACTAAAACCAAACAGGTGGTTAGCTTTTTGATTAAACCAAACCATATAGTAACTGTAAACTAAATATCACATCCAAAGTGATTATAGAAAATGTCTAATTAATTCGTATTCATAATAAAAAATCTCTCATAATATAGAAGTAGACATCAGTTTCTGCCAAGTGAGGTGCAGGTCTAAGTTTTGAAGAATCAAAGATTGCGGTGTTGCTTTTATTTCTTGACTAGTGAAATGACTAAATTGATGTATTTGGTCCTAGTCTTGGACAAGTGGTCCTCCACAAGCTCCCCAAACCTCCGAAATAGTTCATCCATTATGTGACTCCCAAAATGGGATTCCAGCATGGACTCAACCACTGCCCTTATCGTCCTCGCCACTCTCTCCCCACTTGATAGCAACCTTAATGGGTCACTATGCTCCAATTCTATTCCACCATCCCAATCAATTTCATTGGCTTCGTGGCTATCCACCATGAATGACCCTTCCTTTTGAATCTCCAATTTCAATTCCTCCATGCATGGTGCAAAGTAAGGAGCATCAAATGAATCCACCTTTTCCTCTTCAACAAGACCCTGCAGCCAAAAGTAAATAAGTAATTAAATACGAAATTAAATTGTTAACATGTACACCTAGCAACATGGAATGTATATGTATCTTACCATATGTCTGGTTTTTCATTTAGAATTCTCCAAAGTTTGGGTGAAAGCTTTTCTTTTATATCTTTTGGCTAAACCATGACTTTGTTTTGAAGTTTTAAATGAAAATTCAAGCACACATACATTAGATTAATTAATCATACTAAACACCATTGGATTCTTTAAAAAAATTATGGTAAAGATTTTTCATTAAACAAGATGCAAGTTTAATGAAAAAAAATACTAATCTAAACTTAGTTAATAATGTCATCTGGATAACATTTCATATAAAAATTTTAAATTATAGAGAACTTTTAAATACTCTTGAAACAAAAAATTAAAAAGGTAATAATAATGTATATTATTTATATTTCAATATATTAACTTTGTAAGTTATTATTTTTCAAAGTTTCAAATGGTAATATCTATGAAATTTAAGGGTTTACCAGTATCTTAATAATTCACTACAAGAATTTTATGCATAAAAGAATATTTAGTTTTAGATACACGAGAAAAGTGTTGCTTATCACACATAGACAACACGCTTGTTAACTATGTTGCCTTTGATGTAGTAGAGACCATACATTTTTAAGTTAAAACATCACTTTTTGAAGAATTGTTATATCAGTGTGACCAATTGTCAAAAGCAATTTTTTTAATAAAGGCTACATTTTTTAAGTTAATGCATCACTTTCGTACAGTTGTTATAACAAATGTGACTAATTGTCTAAAATAACACTTTTAATTTTAACAGAAAAATAATATTTTTTAGATATTAAAAGTAACACATTAAAGAAAAAATGTTACTTATGTGTACAAAAATAACACTTTTCACATATTCCCAAAAATAAGTGTTGTTGTGGGCCAAATTCCTTGTTGTTATTCTATAATTTGAAAATTATACACATTAATTACCCGAATAGTTGTGACAACACTGCACATGTTAATGTTGTTGAGGGTTTCTATTCTGTGGATTCTCACATGGAGTTATCGATCCATGCCAACGTTGCATTGTCAGAGATGACCAATGAAAAACGGACACATGGCAGTGTGTACGGATTGGCATGTTAATGAAACAGCCATAGAAGTTTAAGTATAAGGGCAAAATAGACCAAAGCCATAATTTTAAAAAGTTATCTAAATTTTTAAATATCTAAAATAATAAAATAGACAAACTAAATGTATAATTGTTGAGGAAATTTAATGTGAAATGGGTCACAAGAGAGCTTTGTGAAAGCGTGAATGAATTAATTAAGTGAATGAATTAGCCGTTATGTTAATATATTTTTATTTTTTAATTAAGTGAATGAATTAGTAGCTATTCTAATGTATTTTTCATTTTTTATCTTTTTTTATTTTTATTTATTTTTTCAGAATTCAGTTAATCCGAATTCAATTAAATAAATAGTACTTTTTTCAATTTATTTATTTTAATTTTTTTCAGAATTCAATTAGTCCGAGAATTCAGTGCAGTGAATAGTACCATTTATTTTTCAATTTTTTATTTTTATTATTTTTTTACTTTTTATTTTTATTTATTTATTTTTTAGAATTCGATTAATCCAAATTCAATGCAATGAACATCATTTTTTCTTTTTTTAATTTTAATTTATTTATTTATTTATTTGTTTTAATTTTATTTTTATTTATTTTTTTCAGAATTTGATTAGTTCAAATTCAATTTAATGAACAGTACTTTTATTTTGCAAAAAGCCTAAACTATCCTTCATGAATCGTAAATTAATTTTAACATAATTAATCACTCATAACATTATCTAATTAAACCATCACATGTCATTTTACTGGTCATTTACATGTCACTGCATAGTAGGCAATGACTAGGGGAGTGGGCGCCTTCTGTTTTATTACAATTTACGTGTACGTACCTCTGAAACCATGCTCATGAGGGCTTGTGCTAACAGTTCCCATTGATAACAACTGTGTGGAGTTGTTGGGTCCAGTGATTCCCTGCCCATAAGAGACAAAACCATGAATCCACCAGCTACCATCTCTTGTGAACGGGACTCCAAAAATTGTGCAAAGTCATTCTGGAATTGCAAGGAATACGCATCTAACACACACTTGGGACTGCTCTTTGATATGTAGATCTTTCCCTTGTTCAACACTCTCCCTTCCAATACTCCAGCAGGAACCTGCACAAATTCCACGTTCATAATAATATTTTCGGCACATGTTACGTTAAGCGAAATTAAAAATCGTGGAGGATAAGAATTTTTATTTCATTTTAGAGTTTAGAGTTTAAGGTCATTGTCATGTTTTATATATATTTTTTCATATGGTAGTCTAATCATGTTTATTGTAGCATTATTAAAAGTCTTTAACTATGCATTATAAGTACCTCAAAAGTCACACATGATGAGATATGATTGATTGTCTATATAAAACAGGTGAATTTCACTGCTACGTCAAAATTAATCTTTAGTATTTTTGGCTAAAATTTCTTTGTTATAATTATATGACACATTTATTGATACTTCGATAAATAAATGTGTTATACTATTTGTTTTTATCTAAACCACCAATATATGAAGTTCCAACTAGTGGCTTGAGTCCGGTCAGCTCCACTTGAGGGTTAAAGTTCTTCCAAGATTATTTTTTTTCTTCATTTATAATACTCAATATGATATGACCTCACTTGAGAAAACAAGTCTTGAACCAATTATATTGATTGAAAATCAGTAATGATATCATTTTATTCTATCTAATGACTACTTTATTTAAAATAAGAAATTTCGACAATTTTTTTTTATTTTTTTTACTGTGTAGTGTTGGTTAATTATATATGATAAAGATATCCAACTTTCATTATATATCCTAATTGTAAAAGCTATATCAAACATAATACTCATCTTGTTGAACGAGTCATCTTTTCTGTTTTGATAAGATTATCTCCTTTCAATAGGAACCAAATCTTTCGTACCTTTTTTATCTCACTATCTGTCCCTCAATAAAATTTTGATGTGTATAATAGTGACATCATTCATGATTTTTTAGACTACTATCTTTTAACTCCCATAATTTAAATATAATGGTAAAAACTTGATTGAAGGACATGGAATGGGGAGAGGAGAATTGGATCCCTTTCAACATAGATGTATCTTCACATTATTATAAAAAAAAAAAAAAGAAAGCCGTGGACCCCCTTTCTTGTTTGTTTGTCTTCAGAAGTTCAGTTTTTGGCTCCTGACAATATATACAAAGTAGCTACGCAAGGGGACTCAATTTTTTTCAGGGCACGCAGTAGTAATTGTATTTTCTGTTGCATTCTTAGTTGGTCGAAAGTTCCTATCATTGTCCTTGTTTGGGACCATATGAGTCTTAATCGCATCCTATAATTAATGCACTTTGAAAAGGAATCAACATGAAGATGGACAAAACATATGCCTCCAATTCAGGACCAATTCTTCGGCCCTACACATTAAGGTAAAAAGAAGTAATTTGTGCTCAATATTCAACTATCTAGCTATAGATTATTACTGTTGTTTATGCTGACAACATTTTCGAAGTTATTAAGGCTAAGATGATGCAAAATATAAATTGTTGTATTCAGAATTTTTTTTTTTGTACATCTCATTTTAAAACACCACATAGGCACTCCTAATTTTTAAAGTTGAAAGAGTTATAAAAGTATTATGTGATAAAGATAAGACTGTGAGAATGTAACTCACCTTTTTTTATTTGTGAGTGTCTCTAAAATAAGATCTACAAGTAATATAAATTTACACAGAAGAAAATTAGGTTGTGCCGAGGGGATGTTCGAATGTCAAAATGCTTGTGTGCCCCTAGCCTTTTAATCTCGTATAAGCAAAAATTAAGAAATATATCATACATGAATCACAACTTCAATATCGATCTTTCGTTTCAGAATTAGGCTCTAGGGTTTCTCAGCATTTTCTTGTAAAGAATGAGCCCAATTAGGGGAAAATATAGGAGAGAGAATGAATGAAAAACGAAAACACTGGGGATGAAATGTTTCTGAAATTTGTACGATGATTTTTCAGTATTTTTCATTATATATATATATATATATATAGCAAAAACAAATTAAAGAGAATAAATACAAAATAAAATAATGATACAACTTGATATCATTCTCCATTTTTACGAATATTATGATTCCCATGAAATGAATTAAGAGCAAAAGTCGTCAACAATCATGTCATATCACTTTAATAATCAAATTGTGACAAAGTTTTTTATTATCTAGTATTTTTCTTAAATAAAATGAAGGAACATGTTAGTCATCTAAATGAGAGCCAAAAAAAAAAGGCTTGTACCATTTGCAATACATCAGTTCTGTTGACCATAACGTCACACACTTTCATGGGATTTTTTAGACTAAACAAACAATTTGGTTTTTCAAAGATATAGATATACGATACATCAATTTAATGTTAAAAGATTTTTTATATCGACTTAGTCATTGAAAAAAACATATATGAAATCAATTTTGTCCTTCAGAGAATTTTTATATCACTTTAGTTTCCAAAAAATACATTTATACCAATATGCGTAATCTTGATGCTTCTGAAATTATATTATTTACAATGAGATTTGAATTTTGAACATTAAGTATATTATTCGAACTTCTTACTACTAAATCAATACTAGTGACTTACCGATCTGTGTAAGTTATGAGTAATACTACAGTAGAGAGCACAATTTTTTTTCCTTACTTTGAGAACATTTAAGAGTCTCTTATTTAAAAACCAGTAAATATGTCACAATTTCTTACAAACAAATTCTGAGGTAAAATCCTGACGGTCTAACTTATATATATATATATATATATATATATATATATATATATATAAAATTGTAAATCAACTAATTAATGTAGTTACAACTTACAAGAAATAAAGAAGGACAAAAAGAAATGAATTGAATTTCATATTTTCACCTGAGAAAGCCAATGGATGCTGGAAGAAGAGTGCACAAAGTGGAGGCTCTTGCTTGGGAACAGCCTTCCATAGAAAGAGCCAGGGACAGCAACAATGAAGCAATTGGACCCATTAATCATCCCACCACCAGTATGCTTCTTATCTTGCCTTTGCTTCCTATAGAAAGATGGCAATGAACCAAAGATGTTGTTGAAGTCATTGGTGAAGAGGTCATTCAAATACACCACCAACTCAGGTGCTGGCCTATCCAACATGCACGAGGTGCCATAAATAGCATCAATTATCTCTGAAATGACCCTTAAGGCATTTGGTCCAGAGGAGCAACCCAAGTCAGCAATGCCCATGCTCATCACTGGCCAACTTGAGCACAGAGTTTTCACAATTGCTTTCCTTGTTGCTGGCTTTGCCACAGAGATAATATTGTTCTACACGAAATTGATCACAAGTAATTAATTAATAATATGTCTCAGTAGGCTTAGCTTGCATAGCTGCAAAATACATACATCTTTGTTTGATCAATAAAATTCAATGAGCAATGGCACACAATGAAATACAATGAAGCCTTTGTTTGAATACAACAATAGGTGCACTCGTGTACAAAATACGGAGATTAATTTTGATATACTGTGAATGTGATCGTGTAAAGAGAGTTTTACATTGTCATGCCAATATCTGTAAATATATATAAAACTTTTAATGTAGCTATTGGGTTTTTGAAAGTGAAACACTATGATAATATAGCAAGGCATTTTTTTTTTATCGATAATTATGATATGCTTGACTCTCAAAATAGAAACAAAGGAATACAAAAAAGTGCAATGACTGACTCTGAAACAGAACCAAAGCAAGACAAACCAAACTAGCATCAAAATATGAATGCATGATTGATTGTGTAAAATGACTTTATATATTTGAGAGTGTATCAATATTAAATCCTAAAATAAAAAGGCATTATTTTTCTTCGATGCTCTCTTTTAGAAACACGACTTTTTTTGCATTCATGAAGGCCAACCTGAACAGCAGAGTTCATGGCATAGCTAGCGTCGCCTGCTCCTTTGTTCATGTGAAGGACTTCTTCTACCGTTTGCATCTCTTTGGATGTTAATTTGCTTCTTGCTGCAGTGGTTTTGTGTTAGGGTTGGGGGCATTCAATTGAAGACAACCCCCCTTATGCCTTAAATAGGTGTACATGCAACAAAAGGCAAGAGGGAAGAGTATTTAAATTAGGAATGTACAAGGATTAGGTTAGATAAACTAAAAGTTCTGATTTTTAAATTGGGTCAATTTTTAAATCTAACCTTAACTTGATAATGACTTTATGTCCCAGAGTAAAAATATTAAAACATATATGAGAATTTGGATATTGTATATAGTAAATTTTACAAGTAAAACAAAATTTTAGAGATATTTTTTCAAAATAAACCATATCAATATAAAAATATCATCATATTATGTAAAATATATTAATTCAACTTTAAGATCTTATAATTTTTCATAAATTATTATAAAAATATATATCTATTAATGGATTATTTGACATTAGCTGATAAGCAACTTACATATGACAAACTAAACCTTAAAAGTGTATTAGATCAAATTTTAAGACCTTAATTCCATAAACTTTAGGTAGATTAATGGGCAGAGTTATGAACACCACTAATTCAAATGCAGGTGCTAAATTGCATCCACATGAAAACTTTGTGAACCGAAAGGTCTTTTGTATAGACCAGTGATACCCACAAGGAGCAAATAATTAACAGCCACACATTTAAGATTGTGTGTGTCTGTGTACGAACACACATAAAACAACTGTATTTTTTTTAACGAAAACAAAATTTTTTAATTTTGCACGACCTTTATTGTTAGCTTTGTTGCATAAAAATATCATATTTCATTCTTTTTATTGAACGAATGTGGTTTTTATATTTTTAACAACATGACAATGTACTACTAATTTTGGATGTTAACTCTTTTTTATGAACTTTACTATTATTCTATTAAAAAATATTATTTTGTACTAAAAAATCATAATTAGGTTTTTTACTAAATAAACGTGGATTTTATTACGACTACGAAATGTTACATTCTTTTAATGATAATGTAAAATAAAATCATATGGTTTATCCGAGCTCACTCAAAATTTTTGTTCGGTACACTAAATAGGTATGGATCTTAGTTTTTAATTTTATGAACTTTATAATTATTTTATTAAAAAATGTGATTTATTTATTGAATTTTTAGTATAAAATCACATTTACTTTAATTTGCTACAAGAAAACAAATGTACTAAAAATATCACAATTAAATCTTTTTATTAAATAAATGTCTTTTTTATAACAATTATGGAAAGTTACAATATTTTAATAAAATGACAATATATAATTAATTAAATGATATTTCCTTACCAAAAAAAAAATGATACTATAAAATTTTTAAACAAAAAATAATCAAAATTAAATATATTTATTTTATACAATGGCAGGGGTATTAATTTGAATAAGTTCACCAGATAGGTTACATGTTATTAAAATTAAATCTGACACGAGATGCTAATATGTAATAATATGAATATAGAGATATAACTTCTTTAAAAAAAATAAAACATAAAATCATAACTGTAAAATTTAAAATAAATAATAATAATTTAAAAGTTACTATATATTATTATAAATGTAGTAAAATACATTTACATATAAGATTAATTTTGATTTACTTAGTACAAAAATTATATAATTTACACTATCATATAATTATATACTTTTGTTTGTGAGACTCTCAATATAATAGATAATTAAATTCAAGTCCAACCCTTTATTGATTATATATTGGTATAGATGTAAAAACCAAAAAGTGAAATTTGAAAAATATAATTAAAATTAAAATAACTGAAAATATCCAACACAAATACCTATCTGATGTGAATATGATCGTATTATAGTAGAGTAAACACAAAATTAGTCTTAACAATTTCTTTATGGACAAATTGATCCTAACAATTATAAACACCCAAATTTGTCCATCACAATTGTTAAAATAGGATATTATAGGTAACTAACCGCCTGTCAATGCTGCCAGGAGGCAAAGATGAAAAAGAGCTCTGGAAAAGGTGAAGCTCATCTAAAGGAAATAGAGTTTAGGAAGGACTGGCGAGTTTAAATAGTGCAAAGACTAATAGGTATGTGACGATGCCACTTATAGTATCCTATTTTTACAATTATGAACCAATTTGGGTGTTTATAATTATTAGGATTAATTTATTCATTAAAAAAATTATCAGTGACCAACTTAAATGTTTACTCTAAACTATTTGAAGTTCCACATTGAAGAAAGGAGAAAGTAGAAGGCAGCTATTTTTGTTATAAAAGGGAATGGTTATCTTGCTTCTTTTTCTTTTTTTGGGAAAGGTTTGATTGATTGATAAATAAAGACCTAAGCCCCATGCAAAATACCAAATAAAAATATCAGTAAAACTCTAAATTTCTAATGACAACAAGAGCCTTAAGCCTAGAAAATTAACTAATGACGACTACATAATTACAATAGAGTGTTTGGAACATGAATGGGATTTCAACACTACATATACTTATAAATGCAAAGTTGTACACGTTAGATTTCAAATCTATTTGAAGTATCATATGACATTATATAGGGGTTATGTAGAAACAAACATATCAAACATAACTTGAAGAATCTTTTCTATATGTGCTTTCTATCTAAATTTAATTTAAAGAGTTGCTCTCTAAAACTCTCCAGTTCATCCTATGATTAGTCTCTCTATCTCTTCTTCATATTATACCGCACCAAACTTGTTGGTCCACATAACAACCCGAGTCCAAAAGCGTGATACACACACAAATAAAATGTGATAAACACATAAATAAAATAAAGAATACCAAAATCCCAATATACCACGACTAACATAGGTTATTGATTTTACATTTTATGATGCAGTAGTCCAAAGCCGATAAAAGTGTGACCAACCACGATAAATCAAGATATGAACTTTACTTATTACTCACGATTCTAACACTGTTTCTAGTAAGAGACACTCACCAGAAGGAGATGAAAGCAAAACTCATGTAACAGGGATTGGAAACCCGAAAAATCCAAACATACACAAAACTAAACAAATAAGAAAAAAAAGGAAAGGAGGGGTCACCGGACCACCACCCTGCAGGAGATGCGGTAAGCTCCCCCTTGATGGGTTCTCATGTGTTTTGCTTTTGTTCAACCAACATAATCCCAGGCCTAGTTTTTGGTAAATGGGCATCATAAAGTCCAATATTTGTGCCAAAAATAAGTTAATTTTTTTAAGATTGAAATATACATGTTAACCAAATTATGCTGGTTCACCGATTTTTTAAGAACCAACCAAGTCAGACCCTTTTTCTCTAGCTCCATTACATATCCAATTTGTTAGGTTACTCAAACCGGTTAGTCAGCCAATTTCCGGTCCAAATCAGTTCTTACAACACTAGAATTAAGACTTGAAAAAAAGTCACCAATCATGACTAATTTTTGACAAACCTTTTTTGTCTATCGAAAATTTCCCATAGAATATGTCCCTCAATGGTTTTCAAAGAGTTTGCCCCCGATAACTTATTAAATGTATTTAATAAATTAAAAAATTAATCTATTTTATTGACTTTATTTATTTGCTTCTACCTGCTTGTTGACGTTAATATTTTGGAGAGCATTGAATTAATTACCTAAATTCCAAATTGCATTGGCAGTATACTAAGATTCAGAATCACATGAGTAATTTTGAAGACCAAAACATGCTTAACCATTATCGCTTTAGGCATTTTTCTGTGGACAGCAATGGGATCCAATATTGGGCCAAGGCTATTGAATTTTAATCGAGCTTGTGCTTCACGTTTTCAATTCATGGAAACTATGGAAAACTTGTACCAGATATAAGTTAACACTTAAAAAGGTTGTGATTTGTCTAAGCATCAGGCGAAAACCATTGAATTTTAATCGAGCTTGTGGTTCACGCGCGTTTTCAATTCATGGAAACTATTGAAAACTTGTACACTTAAAAAGGTTGTGATTTGTCTAACCATCAGGCCAGAACCATTGAATTTTAATCGAGCTTGTGCTTCACGTTTTAAATTCATGGGAACTATTGCAAACGACTTTCAGATATAACACTTAAAGGTTGTGATTTGTCTAAGCATCAGATCGAACTTTAAAGAAAAAAAAAAGTTAATTTGTATTTCGTTCTTTGAAGGGAATCATATGCACTTACTAATATCAAATCAGAGCAAAATTCTGGAATGTTAAACGACTATAATAAAAAGTTAGTAAAGAGTTCAATATATATATTAGCAGTATAAATTTTTTAAGATAATTATTAAAAATTTAATATTTTTATAAAAAAATCAAATTAAATCTGTTTTTAAAGTAAAAAAATTAAATTAATATTTTACTTCCAAAATATATAAAAAGTTATTATTATAATATAAAGAGTAAACATATTTAAAAAAATTTATTATAAAAATAAATCACTTCAAAAAGTATTTTATTAATGTTATAATAATATGATCACGTGATAATATTAATACTACTATAATAAATTAGATATAATAAAGCCACTATGATTGGTCTAGTGGTGAGGGATTTGGTAGAAAGCATGGGGTCTTAGATTTAAATCCCATTGTGAACAATGTAATTTCTCAAATATTAAAAAATTAGATATAATAGAAACATGCGTGTTGTAACATCCCCTATAATGCCCAGTGACGAGGGCAGAAGTGATCACTGTGCAAGAAAACATAGATAAGGAGCAACTCCTAGCAACTTCTAGTGGAGGGGTATATGAATGAACCGATTACACACTAGAATGAGAATTTGAGGTTGGAGGTATGGGACTATAGAGTTGAGGATGACTTATATGAATTGATTGATACTACCTAAGCCAACAAAGATGCATCTTCTTTCAGTAGCCCATCATGAAAGATGTGTGAGTGAGGACAAAGCATGAAAATACCAATGTTGGTTTGGGAACACCATCAATCCATATAGTAGTAGGGATGTTACACGTGTCCTATGTAACATCACATGCTGCCCTTCGAAACTTTCCAGAGGTTACCCATCCCAAAATTTCTCCAAGTCAAGCACGCTTAACGTGAGTTTTTTAGTAATGGACTACAGAAAAGAAGATACATCTTATTAGTAGGTAATACCAATCAATTCATATAAATCATCCTCAACTGTATAATCTTATACCTACCCAGTCTCAAGATCCCTCTCATTTTGGTGTTTAATTAGTTCATTCATGTACCCCTCCGCCTGGAAGTCTGTCACGGCGATCACTCTTTGCTCGTTCCTTCGGACATTACATGCCCACCAGCTTCTGCTTGGTTCGTCTCGAACCATACGTATTGGAGAGATGTCTCGATACCATTTGTAACATTCCCTACTTTATGGATTGATGACGTCTTACAAACTAACACGGTCTTTTCAGCATGTCCTCACTCACACGCTTCTTGAGAAAACTTCCCCAAGGTCACTCATCCTAAAATTGCTCCAAGTCAAGCACGCTTACCCGGAGTTCTTTCGTGATGGACCGAAAGAAGATGCATCTTTGTTGACATAGATAATACCAATCAATTCATATAAATCATCATCAACTATATAATCTCATACCTACACAGTCTCATGATCCTTCATTTTGGTGTGTGATTGATTCATTCATGTACCCCTCCGCTTAGAAGTCTCAGGAGCCGCTCTTATCCGTGCCTCCTGTACGACAATCACTCCCCCTCGTCAATCCGAGCATTACATCCTAACCTTTTACAAGTGGGTTCATGCCAAACAATATCTATAATTTGTTTTGGATTTTTTTAACCAGTAAGAATTTTAAAGAGGAAAGTTTATCATGAGAAAAATATGATTTTTGAGTTTTAAAGTGACAGGGAGCACTTAAAATTTTATAAACTTATTTTTTATTGAAATTCTTAACTAGATTTTTTTTTCATACTTATTCAATCATGAAGTCTCAACATATTTTTTTTGTACTATGATAATTGATTATTTGATAAGTAATTTTTGCCTTTTCATAAAAGCTAAAAAGAGTAGCTTTTTAAAAAAAATTAAGTTTTATCTTTTTTAGTTATATATAAAATTTAAATCACTATAATTTTTGTTAAATATTTTGACTTTTTTTTTGAAGCATTATAAAAGCTAATATTGCGCCAATAAAGCTAAGAAATGACCAATTGAATGTGCAAAACATGTTATATGATGACAATATATAGAAGTAATCTCATTAAAAGAACGTGATATTTCTTTCTTCAACAAGAAATCGAGAATTATATGTATTGATTAATCAGATCAGTGCATGCATATGGTTTAGGAATGATATTTCTTCTCTCCCCGCGCCCCCGACAACACCTATAATTATGCTCTCAGTGGTCGACTAAAATTATTGAAGGGTTTTACACATATATATTCATATTCTTCATCTATACAACTACAATCCATCACTTCACCAACGTCAATTATAAAAATGTCAAACAGAAGCGCATAGTTGATAGTTACTTAATTCCTTAAGAATTTAACTAGTCAAGTTTTCAATTCCTACAGATGTGAATAGAGAAGATCTTTTAATCTTATAGTTAGAGGCAAAATTCATATCTGCAACCCCACATTTTGAGAGGATTAGTACTTTGAGCGGTAGATAACTTGGGTCATTCTATTGAACGGTTGAAGATATAAGTGAATATCATTTTCATTGCGAGATTAATCATTCTTTTTCTATTTGGTAATTGTTTCATGTGTATTTATTCAGGTGCATCAGCTATTCTCATAAACGATTTTATCATATTAAAGTGAACGCAAATGCTTTTCCTTTCGGGTAGAGCGGAATGATCAAGAAAATCAATTGCTTTTAAATGAAAAATCCCATTCAACAGACACAAGATTCAATTATAACAAATAAAACCGCATAGAAAGTAGAAACTTCAACATTATATATGACAATAGGGAATTGTTTACAGAAATATTTCATGAAAAATATCTCTATATTCCAATCCCTATTTTCAATAATTTTTTCCTATAGAGATAGGGATGGATGGGGATTATGCCTCTGGCCTATGGAGATATCCACCTAGATGGCATTCTATTAATTTTATATGTATGTAATTATTTGTTTTTTTAATAAAAATAAAGAAAACCAATCTTGTTGAACTATTTGATATCTCAATTTTGTTCATTTCGGTATTTTTACGAGATTGTGCTATGTTTCAAAGTTTCTGTTATAAATTTGACTTAAAATTTGAGAATTTGGTGTTATAATGATGTGAGACTAAGAGTTTAAGACTTGAACTGAATCAACCCTTGTTTTATTATTTTTTTATTTTTAAAACTTTTCAAGCTAATTAAATTGTGTATTTTTTTTTTAAACATTTTCTGAGGTCTCTATATAGATCCTTCTAGGGGTGGGGATCTGCGGGTGATTATGAATGGGAGAGAATTTGTTTCTCGGCTACAAGGATTAGGCACGAGGGCGGGGAAAAATTTGGAGGCTCAAGGCTGGGATTGGGGGACTAATCTTTGTCCATACCTTGACTAATTGCCATCTATATACTCTTGGCACACAAAATGTTACTTAGACATAGGGTTAGAAGTACATCAAGTTAACTTGTAAGTTGTTAACTTGTAAGTTGTTCTCAACTTAGTTTATCAATATATAATTCAATAAGCTAAACTCATGAACTCATGAGTCGAGCTTGTGCTAAAGGTTTGAGTTCAAATATGAAATGAGTCAACTCTAATTTAATTTTGCTATGTTTAACTCAATAGTTTGGTAATATATATATATGGTACACTTGCTATTATTGTTGTTATTGTGGTGAACTTAGTTTGAAAATTAGATCCACTTTTTATTGAACTCAATCCAAGCCAAATACTTTATTATCGAGTCAACCCTAGTTTATCAAACTCGTTCAATTCAACTCACTTCTACCTATTAGGGATAAGAGTCAATAAAGATAGTTAGAATTAGTTCAAATTGAGTTAGTTTTTTGTGTTTCAGTTAGTTAGAGGATTGTTAGAGTGGCTTAGCTTGTGAAGCACTCAAACACATTAGTATAAATACATTGTTGTAATAATATTTTAGATACTTTTGATTCTCATTCAATGAAATACAATTCTCAATTCTCTTCCTCTCTGCCTCAAGCTTCACGAGCCAACTTCTCCTTCTCTAGCTCTCACGAGTCTTTACTTGTATCTCAAATCTGATACCTTTACACTACCCTTACTTAGATGTAAACTAATTTTATTAAATATTGAATTATACCACTAAGCTAGTGTTATAAGTAGTGAAGGATTTAAAGGTGTTCATCATATCACAATTAATTAACTGAAGAATCCATACTGAACTAATCAACATAATTAAATTTATTCTGTTTCAAACCCAAATCACACTGACCTGTAAATACCCTATTAAGGTACATTCCTATAATTTAAAGTTTTGTCAAAAACTAACTGAAGTAACTGGGTTATTTATAACTAAACCCAAAAAGTATATATACAAAAATAAAGCACAAAAAGAAAAAGCAAAAAGGCGCCATTGCAAAAGGCGAAAAAGAGAGCCTTCCCCTTCACAAGTCCAAATGCTCTTTTTCATTTTTCCAACATTAAAAAAAAAAACACAAAAAGCAAACCACAACACAAAGCATAAGTGCAAAGTGCGTAAAATGCATTAGCATTAACTGCATTATTTAGCATAACTTCATAAGCATAAGGAACCATGTGAGTATGATATAGCCACTCACTCCCTCAGCACTCACACCACTCCTTTGATTATTCCCAATTCTCACTTTTATTAATAAAATAATACAATTAGAATAATCAATCGTAACATTAAACATAGTTGTTATTGTCTTTTCTTTTTGGGACTCCTTATATTTTTAATTATTAGCATGCATGCCCCTCCATTCCCATATTTTTCTTGTGGGTTTGAATCTGGTTGGACTTGGAGCTAGCTGCGTGCGATCTTGGTTTTTTTATCAGAAGGGAAAGGTACCCTTTTGTTTTTTCTCAGTTTCCTTCATCACATTGAAGTCAAGTTGAGATTTTTTGAAGCTCTTCATTGAAGGGTCTTCTTGGTGTTTGATGAAATGCTTAACTAAACGAGGGATTTTTCAGGTTAATCTGATGGGGCTGACATTAAGGGAAGAAGATGCAGCTCACTGGGTTTATAGAGGGGAAGGAGCTGTTAATCTTGTTCTTGCTTACACTGGACCATCTCCTTCTTTTGTGAGTTCTTATTTGCATTTATTTTTTTTAACAACAATGCAAGGACTTTTTCCATTAGGGAAATTGGCTACATGGATCGCAGGACGCGATTTAATGGTTTCTGATACAAATTGTAATAAATAGATAGATTAGTTGTAGTTAGTGTGTGTATAAACAGGAGATCAATAGCCTTGTAAGAGTTAGTTGAATGTGAATAGAATAAATTTGGAGCCTTTCAGAAACATAATTCATAAACCATTGCTTCATATCATAATTCATAAACCATGTTATTTGCACTTTCAAAAATAAAAGTTTTTCTTTTTTCTTTTTCTTTGTTCGCTTGTAATTGATTTGTGTCTAGATGAACCCGAAGTGTTTTTGAAGCTTGATGAATGTGCATGTGTAGATTGGGAAAGTGATGAGGATACGGAAGGCTCCAAGGAATGGATCACATGGTGTTAGGAGCACCATTGCTTTGACTGCACATGAACACCTCCTGTGGAAAGATGTGGATGAACTCATTTCCTCTTCAGACAAGGAGATTGCAGGCCAGCTTTATGTCCAGCACGTTATGATGCCCTTGCTTGGTTCCAAGTACGTTGATGCTGGGGTAGGTGAATGTATTTGATGCTGCTGCTGCATTGTTTGTTTCGTTGTTCAAGATATGATGCAGGGAACCCTTTAAATGAGAGATTATTTTCAATACCATGTGTGCTTACTTTGAGAATTGAAGGCCAGATTCTGATTGATTTTATTATTGATAAAAATTGGGTTTAGTGAGTTATCTGAGTTTTTAGAATAAGGTGGTTAAGATGTGGCATGAGAAAGCTAGTGATTTCATATCTCTGACCTATACTACTTCAATAATTTGTTAGGTGCATGTCCTGGTGTCCAGGGAATTCCTTGAATTGGTTGAGAAGAATGTTATTAGTCAACGTCCTGCTTGGCGAGTTGATGCTGCCCGGGTAGATACACATTGTGACTTTGGTCTTCTCATGTCTGATCATTCACTGTTCCCTCATGGTATTGAGATGTTTCTTTTTTCTTTTTTTTTTTTTTTTTTTTTGTGGACTTGCTTGTATCAGTTACCATTTTTCCATCTTCCAGTTAAATTCAATATCAAAAGTATCAGAACAGTATGATAATACCTTGCTTAGAAATCATTGATTTGTATTAGTGTGAGAACTCACTTTTTAAACATGCAAGTACCTCTTCAGTGCCTGGATTATTTTACCTCACTTTGGTTGGATTCTGTACATGCATTATTGGCTATTGCAATGTTATATGCAAACTTTTAGTGAGGAAAAGTATTATCGGTAGGCAAAATTACTTTGGGGGTTAAATCCAGCAGGCTATTAATCATTTATGCTGCTTGGTAGTGTTGACCTAGTAAACTGAAAATGGAATTTAAGTTTTCTAAATTCTAACTCTTGTACACAGATTTGTCCAACAATTTAAAGTTCTGTAGTAAGCTCCTTGTTTTCATTTCAGGTAGCCAAGGATCTAGCCCCTGCATATCTGTTGAGATTAAGGTGTGGTCTCCATTATGTCATATATAGTTATTCTTTGGTTCATTTTTACTCTCATTGAACATCTATATCTCACCTGCTTCCCCTTACTCTCTTTTTTGCTTGGTTGTAATGTTTTAACCATTTTTTTCAAAAAAGTAGCCAAAATGCGGATTTCTTCCTCTTTCAAGATTCATATCTGAAGGAAATGCTATCAAAAGGAAGATAACTCGATTTGAAATGCACCAAGCTCTGAAGTTGCATCAAGGAGAGGTATACCCACAAAGCCCTAACCTTTGATGGTGGTTAAAATTGAATAGCTGCAAAGTTCATACTTCCTGTTGTCATATCATCTAGCTTCAGCATTCTGTGTGTTGATTGATGTTATAACAATCAATACCGACTATTGCTTTAGCATTAACTCTTGAGTTATATATTTTTTCCAATATGGTTGCAGATATCACAGTTAAGTCAGTACAATCCGCTTGATCTATTCTCTGGATCCAAGGAAAGAATTCATAAAGCTATCAAGAATCTATTTACTACACCTCAAAACAATTTTCGTGTTTTTTTAAATGGTTCTCTCATACTTGGAGGACTGGGAGGGGGTGCAAAAAATACAAATATTTGCATTGCTGAAGCATTTGAAGACAAACTCAAGTCTGTCATTCAAGCTGATGATGGTCTATGTACAGAGACCTTGTTTGCACTCGTTGCTGAGGTTGTGTACAAATCAGGAGTCCTCAATCAGCTCCTGGAGATTCAGAAGCTTGATAATTTTGACATAGAAGGGGCCATACATGCATATTATGACATTACTTCTCAGCAGTGCATGGTATGTAGAGAATTGAGTGAAGAGCAGGCAAAAAGATATAACTCTTTGCATTCTGCTTCATTGGATGAAAGCTTGAGAATTGTAAAGAACTACCTTATAGCAACAACTGCAAAAGACTGCAGTTTGATGCTATGTTTTCGACAAAATAAAGAGGATTCTGGATCTGGTTACAATCACGCATATCTTGAGTCAACTAAGCAGGCCTTTGATTTTAAGGTAGGCAGCACTTCACTTGTTTATTCTTGGTTTAGATTTTCAGTCTATACAGTGCTTCGTGTGAATCCATTCAGTTCAGATTTTGATGGTAGATGTAGGCCTTATTGGGGAATGCTGTGGCTTCTCAAGAGCTGCCGTCCCGCAGGTGCTGTGGAAAAGCTACTGCAAATAGTTGCTTATATTTTGTTTGGTGAAAATTATATATAACATATGATGTGCACTGCTTTAAGTATCTAAAGTTTAAAAAAAAAACAAAGAACAGATATTATAAAATTTAATAGATAGAAGTTTAAAATAGGATAACATAAAGTCAGAATTTTTATTAAAGATAAAATCATTTGATTCTACTAGCATATCCCATCTAGTAGATAAAGGCTTAGTTGTTGTTATATTACTTGAGAAAATAGCTCGTAATATTTTGTAGTCATTTTCTTTTGTTACATAAAAAGCTAGAATAGAACTTCTCTACATGGATATCCTAATTTATACGATACATGCATCCAGCTGTGAATTATTTTCTCCTTTAGCCACGAATATGAAACTCATTACTGCCATTCTCAGATTATATTCTTTTTATTCTTTTATCTATGAAACAGAATTACAGTAGTTGTGCTTGACATTCAATATCTTAGTATAGCTGCAATATGATCTGTTTTAGGTGCATTTTATCGACCTCGATTTAAAGCGGTTGAGTAAAATGGAAGAATATTATGAGTTAGATCAGAAGATAGTGAGCTGCTACAGGCAAATGATTGAAAAGGGTCAAGGAAGAATTGAAGTGACAAACTAGGCAGGCATCTGAGGCAGCATATTGAGACTTAATAAACTTCAGTTTAATAATGTTCTTCCTCACATAATGTTGTTGTAATACTAGTCAAAAAGGTGAAGATGGAAACTGCTTGTATTTTGCTTAACTTCACTCCTCACCAGTGGTTCTACTTCCAATTTTCTGTAAGAATCCCCATTTTATGTAACTTATCATCTGTAGTTTATTGCCTCCTGAAATATGATGTTTCATATAAAAATAAATATTTTGAATATATTCAGTGTTGGTATTCTAGAGGGTGAGTTTAGGGGAGTTTTGACACATTGGTAAGGCCATTGCCTTATGCATTAGAGGTCACTGGATCAAATCCTGAAAATAATCTCTCCATATAGAGATAAGGCTACATATGAGGTGGGAGTCTTCTGCATTGGATTGTCCTTGCTGCAATTTGGTTTCATTTGATTTATTTGTTTTATTATGAAATATTGGAGTGCCACTCATATATATTGACTTGCAGTATGTTATAAATAGCATTGAGTTTCACATATTGTGGCGTACTGCGTGATGTGAATGTTGAAAACTGTATCTGTGCTTCATGGCTTAGAAAACATCCCCCTTTTCTATTTTTGACAAATGGTAACTCATTTTCATAACAGTCCCTATAACTTTTATCTCCCGATTCTGTTTCTTTTTGCTTTTATTAATAAAATATTAAAAACTTGGTATGTGTTTGGAGAGAGCAATTATAGGAGGAAATGTAATTTTTAGAAGGATTTAAAATTCATCATGATAAAATATCCTATTTTGATATTAACTTAAAAGAAATTGCAGAATCTAAGCAATTTTAAAGAAGGATTTTATTTATCAAAAATAGATGATTTTAATTTCCATCAATAGAGAAAATCTTAAAAATTTCTACAAGTATAAGTATACACTTTTCTCATTTTTATAAGCCTCATTTTTATTATATTTCATTATAGTTTCTTTATATTCATGAGATTTTCATTTAATGTTATTTTTAATTCATTTTATTGCATTTTAAATTGTTTAATATTCAATTTATATTACATGATGTTATATTTATGTATCATTTCATTTTATTTATATAACAATTAAATTTTATAATTCAAATTTAAAATATTTTATGAATGAAATTTAATATAATTTATGAAATATGAACTTATTATAATTGATTTTAGATGGTTGAATTTTGATTATTAATGAAAAAATCTTATTTTTTTAAAAAATTACCTTATGTTTTTCAAATAAAATGTTAAAACCAAAGTAATGTAATTACCTCACCAAAACAAAGTATTTTATAAATGAATAAAATATAGGTATCTATCCAAACAAAAAATTTAAAAATTAAAAGGAATTTAATTGAAGCATTTTAATTTTTTAGCATTTTAAATTCTCTTATATTTTAGAAATACTTTATCCAAACACGCTTAAAATTTATGAGAGGGCTCATCTCAATGCAATACATGTCTCCAAAACCGGCAAATGTTTTTAATGATATTTACCAACAAAAATTATAAGATGATCTCAATTTAAAGGTGTGTTTGGTTGAAAGATAAATGTGAGGATAAAAATTATATGAATGAGTTTAATGTGTAAAATAACATATAAAACTTGCTCGTATAATCTTTACCTCAATTTTTACTCTCAAACTAAACATAGAGAGTAAAAAAAAAGTAAAATTTTGATGAATGAAGTCTATATGTTATTTTATATATAAATTTCTATTTTATAAAAATTTTACTTTATTTTTACTTCATAATCAAATGCGACTTTAATTTCTATACACTATCATTGTAAAATTAATGTCCAATCCTGATACCTGCCACATAAATAAAAATAATTTCTTTTTAAGATAATAAATATAAAAGTCAATCACTTTTAATTTATATGATGACACTTAATTAGATGTCGGTATAAAAATGCAGTCCATAGAAATCAAATCCACCCTTAAAAGTAGATTATAATAATAGTAGTAAAACACGAGTAGAAGACCGACGGACCCAGCTCATCATATACTGCTCTTTTCTCGAGATCATTGGAAAATCTGAGAATAAAAAAAATAAAATATTAATATTTGTTAAAAATATACTAAATAAATCCTCCTTCTTTTGACCGAACAAATAAAAAATTTAATATCCTGATTTATTGAATATATATATAGCTTCGTTTGTTCCTGGAATTTGTAATAGGGTTGCAGATTTTTTTAGCCACTTTAGCAAGAATTCATATATCTAGAGTGTGGTTAGGGGAGGTGCCGGATGGCATTAATGAGCTTGTGGCTCGGAATATTTCTCTCGAATAAATTTGGATTTATATCAAAAGAAAAAATAATTCATATCCTGATCTAAAAACTAAAATTGATTAACAACCTCGAGGCCGGTCGGCATTAAATCAAATCAAATTGTCAAACTTTCTAATGTTCCTATCCATTTGCCAATCATGACGTGCCACACCTAACTTATCTCATTCTTAAGGATATTACTCCACTGCCCTAAACCTAACTTTATATCCAAGCAAAATAAACAAACAAATAAATCAATAGATCGATCTAAACCCTTCTAAACCCTCCTCAAAACTCAAACTACTTTCCAAGGCTCTGGCCATAGCCACCACCATGTGGTCACCATTCGGATACCATATATCTAACAAAGGTCCATCGCCACCATTCTCCTCTGGCAGACCTATCCATCTTATGCAACTCTTCGCCTCCCAATTTCAAAGCTAACCAACCGCCTCACCTCCAAGCTCACCATCATCATTGAAGAGCACAATGGCCTCGCCGGAAACCAAATGTTTGCAGCCGCCAACGTTACTTGCCAAGTTATCCCCTCCAACAAAAAGAATGGGTTTACAAGCTCCACAAGGAAGAAAACATGCAAGTTTGCATGGACAAGGACCAAGAGTTGTGTGATTACTACAAGGGTGTGAAGCTCAATTGGGTCCTTGTTTCTATGATCAACAATGTCAACAACAGCAACATTCACAAAAAGCGTGAGCATCATAGTGGTTCTTTTAAGTTACTTTGAGTTAACATTTCACAAGAAGCATTTCAACATGGTTTTTGTTACACCCAAGCTTAGTTTGTTAGAAGTATTATCCCAGTGGGATTATAAGTTAGTTACTTACTATAAATAATAGCCATTGTAAATGATATTGAGAATAATCAAATTCTATGGAATCCTCAGTTCTAACATTGGTGCTTTCATTGAGAGGTTCTTCCATGGCAAAACTGGAAGAATCACTCACCTTGTGTTTGATGGGAAAAATGCATGGTGGTGGGCCATTTGTAGGATTTTGGCCTCAATTTAGGAGAACCTTTTAAATGGTTTCAACTATGCCGCCAACTGCAACATTTATTTTGAGGGTACCAACCAGATTGTCCCCATCCAAAAATTTTCAGAATGAAGTTTTGGATTTGGATCTTGAGTGGGAAGAAGATCAAATTTAACAAGTCTCCAAGATCAAGGAAGAAGCAAAATTAGTAACAAATCAAGAAAAGGTTGCTCATCATGACACTAGGGTTCAAGCAACCCCATAAGAAGAAGGAAGAAATACAAAAGGAAACACAACAAGGAGTTGTTTCCAATATCGATCCACAAACAAGGGAGGGATTACTATGTAGAAAATTATGTTACTCTAATTCAATTGATAAAAAAAATTTTGTGTTGCCAATAAATCACTTTCTCAATGGATCAATTGTACATTAAAGTTTTGTATAGGAAATAATAGATTGTAATTAGAAATAAATTGTTTTTATTTTCAACCTTGAGGGCAAGGTTGTTTTGAAAGTAATGTTACACCCCAAGTAGCGTTAGTTTGTTAGAAGTATTATTCATCAGTAGTGGTTAGAGATATTAGTGGGATTATAAGTTAGTTACTTAGGCTATAAATAATAGGATTAACTCATTGTAAATGATATTGAGATAATCAAATTAGTGGATTCTATGGAATTCAGTTTGGTTTTGGGGGGGTCTTATTTGCCTTACATTCTTTACAAGGCCAAGGACATTGGGGAGGAGAAGAAGACGGTGAAGCTTCACACCATTGATTACAATGGCTCGGATTATTGGAATTCCATTGTTCTTAACCACCCTGCAACATTTGATTCTATAGCGATGGAGCCTGAGATAAAGGGTATTGACAAAACTCTCAATTCCAGTCAGTTTTCATTTCAGAACATTGTTTTTTGTTTAAAACAAATTAATTACAAAACTGCCATTTTATTTTTTAGAACTTAATTTAAATACAACAGCTTTATATAGATATTCAAATGTTATTACCATCTCAATAGAAGTATTTGATTCAACCCCCCTACTAATTTAGAGGTCAAGTATGTTATTAGATGACCCTGTAAGAGTTTATTCTATTTGTTGTTTTCAGACTTTTGCAAAGAAAAAATAATAACATATAACTAAGGCAGTATTACTCTATTCACTTTTTGAGTTTGACAATGACTACAAATGACATTATTCTCTTACTTGCACATAATATATATGATAACATTTTTGTTAACTAATTAGAAATTAGTATTAGATTAACCTACCTCCAGTACCAATATTATGTATGTACTAATGAGTTTGTATATCAGGTATGTTGTTGGAGGACCTGCGCTTATTTTTGGGAGGAAAGAGTATTATAAGAGAGTTGGGAAGGCTTGGAAAAGAGGGTACCTTTTGTATGGACCCCCAGGTACTGGAAAATCAAGCTTGATAGCTGCAATGGCTAATTATCTTAGGTTTGATGTATATGACTTGGATTTGAGGGAGGTGCAGTGCAATTCGGATCTCAGGAGGTTGCTGATTGGGACAGGAAGCAGGTCAATATTGGTGATTGAGGACATTGATTGCTCAGTGCAATTGCAGGATCGGGAAGATGGTGATGAAGCCAATGATGATGATAAGGTAATTAACTCACCCTACCCCTTTTCTCTTGTTGGTTTTGTTATTTGCAAACTGAAAAGTGAAAACTGATACCATTCATATATTGATTAATGATAGGATTTAATTTTAATTACATCATAATTCAATTATATAAGAGTTTAATTTTTATGCACGGTTAGTGTAAAAAAACCTTTTATAAGCTCAACTAATTATGTATTGTCACATGCGATATGATTGAGTTTGTACTACTATTTAAAGTCATCTAAATGAAATAATTTAATTAGATGATAATTTTAAAAAAAAGTTTACACTTAGTTCATAAAAATTAAATTCATTATACAATATTATATAAATTTTTTTTATATAGATGCAAGTGTAACATATCATATTTAATCACACTCATAGTAAAGTTAGATCCTATCAATTTTGTTTAAGATAACTTGCTTACTTCTTCAAACACCCCCAACATGAAAAAACACACAAACATATGCCTAGTTGTGATATAAAATGGTTATTGCCAAGTAGAGTTAGGATAATAATTACTCTTATTATCTTTAGTTTTAGGTTTCTATATATAAGTTCTCTGTTATATTTTATATCTTTGTTCAACCAATTTTCATTCCACAATCCTTTAATAGTGAGTTGCAAAATACACTTCGTAGTTAAATAATTGTGATATCGTTAACTATTTATGATGTTAATTATGTATGTTGCCTGGATGTGCTAAGATTACTCTCTCGGGGCTATTAAACTTCATTGATGGATTGTGGTCAAGCTGTGGAGATGAACGAATAGTTATATGCACAACAAATCACAAGGAGCGTCTTGACCCTGCATTGTTGAGACCTGGTCGAATGGACTTGCACATTCATATGTCATATTGCACTTTCAACGGTTTCAAGACACTGGCATCTAACTACCTTGGAGTTCAGAACCATTCTCTGTTTGAGGACATAGAGGAAATGTTGCAAAAGGTTGATGCAACACCTGCTGAAGTTGCAGGAGAGTTGATGAAGAGTGATAATGTAGACATTGCCCTCAAAGGGCTCATTAATTTCCTCCAATGCAAGCACGACAACACCTTTAGGTAATTAAGGTGATGTCCTTGTTAGTGACAGAAAGAAAGAGAGAACTACCATTTTAATCATGAAAAATTGTGTCAGTTACCAAATAGTCCTCAAAATCACCGAGACAGATGAATATATCTTCTATTAAAAACTATTTTATTGGCGAAATCATCTTTCTCTGACTTAAGTGATAACTCTTCATAACTGAAGTTTTAATTATGTTACTAACAAATCTAATAAAACGATTTGCATTTGTTATTAGTGCTAATTTCAATTATCATATTGATGAATCTTATGATTCACCAATGACAAAATTAAACTTCCCACTAATAGATATATGATTTCCACATGTGCCAAAATAATATACATAAATTTGACCTACAAATAAGAACACTCTTGCCTAAGCTAGTTAATCACCCTCTAAAAGACTTATAGTGGTAGTCTGCACCATCTAAGTTTGAATGTGCAAAAATTCAAAACTACACATGGAGACTCAACTCATATCGGGCCGAATTGGTCGAATTCCTAATAAAAGGGTTTGGATACAGGTGATTTCATCGAAACCCAACAAAGTTCAAAGAAGAGAGAACTGAATTTGTACTTTCCAAGAAAATTGAGATAATATGACATTAAGGAGAAAAATATGCCATCACAAACTACGTTTATGTTAAGAAGCAATGAAATTATGTGCTCTTCACTTCCATTAAAGTTTTATAAGTTACTTTTACAACGATGATAATAATTACAGAAACATAATTCATGATAATGTCAAAAGGTTCGAAATGTCACTCAATCACTTAAAAGTCAAATTCATCAATGGGAAAACGTTTTAGAAAGGGAGGGAGAAGTATCCATTTATATAGAAATTCCAGCGTACAAGAATTTTTATGCTGATAACCCAATTTGGAGGTGAACAATTGAGCAGCTTATATATACAAGCAAAAAAAGAAAATAAAGTATTGGCATCAGGCATCAATCTTCTGAACAGCTCCGTTCTGTACAATTATCTCTTCACCAGCAAAACTTCTTTTTCTGCTTTACGAAGAGATTGAACACACATTTTAAGAGTTCTATGCAAGATGGTCACAAACATTTGGATTTTATCTAGACATAACACAAGGATGCAATTATCATTGACTTACCTCCATTTTGCTTCTTTCCTGTCTGTCTATGTATGCCAGGAGTTCTTCTTGTCTTATCAAAGCATCATACAGAGCCTGTTTAGAAAGTGGAACACATCAGTATTTATATATAGGGTTTTGCCACTAGTTAAGGAATTAAAAAAATAAATAAATTTGAAGTTTCCAATACATCTAATGTATTGAAAAGTTAAACTATTTTCCCAATTCAAAGTTTCCATTTTTTATTCTTTAACCAGTGTCATTAGAGAACTAGTTAGATAAATTCTTCTACATGTACCTAAGTTTAGCACACAGCTTAACTTGGGGGTTGCAACTGACCAAGTTTTAAACGGCAAGGAGTAAGTTGAACGAGGACAGTTGAAGAAATGAATTACAATAGCATAGAAAATATAACTGACAGTAAAGCAGCAGCTCTAAAGTTTATGCACATCTAATGTAGTTCATGTTGTCACCTGGCTTCAGATAAAACAAAGAGAGCATAGGTCCAACTTGGTAGACAAGGATCCTAATTCTAAGCAGTAATCTACAACATGTCCAGCACTGAATTGAAACTATATATGGTTATAGCGTGTGCATAAATGCACGATTAATACGCAAGATATACCTGGACATTTGCCAAACATCTGTAATGATGCAGGTAAATGTTAATACCATCAAAGTTAATGATGAGAAGGCTCACTACTCATATATATTGTAACCTCACATTCACAATTAGAGAAATTGACACATAAGCAGGTGATTGGAGTACAGGCAACTCCGTGCAAATAATAGCAAACAACAGAAACCTTTTTCTTAACCTGAAACTTAGTAAAACAGCAGGAATTTCTGTCTGCCTAACCTGAAACGAATAATATGATTTTAAATTATCAATTACCTTCTTTGTAGCAATCAGTTCTGCTTCCAATGCATCCACACGATAAACCGCAGCATTCAGCAGTTCCTCTTTCTCACAAGGCATCACATTAGGTTTTGACTGTAGCATGTCAACCTTCTCTTCAAGCTCACCAAGGCGTTTCAAAGCAGATGAGATGAGCTCCGTCTTTGTGAATCCGGAAACAGGTGAAGGAGGACGAGATTCCTCCTTGGGTAGTGAATCTACGGTCATGTTAGGCGTGTTTTGGGCAGTATCAGATTCAGCATCCTTTATTCCATTGACATGACATGCAATTGAACGAGCAAAAGCGAAGATGGCAACAAAGAAGCCCACTATAATAGCCCATATATATGCACATCTTCCATCAGGAGACCTTACAATAACCAATGGAAGCTTTTCTGTAACGAATAACAAAAATGTTACAAATATACTTTTCCTGGAGTTGGATGCCAGTGTTGACACTAAAATCCCAATCCAAAACCTGCTACATAGCTGATTTGTTCAATTTATCTAGATGAAAATGTATAACTTTCTTATCTGCCTAGTAGAAGGAAATATTTATTTCCTATTCAACTGGTAAATATTTCCATGCTTGTTACCATAGGCAAGGGTAAATAAGAATTCAAAGAACTCAAATTATATATATAAAAATCCTTTTAAAGCAAATTTGTAGACTATTTATTTATTTATTTTTAATAGGGGTAATTATATTAACCTCCCTTGAGATACATCAAAAATGCACTTACCCCCTCTTAGATTTTAAAATTACACTAGGTTCCCTTAATTATTTAAACCTTATCACATTGGCACCCCTTATCTTTAATGGCACATGAATTGCACATGATTAAAACATGAAGAAAGACATTTATACCATTAATAATTTTTTCAATTTATATTGAATGCCACTCCCTAGACCACCATTCAACAATCCCATCTCCACCTTCATCCCAATCCCAACCCCCAACCCCATAGTCTCAACCCCACCCCGGCCTCCTCCTTCCTCTTTTTCGGCCTTCTCCCCTCTCTTGCTTGTTTTTAAGGTAGGAGAGGTAAAAAACCCACCACCAAAAAGAGCTCCTTGACAGAGACGGTGACACGAACTCGTGCCGGAGAAGCAGAGAGCGGTAGTTTGCAATGGCTAGGTGTGATGATTTTGTAGGTGGTTCATAAATTGGGAGCACAGATCAATAAGAAATAATCTTTTGAAGCCTTGAAGGTGAAAAGGGTGGTTCAAAAATGTCTGGGTGATTTTTGACAGGAATACAATGCGTAGATGGAAGGATAAATGGAAGCTTATTACTCAGCTCATTATCAAAACCATTTGTTTGAAATCTGGTTCAATTGGGGCATATGGGGATTAATGCTTATTATTACATGATGTATTGTCTTGTTTGTCCTTTTCTTGATGTGCAAAAGGATGTTGTCATGGTGGGTAGATCTAACCTATAGAGAGAGAGAGATGAGAAAAGGAGAGAGTGGAAGAATGATGATAACTTGGAAGAAATATCGTTGGGCAAGAAAATGGCTCCTTGTTTCCTGGTATTGTGAGCAAAAACGTCCATGGCTGAAAGGGTAGTGTTGCCATTATTTAGAAATAAGGGAGGTAGATGTAATTTTAAAATCTAAAAAGGGGTAAGTGTATTTTTGATGAATCCCAGGGAGATCAATGTAATTATGTACGTATAATTGCAAATATTTTGGATATTACAATGTTGATCAGGTTCAATGTGTTTGCAAAGTATTAGTATATAATCATTTTTAACACCCCCCCCCAAAAAAAAAAAAAAACACCAAAACACACACACACACACACAAAAGCAAATAATAATAAATAAATAAATAAAGGGTTTGGCTCCACCCGTGCTGGCTTCAATAATATCCAGTTAAGTTAATCACAGCATATAAAAAGTCAATAACTTAAAGGAAGATGAATCAAGTATCTAACCAGTGGAGCCAAATGTGTTTTGCGTTGTGGCTTGCTTTGCCTTCCATCCAACATCAACAGTCTTGTCAACCATGGGAACATACTCATCATACTCAGAGAGACTGCCAGCATGACTAGTCTTACTGACCAATCTTGCCTGGACAAACATAAAAGCAGTTGTATATATCATTCATTGCAACATTTTCTTTCTCTCTTTCTCACTTGTTACAATATCAATATCAAGGACATAACCACTCACTTCTTCATGGACAGGAGTCAACCTAGGGTTTATATAATTCCCGCTTGCTTTGGGAGAAGTGATATCTTCAACTTCAGATCCTGATTCTCCTGTAGACGTATCACTACTTCTTATCTGGTCTCAAAATCCAAGGGAAGACCTGATGAGCATTATATAATCCGAAAGATCTCATTAATGAAGTGTCTATGATGGTGTCAGAAACTATACCATAGGATAACATGTCTTGTCACATTCAATCACTGTTCCCTCATCGTTAGAAACTGTTACTATTTGTCTAGAACACTGTACTTCACCACTAAGAACCATCTGCATGCACACAACTGCCATAGTTGATTGACAGATGCATAGCAAAAGCAAAGACAAAATAACAAGCAAATATTATAGTGAAAAACAGAGTCCAACAAACCTTCAAAATGTTTGGGTCTTGCCATGGCCCTTTATCAGACCTCATACAACTGCCTTGATCTGCACAAGTGCAACTACCACCTAGAAATTCCGGCAGCTCACTGAAGAACAACACAGATAATCGGAGTTTTCAAAATAACAATACAAGTTAATTGAGAGGTAAAACCATTCACAGAATCAAACGAGGAGTTACCTTGCATCGATGATTTCAAGTAATTTATTCTGGTATTTGTTTCCAAGAACCTAATGGAACATTGAAATATCAATCAATCCTATACCCATCTAAAGATATCTACTATCTCTGTCAACTGTAAAAGATGATCACTTCATTGAAATCCTAAAAATTCTAAAATAGAATGAATAACTCAAATAATTAGCACCTACATTTATCTTCAAAGTAGTTTTAGGATCAAGAAATGTTTTCACAGTGTTCCAGAGGATCTTAAACGCAGGCCCAGCATTGATTATAAACATTCTGTACAATGTCTGCATATAGCAGCACTCACATGTCAGAAGAGATAAATGAACAATTAGTTCAGAAGCCGTGGAAAATTGGAAACTACCAAACAATTTAAGATTAAAGCTGCTTACTTCGGGATAGTAGTCACCGTCAATCTTCTGCAGCTTCATGATGAGTTCCCGTGCAGATTTGGTTAGATTTTTGAAGCCCTACAAAGCATAAGGCAGCATTGTTATCCAACCCAAGCATTGACTTAAATCGGTGCCTAGGAAACTTTCAAGACCATTTAGACAGATAACATACCACGCCCTGAACATCCAAAATGGTTGTACTTGAATCTATATGTCTCTTTGCAGCAATAGAACATGCAGGAAACTTAACAGCAAACGTTTTCTCAAAACCCTGCACATGGTATCTCAAATACCTTTCCATGGTAGTTACTTGCATAAGCTTATTGGGATCAACTTTACCTAGCCTTTCAATATAAACAGGTTTTCCTTCCTTATCTACACCATGATAACCATGTGGATAGTACTGCAGGACTTCATTCAACTCAGTGAACTCAAAATCCTAGAGAGGAAGAGAGGAACCAAAAGTAGTATAGTATGAACAACAAATCAGACATGATGAACCAAGGAAGAAAATCAAATAAAAAGATTGGTTATATTTTTCAAATCAGATGACTCACCTCCATAATTGTATCAGTACCATATTCTTTCCTCCATTGGATCATGTTGGTCCACATGTGCTTTGCTTTCTCAATATCAAATTTCCTCGCTTTCAAGAATCTGCAATAACATCAGTTAATATGAGTTTCAAATTATGTAAAATGCGAATATGCAAAAGTGCACCGAGATCGTCAATGTAAGCCAAAAATTATGATTTTTATGTGAAATTCGAAATACTGGAAGTTGCAAGTCATGCATCTTTTGTGATCACCACAATACTTATTAGTAGCTAGCCTAGGAAAGAAAATATGCAATCCATCATCCATGGACATGTTTAGGCATAGCAGGGAAGGAACAAGGGACAGTAACCTCAACAACATATGATAGTCATCGTGTTTCTGAGGCAACAAGTTATCCGAGATAAGTGCCTGTCGAAAAGCATCCACTGCCTGGAGGTCCTTAACATCTCGAACATCCTCGATGGAGACAGAATTGCTCCGGCTGGCACTCTTCCTCCTGCTGCTCTTCTTCCGAAGAGAATGCCTGAATTTGCTGGACGCATTGATCGCCTTCTTCTTCAGGCTGCCAATTCGCGTCCGCCGGTCATCTTCTGAATTCTCAAAATCCGATTTCCGCTCTCTCCTTTCATCATGACCAGAAAAGCCTTCAAAACCTAACAAAAAATGAATAAATAAATAAACAAAAGCCTCAAACACAGCTCATTCAAACACAGAATTCCATTTTACTCCAGAGCTCAGGAATTAGAAGCAAATGCAGAATCAGAATTAACCTAAATGGGGATTCGAATTCTTCATCATGAATTCAGGACAATCAAATAATCAACATAGCAAATCCAATTATTGAGTTTTCTTTTTCATGAATTACAAGTTCAATAATAAACCAATTTTTTTTATAAAAAATAAAACAAATACCGCTATTACTAGTACAAATTTGTTAAGTCTAAGAGTATGTATCTCTATTGAACTAAATTCAGCTCAATTAGAAACCAAATTCAGTTCAATTAAACAATAATTCCAGCTGAATTTAGTGATCCAGATTCTTCAATGGATCCATGAAAAGGCAATTCACATAGTGAATTAATCAATCCAACAAAAACAAAAGAAATTAAGGTTGAAGAAATTATTAATATCGAAATTCAAATTCAAATTAAATCCAAACCAGAAACAAAAAAAATAATTAAATAAATTAAGAAGAATTGGCTGCAAGTGTTAGTGATACTTACAAGGGCGTGCGAACCGATCTAGCGGACCGGACATTTTTTTTTTAATGAGCGAAGATCGAAGTCTTAGGATAATAAAGGAATCATAAAATCCAAATCTAAATCGCAGGAACAGCAATTTACGCGTTGAAGAGCGAGACAACAAGAATACACACACACAGAGCAACCTTAAAAATCAGAACTGAAAATAAATAATAATAATAAATTATGAAAACTATTATGTTTTTACATTTTATTATTATTTTTATTGTTTTTATTTTATTTTGAGCTTTTGTGGCAAAGGCAAGGGTGTGTGTAGTGGATAGAAGGTGTCGGCAGAAGAAGAAGAGAAAGGAAACAGAAAGAGAATAAATGAAAGGAAATATGCAAAGGGGATAAACGTTTTGAAACAAAAATGTCTCGAGATATATAATATTAGTTTGGACATGGTAAAATTTTTTATACTAATAATTAATGAGATTAATTTTGAAATATATTTAGTACGAAGAATTTTATGTTGCTATCAAAAAAATTATATATTTATTATAATATATATTTTTAAAATGATAATTACAAAAGTAAAAAAAATTATAATACATCATATATATTATTAAAATTAAACTCAAATTACATTTTTAATTTTAATATATTGATATGCAAAAAGAGCGTAATTTTGATGGTCGCAGTTAAAACTTTTTATATTGCCATCCAATCAAATCTTTTTTTTTTGTATAACTTTTCAATTAATAGGATTTAAAATAATCATATTTATTGATATGTTATTCTATATTGGATGAATGTGTAAAACTTTTTTACACTCTTATATTCCAACTAAATTCATATAAAAACATTTTAATTGTGATTCAATTGTATCTTGTCTTATGCAATTGATCCTATTTAACGGTACATGCATATCTTAATAAGGATCTGGATTTGAGTTGACTCTCACTCTACTCCGTCTTTTAATATCTTAGTTTAAAAAAATTACATCTTGTCTTATTAGTAGATATAACTGACTCTCATATTTTTTACTCATGTAAATATAAAAATATAATAAGATGACGCGGTGAAATCTAATTCATTAAAATTAAAGTCTAATTATATATAATTCTTTAGTAGATATACGATTTATGTTAGAATATGTCATCACTTGAACCATATAAGTAACCCCATTAGTGAGACAAAATTTAGTTGTTATTGTATTTGTTTTTTTTGGTAATGAGTTGTTATTGTGTATATAATTATTTATCAAACAATGAAATTTTTTTTATAATGTGTAAGTAATTTTTTCATTATTTATTCTTTGCTAAGAATAATGTGGGTGGAGTTTATCAAAAAGAAAAATGTGGGTGGAATCTAATATGTAAAGTTTATTAAATCATATTTTTTAATTTAATCCAATGATGAGTGAGCAATTAAATTATTATTATTATTATTATTATTATTATTATTAAAGCACAACTTCCGCAATCTTATATGAATGGCTTTATATTTTGGGGTCCTACATGTATTCGCATTATTAGCCAGCTTGGTCTTTTGGTGGGTCAACAATTATTAGCGCAAATTTGGCGGGGATGCGCCGTCGGTGGCGGTGGTAGTTGGAGTTTTTTCCGCCCACACACTTCAACTCATTCATTGTTTTTTCATTATTGTGTCGCGTACTATTATTTTGCAATAGTGATTGGAGTGCATCAAGTTGATTAATTAATGACTTATAAATAATTGGAATATGATATAATGAAAATTTCTTCTATAGATATAAATTCTAACATTTAACTCAAACGTAATTTATCACAATGAATGTGCATTAACTTGATTTGCAGCAATGGGGACTCAAAACTTCAACTAACCATTACTTTTGTATGAAAATTAATGAATATAATATTACATACTCCCTCTGTTTTCAAATATAAGTCTATTTAGATAAGTTGATACATTGAGAAATCAAATTTCAATGTACAAATTTATCTAAATAGGCTTATATTTAGGAATAGAGATAACATTTAAAAATATTTCATAAGGTAGAGATTAATTTTGAAATATTATCAACAAAAATACTTTTATACTATCATTTAATCACATACTCCTATTTGTAAGATTTTAAAAATATTGAATAGTTGAAGGAAAAACTTTTATTAAATTAGATTGAATATCTGTAAATTTTTTTGGATTTTACTAACAAGTACTCTTAGGACATTATTTAAGGATAATATAAAAGACAACTTTCAAATTGCTTTTTTGTGGGTATCATGTTTTAAAAATATAAAAACTTATTTTTTAATACCAAACTTTCCAATGCAAAACTTTCCAATTTTGATTCTTTAATAGGTGCCTTAGGGACACTCATTAGCAAAATCCAAAATTTTTGTATCAATGGTGCATGAAAATTAAATTCACAAAACTAGAAATATAAAAAATGAGTATATCATAAATAATATAAGAGTTTAATTTTTATACACAGCTGGAAATGATTTTTTTGCTGTCAACCAATGGAAATAAAAAATGTGTCAAATCATACCAAATAATTACTAATTGGCCATTATAATAATCATCTACCATGATTTGACACTTTTTTAAATTTCTATTGGTTGATTGTGCAAAACAATTTTATATTGACTTTTTTATGATATCATTACATAAAAATTAAACTTATAATATATATATATATATATATATATATATATATATATATATATATAGTCCAATTTTATTATATTCATGCTAAAATATCTTTAATATAATTAGTTATTAAAAATTGAAAGTTATACCTAAAAGGACATAACTTCATTTGTTTTTTTAATTGAGGGCAACTAGTAACTTTTTTGTTTTAATGTGGACCAACTCCTCCCATTCAATTAAGGATTAAGGAATCAGAAATTGTTTATTCACGCAATGATGATGCGCCTGAAACATTTTACGATTAATCGGCACGCCAGTTAGGACCGAAATGAGATTATGGACTATGAACTTTCCTTTAACCTCAAGGCACTTTACCTTCTATTAAGTCTCTATAAATATAAGTGTTGAGTTTAATTTTGATATATTGATAATTTTATATTGTCATTCAATTAAATATCTCTATTTGCATAATTTTTTAAATTATGAGAGTAAAAATTACTTATTTATATGATGCTATATAATTGAATGAATATATAGATTTTTCTTACGTTATTAGTATATTATCCATAAATGTATATGCATAATGATACTAACTTCTGACGACTTTTCATTCACCACACTATGGCCCCTCGTCGCGTGGCATTTAATACTACTACTTATGGTTAATAATAGATGCGTATCGTAGAATTGTCAAACTCTTGTTACCCACGAATGCATAACCTTACGAAAATAAATCAATTTGGGTAAACTCAAAATTGTGTCCACGATTATAAAATATAAAGTCTTTGCAAGGGATAATTGTAATTTGGAACATTGGTTCTCAGAATATTCAACAGTGAACCAGTCAACATGACACCACGATTGGGGAAAATAGAGGTGTTATTGACTCGATCCGATCTAATATTTCTATTCTGAATGAAATCTTAATTTAACCCATTCTAATATGGAATTGGTTTTATCTTAATTCTTTGAAATGTATATTTTTTAAAAGATAATAAATTATAAAAATATTGTATGTAATACATTTTGCATGGAATTTTTACGCAAATATAATATAAAAAAATATTAATTACGCGAATAAATGGAAAAGTTATTAATTACGATATAAACCGTTTTTTATTGACATAAAGGAAACCTTCCGTATTCATGCTTTCTTTGAATACGCAAGGCCCTTACGTATTCATTACCTATATATATGAATATGAACCGGGTTATTTGCACGTCCCTTTCACTATTCCCTTTTATCTCTTAGCAAATATTGTGTTCTTAGCTTAAACGATGATAACTTCCTATATTGGTTAGATAGGATCATATTAGTGTTAGGCTAGATTAGGAGTATTTAATTTCTTTATTATTTAATTTTCATTATTATTCTTTATTTCAAAGATCTATTAAATTAGTTTTAGATATATATATATTTTATTTGAAATGATACTTCTAGTTTGACTTAGTTTAATTATTAGGATACTTTGAGTTCAACAAAGTTAAGTGATTATAGTTTAGATAGTATATGTTTTATTTGAAATGATACTGTTAGTTTAACTAAATAATTAGTTTAGTTATTAGGATACTTAGAAACTAAAATGTAACTAATATAACTAGTTTCTTATTATCTATTTATTTATGATGTCTCGTAATTAGTTTAGTTTAATAATTTATTGTATCTAGTGATTGATTTAGTTGAATAATCTATATTAACAAGTAATTAGTTTAGTTGAATTATCTATTTTATCTAAAAATTACTCTAAGGTTAATATTTATTTTACCTAGCAATTAGTTAGCATAATAAGTTGTTTCATGTATATGTTTATGTCTAATTAACAAGTATTTAGTTTGTCTAATTAACAAGTATTTAGTTTGTAATTATGGTGATATTTATAGAATTTCAAAGCATATATATGTCTAGTCGTTACTTCTTTTAATATAATGTTTATTTTTTTATAGGTTAATATAGGTTGTCAAATAATAATGTAGTAGTTACTTAGTAATTTAAAACAAAATTACTTAGTTGATACCGCTTATTTTTTTATTTACAAATTGTGATTTATTTAGTCTAGGTTTATATTAATTATCATGTTAATTAAATTTGTGAGGCCGATAAAGTGTTACACCCTAGGCGCTTGCGCACTAGCTTCGTATCCTGAATGGAGTACTACCTCAGACAGGTTGGATTTTGGGAAGTTGCCCAATTTGGCAACTTCCATTACGACTTGCGCTCATTAGCGCCCTTGTGGAGAAATGGCGGCCGAGAGCCATGCTTTTCATCTGCCGTATGGAGAGTGTACTATCACTCTCCAAGAGGTGGCCATGCAGCTTAGATTGCGGGTCGATGGGCTGCTTAGTGGGAACATAGGAGCATGGGAGAGATGGCGACATCAGAGTGTTGGGATATATGCTGGGACTTGCTTGGTGTAGTGCCAAAGCCCCAGCAGAACATGGGTCATATGTTAAGTTGACCTGGCTCACCAGCACTTCAGGACCTTTGATTTTCCGCGACGCATCAGAGATTGTTGTTCGACGTGGACGGGCATATTTGTTGATATTGATTGGCGGTTTATGGACAAGTCATCATCGCGTGTCCACTTGAAGTGGCTACCCCTTCTACGAGATCTTGGCGAGGCAGGAGTTATAGCTGGGTAAAGCTGGACTCGCATGTTTATACCGTAGTCTCTCGGGTGTGAAACACCCGTTGTTGACTTTGCAATGTGCAGGACTTTTGCTATCCTAGGCATACTATCGGATCCCTGCATATACCCTGGACATGACAGTAGGATCACATTTCCTCTAGGCTCGAGGTATACATTTTATAATGATAATGTGTTATTTATTCATATATAAGTTTGTTTGTACTTGTTTTAGTGCAATGAATTTGTTATATGACTTTATTAATTTCAGGTGGAGGACTAAGGATTTCATTGACGGGATGCCCGTCGATTGGTGGACTTCAGGGTACGGTTGGATGCCATACCCATTGATGGGGTAAGTGGCATTAACATCATAATTAACTAAGTTCTACCCAATTTGATGATGTTTAGAACTTAACTTAACTTTTCATTAATTGAAGTTTCAATGGACTCGTACGAGGATGCGAGCGTCACCCCTACACATGTATATGCAGGTGCTAGTGCCTGGGCCTCTATTACCTTTCCGCTTTGAGATCGTGGAGTGGCACCAGCCTGATCGTGTTATGCGGGGTTCAGATGCTAGCCCATTCCACGTGCGCCGCTCAACATCGATAGACTGCATGCCATTGATGGTCGTGGGAACGACAAGGTTTGGTGGCCTGAGTACCATGCGCAGTGGCACGTCTTCTGGGATGCATGCCTGGAGCGATCTGTGGAGGGCTCACAGTGAGATAGTCGGATTTGAGACCTAGCATGGTATGGTGGTGTTGCACGGAGGTTTTTATCTCCCACACCCAGTCAGGATCCCGATTGTCGTAGGTGCCACAAGAGCTACCGTGGATCCAGGCCAGGACCTTTTATGGCCCAGCCCTTGGGTGCTCCGGATAGGCGACGACAGGCGTCGTTCTCGAGCCACTCGGTCATTCCCAGCGACGGCGAGCAGTCGAGAGAGGACATGGACGGAGGTGATGCAGGGGATATGGGTGATGATGATGCTGGTGGTGGTGGTGGGGGATGGTGGAGGTGCTGGTAGTGGAGGTGGTGGGGATGGTGGTGGTAGTGGTAGTGGGGGCTCCTATTGCTACACCTCCACTATGGATGACTTATTCGGGGGTGGCATTAGCCGCAGGAGTTCGATGGGTTGCAGTCTTTCCTAGATGCTCCCACGCCCCTCATCTGGTAGCTGCATCTGCCAGTCTTCTGGGCATCGACCAGATATGGATTTGAACATGCCCAGTTATGATCTATTCAGAGATGAGCCATCTAGATGTTACACCTCCCGACCTCGTCCATCAAAGCTACACCATGGGCAGATATCGGGATCGTCCACATTATATGTCTCTATCCAGGAGCGCAGGATGATGGTGAGGGCTTGTTCCTTGACAGAGACCTACACGTTGGGTTCAGCCCGATATTGTCACTCGAGGTGCGAACTCCAACGCCCAGGAGAGATAGGGCTGGTGGAGATGCTTAGTTATTTTTAAATTACGTGTAAAGTTTGATATTATGTACTTATTTGTAAATTTCATGTGTAAAGTTTTATTATCTATGAACCATATTTTATTACCCATCTACTGTTATTTTTATTATGTGTTAATCGACTTAAACTGAGTTGTGTGATGTAAAATTTGGAATTGGAACATAAAATTCACATTAGAGACAACGAAAAGAAACATACTTGTGCATGAATATGAAAGTAGCGTGAATACAACAACAAAAACATAGTTTAAAAATACAATCCAACACATATAGAAAACATAATAATAGTAAATTCAATCATGGTGGGATGAGGATGAAGCTAGTAAGGTTGGGCACTTTCTTCTAGTGTAACCTTCATTTCTGCACGTCCACATCGCTTTGGTTGGGTCATCTCAACTTTGTCTATTTCATTGCGAATTCTTGTAGAGACAAGACGGCTCTCGTTAGATCTCTTAAGTGTTGGATCTGGACGTATCGGAGCCCACTATATGGAGGCTAGAGATGCTCGTCTGCAATTGGTGTGAATTCCAATTTATATACCTTGTCCACCCACTCTATACTGTAACAGGATAAGTAAAAGACCACCAATCAACTCGTGCGGCATGACATACAGCAACTGCATGACGGCATGGGAAATGCAATGCCTGGAATGACCCAGAGTCACATCGTCGCTCTCCAAATGCACCTTATAATCCTGTGTGATATGTTCCCCTCTTCTGTAACCAAACATGACATCATATCTCGTGTGAATGGGGCAATAGACATTTTGTCCAAATATTGCTTGCTTTCATCAATCGCTCGCAACAGATCCGACCATTTTTGTCCTCCTGTAATTTGGGCCCTTGTTGAACCCCTTTTCAACAAATAATTTAGCAAGACGAAGTAGGTGGACTTCACTATGGAGGAATGGGCAGATTGCGGGTTCCCTTCATCATAGCATTTATACACTCGGACAAGTTGGTTGTCATATGGCCAAACCGACGATCAGCATCCTGGGCCCATTTTTCACGTGGAATTTCGTCAGCCCATTGACACATATCAGGATCCTCATCTCTGCCCATAATAATATGCAAAATCTGCATGGGTCTTTGAATATGCCGCATTTATAAGAACTCTCTTGGCATCTTTATTCTTAAATCGCATGGCAAAGTTAGAAGCAATGTGACGAATGCAATATACGCGATAGGCCATCGGAGGGTGCCATCCACTACCCTCCACCTTTATAGCTGATATGATTGATACATGCCTGTCAGAAACAATAAGAATACCTTCTTGAGGCGTCACATGTCGTCAAAGATTGGTCAAGAAAAAGGACCATGCTTCTTTTGTCTCCCCTTCGACCACAGCAAAAGCAACAGGCAAAATATTAGAGTTACTATTCTCTGCAATGACCATCAACAATGTGCCTCCATATTTCCCATACAAATGAGTGTCATCAATTGAAATAAATGGTTTGCACCATTTGAAGGCCTCGATGCATGGTGGAAATGACTAGAATACACGGTGGAACATTTGACATCTAGGATTAACAATGTCACCCACATAAAATGGCTTTGTCAATAAATAACGGTGTACCTAGCATTTCCAAGAAAATATAGAAATAAATAACAGTCTAAGTAATAAAAAAATATAATCAACTTAACGATAAACAGAATAATTTAATGTTTACTATCACCCCAAAATAAACTAACAATTTAACTAATTCACAATCACAATTACAGTAACAACCACTAAACTAAATCAAACTCATATTACTAATATTATGCCACCTAATTACTATATAATATTATGTAAAACATAAAATAATTTAAAAATTATCGAATTGATAATTACTTGGCATATAATGCTGCACACCTTGTAACCACTTTGGCAGATCAATGTAGGATTCTTCCAGTTCCCATAAATCTTAGCAATTGCTTTCTGTTTTGCAATCCATATCTTCTTGTAAGAAATATTGAATTTGAAAGCTGACTCCACATGTCCTTACAACTCTCTAATTGATACTATTGGATTCGCTTCAACCATTGGAAAATACTCGTACAAATAATATTACTATCCAACTGTCTGTTGTTCAAGAAGAATCAAACTTACACGTGTGTCTTCCGTTATACTTTCGAACTTCCCATACCTGCCTTTTTCTCGAAATGTAACACGTATGCTCCAATTACATCCATTGTCAAACTTCGCACACTTGCATTGGTATTTTGTTTGACCAGACTCATAAACCTTGAATTGGACTTTTCTTCTATCCTGTAATTCTTGATTGCAAACAACACAGCCCCTTTGTCCATAAATTGTTTCCCGACCTCAAACTCACCTTCACCTCCAACCACTCTCAGTAAGCCCCGCAAAGCTATTTTCAGGCATCACATTCATATTTATCGAAGAATAGTGATTAGGATATTCTTGTGATACGGACTTAGACGGGTTTGCATATCACGTGTATCCTCATCACTATACTCATTACCTTCTTGCCAATACAACCCCATCTCTTCCTCCTCTTCTTCTTCATCCCTGATCTACGTGAAAGGAAACCCCCAACACCCACATGTCTAGTTGATGGCCTTGCATCTTGCACAACCAGATCTTGCAAAGTTGGGACTACGAACTAGTGGATCCTGGGCCACCACAAGATGCGTACACCCATGTTGCTCCAATGTTTCATTAACTGGTGTATGAGGAGAACCAGGAGAGCTCACATCACAATCATCTAGAATGACGAAAATTTCCATTATTCGAACCTCTGTAAACCGAGCTTGGAATTTAAACATGAGGCTCACTTCATTGTCGCCATAGATGGGAAACTGTTATACTTCAGTCCACCACCCCCAAATGATATAGGTAATCTATAAAACATCTGGCTAACCCGTTGTGAGGACCTATCTGCTCAAGTATTTTGTCTTGCAACTCTAAAAAACTTATATACAGACTAACAATGACACCAACTGTCTCTCACAAAGAAATCTCACTCCCTTATTTCCTGTGTTTCCATTTTTCCATCATAATGAACAAGAATAAAACACTCGCCATTTTCTCACACTCAACAACACTTCTCTTCGCATACCTTAATGAATGAAAGATGGGTTAAAAAAGAGGCCAACTGAATACGTAAGGTTGAAGCGAAATGTAAACACAAAGAATACGTAAGGATCCTGGCGTATGGAATATGGTCATGAATACGCAAGGGCTTGCGTATGCTATATGGGCATAAATACGCAAGGGCCCCGTATTCAAAACACTAATGAATATGCAGGGCCGTATTCATGCCATATACCATACGCAAGAATCCCTTGCATATTCGCTCGCATAATTTCAGTCCATTTACGTAACTAATCTTTTTTTTGTTTATTTAGGTAAATAATTTTTTTTTTGGTTTATTCGGAAAAGATCCCATTTTGCATAACATAATATTGTTTTTTTATTGATATAATTACTTTAAAATATATATTATAAAATAATTTTTAATATTTTTTTACTCTTAAATTTTATGAATGCTGATATATGATGTCTAAATACGTAAATAGTATTTAGATAGTACAATGAATGAATGATTAATCATATTTATATTCAAAGAAGTTACCTAAAAAAATTGTGTTAAGTAACTCAATTTATCCTTTATACACCTTTGGGGGAAAAAAGGACTACATTTCCAAAATAACCCCTTAGAAATATATCGAAGAACAAAGTAAAGACACGTATAAAATGACCAATTTGTCCCTTCTTTCAATTCTAAATAATCAAGATAAGACTTTTAAATTTTAACGAATTAATTTATCCTCAATATATTTTCTAGAGATTAAAATGGGTATTTAGTAATATAGCAATGAAAAAAAATGGATATTTAGTATTAGACTCTAAGGAGACTATCACATGAGAAGGAGGTTTATTATGAAAGTAAGAAGAGTTAATATTGACCATTGAATCTTATATAAATAGTCAAAATTAAAATATAAAGTCACATGATTTTTCTAAATAAGCATATGAGCATTAATTGTTGTTAATTATATTTAAATCTTAATAATCTATATATAGTTATATGACCAGATTTATTCATCTCATTTTCATAACAAATCACCTTTCTCATGGAATATGCCCCACTTTAAAATATCGATCACAATACCCAATCTCACTAAAAACTAGTTCAATTCAAGAGCCGAATAAATAATGTAAGTGGTTATTTGATAAAAAGGAATGGTAAGCTGTAATTCTATAATGCATTTCTACTAACTCTTTTTATAGAATTATTAATGAATTATGATTCTTGATTAAGGGAATCATCCAAACCACCTCATCCCATCTCATGACTTTATTCCATCTTGATATCCCTCTTGACTTCAACTTAAGACCAATACTACACATTCAAAAAATGTGTGAATTTTTCTATAAAAATCATAATGATTATTTACTAAAATGAAATGATATGACCCATTAGTTCATCTAAAGACTAATAATTATAACACTTGATATAAAATTTTTACAAAGTTTTTTTGTTGTCCAAGATTTTCCCTCTGTTGAAGTTCTAGCCTTCTTTCCCTAGCATTACTATTTTTGTTTCCTCAAGTAACTTCACATTTAGAAGTTTTCTACAAGCAACTCTACCTAAAAATAAACCAAAAGCACAAAGGAAACCGGCAACCAAGAAAGTAATTTCAGCATTTTATCCAACCAAGTGAAGCAGCCAAACACAACAATTTTAGAGCAACATGGTTTGAGCAATCGATAAAACCACATTGCAATTAACAGCTTGTGAGAATTGAAACAAGTATCACAAAAGTAAAGTTATACATGATGCAATTAACATCAACGTTACAGAAATGTATATATACAAAAATTCACAGACGAGCTAAGCATTACATATAGGCCTTGGAATCCCCTTCACATTTTGATGTTGGATTGTATGTACAAATGAATGCTTTCAGGATCTGCAACAAAAAATAAAAAACTTGTCAACATGATTTGAAAGGTATCAATTTGGCATATATCAAATAAGGTTGCATAGTGCATACCTGTTATTCACATTTTTTCCAGACCTAAGTTGGTTGAGTTTGTCTCTCCACAAAGCTGGTGTTGCATCAGAAGCATAGAAAGTGAAAGTAGAAACATCACAAATTATGCTTTAGTCCATAAGAAATGTAAATAGAATGGAATGTGATTGGATAGGATGGAGAGGAATGGAATAGAATGGAACAAATGTTCCATTTTATTGTTTGGATTTCAAAGGATGGAACACACAGACGGTTACATTTCATTACTTGGAAATACAATGGAAAGGGTGAAACGATAATGATTTTAAACTATTTATTTTCATCGCACTTCATTCCACTCCATCCGACCTAAATTGGAAGGGAAGAAAAGTAAGGATATCGGACGCAATGGAATGGATTCCATTCAATACTAATCCATTTGATCCTATTTTAAATTGTCCATATAATGGAATCTGTCCATTGCATTCCATTCGATTACTTTTCATCAATCCAAACATAGTCGTAGTCTTCCATGGCTTGCATCTTAATTCAATTCATGTACCAAGGAAATACCAATTATCCAGCCAATTAGATTCCTGAAGAAACTTTTAAGCTTCAAAAGGATATGAAAATAAGAATAAAAATGAATCCTATAAATGCCTGGCAAAAGGCTGATGAAGATAATTTCAAGTGATGATACCAAATGTCGGAGCATATGGCAAACTAGTCTATTCTGATTAAAGTGATGATGATACCAATTTCTTAAAGATGACATAAAGTTAGTGGAAGAGGAAAGTTAACAAGCTGATGCTACTCCAACTAATAAAGGCAACAATATCAAACTAGAATATTAGTCTAGGGAGAAATCACTGTGATTGGTAGACACCATCATCAATCATAGATGACATCTGAAACACTCCAAAATGTTAAAAAGCAATCAATAGATTGAAGAAATAATCAGAAGAAAGTAATTACCGGCATCTTGATAGCGCTCTTCATGGACAGCTTTCCACATTTCATTTAAGAGATTGAACTCCTTCGTTTCAGCACAAGGCTGACCACTTGGCCTGTAACTATGTCTTTTAGCAAATACTTATCTTTCACAAAGAGGTGCAAATTATGAGACAGATTCCAAGATTTCCTCATTTTATTTATTTATTTATTTTTTTTGGAAAAAAAGAATATCAAGAACAGAAAACACACATACTACAGACAAATCATACTGCGTCATAAGGTATATGTTTCGCAAACATACCGGTCCAATTCAGTAAATAATTGACCATCCGAACCAGGGAACTGTGTTGAAAGTTTTCCTGATTCAATTACTCTCATTCCATCACTGTATGCCAAGTGCTTGTTGACTTGTATGGGCACCTATAAGCATTGGTAGAAAAGTTAAATCTCTGACAAACAAATTTCAATCTTAACTAATAATATAAAGCTGGAATTTGGCAGTCAGTCAAAACATTCTAATGCTGCATCAAATGATATGATACTTCCCTCAACAATGTACCTTTCTTCAGAGACAAAATGTGATCCATAAAAAAAAAAGAGAAAAGAAAAACTGGCAGCACTTGATTTTTCTAACATCAACCAGGTCAAAAATGAACCACCCACCAGCAAGGCAATAGGAGGAATGCAATATGATCCAGGATATGATGCATTCATAAGCATTTATTCACAAAGATTACCTTGCATCTTACTGCAATATTGATAGCATCTGAAGGTCTAAGGTCAAAGCTCATACATTCTGCCTCATCTCCGACCTATACCAAATATAATTATACTGTCATAGAACACTTGGGGGAATTTATTTATATAATTGTTCTGGGGTGGGGGAGTGGCAGAAGAGGTAGAGTACAAATTATATGCCTTGGTAAGATACAACTGAGCAAAATATGCCTCATGAACTCTCCTAGTAACTCTGACAAGTCTCACCTGCAAGAAGCAAGAAATGGCATCATTTAATTACTAATATCATCATGGAAGTCCAATGAAAGGATCACAGGTCAATCAGGATTGGAAGCAAAGAGCATAAGACAAACAAAACCATACTTCGTAACCCATCTTGTCAACCATCTCCTTCACTACTTGATACAAGGTTGGTCTAGCCTGATACAGCAACCAGTTATTTAGCATTCGCGCAGCTATATATGACATAAGACAAGAATGTTTGTAGTTCCAACATTTGACCAATTATACATTTTGGAACATAAGCAAAAGAAGTATTCAACTATATTTGAGGGTACTATAGTGGAATTCAACTGAGAAGAAAGACATACTATGGGAACATTGCGAACGGCTGCCATTAGTAAAACGCTTGGCATCTCCACTGCAAATAAAGACATACCAGAAATTTACAATGGTATGGATGAATACATAAATAACTATCAAAATCAGATTTAAGATCCACGAACTAAATTCTATGATACAATAATTATTATGATATATATAGGAAGTAAGGGACATACAAACAATTATGGGAAGAAGTAGACCAGTCCCATCTTCCATCTTCAATACAATAGCAGGATGTGGTGCATACTCTGGAAGATGCCCTCCCTGAGGATTGTTATGCATGCATCTCAAGTGTCTTCCATCCCTCATTTTGATTATGAAACCATCTGCTCCACTCTTCACCTCAACTATATCAACAAAATCACAGAACGAGATTGTTTCATAAGAGTCTGATGGAGCTTCAAGCACTAGCATTAATGCTTCATTATACACATTCAGTTAGCCAAAGTCTAACATTTAATTAACAAATATATATTGCATCAAAACAGGAAACATTGAAGATGAGCTACTTACAGACATGCTATCCAGAAACAACTACATACTTATATCAGCATATTGATCACACTAATTTGGAAACAAATACACAATTTAATTCTCAATTTTTTTTTAACCAACTTGTAGAAGGTGAAACATACCAGCTTCAACCACACTAGAGTTAACATAATCTTCATCCTTCTCATTGAAATTCTCTGCGGCACTTCCACTGCCATTTGAAGATGAGTTGAAACTACAATGCACTGTCTTGCACTTCCTCATGCTCAAATTGCAAGAAAGGGTGCTTGGCTTGGCCTTGCCACCAGCAAGTTCCTTGATTCCCCAAAATTCACTTCTAACAGACCTAACATTCATTGGTCCAATCATAGGAAGGCTGAACAACCCTGCTAGTTTAGCACGAACAGAAGGGCAAACAACTGGTCCTTGCAGAGAACCCATACTATCTTATTTCAAAACCTACATACACCAAAATAAATAAATAATAAGAGTAACGATATGCATTCATAAAATATAGCCAAAAACTTAGACAAAATTCATTATGATCTTCGAATGAAAGAAAGTGGTATAAGTCATCTATTCATCTAGGAGTTAATAATTATGCCATTTCATTTGAACAACTAAATTTTGACAATATATTCTACTCTAAATAATAAAAATAACCATGTATCATTGTCTTCAACAGGGACTCAAGAACATTAAATGTCATGAACCATCTCTCCCAAGAACTTAAGCCGATGGATAGATACATAAGAACAGTTTTATATCTAACCCGCCTCATCATGTGAATGCATCCTTGTGAACAATTAATCAAAATGAGAATAACAAGGATCGAACCCGACCACTTGGACATGATGGTTCAGATAGCATAGTGTAAAATAGCTTTGCAAAACTCACTGATGACAAACAGTTATATAGCTTCTAAGAGTTAAAATACAAACTCTAGCATCATAGACAAATCTACAAATTAGAGTAAAGAAGCATGCTTATTGAGATAAGTGCATCATGGCATCATGCTAATTTATTCTATCTGATCACTCTATTTACAATACTTGATCACACATGCTAACTAAGAAAAGACAAGGTACTAGATTGTCCAAATTGACAGTTATTCGTGAACGGAGAGGTAGTCTAACAAAATTAGATTAATATATGAATATGATCTAATAATAAATGGATTAATTCAATAACCAAAAAATCCACACCTGGAACAGATGCAGCTCACAACAACACAGCTTGAGATTTCAGTTCAGTCACTGCGATCTCAGCAACAAGTGTACTGATTGAGAACCTCGTACAACACTACAAGCGATTTTCACAGAACTTGTGTGGGAATTTAAAATTCAAAGGAAACAAAAATCGGTTGGGAAATTTAAATTTTGTTATTATTATTATTATTGGTACATAAGATCATGTATTCAGTTTTTTTTTTTAAGAAAAAAAGGAAGTACATGAAAATAGGTAAAAAAAAAAAAAGGGATAGAGGAATGAAAGATGACAGAAGAAGATAAGAGATCGTGTGAGAAAGATGTCAAAGCGAAGCAAAGTATTAAAACACAGAGACAGTAGCAGATAAAGAGGTAGAGCACGCGCTAGCGTGAATCAGAGCATGTCAGGTGCAATCACCCTTTTGCCCCTTGCCGCTCTCTATCTGCTTCTAGTTTTTGCAATACAAAATACTTCCACCAAACTTTATTGTTACAGTGTAGTACTAATGTCTATAATAGCATCTCCAATTATATCTTTACATTGATTTCACTTGTAACTCCATTTATTATCACATCATCATCACATAATCAATTTATCATGAAAACTAAAAGTGTCTTAAGAGTGTTTTCCTTTGCTCCAATAGAAGGGATCAATTTTGGTCCCTATTATAACCTCACATAATTTTTTAAATTAAAAATAAATCAATATAGTTATAAAATATTTTATTCTAATATCTTGAATTACATAATTTATTTTCAATTTCAATAAAAATATAAAATTATTTTTAAATTTTTTGTTTAAAATTAATTTTAATAAATTAAATTGCAAAGGAATATTTTGTAAATTTTTAAAAAAGTCAAAATATATAAAAAAAAAATAAGACAAATATTTTTAAAAATAAAACGAGTATTTGATATATTTTTAAAATATAACACGATTAGCAATAACAATACATAATTTAAATATAATCAACAATATTGTGTAATTGAAATATTATATAACTAGAAACTATACTCGACGTATTGCCAAATATGTTCCACAATTGTTTGTAATTATCAATGCTTTTGTCTATCAAGAAGTCAAATATTATTTTGGATATACCTCTCATACAGCAAAATTTTCTTCACCTAGCTTGGGCTATGATAAGCCATTGTCAACATCGTCGTAAGAAGTGAGTTGAGCAAAATTTCCTGCATATGTGTCTCTTTCATCCTCAACGATAGTATTATGCAATATAATGCATACTCTCATTATTTTTGCAAGTTTCACTTTCTCCTAGAATTGTGCAAAGCCGCATATAATTGCAAATCGAGCTTGTAATACTCGAATGCACACTCTACATCCTTTCGTTGTTTTTCTTGATATTTTGCAAACAACTTTTGCTTGTCTCCTTGTGGTTCGGATCTTATTTTCACAAATGTTGCCCATTCAGGATAGATAACATCTATTAAATAGTATCTCATGGTATAATTGTTACCATTCACAATATAATTTATCTAGGTGCTCGACCATCTAGAACTTCATCAAACAACAGTGACGTCTAACACATTAATGTCGTTATTCGAAGGGCAACTCCAAAAAATGCATGCCATATCCAAAGGTCAGGTGAAGCCACAATTTCAAGTACTATAGTTGCAACCCCACGATAACCACTCATGTACATCCTTTTCCATGCTTTGGGCAGTTTTCCCACTGCATGCAATTAATGCTGCCCATCATGCCTGGGAAGCCAAGTCGTCTGACATATGTAGCAAATGTTATACATCATTTGAGTTCAATTTCGCAAGCATTCAGACTCAAATACCAATATTACATCTTCAACGAACTTCTCTAAGCACTCAATTGCAATGCTTTCACTTATCCGCTCATAACCATCAACAACATCAATGATACTCCATAGGCCAACATAAGCATAACCGTGCATTTTTGCAATGGAGATAAGCCTTTCTTGCCTGTTGCATCGACCCGTTGCTAGAAATATGGATCAACATTTGAGAGGGCTTCCACTATACGAAGAAAGACATGTTTTCCTATTTGAAACCTTTGGAAATGTCTAGGGTATACCAGATTATGTGCAACATAGTCATTGAAAAGATGTCTGTGTGCTTCACGGTCTTTATCTAGGGTCCTATGACGAGATCTAGAGGAAGAGCTTTGCCAGTACTTTTTTGTAATTAGTTGTTCAAGTTGGCACTCATGTGAATCATCACGTATAAAATCATCAATCCATTCATCCAGAGACATGTTATCAATTGATCTAAATCACCAAACAAAACATGATCAAACAAGTAATCAAAAGACATGTTTTTGGGTTGACTAGAGTTACCGCCATTTGTAATAATGAAATTTTAGTAGTGGATGTTGGCGAAAAGGTGTTTGAGAGGCGTTATTGGATACAAATGGGATTTAAGGTTTTGAACGACGAGAAAAGATTCTATGAGCAAATATGGATGAGTGGTGTTCCATATTTATAAGTTGTTACCCACAACAATTACTTTTACAACGGCTATTTTTTTAACAACTACTTTTCCAATAGCTAACTTTTATAATCACTAAATTTACAACGGCTAGTTTTCATAATAGACATATTACATAACTAAAAATGCATAATTGAAACATTACATAATAAAAAAATGGTTACAAACTTAAAACCATTATACTTAAAAAACATTGTCACTTTTCTAGATATGCTCAACCAATACAATTGACACCTAAATTAAAAATACTTTGCCATAATTTTTTCCACAAGCTTAGCACGAAAAGATCGTTGCTTTTCAATCATAGTAGAAGTGTCTGCATAAAGTATTTGCATATTTGTTTCCCTTTCCTTCACCTCTAGCTTTTTTTCTTCATCATTCTTTGTTTTTCCATCTCCTCTAGGTCCTTTTCCTTTTCCTCTAGGTCCTTTTCCTTCACCATTATCATATTTTCCTTGATTGCCCTATTTTTTCCTTGTCCGCTAACTCCATTTCCTTAACTTTCTTAATATCCCCTCACATAACTAGCCTGCTAGCTGTAATAGATTTTAGTGTGTCAATGTCTTCGTCATAACCGTAGGCACTTTCGATTTTTCCTTACTTTTCTGTTTTGATGGTTTGGTGTCTTGAGGACGAACTAGAGATTCCCTTCACCCATTGGAGTTTTTGGATTCGACGAAGATGAGTATGCTCCACAATTGCTTATCTTTGTTCTCTAAAACCCCCACTTAGAGTTGATTGAGTTCTCCATTTTTGTTCCTTTCGAAGCTCATTCCAATGTCTGTGAAAAGTCCATTTGTCATGACCTAACTAAGGGATGTGACCGTAAGGAATTCCATCACGTAAGCTTCATGACCTCTAGCTCTCTATATATATAATATAACATACTTTTTTATTCTGAAAACATAACTTCATCTAATTCTTTATTTAAATCTTTATTCAAAACTTGATATCTGGAATCATAGGACTAAATTACTTGATATATATAACTCTGAAAAGCATTTTAATCATGCTCTACAATTTCAAATCCATAGTTGTATCCTGAAAACATATACATAGCTGTTTCAAATGCTGAAATTTAAATACAAAATCTGAAAATAATGCATGGCTTACATCCTACCTACATCTCCTGAGCACTCTACTCAAACTAGACTCTAAACTAAGCCTTACTTTGAAGTAAGACCCGCCACTTAGAACAACTGCATCATCTGAAGCAGTGACGAAACGGTATATGTACCTGCAACTATGGGAGGAAAGAAGAGGGTAAGTCAAAAAACTCAATGAATAAATTCTCACCCATCACCCACATAGGATAACCAATATGCGTAAAATCATGGTAATAATAACAATGATGATATTAATAATAAAACCAGCTATAAACAATTCCATACATATATATATATATATATATATATATAAACATTTTAAAATAAATCTTGAGCTTCTTTGAACGATAAATAACAATACTCTAACCTGATAAACATATGTGGGTATACATATATGTAAGTAAGAATGGTCATCGCTGTACATATTTATTCTTATTCGCTATGGGCATCTCACTAGGTCCCATTTTCTGGAATACTACCATGATTGTTTACTAGGTTTGCCTCCATGGTTATTTAATACTAATGCCTCTCTGGCTGTTTAATATTAATGTCTTCATGGCGGTTTAATACATCTCATCATACATAACTCAACAGAAATAAATAAATTCAACAAAACTGAAATTCCATAATTAAGGGCGGCGCTGATCCTCGAACTAAAGCCCCTAAATTCTTAGCACTCTAAGAGTTCTGAATTCATATAACTCTAATAATCTAACTTTAGCATAACTTGGTGAAAATCATGCCCAATGGATCACCCGCTTGTAGGCATTCCAATTTCAACCCACAGATATGTATCTGCAGTTGCTATAAATCATACTGAATTTCGCACCTCTTGGTACCATAAAACTGAAGTTCTAAAATTTCATATCTTAAACTAACATATTTTCATAATCTAGATAATTCTAATATCATACTTCAAACGCTAGATTATACTCTAAATCATATACTCAAATACGAAGTCTTGAAAACATTGTGCATTCGTAAATTCTTAGAAACATATCTGATAAAAGCAACTGGATAAATCATATATTCCAACCAATCTCTTAAACTTGAGCACATAAAATATATCCATAACATACAATATATCAATCATGGTCCCATGGTTTTCTAAAACATATTTTCATGCTAGATTCAAAATCATAATTTTTGCTAGGTTTGTCCTAGCCTGGAAAATCATATACATAATATATTTTTACGTCTAAATTCATATTTAACAATCATAGTACTGTAAACATAATCATAATGGCAAGAAATAAGGCCATAAGTTTGAACTTACTCATCATTTGAAGCTCAGAGTATGTGGGTACCACCAAATTGATTTTCGAAGCTTGGAATAACACCAACAACTATCATAGAACAATAAAGACTTATAAACAATCTATGGGTATCTCCAATAACCCTATATCAACTTTAACAACATTGGGAAGCACTCCACTTGATAAAAATGAGAGAAAAGACAACACCCAAACCCTAGAACATAGAATGGAGAGGAAGGAGATAACAAAACCCATGAAATCTTTTACCTTGATCTTGGAAAAGAAGGATTGTGGTTGGATTGAGTGAAGAAGAGAGAGAGATGTTTAGGAGAGGAAGGGTTTCCTTTTAGGGATGAAATCCGAGTGTGGGGTGTTTTAAAGGGGTTGGGACTCATTAAACGAAACTGCATCGTTTTACATTGTGCTTACATTTGGCCCACTCGTTACGGCAAACAAAGCTCGCTGAGCGATCCTCCTGGCTCCCTTGCTCATTGCAGGAACCAAAACTCACTCCAGCGAGCCTCTAAAATCCTATAGCAGTAACTCAGCTCTTCACCCCTTGGCCCTTCACACATCTGGGGTCTTCCCTACACGGTGGGTCCTAGGAGACCCTAAGCCGTATTGAACTTGTCCACTGATCCTGTATCCGGGTATTATAGCATTTTTTTCATACATTGTAAAATAGATTTCATGAGCCAACTCCATGATATTGTCACTATTTGAACCACTTCCTATTTTTCGAGATGCTTGATCGTAGCAACCACCGAATTGTTGAGCCCCATTAATCCTATGCCAACGCTTCTTCATTGCACCAACCCCTCTTTTGATCAAGCCACGATTACTTTCCTTACAATACGCATGTATTCGATTCCAAAATGCATCGCCTTTTTGGTTAGTACGACCAAATGATCCATTTACACATTTAGCCATACACTTATTAGTAGCTCATCCTTTTCTCATTGCCATTGACTATTGTCTTGCACATGATCTTCAAATTGCTCATTAGCAAGGTTGATAGCATCTAGCCCAGCATAGTTAGAAAATTGTGAATGTTGTGAACCTGGGGTTGAATTTTTAGGCGTTTGAGGAAATGGATCAGATAACCCATAACATCGCTTATCCGTCCAAATATCTCCAATTGGGGCTTGAAATGGTAATGAAAATAGAAATTGAAATGTTGATGAATTTTGACCATTTGGAAAAAAAAAAAGAGCTTAAAAATTTGAAGGAATTTAAAAATTAGAAGGGACTTGAAAATTAGAATTTTAAAGGTTTGAGAGATTATGATTTGGGAAGAAGTTTGACATTTGAAAATTAAATTTTGGATTTGGATTGAAAGTTTGAAACCTTGAATTTTAGATATTTGAATTTTGAGAAAGGTTGAAATTTTGTAAATAATTGAGAAAATGATTCAAATAAAATTGGTTTAGATCCATTATTTGTGAAAAAATAAAAGAGTAGAATTGTGAACAATAAAATTAGAAAGTACTAGAAATGATTAAGACGGGATGTGAAAAATAATGTTAGGAATGATTGGGAAGATATGTGAAAAATGAAGTTAAAAATGATTGATATTTATAGTGTGAAATATGAAATAAAATAATTTTTTTTTAAAATATCACTATTTTCTATGCAGGAAAAAATTGATCAAAAGCTGAAAAGGAGAGAATTGGACGTCCTCTAAACTACTGCCCTTCTCTTCTGCGCCACATTTTTCTTCCAATGGTTGGAGAAGGATGTCTCTCAGGAGTGTGGGACGGGATATTGGATGCCGCTGAGTTGCTAATGAGCCTGATGCCAACAACTGATATGGACACAAAACAGTAAGGACATATTAAAATTAAAAAATTTCAAGACATGGATAAAACATATATATAATTAAAAATTTAAAGAAAATGATATATTTTTAAAATGTCATTTATATAATTTGTATATATTTTATTTTCTTATAAACTCAAGAAGTTATGTATTATTTCTATTTATAATATTGTTTATATTGTATTTTTCTATGTTAGAATAAAAAATTAAATATTAAATTAAATATACAGAAACATATGTTATGAGTATATCATATAAGATCCCACACAAATGCATATCCAACACGTAGACATGGCATCTAAATGATATGTCTATGTTTCGTAGACTAATGTACCATATAACAAGTGGTTTGATCATTATTTTTTAAAAATTAAATTTTGCGTTTTCTAAATATATAAAAAGGAGTTTTAGTTTTATGTATAGTAAGATCAATTCAGGTCAAGTAAATTATGAAAGGTTTGGTCGATTTTATATACTATTTATTTAGATTAAAACTTTGTTCTACATAAGATATTTTATTTTAATGTATTTTTCAGGATAAAATAATTTTATTTGAGTCATTTAGTTATTTATGTTTATTTTATCAAAAATGTTTTATTGTTATTATAATATGATTAATTTTGATATTCTATAAATCACTAAGATTAGATTGGTAATAAGAAACTTGGACAATATGCATAAAATTATAGATTCAAATCTCATTATTTTTATATTTCTAGTTTTTTACCAAAATAAAATGATATATTGTTGGTGTAAAGTGTTTCATATTGACAATTAATTATATCTTGTTTTATATATTTTAAAAATAATTATGGTAAGAGCTAAATACTTTAATGATATATTCATATATGATTAAATGCCTATATGATAAAATTTAATTTATACCGATAATATATTAAAATCCAATTTTATTATAAATACTTAAAAATTATATGAAAATACAGTTAGTTGACAAATAAACACTTTTACCATGATAATATATTAAAATTGATCTATATATATATATATATATATATATATATATATATATATATATATATATATATATATATATATATATATATATATAGGGTATATACATTCGCATAACTTTGGGTCAAATTGTATATGTAGCTTTTTGGTGTTGTTTGCCTTGTATTTGTTGTTGCCTTCATTTTGAGTGGAAGTTCTAAAATGTTTAAATCAACGAAAGTTTGCTCAATGCAAAGTGGATTGAGTTTAGGGTGAAGTTTTAATTCGCAAAGTTAGGAATTTAAAATCTAAAGAGTCATATTGAGAAGGAGTTGTATCATTTAACACTTTAATTAGACTTCAAGAACTTAGATATTTCCATCTAATCTTTATATATAAAAAGGTTTTCAATTGATGTACTAAGATCCAATTGTCATCCAATAGTCAACTATAATATATAGCTATATTAATATAATTTTCTTTGGAATGAAAGTGAATTACAAGATAATTGACACTAAGAAAGCTTAATTTTTTACTTCAAACTTGTGGTCATTCTAGAACATAAAGTTCTTAAAGAAAGATGAAAAAGAGAATCAATATGAATGTACTCATATTTGTTAATTAACAAATAAACATAATTAGCAATATATAGTTATCGGTAAATCCGGTGAGGCCCGCACAAACTATTGCTTTTATTGATTAATGATTAATATATTTAAAAAACTGAATTAATAGTGACAGGTTATTATGAAAAGTCAAAAACAGTTTACTTTAAATATTTATTTATCTTTGGGATAAAAATATATATTTATTTGTCTTAAGAGTAGTCATATAAGAGACAAAATCATAATCAAACTGATTTTTGTTTCGGTAAAAGGAAAAGCATATTGCCTATATAAACATATATCTTGGTATTATATATTTGATAATTAAAATTTTATTAAAATAATATATTATTAAAATTTTAAACAATTTGATTAGATGCACTAATTTCTTATTAATAAAATTTAATGATATAATAATATATAATTGGGAAACAGGATTAAAAATATTATATTACGAATAATCAAAATTAGATCATATAAATTATAAAAAAAATAATTTTATTACTTCGACCCCTTAATTTTTTAATTGAAAAACATTTGATGAGATTCTCTATAAAAAATAATAACAATGAAGTATCTATTCTTAAATTAATAAAGTGCTTCATTGTTATAACCTACAAGATCTAAGAATAGACATCTATTACATTTTTTTTTTACTTCAAAGACAAGCTCATTTTAGTAAGAATATACGAGTTAAATTTTATTATAGAATTTCATATAATTAAGCTGAATATTAATAACTACTTTCAAAATACACGAAAATCTACTTAACTATTATGAGATCTCCACAGCATTTACTAACAACCTTTCACTTTAAAATTTTTAATAGCCCTAAAATCACTCATTAACAAAAACGTTTTCGTGCTGTGGAAGCACTTGAAATTTCTTTTTCTTTGGTTATAAGGAGTTAAAGGAGAAAATGAAAAAAAAAAAAGATGAGTAATTGGGGATAGAATTCGTAATTTAATACAAATAAATTTCTAATTATTTGAAATAAAAGTGATGTCATATAAGCTATAAATAATGTGTTAAGGGCATTTTCTTTCGTTGACTAGTGCATTGAAAGTTCTATTTTTGTACTGATAATGGACTAGCTCTAAAATTTATTAATCACGGGATTTGAGTTGAAAAACACTAGAATTGGATGATTAGGGACTTTTTAGTTTAAGTTTTTAATTGTTGATTTTCACTTTCAATTTTTTTAATTTTATAAAAAAAATATTAAAAATTCTGAAAGCTAAAAATTTTAATTTAATTTTTTAATTTTTTAATTTCTTTTTATAAAACCCTAAAAATAAAAAAACTGAAACCATACGTGTCCTCATTTTTTGAATAATAATTTTTCAAAATCATCCAAGATGAAATTGGAAGGGCAATTATGGGTTTTCATGAATTGGGCTGGAAAACTCAGCCAGGCTGACACGCAGTGACGCTCATCATTAGACATTGGACACTTGACGGTATGCGGTACTACAATTTTGCCGGCGGACAAGAACATAAGCCAAACAAGGTTACTCACCCTAGATGATTGCCACGTGTCCAAACAACGCTCGCCTGATATGGATAAGGTTTTCATGATCAATTATTCACTATTTTTGCTAATAAAATATCTGCCCCTTCTTCTTGAAGCAACGATGGTCCATCCTCCATACACTAAAATATCAACTCTGTTTTTGGATGAGGCAGTTAATATCAGAGGAATTCTTGGCACTGAAGTTTAGAAATAGACAAGTCTTTTTTTAAAAAAGTTTATTTACGTGGAAATGGACAAGATTTGGAATAGGCATATGTACATATCCATTAGTATGATTAGTGTAGTTTGGATTTATCTAGCCAACACTTGTTAGTGTCAAAAAATGAAATTTTTTAGCATTAAAATGATGAGATTTTAAGTTTATAAAGTATGGGATCCATACAAAAATTTTAAAAAAATTTGTCTTCTTTAGTATCATCAGCCAATGCGGTACAAATTAGAAGAATCCTATATATAGTTTAACAGAATTCCGGTATAGAATAAAACATATGGAAATATATCTTTTTATATCAATATCAAATTTCCGTATAACTTTATTATATGCAATTTTTTATCATTAATTTTAAGTGTAAGACCTAGACATAATATGTAATATAAAAAATTAGTGGCAAGATATCTCACATGACTCTAAAACATATATCTATACAATTTTTTGGCATTGGATAATTTATATTTTTATTTACCCGGTTTATAACTTTAGATAGAGAGCATTTTTTAGATAAGTTTTTCTTTAAAATGACAATCTCTAACTTTTAATATTGCAAGTAAGTATGAGGTGTAATCACGGCATATTTTTAGGATTTAATTTTAATGTATTATATATGTAATCATGGCATATATATATATATATATATGAAAATTTTGAGATGGTCATTGTAAAACAATCATTTTTATTGATATAATTATATATAATTAAATAATAATATAATATAAAGGAGTTTTGTAACTAACCTTGCAAAGTTTGAACACATTAATGATGATTACATATTACTCCCTAATCCTCAATATAAGACGTCTTTAGATTATACACTAGAATTAAGACATTGATTGAATCTCATTGATTTTTAAAAAATATATATATCAATAAAAGATGAAAATACCCTTTTATCACTTATCACAAAAGATCTATCCATTAAATAGAAGAAATATTATTTGTACTTACAATATGTGAAATCCTGTACAACATATCGACACACTCACATTTATTATTGAATAAATATGGATTCTATTAAGTCTTATATCTCATCCAAAGATACATAGAAGTGTATCAACGTCGACATGGTATTCCACATATTTGAGTCAAAATAACACTGATCTAACCTATATTAATATAAGAATAAAATGGGTAAAAAAATTAATATTTATTAAAATATGAAAATAATTTATATTTTAGATTAAAAAACAACTCATATCAAGTAGCAAAGAAACAGGTAGCTACCCATGTGTGTATGCGCGCGAGTGCATGCGTGTGTGAGCATCTCAAAAGAGAAAGCACATGGTTTGCGGAAAGCACAAGTAAATTAGTGGTACATCATGTGTTAATGGATCAAACTAGTCCTTCTTGGCTTCTATTGCTCAGGAAGACCAAGGTTAGCTTCATCAAACAAAGATAACTAAAGACCAAAAAGAAAGAAAAAAAAAGGAGAGAATGATAATATAAGTTTTATTTGTCCTTATAACATGGGCTTAGTATTTGTACCAGGCCACAACTTAATTGGATTTTCTTTTTGTTTTTTGTTCCTTCATATAAGAATACTCAACACTAATTTTTTTTTTTTTTTTGGTTCTATCTGCTCCTAGTAGAGTTAAGGGGGAAATGGGGAAGGGGATGTGTAAATAGGGATAGAACTTCTAATTCAATATCAATAAATTTCTAATCACTTGGATCAAGAGTGGTGCCATATGAGTTATAGCTCATTGGAGAATACTCAACACTAATTTGAATGACTAGTAAGTGAATTTTAGTTCTAATAATTTATAGTTTACACCTAGGGTGGTAGAATCCTGTCATAAACAATTTGTATATAATTTGGTTATATGTACTTTTGTTTTTGGTCAGAATATTTTCTTTAAAAACATGAATGCACGATGGATGATTTAAACAACATGGGAGACTATTAGACTAACTAGCATCCTATCATTTTTGCACAAAATTCGTGGGTCCTAAATTCTGTACCGAATCGAGCTACTAAATTATTAAATCAACAGGGATATACAGCCATTAGTAGATTGAATTTCAAAAATGAAAGAAAAATTTGAATTATTCGATGATGTATGTCCTGCACTTTTAGAATCTATCTTTTCATTTTTGGCCTCAATGTATGTCACGACTCAATCCACACACTGATCGATATGAGAAATCTCATCTCACATTAGCCTAAAGACCCTTGGCTGCCTTTATATGCATGCTTTGTTTATAAAATTATATTTAAAGCATAATTGTCACCTTCTCTGGACAAATTGTTTATTATCTGAAATCAAAGTAATCATGTCTGAAACCTCATAATGTTTGTTCAATCCAAATTTACAAATTCGTCCATATCATTGAAATATTACCGAAATACACTTCTAAGTTTTATCATGATATGCTGAATGCAACAACCCATACCCTAGGTCCGAAGCCCCGCTGATTGTCCTGGAGCACTCTAGAGAATTGGAATGCTTCACTCTGGTGAAACTTGCCATTTGGCATTGCACTACGGCTTGTAGGATTTGTTGTCTTGTTCTTATTGTAAAAATGAGAGAAATGAGAAGGGTTTGATACAAAATGAGTGAGTGAGCCCTCACATGAAACCCCTTTCATGGGATATCCAAAAACAATGCATGGAATTATAACAACATCAATAATATCTAAAAATCATGCATAATCAAGTATACGTACATTTTATATATTTATTTTTAAATCATAATTTTACAAACCCAAACTCATTTCCTCTAATTCATTTTCTTTATAAAATTATATAAGCTTAAAATCATAAATTTTCTCATATTTTCTAATGGTTACTTTACCACTCCAAAAACCATTTCATTGATTACTTTCATGCCTGTATAAATCAAACTCATAATAATATAGCTCCTAGAAAAGAAATTCTAGAAACATCTGGCGTTACGTATCATCGTCCCATGTGTCAATCCATTCTCTGAAATCTCTAGTCACATATGGGCATTACGTATCGCCATCCCCGTGTGATAATCAATTCTCTGAAATCTCTAGTCACATCTGGGCATTACGTATCACCGTTTCCAGTGTGATAATCAATTCGATGAATACTCTACCGGGCATACTTGGTACCAAGGTTAACGATTTACTGTTAACACTTAGTTTGTTTCACTATAGATACTGGAAATTAATCTGGAACACTTAATACCCTATTTATTCTCTTGAGCTTAAATCCCTGTAACTCTAACAGTTTACCTTAGCATAATTATGACTATGAAATCATACTCAGTGATTTCAAGTCCACAGAATATGTATCCACCAATTGCTTAAGTCATATAAAGACTTATGCTCTAAAATCCTTTTCATTGAACCTCTATATTATTCTTTATCAACAATAAACTTGTTATATTCTGAAACTTGAATCTATTCGATTCGCAAGTTTACCTTAGCATAACTTGTCTAAACCATGTCCAAGGGATCACCCTTTATAGACATTGTGATTCCATACCTCACAGAATATCAGCTGCAGCGTTCTGAATCTCGTGAAGGTTTAAGCTCTAAAATTCTTTTATCGATTATCAAAAGCATCATTCAACTTATCAAACTCTTTAAAACTCAAACTATTAACTTGTCAAACATAGTTCAAACTCTAAACTAGGAAAACTTAATATCATATTATGAAATTATAGAGTCTAAACCATCATTTTAATCCTTTTTCTCTAAACTTCATATCTAGGTATAAAATCATAGCATAAACATAAACCAGTTCCAGAATCTAGTAAAACAACCATAAAATCATCTAACAGTTACATATATAATCAATTCTACATAGAATCAGGTCAACAACCATGGTCCCATGAGTTTTATCAAAATACAAATTCATGCTCTAAAACCAAGTGCAAAACATACCAACCGCAGTAATCCCAAATCCTTATACAATAATTCTCTAAATCAAGCAGTAATCACAGTTTTCATGAAACTAACTCTAATGCATAACATAGAAGTCACATTGTGAACCCACTCACTTGGAGGGGTAGAATATGCAAAAATCATACTAACTGACCTTTGGGAGTAGAAATGACTCCACTATCTAATATAGAAATAGCAGAATGCTAAATTAACCTCTAAAATCTCAAAAATCCAACTCTAACAAGGTAAAAAGCTTCTTCCTTTAAGAAGCTTAGAGAACCACCTATAACCCAAGAAAACTTGAAGGAAAGGAAGCAAAACCACAAGAACAACGTACCTTTAAGCTTAGATGATATAAGATTCCAAGTTAATCTTGAAAGAATTGAGGGAAAATGGAGTTTTAGGAGTGAAAATGGTGAAGAAACAGAGTTGGGAGGTGAAGAATTCATGTTTCAGAGGGGAAGGTGTGAGGGCGTTCTAGAATGGTCTAGGACTCGAAAGGGTTTTATATTTCTGCTGTTGCTCACTAGAGAGTGCCCAACACGCATCTTCGTTACCTTCCCTAACCGCCAACGTTCACTAGAATATTTACATTTCTTAATTTAAAGTTAATCATTTGTTTTCTTTGCATTAACTTTAAAACATAAATGTAAATAAGAAAATACCCTCCATTTGGATTCAAATAAAATATTAGAAAAATCAAAATCCCAACCAATCAAAATCTAATTTTTGGGTTTTAGTTCAAATTGAAAAATCTTACGATTTCGTAAACTTGTAAGCTAAAAACGAAGTACTTAAGGTTTCATAAAATTCGTTAAAAATCACTCTTCAACTCATTTTCTCTAGGGAACAATTACGGGACTTTTGGTCCAAGAATAAGCTCTATCATATAGCCCTCCAGGGGTGTGTAGGGTCTAGACTTAGCGAAATTAAGAACCTAAAACGCAGATAAGGGTTGGCACCTTCCCTGATTCAAAAATTTTCTAATATTTTTATTTAAAACCGGGGTATTACAATGTAACTGCTAACGTTTATGTTTAGATCATGTGCATTTATGCACATAATGACAAGACACGTTAAAGTTTCTGAAGCTTACAAAAATGCTTGAAAATGACCTGTGTTTCAACCCGAGTCACTGAGGAAGCACACACATGCTATTATTCCTTTTAGCGCTACAATGCCAATGTGGCCTTCATGAATCGTATCACCGATTTTTTGTGGGCAATTTTGCAGCATATAATAGGTAAGATCATGATGAATAACAATTCAAATAAAAAACACTTTATTCATATAAGAAAATGACTACCAACAAGATATGTTGGTTCAAATGGAAGTGGTTTTGAGCTTGATTTGAAATTTATATGTATTTAAAAAGAGAAAATACTATTAAAAGGGGTCCTCACTTAAGATCTTGTAAGATGTGAATTTAATCCTAAAATAATTCATGTATATGAAGATGTATGTATTGAAAGGGTCTTTGTTTTGTCTCTTATCTATCAGGTGAGGAATGCTCCAAGGAACAAAAAATAAAGTTATAATAGCCAAAGTTTAATAAATTTTGAATACTGGTGATTTTAGACAAAATAAAGAAAAAGTAGTATGCGATGAACCTTTCATCCTCAACATTATTAACTCTTTGAGGAAAACAAATATTGACTACAAAAAAAAATTGTTGTTTAGCAACATTCAAAATTAAAATTTAACCATGTTTTTTGAATGTGGCTAAATGATCTTCCAACGCTTTCCAATGGTGTGGCACTTACATGTGTGGGAAAAGGTATCGTTTAGCCACGTTCCTAATTTACATTTAATGACACTTGATGAATGTGGTTAATTTACATTTAACCACATTTAAGAAATGCGGGTAATGTCACTACTTTTCTTTCTCAATAAATTAGCTCGTAATTAGTTTATTAACCCAAAAATAGGGCATGAAATACTAAATCAAAACAATTCAAAGCAAATTCAACCAATTCTAAGTTAGTTGAATCAAATTCTAACCTAATTCCAATTCTACTATATCAAAACTAATAACATATAAAGTTAAATATGTATATGAAAGAACTTGCAAGTGTTAGCATAAAAGAATTTGAAAATTTACTTCCGTTTAAGCCTATACAATGATACCCAAATATAGGTATTAGTGAAGCAATAATACAAGTATAACACAAGGCAAAAAAGATTTGTGTGATGGGGCAATTCATAATTGAATCATGAGACTACCAAAAGAATTACAAATAAAATAGAACTCGAGAAGCATGAGCCCTAGAAATAAACTAATTAGTTAGCCAATATGGAAATAAGCATAATAAGTTGCAACCTCTTTTTATTAGTGCAAGGATTTCAAATATGTTGACTGCTTCCTGGAGCTTTATTGAAAGGTTATGAAGGTCAGGACAAGGAGTGCTGCCCAAAGTGTATAAAAAGTGAGTTAGCCTAATCATTAAAAGTCCAAGTAGGCATCCACATATATGGCAAAACAATCACATAACAAAGGCACCAAAATACAAGAAATAAAAAATGCAAGCCAACATCAAAGAGGAAACCTCAAACATTGGAAGCACCTCAAAATTAGTTATAGAACAATAAAATCAAATTACCTCTATTCACGTGGATCCAGGAGAGGTTTGCATGACGATGAACAAACTTCTAAGTCCAGCTTTCATAATTCAAATTCAGCTGTCAGTGGAAACTAAAATAATTCATACCATTGTCAAATGGAAAAAAAATTTAAATTAAATAAATTAAATTTTGAGTTGAATAGGTAAAATGACAACACATACTTTGCACTATGCATTAAGAAAGATTGACTTTCCAACATTTGGATGGCCCAAAATTGATGAGACATTGGCTTTTCTAGTTCCTTCATGAACATGATACACTTTAAGAATCAAATGAGATGTTAGATAACAAGTTTCGGTGAATATCATTCCACAACCAATTTATCAATGAACTTTTAGTTACATTGTGAAGGTGACCTGAACCAAGCACATCTTCATTCATATCAACCACAAAGGAGAACTGAACTTCACTAAAGAATGGGTTCAATTAATCTTGTACATCACTACATGCTGCCAAGTGTAACAGAGGATTGGAGAGGTTTCACCACCACATATACTCACATTTGTTGTCTCTGTAATGGAAAAATTCAACCATAGATTTCTAGCAATCACGTTTCCATAACATAATAATTTAACAACTAAAATTTAAAACCATGACTATCATCATGTGTAGAAGCTAAGATACTAGTGTGGCAGGTGTAATTATAAAATTGTAACATAGAGAAATCATTTCCCCCTAAAATGACTTTTTCGAGCATTTGGAATTTGTGAAGGAATTGTTGCAAAGAATGTTTGCAAAAGATGCTATAGTGATAAATTTCAATAAAATAACAAGTCGAAGTGAAGCTACCTACAGTAGAATGGATGTAGCAAAATGCCCTATAGAAAAGAACAGCAACTTACTTACATTTGCTAAAAAGAATGGTCTGATTCTAGTGTGGCCATGAAAACTTCATCAAGAACTAGTACAATCACTTTTTATCGAGACAATTATTACAGCTATAATACTAAGTGCAAACCTTTCCAAAAATTTAAATTCATTCTTACCAGTTCACATAATGGTAGCTCATCATTGCTATTAATCCAACGACAGAAGCAGTGTCCTCTAAAAGAGATAAATATGCCTAAGATAAATTCAAAAGAATAGCACCTATTGCAAACATTATAATGCTCTAACTAAAATCCAATTGAGATGTAACCACAACAATTTTCTCAAGGAGCAAAACCACTAGCATTCAATAGATTCAAACTCAAACATGGTGATAATACACTTTTAACCAAACAAAGAGAGATTCAAGCATTACCATGATAAGTACCAACGAAAATGTACAAAATCAAAAGAGTAATAATAATCCCCAATACAAGCCCTAAATCACATTGCGAGGTGGCGATTCATAGAAAAATGACAAATAGTGGTTAAATCACTCATTGATTGATTGCAAATCAAGAATTTGGCGAACAATAGAATAAAATTTGAGAGCAGATCAATAATCCAAAGTTCAAACATTAAGAATAATGAAATTCAAGTGCTAGATCAGCCAATAGAAAAAAGGATAGAAACTTACAAGAGTGCGATCGAAAGTGCAAGAAACGAAAAGTGCAAGAATGTAAGAAGGTGGAGACGGAGTAAAAGGTTGGCAATGCAGGAGAAGATGCAGAGAGCGAGAGAGCATGCATGAGAGTGAGTATGAACGGCCACAGTGATAGCAAGAGCGAGAGATAACATGATGGTGGTGGAGGCGGTGGTAGAGGCGGTGCGGTGGCGCAGAGAGCGATGGAAGGTCAATGACGCGTGGAAGAGTGAGAGAGCATGAGAGAGTCCGTGTAGCGTGCAACAATGGCAGCGAGTGAGAGTGATAGCATTATTGTTGCGTTGGATTTTGATATTTTATTTGCACGGTGAAGTATTCGTTGTGTCATTTAGCTACGCCTGCACCATCGTTGTTACAAAAGCGTGTCTTTTGCACTGTCTTTGGTAGTGGTATATGCGTACATCTTCAAAATGTACTTTTGAAAAGATAGGTAATTCAAAAAATCCATAATTATTATAATAAAAAACTCATTTCATTATTGTCAATAAATTATAGAAAATAATTTCAAGGCAGAAAATTTGTTAGAAATTAGTTTATTCAACATGTGTGATAAAATGGGATCGGAACACTTTAAATTTTTTAATCACCTATAATTCCCATCGACCATTCAAAATTTGATATATATATATATATATGTTAATTGTATCCAAAAAAATTTTCTAGATAGTGTTTTTTTAGGCTTTGTAGCAGCGCTCATAAATTATATTTCACTTTTATTAACTCGAGTTTCATTTCTTAGGCAAAACATCTTAATTAGTTTTGTCTATATATTTGCAAGGATGAATTACGTTTTCCTCTTTCAATATTTGATGAAATTTATTCCAACTCATCTCAATTTTTAAAATTTACTCGGTAAATTTTTGAGTTTGTGAAATTATTACACTAATATATCTTGAATTTGTAAAATTATTATAACATTCCCTCCCCTCCATTGCACATTGAACATTATTATATGTAATTTTTTATCATTAATTTTAAGTCTAAGACCTAGACATAATATGTAATATGAAAAATTAATAGCAAGATATCTCACGTGACTCTAAAACATATATCTATACAATTTCTTGGCATTGGATAATTCATATTTTTATTTACTCGGTTTATAACTTTAGATACAGAGCATTGTTTAGATAAGTTTTTCTTTTAAAATTACAATCTCTAACTCTTAATATTGCAAGTAAGTATTAGGTGTAATCACGGCATATTTTTAGGATTTAATTTTAATGTATTATATGTGTAAAATAGTTTTACATTTATGCATGCTATGTGGAGCATCTCTAGAAAGACGGAAAGCACGTGATTTGTGAAAAGCACAAGTAAATTAGTGGTACATCCATCATGTGTTAATGGATCAAACTGGTCCATCTTGGCTTCTTTTGCTGAGGAAGACCAAGTTTAGCTTCATCAAACAAAGAAAAGTAAAGACCAACAAGAAGGAAATAAAAAAAAAAGAAGAGAGATAATAGAAGTTTTATTTGTCCTTATAACATGGGCTTAGTATTTGTATCAGGCCACAACTTAATTGGATTTTCTTTTTGTTTTTTGCTCCTCTATATAGGAATACTCAACACTAATTTTTTTTTTTTTTTAAATTCTAAGGAGCTTCTAGTGGAGCTAAGGAGAAAATGGGGAAGGGGATGTGTAAATAGGGATAGAACTTCAATTCAATGTCAATAAACTTCTAATCACTTGGATTAAGAGTAGTGTCATGTGAGCTACAGCTCATTGGGGAATCCTCAACACTAATTTGAATGACTAGTAAGCGAATTTTAGTTCTAATAATTTATAGTTTACGCCTAGAGTGGTAGAATCCTGTCATGAACAATTTGTATATAATCTGGTTATATGTACTTTTGTTTTTGGTCAGAATATTTTTTTCCTGTTTAACTACTCTTGGGGGTCTTCACTATTTTGGGCCCAGTCATCCTGTTGCAACATTGTAAAGTATTGGCCGAAGCCCATGACCCAATCTTCTGTTGACGACGATTAGAAAGCATTTCACGTCTTTGAAACCCCAACCCCCAAAGAAAACAAAAAGAAGAAGATAGTTGTACCCTCCTTTGCACAGTTGCACATTTTTAAATTTTGGACAAATTATACTAATCATTTTTTCATATTTGATAAAATTTATCTCAACTTCATTTTATTTATAAAATTTACTTAGAAGATCTCTTATTTTGCTTTTCCCTAAATTTATAAAATCATAACACTTACTATTATCTCCTGAGTTATGAACTCATTATACTTTTAGGAGAGGTTAATATAATTTATCTTTAAATTTTCATACTAAATAACTACTCGCAATGATTAAATTTTAAGCCATGACAATTATTAAAAGGATATCTTGATCATAGCAATACATAAAGCTAGAGATAACTTAAAAACCAAAAATATCATTCCTACTTCTAAGTGATAGCAGAATCTGTACTATAAAATAACTTGTACCCTTTTTCTATTATTTGAATAATTAGGTATACACAACTGCCAATAGTCTCAAGCTCAGCTGGTACATGTAATGTAAAATGAAAGGAGTAAATGTTTATTTTGATCATTGAAATTATATGTATGATTCATTTTTAGTCTTTAAAATTAAAAAAGTATCACTTTAGTCTTTGAAATTTTAAAAAATGATTCAAATTAGTTCTTATATTACTGTTCATAAGGACTAACTTGAATCATCAAAAGAATTATGTTGAATCACTTTTTGAAATTTTAATAGCTAAAATGATGTTTTTCTAATTTTAGAGGTTAAAGTAAATCATATATAATTTCAGAGATCAAAGTGAATATTTACTCCAAATCAAATGCATAAAAAATGCTATGTGGAGCATAGTAATCCCCTCCCCGTATTTCCCGCAAATATGCCAATTACTAAATCTTTTTTTATCAACGATAAGAGTACTAAAGTAGTGTCAAATAAAATAGAATTACACGAATCACTTATTCATTGAAAGTTAAACATCTATGTTTATATCGAAAATTCCTAACTTCCACACCTTCATATTAGGTTAGCATCTTCCATATTTCACTTTAAACACAAAACCCAATCTTTGTATTTAGAACAACATTTATAATATGGGCAATTCTGTAATTTAATTCTATTCTAATTAATTATCAATCTCTCTCTCTCTCTCTCTCTCTCTCTCTCTCTCTCTCACGCTTCCACTCTTTTCTTCATTTTTTTTCGTTGTTGTTCTATTCACCTCTAAACGTCAACAGGTTACCTTTTCTTTTGTTACAGTATCGGCACCAAATTTAACTCTCCTAGGTTCAACTAGCTTCAAAAGGTGAAAAGATAAAAGAGAGTTTAGTATTTTTTTTTTTCCCAACTTGCTCCAAGTGGTTTGTGATGAGAATTTCCAGATTGCAATTATTTTGGATGACTTCCCATGGATTGCCAATGTAATTTCAACTAGACCAGGCAGCAAAAAGCTTCAATTCAAAATCTGATGTAGTGCCAAGGTGAGTTGTGCAATGATTAACGAAGAAAAAAAAAAACAAGAGAGAGAAGAGTGACAGCATCAGCGTGAGAGAAAGTGAGAGAGAATGAAGTATAAAAATTAGTTTAATAATTAGTGAGAATGGAACAAATTTACAAAATTATCCCTATTACAAATCTAGTTCAACATAATTAGAGTTGAGTTTTGTGTCTAAAACAAAATGTAGAGGAGGCTAACCTACACATCAAGGTGTGGAGGTTAATAATTCCCATCTATATCTTGTAAATTAGCAAACAAAAATTTGAATAAAATTTTTAATTCTTTGATTTTTTTTAGATACATTAATGTCATACGGGTATTTCTAAACTCACTTTTGCACAATCAGTGTTGCATATTTAATATTTTTAGGAAAGCTATTAATTATTTAGTGGAAATACCTTAGTTAAAGACTACCGGTTCATATATGTGGCCGTGCAAAGATTCCTGCTTCACTTAAAGCCACAATGTTCACTGGATTCATATGTAAAAGTCAACGCCAAAAAAAAAAATCAGTAGAATCAAATTAAGGTAGCAAAAGGAACCAAGTATTTGCTGAGAAATTGTTGGATTTAAAAACAAACTTGTTGTTGCATTGGTAATTAATACTCTTTGGGCATTAGTATTTTTTCAGAGTTTAATTTATATGTATTATCATTATAAAATTTTTCTATACCATTATCTAATCAAATTATTATGTTTGCATGATTTTTCAAGGATTGAGTGAGTTTAATAACTCTTAGTGATGTGACGGTATATGAATTTTTTACACTTTTATTTCATATAAATTAAACTCTTTTTTTAAGTCCACCAATTCAGCTGATACTAATTTGACTTGATTCATATAAATAACTCAAAAATTATTAAAATTTTGACATTTTAAATGTGTTAAAATTTAAATTATTTTCTTTTGAAAAATTAAAGTGAATGGTAATGGGCCTAAGATATCGCTCGAGTGTCTACCACGAAAGTGTGGGTGACACATGTCACGGATGCTAAGATAACCTTTTTATTTGAATGACTATTTGAATGACATCTCATCTTTTATGTTGTAAAGCGGGCTAGCATTTTCCTAGTGGCTTCTTGTTCTTGGTGATATTTGCCTAGTGGTTTGTCACTTCTATTGGTGGCATTTCCCATGGATTCATGGATCGAGTAGGAGACAAGGATGGATTCAGTAGGAGTAGAATCAAGAGGGTAAAATGGAACATATAATCTAAATGATATAATTTAATTGTTTTAGAGTTAATCAAGTGATTACTAGCGTATAATTAATTTTTTTATATTGACTAAAATTGGGTTTGGATTATATCTTAGCAATTCATATAGATTTTTAATAATTTGGAATTCAAAGGTCATGATAATCTCAAACCTAGTCGTTCCCATGTGAGAAGGAGTTCATGGAACTTTCTTACATGGGGAGAGTTGGATTTTGAATCATCATGGTCCTCGGCAAATATTGTAATTATAGCATTTAAATTATCAAATTAAGAAGGCAAAACTTACTCTTTTATCCCTTTTGTCCTTACATGCACTCATCCCGTAGCATCTCTTCCTGTTTACCCATCGTCTCAATCGTTTTATGGATTTTGTGTTGTGTGACAAAAGTTTAGAATTAAGGACGCACCGACACAACCTCCATGGTAGTTGATATCTCAAGAAGCATGGAAGCTTCATGGTTGCCGACGAGCTTATTTGACTGTGCCAAGGGGTTGGGGGTTGCGCCGCCATTGTTTTGGGCCTTTGGTGTTGACCAAATCGCGAGTGGATGCTTTGTTTGGTTCGTCGGAGAACCCATGGACGCCAGCAGTCCACCACCAGCACTGGTACAAGGATGAAAGCTATGGGCTCAACTGGAGCGATGGGAGAAGACAACAGAGGTTAGTGACCACCATGAGTGGTGGCAGCGGCGAGGGGAGGGGCGGGCAGCGGTGGCGGCGACGACAGAGTAAGGGGCAGTGGCAAAGGACAACGATGGCTTAAGAGTGGAATCAAGAGGATAAAATGGAACATATAATTTAAATGTTATAATTTAATTATTTTTATATCAACTAAAATATGATTTGGATTACATCTTTGCCATTTATGTAGATTTTTAATGGTTTGGATTCAAGGACTATTATGGTCCCAAACCCAACCGTCCCCATGTCAGAAAAAGCCTTCATATGTATAAAAGAGGAAAGTGGACATACAAGTTCACATAAAGAGGTAAGTGCATGGATTTAAGGGAATTAGGCTTCATTCTTAAGGTTTTTCCCTTTATTCGAATTTGGATAACAGTTAAGTAATAAAATATATACATTGAAGCATTTTGAATTTAGTCACACTTTTGAGCATTTAGCCACATTAAATTAATGTGGCTAACTTTACTTTAAAAAAGAGAGTTTGTGAGGGGTGCTACTCAACTCCAATTTTCGAAAAAAATGAGCCTCAAATTTATTGTGTTAATTTGCCCTTTTGATCTCAATAAGGGGCCAAAAAACATGTGCCTAGAAGGAGAAATAGAAGCGAATGTTTATTAGCATATTGGATTTTGTATATTTATTAGTTTTAAATATGAATTTTATAATTTTTAAAATATTTTTTTGGAAAATATTGTAAGCTTTTTAATTTTTTTTTATTTCTCTTTTTAGTGGGTCAACCTGTTTAACCCACTACCTCTTGGGGGTTGAGCCGTGTTAGTATTTTTTGACTCATTAGCTATTAAAATAGCCAACCCGTATTATTAGAAGTGAGTTTTAACCTTGATGGGTCAATCCAGGTGAGATAGATAAATCGTTTTGACAATTCTAGTCCTTGATGTAGGTTAGAGAGATCGAATCACATTAAATTTTGAGTGTATTATCTTCTTTATGATGTTTTTCTTTTTGTTGTTTTTTTTAATAGGAGAGAATTGATTTATGTATTTATTTTGCTTCCACTCCCAAACGGTAACCCCTAGTATTACATATCTACTTTGTAAAAATTGAAAAGGGAAAGAGAATATAAGAAACTGCTACTAAGCGACTAACACTTGATTGTTTTAAATAATTTAATATTTGGTCACGTTGGACAAAATTAACTTTAAGACTACGTTTAGTTGGAGGACAAAAATTAGGGCTAATTTTTCATAAATGAGCTTACATATGAAAAATTTACATTTATAAAGAGAATTACTTTTACATATGAATTTAATAATAAAAAGTTTACCTTCATTATCACTCTCCAACTAAACATACCCTGAAGAGAATTTTACTTTTATAATAATATATTAAATTGTAATGAGTATAATGGGCCCAAAGCTCAATTAGTATAGTTAGACTTAATTATAATAAGTAGTATAAATAGGTGTATTGGTGTAAATTGTGTAATCGATATATGAAATCTGAATTATGTTTCCCTTTCTTGAATTTCTTTCTCCTCTTGGAATTCTTTCTTCTATTCTATTCTATTCTCCCCCTAGCTAATTCTAAATTCTATTACTTCCAATTTCTTATGTTACATATATCAACACAAATTAGATTAATTATGACCTAATAGACTTTACCTACTGCTTTAGACAGCAAAAGAAAACTGCCACTAAGCTATTAATTAGTTGGACCTTATCCCTTTTGTGCAAAAGCAAGAACGGCATTTGCAAGACCAGCAATGCACCTTTATTCTGGAATGAATTTGTTTATATCTCTGGATCAATAAGAGTTAAGTTAACAAAGGAAAAGCTTTTGTTGCGTTATCCTCGAGAGAATAGATCATGGATTACACACAGTACCCACAGAACAAAGGGCTTTAATTTTTTATTTTTTATTTTTTGTAAAAAATGAGAAGCATAACATCATATCAAATGAAAGCAAAATGGAGTGGATGATTCGGATACTCAATCCAGGCGATATGCCTTGTGTCTGTCCTATCCTTAATCCTATGCGTCTAGCATTTGGTATTGGCTTCATTTCTAGATATGTCGCCACTCCTATTCCCCCTTTTTTGAATGCATTAAACTTAGAACATACCTTGGAGTTCCATAAATATTTACAAAAGTATTTTGTATAGATAATTCATGAAAGGAAAATTCTAAAAACTAAAATAAAAATTATGGCAACATATAAGTAAGGAAAAAACCAGATGATCAGAAATTTTATTAGAATTTTGTATCTAGGATAATACTTGATAATTGTTAGCATGTTAGCATTTAAATAAATTAAATTAGTAGTTCTACCATTTTATTTTATCTAATAATCACTATAATTTTTATTAAAGATTATTTATATTTTTTTTGGATGTGTAACATATAGCAGCATTCAGCTGAATTGATTAAACTCCAATTTGACCGATCTTTATATATTGGAACATTTCTTTTTAGAATAAACATCATTAACAATATCTAGCACATTTTCAAACAATATGAGAAGTTCAAATGATGACTTGTTACAGATAACCAAGAATTTATAGTAGATGACGAATCTTTAGATACAAAATCCTAATTTGAACAAAGTGGAGATAACGATGAAAAGGAAATCATGAGAAGCGAGAACAATATTCTTCTTGTTTATTAACATATGACTATGAATGATGCTACTTATCTAATTAAGAGTTTGATTGTTACAATTTTAGTTTAAAGCATTTTACATGGTTATCAAATCATATATTATATATTGTTGTATATATGTATACTTCTTAAGTAGTTATCATAAAAATAAAACATTTTTTTTAAAAATATAACAATACATAAATAAATGCTTTAGTTAAAAAAATTATATTAGTAATATATTAAAATTACATCTTATAATTAATTAAAGAATGTTTGGTTTCTGTTTTTATTTTTGGTTTTCAGTTTATATATTTTCAATTTTTTTATTTTATAAAGGAAATAATGCAAACATTGAAAACAATAATATCATCTTCATGTTTTTATATTCTGTTTCAATATTTTCTTCATATATAAAATCTTGAAAATAAGAAATATAGAAAATAAAAATAAAAAAGTACATGAAAAAAAAAACAAATAGATCCATAGGGTTGCATCTTCTTTGAGAAAATAGTTTTCAGTTTTTAAGGTTTTATGAAAGAAATACTAAAAAATTAGAAATGGAAGTTAAAAACTTAAATTTTGTGATTTTAATAATTTTTAATATTTCATTCATAAAATCCAAAAAATAGAAAAACAAAAATGAAAACTTAAAAACTATTTTTTGAAATTAAGAATACTCTTAATTTTCTGTGATATGATTCCACCGGCAGACAAAATCGACCTATAATTTGGCATCGTTCTCTTTATTTTCTTTAGAAACATGAATGCACGATGGATGATTTAAACAACAAGGGAGACTAACTAGCATCCCATCATTTTTGCACAAAATTTGTAAGTCCTAAATTCTATGTGCCGAATCGAGCTACTAAATTATTAAATCAGAAAGGGATATACAAACAGTACTTAAATATAAGCCATTAGTAGATTGAATTTCAAAACTGAAAGAAAAATTTGAATTATTCGATGATGTATGTATTGCACTTTAGAATCTATCTTTTCATTTTTGGCCTCAATGTAACTGCTAACGTTTATGTTTAGATCATGTGCATTTATGCACACAATGACAAGACACGTTAAAGTTCCTGCAAGCTTACAAAAATGCCTGAAAACGACCTCTGTGTTTCAACCTGAGTCACTGAGGAAGCACACACATGCTATTATTCCTTTTAGCGCTACAATGCCAATGTGGCCTTCATGAATCGCTATCACCGATTTTTTGTGGGCAATTTTGCAGCATATAATAGGTAAGATCATGATGAATAACAATTCAAATCGAAAACACTTTATTCATATAAGGAAATGACTACCAACAAGATATGTAGATTTGAATGGAAATGGCTTGAGTCCTTTAAAATATGAGGTTCGGGTTTGATTTGAAATTTATATATATTTAAAAAGAGGAAATACTATTAGAAGGGGTCTTCGCTTCAGATTTTATAAGATGTGAATTTAATCCTGGAATTTATGTATACGAAGAAATTATATACATTACTGAAAGGGTCATTGTTTTGTCTCTTATCTATACAGGTGAGGAATACCCCAAGGAACAAAAAATAAAGTTATATTAGCTAAAGTTCAATAAATTTTAAATACCAGTGATTTTAGACAAAATAAAGAAAAAGTAGTATGCAATGAACCTCTCATCCTCAACATTATTAACTCTTTAAGGAAAAACCGACCATTGATTGTATATGCGCACATCTTCAAAATGTACTTTTGAAAAGATGGGTAATTCAAAAAATTCAAAATTATTATAATAAAAAATATATTTCATTTTATTGTCAATAAATTATAGAAAATAATTTTGAGGCAAAAAATTTGTTAGAAATTGATTTATTGACGTGTGTGATAAAATGGGATGGGAACACTTTAAATTTTTTAATCACCTATAATTCCCATCCACCATTCAAAATTTGCCATATATATGTTAATTATATCTGAAATTTTTTTCTAGATAGTGGCTTTTCAGGCTTTGTAGCAGCGCTCATAAATTATATTTCACTTTTATTAACTCAAGTTTCATTTCTTAGGCAAAACATCTTAATTAGTTTTGTCTTTGATTGTATATATTTGTAAGGATGAATTACGTTTACCTCTCAATATTTGATAAAGTTTATTCTGAATAATCTCAATTTGTAAAATTTGCTAGCTAAATTTTCAAGTTTATGAAATTATTACACTGATATCACTCCAATTTGTAAAATTATTATAACATACCCTCCCCTCCATTGAACATTATGTTCATGGGAGGTTAATATAACTAGATAAATAGAATGGATCCCAGATGAATTTCCTCAAATATTAGAAACATCACTGTATTTTTTTTTATTTATAGTTAATTGTAACGTATTTTGATTCATCATTAGTAGTGCAAATAATATTAGTATAGAAAAAACAGCATTTATTAAGTCATAAAAAGGAGTACGTGTTACATGTAAAATCAGATTGGTGGTTCATACTCACACTCGATTACATAGATTCGTCTCCCCATATCATTCTTATTAAGACTAGCTAAAAGGGAGAGTGATGCAAGCTGCAAACTAAATGATTAAATGGATACGTGTGACAAATAAATAAAAGAAGAAAAAAAAGTTATGCAACTTGATATATTATATAGTTCATATTAACCCCTTTTCTCCTGCGCATGATATCCATTTGTGTTAACATCACCACCATTCTGATTTTCCCAACTTTCTTTAAGCATCATGTGATGCTGAAAACTTTCCACAACACCCTCGGGTACCGACACAAGCACCCTCATCCCATTAGCATCACCAACGACCGGTAAGAACAGGCAATAAACATCACTTGTTAAAGGACCCATGTGCAATGGCTTCCCTTCTCCAAAGTCCACACTTTCTAACCCTAATCTTGACCATTGTGATATAACCAAGCTTGTAGAGAGATCGGTTCTCACACCCTTGTCCTCCAATAAATCAATCATAGACCTTATGTACTCACCGTCATCATCCAAAGTAGTAGCCTTGGCTTGTTGCACCAATTTCACACCATGATAGAGGTTATTAGTATTATTACTATTGTTATTGTTATCACCAACCAAATCCTTCACTTTGCTTTGTGCACACCCTAGAACAAATCCATTCCCATAATACCCTTGTGGGAGACTCATATTCTTCCTTATGTTAATAGAGAAAAGTAGCTTTACTATTAAGTTAGGGCACAGGTTAAGGGAACCAACCCAGGAGCGCCACGTGTGAGCCGCGACGGCCTCGAATGTCGTGCAGTTCAAGGAGGGCACGCATTGTTTCTTCAAGAGAAGCACTTGGTGGGACCCGAAGGTGAATGACGTGGCCACAAGTGGCTGAGATTGCATCAACTTGAGGAGCTCCACTTGTGGTGGGGAGGTGGGTTTTGTTTTGGTGTACCCCGGGTGAGGGAACTTCACCTGAGGGGGTCACGAGGTTTCAACACGTGTCGGGTGTGGAAGGGCATGATGGTCAATTTGGTGTTAGGGTCCTTGGTGCGTTGGGCCCACGCGTGCAGAAACTGTGCGGTGCCTATGCCGTCGCATAGGCAGTGGTTGATTGCAGTGCACAAGATCATACCCCCACAACGGAGATTTGTCACCTGAAAAAACAATTGAAATAAAGTAGGAAATAAAAGTGGGGACAATTTGGTCAATCTGCACATTTTTTTTTATATTTTAATTTTATGAAAAAGAAAGGGGAATGGTTGTGACCAATGAATACAAGCACCGTAGATGTCACCACTAAGCATGCTTTTGGAAAGCAACCAAACAGGGATTAACAATTGCCCTTTTTCCTTTCAAAGAGAATGAAATTCTACTTCATAGTTGCTCTTCATGGTTATTTTAAATTTAGACTTTTTTTGGCAACAAAATTTATACTATTATTAAAAAACTATTTGGGTCTCATATTAATCATCGTAAAAATTATAATAAAAAATAATAGTTGATTAGTTGAAGATGTAAAATACTTTACAATAACATTATATCATAATTAAACTTTATAATAACATTATATCATAATTAAGCTTTTTGGCTTTTAATGTTGTCACTTCATCTATTAGCTTAAATATAAACATCAGTGAATTGAACTACTAAAACATTTTGTGTGTAAAAACAACAATAACTAAACTTTGTCTCACTAGTGTGGTTAGCTATAAAAATCAAACGACACTATATAGTGTTATACTATATTATATACATATTTATTTTAAATCTATTTATATATTCAAATCCCATCTATAACTAAGGGAGAAATACAAAATCTTGTTTTCTATTTTTCATTGTATTGATATGGTGATGAAGTTTGATATGAGCTTGACAAGGAGATTAAAAAGAAAAATAAGACCTTTTAAGTCTATCTAGCTACCTAAGTAGAGGAAATTAACTCAAAGAGGATGATTCATCACATGAATCTTAATTACCTGGACTACAAGAGGAGGAACATCCAAGAAACTCTGAGCTTCAACCCTATACAACAGCTTCCTCCATGACTTGTTTGGCACCTTGGAAGGTTCAAGCAACTCTTCAATAGTGGCATCCATGAAAGCCTCAACAAACAAAGCACCTTCTCCATTGCAATCCACCTCAAGCTTGTGATCATGATGATCATCCTCAGTGCTACTCCTCAACCTCCCAGCTAAAGGGTAGTAATCCACAAGGACCCTTGACAAAGAACACTTCAAGATGTCCAAGCTCAATGATTTCTTGAAGAGGTACAAGTACTTAATGGAGAACCTTAGGAACTTTTGGTCATCAAGATTGGAGAGATATAATGAATGCTTTGGAGTTGGAGCACATGGCGTTATGGTAATTGGTTCTCTATGATAGAAACAATCTGGGAGTTCCATAAAAAACCACCGCTGTTTAGCCCTTTTTTTTTCCCTTAGTGTTGTGATTTATATATGAGTCTTCAATTGATAATGATGATTATGATCGATGGGAGCAATAGTGAGAAGATATATAGAAGGAAAATAAAGAGAGAAAGAAAGAAAAAGGAAGGAAGGTTGGGGAAAGGAAGGAATAGTTGATAGAATACAAAGGGTGAGTGAGTGAGAGAGGGAAAAGACTTTTTATTTGTAGGCAAGGAACGAGGGGAAACGATGGGGTCATTCTGAAATTTACGGTTTGGATAATGGTTAGAGACTCGTTTGAGTGCCATATTGTGATTCCTAGCTTTTTTCTTTGAGAGGGAGACTAGGATGAGGAAATTGTGAAAGATTGCTCCATGGATGCCATAATGTTTGGGTACACTTAAAATTAAAAAAAAAAGTATCAATTAAACATTTAGGGTCCGTTTAGTTTCTATTTTCATTCTATATTTTTATTTTACGTTTTTTTTGTTTTCAAGATTTTACAAATGGAATAATAAGAATTAAAAATAAAAATATGAAATAGGATTTTATTATTTTGTTTAGTCGTATGATTATTTTGAATATTATTTTGGTATTCAAACTGTGAGCTCCGATCCCCTCTGCCTTTTGTGGGTTTGAGCTTTATCTTCCATTAAAAAATAAATGGTGTCCGTGAATATTTAAAACATATATACATCAATTTAGTCCTTATATTAATATATATTTTTGTTCGTGAAGACCAAATTCATGATGTAGTAAAAAATATTTAAATATGAATAATTTGATTGCATGCATATATTCATTTCAATGACTAATTTGGGGTATATATACCGTAAATAACATATGAAAATAAATAGTTAACGATAAAAAAACATTTTTCACACTTATAATTTATAAAATTGGATTTTATTATTTATACTTTACAAAAAAAAAACTAGTGAATGTTTTAAATTTTATGAGAATTTTGAAAATATTTATATGATTCCATGTGTGAATTTTAACTCTAATATTAAAATTATTATTCAAATAGTATAATAATGACTCAGATAATTATAAATTGTTGGCTGCATAAACTAAATTCTAGTTGCTTTAACTTCATAAGACAAAAATGGAAAGGCAGCAACAAAGCGCAGTGCTTCTAAAAAGAGGAGAAAGCATCAGGCTTAAGTCAATTATGGTCAAATATGTAATGAATACTAACACTAAAGATTACCTACTACATGGAAGAGAAGTAGAACATGTAAAAATTTATATGGCTTCTTACTTTCTCGACCATATTTTTCATTTAAAGTCATACACCTTTATTTTTTCACCCTAGATTTTTTTTAATCTTAGCTATAGGAAATCACAATGTGAGCATGGCACGTAATAGAAAATTTTGACTGCGTAATTTTTCTCTTAAAAATAACTTAGTAAAATTAATAAATTAATTAATAATGTAATAGATACATGTGTGGCATCAAATATATGACAACCCCCCTCCCCAATTCATCATTTTTAAATTTTGTATTAAACAAATTGATTCCTCCAGAAAAAAAAATATCTGAAGAAATATCTATCAATTAAAAATGTTAGACAAATTAATATCTTCATATATAAATCAATTAAAATTCTTAATGACTCTTTATGGACTAATTTATCATTTTTTTTAAAGAAAAAAAGTTAACGTGTCCAGCGTTTTTAATTCACAATGACTTTTTAATTTTTCATTCTACAAGAACCACTCTGATAACAATTTAAGTAAGGCTTTGTCTCAATTATATTTGCCCTTAGCTGAATCCACTCGGTAATCTCACGAAACTTCAGCAAAAAGATTCAAAAATCAAAATGCATATAATTCAATCCACGTTATTATTGTTTGACATTGAGAAATGATATTGTGACGACGACTTCGACGCATACGCGGACGCATACGTACGGAAGGAGGGATGCTATTGCTATGGTCACACATATTGAAAGACTACGGGGAAGGAACCATTAAAAATAATAAAGGAAAATGTAGATAGTTGTACATTTTTCCTTTCATGTGTGCATATCCTTTTGGAGCTGAAGCAATTTCTCTCTCCGAGAAAACTCATTTTGTGAAACCCCCAAAAAGAAAACCCAAAATAGAAAACCCTTGCCAATTTTGTTGTTGGCACCGCTTCTGTTCTCTCTTATTGATGGAGCTTCAAGGTCGCTCAGATCGGTGCTTCCCTGAGAGCAAAGACCTGAAGAGGAAGCTCAACGACGAATGGACAAGGAACAACACCAGATCTCCGCTCCTCCCACCAGCGACGCCCACGATGCCCTCCTCTCTGACGTCAAGGACCAGGTCTCCATCCTCAACTCCGCTTTCTCCGCGACGCCCACGACTTTGATTGAGCCGCCACCTAGTGCGCCACTCATGTGCTTGCCAATGTTGTCAAAAACGGTAAATCCTTTCTCAATCTCCTGGCATCTTGCTCCCTTCGTTCCTTTTGAAATTTGGTCAAGCATATGTCTTGTTTTTTTTTTTTGTAGAGTAAGTGGTGAATGCGATAGTTGAAGGAGGCGTAATTTCGGCTATAGTTTAGTACCTCCAAGCGCATCCTGGGGAGAAAGAACTTGTTCAGAGGCCATGGCCGTTCAAGCACGAAGTTCAAGAAGGGAGTGCTTTTGCACTTGGTCATCTTGCTAACAAGGTAACTTTATTTTTTTTTTTGGTGCTTTCCAATAACTATTATTAAGGGATTATTGCAATTGAACTCATTTATGTCGTGAATTCTGCATGTTATATGATGTAGGCTATAATGTTTGTAATGATTCTGCAATTGAGTACTTCATTAGTTCGTTAACTACTAGTTATTTGTAATAATATACTAATAAATTAGTAGAGGAGTTATTTTACCTTGAATTTGCTTACTCATGTTGATTATGTATTTTTTTTTCAAATCTTATCTATTATTTTGTTTTGGTTGAATGGTGAATGATTGTGAATTTTGTTTGAAAATGTCATTTATAGCCTGGAAATCAATAGCTCCGTTCATGCCCACCGACTTTGACCTTCATCTTCACCACTTAAACCTGCCTTATCATTACTTCGATTGCTATATATAGATATTATGTGGTATTTTTGTATTGGCTTTATTTTGCTTTCAAACTCAAACCTGTTTTGTTGAAATTCCAAAAGCTCATGACATGCTTACCGTTATAGGTTTATATCATATGACTAGTATGTATTATAATTGTTTCAAGGTAAATTTGCCCTACATGTGGCTCTTGTATATGGAAAGACATTAAAAGAATTATGATGCACAAGGAGATGTATTTCTTTCTGAATTTTTTTTTACCTTTTTATTACTTTATATTAGTTCCAATCAAAGCTTGGTGTGTTTTTGTGTATGCTTTCTTTCTGGTCTTTATGATAAAAGATAGATGTCTAAGCTAAGTGTAGGAGCTGAAATAACAATTGTGCAGGAAGATTTATTGATAATTTACGACATGACAATTGCTATCTTTCTGGAATTTCTTTTATTGTTCTAGACGAGGTAGACAAAATGCTTGATATCGGTTTTATACTGACCTTTTTTTTTTCTATTTATGATTGTACAGGATGATCGTTACTGTCTTTATATACAACACATACGTTGTACATATGTGAATTGGGTCCAAATGCACATCATTTTTTTTTGTAGATGTGTTGGACAATGGAGTATTTTTGCAAGAAACCCCCAATACTAATGGGTATGGAAGAAGTTGAAGGAAAATTTTTTATTTTTTGTTTTTTGTATTATTGTAATATAATGATAGTTTATATGACGACACATGATTGATAGTCATTATGTACCCAGGTGGTAGAATTTTGTCTAAGTCCTTGTATACTCTACATGTGCCATCAATTGATATATTTTGTAATGATTTGATCTTTATGTATAAGAAGGTCAATATTTCCAATATGAAGAAATCCAAGTTTAAATTTGTAAGTATTGATTCAAAATACATTTATGTTTAGAATTTTTTCATTGCATGATGAATTGAATTGATACTTACCACAACATCTAGAGTGTGGGACTAATTGAGTTGACGAGTGTGGTAGAGGACTTAGGGCCCTTTGAATTGATGAATTTGTGGTCAACACAACTTTCAACATGCTCTCCAAGGGGAAAAAAATAGGCCAATTTTTTCTGGTGTATGTTGGTAAGTGATATAGAAATGTTAGTGATTCATGATCAAAATATTGGTGAGTAATATAAATGTTGGTAAATTTTCAGTTTTTGACATATGAGAAAGGGATGACTTTTCTTGGGAAATTGAGATTTAGGACTATTGTAGAGGACTTAGAAGCCCTTTATATTGATGAATTGGTCCTCTCAACAACATCCAAGATGTGCAAAATGAATAAAAATAACCAAAATTTTTCTGGTACGTGTTGGTAAGTGGTCAAAGTATGTTGGTGATTCATATTCAAAATGTTGGTAAGTAATCCAAATGATGATAAATTTTCAGTTTTGGAAATACTAAGAAGGGAATGACTTTTCTTGGGAAATTGAGATTTAGGACTATGGTAGAGGACTTAGAGGCCCTTTATTTTGATGAATTGATCTCTCAACAACATCTAAGATGTGCAAAATGAATAAAAATGACCAAAATTTTCTGTACATGTTGGTAAGTGGTCAAATTATGTTGATGATTCATGTTCAAAATGTTGGTAAGTAATCCAAATGCTAGTAAATTTTCAGTTTTAGAAATACTGAATAAGATGACTTTTCTTGGAAATTGAGATTCAGGACTATGGTAGAGGGCTTAGAGGCCCTTTATATTTATGAATTGGTGGTCACAACAACATCCAACATGTATAAAACGAATCAAAATGACCAAAATTTTTCTGGTATGTGTTGGTAAGTGGTCAAATTATGTTGGTGATTCATGTTTAAAATGTTGGTAAGTAATTCAAATGCTGGTAAATAAAGTCACAAAGTGATTTTGACAACAAAATGTGAAATGTGAAACATTACCAACATTTGAAGTAGGTAACCAACATTTTCAACTAACATTACCAACATTTAGAAGCCAATTACCAACTTATTGCAGAAAAAATTTCAAGTCTCGTTGCCATTGTAGCATTGTTTGCATGATTTAATTATACCCATCATTAATTTATAGTACCAAGAAGTTCACTTCACTTGCTTGCTAACCCAAATTTACATCAGAATGTTAATATTTCAAAGTCAACAAAGTTTGAAACGTTGCCAACATTTTAAGAAAGTTACCAATATTTTGTACTAACATTACTAACATCTCGATATGTTAGTGATTTCTTATTAATTTGTTGGTGATCTTTCAAAAAAGTTGGTATCTTATCAGTTTTTATTTATATTAAAGGAGATAGAAATTTTATGAGAAGTTGAGTTAGAGAACTAGTTCATAAGACTCATAGACTCTATGGATTGATGAATGAAGCCTCAAAATAGATAAGAATGAAATTTATTCAATTGAAATGTATTATGCTGAAAATTGATTCGGATAATGCTTGATGAAATATTGAAAGTAGCTAAATTCAAACATAAATCAATAGTCTTCTTTTGAACAAAGCAGAAAATTACAAATATTACAAACTCAAACTCTGTCAAATGCAAAAATCCAAAGGTATGAAGGACAATAACCAAAATATAATCAAACTACACAACAATCATCTTTGGACTGAAATAGAAATTAATGCATATACTGAACACAAAAGGAAATAAACTTAAATTTAATGATCTCGACCATGGAATTTTTAATCTTCATATTTCTTCGACTCCATCGAGATGTCCTCATTCATCAAACCCTACTTGCTAACTTTTCAGGCTGCATGTGTACCTTTCTTGCACCATGGTTTATTGTACAAAATTATCCTAGAAATCAAACCATCAACATGAGAGACCATGCTTTCAAAGCACACGACAACTAATAAAACATAATCATGACTGGTATGCCTCTCTACTAATATTTGCTTGAGCTATTAAATTTACACATTTAACCAAAAAATTAAAAAGATTTTAACCCTCACATCTATATCAAAATAGCTCAGCATATTTGCCACAAACAACCACATCTATCCATTACAATATATTGGAAAATGAAGATATATTTCATAGCAAATTCTATAGCATTCTTATAGGTCTTAATCTGCATGAATTTATTATGTATCCTTAACCTCTTCATGTGTCTTTGGGTCATGGTAGTTGTTTGCTCCTATACTAGTATAGTCATTACTTTCCAAATCCATCCTTCCCTTTACCATGAACTCTTCTTCCACAATAAACATATCTTCTCTATTTCTAAATTCTGGAGAAGAACCCTGGTAAAATGGAAAAAAACTGAATTTAGGTAAACCACTTTATTATTACATGCATGGGAGATAAATCATGATCACAAATAGGCACAGGACTTATGTGGTGATTCTAAAATTTAATGTCTTTTTACTATTAAGCAAATGGATGAAATCTATTGTATCCAAGAGTTTAAGAAGAATGAAATGGATAATTGACATATTTGATGAACTGTTGAAACCATAAGTATAATTACTATCCTTCCTAGTAGCATAAGTATGAATGAAAAGACTCCACTAATACTTAAGTATACTTACTATCCTTCATAGGGCAAAACTAAAAATACAAAATAATCAGTAAAATTCAACAAGTACTGGATAGCAACTAATCCCAGGAGCAAGCCTTACACCGCATATCATCTCATCTCCAAAACTCCAATAGGTGGATTGTGTTCTCTCACAACATAAACTAAACGCTTTAGACCTAAACACCTCCAATCCCAAAAAACAGGGGTTTGGGGAAGGACAATTGTGCCTAATTGCCATTACCTTAAGTCATAACTTTAATAAGATAAAATGTCCTCACTTATTTAGCCGCTGTAATGAGAACTGAGGTCGTACATATACATATGAGCTATGCACAAGAATGGAAAATGGAGTATTCCACAATGACAGGACAAGAAAGATTATATCAAGCTCAAGTTTGGGAAATATTCAATTGAGGAGAATACTATGGCAAACCATTCATCTTATAAGACTGAGCCCTATCGAGGGCAATATGGAAATAAAATTTCTATAGTTTCAAAGTACTACTATGATTCCAGGACAACACTAATCCAAATTCATTTTATTGAGAGAGGATTGAGCATGAGAGTGCAAAACTTATGTTGGAATCAAATTCAAAAATGTCAAAGGGAGAGAGAAAGAGAAAAATAAAAATAAGAGAGTTGAGAGTTGGCATCAAGTAAAAGACTGCCCAAGTAATGAAATGTGAAACTAAGTTTGGGGTGGAGGATTTGATAGGGAAGCAATGAATAATAAAGAATTAAAAAGCATATAAAACATGAGTTATTCTGAAGAAACTCGTCTAAACCAATCTTGGAAGAGTAATTATTTTTTCCAGGAAAGATATACTAGAATTGTTGTGGCCAATCCCACACTTCCTACATCAAGACTGAAAATTGGCAAGATCACTTCAAATTAGAATCATTATAACAAATTTCTAGAACATGACCTACTAAGGTAACGTGAGAGTAAGTAGCTAGATGCGTATATGCCATGCTAGTTGAACATTTGGTCATTTGCCATAATTATTACTGGATCATGTTTCCTCAAGACAATTATTTTCCAATAGAAAAATTCTAATGTAACTAAAGAAACTACTTATGACAATTGCATAGATATCAAAACAAAACAAAGACAACTAATTTCCCAGAAAAAAAAATTCAAGCAAGAGAGAACCAAAAAGAATTTGACATACCGACAATGGCATAACTCAGCTAGGAAAAACAACCACTTAACTTCTCTTTTCTCATAAGATACTGTTGGAGCACAAGGCTAAGGTTTCAAAAGCAAAGTAACCTAATGAGAGACAAGCACTATGAAGAACTCTAGGCCCTATGCCACGCTCAGCCCAACCCACCCTTCCTCCCTCAAATCCGTTTCACAATAGCAGAAACCCCTCCATATAATAGTGAAAGAAGTCCGATGAGTGCGCTTAAAAGTTGGAGTGGTCGTGGGTTTGAGGAAGAGTGGAAAAATGGTGCAACGAGCTAGGTAAAAGCAGCCAAGGGTTTCCTGGAAGGGTGGTGGTGGCATGGCGAGGTGGTGGTGTGGCTAAGCTAGGACGATGGGTGAGGTTAAGAGTTGGGGAAGAGGTTCAGGGAAGAGGGAGAGAGTTTTGAGTGAGGGGAAAGGGGACGGTTTCTCTTTCTTCTTTCTTTTCTCATGCCGCTCCATTGTATTCCCTTCAAGATGTGTGTGCACAATACAATTTCCCCTATCCGTACGTATGTGTCCGCGTATGCGTCGCATTTGTGCTTAACATAACATATCTCGTTTGACATTTGATAGCTAGGCTATAAATCATGTCACATCTTGAACAAAACTTAGATGTTTACAATTCCTTAATGAGCCTTCGGTTGCAGTCATATCTGATATCTACAACTCTGATTACCATAAAATGAAGAAGGATTTATTATTCACGGAAAAAGACTTTTAGAAGTAACTTTATTCCAAAAATGAGAAATTCAATGCATATTTATTCTTCATTTTTTTTAAAAAATGTATCATCATCATAATTGATTAAATAATGGACGAAGACCAAAAAAATAATTTTCAGAGACCATAACCAAAATTTATTTATTTTGTAGAGACCTAAAAGATATTTAGACATTTTCACAAATGTGTAATTTTTTAAAATAATTGTTACTAGAATCCGTCCTTTTTTAATGGCACAATAATACTGATAACTTCAGAAGGACTTTGGCATAAAGGATTATCAAAATTAGATTCAATTTTAAAACCAACTATGTTTGTAATATGATGGTAGATAATTGAATGATAATATAATTTTGGATAAATTATATTTATTTCTCCTGAGATTTATAAAAATACAATTCATATCTTATTTATTTGTTCATCTAACACTCACATTCCATTTGCTTATCAAATTTTAAATATTTATATTATTTTACTATTTACAGAACACGCCAATAAATTTAACAAAATAATATTTTTTATATTAACTATTTTTAATTAATAAAATTATAAAAATATCATTAAACTTACCAGTAGGTACATATATTTTTTATAATTTTATTAATTAAAAAAGTTAATATCACAAAAATGTCATTCTGTTAAGTTTATTAACACTGTTCTATCAATGAGAGTGAAAATGTAATATAAATACTTAAAATTTGAGCAAGGGGTGTGAGTGTTAGGTGGATAAATAAAGGATATAGTTACATTTTCATAAACCTTAGGAAATGTGAGTAATTTATCTTATAATTTTTAATATACTAACAAAATTAAATCAAAACTAATATACACACGTTTTGAAAACTTTTTGAAGACCTCGTCCCCTCTCCACATGTATCGAGGTCAATCACTTGATGCAAGTACCTGTCTCTCTGACAATAGTCCCACTTCATAGTTGCGCCAGTTCACACACTTTTTTTTTTATGATAAACTGAAATGAATATTACAACTTGGCAAACCTATGGTTCAGGAGCTGGATCATCTACACTTCAGAAATGATAAACTGCATGATGTGCAATTCTCAATCTAAAAATTAGCATGCAATGAGTCATTTTTGTAATTTCATATAACAATTGAAATTAGAGATTGGAGAGGATAAGCCTCCACACAATAGTAAGGTTATTGATCATAGATTCAAATCTTTAAAACAACTTATCTAGAAAACGGAGGTAAAACTAACTATATTTACTCTCCCCAAATCCCATTAAATACAAGCCTATATATATATATATATATATATATAATGATTGAAAATGGCAATAGTTTTTCTATATATAACCTTTTTAACTTAATTTGTTTGGTCCCTTTAACATCGTTTGATATAAAATTATTTATGTTCCTCTATCCAATAGTTTAGCCTTTTACTAGAGATAATTTATGACATAGTATCAAAACTTTTATGAATAAATGGATTAATCAATGATAATAAAGACTTACAGCATGTTTGGAAAACCTTTAATAAAATATTAAAATCATTTATGTTCCTCTATCCAATAGTTTAACCTTTTACAGAGATAATTTATGACATAGTATCAAAACTTTTATGAATAAATGGATTAATCAATGATAATAAAGACTTATAGAGCGTTTGAAACCTTTAATGAGAATTAAATTAAATTAAATTCCATCAGAAATTGAATTGAATTTTTATATTTGGAATGAGTTAGTAAATCAAAGAATTGAATTCAATTCTTTAATTTAGAATGAATCTAAAAACAAATTAATTTAATTATTTTTTCTATTTTATCCTTCATTAATAGGTTAACAAAATATTATATTCAAATAAGGTTATTTTGTATTTTTAGTTGTTAGAATTTAATTTTCACACCAAATCACACCCATTTGGATCGATTTCAATTTCTTAGTTTTATTAGATTTCATTTCCTATGAATTCAATTCTTTTACTTAAATCGCTTTCAAAGGATGGAATTCAATTCAATTTTTGAATAATTGAATTCCATGGGTTTCCAAACGCCATGTTAAGGAGTAGATATTGGACTAGTTAAATATCACTCATCTATTTAACTCTGAACAACAATGTTAACTTTATTCTGGCAGAAGTTTTAATAAGAAAGCATGGATATCCAGTAGCTTCAATTACAAAAATTTGAGTATTGCATTATATGACATAGTTGTTAAAGTTTTCTGTTGCAGCTGCTATATGCTGCGAAAAACTAATTTGTTTTTGGGGAGGAATATGCTTGTGCTTGATTAATATCAAGTATATCTACAAGTAACTCAATCACCCTTTTTTTGGGGTAAAACTCAATCAACTTTACCTATGTTCATTGATATGGTTGTAAATTAATTTCAATCAGCTTCACCTGAATGCCATGATTAGACATCATTCCTTATATATTTATTTATCTTGGTATTAGAAAGGGCCCAAGTCCACTTTATATATATTCAATGGTGATTGTAAGGATCCAAGTTATTCTACTATAAGCTGTAGGCCCATGAGAGGACTTAAACTAATGTACTTGAAAACTATGAATTTAAATCCTCTAAAGTGAATATACATATAACATGAAAAGTGGAAGATTAACTACCTTTAAATCAAAGACTTCTATTATACGTTGATCCCACCAAATGATCCAATGGTTGTTAATTCTTATTTTCTCACTTTATAATCGTCTTTAGAGGATTCAAATATAAAAAATACAACTTAATTCAGAACTATTAAACCAGTTTAACTAACTGTGCTAGCAATAATGCAAAGAGTCACATTAGCCATCACTGTTTTTGCCCCACCGAAAAGGAAAAGAACTTTGCTCTAATAAGTAATTCAATACTGATATGAGACTTTATTGCATACCTAAAAAACAAAGACAGTTTTTCAAGAGCTGGGTTAGTTGAATCATGGCACTCCCCAAATAATCTTTCAGCTTTCCTTTCACTTTCCCCCTTTTGGACTTCGAAGAGAAACGAGTGAATCCAATTCCCGTCAAACCCTGTCCAGGTTCAGTGATGACTGGCATATATTCCTTTCCCCCAATCCTTTCCCAATCCAAGAAAAAAATGTACCACTAAAAATTCGGTTCACATTTTTCTAGGGAGTAAATGTCTTTCCCTGTTGACAATGAAAAGGCTAACATACTAATGATCTTGCTAACAAGTACCCTAAAAACACTTGTTAAGAAAAAAAAACACAAAAGAGAATAGAAAATTCTCATAGGAAAAAATAAAATTTTTTAGTTTTTAATGTATTATACACTTTAGAAACTTCAAAGTTTTTCAACTTTGATTTCTTAACAATTTCCTGGGCACTCGTAAGACAAATCCATACACTTAAAGTCCCCAAAAAAGTTATTTAGACATTAAAAAACAGAGATTAAATTAACATCATACAGAAAGACATAGAAAGTTTAATTATCTGATGTCATGTAATGTCTACTTTTTGGACTAGAAATAACATATCTCAAAAGTCCCCTAAAACTCCACGAGATGCAGTTTATTTTTATCAGTTACACAATCACACACACAAGACATAGCTCCTCCAATAAATACCATTAGTCTCTGTCATGAAATTATCTCTTTCTTAAAACTTAAGTTCATAGATAGAGGTACATAAATAATTTTATACTCTAATACATCCCTTAAGTAAATACCTCTTTTAGGCTTAAAGCATAAATAATTTTATTAGAATAAGTTTGAACCCTAAACCATTTGATTATGGAGTTTTAATACCATATCATATCATGAACCATGAGATGTAGAGGAGGGAATGCAGTCAATTAAAAGCTTGCCCATCATTGAGCGGATTAGCCACGTTATAAGACCAGAGAGAAACCCAATTGAATAAAATCTCTACATCTTTAGAAGTCAATATTCAAATCACACCATTTGACTATCACTGCCTTCCTCATAATTAGCCTTTGTTTTCTTCTTGTTATCAAGATAATTAGTCTTATGTATCCTCATTTTCCTTACAAAATGACAAGAAGTTTAAGACCATTTTCAATGATTCCGTAGGCACTCTTCGTCTTTATTTCTAATGATAATATTGTAGTTGCCGATTACAAGCGGGCAACATACGAGTTCGCTTGGGTGACGTATCTAACCCATCGATATGGGTTCTTTGCCTTTGACGTCTTTGCTATCTGCAAGTACTTCACCTACACCAACAAAATGACTAAGAACTATCTAAGACAAGAAAGTAACCGCAAAAAGAAAGAAGGCTAGAGCAATAATGAAGAGGAAAGTTACATCTGATCATCAAATCATGAAGATTAGAGTAAAACAGCTTCAATTTTAGCATGCAGTAACTCGAGCATCAAGAAAACCAACAAGGCACACACTCTATATGGACAGATACCATTTAGTTTCTATATCATTGGTACACTAGTGAGGTTATGAAACTATATCATCTGCAAAATCTGGAACATTGTTCAACCAACACCTTTAAAATTCCAATTGGTACATATTTTAGAAATAAACGCAAAGAAAATGCAGCTTCAAAAGATCATCCACATTTTACCTGAAGCCTTGAAGCATTGTACATTGGTATGGTGAAGGTCATGCTAACAGGCCCTGCCTCCTTCATGATATTTCCTGCATTTCCAATACAAACATGTTAATTCATTAAGATTTAAGAAGAATATATTTTTGACAATCAGCCCAAACATAACATTTTACCATGTAACTCCTGTGAAAATGTCAGTTTTGCTCGCAAAGTATGTTCAGATCCACCAACAACCTACAAGAGGATGGACAAGCCATTATTTTCATCTATTAGTACAATTCATGGTAGATTGGTGGGCTCAAACACCTAACTGAAGATCATGATTTGAAACTTCATATCGGTTTATGAAAGCAATAGATCAGTATTACCTTTTTTATGCTCCACTCTAGTCTCTTATTTGATTCCTTGAAGTCAGTTGTGTTTCCCACTGATCCAGGTTCCAACTCAAAATTAACACTGAAAATTTCCCAATTAGGTGCAACAGCATATCGTTAACCTTGCAAGTAAAATATGTAACACTGCTTGCGCATGTGAGTAGTGTATGTTGTTGCATTTAACTCCCACATGCCATACCAGTTCTCCATGTCCATATCAAAGCATCCAAAGACTCCTCATTTTAATTGTATCTCATCCATTGCACAAACTAGGAACCAAGATGTTAATATCTAGCTCTCCATCTTTGCTTAGACCAGGAAACACGACAAATCATTCACCAATACTTGCAGAATTGTTTTCCTGAAAACTTTGTTCGATTGATAACAGCTATTTCCTTTTCTTTTATTGGGGATAGTAACAAAAAGCTATGATAGTACTTGCAAATAAACAGCTAAAGGGCCCAACATCACTTGCTCTGTTTATATACATAATTGAAAGTTAAAGTTGGACTGTGGAAGGTTTTCAATTTTCATATTTCAGATAATTATTTGAATTTTGCCAATAAGTGCCGTAAGGGAACTTGTTAAGAAACCAAAGGTAGAAAGATTTGAAGTCTTCAATGCATTCAATGTATTGGAAAATGGAAACTTAAAAATTTTCCTTTTTCAATCAAAATTTTCCTTTTCAACTTTTCTATTTTCCAATATATTTTTCTGGTGAGTTAAACAGCTAACCCACATAATATGCAAGCTAGAACTGCATAAATTACATCCTGGTCTGCTTATTAAATTACAGTCAGCCCATTTTGACAACCCTACCTCTCAATCACTCACTTTGACTGAGAGTTGAATGTATGAAGCATCAAGAAGAAAAGAAATATACCGATTGGTAAATGTAGGCAGCGGCATCTGTACAAGAACTGTGTTCGCACTGATGCTTGAGTTGAACTCAGCACGTACTTTTATGATCACTTCAGCCTATGAAAATACAGCAGACAGTCATAATGTGCTAAACAACATATGAAGACTTTTTAAATCAAAAGGGGATCACAATCACCTTAAGGGGTCCAGTTTCTTCAAGCAATGCATTAATACGAAAAGGAGGCTTAAATGGTTGAGTCATGCGATAATTCATGACTGGAAATTCCCCATCTGGTGGCACCTAGAAAAGAATGGCACAGTTCTTAGTCAGGAGACTAAAAACATGACATGCTCATGTATTACTATATACATAAGGTAAAGTACCATGCACTTACCAACGACAAAGTTCGGTCAACATCAAAACTATCAAGGTGTACAGACTCATGGAAGTTACAATCATCAAGAATCACTGCACCGGAACTTGTATAATCTGTTAAAGACAACAAAATGAGATCAGGCAAGAATGAGAAGGCCTAGAAAGATTTTAAAAATTGAACTTCAACAAGTCAATAGGACTTGTTACTTCAAGAAAATTATTCAACCATCAGTTCCTCAACTAATATCATCCCATTTTTTATGCTAAACAATATACAATCTTTTTTCTATATGCCGAGAAATCCAAAAATATAATAAAGTGAGGAAATTATAACAAAAGGCTATGCTACATGGTATTCGGTAGTCTCAATGAATCCATGCTAGGCAACAACCAAAGAAGTTGCAAGGAAAAGAAGCTATACATGACTTTCTTAGCATTTCAAGGGGGACAAAATATACCACAGGTTGACCTACCACTTGTTCCTATACTAAGGTCGTCATTGAGAGCAAGCCGAATCTCTGGGTTACCCGTAAGGTAACTCTTCATTTGAATGGTGCCATCTATCTCACTAGTTAGTATAAATCCCTGTTTCAAACAAGAAACTAATATCAGAATGGTTAACAATTTGGCATCAGTATTAGTATAAATGAGTATGGCAAAAGGGGAAAAGAAAAACATTGTGGCATATGACATGAAAAAACCATGTCTAAGAAGAACAAATTACTTACACTAGAGTTGAATGTGACACTTATTTTCTCAATTACATCAACAAAAATCTCATCCCTCTTTCTACCACCTGGTTCATTAGCAACAACGGATTTCGTAATAGCTGTACCAGGCATTCTTTTGGTCCCTTGCTGCAGATATAAGTGAGTTTAACAAGTGAAAAACCAGGCAAGACAACCAATAATATGCCTGCTGCATATTACAGAATGAAGCTACAAACAATTACCACAAAAATGGATGCAGGACCAAGGGGAGGCATCACTGCAGAATCAATCATAATTGGCTCATTGAAAACATACGACTTCAGAACCTCTGTGGATGTTGTTTGGGCATAACCGAAATCCTGGGAAAAAATAGACAATAGTGAAGTTAGATATCAAAAAGAAAATGCTGCATTCAGGGCATGATGATAAGTACTAAGCCATATGAGTGAGTATTATGTGTGTATTGAGAACTAACAGAAAATGTTAAATAACTCAAAATATTAGAGAGACTCTAAACTTTCCCAAGCCCAATTCTAATTCCTAGATACCCTTTCAATATCCCTTCCCTTGCCTATATAGGCTCTCCCCTAACCAATTAGAATATTCTCTCTTGCCTAGGTGGCAGAGTTAGTTACAAAATCCCTTACCCATTGCCCACAATTAATTACAAAACCCTTTACCCATAGCTCACATACATCAGCAGCCCCCTTAGGTAACATGTGTATCCCTAGAGACTAATAGCCTTAACATCAAATATTATGAGACCTAACAATGCTCTCCTCCCCCCCCCCAAAAAAAAAAAATCACCTTGTCCTCAACGTGATGAAGCTAAAGGAAAACATTACTGCTACCCAAAATAATGGTTATCCACCCAGGTCCCAAATCTTGAAGTAGATGAAGAACTGTACATAACACTGCGGGGCTATCTCCTAAAATCTTGAAGTCTCTGCTACTTGGGCCCTCAACGTAATGCTTGTCATCACCTCCAGCAATGCCCCTACATTCCACTAATGTAGCCAATTCGGGACCATTTCCAATTTCATCATTAACTAAGAGTTCCTCCCAATGGAGATGTTTGGTTGCCTCTGTCATTTAAAGTCTTCGTCCCCACAAATTTCCCTTCCAAGACTGTCCTGCTGAAGATCATTTCGCCAGACAATAGAGACGTCCAGCATACGCTCCCACAAGCTGGGTTTGTCTCCTTTTTCAAATGCCAATCTACTTGGGTCATGAGTTACCCTCTTGAACCAATGGTCAGAAACTCCAGCTTTTAGCAACAGCCTCTATCCCAACTTTGTTGAACAAATTCACCTCATCAAGGACAATAACTATATCTAAACACATTGGGCTTAGCTTTTGAAGAGATGGACCGATTTGAGCTTGAACCTTTAGGCTCATAGAATAATTCACCTCAAAGGCTCCCTTTAATAATAGGCCCAAATCATTCTCATAATAAAAACAGTGGATAAAACATTTAAATGGCTCCTTGAATAATGAAAATCCTAAACTCAGCATATAAAATAGGGCCCTTACTCCTTTCAACACCCATTTTAAGTGTAGCAAGCCTTACCTCACATATTTGGGCTCGGCCCATTGGGTCAAGCAAATGAATCAACCTCTTAATTGCCACCTCATCCCCTTTTGCCTTTTCAGCTGTCATTTGCTCAACACCCTTCATTTGGGCCACCAGCCATTTAGAGAAGTCATTCTCTTCAATTAATTGGGCCTGGTCCAATAAGTCAAAAGACTGACCCAGCACTTCATTGCCTTACTTGCTGCCCTTCTCCCTTCTTCCTTGTCATGCCGCTGAGGATCGAGGATCACCCCATCTCAACTATGACGGTCGCCGCCGTCACCGAATCCAGCGAGTCCGTGCCGGTCGTGGGTTCCTAGGCTTTTGGAAGCCCAAAGCTTCGCCGCAGATGTGCACTCCCTTCCGTTTTGTTTCTTTCTTCTAGCGTTGGTCGTCTCCGCCCTTTAGCAGTTAACGTTACCACTGGATCTGGTGATTTGGGTGGTTCTGCGGCGGAATGCTTGGAAGCCCAATCTCATCACGGATCGCGGCTTCATCTTCTGTGATGTTAGTTTTGGTGGCTTGGGTGGCGGCTTGTAGTAGTGCATGTGGTTTTGGCGGCTTCGGCAACTCCAATCGTGAGAGCTTGGCCGATTTTCTTGGGACCCAGAGATCGCGACGCTCACGAACTCTTCTTCCTTCTGTTGCTCATGTGTGAGACCCCATTGCGCGACCCACTTCTCCTTTGTTCGGCCGACTTTGTGCGATTCACGGAGAGCGTCACCCCATGTGCCCTTCTTCAGTCGCGCTTCATGGGATTCCACTCCGAGTGAGATTTTGTCTCCTTCATCTTAGTGGATTCCAAAGAAAGGGGACCAAAAGTCACTTCTCCCATTTCCTCTGCTTCCTTGGAATCCTCCATCTCAATCTAACCCGAGCTTAGAAATTGGTTATCAATCTCCACTTGCTCCTATTCAACATCTTCTTGCTTGCCTTCTTCCTCTTCCTCAACGTCTTCATCATGTTCCTCCCTTCATTTGGCTGGCTCTCAAAGAAAGCACGAAAGTTACGAGGCCAATCGTCGATGGAGGATCTCCTTCTTCTCCTCCACCACCGATCTTCATCATCCTCCCAAAGATTGTCGACAACGCCAAGGGTATCTTCCTCTTACTAGCTTTTTAATTTTCTGCATATTCCGCTTCATCCTTTGCCCCCATTCCAACTCTGACTCCATGGCAGGAGCTCGCATGGTTTTTGGCACAGGCTCCCAAGATCGGAAGCTCTGATACCATTTGATAAGTACCAAGCTACATGAGTGAGTATTACGTGTATTGAGAACAAATAGAAAATGTAAATAACTCAATATTAGAGAAACTCTGAAACTCTCCCAAGCCCAATTCTAATTCCCAAATACCCCTCTCAATATCCCTCCCCTTGCCTATATAGGCTCTCCCCTGACCAATTAGAATATTCTCTCTGGTGGCAAAGTTAGTTACAAAACCCCTTACCCATTGCCCACAATTAGTTACAAAACCCTTTACCCATGGCTCGCACACATCAGGAGCCCCTTTAGGTAACATGTGTATCCCTGTAGAGACTAATAGCCTTAACATCAAATATTACGAGACATAACACTTGACAAATTGACCAAGCTTTAAAAATGTTATAGGAAGAAATAAAACAGGATTCAAATTTTAGCAGTTATCAAAAGATATACCAAACCAATTAAGTTCCATTCTTTTATTATGATAAAAATAAATGAATAATCCATTTACCATGGTTGGTTTAAATATATTGAGTAAGTGTTGAAACTACAAAACTTCAAATGTGACAACATAAGAAAAAATAAACCACAATAGAATTTCACGAAAGAGCACTTTGTTATTTATCACTCTATCATAGGCACTAGATAAATTGTTAATATAAGACTAAGCTCGTGAAAATTACTAGCATGCTAAAAGATGATGAAGAATCACTAAAAACATAAATGGGTGAAATCAATGAATGGTCCCATGTATACATTAGATGCCTGTTCAGGTTGAAAGTGTTAAAACACACAAAAAAGAATAGCAAACACTTACAATGGCTTCATCCAGCAATTCATAAACGAGCACAAAGTTCTTCCGCAACGAATCTTCATTAAGAACACCAAGGTAATCTTTGATGACACGCGCAATCCGTTGCAAGAGCTCCAAGACAAGAGAAGGGGAGACATTGACCCTGCTCGTGGCAACAAACAACAAGCCAGCAACCTTCACATGGAAGTAGTTCACACCATCCACATTCTATCAAAAACAGAAACAACAAACACAAAACCAAACAATCAGCATCATTCTTATACAAAAAAAAAAAAAGGAGCAGAGATATGAGTTGAAACTTGAAACATGTTATTTGAACAGAATTATCACCAAGCATCTCTCTCAAATGCTAAAGCAATTAGCTTGCCTAAAGCTATTAGATGAAGGCACTTAAAAGCTCAGTTTTAGTACGACAAATTCAATGTTTGCATTTGGAAAAGGGCAAACCACACTAATCTTCCCTGAGATTTGACGAAATTTACCTCGACTCCCTTATTCATTATGTGATAGAAGGGAGGTCAGTGTAATGATCTTACAAACTCAGGAGGCGGCCGGTGTAATGATTTCATAGGACTTCTTGAACAAGTTTTACCAATAGAGAGAAGGCAAAGTGAATTCACCCAACCTTAGGAGAGGTCAGTATAATTCACCCTTTAGAAGAAGGTTTTTCTAACCAGTGCCCTCATAACACTAGTTAAGGATTCAAAAAAGACAACTATTACATACGACAATGGCAAAAAAGTGGATGTCCAAATGGGACACCCACTTTGGGAAATAACACTACTCTTTTAAGTTTCCAATGCATGCATCACCCACTAAAAAGTTTAGAAACTTACCTCTTTTGACTTCCTTAATCACTGGTCAGAAAAATAGGAACATGCTAACAATAGAAACTCTAATATTACTTCTTCTTTTTATTTCCCTAAATAATGAACTAGACTTCAGTTCGAGCCAAGTCAGTTCACAGTGGGATAGAGCTCTCTCAATGCTAAAATTCTCCATTCACAAAAGTCAAATCCAAAATCTTAAAAGAGAAAAAAAAAATCTGAAATCAACAAAATAAGGTCTAATATTACTTCATAAGCCACAGCTCTTAAAAAAGCTTAAACTGTTTAAGTCAATCAATGCATGTGAATCAATTTAATTTACATTATCTATAATAACAAGAATACCTACAAATACAGGTGGAGCATCTCCTTCACAGTCCTCTTTCCAGAAATTCACTTTTCTGAAGAATGTCTCAGCGCTTCCTTTCTGCACTTCACTACGATCTGCATGCAAACACCAATAAGCTGAGATAAAAATTGTGGCAGCTAAAAAGAAACACAAAATACTTGTTGAATTGAATTCCTAACAGAGAGTGCTGGCAAGAAGGAACCATATAGCTAAACCAAAATTAAAAAAATTACCATTATTGATTTGGTTTTTAAGAATTGTAAAACCAAAATAAAAATAATAATAATAGTAATAGAAAAAAAAAAAAGACAGACAATCACGGAAGACGATGTTGTCGCCTCTCTGAGAAAGCACGAAGAACTGAGAAATCATCTTCCTTCGAATGAATTTCAGATTGAATCTGTGTTGTGCTTGGCTAAAGAGTGAGGGAGGTTGAGGTGGTGGACGCTGTCTTAGTTTCTTCAATTTGGCACACCATTGTTTCCAAAGTCCGTCACTTCCTTGTTCTTCTTCTGCTCCTTCTTCCCAACAAACACAAACGCACTCTCGTGTTGCCACGTTTGCGCTCACTTGTGTTTTTCTATCACTTCGGGACCAAAGTCTCACGTGACAAACGTGGCTATATCCAGTGGGATAATCTCGAATTCACGAATGAATCCGACTAATGAGAATTTATCAAGCATTTAAAATACAATTTAATATTATAAGATATAAATACTATCAATCAACAATTGATATGCTTTCAAGACACGAAAACATGGTTTTGTTTTTTTTTTTAATTTTCCTAGAGTATCTATCATTAAACGTAGTGACCAATTATAATATGAAATTCAAATTGTCGCACTTAATTAAGAAAAATAAAGCTTTATCATCTTATTTTGACCTTAGTTAAACTTAAGTTTATATTATCACCATTAAAAAAATGCTACATCCTTTTTTGTATCTAGAATAATATGTTACTATTAAAAGTAGTGTTAATTTAATGCTTCAAAAGTGATTTGTGTTAAAATAACATTTTTAATGGTTAATAGCTTTGGATAAATTAGTAGATCATATCATATTATTTTTATCTTATTATCTGACAATTAACTTAATTTCTATCAGAAACTCCGTATTTGTATTTTCTGAATGTGTGGCAGTTGTATTACTTTTATGTGGCGTAGTGAAGGACAAAGAGTAGTGTCAAAGCTTTTATATTTATTTCAACCAATTTTGAAATCAAATAATAATACATGTGATTTTTATTGGAATAAATAATTTAAAAGTTAAAAATATATAACTTACAAAAAAAAAACAATATTTACAATTTGAGAATTAAGATCCTAATCAAGAGCCTTGTCTCATGTCCTTACTAATACTCTTTTTGTCCTTGAATAATTATCTATTTAAAAAAATTATCTATAAATAATTATCTATTTTAAAAATTAAAATAGCATTAATTATTTTTTAACAATATCTATATTAAATATTATGAGAGAATGAAAGATATAATAGATGAGGGAAAGAAAGTTGGAATATTAAAAAAAAATAAGAGTAATTCAATAAATTAGTTTTAACTTTTTTCTAACTTTAATATTTTTTCAATAATTTCCTTAATTTCTATGTATATTTGTAATTAGATAATTATTTAAAGATAGAGAGAGTATTAGATGTTAACAACAACAACAATCATAATCTTGAATTATTGATAACATGTCCATGTCTGTCTCCATTATTAATTAAATCAATGCCATGTGTAAGATGTCGTGTATGGTAGCAACATATGAAACTAGAATATTGACATGGATACGTGACATAATATAGACACATAGAATGCACTAAAGTTAAAAAGTTATAGAATATAATAATGTGTGTGTGTCTATATATATATATATATAAAACTAAAAATTAAAACAAATTATATATTATTCAAAATATTATTTATATAAATTTTGTTTATGCTTTTTTCTTATAAAGTTAAAAAGTTATATATTATTTCTCTTCTATAATCTTGTTTATATTATATTTTTCTATGTTAGAGTAATAAAAAAATAAATTTTAAATTAAATAGATATAAATATATATTATTTGTATATCATGCGAAATTCTAGATGAGTACATAAACACGATATGGTGTTTTCCATCTTAAGGCAGTGGCGAATTGTCCTCGCCTCAATTCCACAGTAGTTTTTTTTTTATTTTTTCTTGTTATTATCACTCAATTCTAAAGCTCTGAAAAATTATACTGGACTAGCATTTTCCCTTTCTTTGGTCATGGGCTACCCCACTCGAGTGGCTACGCTAACAAACGAATGGGCCTAATTTGTTTGTTCTGTGGGCAGCACCTAATAAATAAAGTTCACATTTGACCAAAAACAATAGCAGACGTTCAAATTACGACCAAAACATGAACCCTTGTATTCGTTGAACAAAAACAAACACTTATTCTGACAAAAAGAAACGCAATTCATCGGGTCATCGTTTTAGTATGGCTTTTGAGTGTTATATTTACAATAGAATGACATTTTGAAAAAATTATGAGTTTGTGAAATCTCGCATATAAAGCGAGATTCATAAAAAACAAATTTAAAATTTTCATAGTTGTATGTCCAAATGTTGAAAGAGAGTGGATAGTCTGCCTAAAAAAATAGTGTACCGAGGAGAGGGTAAAAAAAGAGAGAGTAGTTCTCTTCATCTTCATTTTATGATAGCTTTGCATTACTACTCCAAAATTTAAAAGAGAGTAATACTTAATAGGAAGAAAAAAGAGAGTAGTCCCTCCTCTTTCTTTTCTTATTTGATCTGTTATTAGTTTTGTGGTGCTATAGTTTGAAGATGAAAAAGAGAGTGATATGTGTCGGAAAAAAAAAAGAGTGCTGAGTTTAAAAAAAGGAGTAGTCCATTCTTCTCTTCCAAAAGATAGAAAATAATTTGTGTAAAAAGAAAAAGTAGAGTACAAAAAAAAGAATGCTAAGTAGGGAAAAAAAAAACAAAAAAGAAGCCTTTTCTTCTCTCCCTCCTTATTTGATCAGATGATTTAGTGTTGTTAGTATAGGAAAAAAAAAATAGGTTGTAATCTGCGTGTCAAAAAAAAGAGCATAACAGGGAAAAAAAAAAAAAAGAGATAAAAATGGATAGCAGTACAAATATAATAATATATTTTAATGATAATATTGTTACGAGATTTCAATAGATCATTTTCCTCTTAAAAGCAATAAAAATCAAATAAAAATTTACCATCATCCACTAGCTTTCTAATCCAATTCATACTGTCTTAAAAAAAAAAAAAACTCCAATTCGTACAATATATCATAGACTTGCATAAGCTTTTCAGTTATGTTTTTGTGCTACTCTAATCTCGCATGAATCGAGATTTAAAAAACCTGTACTGCTCTCATTTTTCTCCAAATTCCATATTACTCTTATTCTTCCATGGAAACCCCATAACAAAATGATTTTAGGCAATTGATATTGAAATTGGAAAAGACAAAAAAAAAATGAAAACAAGACGTTCATGATTAGCACAGTTTGTGGTTTATGCAGACAATATTTTTTACATCATGAAAAAAATGTAATTTTCACATGTGTTTTCTTTTAAGAGAACTTGTTTTTAAAGTAATTAAACTTCTATTTATTTTAAAATTATCTAATAAGTTATGATTACGATATATTACATTGATTTATGAATGCCTTTCAAAAGAAATGTTGAGTTATGAATAAATGCACACTTACACTTGAAAGGAAAATTTACTTTTATATCAAACGGCAGAGATAAAGCCACCCAAGCCTTGACTTAGTTCTACAACGACATATGTTAGTGATTGGTAACTTCATTTCATTAAGGGTTTCTTTGGCTCATAGGAATTTTAATTAAAGTTTAGAATTTTAAATTCAATGCCAATTTTATTAGAATTGCAATTCAAATTCTGTTACAATTGGAATTGGCTCATAATTTTAAATTTTATGTTCTGGCACTTATAAATAATTAGAATTAGAACTAGAATTCTAAATACCATTCCACTTCTATTGCTTGAATATTCGATCTATGACTATAAGTTTGTGATAGGCAACGACAATGGGTGGTTGGACATCACCAGGAGCAGGTGGATTGTAGGCCACTGGAGAAAGGTGCCTAGCCACTCGTGGCGGTGAGTGGTTGGCCATGCGAGGGAGGTTGGTTATGAGATATGAAATTTGTAATTTTTAAGGTATGGGTGAAGAATTGGAAAAGACTTGAGCTAGTTATTTTTCAATTTTGTGGAATTGTTATATGAAATTATGATTTTAATTCTAAAAGGGTTATCAAATATAAAATTTAGAATTTGGTTGTCCAATTTCAATTCCAAGCTCAAATTTTATACTCAATTTACGCGCAAATAGGTCCTAAGAAAATAACACGAAACAATGAATAGTAATTAGTTGTAATATAAGTAGACTATATTGCTTAGAATAATCTTGTTGCTAATGTTAAGAGTTGAAATTCTAAAATCATTATTTTTGAGGGCGGTTCACCAAACTATAACTTTTGACTACAAATATGAGAATAATTATTATTACAAAACTGCACGAAACAAAGTATAAAGGCCAAAAAAAAAGCTACATGCCTATCAACCTACCATCTTAAAATTTCAATAGCTTAAAAAATGTAGGTAACCATATTTTCTCGATCACCATTTATAGAAGAAAGAAAAACTCAAATTTTTATTTGTGTTCCTATCTAGCTAGAGATAAGGGGTAGGATAATATTTAGACTAAGGGTGAAAGAGGTGAAGTTGCCCCTCCCTCTATCATCACAAATCGGGCCATTGATGGGTTCTGAATGTGGGGCTTGATGGGGCATCCATCATAGGTGTGATTAGAGAAGAGGGGGGGGGGGGGGGAATCCACATGTGGGTATTAAGCCGTGTGCCCCGAGCATAAGATGGTTGGGGAGGACCGAGAAGCCAAGTTGGAGGAAAGAACTTTGAGCAAGGGCGTGAGTTGAAGGGCTTGGAGGTCAAATTAAAGGCTTCTAAGTATATCAAATTAAATTAATTGTAGGATAGCCGTTAATGGTATTGTGACTGACATTCACATCAAACACAGGTCCTTTTTTTTATCCTGATTTTGAGGAGGTACTACCTATATTATAATTAACTTGTAGATCTACATATAGTTAATAGTTAATTATCACTAAAAACACGTTTCATTTGTCAGATCTTGACACTACTCCACAACCACCCACTCACTTATAGCCCCTATGTATAGGCAGAACAACCAAATTAAATTTTCTATAAGCCAAAATTCATGAGATAACGTTAACTTGCTAAGCGCCATATATAGATGATAAAGAAGGTTCAAGAATTATTGAACTAGAGATTTCAATCAAATGAGTCAGATTAGCAGTAATTTGTAATCGTACATATATTCTGTCTCTTTCCAAGGACAATTGGTGAGACCTGAGAGTGGCTTTTATCCTAGCAAATTTCCGCCGACAACACTAACAAATTGTCGGCGGCTTCAGATGGATGCGTTTGTCCTACTTGGTAGTAATTCTTTGTTAGAATGCCATTTTGGAAAGCTCTCATTAGCAACAATTTCAACAACAAATTGAAAATTTAATTTCTATATATTAACCATGTAAAACAATATTATATTATCAATTAATAGGATTTCATCAAAGTGCCAACTCATAAAAAATAATTATGCCCTGTCATTTGTTATTTTGGTGAAATTTTATTAAATGATAGTGGATAACATTGCTACATAAAAATTAAACTTATAAATTAAATTAATTGTCTACACATGCATGCATGCATGCATATTGTTTGTGTGCTTTGTGCTTGTATTCCTACATAAATATAAATGGATACCATAAGAGTATAAGAGGGAGTCATTATCTATACAAAATAATTAGAGCCATGAATGAAAATGATGGAAAAGCTATATATATGCTTAATTAGTCAACAAACAACAAAAGCGAAGGGTGGCCGCAGAGCGGTTTGTGTTTTGTTAGTTTCTCAAAGCCAAAATTATTGTTTTCTTTTTTCTTTTTAGTACATATGACTTTTTCTTTGTATCTTCTCTCCCCCTTCCATTGACATAAAGAGTGATATATGCTATTCAACAGTCAGATTTGGCCTACCTTTGTTTGATTTACCTTCTTTCCCGGGTTTCCTTGATTATCATTTGTATTAGAGTTATGTTATTTTGATTGTTTCAAGCATGAGAAGCTTGCTATAACATATTTGTAAACAACATTAGAAAAATTCAAGTGCCTTTGCTATGGTTAATGGATCCATAGAGCTATATATGCGGGATCAACATGAAACGAAAAAGGAATAGTTTTTAATTACCAAGTGGATTCTGAAATATATTTGAAAAAAAAGATAAAAACTACAGAGCCATTATATTTCCCTGCAGCCATTCCACTCAATGGAGACATTAAACCCCACAGAGATAAATACCTTTATTATAAATTTTATCACATGCATAGACTAATTTGCCTTCGTGCTTAAGGAAACAAAGGTAGTCTAGATATTAAGTAGGTCAATTAAGCAGGATATGAAATATGAAATGACAGCACTAGCCATGCAGGTTCACTGCACGTGTAGTGAATTCCACACTTAATTTGCTTGTCCTCTCCCTCTACTTTTTTTTCCCTTATATAAGAAACTGCAATTTTCATTCACTTTAGCTAGGTTGCAGTTCAAAGAAGGAAGAAAAAAGATATGATTTTTTTTTTTTACAAAAAAAACTAGTTGCATTGCATGTATGCAATGGCACACTCCATTTACTTTTTGTTAATTAAATTATTAGTATTTTTTTACAAATTATTAGCATAGAAATCTTATGATCTCATCGAGTAATCTGTTGTGAGTTAGTTAATATATACATCATTAAAATAAAGTTTTCACAGCACTAATTCTGTTGATACTAAAATTCAAATTTGAAATCTTACTTAAATAAAAAAATAATAAATGTCATGACCTAAGAACATGAACACATGAGAATTTAGATTCCTCCGAAAGTTTTTGATAACATGACTAGCTAATATGTATAAATAAATTTAATATATTCAAAATATCTCAAACTTAACTAAATTCCATAATTCTAAAACATTTTCAATCATAAATCCTAAACGTAAAACTACATGAAATTCATAATCGAAACCAAATATAATTCAAATAAATGGCTGAAATTCTAAAGTAACTAGAATGCATGTCAGAATCCTGTCTACATAATTATTGGAGCACTACTATCCTGACATAATCAACAGGTAAGCTCTACTCCAAGCGAAACTCACCAAAGAAGCTAACACTCCAGGAGTTAAGTGGTGCAATAGAGTGGAGTATCTATAAGGGAGGAAGAGAGGGTGAGTTCATCAAAACTTGAGTTGCCTTCACTCACAACCCACATGGGACAACAATAAATATACATAACATATATATACAACTGATGTAAAACATTATATATATATATATATATATATATAGATATAATTTTCAATAAATTCATGGTAATAACTAGTAAAAAAATAGGATATGTTCTACACATAAATATCTAAGCTGAATAATTAAACCTGAGCCAATAGCTAATCTGATGGCACCTAACTAAGTCCATAAATGGACACTGCAATGAGTTCCTTACTGTGGTTGAGCTAGTCCTCTAAAGGACCATTTGGTACCAAGGTTAACCATCAATCCTGCATCCATTAACTCCTGCGTTTCTCACTAATTACTATCAAAATAACTTGCAATAAAATTCATTGTTCTTCCTGTTCATATTATGCTAGGTTTCATGAAATTTTTTGACTAATAAAATAAATAAATCTAAATCATACATATCGCAACCATGGTCCCATGAGTTTTTCAAAATAATTAATTTTCATGATAACTATATAAAAATAATAATAATATTTCTAAAATTGGCATAATTCATAACAATATAGTTTCTTGGCATAAATCATTCTAAAATTTCATAAATAATTATAGAATATGAGAAAATAATAATAATGACCAAAAGTATGGTCATGAGCTTAAACTCACTCACTATTAGTAGGGAGTATGCTTTCACTAACAACTTAACTCAATAAGCTAGAATGGTCCTGGTAACCAAGCTTCACAAATTAGATAAAAAGGGGAGTGTCACAACGTCAGGAGAGGGTTAAGCTAGGCCAACTAGAATTGGAGCTAGGCAAGTGGAAAACGGAGCTTGGTCACGAGGAATTGGAGCTTGACAAGAGATGAGGTTGGCAGAGGAGGTTGGCTAAGAGGAAGTGGAGGCAAAACTTAGTAAAATAAGACTAAACATTTCTTACACAAACACATACCTTCACACTTATATTTATAATAATAATAATAATATTATTATTATTATTATTATTATTATTAGTGCTATCTACACTTACTAATATATAATGATAAAGAATATTAATGCTATCTACACTTACTAATAATAATGATAAATAATGTTAATGCTATCTACACTTACTAATATTAATGATAAATAATGTTAATACTAATAATAACTCATATATCACTAATTTTTTTTTTTTTGGTGGGATATCACAATGAATTACTTGAATCAATTTAGCATTGTAATAACCAACAAAAATTAACTCACTTGATCAGTATTCTGGTCATATATCATCATGATTTAAGTTCAACTATCATATTTTTTGCTAGCTAGTGGATGATTTATAAGTACCATTATAAACATTTGATGGATTAAGAGTTATGTCCTAACTCTATGCCAAGACGAATATTCTCCCCAACCTATACGCTTTTCATCAACATTAAAAAAAATTTATAAGCATTGCAATTAGAAACCAAATGCATAATTAGTCAACCACAATTGTTCAACACTTGATCTATTTAAATAAGATCTCGAATTAAAGTCCAGCATAAAAAAAATAGTGTGAAAACAATATTACTCTGTAATAAACGTATTACAGACCCAACTCAAGCCAATTAATCGACATCAACAGAGTTTCGAATGCTAGTGTGTTTCAAACCGAAAGTGAGCATAATAACTTGATATGAACCTTTAAACAGATGATAAAGGAACTCGAGTTGAGTGCCACTTTTTGCTACGCGGAAGGTATAGCATCACGTGGATCGGATATGATGTACGAAACGAAATCGGGTCGTTACGTATATCAACTGCTTATCTGTCAAAGCAAGCGCACTAGCTTGATAAAAAAGCAGGTACCAACCTGAATTGATCTATGAACTGTAATCATGTTTATTTGTTAATTAAGCCATGTTGCTCAAGACAATGCTGCTCAATTAGGCTTATTATTTATTTCTTCCCGAAATTTCAAGATAGATATATAGAAGTGGACCACCTACATAGCCGTGTCCCATTTTAATTACTTTCAAAGAGTAAAGTCGTAATCATAGTTTTCAAAATTAGATCTAATTAACTTGGTCAAAGCATTGAGTTATTGATTAAACTAGTGGGTTATGAGCTAACGGTTAAATGAATTTAATTAAAATAACGTATAAAAATATTATTTAATGTAACTAAATCTATTGTATATATAATTAATATGAAACAATTAATGACACAAGTCTCAGCTTGGCTTGGTGGTTGGAGCGCTCCTCTTCTCCCTTTGGGCCTGCCCATTTGGATTTTATTCTGAAATTTCTTCCAAGCCTTGCATGTGTGCAATTCACTCACTAGTTCAATGCCCACCTGCTCAGTTGGGCTGAGTTTGACCAATGTTTGATTAGTTCAAAGCAAGACCGATCTAACCAAAGAACCATATCCAACCAAAGCCGATTCACTGGTTTTCAATTCAAATTGGTAGGTCTAGTCCAGTTTAAAAAACTATGTTCAGAAGGTGAAAGTAAGGATATTATTCATAAATTATACTCTCTTCATACCATAATAATAGTCGTTTTGGATTTTTTAATGAACTAATTGTCCAAAATGACTATTATTATGAAATGAAGGTAGTATTAAATAGTACGAAATCAATTTTGTGATGAATTCTTAAGGGGATATTTGTATGCATAGTTTATTTTAACATGTCAATCTCTCATATAATTCTTTAAAACTTAACTTTAATATGTTAATAGTATAACTTTTTTCTTTACACAATCATCATCTAAATAAGTAGTGTTGCATCACTAAAAATATCTAACTCTTATTATCATTATTTTAAAAGTCATAGGTACGTATATTAACATATGATTTGATAACAATGTGAAACTTGTTACATTAATAGCATACAAAAATTAATTTCTATTTTTATGTGATTTCTATTTCATTTCTACTCAAATGATGTCGTATTCTTACTAGAAAAAATAAATTTATACTAAGTAATGCTGTTAATTTATTATTGGTAAGAAAAAGCCCGAGTTCGAAATCCTATAGTCCCCAGTTGGTGCTACTTTTGAATAACAGTTAATTAATAAAACTTTTGACAACAAAGGAAAAAAAAAAGTGACAACAAAAATGAGCCCCCTTTGAAAGATGATTAAACAAGACCAAGTTAATTAGATTTGGGACCCTTTGTGGAAAGTGGAAATACTCTTCGTTGGCCCATCAAACCGACCACCAACTCCTTTCACACAACGTGTCTCCTCTTTTCCAAATGTTCTTCGAAGAGCTCATTGTTAATGGGTAGAGAGAAACATGAAGAGATTATACCAATTATTATATATTTTGTGACTGGTGAAAATGGACATAAAATTGATTTTGAATGAGTTTTTGTGTGCGTGCTTTTTTTTTTGGTTGAAAATAAAATTGAAAGCTCGATTTGATTGCTATATATGATTGACACACTTTCAAATATAGTAGTGTCTGGGTGCCCAATGGCAAGCAAGTGAGAAACTACTACCTAATTCACAAAAAAAAAAAAGTAAAAAGGGCCAATAGAAAAGTAAGAAAATGAACTATACAATGGCGCTGATGAGATCTTCCAATTTCCAGTGATCTGATTAAATCCGTGTATTACAAGGGAAATGTTTTTGTTTGGTTTTTTAAATATATCAAATGAGGCCAAAGTAACACTTGGTTCAAGTGGTGACATTTATTTACTTCAAGTAGATCTGCGAGTTCAGGTAGAGAAAAACAAAAAACAAAAAAACTAATAGGGTGAATGTTCAAGATAGTCCTTAAAATTGTATGCATAAGATATTTTAGTTATTAAGATTTAGAATTCAACTTTTTAGTCCTTAAAGTTATAAAATGTGAGTCAATTTAATCCTTAACTTTATTTCTATTATTGTGCCTCCACATTTTTGTCATGTGTCACATTAATTGACATGTAGTAATGGTTCGATCTTTACTTGACATTTGCCAATTAAATTATATGAAGACAAATATAGTTCAAAATTATAATATGAATTTTATATATAAATAATGCTGTTAATATATTTAATATAAGCTAATAGTTTGAACCTATATTCAACCATATTACCTTTGATACGAAGTTGAATATAAGTCCATCACTAGCTAATATGTCACTCAGCATGATATATTAGCAAAAACATTAACACATAGTAATAAAAATGGAGTTGGAGACTAATTAACTCACATAACTCACACATATAGTTTTATGAATTAAATTAAACATTCACTCAAACTAATGCCATAAAAGTTTTATCTCTAAAATAGAGAACTGTTTTTTTAACACCTTCTATCTCTTATTTTATACAAACACCTAATCCATCACCATTAAATTTTGGGGATCACATTTTAACACCCTTCACCTTTATCTATACCCTTAGATTTGGGTGGGTCATTTTTGGGGTCAACATGACACAACTCCTCTAAAATAAGTCGACTTAATTCGATTGAGATCAGTTAAAATCGCGACTCGGGTATGAACCACATGCTTCACTACATGCAGAATATTCTTTCGGCACCTCGACAAGATCCTATTGCTAAGCTACCCACGTTTAGTCCTTGGTCGTGGTCAAACTTTTTCCTATTGTTGTCATGGTGCCAAACTCCATCACAGAAGCTCTTTCATCTTGATTGCTACGTGTGGGGTCATCACCATAATAATTCCTTACTGATTATATAATTTTACGGACAAAGAAACCAAGAAATTCTAAGGACTTATAGTAAGATAAAATATTTACTTTATTTTATTTATTAATTAATAAATTAATTATTATATTAAAAATATAGAAAAAATAGGAGAAAATAATGACTCATAAAACTTATATATCAATTAATAAATATATCAAAATATATATTTTCTCTTACTCTCTGCACTTAAGTATTTCTTTAAATATACTTAGCCAAATATAATGAAAACCTCATTAGAAAAAATACTAATATGCAACGTCATTACAATTTCTCTTTTAGGGAACCAGGCCAATATTGGTATTTCAAAAGTTAGGTCAAGCAAACAACATTAATTCATGACTTGACTGTTACCCAAATAATTAAAGCTAAATCATTATTACACAGTCTACCATAGGCAGGACCATTTGAGACCACACTTGTGATCTCAATTGGACTAATTTATATTCGTGTAATCCGAACATAATAATATATGATTGATTATATAAAATATTTTTATGATATATCAAAATTAATATATACATATTAGTAAAATGGCGTATTTGCAATCACATGTGCGGAAAAAATACAAAGCTTGACAATATGGAGGATCTAGATGGAAAGATGAAGTTACATGGGGTGAGGCTTCTTCTTCAAGGTCGATATGCTGCTTTAAACTTTGAAGAGCAGAACAGGTTTGTCTTCAAAAGAAATAGCATAATATAACTGCAGTACCTAACCGGCCGGCTTGTTTAAGAGAAAATTTGCACTTTGTAAGGCGTACAACAAGAGACTCTCATTTGGAACTAAAATAAAGAGTTCAATAATTTAAGCTGGTGTGTGGGATATTCAAGAATGTCCGATTCAATTATAATATTTTGTCCAAAAAAAATTTAATTACTATATAGTGTCTCCTTTGATATTTCAATCTATATGTTAAAAAAAATATAAAAAAAACATTTCTTTTGTTTTATATAAAAAAATTTATGGGTGAGAGAATAACGTTTCAATTCGAACTTAGAGAATACTTACTACCTCATCATTTAACAAGATGAGTGGAGGTTTGAACCTATAACCTGTTAGATGCAAGACTTTATTTTGCTATGCTCGACTAACTTGTGAGGTTAAAAGAGAAAAAAAAAATTAGGAAAAGGAAAAAGCGCAATCTTTTTTAGTGGAATGACTAGTAAGCCCATTTCCTATAGCTACCGGGCATGTGTGCTGCTTTCCAACGTGATCACAGTGTCAAAGATACACCACGTATCCAATTCTATACTATAAGCTAAGGTTTGCTCTTTGTCATTGTGCATGTGCTCTCACTCACTCACTCACTCACTCACTGAAACCAATTGCTTTTTGATCAGCTTGCTCACAAATATGGAACTCGACTTTTGGGGATTGAAATCTTGCATCTCTTCCGTGATGTTACTATCTATGGAGGGACCACTTTGCTCCATCTTCGCATATCGCCAACTACCAAAACATAAGAAAACACTAACCGAACTTTACACTTTATCAACAATAATTGAGGTGAACCTTCTCTGTTAGAAGGAGAACGTTTCAAATTAACTTTTTTCCTGATAATTAAAAAGGCGCCTCAAACTAAATTATGAAACACTTTATGTATAATTATGGGATCTAACACAATTGGTAATTTGTTTGAACTTCTTAAGCATTTAGTCAGGTTTAATTTATGATAGTGCATATGAAGGTCTTATGAGAAAGACAATCTTATATGGTTACACATCAAGGAAATTAGTTATAAGAAAAAATTATTAGATTTTTTACAGAAAATAGTTAGATGATTATTAGATGAAATAAAATTTTGTGACTTGCATACCAATCTAAAAGTCAATATGCAACCAAATATATTCGCACACAAATTCAAATTCTCTAACATTTTCTATACCTTTTTTTTTTCTTGCTGATTAGATCATGCTGAAAAAAATTATTACAAAATAAAAAAATTAATAATAAAGACGCAGCTAGACGCAAGCAAATTCTTACCCGGAAAAAAAAAAAAGGACACAACCTAACTAAATGCAATTTACACATAAAAAGGTGTCTCCCGCATCTTCAGGCGTTCCATGCAATCATATCACATCTTAACTGGGTAGGTACATTGTTAGACTTTCTGAATTTTGGATGCATATGACTAATTCACCCTCGGTGGAACTACCATACCGGTGCTTTATTAATTTCCTTGTATGTTATAATGGGATACAATATAATCCAAATATATGCAAAAAAGAAGACACGTATAGAGCTCTGGACACGTTCAAACAAAAAGGTTCGGCATAGCGATAGGAGAAAATTATAATTCATGGATGGAACACGAAATGAGTTTCTCAAATCATCACCAGCTATTTAAGCCAATATTATAGCTGTGGTTCAACAATGCCATCGATCGATCATAAAACTCAAATCAAGTAACAGAAATTTTTAAAAAAGTTATTAGACATGTCAGAACCATAAATCATAAAAAAATTTAAATGGGTCTAACTCAACTTTTAAAGCTAACTCATAAGAAAAGTTGTCTAACATCTTGTAAAGACTATTTAGGGACTACGAGACTGTAACACCCACTCTCACACTCAAGATTAGACATCTAAAGCGTAAAGTTTGTAAGATTAGACACCTACATACCCAATAACAATAATTGGATATAGTCTCATACATCTTATAATTGCATAGACCTAACTCAACCTCAAAATATAACTCCTGGGAGAGGATAAAAAGTATCTAGTTATATAGTTAAGTAATGTATGACTCTAACAAACTTAGTAAATCCTTCAATTTGATAATGTCATAAAAGTAGCATAAATTGATCATTTTAAGAAAAAAAAACATTTCGATAGGTTTATCTAGCTTATTTATATTTTTTTATTAGGAACCAATTTAAGCTATTTTATATATTATCAAACATCAATTTAATTTGTCCTAAATTAATTTGGATTAACTGACTTTAGATACGAAATTAACCTCTACATAGGTCTATAGCAAGTGGATAAATAAGATAACAAACATGGCATGATGCTTCAAAAGCTCTCTCCAAAAGTTGCCATCAGGGAGAACTAAATAGCAATACATAACTTAATCAAATCGCGAGCTCTATAAATGTCCAAAAGCTATATTATTTAAGAAAGTAACTTCGAAATAAACATCATCCTTTTACAATGGATTATGATGTTGAATAAAAATAAGAAAGCGGTTTCGTCATTTTATATATTTTTAATTGCATTTCATTTTACTTGATGATGACGATGGTGATGATGTAGGATTGCCCAACCCTTTTCTCATATTGGAAATCAAGAAATAAATTAAGAAAAATATCTAAGCCAATTAATGGAAGTTTAGAAAGTTAGGTCCTCGCTCCATATCAGAAAGCAGGGAACATACCAACTTAAATTAACCAATAAGATAGTTTGCCTCGCTCTTTTAATTCCACCAAAACTACATTCACAAACTTGCTTATCCATTAATTATTCTGATTTTTTGACATTCATAATTCATAAACTTGCTTATCCAATATTAATTATTTTGATTTATGAGGACATCTTCATGTCTCTTACATTTAAATCTTATTGGGGTAGGGTTTGATTCTACTTAAAATTGGTACATTTAGGCTTTAGTCTTTGTTTGTTTAAAACGAAACACTTTGTGAATACTTGCTTATCTATTATGATGAATAGTGGGAATTTAACTTTTAATGTTTTTTATCTTAACCTACTTAATGTTATGTTTGAAATAGTAAATATTTAATAATAAGCAATAAAATTCACCTACTCAATTCTTTCATTCATTTTATTTATCACTTTGAAAGAAGCAAGACACTTCTTTCATTAATCATATCTCTCGAAAACTTAAATTGTTACACTAGAGATACATGAATGCAATAGTGGATCATGAAGAAAAATTTTAGAGGGCCAAAAAGTTTGTCGTGGAAATTAGTTAATGCTAATAAAATTAAAAATTAATTTCAAATTACATAATATAAACTTTAAATTAAAACAAATAACAAACACCACTGAAAATATGTATTTGGGTTAATTACAAGATTAAAATCATCTCACTATAATAAAAAAAAATATAATTGGTTTTTTTTATAACTGATTATTTAAAAATCAATTTTATGTTCTGTTGTATTAACTTAAAAGTGACTTTAAAGCAATGCGTTTTAATTTGTTTGGATTGTATAAAAATAATTAGTTTGTATAATAAATAACTAAAAAGTATGAAGTTTATACATTTTATAACATTTGATTTTATACTTACGATTATTTTTGTAAAAATATTAAAATTCTAAAAACAATTTATTTTTGTTTATAATCAAAAGCTTTGAAAATATGTTTTCACTTATTAGTGGATTTTACTCTTAAATTAGATTTTATTTTCTTCTTCGCTTACTACCTATTTAAAATTTGATCCAAATATGTAAAGTTATTTCAGTATATTTTACTAAAAATTAGTAATTTACAATCACTTCTCCTCAAATTTAGTGTAATTACAAGGCACCTTTTTATTTTGTAAAATTATCATTTACTCATTGAGATTCACTAAAATTACACCAACTTCCTCTAGATACTAATTTATTAATTAAAATAACAAAGAAAGATAATATGAGATATATATAATTATTAATAACAAATTATAATATTTTAACAATATTTGACATATACATTAACTAAAATACTTCTTTTTATCATAATTTATAATTATAAGTTTCATTTTCATGTGATAAAAAATATTATATTCAATCAATATGTTAAATATTACTAAACATTATAATTTAATTATTAATAATTATATATATATATATATATATCCCGTATTATCTTTTTTTATTATTTAAATTAATAAAATAGTATCTATAGAGAATGTCAGGATAGTCTTAATGAACCTCAGGGAGGTCATTAATAGTTATACAAAATAGAGGGTATTAGTGTAATTACACTAAATCTCAAGAGAAGTTAGTGTAATTTTAATTTCTCTTGAAAAATCACATTCTTAAACCTACATTTAACAATGTTAAAACACATTGTAAGCCGCCTTAGGAATCAAATATTAATAAAAAAATTTACACTAACTACTTGAAAAATCATTTAAAAAGGATGATATGATTAGATGATAGTATCTCAAAATTAAAGTCTTATATAAACACACTACTCAATAACTTTTTTAATTCATGTTTCACAATTAATGAGTGCCTTACATTATTATTATTATTATTTTACACTAGCGAGTTGTTGGTATTGTCATGCTCGTCAAGTTGCCTTTTTTAATTTTTCTTGGTTATTAACATAACTAAATAGAGTTATAAATTTATACTTATTCTTTTACTATTAGTTTAATAATGAAAATTTATATTTATATTTTGATGTGCTGCATAATACACGTGACACATTTTTAGAGGCATGTTAATAATATAACACACAAGTGTCACTTGCCTATTGGCAAGTATAAGTAACTATATATTGCAGTTAGGAAATTACTAAAAATATGTTAAGAGTGAATAAGTGATAGAAAGAGAGAAACGTCTTAAAAAAGTAAAATTGAAAAAAAAGGTTGTGCACCAAAAAGTTTTTTTTTTCTCCCTATACTCTTTACCTATTGTTATAGACAAAAGGAGGAGAAGGAGAAGGAAGAATGAAGGGAAGAACTATTGTGTAATACTCTAGTTTTAAATAAAAAGGTTGGAAACATTTTTTTTAGAAAGGATGTCATTACCTTTATCTGTCACTTTGGATCCTAAATTTCACTAAGTCTGGATCCTACACCTCTTTGGAGGGCTATATATAGAGCTACATTGGGATCAAAAGTCCCAATAATTACTCCTAAGAGGAAAATAAGTTAAAGAGCGATTTTTAATGAATTTTATGAAACCTTTAACCGTTCCATTTTTAGTCCACAAGTTTGTAAAATTGTAAGAATTCTGAATTTGGACTAAAACCCAAATTTGAATTTTGATTTGTTGAGATTTTAATTTTTCTGATATTTTATTTGAATCCAAAGAGGGGATATTTTTTATTTACATTTCTTAAATAAGTGAGTATTGAAATAACAGTCCAATACATACCAGTACTTGACCTCCTGGAGACCGACTCAGTGGTCATATGACCGCCCAGGCGATCAAGGAAAGTTAGGCGGTGTGGCAGCTCAGGGACCACCTCAGCGGTCATTTACCGCGCGGTAAAAGTTTATAAAAACTCCTTATTTCGGGGTCCAGACACACACACACCCCCTTCACCCAAAAACACGAAAAAACTCGCCCTCTCACCTTATTTCACCCCCAAACTTCATATTTCTTCCATTTTTCTTAAAATCAACCTCAATCTTCCATCTTCCAAGTTTAAGGTATATTTTGTTTATGAGTTTTGCTCCTTTTCCCTTCAATTTCTCCTTATTATTGGGATTGGCATGATGGTTTCCATGTTATCCAAGAGGTGATGTTCTTCCTGGTGATAGAGTGAGATATGAGTTATTTAGTAATTTCTAGAAGTTAATTTAGAATATTATGGCTCCTATGTTAGATATTGGTGTTATTCTTGCTCCAATGAGCTCTGTCAATGTAGATGTTTCATTATCCACCTCACCAGGTGAGTGGGTTCATACTTGTGATCTCTATATTTTCCATTAGAGTTATTTTCATGAATCTATGACTTAAAGTATGATTGTAGAGGCTACTATACAAGATTTGAGATTTATGCTGATTTAAGAAACTGTAGTTTTTAAAATAGCATGATCTATGTTTTAGAAAACTTATGAGACCATTATTGATAAAATAATTCTTATTAGAGTTGGTTTCAATTGTGATTATTAGAGATTTATGATTGTTAAAATGTTTATTTTATGTTGAATATGGATTATGCAAGTGATTACTAGAGAACTTTGAGATTTTAAGGAATGTTATTATGATTTTAAAATTTTCAAGCTTAAAGAAAGAATGTTATTGAGAAATGATTTAGAAACTTAGACGTAACGAAGGTTTTCGAGCTTGAATCTTCACAAGATTTAGAATAGTTTATGGCTACATAGAGGTATGGAATTGCAAATGTCTACAAAGAGTGATCCTTTGGACATAATTCCATAGCCACAGTTATGCTAATGTTAGACTTTAGAATCGGGTAGACTCAAAGTTTTAAGAGTACCACGAGCTACTATTAATGAGAAATAATATAGAAATTTAGACATAAAAGGATTTTAGAACACGACTCTTCGTATGACTCAAAACAGTTGGAGATACATATTTTGTGGACTTGAAATCACCATGTATGATTTCATAGTCACAGTTGTGCTGAGGTCAAACTGTTAGAGTTATAGAGATTTAGAGCTCTTAGAGTGCTTAGAGAAAAAAAGTTTCCGCTTTAATTGAGTTATGAATATACTAGTTTAAACAGTAGTTATAGAGAAATAGATAGTTAGTTAAACGGTTGCATGATCGTTAACCTTAGTATCAAGTTATCTAGGGCAATCTCACAGAGAGAGGAGAGATGAAACCTATTTAGGTGTCCAAATTCGGTTCTTATGAACCACATCAGAGAAAATATTAGACTATGAATAGCAAACATAATCAGAGATTACGTTTCTTAGGAGCTACTACACTATGAGCTTATATGATTTTAGGTATGAAAGTAAATAAGGAACTGTTTTTGTGTTATGAAATGATGATTTGAATATATGTATATAATATATACGTATACTTGATTATGTATGACTTTTGAGTATTATTGATGTTAGTATGATTTCATGCATTACTTCTTTTATGTTCCATGAAGGGGGGTTACAGGTGGGGATTCACTCATTGAGTTTTGCACAAAACTCACCCATTTTATTTCTCCTATTTCATAGATAGAACTACTAGATTCTTCCAGTCACCACCCTCCCAGGAACACTATAGTTTCAACAATGAGCTTTACTTGGGTGAAGTGTTTATAGTTTTGTCTAGAGTACTCCAGGATAGATGTGTAGGATCCCTGACTATAGAGCATGTTTATGTTTTGCATATTATAACACTATTTTGGTTTGTATTGAAAATTTTAGTACTTATGGATATTTCAAATTAGAGCTTATTACATATATGTTTTGCATTATGATTCACAGACTATAGAGTTGGAATTATAAAACTTCAGCATAGACTAGTGTGATTTAATAAGAGGTGATTTGTATGTAGAAATGAAAATGTGTTTTGAATAATTTTATAATTAGCGTGCATATAGAGAAAATCCAGGTTGAGGCTTACGTGAGAATAGAATTTTTTACGTGTCACATGCCCAGATCAGGTCATGACATATTATGTATCGAAAGATCTTGAAGGCAAATAGGGGCAAGGATTTTTTGTTAAATTTTATTATATATATACATAGAATTATAATCATTAAGACTATTAAGGAGGTAATAAATGTCATGCTATATGAGAAAAACAAAACTAAATAATACATGATAAGTGTAAAACTTTTTTAATCTATTTTATTTGCATATTAGTATTTAAGTTTAATTTATATGCACTAACATTAATTAAAGTTTTCTATATAATCATCCAATCAAATATTATATGGATTTAGTTTGTATGTATTTATAGTGTGTAAAATTATTTTATAATATCTTCCAATCAAATCCTTTTATTTACATGACTTTTAAAGTGGTAGGAGAGAGAGTTAACTATATTTATTTATGTGATAAAGTATGATTGGATGACAGTAATTACAGTCTTAGTACATCAAAACTAAATCAATATTCTATTTTCATGATATTTTAAGTGGTGAGATGAAACTCAACTATATTTATTAATATAACAATATAACTAATTAAATGTCAATATGAAATTTTGTTATACTATAAGTATATTCAAACTAAATCTGAATATTTTAAAATTTATTTAATAAATATATTCGTCCCTATTCATTTTTATGTCATCTTTCCCGCAGCTGTTGTGCATGCATCTAATTGATTCTTTGCACCTTGATGCACACCCACCACTTTTTTTAATATATATATATTTTATATTTTCTTCGCCGACTTTAAAGTTGTAGCCATTGTTTTTGCTTTAAGAGTACTTGGCTTTCACTTTTCCCACCTGCTTGTTCTGGCGATGCTGGCTTACTCTTTTTTTGTGGTATATGATGCTGATTTATTCAATGCAACTTGTTGGATTTAAATGCTATCAGGTTTATTAGTTAACAATGAAGTAAATGTTGACTCCACAATTTAGCAAGCCTTGAGATGTGAAATTAGGCCTCACTATGAAAACTACGAATTCAATTCAAGAACAACGACATCATGACTTTACAATCATAAGAGAGACTTTAGCATAAATGTTATACACACTTAGAGTATAATAATATAAGTGGATTTCACTAATTTTATTTAAAACATATTCATTTATGGATTTTATAAGTTTTTCTAAAAGTGTATATAAAAATAAAGTATTAAAAAAATTCTTGCAATAGATTGGAGGATTCGAAGTTCTAACCTACCTCAAAATAGAGGGAAAAGGATAAATTTCAATCATTGGTAAAAATCTCATTTTATCCACTTTTATCTTTAAGTTAATACATCAATAGTCAATTAAAATATGAGTAATGTTATTTGGACATATAATATGTGAAACCCAAGTTAAATAAGGTTCATACTCCATTTAATAAAAGTGTTTTGATATAATATCCTATAAATTATAAGTATAAATAATATTTCTTTTAAAATACATGTGCATGTTGTTCTCATTTTAAAGAGTGCATATTTCAGACAAATCTTTTATGATAATGATATTTCTTAAAAGGTAAGTGTTTTTGTTTAATTTATTGTTCTAATTTCATCTGTGTGCATAGAAACACCCTGTTAAAACGACATGATGAAAAAGGAAAATTTATAGATGTTTTCGATGTGAAGGAAATATTTTACTATATAATGGAATTATTTAAATAATAGTTGCTTTCTTTCATTTTAGAAATCTATTATAATAAATTAAACATGAAATATTATTTAGTAATTTTTTTCAAAACTAAATTTTAGATTAATTTAAAATACAAATTAATATTTTATAACTCTTTCAAAAACCAATTAAATTATTTATATATTAAAATTTAATATGAATACATTTTTTTCGGCGTAACGGTATGATATATTTATTTTACTTCGATGCATGTATGACTGATCAATATTTACTCACACTTATAATAATATATAATGTCTATATGATGCATATAATATAATAGTGTGGGGCTAAATCTCAAAGAGAATTACCAAAAAATTAATATATATATATATATATATATATATATATATATAAAGAGAACGTTTCACTTAATCTTTATTGTATGCAATATAGAATGAGGACACACCGCTCCCCACTGTACATTTTCTCTATCCCACCATTTTCTCTGTCCCACCAAACCCTTGGAGTTGGAGGAGATTCCCTTTTGCTTTTCCCCAGTTTTCAATTCTTAATTTCTTTTCCACCTTTTTAATTTTTTCCTTCTTCTTCTACTCTCATTTTCCATCTTATTTTTTAGAGTTATAAATATGTATAAATAATAAAAATTATTATTTTATATTATTCAATAAGGAAATACCCTTTGCTTAAACAAAATATCTAATTTAGATACATTGTTAGAGTAAAAATTTTTTGACACAAACATCATATTATCTACTATCCCATCAACAAAACTGTTTGATTTATAATCACACCCCACTTCAAAATTCTTATAAATAAATACATATGATTAGATAATAATGTAAAAATTCTTTTTATACTATTAGTATATTAAAATTAATTTCTTTCACTAATAATTATAAACATTACATATAAACATAAGAATATATGAATATCGAGATATACGTATTAGATGAAATGATTGTACTGTACACATCGTATGTGAGAAAATCGTGTTGTATGTGGTGTCTCATAATATTTTACAAATAACACTTCTCTATTCAACATATATTAGCTCAAATATAATATTGAAAATGTGACTGAATTATTTAATTATTTAATATTAAATAATACACACCAACAACTTTTTTCCCCTTGTGCATAAAGCAATTCCTCCTCCCACCTTTATGTTCTATAAATTGGCCCTTCAATTACATCATTACTTCCTCTTCTCCTTTCTTCCTCTCCCACCCCTTACATTACACCTCTCTCTTTGCTCTATTCCCCTTCTTATTTCTCAGTCTTTTATTATAGTTTTTGTGTCACCAACTCCAGCCTTTTATTTCTTATTTTGGTGGCTGTGTTTTCATCTTGGCTTTTGGTCCAAAACCCATTTATGTTACATTGATATAATTTCCATTCTCTTTGTCCTTAATTTTCAGCACAAATTCATCAAGTTCTTTTGTTTTGAATTAATCTTGATGCTGAACACCTTTAATTTTGTTCATGTGTGACATTCATGTCGCCAGTTCTCAGTGAAATCCTGCGTTCCGGGTTTATGATAAATTCCTCACTCAGGCGCAAGACCCACCTTGTTCAATCTTTCTCTGTTGTGTTCCTCTATTGGTTCTATGTTTTCTCATAAAGCCCCTACCACCATTGCAACTTTATATTATTATATGATTATAGTATAAGGTAGTGATTAATATAGCATTATTGCAACTTTGTATTATAATTTGTTCAAGTTTATTATCATCCATGTTAGCTCTAAATCCTTAGTGTTCCTGGGGTCTTGCATCTTCATTAGGATTTTCAAGCCATTTTTTAACCTTTGTTTGTGGAAGTTACACGGTCAAATCTTAGAAACAGATTCTCCACCTGCAGGATTAAAATTGTGCAATTAAAGTCTCGTGTACTGAGCTGGTTGATAGTTTCTTTGGTGTAAATATTTTGATGGCCTCATCAAGTGGAAACTCATCCATGTCCACTAGATTCCAGAGCAGTGGCTCTGAGGAGGATCTGCAGCTTCTGATGGATCAAAGGAAGAGGAAGAGGAAGCAATCAAACTGTGAATCAGCAAGGAGGTCAAGGATGAGGAAGCAGAAGTACTTAGATGACCTTATTGCTGAAGTGGAAAGGCTCACAAAAGAGAACAATGAAATCCTCACAAGGGTGAACATCACCACAGAGCATTATCTCAAGGTTGAGGCCCAAAATTGCATCTTAAGGGCCCAAATTGGTGAGCTCAGCCAAGGGCTTCACTCACTGAACGATATCCTCAGCCAAATCAACAACACCACAAGCACTATTGGGACTAATACTGGGTTCTATGAAGCAGATTATTGCTACCTTGCAAGTGCTGACCATAATTTCCTGAATCATCACATGAACATGAACATGCTCTATCTTAACCAACCCATCATGGCATCTGCAGATCACATGGTTCAGTGGTGAATTATTTGATAGAGAATTCCTAAGTGTTTCCAATGCAAGGAAAAAAAAGTTTTACTATGTTCTATATATAATTTGACACTTAAGCTTTGTGGGTCACAAACATTTCCCATTTTCACCGTACTCTCAATGAAACAACTGGCGTGTCTAAATTATAAATGGAACATAACGATTTTTTTTTTCCCTACTCTAAAAGTGCTTAAATTCTCTCTGTGAGATGGGAACCTGAAAAAGAAAAAATGTTCATGGTTGATTGTACTAGTGCTGTGTTGGAGTTGTGTCATATGGTGGAATTATTGAGTCATCAGGGTACAATTCCAGTACCTACCTAGAGTTATATATATATATTAGGATTTTATTAGATAAGCAGAAATTACAAGATGCTTGAATAGAAATAACACAGTGGCATGGATGTGTTGTTAGGTCACTAGCTAGTACTACTCACAATTGTCCAACGTTTTGGAAAAATGGATGTCGGTGTAAGTGCTTTTTCTGCCTTTTTTTTATGTATGTATGCTATGGGTGTGCTTTTTGAATTGTAAAAATGGTATTGGTTCTTGCCCCCAACAAATTGTGCTTCTATATTTGGAATTCAATTTATTTTTGTAAGCCCTACAACCCACTTTGTGAGGAGCCAGAAGGTCTCGTAGTGAGCCTCTAAGAAATTCCCCAATGAGACGTGTTGAAAATCAAGATAAAGAGAGAAAAAAAGTTGGGATCGAAAATATTGCGAATTAAGCTTTATTATTTTATCAATATGGTGAGTTCGTCTGATTAACTTTTCGCTCATGAATAATAATGATTTGACTTTGGTTTTTAAATTTTCCTTGTTAATGAGTGAATACTCGATAAATATAAAGATATGTTTTAATATTGGGTGAATTTTTCTCTCAATTTAAATTGTAATTAAAAAAATCACTATTCTATGCCTACCTAACACTAATTGAGCTATTATGACGGAACAACTCTTCATCTCTTCATTCTTCATAACCTTTTGATTAAAAAATAAAAAGTAAAACGATGAAAAGTGAGTAAGCTTGCGTATATGAAAATAGAAGTGACAGGAAACATAAAGAAATGTAAAACTAATGAGAAACATTCTTTTAGGGGAAAAAAAAGAGCATATATTACTATATCATAATCCTTTGCCCAAAAAACTGTCTCGTGGTTGTAACTTTATGTCTTGAATAGATCGACACGTGTTTATTTTTGGTTAAAAGAAGTGTAGTGTCCGGAGGAAGCTTTGTATTCCAAGCTTATGGCAACCCATTAATCTCAATAAAAATTTATTCAAAACCAAAAGTTTAATAGGTGAGCAGTCCTTGTGTAATTAAACAAAATGTATACAATTTATTTCCGTAAGAAAATTTTCTTTTTTAATTTAGATGATCAAACCATAAATATTATTGTTTTTGGTCGATAATCAGACCATATATGTATACAATTTCCTTGCTTCAATTTCTCGTAGCCTTTCTCTCTCTTATTTTTGGTCAATAGCTTCTTATAGACACTTTATCATAAAACTGCTGGCCTTTGGGCCTAAATGTTTGGGCCCAAATTGTAACCAGCCTTTGGTCCGAGGTAAAAGGAGCATGGGTTAGATTGGGCTTTTTGACCAAAAATTTTTGATATAGAATAGAGGCGGGCCTTTCATAATAAAAGTTTCTAGTATTGTTGGATAAATCATGACCCCAAAAATGGTCTTCTAGGAGACACTAAAACTGACATTGATGTTGGGTTTAATTCACTCTGATTTGCGCGACCAAAAAAATAAAATTACTCTGTTTTTCCACTATTGTTAAATCTTGCTCATGAGATACCCGTGTTGTGAGATTATAATATAAATTTCTTTTGAGTTTATAAAATTATTATATTATTCTTCTTTTATTGCATATTATATAGTATGTTCAGTGAAGATCTATCACTTGGACAAATAGGATAGAGTTGGAATAATTTTTATCAAATCTCAAAAGAATCAGTGTAATTTATTTAAATTTCTAGTCAAGTGGCTTAAAACACTTGTTAACAAAACTCATTAATAAAACTGCAAAAAAAAAAAAAATGCTAAGTTTCAATACTTTGGTTAGAAAAACCCATATCTCAAAACCAAACCTTATAATTAATGCCATTTGAATTGAAGCCGACCTTATTAATCTCCTTGACTCCTAAAATAAATATAAATGGAATAAAAGTCAGACTAGTAGTAATTGTGTTTTCACCCAATTAATGAGGTCAAGCCACTACCTAAGGCAAATTGAAAGCATACTCAGTTTCTAAACAATGCACCAAGTTGGAACCTGCTTGTGGTTTTGACTTGTATTAATTTGGTCATAGTCGTAGTCATACTATACGCACAACAAATTGACCGCAATTTCATCCACGGATCAAATAGTCAATGGTTTGCCCATGATCATGGGCATGGACAATAGTTGCTGAGTTTCATAAGAAAAAAAATTGTTCCAATGAGCAAGAGTTGCAATCACGTGTCAGTTCAGTGCGCTCCATGTGGTGGAAAACCGTGCAGGGAATTCTTATCTTTTTATAATTTTTAGTTTAAATTTTATTGAATTTCAAATAATTTTATTCAAGTCAAATAAATTTATTATTAGAGCAAAGTTTTTCGGTGCTATAATATTTGATAGTTTGAATTAAAAAAATTGTCTCCGATATATATTTTTTTTGTCTTAAGAATTTTTTAATGTAATTTTGATTTGAGATAATAATTAAATAAAACTTTCTTTAAAATAGTACTTCCTCTCTTTCAGAAGATTTATCTACTTTTAAAATATTTGTACACTTTTAGATAATTTTATATTTCAAAATATTTATCAATTTCACATTTCAATAAGGCATTAATTTTATTCTTCCAATATTATTCCTAATTAATTTCACGTTTTCAAAGTATTTCATCTAATATTAACTTTGAATATTGTGTTGTATTAATTAATATGTAAAGATATGTTATTCCATTTACTATATTTTATTTCATTACTAATATCATTTATTATCTTTCTTAATATCTATATTTTAGTCAAAATGGATAGATATTTTGAAAGGAGTGGAGTAACTCTAGAGCTTAAACTTTGATATCATAAAAATTAAATTTGTTCAAAATCATAATGTACTTTTAATATGACTAGTCACTTTTAAATTATGCATGATAAACCATGAGACCATAATTAGTAGCTAATTAGATTCTTCAAGTATTTAGTCAATGGTTAGATTCATGGGTAATTATTTTAGGTAAAAGCAGAATGATTAGAAAAACCAAAAAATGATCATTTTCTAGAAGTTAAAATTTTTTATTTTTGAAAAAAAATCTTTTAACATTATATCTAAATATAAATTAATGTTATATATAAATATAAGTTAACTTTTACTTTTTTAAAATATCTTAATTAAAAAAGTTCTTTTCTAATAAATATATCTAAAAAAACTCTAATTATAAGTCTTTTTCTTCCTTTTTCAAATTAAAAAATTCAGACTCATAAACATATTTTAAATGATTAAATAACAAAGTTTGCCTCGCCTTCTTTGTGGCTAAGAAATGCTATAACAAAGTTAGGGGGCCACCGTTTCCCAGTTCCCTCCCTCAGCACTAACACTTAACTCCGTCAATCCATCTATCCATTCATCCGTCCATCATAACGTAACGTGTGTTTTTCCCACACACACTCTCTCTCTCTCTCTCTCTCTCTCTAACTATATATATATATATATAAAGCGCCGTTCCTTCCTCCTTTTTCTCATTTTTCTCTCTCTATTCAGTTTTGTCCATTATTCTTCTTCTCTTTCAGCATTCGAACAACGACGATGCTCGCTGCGAAATCTCTCTCTCTTTCTCTTTCTCTTTCTGTTGAGGAGCTGAGCTGAAAGAAATTGTGTTTCACAAACAAATAGGTGAGTGAGTGAGTGAGTGCGTGACACCGAGATTCGCAAAAATGCTTCAACCCTTAACCCTTCCTATTTTTATTTATTTTTATTTTATTTTTCTCCGTTAGAGTTTAATTAATCGATTGTGCGTGATGTCTTTTTTTTTTTTTGACAGGGGCTAGTAGTTTCGAAACCCTAGGAAATTGATGGATTCGATGCTTGTTTTTGTGCATTGCCGCTTGGTTTTTTATTTTTTTTATTTACGTTGGTTGTGTTAACGCGGAATTTCACACGTAATTGAAATTACGAGTCCATGGATTTTGAATGAGTAATTATTATTATTATTATTTGAAACGTTGAACAACATTAGCAATTCTCAGTGTTGGTTCTCGATTTCTGTTGATTTGAGCTCAGTGATTGTGGGCATTCACGGTGTTTTTTTTGCGTGTGTGTGTGTGTGTGTGAGACAGTTTTTTTTTTTTTTTGGCTAATGGCATTAAATCATATTTGAAACGTTGATTTGTATGGATAATTATATTTATTTTTTAAAAAAAAGTTGGAACAAATTTAGCAATACTCAGTTTTGGCTGTGGAATTATGGTGCTTTGAGCGCAGTGATTGTGAGCATTCATGGTGTTTGTGTGTGTGAGAGAGAGAGAAGAGAGATTTTTGTGTTTCAATCATAGTTGGGATTGTTTGAAGGTTATTGATATTGGTTGGTGCGTGCAATTGAATTCGCTTTTTTGATGATTAATTATTGTGACGTGGCGTGTGCATATGAATTGGGTTTCATTTGAGCATCAGAAAATCAGAACATTACAGTGTGGTTTCTTTTAATGCTGATACATGTTGCCATAAAATCCCAGTTTAATCTTCTTTCCTTTTTTTTTTCTTATTCTTCAGGAGGAAGTAAAATTACCATTTCTTGATCGAAATTGAGGTGGGTTTTGAATTTTCTATTGTTATTTTCTGGTACATTATTGGATATGTCTTGTTTTGAAAATTATTATTCTTGGTGTCTACAAGTTAGATTGAGCATTATGTATTTCTGCAGGTATCATGGGATCAGCTTGCTGCGTTGCTGCAAAGGGTCGCGATCCTGCTGAAAGAACCGGAGGAGATGGAAATTTGCATAGGGATGTCGTATGTTCACCGTCATGGAGCTGTCAATGGGATAGACATGGGCATGTTGCCGGGGAAATTGAGAATCCTTCCTATCACACCTCTCGTGTGGTCAGCAGAAATGTGAGCATGGAGTTAAAAGGTTCATTAAGTTCTGAAAGAGGTAATTTATCTGATGGGGTAAGCACCCTGGAGAATTCTGCAACTCCTATTTCTCAGAAGTCGACTGTTGATGAGGCATTGGTTGCAAATCTGATGACTCCCTCATCAGGTAGATGTTAAAACACACACCCTAAACTCTGTTATTCTTTTGTCCCTCACCATAGGCACAATGTTTGATCGGACTTAGTGAATATGTGCGTTTCATTTCAGAAAACAATTTTCAGTTCTAATTTTCAGTATTTTCTTCATAAAATCTTGAAAACAAGAAAACTGAAAATTGTTTTCTGAAACCAACCGCACTCTTAGGTGCCCCTCTACGCCTTTCGTTTGGAAGTTAGATTCTTACCATGAGCACAATGCGGACTTGTTCTTTGCCTTTTCTTTTGCTGTTTCCCACTTGTTATAAGGTTTTCAAAATTGTTTTATTGTGTTGAATGGTCTATTCTCTCATTTATGCACTTTGGTTTCTTGATTGCTTTTGTTTTATTTGGCCATTGATTTTTCTTTCTTCTTCCTCTATGTGCTTGTTGCAGATCTGTCCATGTCAAGCAATTTTTCTACAGTGGTTAGTTTTGCACAACTGAATTGTGACCATGAGCTTTATATTGCATGATATAATGTTTGTACTGTAATACTTGGCTTATTCTGATTCAATATATTTCTCTTTAGGTGAAGAACTCAGCAGACTCTTCAGTGCCGAATCTTTCATTTTCAATACCTCCAGTTTTCTCATCCCCCAGGATAGATCCTTCGCCTAATCATAGTCATCAGCATCTTACCAATGCCACGCCATCAAGATGGGCACATCGATCTCCAGGACACCCTTTGTTGAGACAGATTTCTGATAGTCAGATCTCAGGTTTGAAATCACCAGACAACTCCATTTCTGAAGGAAGGCTATCATTTGTACTCTCCAATTGCAGCAATGAAATGGCAACTGGATCCCAATGTGGATCATCTGATGGTTGGTCCATGCGCACCTTTTCTGAGATGGTGGCTTCATCTCAAAGGGAAATGTGGTCTTTAGATGGTGAATATCTAGGCTCAGGTCGTCGCAAGATAAGTGGATCCAGTGGCAGGTTCTCATATTCTCCCTCAATGGATCAACAATCTTGTGGGCTTGCTCGAGGCCTTTGACGGAGCGATCAACATGGTGCAACCAGAAGTTTGTTGCCAACAGTGACCTCTCATGTGTTGCTGTACTGGTCTGTGGTCATGCATATCATGCAGAATGCTTAGAGACTATGACACCAGAGGCAGATAAGTTTGATCCAGCTTGTCCAATTTGTATGGTTGGAGATAAGCACTTATCAAAGTTGTCCAGAAAAGTTCTTCGGGCCGAATCAGAGATGAAGGCCAAGAACCACAAGATATCCAGAAACCGTGTAGCTGATAGCTACCTTGATATTGAGTTTGATGTTTCTGGCCCCCAAAAAGACATTGAATTGGTAGGAAAAGTTTCAAAGATGGAGGCTAGTTCCAGTACAAGAAGCTCATTTGGAAAGCCCTTCTTGAAGCGGCACTTTTCACTTGGGTCCAAATGGAACCGACCTCTGTCTGAGAATGATTCTGCCAGGAAGAAAGGCTTTTGGGCAAGATACCGAAAAGAGTGAGTTCACTCTGTGAGAGTCAGCCGCTAACAATTTAGAGTTTAGTATTTTCTGTGTAATCTAGTTTTATTGATAATATTAAATATTAAATATTGTTTTTACATTAATTAATCTCAAGTTTTGACCAGAAATTTCAGCCATGTTGACGTGGTTAATATATGAATTGAACATAACGTCCATTGGCAAATGATTAGCCAAAACACTGACGACACACAACGAAGCAGAGGAAACAAATGCATGTCTATAAAGATGCTTCGCTTTTTTCTTTCAAGTTGATAGAGTGCTACAAATTCCACACTAAGGAAAATCATTAAATTTTTGAAAATCAAACACGGGGAAATTTTTATCTCTTCTATGTATTCAAGATAAATAAAAAGGGTGGTCCATGGATCTGACTTGGTGAAATTCAGAAAGAGTTATATCCATGCAATTTTATTTTTGAAAAATATGAATCGGTGATCGCTAAATCACAGGATGTTCTGCTAAGGTCCACCGTCCACTCACTATTATATTATAGATAAATATGACAGAAATTTGCAAGTTTAGCCAAGTAGGAGTTATGTCCTTGAGAGTGAAAGGCGAATCCGTAGAGTTATTGCCATTTGTCGAACTTCAATGAGTGTTGTGTTGATTAAAATTGGTTCAAGTCTGTGCTTTAAAGTCAAGGCTGAATGGTTATTATTTATCAATTACTAGTTTGTTGTCTGTGTTTTAATAGTGATATGGCGAAAAGGGGAGGAGAAAAAGAGGTTAGTTTAGGGAGTTCATGGTCCAACATTACAAAGAAGACAAAACATCTAATTGTTAAATTACAAGTGAATCAAGTTTGAAAAACATCAATATACTTCAATGTGTAGATGACTACTTTGAAGTGGAACTAATTTATTGATGCCTGCATTGTTCATATTGTCTATCAAGACAATGTCAGGATTGTAGTACACAGGAGAAATGGTAGATATAAAGAGATGGAAGAACTACCTGTTTGATTTCTCGTGAGACAGTAGGAAAAAAAAAAAAAATCACCATCCACATTTTTTAAGTGTCAATTTCAACACTTTGAAGTATTACAATAGTGTATGCAACTGGCAAACAATTTAACTCAGACATTGAAGTTTGATCAATGACAGTGGAAAGGACTCTCAATCTGGTCAATTATGCTCTGCAATCCTGATTTGTAATCAGGGTAAAGTAACTGCACCCAAGTTCCTTCTTCATTCGAGCATTCGACACTCGCTTCTCACCCCTTGGATTTCTTGTTTTCTCAGTTGAGCAATCTTTCTGCTCTGGATGTTGTAAGTTCAAGCCTGGCCACTTTTTCTCCACCAATTTTCTTGCATATTCAAATACTTCTTCTCTTGGAGCAGGGTCATCATCCACAATATTGTACACTTCCCTGCAAGTGAGATGCCCAAGACTGCAATCAGTACCAAAACTATTTCTATTTCTCCACTTTATTGTAATTGGGCCAATAGGACGTAACACAATAAGACGTAAATTCATTAGTGAAGACAATACTTTGACCATTATCATAAAGATTCGACAAAGTTTTACAGTAGCCATTGACTGTCTAATATAACTCCCCTCTTTTATCCGGGCTTAGAACGGGCTATGTAAAAGATCTTCAAATGAAGGACAACATAGGCATGTTACAGGAGAGACAATACTGCCAATATAAAATCTAGTACTAAGATCTGTGTTTCTTGGATAACAGCCTCAGTCAATGCTTTGATCACGTGTATTTGCGGTTGTTGCTTCTTGCTTTATCTGGCAAAATATTCTACACTATTTGAGCATGCAAAGGCATTTGTGTCTTTTATTATGTAGGATTTTATTTTTAAGACAGCAACAAGAAACGCAAACACACATGAAAATTGAAATAAATCTACAATTCATGATCTATGTTTCCTCAGTCATGTGGGCAGTTTGTTGTTACAGGCTACAGCAGTAAACATTCCACTACTTTAGACTAAAAAATGTGCAGGACTAGAATGGTAGAATATGTAGTTCGATAAGCTTGACAATTTGCTTTACTCTTCAAATTTTTTGCATAGTTCAGAAAGTTGATTATAGTTGAAAAAGACCTGGGGGAGTTGCATAAAAAGTAGCCATGAGCGCCTGACAGATGTCATCAACATGAACTCTGGATGTATATTTTCGGTATTTTCTCATCTTCTGACCTTCTGTCAAAAGCTCCTGCTTGAGTATTGTATCAACAGCACTAAAAAAAAAGAACTGTTCAAGGCAAAAGAATATAAATACTAAATGGAAAGGTAAGAGACTGAGCAACCTGCCATATAAACAAACCTGAAACCATAATTTTAATTGCTCATAAATCATAAGGGTATGTTTGTGAGTTTAAATTTTAAAGAAAAATGAAGGATTTGTAATGTCAAATTTTGATACCTTACATTTCTCTCTAAAATCTAAACTCACAAACATATCCTAAGAATCTGTCCAGCATATCTCATATGTCACTTACTAAGTGATATATCTTTGAAATGACAGGACTGACCTAATTGTCATGGCACAGAGCTCTTGAACCAAAATTTCTACAGATTCTTGCAGAACCCACAAAGAAACTGCTAATAGAAACTTTACTTGAAAGATATACAGTAAAAAAGAGAATACCTTCTACCAGGGCCATAGATACCTCCCAGTCGAAATACTTGAGGTGAGAACCCAAGATAATGAGCCAAATTGGACCAGCCTTCCTCGGAAGCTAACCTTAATTTAGCCAGCTTGCTTTCTGGGTTTGTTGGATAACTGTCACAGCATGATGCACACACTCAGAAACAACTAATAGAACAGTTTCAGAAATTTTAGAAGGAAAAAGTGATTTGTTTAGTTACACTCTCTTACTCCTCATCCACCAATTCACCACCACAGTCTCCATAGACACCTGCTACACAGGAAGTGTCTCTGTGATTATATTTGCATTTGAAACAATTAGAAAAATTATGTCTAAGCAGCAGTATCTCATTTCTTGTAGTAGGGCAAATGTAGCTCAAGAAAGTCTGAAGCATATCAGATAACAACCAGAGTGACAACTCAATATTGATATTAAAACCTATCTTGTATATGTATGCATATGCTAAATCATGCCCGTTTCTTCTATGTTTACTTTGTTTTTTACATTTTTTTTTTATTGAAATGACATCCTTCTTCCTAGCTTAAATAGGAAACAAACCATAAGTCAATTCTATAAGTTAAACAGTCGAGCTATTTTTTTTGTTCTTTTTACAGCAAAACTTAGGACTATTGGTGACAGATTAAACTGAGGCTTAACCAATTTAAGCAAACTATATGAATTTCTTGTAAGATCAATTTAAAAGAAAAGAAAATGTACAATATAATGTCTCATTCCTTATTATGTTATCGTAAAACTTATCTTCTAAGTATCCCTCTTCTCATTGAAAACATTTAACTTATGATTCCCATTGAGAGTAAAATTTTCATATGAATGTAAAGTTTTCAATCATCAACTAGCTCTGGGTAGGCACAGCACTTTAATGCCAGCAGGAAGAGTCATTGCATGAATTAAACAATAAAATGATGTCTTCTGATTATCAAAGGTCACTTGCTCTGAACAACCAATGTATTGTATGAAGATTTATATAACAGGCTGCAATCAATTTTCTTTTTGGAAGAGTTTAACCATAATTCTCTAATTTATGTGCATAAAGGAACAGTAACATCAAACTAGTTACTAATTTCAATGAAGACTTACTAGTTGAAGACAAGTAACAGAGCCACTGAAGATCTCCATTGACTAATGAGCTTTGTATAAGCTCTTCATGATGAAGCATCTACAAATTAATAGAATATAAGTTAAAATGGGATGCTGAAAGAGATTACCCCAGAATACAAAATTCATTCAGTATGGTGACATAATACATATATATATATACACAGTAAAATCATACCCGGTCACTGATGCCCACAACAGGGGGGATAGAAACAAGAAGGTGAGTGTAATTTTTCAGTAGGCCTAGGATACTCAGTCTGCTAAAAAAAAAACTGTGTTTACAGTCCAGCTAAGGCAAAAACATAATGTAAATCAACAAAGTAGAGCAGAAGGAGGAAAAAGATTTCACAATTTGCAACCAGGACTGAATCTTTTGTAATTAGTGAAGGACAGATTTCCATTCCTTTAAGTAACCTAGCTATATTATTCAAGTGTTTTTATAACACATATGAGCCAGCCATTTTTTTTTTTGTCTAAACTACTAGTACCTAGAGTTCACTGGATTTCGACTAATCTATTTGAGTTGAGCCAGTCCACTATGGGGTAAAGCTCTCCAGTTTTTTCCATTTATAGAATTTAAGCTCAAGACTTTGCTTAAGGAGAACAAGTACTGAACCACTTGACCAACCGAGTAGTAACTAAAGTCCACTGGATTTCGGCTTAACTATTTGAGTTGTGCCAGTCCACTACAGGGTAAAGCTCCCTCGTTTTTCCCATTTACAAAATTTAAACTCAAGACGTTGCTTAAGGAGAACAAGTACTGAACTACTGGACCAACCAAGCATTGGCTGAGCCAACAATACTCAACAATCAACATCATCCATGATGGACAAAACAAGGCCCCTCATGATCCTCAACTTGGATGTCCAATACATTTACAACCCACATCACAGTTTTGACTTACACTGATGATAATGCTCTCCCCAACCATGCAAATAACAATAATAATAATACAATTTAATTTATATATGCGATCAGTGTAAAAAATTTTACACAGACATTCAACTATATATTGTCACATCAGCAAAAGAGTTCGATTCACCAATTCATTACCTTGAAAGTCTTACGAACAGAAGCATATGATAGGGCATCAAAATTAAACTCTACTAAATAGATACATAAATAAATAGAAGATTCATATACTAGACAAGTAATTGACACACTCACTCACTCGGGGTGGTTGGCATCAAAAAGGTGAACATGAAACCCCAAGTCCTCAAGCTTCTTCTTCTTCACACGGCTTGTGCAAGTCCCAGACACAACCCTGCACCGTTATATATTCAACAAGTAACCAAATAACAACAAATGTTTCAACACTGAACTGCAATTAATTAAGCTAATTAGTGTTAACTGAATGAGCAAATCATTGATGAGAATGAAGGGAACATGTTGTTTACCATCCTTGGTTTTGGAGCTTGAGTGCAAGGGATTGCCCCACGAATCCCATACCAAGAATGAACATGCGGTTTTGAGATGTTACTGTGCAAGTGGAAGAGCACGACAACGTTGGGTTCGTCGAAAGTGAGACAGCAAAAGTAGTGTGAACATGTTTTCGTAGATTTCGGATATGCAGTGGAATGAATGAACCTCGGATTTGGGCAATCTCCATGCCAAAATCTGATTACTCGCTGATACTGCACAAACGCGCACACAATTTTGGTGTAGAAAAATATTATTTGTAATCATTGTTTGTGGCATCCACTCGTGCCTCATCCAATAAAAATAATATATGAGTTAATAAGTATCTCACATTAAATAAATATAAAAGCATTTTAATATTGGATCCCTATTTTACCTTACCAATTCACATTTGGAATACATTATAAAAGTAAAGAAGAGACTAAACTTAGGATATTTTATTTCAATAAAAGTTCCAACTTTAGTCTCAATAATATTATTTTTCTATTATTTATTGTTTAAATTAAATTAAAAGTAAGAAATTTTAAATTGACAGTTAATATATTAAAATATTAAATTATTTTTTAAAAGTGCTACATAATTAAATATTGCATAATTACAACACACATAATTGAAAAATTACATAAATGAAAAAAAAATATATAAAAGTGCCCACATTTATAAGTTTGTTTCTTAACGGCTAATTTTGTAGCGGCTAGTTTCGACTAGTTTCATAATTTTAAAAATTAATATTATAACATCAAGTACATGATAAACAATATTGCATAATGAAAATATTGAATAAATTTATAATACAATGAACATTTAAAATAAAATACATCAAAATTTAAATTAAAAATGCAACCGAAAAGTAAATTAAAATCACAATCAACACATAAATTAAAAATACTTTGACTTCATTTTCTCTATCATCTTAGCATGAATTGATCGTTGTTTTTCACTTATCAGAGAGGTGTATGTATTCAAGATTTACATTTCTATTTCCATTTCCTTTATGGCTATCATCTTCTCCCTTTGCATCAATTTCTTTTCTCGATGGTCTTATAATTATCATAGAAAGCTAGTTGCTTAGCAGTTGCAAAATCTTCCTCAAAAGTGCATTACCCCATCGACTTTTGATTTCCCTTTACCCTTCCTTTTGGATGCCTTGGTGCCTCGTGGACGAACTAGAGACTCTACACCAACTTCCCCAGTACATCCTCAGCATGTGGTGTTTCCATTTGATGAAGATGAGTATGCTCCAAAAACATTTATCTTTGTTCACTTTGAACCTCCACCCTCAGTTGATTGAGATTTCCATTTCCTTCCCTTCGAAGCTCGTTCCAATGTTTCACAAAATTGCATTTCTTCCCCTCTCTGGCTTTGAAGAGTTTATGAGCTAACTCCATTATATCATTATCGTTTGAACCACTCCATATTATTCGAGAAGCTTGATCGTGGCAACCACCAAATTTTTTAGCGTATTCATTAATCCTATGCCATCGTTTCTTTATCGCAATTGTCCTCTTTTGATCAAGCCGGGTTACTTTCCTCACAATAATCACGAATTCGGTTCCAAAATGCATTACATGGTTGGTCTGTACCAACTACAGCATCTATTGACACATTCAACCATGCACTTATTAGCAGTTGTCCTCTTCTCATTACCACATTTCTCTTATCTTTCCCACCACATTTAGTTTCCTCATCATTGAGGGCGATAGCATCTAGCCCATCATGACTTGAAAATTGTGAACCTGAAGTCATCTCTATAGATGTTTGAGGAGATGGGTCAAATGAGCCCTCAACACTAGCAGATGCCGATTTTGAATTGCCAAATTGAGATTAAATGGGAAGACGTGCACCTGGATTTTCGGCCACTAGATTGAAGAATGAAGGAAATGATGGAAGTTGAAATGTTTGTGAATTTTGATTGTTTGGAGAAAAAGTAACTTGAAAATTTGAAGGAACGTGAGCCTGGAAATGTTGAATGTTTGGATTTAGGAAAAGTTTGGTAATTGGAAATTAGTATTTGGATTTGGATTTTGAGGATTTGAAGTTTGTGAATTTTGGCTATTTGGATTTTGAGGACAGTTGGAATTTTGCAAGTAGCTGATAAAAGAATTTAAATTGAATTGATTTGGATCTATTTTACCAAAAAAAAATTGAGTAGAATTTGTGTAATGGAGGAGTAGAATTTGTGTAATTAAAAGAGTAGAATAAGATTGGAAAGAATAGAAATGGAATGTGAAAAGAATTGAGAAAATATTGGTATTTATAGAATAAAATATAAATAAAATAATTATTTTAAAAAATTTTAGCCGTCGATCAACTACTTTTTTTTGTGCATAGTCCCTGAAGGGACGTTCCCTGCTCAAGGGACAAGACCATTGCATCTCATCCCGTCCAATGCACATCCCACATAGGGGATCGTCTCTCACAACGATAGATAAGGCAAGGGCCTGCATTGGAGATGGTCAAAATACCACAACTCTTTACATATCATCTATTTTTTTTTTCCACTCAACACAAAATTCATTTCGTCATGAAAATGGTCTCTTTCTCCCATTATTTATTAGTAGATAGTAATCTAAAAATATTTAAAGATTTAATTATTTATAATTTTGGGATATGTGATTTACTTATTTTCCATCGTGAACAAGGTGCACTTTATGTATTTATTTGTTAGAGTTTTAAATTAGTGAATGATTAAGGGTCCGATTGAATAGTCATAAGAATGATTCTTCCCAACGAAATTTTTTTTCCTTCACATAAAAGTTGCCTTGAGATGCCATATGGTTGATAACCAAACAGTTAATAAGTTAAAAGGTTAGTCATCCATAGTATCCCATTGCCCTAATCCTATTTTCTCTTTTTTATTTCTTCTCTTTGGTCTTTTCATGTGTGAGTATTGTTGAGTTGCCATTTCTCTTTTGTAATGGCAGCCCTACTATTTTTTTTTTCTTTTTCGTTCCATAGATTTTTGTATCCCATGATAGTATTTTTTGTTACCTCCATGGGGTTTTTTGTCCTTTTCATGGGTTTTAGTTTCCCTTGTTGGTGTTAGGTCTCCCTTTGATCTTTCAAAGATAAGATGATTAGATCTATTTTAAAAGGAGATGTAAGATATTCTTTAAGCTGTAGTGTTATTCGTGTTGGTCTCCATTGTAAAAAACTTTGACATCGATAGTTTTTGGGTGAGAAGAGAGACATACACTGTTGATTAGTTTAGAATGTGGAGTGTATATATTTCTTATTCAATCTAGATTTATAATATCTTTTTAGATTTATAAGTGCTGTTAGGCTCATATATGGATAAAACTATTTTTCACATAAAAAAAATTAAAAGGTTTCTATTGATACATAATACAGGAATTGAATGTCTCTTTAATTTTTTTTAGAGGCATATAAATTAAACATGATTAAAATAATTATTATAATAAAAAAATTTGAGATTAGTTTTGATGATTTTAAAATATTTATACTAGTATGATAATATATGATCGAATGTATGTATAAAAAATTTCAATTCCATCCTTCATCTTTTACACATATAATTTATCTATAAAAGTTTATACCTCATTTTTAATGCTCAACGAAATATGCCCTTGGTGATATTTCGCTTTAGTAAAAAAATAAATTGTTTCAATTTGATCTTTAATATTTCCATGATGTATCAAAATTATCCTATCTAAAAACAAGGCTATTTTTTTTTTATGGGAAATTGTTGTTTTGACTTAAATATTATATTTTTATGTCATGAACATGCCAAGTGGTTGGAGTTTAATGGCAAAAAGTTGTCCTCGTGAACACTCCATTGTCATTCCAAAGCCGATCCATTAAATAGGCTATGGACACGTCCATGATCCATTTGAGGGCCCAAGGGGAGAAATAAATAACAATAGAGACACTTCACGACTTGATCGTTAACAACTTTTTATCCAAACAATAGCTGGTAGGTTAAAAACAACATATGCATCAAATATTTACAATTAATTTATCATCATCTTATATCATTGTCTAATTTAGATACTCTATTTAGTTTTAGAAAAACTAACTAGTTGGCAATTAAGAAATGGAAGATCTTCCATAGCCAACAAATAAACGACTCTCGCCCAACTAAGCCATACCTAACTAGTAAGTTTTTCACTTATGTATTGTAATAATTTAGGCTTGATTTATGAGTTTTCTTATAAATAAGTTATTTGCAAATACTTTTATAAATGATCATTGAGTTTAAAGACATCAAACATTGGATTTGACATTTTCCCTCCAATTAAATTTTTAGTTTATCAAAAAATAGGACTCTCTTTCAAAAATTTAGTAGAACTCACACTTATAATTTATAGGATTTGATTAAAGATACAAAAATAATAAGATTTTTAAGTTTTTAATGTAGTTCATCTATTAAAAATTTTTCTTTTCAGTGAAAAATTTAATTAGTGTATTTAGAATTCTTATTAAAAAATAAAATGCTCAACATAAGAAAATTTGTAGAATTTTATTACTCGGATTATGTGATAAAATATTATTATTTTTTTAAATTTTTTAACAATCATGATTTCTGTCCAACCTTTACAAATTTGTCACATATATGCCAACTGTATATGATAGATTTTTTTATTTTTGTTTTGCCATCTAACAATACTCTATTAGAAAAGCTCTAAGGAGTTTGGTGCACCGTATAGAATAAAGTATATATAGTATAATATAATAAATAAATTGTATAAGTTTTTATATTATCAATTATTTGGTACATCACATGATCGACAGTGGAGGCAGTGGGCGGGTGGCGACCATTGGGTGGCTAGCTACTTCCGGCAATGGGTGAGTGAGGGATGTTAATGTAGAAGAGTAAGTGAGATTGATTGATAAAAATAATACTAAGGTGTTATCAGTCCACTTAATCCTATATAGTCATTAGGATAAAAATGATTTAACCATATAACATTATATTATCATTTGTGACACCAAACATATGATAAAAATTATCATTATAGTATTACTTAATACTATCATGTCTTATACTATATATCCAATGGGCTCTAATTTATAAGGTATCCAAGAGGATAGTCAACCGTAATGTTATGATGACCACTGTTGGTTTAACTTGTAGGAAATATTCTCCTCTAACATTTCAATGCAGTTTTAAATTTCAATATCAGTTAAAGAAGTTAGTTCTTATCAAGCCTACCAACCGACTCTTTTATTTCCTTTGACTTCAATGTAAAAGTTCTCTGTTGTGATTTTTGTCCAGCAATATATAAATAGGTGGAACCAGCAATTAGACGTGACATGACAGCCTAACGTAAACTGTGACCACATAGTCTCAATTTATTCTTCCAGAGAGATCTATGCAACTCTGCATTCTTAAGAGTCCTCTCGTGTTCTATCAAAAAAAAAAAAAAAAAAAGTCCTTTCGTTTTACCAATTAAAAGTAGGAAACTTGCAAAAACAATGGCATCCCCATTGTTTCTTGTTGGTCCTCCTCCCTAATGGTGTTAGCATAGTTGTATATTTCCTCCGTTATAAAACAGTAGTTGTTTTAGGAAAAAAAGAGTTAAAGATTATCTTCCATTTTAAAATTCAACATAAAATTCATGATTTTATTTTAATTTTTTTGCTCATCTTCAATAATTTTTTTAAATAAAGTTTTGAATTGAAAGGAGGACTTGTCCCACTCTAAGGTCAAAATATGTTTTGGGCTTATTTAGTATTTATAAAGATACTTATAGATAATACACCTATATAAAAAATCTAAGAATCAAATCTAAATCATAACAATAAATTAAATGGATGGAAGGTTAGTTAAACTCCGTTAGTTATCTTCATTAATTATGATAGTTTCTCTCTCGCTTCTTACCTTACAATAATTCTTTCGTTTTTATTTGGCCAAAAGGTAATTCAGTCTTTTCTAGTTTTTTATTAAAATCAAGACTCTTATATTCTTTTTTTAATCCTAATTTCATTACCTTAAAAATATGATTATTTTTAAATGGATGAAGTATTAGAACTGATCTTGCCTATTAGTTCTTGCTGTATTTTAAATGTTTACCATTGTAGTAGTCTATTTATTCTATCTATCTATGTATAGCAAGCAAGATATAATAAATGTGCTGGTTGCCGCATGATTAGGTGACCAGACCAGCCTATTCCCATGTGGTACTTAATACCCCATTCCATTTTTCGGTTGGAAGTTGTTCATAGCAATGCTAGTTATTATTTCTTTGGGTTCTCTCTTAAAGTAATATTTTATCCCTTTCAAAATATCTCTCTCTTTCACAATTATTTGATGTGTTTCACAATTAATGACCATTAGGACATATTAGTTCATACATCACTATTTTACATAAAAACATTATATTATTATGTTATTTATCATATTTTTTAATTTTTATATTTGTCCAAATTTAATAAATACTTTATACGAGAGGAAGTAATATTTATAGTTTTGAAAGTTGAGTTGATTGACAAATTGTAACTCATACATGATCTTAGAAGAATGAAAATCTCCACTCTTAGTCTTTGATATAAGCAAGCACATTCTCCTAAAATTCCCCATCAAAAGCATCATATCCTCCGAGCCATATATGCAGTATCTGTCATTCTATTATATACTTTTAATATTTCATTATCTATATATGTAGGGGTAGAACATGCTCCCTCCATCTTCAATTAAATATTCATTTGAACAAATTGGTACATTAAAAAGTTAATGTTCTAGTTTGTCCAAATGAACAATTAATTGAGGAGGAGGGAATATACCATTTAATGAGAAAGGTTGTATATGGTATAAGGTAATGCATTTGATGAAAATTTCATTTGAAACACAGATTTTGCTGCTGGGATAGTATAGAGAAATGGAAGACTACATTACAAAGATAATTGTTGTTGGAGTTGTTTCATGGTCATTAGCTTTTCTTGTAGCAAGGAGAATTTTCCCAAAAGATCTTTTGATTTTTGCAACCGTGTTGTGTCCACAATCCATGCAATTTTGGCAGTGACATTGGCTTCACTCTCTGTTGAGGATTGGAGGTGTCCAATCTGTCCTATGGCCTTCAAGTCTTCACATAGACAGGTACTAGATTCTGTTTGTTTTGAGGGGAACCTCAACATTGCTAGATTTATTTGGGTTGTGTTAATTGTTTTAGTTAGATTTGGCATTTAAGAGTGGAAATCTTGAAATCTTATCAGATGCAAGTTCTGGCAGTGAGCCTCTCTTATCTTCTTTATGATCTGGTGTGTTGTCTCTTTGGTGAAAGAGTCAGCATGGACAACACCATCCACCATTTGGTGAGCATTGTTGGGCTTGGAGCTGGTCTTTCCTATCAAAAGGTAATTAATCACTTAAATGTAAATGATTTAATTTCTCACTCTATAGTTGTTTATTTAGATTACTATAATCTGGCTATTCATTCATTATCTTTAACTCGAACCTATATAATTTCTAAAAACATGGTTTCTAAAAGTTCTATTCTTTTAAATTGTTGCCTTCATTTTCTTGTTTCTTTTGAAATATTGTGTTGGGATTATACTAAAATCCGATTAATCTAACTCAAACTAGGTCGGTTCAATAAAAGAATAAAACTTTTTTATAGTTAGTTTTTAAAATTTTAAAAACTTAAACTCAAATCTAACCTACATAAGGCGCAAAATTTAACCAAGTGGTAGTTTCTAAAAACACAATAAATATGAGTTCATTTAAACTAATCAAATTCTGAATTCCAAACAAATTTGAGTATATACCAATTAAAAAGAATTTTGCGAATCAGTGCTCTCAAATCACCGATAAGTCCTTAATGTATAGAATATATAAAAAATAACTAAAATTTTCGTTTTCTTGATTTCTTAATGAATGCCTTAATCGTTAGTAAAGCCCATATTGCTTGGTCATTAGGATTGCAAGTAGATCTTGGAGTAATTCTTTCTTAACTTTTCAATACTGCCCACGTACGTGGTTTTTCTCTTCCCATAGCTTTTTTGGTGATCTTCAAGATGAGAAGCCAATAACTTTGTCGCATATCTATGTGCAGTGTGGCTCGGAGATGGTGGGAGCAATATGGGTAACAGAGATGTCAAGCCCATTCTTGCATTTGAGGGAGCTTCTCAAGGAGCTTGGCTACAGGGATACCCCTCTTAATTTGGCTGCTGATGTAAGTACAACACTTGGCCAAACCAAAATTTTTCATTTCTGCCTTAGTATGTAAGTATTTTACATTTTTTTGACACTTCCGGGAGGAAAATGAATAGAGCACAGCCAACTTGTCCAAGCATTTTCATATAACTAGCACATAAATCGTATAAACAATCTACATTCCTTTTATTATGCTAAGATGTCCATTTTAAAAAGGTTTGGCATGCCTCTTCAAACAATGAGCACTTTAAGGCCAACCAGGCAATCAAAATAAAAAAAAAAAAAAATGGAACAATCAAAATAAAGACTTGAATTTATTTTTATACCTTTTACTCTCTTGTCCCTAAATAATTGTCCATTTCAAAAATTTGATTTGTCTAAATAGTTATCCATTTTAAAAATCTAAGTAATATTAATTATTTCTTTTCAATGATAATCCTATTAAATACTATTAATTCATTAGTATAAGAGGGGAGATAAAGTTAGAGTGTATTGAAAATAAAATGAGAGCAATTTAGTAAATCATTCCTAATTTTTACTAACATTAATATTCTATCAATCATTTCCTTAATTCCAGTGCACAATTAAAAATAGATAATTATTCAAAAATAAAAGGAGTATTGTACTAAGATGTTCATTTTAAATAGGCTTGGCATGTCCCTTGAAACAATGAGCACTTTGAGGTCCAAAAAGAAAATATGGAATGATCATGATAAAAACTCGGATTTATTTATGTTATAACACGCGATAACATATTAGGAACGATCATAATAAATACTCGGATTTTTTTATGTTATAACACATGATAACATATTAATAATTTATTTTTTCTAATATATATTATAATTTGTAAATTATATTTTAAATGGTTAATATATTGACACATCAAATGTAGGATTTACTGTGAAGTTGAGTTTATATTAACATCACTGAAAAATAATATGAGCACTTTATATTGTGTGTAAATAGGAGAGTTTAAGTTCTAGCAAGTTAGCTAACAGTTGAGTTTGGCGCAATGATGCAGATTCTGTTTGCGGCCATATTCACATTTGCAAGGATGTTGGCTGGACCCTATCTCACTTATGTCACTTTATCTGCCAATAACCCAATCCTCATTAAGGTAAAATAAGCATTTTTCTAAGATTGTAGTCTGATTTTTCTTTGATTTTTGAGGCCACATTTGTTTAATTCGTTCCACTCTTTATTACAGGCTATGGGATTGGGCTTGCAGCTTGTTAGCGCATTCTGGTTCTTCAAAATCGTGAGAATGGTGAAATACAAATTAACAAGGAGACCATCTATAAAAGAAGGCATCAAGCATGCCAACGGTAAAGGAAGATGACCAACACACAATTTCAACATGACTAGCCACATTATTTTGTCCCATAATAGCATGTTTAGATTTTCTTTAGTAAATCAAATTATTTCATAGTTTGAAACTTGCTAAACCAAAAAACTAAGCTTGCAATATACATCGATGGACAGTGAAAATGGAGAAAGGATATTTCTAATTGATCCAATGAATCATTTTTCAATTTACCTGTGTAACAATATAAAATCATATTGCAGCAGCTGGACACTTGAATTTAATTGGTTTGTGTGCCAGGACTCAGAAAGACAAATTTCATAATCATTATTTTCTTGAACAAATTACAATGCTTTCCCTTTGAAATTTGATAAAATTAATCTCAACTCTGTTTTTTTTTTTTTGACCTTATTACAAGAGTGGCGAAATATTGAAGCTATAAAATGATACTGCCACAACACTTTTGGATTAATAATGCAACATCTGCAGTTATCAATTTGGAATGGAAAGAAAAATGGTGAAAATTACGATTGAATTATTCCAAGTTGGAATTAGAGTTAGGTGTAGGAGCATCAAGCATGCATCAAGTTTAACCCCCAATCTCTGCAATGAATCAAATTTGTCATTGCTTTGTATTAAATATCAAAAATCTAATTTATAGGTGACGATTACTATGCAAAGAGCTGACTTCAACATAAAAGGCAATCCAAAAGAAAAAAATAAAAAATCAGTACAATTAAGTTTAGGCAAACAAATTCAGCCGAATATCTTCCTTTCACCACGTAGTTCTGGTTGAGTGGTTCTCCATCCAACTTCAGAATTCAGATAATACAAGGCACAGGCTAAAGAGACCATTGCATTGTCAGGCCTACGTGTTGAATGAAGAATTTCTGGCTCAAATGATGCACTACCTAGATTTCCATGGCTCTGAGATTTTCTTAATAGCTCTTAGTCTTTCCCAAAATCAGTACTGTAGTGAGCACTTGATTCAAGTTTCTTAGCATCATTCAATTTTCGAACAGCCTGGAAATGAGGTAAGTCAAATTATTGTTCTGTAATCCCTTTGTATAGAACTAATACACTCAGAAAAATTTGCTTCCTTGAGAAAGAACTCACCTTCATGAAATCTTCATGGATCACATAATCACGTTCCGCACGAATTGCAGCCATTCCAGCTTCCGTGCAGATATTGCGAAGATCAGCCCCATTAAAGCCCTGGCAATTTGTGTAACACGGAATCCATCAAACATGCATCAATTGGTATTAAAACAAACCCAAACTGTCACTCACCTCTGCAAGCTTCACAACAGCTTCATAGTCTATTTCACCATGCTTAGCGATCCCAGCAGCATGAATCTTGAGAATTTCCATCCTTGATTGTTCATTTGGCAATGGAATTTCTATTTTTCTATCCAATCTTCCAGGACGCAGGAGGGCAGGGTCTAGTACGTCAGGTCTGTTTGTTGCCATTATCATTTTAACCTGCAATAGCAATACAGACAGTAAAGTTGTCATCAACCCACCATTAGAATTTGCCTGAATACTCATTTCTAGAGAGGGTCAATCACCACAACCAGAAGACAAATTAATCAGAAAAGGTTGAAATGTTTACATTTAATTTGAATTATATGTCACATAAATGCTTTTACTAAAGGTATACACAAAGTTACAAAGAGAAAACTCCTCACAAATTACAGCTCGACTTTAAACTTTTTTATTATTGAAGGGAAAAGGAAAAGGCCATTGAATAGCACTCATTCTTTACTTGGTAAATGGTCAGTGCAGAATCCATTTGTTAATATTACTATTCAAGTTTGCAATTGCATCTTATAAGTTTAATATATCATCACAAGTAACAAACATTGTTGAAACTAAAATCAAGAAATAGACTACCTAAAAATAAGATATAAGAAATGAATTTATTCTAAGTGCTTTATCCCACTACACCCCCCATAAAAAGAAAAAAGAAACAAAAATAGGACCAAGTTTATAATCCTTCTAACTTGCTACTAGCCAAGGGAAGGGCACAAATGATTCTAAAGCCATTGTGCTGGCTTCCAAACCAAATTAAATGAGGTTAGAACTCAAGGCATACCTTCCCGAGTTGATCAAACCCATCAAGTTGATTGAGCAACTCCATTAATGTTCTTTGGATCTCACGATCGGCACTTGTTCCCTCACTGAAACGACGACCACCGATAGCATCGATCTCATCCATAAAAATGATGCAGGGCTTGACAAACAAAGTAGAGATTCAGCACTACATCACAAACACACACATAGGAAGAAACTGATACAAAACTTCAAAGAAGAATCTCACCTGGTGATCACGTGCATACCCAAACATTTCTCGAATCAACCTGGCACTTTCTCCAATGTACTTATCAATTATGGCACTTGAAACAACCTAAATCAGAATATAGGGCGATGTACTGTTACCTTAATGGAAACTTAAAAAAAAAACAATCATTCACAAAGAAACAAATCTAACCTTCAAGAAGTTAGCATCTATATTACTAGCAATTGCCCTAGCTAACAGTGTTTTACCGGTACCAGGAGGTCCATAAAGGAGCACACCCTGAAAATGAGAATAGACAATATTCTGATCAAACGCAAAATCACAAAAGCATGACATCTTAACATACACTTCCACTAAAACAAAATGTTACTTAAATGACAATGGTGCCAAAAACAGAGTAATCAATCACCTTAGGAGGTTTAATTCCAACTCGAAGAAAGAGTTCAGGATTCATCAAAGGTAATTCAATTGATTCCCTCAATTCTCTTATCTGATCAGATAGACCACCAACAGCAGAGTAACTGACATTACCGGGATCCTCATGCAGCATATTGTAAACTACTGGATCAACCTATCATGTCATGATAGATCAGCATCCAATAGGCACGAAAACCAGTATATGATTCCCAGAAATAACCCAAATTAGACAAGTCCAACAAGAACATCAATAAATTCATCAAATAAATATCTCAAAAGAATGAAACTGTGACAACATACTTCACGTGGAAGAGCTCGCATTATGGTGAGTGTTGTCATATCAAGGACCACTCTCGTACCAGAAGTCAATTTTTCCTTATCTACTTTACTGCGGCAGCCGACCACATACCTGGGTCCGCTGCTTGCTTTAACAATCACTGAGATAAGAAAAATTAAAAATAAAAGATTACTATAGCCATTATCTAATCTAAAGTTCAAGTCAACCCAGAAAACAGAGAAGATAGTTTTGCTAGCTGCCTAGCTCAACTAATTAAATTATAGTAGCATTAAGAATTAGTTAGGCAAGGGAAAAAACAACTCAATATATTATAACGGGATGGGATGAAGTTACACCAGTGTAAGGTGAAAATAACTCTAACACGATCAAATAACTTCTTATTACAGAAATTTTTTACGAAACCCAATGTTAAATTGATAGCTCATATGTTATATAGATCATCCCTCTAAAATTTCATATTAATCCAAAATCATTTAATACAGCAAAATCAACATAATATTGCTTCTTAAATGTATACAAACAAGAATAATCACATTCCTATTGATGTCCAATACTTCAACTTTAGCACAAATGACCAACCTAACAAATAATTATAATTCAACGGTTGAACCGATAAGAGTTATGGCAAATTACAATGACCTCCCATGAGATTTGGTGAAATTCATTTCCGCTCCTCTTTATTTGTCCAGGTGACTTGGATGCACTTTTCATCATATGATAGAGGGGATGATGGTGCAGTGATTTTACAAGCTCAGGGGCAGGGCGGTGCAATGATTTTACAAATTCAGAAATCTTTGGAGCAAATTTCACAAATAGAGGGGAATCAGGTGAATTTCATCAAGTCTCAATGAATGTTCTCTAAGAATTATATTAACTATTAACCATTAAGTGATCCCTCCCCTATTATAATCACACATACTATTATCACACATTATGCTGTTAAAGCCAAGCATCTAAAACAGAAAAATCTAAATACATAAAAATTCAAAACTTAAGAAAATGAAAAATTAAAAAAAAGGAAAGATAGAAATAGAATCATTTTACAGCGTTCATTGTCAAGAGGCCTCAGAACTTCCCCAATGATCTGCCCGACGCTCTGAAGAGACTTCAAATCATCCTCAGTCTTGTTGTACTCATTCCTCGAAGCTCGCAAATTCTCCCTCACTGCGCAATTCATTCGAGTTTCAAATCCAAAGCCACCATCACCAATTCATATAAATACAAAACCCTAAGCTAAAGGAGCTGATTGATTATTACACTTGCAGTTTCGGGAAACCCTAAACCAAAGGAAGTTTCCAGAAGCAAATATAATTTTCTGTTCGTTTTTGTTAGAATGGGCTGAAGGAAGTTAAGAGAGGAACCTGATCGTGCTCTAGATTCCAATTCCTTGTGCTGAAGGAGTTTCTTGCGATACTCCGTCACCGTGTTACGACGTCGTACAGCGTCTTCTGCTCCTCCTGCTTCTGTCATTGTTCTTGTTTTATTGTTCGATGAGTTTTGTTTGCGCTGAGAAGAGAGAGAGAGAGAGAGAGAGAGAGAGCTATGATGATGAATGAAACTAAACTACCTGACCACGACACAAGGCAACGGAGAAGCTTTTACTTGACTTTACTAACACGAAAGCTATTAATTTTTAAAAATTTTATAAAGAAAACATTGAAATTTTTATATATTTTCCTGTTTTCAACCTTTCTTCGTCTTGAAAACAAAAATATAAGAAATAAGAAAAATGTTTATTTCATCTTAGAGTAAGTACTTTTTCTTATTCTAGATAAGTTCTAACCATTATATTAAAAATATTGTGATTTGTTTTCCTTTTCAAGTTTGAAAAATGTTACCCAATTAAAAATGTTATTAGAATTTTGGTATCTATAATAATATGATATAATTATCTTCGTTTAGATGAATATATAAGTCATATCATCTTTCAACCCAATTCCTTTATGTTTACACATAAGGTAATTGATAATATAATAATCATGGAAAAAGAAAAATATTCCTTTTATATTTAAAGATAATGAGGTTTGAACCTTTAATCTTATGGTAATATCCAAATCCCTCGTTATTAACTTAATCATAGTGACTTAATAAAAAAATTAAAAATTACACTATAAATTCATATTATTTTGAGGAGATTAATTGTGATATAATATTAATTTTGATACATTTTTATTTCCCAATTCTCATCGGCTTAAGGAAAAATTATGTGAAAATTGGAATCTCTCTCTTTTAGATCATTATATTTAGTAGCTTTCTAAGATCATTTCCACTTGAGCTGTGGGAGAACTTGCTAATTAATTAAGTAGTAAACCAATGATATTGCTCATTGTGAAGAATGCGTTTCCATTTTCAACTAAACATCATTGTCTTTCTGCATTTAACATAGAAGAACCTGTATTATAGTTCAAGCCCTCATCAAGATTTACTTCTTCCATTCCTTCTACTTGTATATATATTTGTGACGGTTGGTACATAAATCATGCTATTGTGATGACAAGAAAAGCATAACATAACACATAATTTCATATATAATGTTGATACAGATATAGCTAGCTAAGCATCTTAATTAACCCTGCGACAATTCTTCCTAATTTCACCATTAAATCCACTGAGAGGACGAAGGTTCCCCATTTTGACCATTGACATGGCAAATTGCTCAAAGAAGAGGCTCTCATCTTGAGCATATTTCTTGACCAGTTCTTGAGTTCTCTTCACACCGCCAGTTAGGAGCACTTCATCAGAATTAAGTAGCCCTCTTCCTTGAAGTATGAACTTGAAATAGGTGTTATCAAACATTCTTGGGGAGCCAAAGTCCAATGGAGAAATCCTGTTGTCACCACCTGATCTTGGACACATTGTCTTCAAGCCAAAGTAGAAAGATTTTTCTATGGATTCATCTGGTTGGTTGTTTCCCTTTTGGTTATATAGTCTCTGCTTGAATGTAGCACATCTTGCCACCCCAATGGTATGTGCACCTAAGTTATGAAAAAGAGGCTTAAAGGAGATCATTATAAGAAATGATACTAATAAGAAATAAAATTCTCTCCCATCATTTCTTGTCATATCCCATCCCCCTTCACTTATAATTTGACATTTGAAAAAAATTCCATATATTATTTTCTAGATACATGTTCAAATTACTTCTCAAAATATATGCAATTTTGAAAACTTTTGACATAATTTATAGTTTATTTGGTTAAGATTGTAATCAATGTGGTACACCTTCTATTGTACTTTCACTAAGAGGAAAAAAAAACTCTTTTGACTATAAGTGTCTGAAAATGCGTGTTTTTCAATTCTAGCAGTTAAACAAACAAGTTATTAGTCTTTGCTAGTGTAAAGTATTCAATAATTTAACATTAAAAGACTAAATGGATGTCTATTTTAAATATTGAGGGATTAAATTGATATCTAAAATCTTTTGAGGAATGATTCAATTTAGTGTCACAAATATTTTTAAAGGACAAGGACTAACTTGCATGTTTACTAACTGATTTATTGATTTTGAAAAATTTTGAGTTAGAAAACAGAAAAAGAGACAGAAAGATAAAGATATGATCATTTTAATATAGCATGAAATAACCAAGAGAATTGAGGTTGAAGTTTCACCGGAGAGGGCGACAAGGTCTACTTCATCAAGGCCTTGGCGCTTGAAAAAAGTTAGTAGATTTTCAATGGTGGCATTTGGTGGTGGAATGTTGTTGTTTGAGCTGATTAAGCTGGCTTTTCTTGAGTCTCTCCTGCCCAATGGGAGCTCCCAGTTAGGTCCTCCACTCTGTTTCAAAAGAATCAAATCACAAAGATTCAACTATACATGTTAGATAATATATCTATATTGTATAGTATAGTGTTTAGTTCAATGCACTTTTCAATAGAGATCTTTTACTTAGATAATCAATTATGTATTATTATATTATTTCATAAAAAATATTTGATATTTATAACATCTGCCTTAAAAGTCATACATATATGATGTTATATAACTTATTAACAGTTTAAAATAAAATATTTCACGTTAAAAATAAATCAAAATTAATCTCTTACGTGTTTCTATTTTATATTAAGCAAGGTAGATATTATTGGATTGTTTCAATTTTATGTGTTTTCTTACAAGAATAGTGGAGCCCCTTGCAAGGGCAAGAATGTCTGCACAAGAGACAGTCTGAGGGCATGCTTCTTCCAACTTAGACTTGATCTCATCAATCACTTCAAAACCTCGGATGGAATTTTTGTTTGGCCCAGAATTCTTTTCACTGACTATTGTGGGGCTATCATCCAACAAAACTGATGCATCACAGCCCTGTCATTGAAAGGAAAAGAAAACTTAGATCGTTGATCTTTGCATGCAAAAGAACCTAGTGACTAGAACACAATCTAAACTAAATAGCACATCAAAGACAATTTAGATTTCCTCCTGAACTGAATATCTATTTTCTCAAAGGATTTTGGTAGAGTAAATTCTTGTTTTTGTTTTGCTATTGTTATAATCATTATTATTATTTTCACATAGGCCTTTTGGTTGAGAGAGTTTCATTATTAATCTTATTAGGACAGCAAAAGGCAACACTAATCTCACATAAATATACAATATATTATCTTATCTCATTACACGCATACCTCAATATTCACTCACACTCATATATAAGTATACTATGTCTCATATTATATATATCATCAACAAAAAAAAAATTTCTATGACAAATGTGATTTACCTGCACAAAACAATCATGAAAGTGAAGTCTAAGAAGAGAAGCAGCGATTCTTATGTTTCTAGCAATGGCCTTCTCCAACACTGACATGACAATGTCATTGGCTTGAGGGCATGAAAACTGATAGAATTGAGGAGAAAGACCATAAGATCTTCTTCCCCTAGTTCCACCATGACCACCCCACCCAAAGTTGAAGCCAGGGTAAGCTTGGGAGAGTGTTGCTGCCGAGAGGAAAGCTATTGCAAGAAGATTGAATTTGATGAAAGGCATTGTGACAAGTGTCACAAGAGTTAGAAATGATTGTGTTTTAAATATCGTATTTGTATGTTTGTCTTGGATTGGTTTGTTTGGTATATATACTACTCAAAAGATCAAGCCACCCACTCTCTTCACCAAATCACCCAATGTGGGAAGCAGGTATGAGTCTATGACCACTTCAACAACAAAATGTTTTGTCTGTGCTATGCTTGTGATGTAGGGTGTCAGTTTTGATAGTGGTATTACCTGCTATGGACCGGATAAAAACATTTTGGAATTTTTATTTGAGTGATATTAGTATAAATTCAGTCACGGTGAATTTTATACATTATAATATATTAATTATTCAAAATATAATTAATATTATAATACATAAATACTATAAAAATCAATAGTTAATATATTATCACGTGTCAGGAAGCACATAAACAGATGTATATTATCACCATTCATTTTTGTTTAGGGTGTGTTTAGTATAGGGGTAAAAATAGAGGTGTAAAATTTCATCCATGTATGTTTTCACATTTGGATTTCATCCATGACTTTTTCCATCTCATTTTCACTCTCATTCATGGCATAAATAAGCTTAATTTGGACTTAAGGATTTGGACTTCATCAACATGATGAAGACTTGATTCAAATCTTAAAGTTTCAATGATTTATTACGAGACATAGTATAATTAAGCTTAAGGTGTGTGGCAGAAAGGTGTCACTTTCAGCCGAAAATGAAAATAAATGAAGTACCTATCATTTTCACAAGGAAAATCACACCTTGATTTGGGAGCAAATAAAGGGTTGCGGTTAGGACTCTCCACGAGTTAGGAATGGAGTTACATAAGATTCCTTCATTTTTTTGGAATTTATTATTCAAACTGAATAGTCACAGTCGCTTGCTGATGCATGGAAATGATCTGAGAGGATCTTTTTTACGCATAGAAAACCTGAAACTTGATAATGTCTTCATCTATGACTAAAAAGAGGTAAAATGCTAACAGCAAGAAATTTTACTTTAATTGAGTAATAAATAAGGATTTACTTCACCACGGATCTTGAGACACTTGTTAAGGTTATAAAACAGAAAAGTTTGCATTAAAAAAAGTAAGTTTTATATGTCTCTGACGCATTAAAAGTTTTTAAACTTCTAAAATATTTCTTTTTCAAATAATTGCAAAATCTACAGCACACCGCCACCCATATTATTGCTGATGAGCATTAAATATTTCTCTTTTTTGCGGAATATGCTTTATCTTAGTATTTTAACAAAACAAGGAATCGAGGAGAGTTTTGACACCCTAATAGTCCTATCTGACACGATCAGGATTTTCTTCAGTAGAAGGATTCCTATAATTTCGATTAAAAAAAAAGCAAGTAATTGGATATTTATGATAAATTACAGTTGCAAACACATTTTGCATTATCATTATTCATAAATGTCTCCATTTTCAAAGGCTCAAGAACATGATTTCAAGAATTGCACATATGTACAACCTTAAAGGTGACTTGTCATACAAAATATATGAAGCAAAAAGATATTAATCATTTTCTACACTGCCGAATGGGAAATATTCAAGGAAGTCATTATAGAAAATAGAAAATTATATACATTTAAGAAAGTTAAGGCCTTGATACACAGAGTTGCCTCATGGGTGTAAGCAATCTTGCAAAACGCAGGGGCACATGTGCCTTGATATATGTCCCTCGCTCTGTATAATCCTATATGTGAATTAAAAGCGTAAGGAAATCCAAAAATAACAAGAAAGAAAACCATGATATGATAAAATAAAGTACAATCTGAAAATTGGTAAGGGATTAGAATCCTCTCATGTTTGTTTTCAACATGATCGTGTCATGTTAAGATAAAGATAAAAACAAGCACTTCAAATATGTGAAACCCTCTCAAAATTTGCAGGACCCAATTTTGGTCGAACTAAAAACAAATATGAGAGTATCCATTCCCTTTTAAGAAGGTATTGGCAAAAGGGCAAACAGGGTATTTACTTACAGCTTTCTCAACCATTCCAACCTGGTGAATAGTGCTGAGAAGGTCCCCATTTTCAAATGGTACCAAAGCTTCAATCCATACCATGGAGTCCTGTTAAATAAGAAAAACATTTTTGACTAGCAATTGTAAATGGTTCTAACAAACGGACAGCATGATATTGTACAGTAGAAAAAGGCATATGTTAAATTATATTCAGACTGAGTTCAAAGCTTGTACCTTTAGTTTGTCTTGAACTGCATTACAGAATTCTGGTAAGCCATCACCAGTTAAAGCAGATATGCATACAGCATCATCTCTTTTTTCAGCTTCTAGCCTGATTTTCTGGGGATCACAAGCTTTATCAACCTGCCATCGGTAAAGATTGTTGATGAAGGGAAAAATTGACTTTAGTTCTCTTAAATAACCAACAGTGATTAATACAGAAATAGTATTACACATCAAACTTGAGCAAGTTTAAAATTTTTTATAAATGGCATTTTAAAGAATTCTGGTTATATCCGAATACTGATGATGCTATTCAAAATGATAGCATAACATATTAACATTTAAAGATTAAAGAACAAAGACATACTCCCTGTAGTAAGTATTTATTTAATCGCTCTGCTTAAAATATGACATAATTATACAAATTTACAAAGATAAAGGGAAATAGGTTAGCTCAGCACCCTAATTTCAGGACATTAAAACCAACAAACTGTTCTATAATACCTTGTTCCAGACCATCAATCTTGGAATTGATGATACATTTAGTTCTGACAGAACTTTGTCTACAGCATTTATTTGTTGCTCTGCAAGGGGTGACTGCAATTCACAAAAAATAATTTGTGAGCTAATAGTTTAGTCCAACACCACTAGTTCTACCAACTTTCTTCCTTCTAATAATAAAGTTCCTCCCAGCGGTTTTACTGATGCATAACCTGATATCAACTACATGCACCAAAAGTGATGACTCTGATATCTCCTCCAGCGTGGCTCTAAAGGCAGCAACCTACAGAAGGCAGATAAAACGAAATTGTCAGTGATTTCATAGCAACATGCAAATTTGATAGTGAACCATGTTAACAATCAATGAAAAAAATTAAGAATCAATAAAAAATATCAACAGCTTAATTTTTGTAATCCAAAAGAGCAAACTTTATTGTGACAGAGTCATCTTTCTTACTAGTGTAGTAGGTAACTTCTGAATAAAACCAACAGTGTCTGTAAGGAGAAACTCCTTTCCATTCTTCAGCTGGATGAAAGCAACAGAAGAAAAGAGGCAGGTTAATTAACTATGATTTAAACTTCAGAAAACTCATCCTCCTGCATATTAATTTTGAGAGAGAAAAAAAAACCACAAATTAACTATGTTGTTGCTGCACAGCCCAGGCATACTGTAACCATAGCACATGGCTGTGCCATAAGATAAAGAATATTATAAGCTTTTGGACAAGTTCTTTCTTTAGCAAACAAATTGAAGATGGTCACCAATGTTAGTGGAATCTCATAACAAATAAGAAACACAAGCATATTAGTTGAAAGCAATCAACAATCTAAAGAGTAAAGACAGTGAATACATTTGTGAATAAAAAAATGGGAAATTCTTTAGGTATATTTTGACTGACCTGTACCCTCCTCGTAGTTGGATCTAAAGTTGCAAATAATTTATCCTCAGCAAGAACATCTGCCCCAGTTAACTGATTTAGAAGTGTACTCTTACCAGCATTTGTGTAACCAACCTACAATGTCAAATAAGTATGTATCACCGTAAAGAACATACAAAAGAATGATAATTTGTATTGCACACATTAACGTGATGTATAAGCTGCAAAGCCAATATCAGCCAAACAAAAAATGGCATCAGTATCATTGTAAAGAACTAACCAAGGATACCACTGGCACAGGTACTGAGAAACGCCTGTTACGGTACTGCTTTCGGTGTTTCCTAACAGATTCTAGCTCTTTCTTGATAGCACCAATCTGTCAAAGCACAGGTATCAGACATTTCCCAGCAAAACTACGACTCCAGAGGCAAAACAGAAATACCAGTGAACTCTCAGAGGAATGCAAAATGTAAGTAAGCAGCAGGTTACCAATCAGATATACAATGTGTCTACATGACTACACTGATGGAATCACACAAGCACACAGCAAACTGATTTAATGAAATGGGCTGATTTAACTTTGACGTGATTGTAAAAGCCTGTTTGCTTACTTGGTTACGCAAAATACGCTTGTCCACTTCTATTTGTTTTTCTCCCATTCCCTTCACCTTTCCTCCTGATTGACGCTCAAGATGAGTCCACATTTTTGTTAGACGAGGTAGTTGGTATTCCATTTGTGCTAATGAAACCTAGAAAGACCATATGATTCTTAGAAAAGGGATTTAAATTTCCCCCACTTGCCAAAGCTGGTTCTGGAAACAAAATACCAAGTAGAAGACAAACATTTCTAAGTAATTGCCTGTAAAGATGCTTCATGTGTTGCTGCTCGCTGATTAAATATATCAAGGATGAGAGCAGTTCTATCACAAACTCTCACATCTCCACCAAAAACCTTCTCCAAGTTGCGCAATTGCCTAGAATTAGGAAGGGATAGTAATGTCATGGGAGATCCACAGTAGCATTCCTTATGCAGCAAATTGACTATAAAATTCCGAAGGTTCCAAATCATCAGTAGTCATTTATAAGAGAAACCAGGTTTTTAAACAGAATCCCTGCAACAACCATTGTCTAAACGAAGAAAGATTTTTATTCCAATTACCTTCAGTTAAAGACAGCAAGATTATCATGTATTCTAATTTTTACTACACTCTTATGGTCAGTTCAGAAGACAAAGCACCCTCCGAGTAATAAAATAGGCAAATCATGCAATTGGATGGCATAATGACATGCGAAATAAAAAAAAAAAAAAAAGGGGGCCCTTACCCAGCTGACAGCTCATCATCAAAGATCACAGTTTCAACGCCCAATGCATGAATTGCACTCTTAATTTCAGAAACCTTACCAGAGCCAATGTATGTTCTGGGGTTTGGAGAAGTAAGCCTGTACAATTTATAATAATTCAAAAACTGAGTCAACTGACAAAATGATATCTCAAAAGAAACATTAAACAGACATATGTAATTAGGAATCAACAATTTTCAAGGAGTAAAACAAATAGGATTGCTGGTATAGCCTGTAAACAGTTTTGTTTTCAGTAAAGCAGACAACCATAATAACAAAATCCCTAGATTAATTATCAACAGCAGGATGAAAGGGAATACCCATAGTAAAAAACATGGGTTGAATCTCGGGTTATTGCCAACACACCAAAGTAATCATGTAACCCTGGCTTTTGTTAAGCTACCATGTAATTCTTAAATATTTTATATATACTGCTATCTGTAAAATATTTTATATAGACATCCAGTATTACCACATGAACAAAAGTCCGTGACTTAACCGGCCACTATCTTAAAACTCTTAAAAGTAGAAGCTGTCAATGCATCAAAATTCAAAATTAATCTAACTTCTAAACTTTACCATCCATGAATGATTCAACGGCTAACATTTTGTTTCAGTCTCCTCTCACATAAAAATAACCGTCTCACTTAATGCGCTCCTAAAGCCACATACTTATGTTGCACTAAATATGCCATATTTCAAAGAGAAATGATACTATAGTCTCAAGTAAATAGTGAATTCTACACATAGGAATATATCAATCATTTAAAAAACATAATTTAAAGCATAAATATATGGATATTATAAAAGCACCCATTGATATCATGTCACGTGTTGAATTCATCAAACTCCAGTCTATATTAACATTTCCCCTTCCAAAAGGCACTTATTAGCACTTACTTTTGGTACGTAGAGCCAACAACCTTCAAGCCAGCAGTGTCAGCTAGCTGTTCCAATTCCCTCAGAGATTCTTCTATCCCAAACAAATCCTCACTATCACCCTTCCTCTCAACCCCTACAAGGTACCCTTTCTCTTCAAACACCTTAAAAACAAAAAAATTCAACAACCACGAACAAATAATTGCTACTAATCTCAATTCGAATTTTTCACTTTTCTCCCAATACCCAAAAAAAATAATAAATAATAATAAAAAAATTAAAAAAAAAACCGAAATAACGAACGAACCTCCCTTCCATTTCGGAGCTTGAAGCGGTTATCGAAACTGTCTTCTTCTTCTTCCTCCTCTTCCTCTTTCTTCTTCCGAAGCTTCGTTACTTTTTCTTCCGATTTCGTGTCAGCAACAACACTGTCTACTACGTCATGTTTGGGAGAAAACAAGATTAATAAGCCGTTTTAAAAGTTAGAATAGAATAAGAATAGCTTAATCCAAATCCCAAACACGCACCTAATGGAGCTGCTGCTGCTGCTGCTGCTTCTTCTTCTTCAGTGTGTGTTGTTGTTGCGGTTTGGGATGAAACGGTGTCGTTTGAGTCGGAGGAGGACACGAGTCCAGGGTGGTCGCGTTGGAGAACGGAAGTGGTGGAGGGGAACCTGTTGTTCCGGTTGTTCCTGAGAGGGAAGAAGGGGCGAATAGGAATGGATGATGGGAGATAGTAGCGTTCTTGAATCACCGGAAGTAACGGTGGTGATGATGATCGTGGATGATGAATTACCGAACCGTAGAGAGGGAATGCGCTCATCGTAGTATCCCCTACAGTTACTGGTTGCAACTGGTAGCGTGCAGCTACAGCTAGCTGTGGTTTTTGCTGCTGCTGTTTCTCGAAGCTAGAAAATTTTTGTACTCACTTGCATAGTGTTCCAGAATAACCAGAGGCAATGAATATCATCTCTATAGTGTCTTTTTTATTTAGTTATTTATTTTCTGATTTTTAGGGGCGAGGGTGGTATTTATGATGGACTGTTTGTTAGGGATTAGATCAAACTATCCAATAAAAATAATAACTATCAAATAATTAATAATAAAAGATTCATAACATATTTAAAAATTTAAGTTGTATCTTATAATTTGTCGGGAGAAGTATTGATTATGTTTTTTTTTTTTCTAAGTCATGAGAATATCTATGGTCCACCATGCAATAGACTTGGGACATGTGGCATGGTGTCCAAGCTCATTTGTTAAATTTCATTTCTTTTGTTTTGTAACAACGGGCAAAGATTCAGATAATGCTACTAATATTAAATAAATGTACGGTTTGATTCCTGAAATTGTATATATATTTTATTTTGATTCTTAAAATCAAAAAAGTGTCAATTAAATTTTTAAAATTATAAAAAATGATTAAAATTAATTCTTTTGATGTGTTTGATTGAAAAATAAAAATGAGGTAAAAATTTTCATAAATAAACTTCTTATACAATTATATACATAAAATTCATCTATAAAAAATTCTACCATGTTTTTACTCCCGTCCAAACATGCCCTTTGGTGATGAGGAAATTGTGAGAATTCATATCAAACTTAAGCATTAAGGCTGTTGAATCAACTTTTGAACTCTATGAACTAATGATGTGTGCACACTGACCACAGGTGAAAATTAACCAAAACGGAAACAATTACATTCACATCGTTCTAGCTTTTTTCTTTCACATGCTTCCTTCCTTATTCAACACGATGCACTAGGTGTGTTACTTATGTCCTTACAAAACTTTTTCCTGCACATACAACAAATCATCCGCAATATTACAAAGAAAAATATATATCTACACATATCTACTACGTGTATACTCTTTTGTACTGTATGTGATGTACATCACTTTATGAACTGTTCTGGCAGCATGAATATTGAGCAACAAAGGCAACAGCATAGGCTTTCTACTTACTACTTCTATGTAGCTTTTCAATTCACACAACAAACTCATGTAACATATGTGGATTGCCAAACTTGTGTTGTTGCTTTCCCGAATCAGTCAAGTGATAATCTAGTAGATCAGCTTCCGATGAAGAGGCCAATGTCTGGTTATTACCCCTTTTATGCATGTCATCATTGGACATTCCTAATCCATTGCTCTCGCAGTTCCTCAGCTCCAACGCGAGCGACACGTGGCCACCAACGGCAAGTTTCCTAGCTCCGATAGATCATATGTGGCGGGAGTAGAAGCCATTAGGCAGCCATCATCATTACCATTGTGGTTGATTGGTATAGAAGCATTTGAGTAAGGGGCGTTGTTCATGTTAAACCTTTGGTCACCTTGCAATTTCCTAGTCCTAGAAGAATCCATGACATTTTCTCCATGATCACTACTTTGGAGTTGCCCATGTTGGACACTGTCAACAGTGAATAAGTTGTCCTGAGACTCTTCCCTTTTGTTATTACCAGACACTTGAACATCTTCCCTTGAAGCCTTGGGTGTACTGCTTTCAGATAAGAGATTGCAGCTCATCTCAGAATCACCAAACTCTTCTTTGTACATTTCTTCAACCATTGGCTTCCAAAGACGCACCCTTGCATTGATGAACCAATTTGCCACCTAGTATGAACCAAATAAATAATGGAATTAAGGATCAGAAATCATGGTTCAGCACTAAAACTTATGTAGTCACTTATTTTTTGAAGTGTATTATATGTATCAAATTAGTCTATCAAAGATTCTTTACATCAATTTGGACTTTAATAGTGTAAAACAACCAACAATTTAATGACCAAATTGATGTCTAAGTATACACTATAAGACTAAATTTATGTCAATTTTAAATATTGAGGGGCCAAATTAATGTCCAAAATCTTTACAGAACTAACTTGAGGTCGCAAAAAATCTTTGGTGAGTTGATTTGAGTGTTTACTCTGTAAATTATTTATAGTTGTATACAATGTTGTCCATCTCAGAAAGCATTGATTAATGTACCTGGTTTCTTGTCAAGCCTGTTTGCCTTGCAAGCATAATCTTTTCTGAATCCTTTGGATAACTGGTACCAAATGAAATTTGAAGAACAAATATTAAAACAAACTTGCCAGGAAATTGATATAATACCATTAATTGAAAAAATAATAATGAGTATAGGGTGACTTACGGATGAAGGAAATGCTCAAATAGCCATGCCCGGAGTATTGAAACAGAACTCTCAGGAAGTCCTCTCTGAGGTCTCCAAGCTTGTCTCATTACACCAAGTTGCTGAAGGGCCTTATGCTGCCTGAGTTGCTGATCAACATAGCGGAGACGAGGTATTCCCTCTTGTTCTCCAAGGCTCCTCTGAGTCACTTGAATTTGGCCACTAATAGCATCACGCAAACATCGAAAGTGGGCGCGAGATTGTGCGCAATGCAAGTGCGGTGTATGGTTCTGCTGCCCCACAACCAGCAACCATATCGAATGATGACACCACAATCTGCATCTGATGGCAGTACTGTCTGTATCTTTTGTCTACCTATGAGCACAGAGAAAGCATTAAGTGTTAGTCACACTAGCTAACATTCTAAACACTCAACATCATCATTGACTAGAACTACTTGTGTTTTTAGTATTTAAGCATGTAGTTGAAACAATAATACAACATATATGTATGAAACTAAATTGCATAACATAAGATCAATCATATAGAAAGCGGCTCTAGAGGTGCACTTTCTCAATCTGTTGTCCCATTCTGAACTTCTGTAACCAAGTCACTGATATTACTCATAATAGCAGTTGGTATCTAAGTAAACCGTTATGTAATCATATTCATAGTTACAAAATACAGCACTTCAAGTATTGTAAATATATAGAGTTTTTCAGGATAATACAATAAAAATTAGAAACATACACAACTAATAAGAGGTACAAAGTATCAAAGACTAACTTTTAGAAAAGCTTAAAACTACTAAAAAAGATTAAAGACTCATAAATGGTTTGATATTTAAACACAAACTATAAGAACAACCACATGAAATCCAAATAAACTGGGGAAAGACCAAAGTGAATATAAAATCATCATATATTCCAACATTATTTCACAGGTTTACCTCATCTAACATGGCCAAAAGTTTTGTCTTCTTGTCCAACAAATTCTGTCTTTCTGCAGGTGATAGCTCACTTGAAGAATTTGCAGTAGAAGTACCATTGGGGCCTGAAGATACTTGCATAGATTGATTGGTAGATTTTCCATCAGAATCTTTTGAGCCATCTAATCCACTGTCGCGGAAACTTTGCTGTTTCTCCAATCCGGGTTGCTTCAAAGCCTTTCGGACATTAACTATCTCATCAAGCAACTCCTGTGCTGCCTTAAGGTAATTCAAGTTTAGGACCGTGTTGGAAAAGCCAGCTGAGCCTTGCATACATGGATCAGATTGTCCTTCACTAAGGCACATTGAGGGGTGTGTACTATTATACAAACCCTCCCTCTTGTAAAAGCCACCAGAAGACACAGATGCCATGCATTCAGCAGCATTTCTAAGTTCCTTATGTAGTGTGGCCTCATCGTCTTTAAGAGGTGAATTCTCCTTTAAGTTCGGCATAGTAGCATTCATCAGTGATGAGAAACTAGTGTTGGGGTATTGGTATTGAAAGTGAGGCACAGATGCAATAGAAGGCATGACTGATCCAAGGCTGAGGGACAAGCCTTGGCACTGCATGTTTTGATCACTGTCTATAAGTCCCAATTGTGTCCCTGAAACAACATGTGAGTCTCCAGCACCAGCAAAAGAGTTGCATGCCGGATCACCTGTTGTAGAACGGCCATCAATAGGCTGCATAGTCACTGTGTCACCTAGAGATGTGATAAACTTCAACTCATTTTGTGCTCCTACAGATTCATTGTAGTTATGAGGTAAAAGGGGGGTCCCAGATAACATTTCCTCATAGGATCCTGAAGAAAAGGCTTGGTTCTGATACATGATGATATGATCAGCAAGCTGAAAAATGAGAGGCTTATGTATGGTCCCTTCACAAATGGAGTCAGAGGGAGATCATCTTCAATGAGGCTTTGAGAAGCAAAATTGATGCTGAACTATACTGGTACCCCTGATATTCAACTTTGTTTGGTAGTTGAGTAAGTGCGATGCTCAATTAACACAGCTCATAACATTAGGCCTAAACTGAATAAAAAGAAGAAAAAAATACACACAAAAATGGGAAGAAAAGTTAATGATGAAAGTCTAGATTGGGAAAATTCATAAAATAAAAGGCTCGTATTGCACAAAGAAACAGATTGCGTTGTTAAAAAGCAAAAGCAACCAACCAAATGCGATAACAGACATGTAACAAACATATAATATAACAATATAACAATGCAGTTTCAATCATTAAAAAGAGAGGAAAAAAATTATCCCTATCCTGTTTTATTCTTTTTTATGATAAGATAGATAATAATTTCCCAAATACTTTATACTTGTGTTTGAAAAATTATATTAAAAAGGAATTTAGCACAAAAGGAATTTCTCTTAATTTTTTACTTTAACATCCATACATGGTGAAATAAGTCTCTTATCATTTCTTCCATCCTTTTCCTTTTCTCCCCTTTCATCACCTCACACATAGCATCATCGACATCAAGAATTTGTAGGAGTTTAGCCAATAACTCAAACGCATAAGATAATGTAAGGATTCACTTATTTTATTTCCATTAGCCTTCTTTGTTTTATTTTAACCTCCAAAATGCACAAGTACAAAATACACCTAACCTTCATATTAGTACCTAAGGGTGTATTTATACCTTGCTTGAAACAAGATATGTATAAAAGAAACATGAGAGAGTGGGAGGAAGGGTCATTGGATCTTAGATTCAATGAAGAAAAAATAGTTCATTTGACTAACAGATAGATCCTGCTCCTGCATCTTTATGTTAAAAATTGTGATGAATAAGTACTTAGCTATTGTACTTTCATCTTAAGCTGAGTCTGTATATTAACAAAAAAAGGATTTGCCCTGTTGGTTAATTGAGTAAAAGAAGCATTCTTTTCAGCTAGTTGCAACAAACACAGATAGAAATTATTGAGGTACAAGGTAGCAGAAAACAATGCAAACACACCCCAAAAACGACAATAAGGACCCAGAAAAGCAAACAAAAACCAGAAAAAAAGAGGAAAAAAAAAAAGTAACACAACCAAAAGTCCCATATTAGAAACAACAATCACCAGAAGCTCAAGTGTCATATTATAAATAGAATAGAGCAGCCGAAACACTGAAACCACACCAGGTACACAACACAGTGAAAACTTCAAAACTGAAAAACCGAAAAAGACTGAAGTAAGAGAAACACCAATCAAACAAAAAACACCATAATTTTTTTTAAAAAATCTAACTTTAATTAACCCCTTTGAATCACAACTTAAACTCTTTTTACATTCTACTTTTTCTTCTTTTTTTAGAAAAATAATCAACAAAATCCTACTACCCCATGAAAGAGTTTATGGCCATGAGAAGCATCATGATCATATCTACTAGTACTATATACTAAAAACAACAGGGCATAACCATCATCATCATCTTCATCATGATGATGGTCATCATCTCAAACTTCTTTTCTTATTATTATTCTTATTATTATGCTATGTTGTGGAACAACATGACAAACACCACACACAAAACAAAAAATATTTTTAGAAAAAAGTTGAGAGATGAAAGAAAGAGAGATACCTGAAAGAAAGAAAGAAAGAGCGAAGAGAAGGGAAAGAGGGAGAGAGATGCAAGTTAGTGTATAGTGGGAAGCAAACAAAGGGTAAAGAAGTTAAGAGCAAAATTTCACAGACAAGAATCCACAGTTTGGGGAAGGAAAGACAAGTGGCAATCCCAAGATATATATGTGTAAAATAAAGTTTCAATGCATACCAAAAAAAAAAAATTAAAGTTTCAATTTATCATTAAAACAAGGGCACCAACCAATGAAGAAAAAAAATAATATGTATATATATTATTTATTAATGAAAGAAATTGTTTACTTCCCAACGCCAACTACTTTTTATTATTTTGTAGTTTTATAATTATATACTCCTATTCTGTATAGAAAGAGGAAAATTTGGTGTTGGGGAAAAGGAATCAATCATTTGTTGAGAATGTCACGTGTGACAAACGGCATGAGAAAACTGTGACCGAAAATAATAGAAAAATTGTTAGAAAAATATTTTATTTGATTAGTCTTCTATTAGTGTTTCACTATGATTTAAATTTAAATTTAATATTCATGTTTTTCATTAATGGATCATTCATAAACTGTCTGCAATTATTCATTGAAATTTTGAAATATTTATCTTTTTATATAGTATTAATATGAAAAAATTATGTTGTTATTTAATTATACATTATTATATTATTAAAAATATTTAACTCATAATATTTACTTCAAAAGTTACATATATAATTATATATAAATGATTAATGAGATTAATTTTAATACACTGAGTTTTATACTATCATATAGTCATATATTCCTATTTATAAGACTTTTAAGATAATAAATAATTAAGTCAAATATATAATAATATATTACTAAATGTCTATGTAAAAGTTTTTAAATTGATATTAATATCAGTTGGAGTTAACTCACTTCATCAATCACTTGTCCATTAAGTCCATTAGTGATTTATAAGTATTTTTATGAGAATTTGTCGAAAATATTGCCTAATTAAAGTTGAAATAGGTCTTCTTCTACAATTGAAGCTGTGTACATTAAAAAATAATAATTAAATATAATATAAACTTTATACCAATGATAATAAAATTATTATTTTTTAAACTTTAACCAATATTTAACTAGTTCAACCCTTATTTCCATAAATAAAATATCAAATTTGAGTTTTATTAATAACTAATAAAAAAAACTAACTTAAAGGAATTTCACATTTGTGGTGAATATATATATATATATATATATATATATATATATATATATATATATATATATATATATATATATATGGGGTGGTTTGTTATGAGAGTGAGAAGGTAAATTTGGGCCTTATAACCATATATGGTCAAAATTGAAAGTTGATTAATAATAATTAATGATTACATGCTCATTTAAAAAAACACACAACTTTATGTTTTAATTTTGATCATTCATTAAGATCCAATGGTCAAATTCACTCCTTTCACTCTCACAATAATCACTTTTCTCATATGATTTGTTCCAAGCATTGTTATTCTAACACTTAAAGTGGGTGTTGCTATTACACTCATTCCATTACCATTGAATGTGATAAATAAATGAAAAAGTTGGGACCATCACATTCAATGGTTATGGAATAGGTGTCCAAATTGAACATTCACTTTTGAATGTTAAAATAGTATAAAATAGTATTTTTGGATTTGTTTCCTATATATATATATATATATATATATATATGAGTGACCCTATATTGATGTAATTATTTTCTTCAATTTGCTGTTTTTTCTTTTTTTTTTAAAAAAAATAGAAAGGTGTGTAGGAAGAAGGCATGCCTTGATATGGTGGTGTAACAACAATATGGAGCATAGAATTGACGAGCGAGTTAAGGAGAAGGAGAGGGTGGTTGTTTGCTTGGAAGTGTATGTTCAAACCTTAACAACCAGTTGGTGGACCTGTAAGCTGTAACCTTCCCCCTTAAACCTCCACTTAACGCATAAATCATAATAACCTCTTTTTCTTTCTATCCATCTTCTGATACAATGAACAAACACACATAATAATAATAATAATAATAATAATAATAAGAGAACAACACACAACACACAGCAGAAGAAATTCCTTTCTGAACAGAAACTGTCTCTGTCTCATAAATAAATAAATAAAATTAAAACTGATAGAATAATTTTTTGGTTGTTGTCTAGTTATCCATTACGATAGTAGTAATTAATCCTTTGAACGAAAACTCTAAGCAGCAATCATGTTCCCAAAAGATCATCTTCATACATACCAACAAGTTTAATCAATGACTAGAATATTAAAGAAATCATAGCTTATCAATTATGGAGTGGTTAAATTAATAGAATTATTATTATTTATATATATAATAGTTAGCTGGATTCGCAACTTCGAAGTAGGTGAAAGTGACAAAATCACGCATCGACGTGTATGGTTCTGGTCTTCTTACTTCCGAAGTTGTAATCTAACTACACCGCAACCATTTCGGTTTTTATTTTTTATTTTTTTTTCATTTTTTTTCCGATTTAATCATGTACACGCTATCCATATTCGTATTTATAATTATTGTTATTTGGTCAAGTGATGTTATTATAAAAGCCTTTTGGGAAATGCCTCTATTTTCAGACCTTTTATAAGTTGGTTAGTTATATATTAGCTGGAGGGTCAAGAATCAAAAGCAAAGACTCATTCTCTGGTCTCTGGTACTCCACAATATGTATCCTTTTAATATAGCCTCCAAAGCATACCATACAGATTTATCAAAATACATTTTCAGGACAAAGAATTTTTTATATATATTTTCAGTCAATTATATAGTATTATATACAACTTTTAAAGTAATAATCATAAAAAAAAATTTTATTAACACTTCAATACGTGATTAAATAAAAAATTTAATTTTAATGTACTAACGACATAAAATTTTTTATCCAGTAATTCAATCACAAATTATCATATGTCAACAACACAAATTTGACTCTCAACTCATTACTTCAAAAATCATACACATGAGAGGATTTAATTAAATGATAATGGAAAAAAATATTATCTTGTACGTCTGTATATTAATAGTTAAATTAAATCTTTAAATATGGAACACTTTTTTTGTTTTTGTTTTTTAAAACTATTTTAAAAATCAAGCTTAGAAATAATTTTTTGGTAGTAAAACACAAAAACACTATCTGTTTGGTAACTCTTTTTAAAAAACAAACTCACCTCATTTTCCCAAAACCAATGCAACACGCAAAGAACAGGAACAGAGGGCGCCCTGGCAAGGGAAGCAGTGGAGGGAAGAGCACCACGATAGCTATTGAGGACAACATTGGGTCCCGGCGGTAACGGGTGGCTGGCTTCATGGCAACGTCATTCGGTTGTCCTCCTGCTCACGGTGATGGCAAATGGGAAGCGCGATCGAGGCTAGGTGCGAATTCTCCTCGAGCTTGCTACCTGGTTTCGTGGCGAGGCTAGTTGGGGTAGAGACACGGGAGAAGAGGAACACAGACGGGATGCGATTCATGAGGCCAATCTTCGCTGGGTGTTGGCGCGACTGTTGGTTTCTCAAGGCGGTGGTTTAGGCTTAGGCGGAGGCATGGCTGAGGCAAAAGCGGAGGCAAAGGCGGAGGCGCTGGGTCGCTAATGAGGAGGAGATAGAGAAAAATTATTTACAAAGTTGCTACTACTTGTTTTGTAAAACATTTTTGAGTTGTTTTTTGGTTTTAGTTTTTAAAACCTAAAATTAGCTTTTTGGTTTTTAAAATCAAGGGGAAGCATGTCAAACAAAATTTTCTAGTTTTTTATTTTTAAAAATAAAAAACTATTTTTAAAAATACATTCCGAACAGGTCCAAATTTTCTCCTATATATTTCATTTGTAAAAACTGTGATGCGTTATCCTGCATGGCCATAAATAATATTTTCCTTGCCCACCCCATAAATGCTTTCTTTTGTTCTTTTTTAGGCGTTTTTATGCCCCTTGACTTCAATGAAAGTTGGTTTCTCATCTATTAGTTTTGAAAAATCTCACACCTTTTCAACAGCGGATTTTTTTCTTTTGAAAAAAATAAAATTGCTATTAAATTAAGGTTCAAACCTCTCACTAATGAAAGGTTTATGCCTTTGAATAAATGTTTTAGTTAACTTCTCAAATATTGTGATTAAAATATTACTTGTTAATAATTGTTATTTTAAAGTTGAAACTTTAGTCTTTCTTATTAGGACACCTTCAATTACATCTAAATAGAGTTTATATGTAAAACTACATTGATTTAATTGCTATAAAATTTTATTCTTAAACTATTGGATAGAAACTCTTGAATAGTTTTATATTTAACAAAGTCTCTATTTGAAAAGTCATATAATCGATGGACGACTGATTTCTTCTTAAAATTTTTGTATAGGATTTCAACCATAATCCTTATTTTCTCTTTTCTTTCTTTGATCTTCCTCCGTTGAGAGGACTGCCATCTTTCTCCTTTGATGGTAGTCTCACCATTCTTCTTGTTTTTGTTGCCTAGAATTTTATGTTTGTTTTTAATATTTCCTTTATAATATTTTTGTTATCCCTTGTGTGGGTGTTTTATTTTCCCCTTCATGAGTGCTTTCATTTTACTTGTGGGTATTTCTATTTTGATAGTCTTTCAAATGGAGAGATATTTAGATATACTTTGGAAAAAAACATAATATTTTTTTTAAGTTGCAACACTTTTCGTATCGATCTCTGATGTGAAAAACGTGTTGTCAATGATAATCTTCAAGTAAGGAGCAAATTAAAGCAACGGTCCATTGGTTAGTTCACACTTCAGAGTGTAGAATATATTTATTTCCTATTCAATATAGATTTAATAATTTATCTTTTCCTATGTATGTTTTATAAGTGCCATTATAGCCTTCTTCATAAATAAATTTTTCTTTCATGTAAAAAAAATATCAACTGATCACATTCACAAAGTGGATTACAATAATTCAAATTCACAATATTGGTCCATAATTTTGGAATAAAAAAAGAATATTGGTCCATAATTATTAACTGGACGGATATATAGTGAAATGAAAGGGCTTTTCCATTGGAGGGAGAGGGTGTGTGCGGCAATATTATACAATTATTTACCTTCGATGCAAAGTTTATTTTTTCAAAACAATATTTTATTTGGCCCCTCACACAATAGTATTATTATTATTATATTACATAATACTCTTTGGCTCCTAACCATCTTAATCTGCCTCGGTTCCTCCTGCCCCTTCTCCCTTGCTATATTGCTGTAACTGTTTATATTTTTACTTGGAGGATTAAAAAATAAAGCAATAACTCACAAAATTATATCTCTTAAATTTTGTTTGTTACTTCCAAAACTTTAGAACTTTATTATGTAAAATACCCAAATCTTTATATACTATTTGAATTTTTAGTTAACCAAATCATTAGTTAAGTCATTACCAAGTCGGGTCTAAGTCCAAGGAAATGATCCAATTGAAAAATTGGATCAGATTTATGTTTGTTTAACTCAACTCAACTCATCTTTTGTATGCTTGTACTCTAATGATGGAGGTGGAACCAACCCAAAAGTATGTCATTTGACCTGGCCTCGTACACTTAGACTTTTAAAAGATAATTATTTTTATTTTGATAAAATCTGAAAGTACAAAGATGAACTACACAAATATTAATTTCTTGAATTATTCGCTTTTACTAAGATAAGAGAGACTAAAGAAAGAGATTGATAATAAGCAGACATAATTTCTTACATTATTCACTTTTATTAAGATATGGAGAGAATATAGAAAAAGATTAAGTGCAAGGAGGCATAATTTCTTATATTATTTTGCTTTTACTAATATAGAAAGAGAGGGAGTGTAGAAAGAGTCAACAAATTATTAAAATGAAGGAATGTCACCACTTCTATTTTTAATCGCACTAAACACGCCAAAGAGGCACAAGTTACTAATAGTAGTAGTGTAATGCAAATGTTCAAATAAGTTTTAGAATAATAATGATGATGATGATGATGATGCAAAATGCCTATTGATTTTGATAAACTGGTACACGTGGAAGTGGTACTAGTGGTATTTTAGTCCATTAGATCTCTTTGTTTTGGCACTTTCACTACACATTGATTATTGATTTATATACTTCTTACTCTTGAAACTCTTAGGATTGTTCCTTTTTACATTCAAAGGCTTTAGCTGTTGTTTGCCATGTATATGGTTTTGAAAACCAGGCACAAAAAGTTATCATCAACCGTTTCTTCAAATGCCATAGTCATCACATTCACCCATAGTAAATGCCTCTTATTCAAATCCAAATTAATAGTTGAAAAGAAACTAAAAAGAGAAAAGAAAAACAAAGAGAGAATCTACATATAAATGCCCATTATCCAAAATTATTCTCTCTTGCACGACTTTCATTTTTCTTTTATCCTTTCTCTCTAATCATTAAATTTTTTTTATTCAATATCCATCTTCATTAATCGTCTCATTTATTTCACAAAAGTAAAAAATAAAAATAAAAACAGAAAAAGGAAAAAAAGAAAAGGAAATCAAGTGAGATTTTTTTTTCCTCTTGATTATGCTCCATCTAAGCTAGTATATAAACAAATGTGCAAGCCAAGTGCTTAAGAGAAATCAACGGTGAGGCTTGCAATTAACACGATTAGCTCAGATCATCATGCCAAGAAGGTAGACCCTATTAAGGGCAATGTTTCAATGTACATGTATATTATAGTATTTGAGAAACTTTTTGTTGGCTTGAGAACTTTAAATGATGACACACATAACTATATTTCTTTCTAATATATTTGCTAAGTGTTTTAAGAAATTACATCAAACAACAAATATCTCCTAAATTCACAGGAGATATCCTTGGTCTAGTTTCAAATGTTATGTACATCACATAAACCAAGGTGACGGATATGAAGTTTGACCAAACTGAAATTGAGTAGTATTGTACAAGTAAAAGGTCCTCTAAAAGCTTGAGGGACCCATGGAGCAAGAATAGTCTACATTTCAAGTACGACAATGTAAGAAGGAAGAGTGCTAAAGAAAGATAAAGTAGAAGGGAGCTAATAAGGACAAGAGTGAAAGGTCAGGAGTCACTTTCCCCACATGACAACACACAACAAAAAGGACACCAGAAAGACTGCAAAGTGTTTCAAATGGTCAAATACTTTCTCTAACTTGGCAACCTCTTTGCTGAAACATTTCTGCATAAAAGAAAAGAACCTTATGGTCTATTATCCAAAATGAAAATGCTCATCCTCCTATACTTTCATGCTTGCTTCCCTGCCACCAACATTACACTGGAGCAAGCATTCCTTAGATTTCTTCATCTCTCTCTCTCTCTCATGGCTTCACGGTTAGGATGATATCTATATATGTTTCGAATAGGACCATCTTAATACCACCAAGACTTATCAAGAAAAGTAATATTTTTGAGTTTAGTGTTTTAAGTGATATCTTGTGAACAATATTTCTTGAGAGAGTTAGAGCTTGTCAATTTGAAAATTAGTCTTGGTCCTTGTTGGAATATTAGGATTGTATTTGTGAGATTCTAGTTGGTATGTCACCAACTTTATTCTGTGAGTTTGGTATTTGAATTTGAACTTGAAAATCAGGAGAACTTTCATCAACATTAGGGAGGACTAAAGTAGATTTCACATTGAAGTTGAAAGTATAAAAGTTCTTGGTACACTTTCTTTAACTCTATCTCTTTATCTTTACTTTATTTCAGTAAGTTTCTTATTATTATAACTAAAATACATTCATCCTTAAATTATTGATACATTATAGTAAAGAGAACACAACATACAAATACTATGTTAAAGCTTATTAAAAAACCACTCACTGTTATACGATATTTTTTGAATATACAGGAGACAAATGGGTGAACATTTTAATTGTTTGTTAAGTGTGCAGAAAATTTTAAAACATATTGATTTAAACCCCCCTTCTCAAGTGATCTGATACCATCACTCTTAAATCTTTGCCGGAGAAAAGCAAAAAGCAGTGCTCTACTTAAGTCACAATTCAACACCTTTTACATTAAAAACACAATGGAAGTAACAAAAATAGCAAAAATTTACAAAGAAAAAGTGTTGAACGATGAATAAAGTGCAGCGCCGTTTTCCAGTGCTAGCACAATTCCATGTGCAAAGGAAGGGACCGAGTTGTTTCAGGTGTTTCGGTTTGCCTGTCAGGGAAGCCCAATTGTCCTTTTCTTTTGGTTACAATTTAATTGGACTTATAATTAAGTTGAATGGAAGGACTTATTGGTGGGCTCAAAGATCTTTTCTTTGTGCCTAAGAGGAGCTGTGCTTTGCTCACATGATTAAATTGGTCCTTAATTCCATTCCTCAAGTTGTTTGTTTTGGCCCCATCCTCTGCTTCAATGATGAATGGGCGTGTTTGGTGTGTTTGATGCTAGCTTATGTTTTGTGCTAGCATTGTGTTTTTTCGTTTTCTGGTTGTACTTTCGTTTTCACCGTTTTGGTGTTTTGTTGAGAAAAAAAAGTACTATAAACTTTATTATGAATGTGCTTAAAAATGAGTAGTTAAATGCGTCTATCTTTGAACTTTTTTTGTTCTCTCCACATGCTTTTAGTGTTTCACTCTTTCGCCTAAACCTTTTGGTAGGATTCATCTCATATTATATGTAGCATTACTTAAACTAAAATTAATCATGAATAATATAAGCTTCGTTATCATGCTCTCATTCTTGTAATTATTGATAATATTAAATGGTTGCAGGGCTCCACAAATTTTGTAATGTTTCTGATTTCATATATGCTCCACATCAATACATTGGACGTCCTTTTAGAACATAGCACAAGCTTGTCCGTTTGTGCATGCAAGTGGAACAGCTTGTAAATATGCGTGGAATCAATTTCTCTTTATCACATTCGGACAAATTAATATATGAATTCCTTTCTTTGGTTTTTTTATATGTAGAGATGGTGGTAAATGAAGCAAAACAATGCAAAAGTGTTAAAAGACTTTTCAAACAAAGATTACTCTATCCAGCAGTGGTTGCAAAATAATCGGTTCATTTTAACCTTATTTGCAAACAAAATCATTGCACACATTCTCTCTACTTCTTTGGTATTTGATCTCTCCTTACTACGTTAATTTAGAACTTAGCAGTGATTAACACTCAAAGGCGACAGAGACAGGTGTACTTTTGTTGTTGTAGCTCTAGCTGTGATATATACATCATAGTGTCCATAATCACCGAATTATGTTCCCATTCCAAGTGAAAGTTAGCATTACTATCAGTATACCCCTAACTCTGAAAGGTCCCAAAAATAAGAAAATTACATGCTATGCTTTTGTTTGCACGAGGTAATCAAGTTATAGACTTTGCTTGATAATTATAATTATTCTCACCTAGGTTTCATGGCAATTGAATTATAGTTATAAAACTTGACTCAATCATCGACATTATGTGACTGATTTAACTAGTGAGTCATTAGTTGAATTAGTTGAATGAATTAGTTATATGCATCATATGCTTAAGAAGGGGCAAATAGTCATGAAGTATGGGCATTGATCAGATAGGGCTCTACACAAATCTTGTCACAGATATTGTCCAATGAGTATATTTGAAAACACGGACAATTACATGGAACAAGTGTCTAGGAGATTAATATTAGGATTAATATATTTTATCCTCTAAATTATATTTTGACTTTTCAAAATATATATTACGACATTTTGAATTTTTTAAATAGTACAAAACTTGGCCCTTAATAGGGCTTGATTGCTACTTAGCATGATGATCTGAGTTGATCGTCTAAACTATGAGCCTCATTGTTGATTTCTCTTATGCACACTTTTGCACACTTTGCCCTCACATTTGTTTGTGTATCGGCTTAGATGGCGGCGTACAATGAAGAGAAAAAATCTCACTTGATTTCCTCTCTTTTTCCCTTTTTCTGTTTTTATCTTTTTTTCTTTTGTGAAATAAATGCGACCATTAATAAAGATGAATGTTGAATAAAAAAAATATAATAATCAAAGAGAAACGGTAAGAAAAATTAAAGTCCTTCAGGAGAGAAAGTGGCTTTGGATAATGGGTATTTATCCGTCAATTCTCTCTTTATTTTTCTCTGTCTCTTCTCAATTTCTTTTCAAGTACTAATTAATAAGAGGCATTTACTATGGGTGGGTGTGATGACTTATGGCATTTGAAGAAACAGTTAAAGGTAATTATGTGCCTGGTTTCAAAACCATGTACATGGCAAACTGCACTGAGAGCCTTTGAATGTGAAAAAGAACAATCCTGGGAGTTTCAAGAGTAAGAAGTATAATCAATAGTCAATGTGCGGTAAAAGTGCCAAAACAAGAGATCTAATAGACTGAAATACCATTAGTACCACTTGTGACATGTGTACAAGTTTACCAAAATTGATAGGTGTTTTACATTATTATTATGTTGTTATTTTTATTCTTATTCTAAAACTTATTTATACATTTGCACTACACTACTACTAGTAGTAACTAGTGCTCTTTGCTGTGTTTGGTGCGGTTAAAAATGAAAGTGGTGATAATGCTTCATTTTAATGAGGGTTAAATTAATGCATTTTAATCCTTATACATTTAACTTATAAATTTCCAAAAATGAAAGTGGTGATATTGCTTCATTTTACCCCTATATACTTTCCAAACAGTGCAAAACTTTAGGACATAGTACAATTGCACTCAATAAAAAATAAGGTGATTGAGTGCACATGAGAATTCACAAACAAAGTGGCGGGTAGACAAATGCACATAAATTAGGAAAATTAAGTGCATATAAATTATACATTCATCAACTGTCAAAATTATGTCGATTTGAAAAGTTATGCTGATTTTTTTTTTTGTTGTGCAACGTCAGGGTATCCATCGTTGAACACGATGACTAATTCTACCGTTGATTAGGCACCTCAAAGAGGGCAGCTGACACGGATTAAAGCCTCTATACCAAAGTTAGGGATTGAACCCTAACCTTTGTTAAGGTGAATGGCTCTTACCACTTAACCACACTCCAATTGGTTTTTGGTTATTATTATTATTATTATTTTGGTCTGCTTATGGACTTATTCCATTGTTTACTGATTTGCTCCATGCGAATAAAAACCAAATAAAGACCCCATGCATAGATTGCGAACCAAGGGCCCATCAATATCCAATAACTTGGGCTGATCTGAATTCATCAATGTTTTTTGGGTCTGACATTACCAATGATTAATTAGAAGAATCTAAAATCTGGGTTGGTTCTGGTCCCTCATGTTGATAAAGGGGCAAAAAATAAAGCTTGGAGATGCAGGGTATCGATCCCGGTACGTCGCGCATGCCAAGCGATCCCTCTATCCTCGTGATTGTTCGGGTGCTACACGTTGTATTTTTAATTAATCATATTAGTCATATTGCCAGCAACCTTGAAATGCTGGGTGTACTGAAGCTGTTTTTTGGTTTTCAAAAGTATGCTCTCACTCGATATGTGAGAAAGGACTTCTCCCAGTAATTATTTTTTTAATTTATTTTACTTTTTTATATACATAAATTTCAAGTCCAAGATTTTATATTTAAAGTACCTGAACCATTTTCACTCGTATCAACGTCTTGTTTGGATGTATTGTATTGTCATGTGTCATTCCGAAGACATTCAAAATGCAATATGTGTGTTATTCACGGACTTCTTTCTATTAAGGTTGGCACCCTACATAATGTATGGCACTAATTATTCATGCTTTTGTTAATTCCTCACTCAAATGATAATTTTACTTATACTATTTATCAATGAAACCTTTTCTTATAAGACTGTTTTTCAAGCAAGTATTTCAAGTGTAAAACATAGTTTCCAAATTATGATTTTTCACAATTAATAATTCATCTAACATTTTTCCCTGCAAAGTATTCATCTTTTTATGAATTATTTCCCAGCGTTCCATTAATTTTCCAAACATGCAACAATTCCTTGCCTTCCTCTTCTTCTTTGAAAAATAAAGGTTGATGCAATATGGCACAACATTTTCACTCTGTGGGTCTTTATGGGGGCAGTGCCATTAATTTCAGGTTCGTTGATCTATAGATGGAACTGTGTTTAGTTTGTCGGCAGAAGAAAAAGGTTTTTCGTTAAAATCCAAGATCTGAGCCTACCACTTATAAAACAACATGTCATGCATTATATAATAGAAAGAGCTTTCCTCATCAAACAACTATACACTAAAATAATATAAAGCTCTCTACCTGTCAAGCGCATTTATCATTACGACTTGAGACAATGATTCAAATCAATAATTGAAATGAGGATTTTTTTTATCCTTCTATAATAGAAAAAATTATCAATAACGGAAATAAAATAATGAGAACACTAATTATAGAATTTTCCTCATTTTAGTTTTATTACTTGAATTTATCGGAAGTTTTAACGATTTCAATTTGAATAGGTTTTAGACACATTTAATCTGTGTATCTAAATTTGCATTGAAATCATTGGAATTTCTGACGATTTCACATAAATTTAATCTGTGTTTCAACGATTTCCAATAATAATAATAAAATGATCAAATCCCATAAATGATGTTATTACCATTTTATTTTGATAAATAATAATTTTTTATATTTTAAGTGTGTAAAAAATCTATATATTAAAATCAATAATAAAAACTATAAAGCAATAGTCAGCACTCATAAATTGACTTGTAATTAGATATATTAACTTTTCAATATATCAATTTCCCAAATGATATTATTTAAGAACGGAGGCAATAATAAATTTATACGCATAATCTATTTTTTATAATGTAGTATAATTGTGATAATTGGTATTTGTGGGGTAGAGACATGCTCTCTCCCATCTCACTTTACTTTAGTCTCCATTTTTCATGGAAATATATATCTCTATGGATATCCATATGTTCATGTAAAAAATTAAAAAATATATCTATATAAAAAACACTTTTAAGCATGAATATAGAATACATTAAAACTGTGTTTGTTTAGGAGGTAAAAGTGATGTGAAAATTTTCATGGATGAACATCATTCATAATTTTACATATAAAATCCGTTCATGAAAATTTTCTTTCTATTTTCATCTTCAGCCAAACATACCATTGATATCGATAATCAATTATAACATTACTAGTACAATATAATTTTCAAATTAATAATGTTATCTTACTGAGTTTATACCGGGAATGTCAGGAATTCAACCATGCATAAAAGCATATGCAGGAAGAAGAATTTGAATGCCTCAAAACATTAAGTAGTTTCCCAACTACAAAATGAGTATTCTTGATAAGATTAAGAGTGAATGTTGGCGGGTTGTTTAGTCAGTTTTTTTTCTTCCCTTATATAACATTGTGATTTGAATTTAATCAATTTATTGTGTCAATTCATTAATAGACAAATCATAAGCATGTAATCATTCATTAGATCTAGCTGGAATTATGTACTGACCTTAAATTATAGCAAATCTTTTTCTCAGTTCAAATTTATTTTGTAAAGAGAGAAGGGGGGGGGGGGGGGGGGGACTGCAAAACAACACCATGACTCGTTAGGCTGATGATTATTGTTGCACCCTTTTTATCCTAGGGTCACCACATTGCCACCACATTCATCCATTAGAAACATAATGATGTACCTACCTTGTGGTTCTTAATTTATCCCATCTTATCTTTGTGCATTGCACCGACGTAAAAGGAAAGGCAACATATCCATCTATAGCTTCTAGTGGTTGCATCACAATGAGAAATATTTGTTTATCATATTTTTAGAATATCAGTCAATATATTCTCATATTAAATTAATTAAATGTGAGATACAAATAAAGTAAAATTAACACTCCATTTAATAATAAATATAAATATGTCAATATGGTGCTTCACAAATTTTTTATACTAATAACATTACTCTATCACGATACATTGTAATACATACAAATATTATGTCTCATTTTGTCTCTTCAGCTGTTACGTGTTTGGTACAAGGTTCTCAAATAGCAATATACAAAAGAAAAATGACAAATTAATGCTTAATATATGTCCAAGTTTTTACCTTATATTTTGTATCCAACCAAGAACCTTTATTTTTCAAATAGATGAAGCTTTTCCAAAAAAAAAAAAATTGGCTAAATATGGGCTTTTAATTGTATTCAGCACTTGAAAGACACAATGGAAGCAGAAAGTTTATTGGGGTGAGAACTTTTCCTGTTACAACAACCAACATTATATATCACAGTAGACTAGTTGGTGTATTGCCTTATGATTTTCAAATTGTGAATTAAGGCACTTAATAGCCGTTATAATGGTTGCTAATTTAATTACCTCTACTACTAATTACAAACGCCGCAGGATTAGAGCAGGTTTGACTTTTCGTTTCCAAACTTGAGAACTTATTTTAAAGTCCAAAATAAATTTTGGTTGGTTTTTAATATAGTTGGTTTCTTTTCACTAAAAATCAATTTTTACCCTTATAATTCATTTTAGGAGAAGTAAATATTTTTTTTGCTTTCTATCATAATAATTTGGAGCAACTATCAAATATAAAATACTATACTTTAAAATTAATTTTCACATAACTAATTCTATATAAGCAGAACCTAACACGCTTTGGGTCTATTTCAGTTTTTTATGATTTTATGAAAAAAATATTAAAAATTAAAAATTAAAATTTGACTTCTTTTAAATTTTTAATATTTTCTTTATAAAATTTTAAAAATTAAAAAATAAAAACTAAAAATCGGAGCTTGAATCAAACAAATCCTATAATTTGTCAAAAGAAATAGGGAAAAAAAAGGTGATGCCAGCTAGTTAGTACAGTAATTAAAGGGGCCCTGATTAGATATAGCTAGTTTTGGATAGAAATAAAAGTCAACATTCGATGAGGGTACATCAACCAGCATCAATTTTGTTCTTCATTTAGCTGAGACTGATCCCAAAGCCAAAATAAAACAAATAGACAATGATGCTATTTGCACATGTGCACTCTATATTTTTTATGTCATCATAATATACCAATAATAACCACTACTAGTGTCATTTACTGATTGGAAGAAAAAGCAACAACAAAAAACAAAAAAGAAAAGGCCTAACTGATACATTAATTATTGGACTGTGGCAAAAAGGAATGGAACAACTTTGGCTTCACTCCTCCCTAGACCTAAGGTGGATGAATTATATACGTTTGTACTATACTCTTATTATTCTTGCTTTGGAGTTTTTTTTTCTTTTTAAATTTCTAAACATTTATTTATTTCTAATATTATATATTTAGGTATTCAAAATCTAATATCCAGATCACTTAGCTCATCACCAATATATAGTACTTTCTTCAATACAATATATATATATATATATAACACTGCTCAATTACTAACTATAAATCACTTAATTTTATTATAAAAATCATCGCTATTTAGAGCTAGATTCTAATTAATTTAATTCAAGCTGAGTTGATTTGCTATTGAGTAAAATTCTATTAACACTAATTTTTTGCTCTCATAAAACATGAATACTTGCGTAAAAAGAATAAACACCGAATCATTTGAATTTAACTAAAGATTTATATATTTTAAGGTTTTTTTTTCTTAGTTGAGAAAAATGATAAGAAAAAAAGAGCAAAATCATGAGATCACAAGTTAAATACGGAAGAATATCATGGCACATGGAAGCAAAGCAACCTCTGAAACCCCACAAGGGAAGGGTATCACGAAAAATTCAAGAGAACAGACACGCAAACAAGATAAAATTTGTCGTGTATGGGAATAATAAATTTTCTATTGTCGTCCATGAGTGGGGGAGAAAATGGGTCTACGGGCACATGCAAACGAACTAGTATGGTGCACAATATGGACTAATGATATACGGATCTGTAGCACCATGGCTGAAAAAGACAAGTCATTGAGATTTAATTTTAATATATATGATTATAGCAGTAAAATTGATGAGAGTTGTTCTAACTTAACCAAACCATGCAACTGTATTAAAACTCAAAAGAAAAATTTTGCCCTTTTAGTGATCTTATCTGAGTTGAGTATGGCTGAAGGACGCCTTTGATGACTAAAGAAAAGTTGCTATCTTAAAAAATCTTACAAATAAAAGTATATGATTACAATATAGTATATCAAATTTAAACTTGAAAGAAAACGAGGAAACCAAATATAGGGATAGGAAAATCCTATGCAATGAACAATCTGGGTGCTTCAACCCAATTCAACCTTCCTAAAGTTTACTTTTAGTTATAAACTTATACTTGGTTTCTTTTCTTTAAAATTTGAACCTTAATACTATCAATATCAGTTTGCTTCCTTATTGGTGATTTTTATTCTGATACGATATTATACAATATTCTAAGATTTGTAATTCTTTGATAATTACATACTGAGACTTCGAATTTCATGTTTGCCGCTGTTGTAACACTTTAACATAAAGCAATATGTAATAATTAATGTGAATGGAGCTCCAAAGAATGATGATCTTCTTCATTGCAACACTTCCTTTTTCTTATTATTTTTGACCAAAAGCTTTGCTGTAAATTAAAATGTTGTTGGTGTAAAGTTGAAGTCTTTGAACCAAAAAAAAAAATGTGTTGATTGAAAAAGCACTCAGTTTTTCTTAAGTAGCTCTCTCACTCTCAGACACACACAGAACCAAACATTACAAATACCAAAACAAAACAAAACAAAAAAAATGAATGGACTTCAACAAACAACAACAACAACAACAATAGTAAAATACAATTTCCCTCACATGTGTGTGGAACTTGCAGTGTAGTTGGCACGACTAGCTAGCTAGCACAATCATCATAGACAACCACATTGGTCATATAGGTGCAGTGTGTCTTAGATCAGATTCAGAAGCAAAGATAAGAGAATCCAAAACTCTCTCTTTCTCTTTCTCTTTCTTCTTCTGAAACTCTCTCTTGTTATCTCTTTTCTTTTCAAAACTTTCCCTCCACTGAGGGAAGGAAGGAAAAGATATAGTGAGAAGAAGAACAAGCTATGGAAACCAACTCAGTTTCCAAGCTTCTGATATTGTTCTTCACTGTCTTGGTCTTGTGTTGTGAGGTGATCCATTGCAGTGTCACATATGATAGGAAAGCCATTGTCATCAATGGCAAAAGGAGGATCCTCATCTCTGGCTCCATTCACTACCCGAGAAGCACCCCAGAAGTAATGTCACCATTTTTGCTTTCTTTCATTTCTTTCTTTTTTCTGCATGTTTCAAGTGGGGTTTGTGATTGGAAGTTGTTGGTTTTCTTAACATTTTAATGTGTTGTTTTGTTTGGTGGAAATGTGTGTTGCGTTTTTAGATGTGGGAGGATCTGATAAGGAAGGCTAAAGATGGAGGGCTAGATGTGATTGACACTTATGTCTTCTGGAATGTTCATGAACCTTCTCCTGGAAATGTACTTACCACTATGGATCTTCTTTTGTTTAATTCATTTTTCTACTTTTGGAGTTCAAATTCTCAACCCCCCCCCCTTCACACTTCTACTGTTTTTTCTTTTTTTGATTGTTCTTTCTTTGTTATTTTTGTTTATGTTGTGTTGCAGTACAATTTTGAAGGAAGATATGATCTGGTACGGTTCATTAAGACAGTGCAGAGAGTGGGGCTCTATGTCCATCTTCGCATTGGACCTTATGTATGTGCTGAGTGGAATTTTGGGTACATGCATCTTCAACTTTCCTATGTTGATTTTATTTTATTTTATTTTAATTTTCATGTATTATCTTTGTCTGCATACTTTAAAATTTTGTTGTTTTGTTTTCTTAGTATGAATGTTTAATGTGAATGTAATTGCTAATCATACTCTTGTAATGGTGTAGAGGATTTCCTGTTTGGTTGAAGTATGTTCCTGGCATCAGCTTCAGAACAGATAATGGCCCTTTCAAGGTTGGAATTTAGTTTTCAATTTTTCATTTGTACTCAAGTCCTGAATAGTGTAGGCAGCAGAAAAACATAGGTAATTTTTTAGTAGCATTGATTATTTTTGTCCCTTTCTTTTTCTAGGCTGCAATGCAAGGTTTCACTCAGAAAATTGTCCAAATGATGAAGAATGAAAAGCTATTTCAATCTCAGGGTGGTCCTATCATTCTTTCTCAGGTATGCAATTCCTTTCACTTTATGGCATGACTGAAGTTTTTGTCCAAAATTGTCTCCAACATGTATGAGTGGATTTTGCGCTCTACAAATTCATAACAGTAAATTGCCAATTCAAGACAAAATCTTTAGTCTGTCTACACTTTTGTGTTGTAATTTGTAGATTGAGAATGAGTATGGACCACAAGGCAAGGCATTGGGGCTGCAGGTCATTCATACATAAACTGGGCTGCAAAGATGGCTGTTGGGTTAGGTACAGGAGTTCCCTGGGTGATGTGCAAGGAAGATGATGCCCCGGATCCGTGGTGAGCCATCTCATGCTCGTCTGGCTGTCATTTTTTTTTTTTTTCGGCTTTAGGGTATCTCTATCCTAGAGATAGCCTCTCGCTTATGAGGATAAAGTTACGTACATCTACCCTCTTCAAACCCTACTAGGTGGGAGCCTCGCGCACTGGTCCACCCTTTAGGGTATCTCTATAGATATTGTTGTGAGATTAGTCCATCCAGCACGTTGGTGGACTCATTTGCTTCAGTTGTTAGACTGACTTTAATAGATTTCCTTGTCTTTAGCTTTTTTCTATCATTATTAGATTTTTATGAAGGTTTGAATATGATCTATCCAACTCTTTAATGCAGCTAAATGCTTGTAATGGCTTTTACTGTGATGATTTTGTTCCAAATAAACCCTACAAGCCTAGACTATGGACTGAGTCTTGGAGTGGCTGGTAAGCTACCTATAGTATTGCATTTTGAAGTTGGTTTTATAGATAAGTTTGTTTTAGTTCTTACTCTTCGTTCTTCTCCTCTCTTTTGCCTATTCCCTTTGACCATTAGGTTTACTGAATTTGGAGGCCCAATTTACCAGCGACCAGTTGAGGATCTAGCATTTGCAGTTGCTCGTTTTGTGCAAAAGGGTGGCTCATTTTTGAATTATTATATGGTTGGTCACCAACATTGATTTATTTCTCAGCTTAGTTGAAAAAACAAACTAATTGCCTTAGTTTAAAGATTTGAGCAATACTCATGTGTGATCAATGACAAATGATAGTACCATGGAGGAACTAACTTCGGAAGATCAGCTGGAGGCCCATTCATCACTACAAGCTATGACTATGATGCTCCAATTGATGAATATGGTGAGATAATTATACTTAACAGAACTTCATTGGAAGATTCTTTATTCTGTTTGTTTCAAGAGTTCACCAGGCATCTGACTATGATTTATAATTTTATATCTAGTAATTTACTGAGCTATAGTTTTCTTCAAGGACAACTAAGCCGATGAAATAGTTGGTAGTGTTTCCATATCTCTCAGATATGTATCAGACTTGACACTGAATTTTGTTTCAGCTGTTATGCACTTAAGAGATAGTTCTGTCTTATATTCTGTTACATCATGCAATGAAATTGTAATTGACAGCTTCATTGGGTTCAGGTTTGATCAGGGAACCTAAATATGGTCATTTGAAGGAGCTTCATAGAGCTATCAAGCAATGTGAACAAGCTTTGGTTTCTTCAGATCCTACGGTTAAATCATTGGGAACGTATGAGCAGGTCAATTACCTTTCATACAAAAGCATTACCCTCTTCTAGTTGCATTCTTTAAGGTGAACTACCTTCAAGCTTCATGGTTGAAAGCAATGATCCTTGTCTTGGTTATCATCTTCCAGGCTCATGTTTTCTCTTCAAGAACCGGAACTTGTGCAGCTTTTCTAGCAAACTATCATTCAAATTCTGCTGCTAGAGTGAATTTCAATAACAGGCATTATGATTTACCTGCTTGGTCCATAAGCATCCTCCCTGATTGCAGAACAGATGTATTTAACACTGCAAGAGTAAGAATATCTAAAAGGGACTTCCATGCTATCTTATTTAGTTTGATGGGAGCTCTTCTTGTCCCATCAAGTGTTTCTTATAAACCCTTTGCATCAAGTTATTGATTGGATTGTTATGCCTTCATGAAGGTGAGGGCTCAAACTTCACATGTGCAAATGTTGCCGAGCAATTCTATGTTTTTCTCATGGGAGACCTATGATGAGGATGTATCTTCTTTAGAGGAAAGTTCAAGGATTTCAGCCTCTGGACTTCTAGAACAGATAAACACCACGAGAGACACTAGTGACTATTTGTGGTACATAACCAGGTAAGCTACTTGATATAGAGCTAATATTCTAGATTTTTCAATCAGTAATCAAATGATTGCAAAGTCTTTTGAGTAGTGTGCATAAAAACAAAGCAAGAAACTCCTCAGTGCACATGGTAACAGTATGCAGATTCAAGCAGGAGAATATTTTCTGTTGTTTTTCCTAGGAGTTCCTAACTTTGCCATTTATTCTCTCTCTCATATTTGAATTCCTGTCTCAAGTTAATTAATTTCTTTGACATATACCTTTTACTCTCTTAGCTTCTCAGTTTTCAATAGTTGAAATCTCACTATTTTCTGGTTGCATTACCAGTGTTGACATAAGTTCATCAGAATCGTTTCTTCGAGGAGGACACAAGCCTAGCATTAGTGTGCACTCCGAAGGTGATGCAGTCCATGTGTTTATCAATGGACAATTTACAGGTATGTGGTTCAATGAGCAATTCATAGTAAGGCATTATTTATTGCAGCTATGCAAATGATTATTCGACATGTGTAAGGTTGTGAGGAGTGTGAGGACCATATAGAAGTGCACCTATCATTAAAAAAAAAAAGAATAAAAATACTTTTACCCAAGTTTAGTAATGATTTGAGTGCCTAAAACATAATGTGGTAGTTCAACTTGGTAGTTCTTATACTTGCACATTAAGTCAAGTTTAACCAAGATGATATGATTCCTTATACAGGCTCAGCTTTTGGCACAAGTCAACAAAGAAGTTTTACATTCAATGGCCCTGTCAACCTACGTGCCGGAACTAATAAGATAGCACTTCTCAGTGTAGCTGTTGGATTACCGGTTAGTACCTTGCTTGTAAAGCCAAGTTGAACTTGACCATCCCTTTTGCGCTGCTTCAATTGTTTTAAATATGCTTGGCACAAATGCTGGTAGAATCATTGATTAATTTTGCTCTTTTTCTTTTTTCCCTAGAATGTTGGATTCCATTTTGAAACATGGAAGACAGGTATCACTGGCCCAGTTTTGCTCCATGGTCTTGACCATGGACAGAAAGATTTGACATGGAAGAAATGGTCATACCAGGTCTGATGCACACAATTTCAATTTTAATGTCCACTATAAAAGGGAGAATTCTTACGTGCTCCTCTAGCAAGATAAAAAAAGTCTAGCTCTGTTGCATTTACCATTTGACACTTCATTCAATTCACTAGAACGCAGAAAAGTGAGAAACAATAATAAATCACAAAGAAGAGGTGTAAAATGGTGAATGGAACAAAACATTAGAACTTCTCGTTAAAAATATATATATTAACACATATATGTGCTGTCACCTAACAACTTTAAACTTTCTGGGAAGTTAACTCTTGAAATAGTATAAGAGCTTTTATGACTAAATAGGCTAGAGTCAGATTTTCACTCTCCTCATTATTCTGAATAAAAAGTTAAATTTTAATCATGGTAAAGATGATCCTATCCATCGTAGTCTTCAACAAATATAAGGAGAAAATATTCACTAATTATGGTATCTTCACAAACAGGTTGGCCTAAAAGGAGAGGCTATGAATTTGGTGTCTCCAAATGGGGTCTTATCTGTTGACTGGGTTAAAGAGTCACTAGCTACTCAAAACCAGCCTCAATTGAAATGGCACAAGGTAAGAACATTTAAAGGCTTATAGTTATAATGTGACGACATCTACTGCAGTCTTTCAATAAGAAGTTTTACCATCAAGTTGAAACCTTCAGGCTTACTTCAATGCACCAAATGGAAATGAACCATTGGCTTTGGACCTGGGAAGTATGGGAAAGGGTCAAGTATGGATCAATGGGCAAAGCATAGGAAGATATTGGATGGTTTATGCAAAGGGTGGCTGCAATTCTTGCAACTATGCTGGCACATACCGACCTGCAAAATGCCAACTTGGTTGTGGACAACCCACACAAAGATGGTACTACTTTTTATGCATAAGATTTAACTTTAAAATTACTTCCTTATCTTAAGGAAAATGCTACTAACTCAACTGTTTTTTGTAATAAATTTACACACCCCTCTGTAATGCATTGGAATTGTGCATTGTGTCATTCTCATACTGTCATACAGTGTCTTGTCTAGAGTAACACATAATAAAGTGTACATTTTATTTTGGTTCTGTGATTAGAATTACTCTATCTTTATGGAAGAGTAATAGTGATGAGGGAACAAATTTTGATACACTTGCACACTGTTGAAGGTTTCAATATGCCAGATCCATCACTATATTGTACCCTATATGTCAGGATATATATTGGACAATGGAATAATGGAATTACTTATCCACTTTCTGTTTGGAATTCTGTAGGTATCATGTTCCGAGGTCCTGGTTAAAGCCAACAAAGAACTTGATAGTAGTTTTTGAGGAATTAGGTGGGAATCCACGGAAAATATCTCTGCTAAAGAGGACAGCACATTGAATATGAGTAGCCAAATGGTGATGGAGAGGGCAGCAAAACAGTGGGGCCATATTTATGAAGAATAAGAGATTGTTTGTCCACTGGCGAAGTTCTCTGGCTTTTGCTGGCATTAGTAGATAATGTTGGGAGAATAAGTCATTTGTAGCTTGTGATAATAGAGGTTCACATAGTAGTACATGGTTTGGTTCAACCATTAATGTGGTCATACGTATTTCTATGTTCCCTCTTCTTGATCTTGTATCAAGATGGACCACAATGATTGATGCAAAAGGGGTGGCCAAGATATTTTTTAGTTTATTCTTTGAACTTGAGTGTCAATATATCTACTTGAATGAGAGTTAAGAATTTCAAATATGCGATTTTTATTCATTAATTTGCAATTTGCCTTTTATCTTGTTTGTCAATTATCAACCAAAGCGACCATTTACATTCACTCATTTGATTTTATAGTCTCCAAAACTACATTTTTTTTTTCTAGGATGTGTTTGATTGAAGGGTAAAAATATGATATAAATTTTCATGATTGAGCTTAATTTAATTTACTCATGAAGCTCAAAACTTGCACTATATTTTTATTTCTCAATCAAATGCACCCCTGATATGATAAATTGGTTTGTTTTAGCTTCATCATTATCACTTTTCAAATATACTTCTCATTGTGTTACCCCCAAGAGTGCAGATCACTGCTGCCTTAGATCAAAGAAATCACAACAATATCAGGCCTTATAAACTATTAAAAATATAACAAAATTAAAACTTCAACAAAAACAACTAATACTTTTCACAAACGATATCCATAACCAGTCATTGAATCATACAAATAATCTTATTCAAAAGAACCATCAGTAGATGTGTCTGCAGTGAAGTACTAAGATTGCTACAAGTTTTATCTACACACTCATGAAACAAAAGACATGCCAGTTGACTCCAAATTGTTAATATATTCTTCTTGTGATGCTTTCAAGCATGCTTGTTTATTACTAGTTGCAGCTCATCCTTCTTAGCACCAACCACCCTCTCCACTGGCTTGCCTTCTTTCAAGAAGAGGAAGGTTGGCATAGCCTCAACCCCCACTCCTCAGCAACAGACTGAAAGAAATCAAGGTCATTGGAGGATAATTAGTAAAGTTATAAAGAAATAGTCCGCATTGGCCAAAGGGTCATTAATAGAAGAGCTTAATTTTGATACATTGTCAGGATAAATTTTTTTTACAATGTCACCCAATCAAACACTCTCATTTGTGTGGCTTTTCAAGTAATGGATGTGAGACTCAACCACCTATGCTATTTGGAAATTCATAATTGAATGACATTTAAACTCTTAATAAAATAATGACACCATAGGTTAAGATATGCTTACCCTCAATTCATCCACATCCACCTTGAGGAAGATGACTTGTGGTGTCTTTTTAGCAATCTCTGCAAAAACTGGGAAATGAAACGGCATGGCCCACACCAAGTAGCAGTAAAATCCACCACAATCTATCAAATGCAATGTAACTTTGTATCAGAACACTGTCTTGCTTTGAGAAAAAATGAGAGGGAGATAAGAAGAAAAATCCATTGCATGTATAAAACTATACAAAGTTCTTTCATCTAGTGATAAGAATGTTAACAGCAGTCCAATGCAGGTTTAAGGCAATCACCAAAACAGAAACAAAGTGATATGTAATGAAAGTTACTTAATGGATATAACCACATTTGAGTAACTTAGATAGCCATAATTATTTGACAGAAGTAATGTTAGAATTTGCGGGGGTTTGGATAGTATATTAGGTTTGAACTTCATTTCGATCAATATAATTTCCACAGTACCAAAAAAGATAAGATTAAAACTTCTTTTTTGTTTCACAAATATCCAATAACGTACAAACAAGTCATTAAAAGCATTTAACTTTTAAATTAACTATGCTATGTGATTGATTGTTTTATTATCAAACAATCACAACTAAGTTTTATTCCACTGAGTGTGATCAGTTACACGGATTATACGATACCATAGTGATCTATCATATATCATATTGATGGTAGGAGTATCAAAATTAATCTAGTTTTTTAACGCCAAATACAAAATGAAAATTTGCAATCTCAAAACTCTCATATCAGCCCATAATCTCTTGAATCACTACTATATGTATATAGGACTTTATAACATGTTTGGTTTCCATTAGAATCCCCAAAGAAGCTTTTGCCCAAAACAGGTATTTTCAAAGGACAAACCATACATCAGGAATTAAAAGTTTTTCTGCAGTGCACACCTATAATGCACGGATTCTTTGCCAGTATTTTTAGATATACTTAATTATATTTTACATGTTTTTGGCATGATCTATACCGTATCTTCGTATCATGGTCATGTTGTATCGGATACTCGTACAAATACCGGTGGATCATGGATGCACACAGATTAGAATTGGAATTGAAACATGCTAAGGGGTTGTTTGGGTGAATAGTAAATAATAAATACCAGTTTTTTGGAGTCGTTTCCTTTCTGGAGATGCTCCTTCCAAGCCTCAACGGTGTGCACACCAATGACTTGTCCCTCTTCTGCTGCCATTCTTCTTCAGTTCTTCGTCTCTATCAGAAACAATTGAAACTTTTAGCTTCAAAAGCTACAACCAAAAAAGCTTTCAGAATAATACGATGTAAAACAAGAGTTGTCTTTGTCTCCTTTATATAGCTGCACACCTCTTCAGACCTCGGACCCACAAAACGCTGCGATTTCTCCTCAAAATACGTCTTAATATTAATGTTAATAATTAATTAAAAGATTTAATTTATATATATTGTAAAAAATCTTATAGCGTAACAACTTAGCAATAGACTGTTACATTTTTCAAACTTCCAATAAGTTACGGGAGATCACAAGGATCGACTATCATCTCTACCTTTATTCCTAAATATTTTAACTAAAAAAATACTCATATTGACAAAAAGATTAAAAATATATAATTCAATGGCAGTATAATTTTTTTTATTTGATAAAATAATGGTATAAAATTTAGTATATCAAAATTAAAATCATAATTAACATATCAATTTTATACATTTGTTTTCCTAAATTGAATTTATCTAAGTCTATTTTATTTTTGGTCGAATATCTAAGTCCAAATTTAATACTAACTCGTGTATATGTCTAGAAGAAATTCGTACAATGCTCAATTTGGCGTCCACATTCTTTTGTATTGGGTGGAAGGTGTCCACGTTCAATTATTCATTCATGGCCATCGGTGACGCACTCCCATATGTCAATGAATTGACGCAATCCAGTCTTGCTTAAGGGAATACATAACCCAGCCTACTCACCAATCTCGCCGACTCAAAATTTATTAGATCATGTTTAGATCTTAAAAAATAATTCAATATATTTTTTGGGCTAGATTTGGATTATATATTATATTGGTCTGATCAAGTCCAAAATTAAAAAAAAATTAGAAATACATTTTTATATAATAATTTATGAAAAATTATAAGATTTTATAGTTTAATTAATATATTTTATGTAATTTAATATTATTTTTATATTAAAATAGTTTATTTTGAAATATATATTATAAAATAGTTCTTAATTTTATTTCTTACTTGTAAAATTTTATAACTTTATTATATATATTATCCAAATCCTTATATATTATTTCAATAGCCATCTTATTTAATCTGATCATAGTCAAGCCATTATTTGTTTACCTTTGATCATAAAATTCTGATCTAAAAATCACACCAAGTTTAGAATTTGTCTTACCCAGTCCAACCCGTCCTTTGAATACCCCTACTCTTGCTTATTGTGGTTTCAATTTAGTACATGCAACATTTTTTTTAAAATATTATTTGGACTAATTGTATACTGGACATTTGGCCTCTCTCACACTTCATTTACTGGATGAAGTGTAGACCTAATATATACATCTCATCAATTATGGATATAGTGTAAATCAAAACAGGATCTTATAAATAATGAAGGACAAACACAATTTTTTTTTTCCATTTAATCCTGGTTGGCCGGTGCACATGTGTCATTTTTCCTAGTCCTAGTCCTGGTCCTGGACTTCTGGGTCATCATTGCAAAACGGCCCAATATTGACAATTGGGCCTGAAAATCATTCGGGAACACAGACTGAAGGTGCACATCACTCAAACTCCTGCCCAATGCAGCCCATATCAGAACAGAAAACATGACCCAGAAAACAGAAGGATTAGTTTCAATAAGAATAATAATAATTCCATACAGATTATAGGTCATGCTCGACCAAAAAAACAGATTACAGGTCATGCCATAAGAAAAAATTACAATACTATTTAATCATACATTACTATATTGAAAATATTATTAATTTTCACATTCATTACTTGATAAGTCATGAAAATAAAAATATTAAATTGAATGACAATATAAAATAGAGTTAGTTTTGATACACTAATAATGTAAAATATTTTTATAATATTATTCAATCAAATCTTTCTATTTGCATAACTTTTCAAGTAATAATTGTGAAAATCAACTATTATGATTGGTGTGGCAGCATTTGATTAATTGATAATGTAATTTTATATACATACATATATATTGAGATTACCTCAAAATTAAATCCATAAAAATATTTACATTATAAGTGTAAGGCCCCAATTTATTTTATCCTTAGTTCCTTTGATTTGTGTATGTGGAATTAATTGATGTGTTAGAATAATATTTGGTCTAATATAGATAGTATAGGAGTAATGGAATTTAGTCAATATAAAATATATAACATGTATTAAGGGAATATTATTTTTTTTTAGATAAGATATGATAAGATCTTTTTTATTTATTTATTTAAAAGAAGTATCTGGAATTAGTAGAGAAGGAATGACCCCATTATCTCTATCCCTAAGAGTAAAAGTACTCCACTACCCACACTTTCCCACTTCTATCATTAACTCCCATTACTAAGCCCTAGCAGAGCATAGGGTCACACACCGTTTCACCTCTATAGAAATTCTCTTCACTCCATCTCCTTGATCTTCTCTAAAATCTCTAATCACAAATCATCATCACTTTTGGAGAAACAAAATTCATCCCTAATTCTCTATTGAAGCTGATACACCCAAGCGTAGAGGAGGAGAATTTTATCCTTTTCTGCTTCAACAAATCATAGGAGTCTCTAATTTCTGTTAATCTTCAAATCAAGTAATGGTTTTGCACAAATCTTTCTAGTTTATTATTTTTATTGCATCCTATGCTCATATCGTGAATGATTCTTGTGATTAATTTGCCCTCCGTGTCTTGCTTTTTCATGATATGCACTACAAATTTCTGGACCTGGTCAACATATAGATACAGGCATGGATTGGATTAATTTGGTTTCTATGTACCCATCAATTTCACGAACATCGTGTGTGTGTGTGTGTGTATTCAACGTTGTGTTCTCTAAATGCATGGACGTTGTGTTTTTATATATATAATGGTTCGCATGTGAGAGTGTGTGTGTGTGTATAAACCAAATCTGTTAGTCCTTTGACGCGACACTTTCCTTATATAGTCATAGTCACAGAGTATGTTACTCGAATTAAATTTATTTTTGAAACCTTTAATAAGTTTAGAATATATGTGTATATAGTTTCGTAGGACAGCATGCTATTATTAGTTTTAATTCTTTTGCAATCCGTGTATACCATGAGGTGAATTGTTTCCTTACTTATATATGTATTTGAAATTTATCTTTTAATTTGATTTTGAAAGTTTCCTCAAATTGAAATGCATGTATTTGGTGACGGTGATTTAATAATTATTACTTTGTTGCATTGTTCTTCTTATGTGATTTTAATTACGAGGGCAGAAATTTTTATCTTATGTAATGTAGGTGTTTTAACTATATTATTGTCTTATGTGATGTTGTTATGGACTGAGGAATGATTTTAATAGTCTAATATGTCTCTATATGTCATATAGCTCTAGATGATGTCAATATATGTATATACATCTACATGAAATGTTAACAGATATAATTCACACAGGAATGATTTAGATCCTCTATTAAGAAGAGGTAATCCCCATTGATCATCCACTTTATCCCTACTGATGTTTGTTGGTGATGACTAGCTATTGGTATGAGCTCTTTACCCACTGATTGGATAGACTGGATGTATAAAGAAATAGATGTACTAAGAAAAAGACTGGACTAAGTGTCTTATGTGACGTTGTGAATTTTGTGTATATAGATATTAACTGGATTGTCATGTATTCATGTAAATTTTGAGAAGTGCATCCGCAATAAGAAAGATCATATTAAAAGACACGTCTATTCTCGAGTAAAAATCTTTGGAACTTATTAATTGGATTTTAATGTATGTTCATATTTTTCAAGAGTAAATTAAGATGGCTAGAGATGATTTCGATGACACTAATTTATTGTGTGCATTTATCCTTACCTGGAACTTTCAAGATCTCACCCATTTCCTTTTTGTGTCATCTCTATATGTAGAACAGGCTAGTGAGTCCCTTGAGGTGGAGTACATACCTGAAGTCTAAATACTTGAAGAGTAGATAGGATTTAGTTCCACTTATGATACTTTAGTTGATTAGACCTATTTAATTATTTAGTGTTTTAGCTATTGATGACCGGACTATTGTTAGTTAGAGATTTATTATTGTTCATGCTATTTATATTATATTAACTATATACTTGTTGGAGTTATTTACCTGTTATTACAATATATTATTTTAGACTTGTGATTGGATGAATATGTTTATTATTACTTAACTTGTTTCGCTATAAATTAGTATTACATATAATTATGTATGCGTCAGGTTTCAAGTTTGATTTTTAAATAAAGACAAAATTGCTATTGTTATTTTTCTGATATTATATTTTGAAATTGAAAAATCATGACGTTAAGCGTAAAAATTTAATAATAAATTCCACTATGACTTAAGTATATGGGGATAATTATTAGGATGTTATAATAAGAATATTAAAATTAACTTAAAATTAAAAAAATAGAAATACTAACTAATAACAATGAAACTTCAAACTATAGTTTCGTACTATGGTTTCATTGATTCAAGTGGTTCCTCACCTATTTTACTCTAGTCTCGGATTTAAATTTTAAAATAAAAATAGCATTGAAAAAAAATAATTTTGATATATGGATAGTTGATGTGTGCCTAAAAGACATATATCTAGTGCTTGTTTTGAGAAGATTTTTGGTGATCTACTTGATAAAATTAGTCATTTATATGTATTAAATTATTAGAATTTGGATTACTCCTTATGTTCATGTTTACTTACTTTTTAAGGTGCTAAATAAGGATTCAAGGTCATATTTACATCATTTTATCATATGGAGAATTGGAGAGCAAAATTAAAGTAGTTTGGGTCCTCTAATTGCATGGAATCAAAACATTGTGAGAAATTCCCATGATTTTCATTCTAAAGACTCAAATTTTGTGATTCAAGACCTCTTGGAAATAAGAGAGAAAGATCTACAACTTCATTATTATACGTTTTTCCTAATTCCCATGTCTTCAAGGAATTTTGGATGCTATCAATTCTATCATTGTTCCACTAATTCATCAATATCATGAGCTAGAAGAGTCCAATTGACAAACCATGAGGCGTAGTACAATTGGTAGCTAGTTGGACTTCTTAAGTATATAATCAGAGTTCAATTTCTGCGATGTGTATGGAGATCGTCTCGTGGTCACAAGCAAAACCCATATCTGTGAGCTCTACGCCTCGAGGGATTAATCACTGCTTCCTGCGGAGATACCCTAGGTTCACCTAAAAAAGAGAAGTTCAATTGAGATGATTTCAAAAGCATTGGAAAGTTAAGACACAAAACTACAACTTCCATGAAGACCCTAAGCTTGAATCCCAATGCAGAAGGCTTCACAAACTCAACAATTTAACGAGCAAATTACAGTGTACAAAGAGCATTCCATGGTCCCGTGTGACTTGCTGTGGGTTTAAAGATGTTTTACGTTAAGCCGATTTTGATGTGTTTAATTAATATTTTGGGTTGCTTTTAGAAATGTGTACTTTAATATTTCTATTAAATTTTTGTCTCTTGTTAATGGAAAATAAGTTCATTATACACCCTTTGAACTTCATATTTGTACTTTAGTGCCTAAATTATAAAAGGAAAAAAGTGCAACTTAGTATCTTAAACTTTCTTAAACGTGTGTTATCCCTATCAACAATAAATGAAAAAAGTTAACGATATGACCTATTTGCACGGTTAGGAAATGTAAGAGCTAAATTAGCATGTTTTCAAAATTTTAGCGGTAAATTACACATGTCTTGTAATTCAAAATTTCAGGGATAAAGTTCTATTTTTTTTCCTTGATAATAAGTATTGCAAAATGTGTCATAATTGTGAAAATTAACAATAAAACAAAGCACATATAAAAAAGTGAGCAGTAGCTAAATGGTGGTGACCGATGGCTTAATATGGTTACGAGCGGAATTAAACAGTTGTGAGCAATGACTACGGATTGGAGAACGGTTAGATGATGGTTGGACAATAGTTGATTTTGAAGACTGCCACATGGAGCTTTATAATCGTAAGTACCCTAACATTATTTAAAAAATGCAAACAAAATGAAAATTAAAGAAATATCCTTAATTTTATTATTATCTATGTGATAAAACTCTTTGGTCCTAAAGTCATTTTCATTAAGTCCTCTTTCAATAATTTTAATATAATTTATCTTTTAATCAATCAACTCTTGATAATGGTTTTTAAGATTAGCTTTTTCAAATTTAGTTATTTTCTATATTTTTATTTACATCGGTATAGTTAAATGTATTTTTGGAGTATTTTCTATAATATATATATATATATATATATATATATATATATATATATATATATATATATATATATATATATATATATGTCCAATCCCTAGTGTATAGGTATTCATGTCCCAATCCAACCCAAATGTATAGGTAGTCATGTTTCCAATGTGGGTTGAAGTTAAATATTTCTTTAAAAGTTATTTTTTTAGTAGCAGTAAATTGTAAAATTTAGAGTTCAATATTTATGCCTTTTTGACATATCATGATGTCATTTCTGTATTAATATGTTTTTTTCTTAAATATATATTGTAAAATATCTTTTAAATTTTATTTCTTACTTATAAAATTTTATAACTTTGCTGTGTAAAATCCCAAATCTTTATAAGATGTTTGAATTTCAAGTTAACAAAATCACTAATTGAGTCATTATCTGTTAGGCTAAGTCCAAGAAACGATCCAGTCAAAAAATTAGATAAGATTTATATTCAGTTTAACTTGGCTCAACTCATAATTTGTACACCTATACTCTAAGAGTTGTGTTATTTGTATTCATTTTGTATAGGCATCGTGTCGACTCACACTTTATCTACCATTAGATAGGGTGTGGACCTTATTTAAGTAGAGTCCACACTCTATCCAATGATGAATAGGGATGTGAGTCAACATGGTGTCCCACACACTATGAGTATAAATAACATTTTTCATACTCTAATGGAGGTGGAACCAACCAAAAGTAAGACATCTAACTGGACCTTAGATACATGTAGACTTCTGAAAGATAATTATTTTTATTTTGAGAAAATCTAAAAATACATGGATGAAGTACACAAACATTAATTTCTTGAATTATTCACTTTTACCAAGATAAGAGAAACTAAAGAAAGAGATTGTGAACAAGCGAACATCATTTCTTACATTATTCACTTTTTATCAAGGAAAAGAAAATCAAACCGACATCGAACCTTTCAAGATACTTTCAAAGGTTTAGGTCTAATCGTTTTAGGTTCAACCGAAATATAATAAAAAATAGGCAAAACTACCAAATTCGTCCCTCTAAAATTTCACGTCGACCAAATTGGTCCCTGAAAAATAAACTCTCAAGTTGGTCCTGCAAAATTGAATAGTTGGCCAAATTAGTCCCTATAAAAAAAATCTCTCAAATTAGTCATTGCAAAAGTGAATTATGGGACAAGTTAGTTCTCCTCGTCTTACTATCAGGAGGGACTAATTTTGCCGATTCTTCAATCTTGTAAAAACCAATTTGTCTGTTTGAAGTTTTACAGGGACCAATTTGAAAGATTTATTTTTCAAGACCAATTTGTCCAACTATTCAATTTTGTAGGGACCAATTTGAAATTTTTTTTTTACAGGGATCAAATTGGTCGACGGACCAAAATGGTTGTTTTGTCAAAAAAATATATATAAATATATACATATGATTAATTAGAATATAAATAAATATATTAAATTATTAATATTAACATAATCAACAAAAAAATATTCATAGGTCTATAAAAATAAACATAATCCATATAAAATTTTTTTAATCCTAGCTATACGGTCACAAAACATTTGAAAACAATATTTGTTAGTGAGGTTTATGGTGAGCCCTGCGAATTACGGAGAGAAAAAAATAATAGCCCAACAATTTTTTTAGTGCCTTTCTTTGGTTCTATTTTTTTTTTTTTTGGCTTTGTAACTGCCATAAGATATCAATATTTAAGTTTTGAAAAAAAAAAGCTTTAAAAAAAGCAAACCGCCAATCGGTTCGGTTCTACTGATTTTCCCAGTTTCCTCCATTTTGACTTCACTCTTTTGGAGCTTAATCGGACTAGCCAAGTGACCGTTCCCGTTAAACTAGTCCTACCCGAATCCTTTGTTTTTCTTCTATGCTTTTTATTAGGATATAGGAGAATAATGAAAAGATTAAGTCACAAGAGCCATACTTTCTTACATTACTTTGATTTGCTTTTATGTCATGACCTAATTTGGAAAGGTGACCAACACGTGAAGGATTAGGTCCCCTTGTAAGCCTCTTGGATTACGTGACTTACCAAATGCATTTACTAACATGATTATCATACTTAAAACGTAATTCAATCTAGATCATATACGAATTCTCTATTTAAAGCATAGCATTTGAATTTGTAAAACTAAAATATTTCAACATACATAACCATGAATTCATCTTAATCAAATTTTACATGTGCTACTACAATTCCTAAGAATGTAAATTGTTTCATTTCATAATCATAGTCATGAAACACAAGTTAGTTCAATACTTAAAAACTGAATCGTGAGTACATAGCTAGCTTGTTACATAGATTTTAATAACAATCTACATTTCAAATCAATACTTGAAATCTGAAAAATATGTAGGGATGCCCATAACTCTAAAAATAAATACATAATCTTAAATAGAGTGCATGACTCGATCCTACCTTGTAATTACTAGACTCTAATATATTATAACCCTAAACTAAGCTTCACTGCAAAGTAAAACTCATAACTAGAACAGCTGTTGTTTATTAGAACGGTGACTAGGCGACAACTGGATTTATAATTGTGTAAGGAGGAAAGGAGAGAGGTGAGTCATCGGACTATGAGTGAATTCTTATCCACCACCCACACAGGACAACAAACAGGATATATACACATAATATACATGTAGCAAGCAGAAAATTGTTTTTGATATTTACATGCATAATTACATAGAAATGCATTTCTAAATCCATGGTGCGGTAATTACTAGAGAAATGGGAATCTCTACATATGATAAATATATACATAATAATAACAATTACTCGACATTGTAACTCTAAAAGGCACTTAATAAGGCCCCATAGGCGAACACCTAACTGGGTTCATTCTCTAAATACTCTAAATAGGACGAGATTGTTCTCTAATGGATAATTTGGTATCAATGCTAATGATCTTACAACTGTCAACTCACTATCTATTTCTCTATAGTTACCGTATAAAACTAATTTACAAATAAACTAAATAAGTCTGAAAACTTAGAAAGTTTTGAATTCATATGATTTTAAACTGAACTATCAAGCATAACTTGGGTTCAAAAATCATGCTCAAGGGATCACTAATTTATAGACATGATGGTTTTAGTAATCCAGAGAATATGTGTCTGGTCAATGTTACGAATCATATTGAAGCTTAATACTCTCAATAACACAAAACTGAAATTCTGAGATCATATTTCAGCTGACAAATTTAATAAACATGGAAACTTGTAAATCATAATAACATCTCTGACAATGGAGATAAATCGTACTCAACTCAATATTTTTCCAATAAAACATAACTTGAGATTATGAAAGCATAATCAGGAAATCCAAAGTCTTGAAAACCTAGTTGTTTCATCAATCCACAATACGTCTAACAATTTTGGTAAACTTACTAAATCTCATATTTATCCAATAAATTTTTCCATGACCAAATAAAATATTTTTCTGGCATTCAACATGTCAAACATGATCTCACGATTTTCTAAAATATATTTCCATGATTTATTCAAAGATTCACAATTTCTTCAACATTGACGTATTTTGTAAAATTATATTCATGACATAGTTTTACTTCTAGATTCATATTTAGAAATCATAATACTAAAGACATAGTTATAATGAGTGAAAATAAGGTCACGAGTTCAAACCCACCTACCGTTGCAGCCGAGAGTATGTGGATACTATCCACTTGACTTTGGAAGCTATGAATGACACCAACAATTGCCATAAAATCACAAACAACATAGGAAACACTGAAGATCATAATAGGGCAGCTTTAATGGAAGAAAAAATCATGCCAAATTCATGCATGAGGGAGTCTTAGCTCTAAACATGGAATAACATGCAAGAAATTGACAAAAACATCACAAAAATAACTTATCCAAAGATTGGGGAGGAGGAAGACGGCTTGAAGTTGTGTGACAAGGGAGGGACAGCACCTTGGAAGGTTAATATTCAGTTTTGAGAGTTAAAACTTAGTGGGAGAACATTTATATAGGGAGAAGGGGTGTTTTTAATGAAATTGCGTCATTTTGGGGGTTCTGGTGTCAAGGGTCTTGCATGGCGAGGGGGAAGCTCGTCGTGGCGAGTCTATCTGAGTGTGTTCCTTCTTGGGATAGATCAACACACTTGCCATGGTGAAGGGGTACTTGTCATCGTGAGTTTCCCTATAGCGTGCCCATTCTGGGGTTAGTCATGAGCTCGCCATGACAAGGGGTACCTAGCCATGGCAAGTCCCTCGCGATGGCAAGAATGAGGCTCGTTGTGATGAAGGAGTCTACAAAAGAGTTGTTGTTTCTTTAATGTGTTCGGGTCCTTCTTGGCAACAAGGGTAGGTCTATAGGGCCCTAAAGCCGTATGAGACTCATCTAGGGACACGTGAACCCGAGGCATAACATTTTACTAATATTTATATATTGAAAGATGAGAATGTAGAAAGAGTCAATGGATTATTAAAAGGGTAAATGGTGCTTAACTTTAGCTCATTTGAAGTTTACACCATGATTTTTCAAAACGTACATCATGACACCTTAAACTTTCAAAATAGTGCAAAACACCCCTTAGGATAAATTTGGCAATTGGTAAATGTATGATTTATGTGAACTTACCCTCTTGATGTTTCTAATCTGCAAGCCAACACCTTGTTTGTGAATTCTCATGTACACTTAACTCCCCTATTGTGTGCAACCCAACACCCGTTATGACCTAAAGTTTTGCTTTGTTTGAAAAGTCCAAGGTGTTTAGCATACCAGGGTGTCATGATGCATATTTTGAAATGTCAAAATGTAAATTGCACATGACCTAAAGTTCATTTAACTGATTAAAATAAAGTAATATCACCACTTTCATTTTTAATCGCACCAAACACACTAAAGAGACATTGATTACTAGTAGTAGTAGTAGTACATGTAGTGCAAATAAGTTTTAGAATAATAATAATAACAACAACATAACAATGCAAAATGCCTATCAATTTTGGAAAATTTGTACACGTGTCACAAGTGATACAGTGTTATCTTAGTCCATGAGATCTCTTGTTTTGGCACTTTCGCTACACATTGATTATCGATTATACTTCTTACTCTTGAAACTCCTAGGATTGTTCCTTTTCATATACAAATACTTTGGTTGCTGTTTGCCATGTACATGGTTTTGAAACCCAAGCACATAGTTATCTTCAATTTTTTCTTCAAATGCCATCAGTCATCACATCCATCCATAGTAAATGCCTCTTATTCAAATCCAAATTAGTAGTTGAAAAGAAACTGAAACGAGAAAAGAAAAACAGAGAGAGACTTGACAGATAAATATATATTATCCAAAACTGCTTTCTCTCACACAACTTTAATTTTTCTTTTACCTTTTCTCTCTGATCATTAAATTTTTTTTCATTCAACATTCATCTTCATTAATGGTCTCATTTATTTCACAAAAGAAAAAGAAAGATAAAAATAGAAGAAGGAAAAAAAGAGGAAATCAAGTGAGATTTTTTCTCTTGATTGTACGCCATCTAAGTTGGTAAACAAACAAATCTGTAGGCCAAGTGTGCATAAGAGAGATCAACAGTGAGGCTCATAGTTGACACGATCAGCTTGGATCATCATGCCAAGTAGCAGTCAAACCCTGTTAAGAGCCACATTTCAATGTACATGTATACTAGTAATTGAGAAATTCTTAAATCTCGCTCAAGGGAAAAAAAAAGTGGTGCTCTACTAAAGTCACAATTCAACACCTGTTACATTAAGAATATAATGAAAGTAAAAAAGAAATAGCAATAACTCACAAAGAATAAGTGTTGAACTATGAATAGAGTTTCATTCTTTTAATGCTCTGAAATCACTAGAAGAATTTCTTAAAATTTTGCCTTTGATTCACTCCTTGCCATAGTTTTTCCAGTATAAATAGCACCCACCACCCCCATTCTTGATCCCCAAGCCCAAGAGCTTTATCTCTATTCTTGTAACTCCACTAAATATTACAACATATCTACAGTCTCAAGGTTCTCTATGCAACACAATAGCACAAAGCTAAAGCCAGGGATGAAAATTGAGGAGAGAAAACAAGCGAGGAGGCCAGCTCAGGCCAACTCTAGAAAGGGGTGTATGAGGGGAAAAGGTGGCCCTGAGAATGCTAGCTGCACCTATAAAGGTGTGAGACAAAGGACTTGGGGGAAATGGGTTGCTGAGATCCGTGAACCAAACCGTGGTGCACGCCTCTGGCTAGGGACATTCCAAACATCCCATGATGCTGCCTTGGCTTATGATGCTGCTGCACGTAAGCTTTATGGCCTTGATGCCAAGCTCAACATCCCTGACCTCGTTGTTGTCTCTCCTACTCCTAGTCCTCCTGCAATTCTTCAGTGTCCCTCATTTCCTTCTGCTACCACCACTCAGGTTAGGGACGCGACATATCTGTTATGAGAGTTTTTTCTTAATAATTATGTAGATATATAAATTTTATTTTGACCCCATAATTTATTGAGTTTGACCTCACACTAATTTTAAATGACACAAAGCAATAAAATATAGTATAATTTGCGTATTCTTATACTGATTTTTTTGAACCTGTCACTAACTCAGGTTGTCGAAATAGACCACATTCAGCAGCAACTACCTCAAATGATTCCACAAGACATGGACATGATCTTTTTAAACAAACTCACCCCTGTGGCGTCCATAGCTAAGGTTGGTGTTAGACCAATTTACACCAGTGAAGCCATTGTGTCCCTTCCCTTGGAAACTATTAACAACACCAACACCAACACCAATAATATCAATGACACCATCATCAACAACACCGCCATTAACACCAACACCAACATCAACAACAACAACAACAACAACATTGGTATGAAACCTACTATTGTGGAAAGCTACCAGATACCAAAGCCTATGGATAAAGATGAGGAGTTGCATTTGTTATGGGGGACAGGGAATGAAGCCATACCGATTTATGATGATTCTATCTGGACAGAAGCTACTATGTCTCTAGATTTTCCTTTGTTTCCAGATGTTGCTGGTGGGTTTTATGGAGCTGGGAACATGGCATGGGACATGCAAACTCCATGGTGCAAGTAATCATCGCCAATCATTAAAAATTCACCATCCAAAAGGGAAATTAGTAAAAATATATAAATAATGAGAATTATGAGATTCAATTCAATATTTTATACATATACATAGGGCCAATATATATATAATATTATATTTTATCTCTATAGTTAGGCAATGATATGCATATACTAGTTGAATGTAAAAGCAGTATATAGTAATTGTAAAATATATATATCTATATTTGTATTTATAAGTTAAATGGAAAACATGATGATTTTTCCGTCATATCTATGGTTCTTCTTTACTTAGTGGTTTATGCTATATAATAGTGAGTACTATGTAGAGTATGTTTGGTTAGGGAGTAAAAGTAGGGGTAAAATTTCCCTTGTTGAGTTATGTGTATAAAATTACGAATAAATGTATTTTATTCCTCTAACTTTAGGTCATGATATTAATTTATACCCTAGCTTTTTAAATGTGCATCTTGACACCTTGAATTTTCCAAACTTACAAACACTTTAGTATAATTTTGACCACTAATGAAGGTAAGATTTATGTGCATTTAACCTCCCTGATATTTTTAATTTGTGCAACCCAACACTTTGTTTGTGAATACTATGTACAATTAACCCCTTGATTTTTTTATTATGTGCAATCCGACATCTTACTATAACATAAAATTTTACACGTTTGGAAAATAGGGTTTTTAATTTGAAAAGTTAATATCGTAGTTACGTTTTAAAAGTCAAAGTGTAAATTGCATATAATCCAAAATTTTGGGGTTAAAATATATTTATCCTAAAATTACATATAAAACTTATTTAGGAAATTTTTATCCTATTTTTACTCCATAATCAAATACATCCTTAATATAAAGAGAGTGGGATAGTGGAATCATAATTTGGCTTTGTAGTGTTTTGCCTTTATACGGGCTATGCTTCAGACTATTGTTTATCTATGTGAAGAAATTATGTATTTGCATCTCTTTAAGTATCTACTTAAAGGTTTGTATTTTATTGATGTGTTTTAAAATCTCAATGATTAGGTTTATTCTGAGGAGCTACCATCTTAAAGAAATTAGTTACTTGCTCCAACGGTGGCAAGAAATCTGGCCATTGATGATCTCTATACGACTTTCTTTTGCTTCTTTATTAACGCTTTTTTTTTTTTTGGGGCTAATGTTTCATGTTTAATTCATTTAAACAAAAGAATCTTACACAATAAATGCAAATCTTACGTTATATCTGTCTGATCATACATACTATTAACTTTCACTCAATGAAACGAGAAAACGTAATATCCTTACAAAGTTTTGTAATCACAAATAACTAATTTTATGGAATTAAAAAATTAGTAAAATTAAGTGGTATTAACCTTTGCAAAAAGAAAAGTATTCTGTATTTATCGATATTCAAATTTTTTGGAGTCGCCATGTTAGAGAGATTTTTATACCTAATCACCACCTTTGATTCAAAATTACATGAACAATTTTTAAGTCCAAAAAATGCATTTTCAATTAAAATCATTCAATTGAATCAAGGTTGTTGGTTTTAAGAATAAAAAATAAAAAGAAAATAATTCATGACGGTTTTGGAATTTATTGAAAATTGAGAGAAAAGAACAATATCAAATTAAGGAAGGAAAAATATTGAAGCAATTCATTATGCATTTAGAACTTGTTGAAAATTGGTAGAAAAAGACAATATTAAATCAAGGAAGAAAAATATGAAGAAAACGACACGAGATAGTTGATAGCTATCCAGTGAATATGAGTGTTATCTTCAATCCTCATAAAGTGTCTTCATCACTAGTAGTATATATGCCAAGTTATTTTTTATTTATTTATTTTTGGGTACAAAAACCGTCCGTTTGTTCTGCTTCTTTAAATCCAGAGAGATGTTACATATTTTGGTGCATGAAATCCGGACCGATTTGACTTTATTATTCAATTTTAAATATTTTTTATGGGTATCTAATGTCAAATATTTTTATTTTAAAATATAAAGTGTATATATATATATATCCTTCTGACACTCACGTTTAGCCTTTTTATTATTTTTATTAAATTAAATAGACAATTAATTTAATTATTTTTAATGTAAAAATCAAACACAACTGAATTCAGAATATATACTTTAAGATCAATGACATTGTTCTCAATCCAAAATCATTTGATTGAGCCAAAATCCTTGCCCATATGAAAATATGAAAGTAATGAATACAAAGAAAGTATTTTAAAGCACAGTCCCCATTATATAAAGGAAAATTTGAAAAAAGAGACAAATAATCGGTGATAGTTATCTATGAATTTTAGTGTAACATTCAATGTGTACACTGTACAAAAAAAGTATAACATTCATTGTATTTATAGTGTTTTCATCTTTTCATCATAAATATATGTGACAAGATTTATTTTTTTTCTTCTTAATTTTGAGTTCAAAAGCCGTCAAATTGTCACGGCAAGTTAAAAAGACAACTTTGTATTTCCTAAATGTAAAAAATAAATTAAGCAATTAAGCAATTTTTGTTGTATTCTATTTTAAGATCATTTTTATTGTATTATATTGTATACACACACTTCTGCCACGTCAAATATATACACGCACATGAACGCACACAGTCACACGGACTATCTTCTGGTTTTCCTTTTTATTAACTTCGTTTATACATCCATAAATCCTATTCTCTCTCCTTCTCTGTTTTCTTATATTCATTTTCACATATATCAAACGAAAATGACATCATTTTAATGCTATTGTGGAATTTAATACAACTACATTTCATTTCAGCAAGTCCCATGTGCTTATTTATTGATGATTTATAATCAATATCATTCCATCCGTTTTAAAATAATTATTATTTTTTTTTACTTTTTCATGTTATAAAATATTTATCCATTTACAATATTTAGGTAGTATTAATTTTTTTTTCTATTTATACATCTAATATAAATGTGTTACTCTCTTCATTTCACAATAAGTCAATAACTATCAATTTTTTACATTTTCATGTTTCAAAGTATTTTACCATTTACAATATCTAGGTAAGATTAATTTTTTTCTTCCATTTATACCTTTAATATAAATGTGTTAGTTAAGTAATCAATATATTTACCTAGATGAATAATAATTACTATAAGAGGATAGTTTTGTCAACTTATATAAATTTCTACATTTATCAATTCTTTTTTTTATTTCTTTAATATGTGTATTATTTAGTTTTTAACAATTATTGTGAAATGAGTAAGTAGTTAAATAATCAATATATTTATCAAGATGACTATATAAGGATAATTTTATCAACTCATGTTATTTTCTATATTTATCAAGGTATTTTTTTCTTAATATATATATTGTTTAATTTTTTATAGTTATTCCTAAATTAAAAAAAATATCATTTAGTGCATTTTTGTCATTGCCTTTGTTCTCAAATAACTATTCATTTAGATGATCTGGTATATTAAAAGGCAATATATCTAACAACAAATAAGTGTCCAATGCACTAATTTGTTAATGTATTAGTTTATCCAAATGAACACTTTTTCACAAACATAGATAGTAATTGCACGTTGATTCTCATAGACCAAAAACTTAGTCTCTATTTGGGAGCAAAACTTAATACTACAACCAACCTTTGTTGGTGTTTACAAATACTGTTTTGGTGATTTATTCTTTTGCTTTTATATTATTCCTTATTTTAAGTTCGTGGAAAATATCAAATTTAGGTGAGTCATTTTTACATGAGCAGAGATTGAAACTAACGTGGCTTGTGGTTCGCAAAATATATTTTTTTCATTTTTGGAAATGGAATATAAAGGTAGTGTTTTGTATAGAAATTGAATATTGAGTGGTATTTTCTAAAATACAATTTATTTTTTCAAAAATACCCACTTGTAAAATAGTGTTGGATGACGGTTTATCAATTAGTGGTGACCCAGCCTCAATTAGGCATCAGTGGTCCGAAGTCGAATCGTAGTGGTCTGGTGTCATGTAATCGTCTGAACCTCAATTGGTGATGGTTTGACGATTGTGATAGTTGTTCAAGGCTTAAGGTTTGACGGTAATTTGGTCTTTTCATTTTCTAAAATATTCATTTAATATGAGAATCCAACATTCTAATGATGAGGGTGGTAATAAAAATGGATACATTTTCATTTTGGGAATATAACTTTCCTGAAATATTTTTCTATTTGGGAATCAAACATGGAAAATTTTCATTTCTATCCTTAGGTTCATTGAAATGTTAAAACATTTTGCGAACCATATACAGGTAAAGCTTGTGAATCACTAGTAAATTAGAGATTAATTTTGGGGTCAATTGCCATTCTTTTTTTTTTGGTTTGTTTTGTTGTGGTTTTGTTTGTTGTTGTTGTTGGGGGTGGGGGCTTTGTTTCAATTAGATTTTGTTGTTTCAAACGAAGCAAATGTCATATCATTTTTTAGGTCCAAAAAAGGTCATATCATTGGGTTAAGTCACCGTGCAAGTTGGTCCTATTCAACCCACTTAACAGATAGGTTAAACGAGTAGGCTGAGAAGTGTAGACCTACATTCAAGCGAATATGCAATATGGGTTGTCCTAACATGCTTGACTGATGAGCTAAAGGGCTGACCCACAGTTGTGGCCCATTTAATCATTTGTCTAGTGATTGTGTTATACAAACCATCCAAGCCTGACAAAAGAAAAAGAGACCATCCAAGCAATGACAATCTAAAAAAATTGACCCAAAAAAGGGCCATGGTAAAACTATAATCGAAATTTATCTTAGACTAGAATCCAAGTTGGTTCCTAACAAATATTGTGGAAGTTAAATTAATATGTTAGGATTTGAAAATCTCATTGTGGTTCCTTATTTTTCACCAAAAAAATATGTTAATCTTTCTATTAACTTGTCATACTTGACAGAAAAAAAAAAAAAACATGGTGTTGCTTCATGTAATGGAAAAGACTTTCAACTATTTAACTAGTGTGGCTTCGTATAATGTAAATATAAAACATTGACATGGACAGGCCACAATTGCGAGTAAAAATCTTGTCAAAGTGAAAAAGAATGTTGTGAGTGAAGAAGTGAACCTTTTTCTTTCTCATAATTAATCGGATCGATAATTATGACAGACGTTTCCTCAAGTAAAAAGACGATTCAGCCTCATGCACCATTGCATAATTATGCTTCCCCTGGTAATTTAAATATAAAATAGGAACAGATATTTTAAGGTACTCTTCCTCAAAAGCTAATAAGTAATAACCATTCCAAGTTTGACGAGCAAAGAAGTATGTCAGCGTTTAATGACATTTTCTATTATTTTTAAAATGTAGTTAAGTGCAATAGAAAATGTTGCTAAATCCCACACCTCCTCTCCACAATGCTCTCATCCCTCAACAATCTCCTCTCCTTAATTCTCTAGCAAAACCTACGCTATGTTATGTGAAACCTTTGAGTCCCAACCCGAACAGCATTTTCGTCATCCCCTAGCGTTCTCAAAGCTTGCGCCCACTTTGGGACCGATTCACCGGAGAGAAGATTCACGGCTTGATTCTCAAGTGTTGTTTCGAGGTTGATGCTTTTGTGTCCAGCGCGTTGATCGTTATGTTATACAAGTGCGCGAGAGTTGAGGACATGCGCAAGGGGTTTGAGGGAGTGGATGTGAAGGATTTGGTGGCTTTGAATGCTGTTGTTGCTGGGTATGCTGAAGTGGGCCTTGCAAGTGATGCTTTGAGCTTGGTGGAGGGAATGAGGTTGATGGGTTTGAAGCCAAATTTGGTGACTTGGAACACTTTTGCTGTATGGGTTTTCGCAAAAATGTGACCTTGTTATGGTTTCTGAGATTTTCAGGTAGATGGCTTATGATGGTGTTGAGCTTGATGTGGTGTATTGGTCTTCTGATATGTCTGGGTTTTAGCAATATTTTTATTGCATTTAATCACATTTAAAAAATATCGTTAAATGCTGACATCACCAACTGCATTCACCATCAACACCACCATAGTCGCCGCCAAGAATAAAAGGTGTGTGGAAAAAGGAAACCGAAAAAAAAGGAGGAGATGCCCCTAGCTTGATCAGAAAAGGAAAAGCAAGATCAATATCTCCATAAAGTGGATTTTTCAAAATAAGGGGATTAACTTGGTACATGATCATGGATCCTAATGATTCATATAGCCTTTAATGATGTGATCTTGGGATCTTTTTAGTTGAATATAATTGAAATTCTCCTAGAGCTTTGTCAAGTTGTCCATGTCTTTACAAGAATTAACAACGACGTTTTGGCTTGTAGCCTTATGGAGGTATCTTATTAAACCAACTCTATATATCGGTCCTTATTCCCTTGCCTTTAGTTGATTAATTATACTCTTAGATTTTATATTCATGTCTTCTTGTGTGCACTAATAACATAATGGAGACAATGCAAAGCAGATTGGGTCATATCCTACACCAAGATAACACCCTATATAATTAGAGATGATAATTCTCTTTCTCCTATCTCTATTCTCTAATTTGTTTAACGGACAACTCAAGGTATGTCACTGTTGTTTGACGAAATTTAGAAAGAATAAATGTACACAATTTTTAATATTTAATTGTTCCTTTAAGATGTGAGAGACATAATTTTAAAATTTGAATTTGTGACTGCTAAATTATGAGATATGTAATAATTTATTGTTACGTCAAAAAAATTTCTTTCCATCTAACCAATAAAAATTTAGCACGTACTAAAACGTGAAAAGACATGGCAATAACCACTTGCTGCATTTTGTCTTACACAAAATTTCATTGGTTGAACTAAGAAAGATACAAAGACATGGGACAAAAGGATTTTTTGTCGCATAATTAGATGCAAAATCTTTATGAATGTGCGCGGGATTAGAATATACGTCAAGTGATAAAAATGAATTAAGCCTCATAGAAATCATGCAGTCACATACGGTCGGCCATTTCTTAAGCACATGCACACAGAGCATGCATATAGAATTATAGATGCTTAAATTATATTCTAGCATGTAATTTCCAACACACTCTATTGTTAGTTATTTCTGCTAGATGTTGCACCCGCATATGCACCATTATGTAAGCGTATATACATTGGGTATGACCGCAATGATGATTCCATTTGGGGGTGACTATCATGGTTTATCAACATCCTTCATCCTTAGCCTACTTTTGAAACAGGTGAAAGAGCTCACGTTTTATGTGGGTCTATTGTAACGGATAGAAATCTTCTGATGTTTTTAAATGGTGTTCCTTTTTCTATCCTTTCAATTATTTATTAATATATAATAAATAAATATTATATATCTAATAACTTATAAATTTTTAAATTTGTTTTAATTCTTATTTTTTTATATATTAATTTAAAGGGACAGCATTATTTGGGGATAGGATTTTCATCCCTACTGTTCCTTCCCTTCCGTGCCATAATGACTATAATAATAATAATGATTTCTTTTACGTAAATCAAACCATAAATTAACATATAAAAAGCATATGGGATTTCAGGCCCTAGGCCCCACTTTAAGTGACATCCAACATTACAATCATTCCCATAAATATCGTTCTAAATGACCTACTATGGAAGCATAATTTGAACCAAAACAGAAAAACAAAATTAAAACAAAAAACAAAGAAGAGAAAAGACGTTCAAAACCCCATAGTGCACACACAAACTTCATGACACAAGGCGCTAGTATCGTATTACTGGTATTTTTCCTTTTCCCTTTTCTTTTTCTCCTCCATCATAAAATGATGTGGCTTAATCTTTCTTGAGATCACACATTCTCTGTTGATGAAGGGAGGAGTGGCTGAGTGAGTGATGCTTTAGCGTGACTTGCGGGCCTAATGATACTATGCTGATCCGAATTGGGTGGAATTGCAAGCTGTGCAAACTTCTTCTCTTCACTCTTACCCCACAAAACTAGGTAGAGTCCCGCTACGATTAGCACTGCCCCAATGATCCTATATATTGCATCACAAACAAATTCATATCATCAAGACACAAAGGCAAAAGCCATGCTAGAAAGGAATATTGCTTTACAGGGAAAAAAAAAAGCATAATAAAAAGGAAACAAAAGGTGAAATAATAAAAGGAAGCACAAAAGCAAAAGACGATGTAGAAACACACGAGCGACATATAATCTTCCATCCCAATGAATAGTATCCTAAAAGAGTTCTTCTATCAAACTTTTTTTAACCCTGCGGAATGTAGAAGTACAATGATTAAAAGTTGTAGCCCTCCTCAATTCCTCACCGAAAGACAATAAATTGTACCCCAGCTCTCGCTCACTTGTCGTTTAGTTTTTTTTTTTTGGGGTTATAAAGTAATATTATTTATACATTAAAATTAGAGGTTAAAAGTAAATATTATGAAAAGAAACATAAAATGTTAACTATATCAATCATTACAAAATATCTTTATATATGTACAGTTCATATTTAGTGTTTTGCTTTTGAAATACAAATAATGTTAATCATTGTTATTTTTCAAATTTTCACAACAACCACACATACCCCTCTTTGTCCTTGAAAAACTTTCAAAGAATTTATCACCTTATTCATGTAGATTAATGTTTCATATGTATAGAGTTATGCTAAATAAAGAAAAATCAACTTTGAATATAACACATACTGCATATTTTAACATAGATCTCATATCTCTACCCATCAACTTAAAATTATTTACAGAGATAATTTCATAACATATCCCATATTAAATTGTCAAAATCATGTTTAAAAAAATCATCGAAATAAAGAGAATGAGAATGATAATTTATAATTAGCATGCTAGGGACTAACCCTCCCAAGTAGAACTCTTCGCCTAAAGCAATGGAAGCCATAAAAGCCACAACAAAAGTCTGAACAGGCTGATACACAGCAACGAACACAGGGCCACCCCTATCAATGCACCATATCTGCACAGCGAAGGCAATTCCGGATGCCACCACTCCCTGCAATACACATTAAAAATATTAAATAAAAAATAACTTTAATTTAATTTGTTGCTCAATTGATCACTATCAATGTGCATAGCAACCATTATATATATGTGGAGACCATTATTTAAGAACCACTTTTGGAGAACGAAATCTTGTTTTTTTATGTCTCACAAGACTGAAGCCTGGTCCATGGTCACCCTCTATATATATATATATATATATTATATGTATGTGTGTGTCTGTACTGGCAATATTTTTCTTTTTTTTTTTGAAAAGAGGAACTTAATATAATAATACCACTAAACTAAAAAATGTGAAAGAGATTAAGATTGATCTAGTGGTGAGGGTTTTGGGTAGAATGCATGAGGTTTTAGATTCAAACCACATTGCAAATAATGTAATTTCAAAGCCCCAATAAAAAAAACTAAAAAATGTGAAATTCTTGTGTATGAAGTTATTAAGTTAAACATGTAAATTAATATATAACATTATGAAAGAATTATTACAAATAAGAATACTTCTTTTAACCTAACTTTATACATGCTAAAAAGTTATTTTAGACTAATAAGATAAGACTTTTTCACTAAGAGGTTCTTAGACAGTACAATATTCTAGCCAGGCGCATATAATACATAGTAGATAATAATCAAAAGATTATTTACAGACTTAGGGCCTATTTGAATTCTGTTTCCATTTACTTTAATTTTTTTCATTTTCTATTTTTAAAATTTTGTTGGAAACAAAAAAATGAAAATAAGAAATGAAAAAGAGAAAGCAAGCAGACTCTTAAAGAGTTTAGGGTTTATGCAAGAATTTCTTTTGCATACTAACCGCATATAAAATTGTGAAGGCTTCACCGCCAGAGTGGAAAAGCCAAGCCTGAGCATCCCTTTCCCAGATCAAAGCAATGAGCACGAACTGCAGGATCCCAAAGAAACATGTGTAGGAAGTGACAGAGAGGCGAGCAGGGTACTTCTTGAGTACAGGTGCTTGCAGCACAAGCCAACCAGACCATGACAAGCAGTGGCCAATGAGGTAGATGCATCCAAGGGTCCAGTTCTTCCCTTTGCATCTCCCAGTGAAAGTGACCCAAAATACTCAAAAACTGGTCCTATTATTGTGCTGCTGCTGCTAGTACTAGTAGTGCTGTGTAGTAGTGGTGGTGCTGGGCTGTATATGGTTGGACCCTTGTAAAGTGTAATCACTGTTGCCCCAGCAACACACAGTATGGTTCCAGCCACCTTGGCTATACCATCTTTTCTGTTCAGTCTCACTTGCTCTATCCTGAAAATTATTGCATATATATATATATATATATATATATGCACTTTGTTAATTATAGTTAATTTGTTACTATATACTATATCCGCTGTCAAATAAGTATCCATTTCAATAAGTTTGTTAATTGAAAAGTGAATCTATCTAGTTATAATTTGGACAGAGACAGTATAACATACGTGTATGTACTTGTGTGTTTGATAACATGCAAGTACCACTATTAAGTATAATGCTACATAGTCAAAATTATTTATCCCCAGTTATTAAAATTTAAAGAGAGTTATTGGAAAATTCGTTGTTAGTTCAAAAATTAAAATAATGTCACATTAACTGTGAAAAAATAAAAAACCTAACAAATTAAGATTAATTATGATTGTTTAGCGTTTTCTTAATAACAATATAATATTATAATTAATTAAGGGCTTGCCTGAGTATGGCTGCCATGAGAAATGTAATGGCTGGGACAGAGTTCTGAATTGCTGAGGCGAAGGTAGGGGATGTGTTCTCCAAGCCAAGCAAGTAGAAGCCTTGGTTTGCTGTGATCCTGTTAAAATGCCAGAACATTGTATTATCAAAGGACAATCTTAAATAATTCTAATGTATTATTTTGAAGAAGACTAACAACAGAGGCCTTATTATATCTTTAATTTAAATACATACACAAGGAATATGATAAATATTGAACTTGAGTTTCTAGCTATTTTCATTTCTATTAAACTTTTCTAATTAATTTCATACAGTTTAGTATAATAATTTGGCATACCCGACAAGTGCCAGAAGAAAGAATTGGGAAAGGAAGTTCAATGTCATCGCTGGCCTCTCCTTCCTGAACAAAAGAAAAACAAGTCATTGCTCAGATATGTAGACATGTGGTAGACAATTAATTAATTAATTAGGGAACGGAAAGAATTCTAAGCTATAACATAATTGTATGAATATTATTGTATAGTAACTTGTGTGACAGTGTTTCTATATATTTATTTATAATATGTATAATTATGTATACACATATAGATTTAATTTGTTGAAGGGGTACTAACTTTTCCAAGAAGAAGGCAAAGGGAAGGAGGAGAAGCAAAGCAATGATGTTCCTATAGACTGGGAAAACAAGCTTGCTAACGCCCATGTTAAGGGCAGCCCTTGAGACAACATGGAAGCCAGCATAGCCAAATTGAAGGGCCAACATGGCCGCATGGAGCTGGAATTTTTCAGGCACCGAGCACCACATTCTCTTGGAAGAGGCTGAATCAGCCATTTTGGGGAGACAGAAGAGACTAATTAAGAGACTGCACCCTTAATTGACCAAATAATTGAGGGTCTAAGCTATAACCCTTTGGTAAGCAAAGTAAAGGGTGTAGGTAGTTGTGAGGAGAAGATGCTAGTAAGGGGGATATAAATATAGTGGAGAGTGAGAGGGGGGGGGGGAGGAGCATGGAATAGAAGGAAATAGGGTATGGCCCACAATCACCCTAAAAAGACGTTGTGTCAACTGTTGGTAGCCTTCAAATGTTTTTGGTTGTCTCCCACATTCTTTGCCAATCCACCCTGCTTGGCTGACAAGACAACCCCCACCGCACCTGGGTTGAAATTGAAAAAGAAAGGGGGACTATATGGAGCCTACTTGGCCTAGGCCTATAGAGATAGAGGGGTGTGTTTGATTGGTGATGGGCTGAAAAAGGGAGAAAGATGCCAAAGAGATTACTTCCATGTAACATGTTCCAAGACTACTACTACTAGTCGCAATTCTTTTGTGAGAGTTGTTAGCAGAATGAGTTGATACATTATTGATTATTGTTTTCCTTTTTCTTATAATAAATGAGTGACGTGTCTACTTGAAAATAATTGGTATTTAAAATTTAGGGAAAAATACACTTTATCCGTTGTATTTTGAGTATACAATTTAGACCCTAACTTTTAAAAATGTGCATCACGACCTCCTATGTTTATCAAATTGTGCAAAGAGAACCCTCCATTAGTGGCACATCCAAATCCTCTGCTAAGTCCCCATATGCAGGTCATATGTATTTTTTTAGGAAAATGTCCCTATTTAAAATCAAATTTTCAATCCCCAATCTCTACACCCACTCAGAATCAAATGCGAACTCAATACTCCACCCCACCTTCATCTTTGCTCTGGCTTCAACCATGCTAGGTATGGAACTGAAGCATCCCTTTTGTGTGAATACAGGCAACAATAAATACAGGCAATAGCAATAACCATATTTCCATTTTTTCCTTTTGTGGGCTCTATCAACAACACCCTTCAACCATGAAAAGGAAAGAGAGAAAAAGGGTAAAGAATAAAAACACCACCATTGTCACCCTTGAACATCACCATTGCCATCCTTGAACACCACCACAACCATCCTCAAACCCTCACTTGTAAAGAGCAAAATGGAGGAGCAAAAAAGCAAAACCCAAACAACCCCTTTGAAGCCCAAACACCCTTCTCCTCCGAAGGCCGAAGCCTGAGCGTTGGGAAGGCTCGCACTCAGTCACCGCCGCTCTTGAATCCACCTCTCACAATTGCGCTGCTGCATCCGTGAAGCCAACCATCCCCACCGTTCGAGCAGCGCTAGCAGAGTGCAGAGCCCAGACGCCATCCCGTCGAAGAAGCCTAGCCGCACCGCCGCCTTTGCTCGTGCCTCCATGTTGTTCTCCTATTTCTTCATTGTTCGTCTTCTTCACCCAGCTAAGGGAGTTTGCAATTCTACAACCTTCAAAGCAGATAGGGCAAGGCTTGAAAGAGGGGATTAGGGTTGAAGAACATCGAATTTAGGGAGAAATGTTTAGGTCTAAAAAATGAAAATGATTATGAAAATAAGAGAAGATGGAGAAACTGATTAGGGTTTGATAAAATGAGAAGATGGAGAAAGGAGAGGCGTTTGATTCTGAGTGGGGTGTATGGATTGGGGATTGAAAATTTTATTTTAAACGGGGCATTTTTGTCCTAAAAAAATGCATGTGACCTGCATAGGGACTTAACAGAGAATTTGGATGTCCCACTAACGAAATGTCCTCTTTGCACAATTTGATAAACATAGGGGGTCATGATGCACATTTTAAAAGTCAAGTCTAAATTGAATATGACCCAAAATATAGGGGGGTAAAGTGCATTTTTGCCTAAAATTTATTAGACTATTTAATCTTATTTGAGTTGGTCAGTTTATATTGAGACAAAACTTTCTTGTTGATATAATTTATTTTATTTATATGAGACTCGAATTTGAAACATGAGAATTCTATGAGTGAATGTGATGACATCCCCCATGGTTTTGAATCGGAAATGGGAGCTCATTGTGTATTTGTCTTGGCACTTCCACGAAGAACATATTTTAAATGGGATAGACGAGAAGAGAAATGAGAAATCCTCTAAGGGGCAGAGGAAAAGGAAGAAGAAAGGTTCTTTTCCTCGAAGAAATGTGTAAAATCGCGGTAGCTTTTAAGGCCTCTAGAAAATCTCATCACCATGTTCCTGAATCTAATGAAACTAGTCGAGAGAGTACCTTGATAGGTTTCTTGAGATTCTGCGAACGTGGGATCTAGGGAAGAGTTTGGGTCTATTCACAATGAATGAGGGTAAAGTTATTTGCGCTCTGTCGAAAAAATCAGAAGTTGGGGGTGTGGATGATTGGCAGATGCTACCAGTTCAATTGGAGTCTTGGAGTGTTTTGTCTTTTCTACTTGTTTTTCTTTTATTTAGTTATTCTCATGTTTGATGTCTCCATTTTAGATTTGCTGTTTCGGGTGCTATGATGCTTATTGTTTTCTAGTTGTTTTGTTTGAACTATTGATGGAATCTTTATGTGTTATTCTCTTTGAGAGTTTAGCTTTTTTTTATTATCCGATTTAAAAATAAAAACAATCATCAGGCAATTTAAAACCAACAAAGTATTATACCGTTCAAATTTAAACATTATTCAATCAATTTTTGCTTTGACATTATATTACACGGATCTCTAAGTCCATCGGACCGGCCTCTATCAGGAGTCAAAAGTTTATTACTCCAAACTCCAAATATCTTATAACATATATCGATATTTCCTATTGTGCACATAAAACTCTTATAATTAGTTGTCTGTTAAATATAAAATTATTCATGTAACTTTATTTATCAGCTTAAATTTTTTAAAAAATAGTTTCATAACATTATATAAAAGCCATCATGATCAAGTGGTCCTTCAAGGCCAATCACCTAGATTGAAACAACTACCGTATTTTGTTTTACTAATCTTAGGATAATTAGCTCTTTGGGTCTGTCTTACATGGACTTTGACCACTAAGGTGCACTAAGTTATTTTCTATTAGTCACATTCATCAGCGTGGGTAAATTAAAAAAAAAATTGGCTATTTGCCTTATTCACAAAAAATGTAGGCAATTGACAATGAATTTAACCACGCCATTATATTTAGCCTGCGCACTACTTAAAATATTTAACCATACTTTTTAATAAAGTGTATGGTATGCTTTGCTTAACGAGATGCACCATAACATTATCTGTTAGCTCCATTTTAAACCATGCAACAAATGATGATAATTGAGCAATGGCCAAGCCGCCATCGATAGATAACGCACACGAGCGGGGTGGTGGCCGGTATAACCCCCCATGCGTTCTCATCCCCCTTGGAAACCCTTAAACCCCACCAACATGCCACTTGACACTACCCTACACTATATTTGTTAATTACTCGAGTCTCACACCCTACTAACCATTTTCTCTATTCAATGATACATTATGATCAAACACAGATAGTATGTACATTTATGTGCGATATGATGATGGCCCATGTATATATAATATACTATACTTTTGTGCTAGCTTAATTAATTCTTTTTAGGGAATTTCCGTTACAAACAATTTTAGCAATTCTTAAATCCGTACACGTACCACACATATACATATATTTTTTTCAATCTTAACCATTAACGGATGATCATTGCTGTAGTAATTAATAATGACCTCTATCTAATAACATGTATGTATGTATATATCGAAATGAGACTCCTTTTCCGAATATATAGATAGATGGATGAAGCGAAATGTAAAGCGGCATTCACAATTTCACATACATAACGGTAAGCATTACGCAAGCTGCTGATGATTTAAAGCGTCGTTCTCAAGTATATGGTCGAATCCCATAAACGAAAAATGATGGTTTAGATCGTAGGGTGAGGACCTATACGTAACTTCCCCAAACTAAAAATTAAAGATTAAAATTAAAATTGACTCGTATAAAAGAGGAGTGCCATTTTGTATGTAGGTTGCTAATCTCCACACAACCTCCATATAAAAATGTGAAGGTTAACAATATATATATGTGTAGGGAGGGGGGAGGCGGCTTTGTTTACACAGGTATAAGACTTGTACATTTACACTTTTCAATAACTCTTTATTAAATTTAATTGATCTGATCATTGAATTATGTGATATTATATTGATGATTAAACATGCTACATTTATGAAAAATCAGATAACAATAAGCATGTACTCTTATGCTTGATATTTACTAGTATTTTTAAAAACATATTACCTGTCAAAATAAAGTGGAATGATGAAATATTAAGTCATTTTCAAACTGTATGAAATTTGATATATTTAATCTACTAAGTAAGAATTTTGAATTTAACGGTTGGATTAGTGAAATTTTATATCCATAAAAAATTATTGACGAGTATAAGTACACAACACTACACCTGATGTAAACGGATCCTCATATATATATATAGGAGATATATCTAGTGATAGGAGTAGTTTTATATGAGCGTGAGAGAATTAAATCTAGGTCATCTAACTATATATGGATAATCAGGATTCAAAATTATTAAAAGATTATGTGATTACTTAAAAAAATCGCATAACTTTATATTTTAGTCCTAATCATTAATATAAGATCTAATGGTCTATATTTACTCATCTTACTTTGATCATCTCCTATATATATATATATATATATATATATATATATATATATAGTCGGCATCTAATATCTAAATATCTTCACCATCATTACAGAATGTGAAACTAGGAATGTATTCCACTTTGCTATGAAAAAAGTAGCAGCCAGCAGCAGCCAACACCAGGATTCGTTATGCTTTCTAATATTTACATTACTTTATTCTTTTTATTTTATATATACACCGGGTAATTAACAATTGATTAACTAATTAATTACGCAGAAAAATGTGCAGTCACTTTCACTAGAAATATATTAAATGAAGTTTAATGAAGAGTATCCACAGACTGAGGTTCCCACTCGGAAATACATAGCACAATGTGCGGGTTGGTTCCTGAAATGAACCTCCTAACTTTAACAGACATGTTGTCCCCCTCAAATGCGACCACAATCATTCTAAAATTCAAAGAAGAGAGCCATTGATGGATATATACAAGAACTTTTGATCTTTTCAAAATTAAAAATAGCATATAGTATAAAACTAAAGTCCTTCTATGTGACAGCTATCAAGAGTTTGCTAATTAGTAATTACTACATTTTATGACAAAAGCTGGTGGAGCTCATTATAATAGTCATAGAAATTCAGGAAGATTTTTTTTTCAGAAATTTTACTATAATGATTCATCATTATTATTGAACCTTAAATACTTGAGTACTCGTAATTTTAACTGTTTAAGCAATCCTATTTAAATTTTCGAAAAATTCTGTTATAGTTCTATCAATTCTTTTGAAATGTGTAGCAATATCTCAAGACTTAAAATAGCAAGAAAAAAATTCCTAAATTCACAATGAGTAAAAAAGTTACTCTCTCTCGTCATATGAAGCATATAGATAATTTAATTAGAACATTACACGATACGGATATAAAAGACACATAAAAGTTTAAAAATTATATAACATGGATTTGGCACACATATAACTAAAAATTTAAAGAAAATAACACATTATTCAAAATATTATTTATGTAACCTTTACTTATTCTTTATTTTTTCATAAACGCAAAAAGTTACGTATTATTTTCTTTTTATAACCTTATTTGTATTGTGTTTTTCTATGTTAGAATAAGAATAAAGTAAATTTTAGATTAAATATACACAAACATCTGTGAGTGTGTCATGTGAGATTCACACTGACATGACATCGAAATAGTGTGTCTGTGTTTCATAGCTCTCATTAAATATAGGCTAAATTACACTTACATTCTTTGAGGTTCGGTGAGATTTACTTTAATTCTCCTTTATTTGTCTGACTATACCGATATCTCTTGAATGTATTATTTATTGTGCGATAGAAGGGAGGACATGTAATAATTTTATAAATTCAGAAATAGTCGGTATAATGATTTTATAAACTCAAGTAGATTCTAAGTAAATTTTATAAGAGTTAATACTCATTTTAATCCTTCACTTTACATTTATAAGTCATTTTAGTCCTTGACTTTTAAAATGAGTCAAATTAGTTCTTGACATTATAAAATATGAGTTATTAGTCTCTCAATCCACTCTTATTTAATATTCTATCAATTAAATGATGATAGATAATATTAAGTGATACATTGGGATACTATATGTTATTGAAATAAATAAAGTTTAAAATGACTTATTTTGATGTCTAAAATTACACAAAATGAATCATTTAAATATTTATTTTAAGTCATAAAATGATCCATTTTATATCATTTCAAATATTAAAATAAGTTATTTTAAATTTATTCTACTCAGAAGAATCAAAAAATTTAACTATTGGGGGCAAAACATAGAATAGGGTAGACTTAATCATGTAATGGGGTCAATATATATATTTATTAATATTCTCTACAAGAAAATCAAAATTTCACTGGGGTATGTGCCCCATTGCCTCCAATGTAAATCCGCTCCTATTCTATTTTAGATGACATATGATATGATAAAGTATTACTCAACGTTATATATCATTATTTAATTGATAAAATGTTAAATAAAAATGAATACGCGGCTAATTTGATTTATATTTTGTTTTGCTATGGATAATTTTACTCATTTTAAAAGTTAGGATTCACAACTGAGGAGTCAGGATTAAAATAGACATTAATTTATTTTATAAATTAAAAAGAAATGATTAAATTTTATTAGATCTCAATGTGAAATTTCTCTTAATGTATGTTACTTTTTTATTTTGTCTCCTACTCTCCTGATAGAAATATAGAGGAAGAGACCGAAGACCAGCACAGAGTCTGAAGCATGGAGACACCGGCACTGAGCCAAGCCAGTTGTGGTGTTGCCTGGTTAATTTCTTCCCTTTTGGGTCGCATAAGACTAGTACACACGCTGACAGCTATATTGTTTCATTTTTGTGTGCACGGGAGGCACTTCGGAAGATCTCATCACTGCTTATATCCACACCCACTGACAGTTACACAGTACCAATTGTGTTGACTGACTCCTTTGGCTTTGACTCCTTCTCCCTCTTTAGGCATTTTGCTTCTGAGGAGTTCCGTATATGATTCTCACGCTACTGTGTTTCCTTGAATGACCACTCTTGAACTGTTCCTTTGCACGAGTGTGTGTCGATGCTTTCTTTTTCCAGAGGGAGTAGTATTGCATTCCGATTTAAATAAAAAAAAAAAACGGGAGAAGTGGCATTTTGATTCTTCAAATATTATATTGCTGAGAAAAGAGTATTCAAAAGAAATTATATTTGCACAGGTCCCTCAAAAGATTCAATTCATTTAACAAGTTTTTTCAAATATCAACTTATCTCCATTTTTGTTAACATAAGTGATAATTTTTTATATTTTATACAAAGTTCACACTTCAAAACCAAAACTTTGGTCTAAAAAATAATCATATTTTTAACAAAATAGCCATAATAGAATTATATTTGAGTCAATTTATCAAATGAAATGGATCTTTTGAGGTCACGATTAAATATAGTTTCTTTTAAAGACTATTTTACTAATGATATAATCTTTTAAGAGCTAAAATAGTAGTTCTCCCTTTAAAAAATTCCAAAATATAACATTGAAAGCTATGGCGTTTGAAGCGTTTATAATATTCTCAAGATTGTGCACTATGTTTGTGCGAACTCTAAATTGGTTTATCTAAAGAGAAATGCGTACATCATTTCTTAACAACTTTACACCTATATATATATATATATATAGTATAAAAGCATATGAATAGTTATTTTATTTACTGGACCCCATATTTATTTTTTCTTCATTTGTCTTCATGTGCCTCCATACTATAGAGTTGTAGAGTTATTATATAGAAATACTAGTTGACCTTGTAATGTATAATGTAAGACAATAAAAAATAGTTTCTTAATCATTATTGAAAATAAATGATAATTTATTTAAATATATCTTATAGAACATTAAGTATATAAATTTATTTGAAAAGTAAGTTAATAGTTAAATAATTAAATAAATGGATAAAATATAAATGTGACGTTCTATTTTATATCTTATTTTGAATATCATGTTTATAAGGTTGAAAACATTTCGATAGATGATCTATAACTAACAATAAAGAGATTATTTTATGAAAATTTTACACATTTTGAAAGTTGAAATTGTTGAATAAGGAAAGAGAATAATTAAATAATTTTACTACATTATGAGTCATTTAATAACAATGTGTATCAATGAGAAAAGGGATATGACTCACACCTCCCACCTTAAGAATTTTGTCTCACATCCCTATTCCCTTACGAGTCCCAATTTCTCATTTTCTTGAGGATTTTGAATCCTATGGTATTCAGGGGTTTATTAACAAATTTTAAAAAGAGAAAATTTTTAAAATATTTTACAATTTGAAACATAAATATCCATAATAATAAATACTATTAGTATAACATAATCCAAATTAAAATTGAAAATGCATAATAATGCCAATCCAATAAAAATAATTGAAAAAAAATGAAGGTGTGTTATCCTCGTCCCTACCTCGTTTAACAAATAGAGACTTCACCCCATCGATCGTTCCTGAAGACAAAATATGTCCCTAATCCCCTTCCCATTGTGGGTAATTTTTGCGTGTACCCACTTTCAACTTTTTTTATCATCCTAGCCGTTTATATTTTTTTAATAAATTAAAATATATTTTCTAATTAATAAAAATAATAAATAAATTTAATTTCTATAATTTCAACTACACATCATTTCCTAAACATAAATGTAACAGTGTGACAATAGCCGCTCCCTAAACATTAGCCTTCTTGAAGAAACCATAAACGAGTGTATGATACATTGCATGGTATGATATATATTACATTATGTAATGATTCGGCTGATTATGTACCAAAATAGGCCCTAAATTAGTTTTTGAAAGAGTTGTAAGACATTAATGTGGTCCTCAAAATAAAAGGAAGACTTAACTATGTTTTCAGTCCATAAAAAATAAATAAATTTTAGTTTTAGCTCCTGAAAAAGAGTAATTGGATTTTGACAAATATTATATTTCTAAAATTGTTTAACTTTTAGTTTAGTATATATATAGATGTTAAATTGGCTAACTGGCGAAAGATTATGTCTTTCAATTTTGCATGATTGTCAGTAATCATACATAACATATTATAATCCTATAGATCACAATAATTCTATGGTAAAATGTGTTATTGGGTCATGTAAAATATGTTGTTGGGTTAGTCATTTTTTATTTTCGATAGTTTGGGTTGATCATTTGGGTTATTAGGTGATGACTATATATATATATATATTGCACGATGTGTTACGTTACTAGCTAGTTATCACGTAAGATTGGATTACCTAATCTTTTATTAATTAACTCAGTATTTAATATAAACAAATTAACTTTAAATCATGAAACTATTTGTCTTAAAAGTTTAAACTGTTGATTAAGACATATAAATAATTTTATATCTAATAGACACATCAACACATAATGTGACATATCTAAAGTTAGTTAACGTTTTTCTTCGTCAAAGTTAACTATTACACTAATGCAAAATGAAATTTAATCTTTTGAGTATCAACTTAATTAATGCCATAAATTTTTAAGGAACCGATTGATACTTCACAATCCTTGATGACTAATTTTGAGTTTTAATTTATGTTTGAATTGCAGTAAATCCTACCTTGCATTCTTAATCTACAATTTAAAATAAAACAATACTAATTTTTAGTAAACAATTATAACTCTTTTGTATTTCAAAAGATAATCTTTTCCAGAAATAATACAATATCCTCAAAGACAATACCCGAGTAGGCCCTGTTTCAAAATGAGATTGGGGTTTGTACTTTGCACTTTGCATTATGCCAACTTCCTCACCAAATCATTCTATGTCATTATTTGAATTATTTGAAGTAGACATTAATTTTTAATTTTCTTAATGTATCCAAGCTTTCTATATTAAATCCATCAAAATTTAATAATTACATCAATTTTATGTCACTTAATGATGAGCTTATATATTCAAAGTAAAAACGGGTAAGTTATTGATTAACTTAATGTCTAAACTACAATTTATGTGTATTACATATGAACCAAAGAAAAAAAGGATTCAATGTCATGTGATCTTAAATAATATATATTTAATAGTTTTAATTTTAAAGTAACTAAAACATTTTTGACATGGTACATAATTCTTCATATGAAAAAATACACAATTCATAAAAAGTTGAAACTTTACCCCATTCGATCTTCCGGTTTCTTTGAGATTCAGAATAAAGTTATGGAACTAAGTTGTATGGATGTAACTGCCTGCAAGGATATGAATATGCAAAGAGTGACGCCAACTTTACATATGAACGGAGTACGCGTGGCAAATTAAAGAGTTGTGGTCCAAATTCGTGTTCTGCCTGTCGGATTCTGTGTTGGGCGATGCTATATTATGGGTTTTGGAATTTTACAAGTAATATAATTTAAAATATAATTAATTGATTTAGTGAATTAATTAAGAGGTTAATTTCTATGTGTTCATAATAAAATCCTTTACATTGGTAATGTAATTAGGTATTATCTTATCAGTAAAATTAAAGTTATTAAATTTTATACTGATTACTTGAAAGGTTATACAAATAGAATAATTTGATTGAATGATATCAAAATTAAACTCAATGATTAATTGTATTATTGCACATCGGTTAAATAAATATTATATAAGCTTTCATTTTAAAACGTGAAAATAAGTAATTATTTATGACCGTTGATCAATAATATATGTTATTTTACCCTTTAATAAGTACATTGTGAGTGTGCGACATATTAGTTGTTCAGTGTGACATAGCACAATGTGACAGGGATTCGCCTAGAGCTAGTATTATATGTTCAGAACGTTTTATGCTTCCCATAAGATTTTGATGTTATCTATCGAAAAACAGCTCGAATATTTAGTTTGGAAAAATATTTAGTATATAATATTTTTTATAATAACTTTACATTAGAGACACATAAAGACAAGATAAGTGCAAGGTTTATATGCCTCTATATGCTAGAGGTATAAAGTTATGGTTGTACACTAAACATTTATCTTTAATTTGAGTTCAACTTAGAAGGTTAGTTTATTGAATTTTATTTATGACACATCAAGTAAAATATAGTGTATCATACATCAGTCACTTAGTCAAATTCTTTTAAATATAGCTAAATGTCAAAAAGTTTAGCTAAAATTATATGTACATTTAGCTACACTTGTTGAAAAGTGTGGCTAAACTAACTCTCCACACTTCTGAATGTATTTAATCACACTCTGTAAATGTAGCTAAGTGATTGGTGTATGATTACTTCACCTGATGTGCCATATTCTCGGCCTCAAATAGTTAATCAAGGTTAACTTAATTAGTTTATGTACGTCGTGATGCCAATTTAATAATGCTACACGCAGTCAATTAATGCACATTATTAATACGTAATAATAATGTTATATGAAACCAATAATATCCACTGACCGCAAATTGCACGCATATGTTGGTTGGTTAAAGAAGTTTGCATGACAACGCTTACACAGCGATGATTAAAATGTTGAAAAAGAGGGGAATGATAAGCAGTGGAATCAAATCAATTACCACTTGAATTCGTACAGGGCGCTATTCCCCCTCATGCCCCAACATGATGTTGAAAGGCTTGTGAGTGTTCATAACAAGAACCAACCTTAATTCCTTGTGTCTTTCATGGATGAAAAATAGTAGTAATTGGAGCCATAAACTTCGTTAAAATTAAGTTTTACACACACACACACACATATAGAATGACGTGATATGATTATTTACTCTTGGACAATCAACAAGTGACTCATGATATTTTATTTTTATTTGACAATATAAAATGAATATACAGTTTAATCCTGAATGATCATTTTCCTTTTAGTATCTTAGTTCTCAAAAAAATTCACACTAAATACATTAATCCACGTAACAAAAAAAATCATACAAACATTAGTTATTGAATCGCTTATGTTTAGTCATCTTCAATGTATGGGGACTGAGGTTGTGGGTGGGAATGAATCTTAATTATTAATTAACATTATTATTTTGTTAGTATGCATATGCTTGTACACTCGAAAGTTCTACAGATGTTAAAGAGTATATTTGGTTCGGATTCTACATCTAGAGTTGTTAAGATCCCACAATACATAAGAATATAGGGGTTGTTTCAAATTGTTTTTGTTTTTGTGTTTTTTAAAATTATTTTGAAAACAAGTTTAAATTCATTTTTAAAAATAAAAAAACAAGAAAACTTGTTTGAGTAATTTTTTTAAAAAACAACTTTTAAAATGGATAAAACAAAAAATTGTTTGGCAATTAACATTACTACAAATGATAACTTGGTGTCAATTTACAAAAATCAACAACCATAATAACCATCGATAACCACAACAAAGATCAACAAATAACAACAGTTAGATCAATTTACAACAACAGTTAGATCAACAAAGATAAGTAACAGTGATAGGGAGGGAGAAGAGAGAGAGAAAGAGAAAGAAAGAAAGAAAAGAGAGAGGGAGGGTCGGAGAGGCAACGAAGGTTGGGTCTCGGTCCAGGCGGTCACCACGGCAAGTGCACGTAGGACATGGAAGGATGATGACGGCGGCATCGAAACGAGGAAGGAGTGCAAAGGCATATCTGAAACGGAACGCGTGAGCGGTTCTGCGTGGCTTACGCATAGCGGTGGCTATGTGGCAATGGAAGGCAAAGGTGGTGGTTGGGCTCGTTTTCGCGGAGGAGCCACGGAGCTCGCGTGGCTGAAGGAGACTGAAGGGGAAAGGTGGTGAAGGTGGTTCGCGAAGGGAAGAGGCCGTGGTGGTGGCAATAGTGAAGGCTGAGAAAGGGATGGAAGACAGAGGTGGTGCGACGGCCGCGGTGGTGGCCGTGGCGGTGTTCATTCCTTCTTGTTAGTTCTAAAATGGAAGACTGAAGATGAGAGTTATGAAACACAGTTTTAAAAACACATCTCAAAACTGTTTTTATTTTTCTGTTTTTAAAATGGGAGTTATGTTTTTTTATTTTTAAAACATGTATTGAGAAATCAGTCATGCAAACAAGTTTTTTGTTTTTTTACTTTTAAAAATCAAAAACAATTTTTAAAAAGCTTTATCAAACCGTCCCATAATTTTTATTTTTATTTTTTTTACTTTATAGTCAATCCTAAAAGCTAGTTTATGAGGAAGGGTGAGAGTTTACCAAACTCTTAAAATGATTATTTTGATCATATCCTTATGTAATGTGAGACTCTAACACTCTCTTAATACTAGTCTGATCTTGGTAGGCACACTTCACTGTCCAGATGCCTCTAATCCCGGGGACACGAGCCAGTCAGAGAATAATTCCTCTCATTTAGGCATGAGTGGTGTGGGTCAATGCTTCAATAAAAACGTTACCTTGCAGAAAAGGAACGATTCATATTAATACATAAAGGTACGCTTGATATTAACAATGAACATAAAAATCAAAAAACAAAATGCTAAAATCTGCATATAATGTTAATTTTCTTGGAGGTTGTGCATAAACGAAATGGCCCGGCCCCAAAATGGACCTCTGGAGTTTAGTAGTCAACATTCGAAAGGAAACAATTCAGAGCAGAAGTGCCTAAAAGAAAACCTAATTTGTTGCTGAGGTTTGGAGTCAATCACATTGAAGAAATTATTCCATGGTTCTAAAATAAGGGAAAAAAAAGTTGTGCTATAATTTATTCATAGTTTAACAATTCAGTTATTCTGTTAAAACAAGTAAAAATAAAAAAACAATAATGACCCAACAATATAGCTGAGATGCTGAACAAAGCACAATTTTTTTTTCCTTTGAAAGGACCCATGAATTTCTCATCATATTGATAATACTCCTACAGTCCTACTAAAGTAGCTACTAACATGTGAATTATCATATAAGACTCATCCACCATACATGGGTGATGCATACCATGGGTGTACAAAAGTATAAGTTAGGCGAGGATAAATCAAACCCAAACTCAGTTTGATCATTTTTCAATCTGGTCATTTTTTCAAACTCAAATCTAACTTGATAAATGACCCAACTAATAGAGATTAACTCTAATCTGGTTAGCCTAACTTCTAGACAACATATATAAAGATTTGGAATTATATATAATAAACTTATGAAATTTTTTAAATAAAAATAAAATTTAAGAGATAATTTATTATACATACTTCGAAACAAATCACATCAATATAAAAATAACATCTAACTATGTAAAATATATTAATGGAGTTATAAAATCTTATAATTTTATTAATAATTATTTTTTGAAAAAATATACCACTTCAGAATACTTAACATTGGGTCAGGTGAAGTTAGGCCAATCAAAGTATTACCTAAACCTAATCCAATAAATTTTGGGTTAAGACAATTGTTGAGTTGGATCGGGTTACAAACACCCCTAATAGATATGATCATGATGTTAGCAGCTTGGTTGTGATCCATTTACAAGTGTGACCCGGGCAGAGTGAATTTATTAATAAAATTGTATATGTTTTAATTTAAAGTGACAGAAAACTAACATAAAAAGTCTACCATTTTAAATAATATACATTGATAAAGATTAATAGTATACCATATATATTTAAAAGAAAAGAACATGTATACCTCACAAACTTAATCAACTATTCGTAATTGAGCTATGCTAGAAATCACAGTAGTAGAAATTTAAACTTAAAATTGAGCTTTATATTGTTCGTACTAATTTTTGGCTAGACCAATATTGGGCAGGCTGAATTCAAAGAATATTTTCTTGCAATAAATATCATATTTGTGTGTGTATATATTAGGCCAAATGTGTGCAGAATATTCTCTTTTCCAAAAATAAAAAATGTAATAAAGCACATTCTTCCCTTGCAAACTTTCCAGAATGTGAGAATGAGAGTTAGATACTTCACGTCCAGCATTAGTTCACTGATAGGGGTCGTAGGTTTGACCATTTTCGGTAAGTCCAAACCCCAAAGTCCCAAAGTAGCTAATTTGTTCTGTTGTCCACCCAAAATCTTTTGCTGTTATTGGGATAGGATAGAACACAGCAACAACATACATTAATAGACAACAGTGAAGCCAATCTAAGCTTCGGTAGGTTGAAGTGCACTTGAAAATTGAGAGAAAGAGCTTAAAGCGAATATCCTCTCGAGTGAAAATTATACATATGATATGATCATATATACATTTTTATTATTGATCAATTCATACTAAAAGATGTAAGATAAAATTGAGAAATTAAGGATATGTTTGGTTTTTATTGTCATATTTTGTTTTTATTTTTCGAAGCTTATTTGATTTTAAGATTTTGTGAAGAAATTAGTGAAAATAATAAAGAGTTTTGCTAACCATTGGTTAAGGATATTGAGAAAAGTAAGTTTCAAAATTTTTAAGTGGACTCTAAGTTTTGAAAATATAAAAATTCACATTCTCAAGGTGAAAACTTCCTTTTTAACTCATTAATCATAAGGGTATTGGTTAGATAAACCCAATAATAAAATTATGTTTCATATTTTCATATTTTTCTTTTTTACTATTTACTTCATAAAATTTTGAAAATAAAAAATATAGACAATAGAAATAGAAAATATAAAAATGGAAACTAAACCTACGCTATGCGTGGAAATATGAACGTGATCATGACAAGTGTAATGATATGTACATGAAAAAATATTCTCTGCTTAGAGCTTACAACCAAACAAAATCAGCAGTTTGGGTCCCTTGGAAAGATCCCTACCCTTTACGATGCTTAGGCTCATGAGTCATGGCACGATTTTACAATCGCTAGGTGCAAGATAAAAACCCACTAGTGATTCTTTTTTGCTTTTATGTTTGGAACTTTTGGCACATGAATGTTAGTCCACCCACACCAGGCCAAGACAGTACACACTTCAACTATACTATGCAAAACAACCACAAAAAGTCATTTACTACATTCCTTTTGGTGATTTTTTTTTTTATAGGGCCTTTTGGTGATTTTATTTTCACGTCTTTCGTACATATGATATAAGGAATCCAATTTTACTAAACCCTAAACTCTAATAATATGACATGTTTGTTAGCTTTTTAGATGCATAAGTGAGTTAAATTATTATATATAAAATCATTCATGTACCTCAATCTAATAGCTTAAATTTTTGGGAAAAGTGGTTAAAAGAGGCCTTTTGCATGAGGTATATTAGATATAAAATCATTCATGTGTCAAACTCTCAACCTAACAACTTAAATTTTTGAACAAGTGATTTCACGACATATATTAGTATATATTTTTATTGTATAACATTGTTATTTTTCTTAAAATGGACTGAGCATTTGAGTAGCTAGCGATGTTCACGAAAAATATTTTAATTCACAATTAAGTTGCGTTCGCCATGATCTTATTAAAACCGAAATCAAAAGCATTAATCACTATGTTTTCATGCTAGTTTTTTTCCTGTCCGGACCTTTTTGACTATACAATATTTCTGTATGATTACGGCTACAGGAATGGAAGTCATCGTGATGGATATCAATCTTGACAAAAGTCTCTTTTTTTCCAAGTCTCTCCCTTACCCTGTCTGTTTTGCTTTACCTTTAATAATTCGAATCCCAGAATGTTATATTATTGTTCCAAATTAAAGCAGTCTCACCCTACATCATAATCTGTTTTGAATAATTTTGGATTAGTTTCGTATCTTGATATTACCTTAGAAATTATTCATGAATGAGACTAGGAACAGAGCGTTTTGACACTACATCAGGTTATGGGTTAAGATTAAGTTATATTGGTATTGTTTTAAATAATTGTTACACCATTAAATAATCTTTTATTGATATATATTTGTATATGGGGAGCAAATTAAGTGAGAGGAATAGTTTATGATGAGAATAAAAAAAGTAAAATTGTTGGATATTACATGAATAATTAATATTAAAATATAAAATTATTTATTTTTTAAAATAATTATGTGATCATTAATTAATTTTCAATCACAACTAAATTCGAGATTTACACTTTTCTCTATGTGATAAATCACTTCTCTCTCACTTGCCCCATTCTTCCCTCTCGCAATGTTCTTTACTGCAAGTCTGCAATCATGGTATTTTCCTGCATTGTAATCGATGAGAAACGAGTCCAAGAATTCAACCCCATATAAAGACAAAATAATATACAAACAAGAGTTTTTAGAGAACAAGAATGTTGACTCAATCAAAGAAGAAGCCATCAAAAGCCATAACGCATTAAATCGGATAAAGACCACATGGTTTGGTGAATGATCCATACTCTTATCCTCCAGGGACATACATACCCCATGCACGCAGAGAATATCCAACCCAGGCTGGTCCACTATATATCATACAGTACAATTATTCACACCCAAAATCTTATACTTTTTTTTATATCAGTTAATGACATTTAAATCTTACATTACCATTGGGAACTATGAGAGATTGATGCTGCATAATTAGAAAAAATTATTAGTTTTTGACATAAAGTAAGGATACAATTATATTAAGATAGAATAAAATAATATTACTCAATTATCCATTCAAGAGTTAATACATACGTGATTCGATCTGCTAAATAAATCTCTGCAAATAAAACAAGTGATGTTATTTGAAACAAGTATGAGATTTAAAGGTGAGAGCAACATTTTTGAATGATCAGCGATAATTTTTTTTTTTTAACGGGAATGATCAACGATATTGTTAATTGAACATCACAATTCAACACTAAACACAATATCTTGATACCCATATGATTGGTTTTAAATTGCAGGTGGGTTGCAATGACCGTTGCATTGCGATATGAAAAATTGTGGAAAACGTTGTCAACATGGCTGCAATTACCGCTGCGATGTCGTTGCGGATCGAAGACCACTGAATAGTAATATTGCGGCCGGATTATGGTGAGACCGCAATTTAAAACCATGGTATATATAGTAAGAAAAATGTTATTTGTACATAAACTCATCCAATGATAAATAATATATGAGTCATTAGGTCTTACACGCTATACCTACAAATAACATAACTCATATAGTATATATGGATTAAAAAAAGTCGCTTTTCCAATTTCAGGATTCCAACCTCCCTTATCAAAAACTGTCCTTGATCAATATAATGTCTCTATCTGTCGCTCTCTTCGTTTATCAGGTTTACTACATTTGCAATCCACGTTCATGGGAGTGACAAAGTCCTCCATTTTCCATTCTCTCTTTAAAGTACCGGTGGTGGTGGAAGGGTCCCAAAACTGGGGACACCCATCAAAACCCACCATCCCAATTGCAAGGTCTACTTGAAGTTGATTGTTTTGCTCTAATATTTGAGAAGATAGTATTGGAATCTTTTGGGTTTAGGGCAAAGTAGCTCCCAAAAATCTACCAAAACTGACAAAGAAGATTCCAAATTGATTATATTCAGCATCCTCAATTGCACTATAGAAGACGCATGGTGGTGTGGCCACTCATGCTTCACAAAGGGTTATTGCTAACTCTAAAGTCTCATCTAATATGTCCATATTCAAAAATCCACTTGATGGAGCATGTCTTCTGCATTTTTAATAGTACATAGACACCAGATACAACCTAGTTGATAACCAGGCTCAACTAATTCATGTCATGGCTAATCAAAACTCTTCATTCAACTGATGTACTAGAATCTAGTCGGGAATCACAAATGTGCTGTGCTAATCATATGTCATATAGGGCCAATGCTACTAGGGGTGGCAAAATTCCCTACCAGGTTGGGATCCCTTGAAGGGATAACCCTATTCAAGGACCCAGATTGGGATCCCCCACGTGTAGGAACATGGACGATCAGACCTCCGTGGCAAATTCCAGGACGGGAGTGTAAATGAAAGTAATAAAACACCCTTATATTAAAAAGACTCTCTCTCTCTATACATGTGTGTGTGATAAACTTATGACATTTCACATGTTATTTAGCTTCAACAATTTACTAAAATTCTCAAATTATGCTAGAATAATTAGATATATGATACTCTCTAGACACTAAGATTGATCTAGTGGTATGAGATTTGAGTAGTATGCATAAGTCATAAGTTCAAATCTTTTTATGATCAATATAATTTCAAAAGTATTAGAAAAATATGCATGATACTCTCTCTGTATAACAATTAATTATATTTATTGGTATAATAATATATAATTAGATAATAGTTAGTATATCAAAATTATTTTTTATATTTATAATTCATCGAATATATTATTTTTGGTTTTTGATTTGTTACCCTATGGGTGCCGGTACCTTTCTTGTGTTGAATGATTATGATTGAATTTTTATTTTTCTATATTTTAATAAATTGGGATAGTGAGATACATGATACATTCTTAATCACAAAAAATTATACGTTACAGCTACCCTTGCAAGGGTACAAGAGAAACCCCCCATTGTTTTTTTTGGTTGTGGTCTACTATATTTTGAAGTAAATTCTAAATTGACTTAGACTTTTCTCGGTGTTGATGGCTGTTTCAAAAGTTCTCACAAAACGAGTTCTTGAAGGCCCAAAACTAAATTTTGGGCCAAAGTAATTTTTTAGCTGAAACATTGAACCGAAACCTTGGGCTCTAGTGGGCTTTTTTTTTTATAGTGTTCTCTTTGTCTAGTGGTCCTTTTTTTAAGTATTGTACACCAAAAACTCTTTTTTATGGATGTAGATTTTTAAAGTATTCGAGAAAACAAGCATGAAGCAATTTTGATGAGGCCCAAGACTTATCTATTGGGCTTATTTGACTTTACAATTTAAAGCATTGTACCGAAGCTTCAAAACTTATGGATAATATAATATCTTTTGGTATGGACCAAAAAGCGAGCAAATTGTAACTCTGGCTCCTGCACCGACATTGTAACCCAAAGGAAACAAAAGAAAAAGGGTAAATCTATACACTATATAAAGGGGGTTCTTTGGGTTTGGTGTCCAATTTTTCTTCTCCATATTATCCTTGCAAATAATTTGATAAATAGTTATTAATCAGGGTTAAAACTATAAAAAGAGGTCAGTTTTCCCACTTTTCACGGTTAATTTTACTCAATTGAAAGATACACCTCAACTTTGAAACATATTTTCATGCTTAAACCATTATACTTTTCTGAACTGTCATCTCTCTTTATCTTCTTTAACGATAGCAAGTTTACTTAAATCCTCATATTCATAAACTTCCTTCTCCAATTTCAATTCATTCATTCTATTCTCTTTTATTGTTGTTGATTTTGATTTTATTTTACGAAATTTAATTGGATTTGCTTTGTTTATTTCCTTCTGGAAAGGGAATAAAGAATGACTCCGATTTTTGGAATGACGATGAAGGTAGATTACACGGGAGGAATATGAGCACAAAAGGATAAGCAGATGAGGAAAAAAATGGAATTTGAAAGCATGCCCATCAGCAAGAATTATTCTTAAACTATTTTTGGTGTCCAAAATTTAATATTCCTAGAATGCCATTGTATTCTAATTGTGTTTTAGCCTTTCATGCATTCTATTAATTTGTTCAGCGAGGATAAATTTGTATGTTTGATACAAAGGTTAGAGAATGACAATTGAAAAGAACGATGGGTAGTTTTTTTCCAACAAAAAAATTATAGTAACCTTGAAAGTTAGTATGAGAGGTTTCATTTTCCTCTCTCTCAATTGTTATTCCCTTTTTCACAATCAAACTATTTTTTTATTAACACAATCAAACCTTCACCACAATTACATTCCCAAACATTCTGATGAAATCTTCCGCTCCTTATACACATGGTGGTATCTATTTACCTTGCCCTTGCATGCCTCTCCAGCTGGGCAAGGGGCTTTTGTTCTCGCTGCAGTGCTTCAAGTTTGTTGGTACGTGTCTCGACCTTGCAACAAATTAAAGGATCACACAGTCCTATTCTTTTTTTGGTTTCTCTTTTTTCTCATTTTATTATTATTTCTTAATTTTAACCTTTTTTCAGCAGCCACTTATGATTGTAAGATTATGCCACTTATGCATTCTTTGACCTCTAAGGAATTCCAGTTTTGTTGGAGACATTGCAAAGAACTTGGTACCTACTACATGCTCATGCTTTGTGCATTTATAGGTTGTCTTATGTGTCTGTGACAATTTTTTGGGCAATTGATGAAATACACTTTTGAATGTTGAAATTGAAATTGTAATATAGAATTACAATTGGAATTGCATTAGAATTTTAAATTTTGTGTTTGAATTTACTATAGAATTGCAACATGATTATTGGGAAATAAATGAAAAAATTAAAGAATTATATAGAATTTAATGAGAAGAGAAATGTTAATGCATGCAAAAATATTAGGGTGACTTCTATTTTTATTAATTTAATATTATAGTGCTAAGATAAGAAAATGGAAAAAATTATGCATAAATAGTTAAAATAATGGAGCTTCAAAGACACAATATGTAAATTAATTTTGTACATTGCATGTTAGTGTATACATCACTGTATGTTGGATTAGTGGTCAAATTATATTAGATACAACTATTAATGAAAATTTGTACGTGATTTATTTATGTGTGAGTTTTTACCATTAATGAAGAAAGTAAGAGTTAGACCAAACACATGACAAAACACCCTAATAATTTATATATTTATATATAACATTTGACGTAGGAGTATTTATTCCCAGTTAAAATAATGATGGTATAGAAAATACGGTTTCACAAAATAAATGAATTTTACTTTAACTAATTGATCATATTAAAAAAAATAAAAGTTATATTTAAATCATGGTTTTGTACCCAAAAATTTTAAAATGTGACTTGATGGGCACGAAGTGTCTAGCAAGACGCTAATTACCATCACGATAATTACAATAGTGGTCTTGTTTGGATGGACCAACCGAAGACAATTACAGTTTGGCGCTACTCTCCCTTGAATCTACGGATAGAAGCATTCTCATTTTTTGAAAAATGCTATACAATAAAAAAAAATTTATCAAAATTTTGTTTCCAAAATGATGTGGTATAGTTGCTAATCTTATGAATTAATATCATATCATTTTATTTCATTCAATAATTATCATAATTTCTATTAAAAATTTTATATATGCTTTTAGATTTAATTAAAATACACTGATAGAGTAAAACAAAATTTTAAATCCATCCAATTATGTAATGTCACAACTATAAATATAGTTACTTTCAACCCTCAATACTTGAAAAATTATATAAAAGGAAAGATTTGATTGTATGAAGTGTAAAATTTTTTTACTCTATCAATCCATCAAAATTAAACTCATATTTTTTTTCTAAATGTATATTATTACTCACCATATATGAACATTGTGTCAACTTACATTTCATTCATTATTAGATGGGGAATGCCTAATTGAAGTGATGTTATATTTAATTTAATAATAAATAATATGTCAATATAACATCCTAGCCTAATAATTATATATAATATTTTTCTTTTCGGGACGTGTTTGATTGTTTCTATTGGATTGATCTGATCAGCATCAAGCATTCAAAGTTTATGGGAAAAAAAAAACAGTGATGTAGAACGAATTGCGAAAAACGAAATTCAGAATATGACGGTGGATAAAATATTGCATTGCGTGTATTCTATGTGGAATTTAAAATTTGATTACGTGTTTTATGTAGAAAGATTTCTTGATAACAAGAGATTCGGAACAAGTTGCTTGCTCATGCTTCTTGTAAAAAGTTGACTATAATATCAAAAAATTGATTGATAGTGACAACGAAATAAAAAATCAAAGAGAAAGAAGCTTGGAAACGAAACTTGGCTTAAAGTAGCTTTTAGCACTGATAAATAATTTGCTAGACATTGAAAACTTAAGAGTACATTAAATAATGAAATGAAATTATAAATTTGCAAGCAAAGATTAACGACTGTCACAGTGGGACAAAACCGACTAAAAGATCAAATCCACGAAATTTGGATCTTTAAATTTTTCCTTTGAAGTAAAATTTGCCTTGTCAAAATTTAGGTTGCATATAAATACAAAAAGTAGTATATTGAAGTGGCTGTTATAATTTTCTTTTAATAAAATTTGGATTAGATTGAAGATAAGGTTAATTCTACTTCAGGGTATACTAGATTAATCAAACACTTACAAAAATACTCACACATTACACATTAATAAATCAATCAAATGAACTAAACCCAAACTGTCATAAATAAAACAACAATTCAACGTCACAACTCAAATAATTTAATCAAATATATCACATCAAATTCTCAGGAATTCCAAAAAGTCAGATGAAGTGATGTGGATTTAGCTTATGGCAATTTGATATTATTAAATAATTTTTTTTTGGACGTGTATTATTAAATAATTTATATTATTATAAACATTTATATATTTTACACAGATTATATCTATAAACTTTAATATAATTGTGAAATTATTATATATACGTAAAAGCAATGCAATTGTTAAAATATCTACAAATAATAATTTTATTATTAATAGTTTATATGATATGTAATTATTATTTACAGTTATATTGCTAAAAATAATAATTTACAAATATTATTAAAAGTCATGAATGTATTAAATTCTTTATCCGGATAGCTTCATTTGATCAATTCTTAAGTACTTAAACATTTTTTTTTGTTGCTCTAGTTATCCACCTTGAATCCTAAACTAATACTTAAGGATATGACCGTGGTTAACTAATTTAACATTTTAAAGGAGGTTTCTTCTTCTCTTTTATTTTTTAGACTAAATACCAAAATTAATCCTTCAAATTTATATTGAAGGACAAATTAATCATTTAAATTTTAAAAATTTTAAATTGATTACATTTTAAAAATGAGGACAAATTGATTTTCTAAGTAAATAGAGACCAATTCATCCCATTTTTAACTATATGGAGGGTTTATTTGTCCATTTTTTAAATGTGATAGATCGATCTAGATTTTTAAAATCTAAAGACTAACTTATCCTAAATATAAATCTAAGAGACAAATTTAGAGTTTTAGTCTATTTTTTATTTTATAAAGTTATATTCCTACTTTTTTTTTTTTTTTTTGTTTATTTTAGGTCATGAAGATACCTACTTCTAACCTCCCTCCCCATTAAAAGCTAAAAAAAGATCTCGTATGTTCAATTAAGAACGAAAATGGCCCAAAGATCGAACGAAGAGCGGAGGGGCCACGTTGTAGCCATCAGCTTGCGACTGCACTCACAATAATCAGAAACCAACTCCCAATAAGAATACACCACGCGTCCACCCCCTCCCCATCAAATATCATTTAACCCATTCCATTCTCTCACTCACCCACTCTCACCATTGACTTTCCCCAAATGGCTCGCAACTCTCTATTCCTCCCACTCCTCCTCCTCTTCTCCGTCGCGGCCGCCGTTGCCGTCAACCGATTCGACGACCAAGATGAACCCCTCATCCGCCAAGTAACTGACGGCGCCGTCAACAACGACGATCACCACCTGCTCAACGCCGACCACCACTTCGCAACCTTCAAGTCGAGGTTCGGCAAATCCTACGCCACTCAAGAGGAGCACGATTACCGCTTCGGCGTCTTCAGGTCGTACACTTAATTACACCACGTGACTAAATTCATCTAACAACTTTGTAACACAGTTAGTTAGTTAGTTAGATTACGGTTATTCTTTTTTTTTGGTTCATGAGTTGTAACTAATTTTTTCAATCACTTGTCCTGAAGTTGTTGTAACTGATTATTATTGTTGGATCGGCGTGAGTGTTGCAGGTCGAATCTGAGGAGGGCGAGGCTGCACGCGAAGCTGGACCCGACGGCGGAGCACGGAGTGACGAAGTTCTCAGATCTGACGCCGGCGGAATTCAGGAGGCAGTTCCTTGGGCTGAAGCCGCTGAGGCTTCCGGCGGACGCTCGCAAGGCTCCGATCTTGCCGACGAACGATCTTCCTGAGGATTTCGATTGGAGAGAGAAAGGAGCTGTCACTGGCGTCAAGGACCAGGTATGTATATATGATTATTTATTATTTATAATAAGTTGTCGATGATATTCTAATTGTATGTGGAAGTTTTTGTTTGATTTGATTCGATCTATTATCTTTTTAGTGCTGAACTTTTAGCCTTGAAATATGTTTGGATTTTAATTGTTTTTGAAGTAAAATTTATTTGTTTTTTCAAAAGCTTTTGAAGGTACCAACAAAGTGTTGGTCCAAGTGGAAGGGACTCGAGTCCCTAATCCATGAGGTCCGGGATCGGAAGTCGGGATTCATGTGTATGGAAAAAAAAAAATTGTTTGTAGGGATCTCCTTTTAGACGTTGACCATAAGAAAATAAAAAAGAAGCTTTTCAAGGACCAGAAATTTTTTCAACCGGAGTAAACGGTAAACCCCATATTGAACAATAAGAAGTAAGAAATGCTCTAGGATAATCCTTGATGATTAAATATGTCTCAAATTAGTTTTGTATGGACCAATATATTGGATGATTTTTTTTTTAAATCAAGATTTTAATTTTGGTGCACCAATTTTTTATGCTATCATCTAATCTAATATTTTTATTTCCGTGACCTTTCAAGTAATATGTTTGAGAGTTAACCATCATGATTGATGTCAATACATGTTTGAATAATCGTCAATGCATCAAAATTAAACTCTAATTATTATTCATCGCAACTATATGTGATTTGATTTATGTATATCAGTATAAGTCTTATATGGGGAAAAAAATGAGTGCGGATTAACTCTTTTGGAGTGATTGATTATATCAGGGCTCGTGTGGTTCCTGTTGGGCGTTTAGTACCACGGGAGCTTTGGAAGGAGCTCACTTTCTGGCCTCCGGAGAGCTTGTGAGTCTCAGTGAGCAACAGCTTGTGGACTGTGACCATGTGGTTAGTTTCCTTCTCTTGATGCCTTATCCTTTGTTATTCCCCTTTTTGAAGTTGTTTTTAATTTTCCTATAAGTTTTCATGAATTTGCTGTGGTTTTGATAGTCATTAAGGCAGTGTTTGGAATTATTAAAATTAGGAAATGATTTGATTTGATTTGTGTGTTAAATCTTTTGTTTGGATTGATTAAATAGAAAGTGGAATTGAAATGATTTGGAAATGAATTCTTATGTCTTTCAAATGATGAAGACATCATGTGCCCAGCACAGAGTTTTCATAATGATATGGTATAGCATTTGCCAAAAAAAATGATGAACCAACTTAAACGAAATCATTTAGAAAGACTTTGGAGTTCTGTTGGGAACACCAAAACCATGGTTTGGGTGAAGGCTGATGAAAGCTTTTGAACCATGATTTGGAGCTTTTGTAATGAAAAATCAAACATCCTATTAGATTTTTCTAGTGGAAAAAGACTATGTTGTTGTTCTTGTTCACTTGTTGTTTGAATTAAGAGCCATAAATATGTCACTTGCAGTGTGATCCTGAAGAATATGGATCATGTGACTCGGGCTGCAATGGTGGGTTGATGAACAACGCTTTTGAGTACATACTCCAGGCCGGGGGAATTCAGCGAGAAAAGGACTATTCTTACTCTGGAAGAGATGGCACCTGCAAATTTGACAAGAGCAAAATTGCAGCTTCCGTATCTAATTTCAGTGTGGTTTCCCTTGATGAAGAACAAATTGCTGCAAATCTAGTGAAGAATGGCCCTCTCGCAGGTACCTAATTGGCTCCCTTCTACCTCCCCAAAAGAACCAAAAACATATGTACTTGATTATATCTGTTTTTAATAAGGCCAAATTACAGTGATCTTCCCTGAATTTGGTGAAATTACTCTCGTCTATGTGTCTAGATGACAATGAGTTTCCTAGTTAGTATAATGATTTTGATTTCATAAATGCAGGGAGGGGAGAACAGTGTAATAATTTTACAAATTTATGAATTTTCTAAGCAAATCTTACAAATAGAGGAAAGTCACCAAACCTTCTAGTATAATTTGCCCTTTTAATTATAATTTAAAAGTATTCTGAAAGTATCTGATACGATAGTACAAATACATAGACTACTTTAAAATATCCGTGCTTCCTAGAATAAGACAATGCTAACATTTGGCTTTGCTTGTGCAGTTGGCATCAATGCAGTGTTTATGCAGACATACATAGGTGGAGTCTCATGCCCATACATCTGTGGGAAGAGTTTGGATCATGGGGTTCTCCTAGTTGGTTATGGTGCCGCAGGATATGCTCCCATTCGGTTCAAGGAAAAGCCATACTGGATCATCAAGAATTCATGGGGCGAGAGCTGGGGAGAGAATGGATATTACAAGATTTGCAGAGGCAAGAATGTGTGTGGAGTGGATTCCATGGTCTCAACTGTAGCTGCTGTTGGCACATCTAGCAATTAAATACAACAAAGGAACGTGTTATTGTTGTTGTGGGCATTCACTAGGCTAGTAGTGAAGTTTATGTAAATAAGAAGTGTAGTGATGAAATGCTCTCTGCTAAAAGTATCATCTCTATTTAGGATCAGGAAAACTGCTATATATTCCCATGTTGGTGACGTATTATGTAATTCTGTATGATTTGTCTGTCATGTGCCGATATATTTAAGGCAACTTGGCCAGTAAATGAACTGGAAAAACTTCAGTATTAATTATGAAACTTTATAGCCTTCTAATAATTTTTAGAGCATACTGTGAAATGTCAATGTAACTTGGCTGTGAAACTTGCCGAAGAGATCTCTATAGTTGAGAATCAGCTAGAAAATGGCTTCTTGCACGAGTGGGATGGCAAGTGGCAAAATTACTATTTGTAAGTGATTATTTCCCTTCGCCTGTGTAGCTACTTGCAGTTATAGGGAACACTTCCGATGGTTGGAAGTGAGAAACTCAATGAAGGACTAATTAATGATTAATTTTGTCTATTATTAGTGTTAAATTAATCATTCATATCATATGTGATTTTTAAGTTAATTTTGGTAGAAGTACTTGTAATCATATAACAACATATCATTAAATGATTGTATAAATAATTTTCATACTATGTATAAAAAATTTAAGGTATTGGTTTTTTATAGTACTTGGTTAATGACTCGGATACAAGTGGAGAATACTCTTGCGGATTTACCTTTCGCGTCGCAACGTGGATGCAAAGCAAAGGGGGAAAAATGATCACATCAACATCACTTGACCAAAAACCAAAAAACGTAACATATCTGATTAGGCTGGCCTTTTCAAAATGTGTTGCCAAACTCGATCCAACCGGCCCCAACTAATCATGAAATATTCGGCCATTTATAAGTTCTTTTGTTTTTCTGGTCAGACCATTTGTAAGCTCGCAGAGTACCTCCAATGTTAGGACTCAGTTGGATTTCAACTTTGACCCATTACTTACCACATCTAATACATCATAAAAATAAAGAAGGACTGAGTTTAGGACTTTTTACTCCAATAGAAGGTCCCAATTTTAATCCCATTTTTGGTCTCATATAATATATATATATATCTAATAATATTATTTTTTTATTATTAATTTTTTAACTTAAATTAAAAGTAAAAAATTTTAAGCTTTTTCTCCAAATTGGGACAGCCCTTCATCAAGGGACTGGTCCCTTCTCTCTTCATTGCTCCAATGCATCACCATTGTGAAGGGACGTCTCTTCGTGAGTCCCTATGCAACTTGGGACACTGCTTGGCTTGCACTGGAGGTGCTCCTAAGCACCCGTAATAATGAAATGTTGGGCCATTCATAAGAAAAGGAAAGAATCTCCACCCTTATATAAATTTGATGAAACATAAAAGATAATAAATACAAAATATTTTCTCTTATATATTTTATAGTTTTTGTTTGTATATCTTACAATTAGATATAACTAAGAAAAAGGAAAATCTAGTAAAATATTAGTTTTTTATTAAATACTTAATTATATATTTTAGAAATATTATTAAGTAATAGCAAAATGGGTGTGTGAGAAAAATATAAAGATTTATGATATATTAAAATCCAATCAAGTCTAATCATACATCCCTAATCCTGATTAAACTATCCATTATTTTAATATTTAAAGAGCTTTTGATGAATAATCCAATATATTATGATTGCACCAAAAAATTGATAAAATCATAGTATATTATATTAGTTTATTTATTGTCATTTTACAAAAAATTACTATAATGTCAGAAGCTTTTATAAAATTAAGGGTAAAATCATAGTTTTAAAACTTTACCCGGAATCGACTCCCTTAGAGGTACCGGGTACAAGGTCAATGGTTCAACCCGTAACCCGGCATTTAACGGATTTATATAAATATAACATATATAATTATTTACGCACAATAGCACATCAACTTGAACAGCCTAGTGGTGGGGAGCACTCATCCTTCCCAACTGGTGCTGGGTTCAAGTTCCAATAATTGCAATTTCCAATAATTGCCAACTCAAAACCTTTCCCAACCCTAAATTCTTGTGCCATTTAATTGTGCACATGACATGTATATAACTACTTCATAGTGTAAATGGATGTCAATTTAATCAAACCGGTGGATTCTCACCTATATGTGCCAGTTAATGCCTCCTGTGCAGTTGCTTATGTGGTAGCATATGGGCATAACATGTGTCTAAAATTCTTCCACATCTTTTTCCACCTTCACGGTACTCCCCCACCTCCGTTGCACCCTTTTGATGACGGTGACCTCCGCGATTCATGATTAGTGCTTGTGAAAAATTGGAACTTTGAAGGTGGGGTTATGTGGGGTGTTGGGATTCAATGTGGGATATTAGTTTTTGTTGTTGCCATAAACGATTGAGAGGGTTTGCTTCATTATTGTGGATTTTGCAAGGTCTATTATGTTGTGTTGTAGTGTGGTTGAGCTTTGTTGCAGGTCCTGATAGTCAAGGATGGGAGGCGGGGGTGAAAGAGGCTGTCGAATGAAGGAAGAGGGAAAGGGTGGAGGTGGGAGTGCAGGCGGCTTTGCGCGCTCAGAGTGGCGAAGGAAGAGCACCAATAGGAGTCTGCATGGCGGTGCTCTGCGGGAACCCGACACACAATGACTTAGGTGAACTAAGGAGGGGCGCGGCTGAGGCAACGTGGCGCGGCTAAGTTTCACCCGCGCGCCTGGACGATTTCTGACGATGGAGTGGTTGGTGATGATGGAGAGGTCACAACTCGCGGTGGGGCTCTATCAGCGATTCACAATGCTGGGAGCGGAGTGACGAAGGGTGTCCGCGGCTAGGAACAAGGAGTGAGTGGTAGTAGAGGAGGAGGGGCAGAGGCTGAATTTAGCAACATATTTTGATTCATCTAACCACATTTATAAAATGTTGCTAAATGTAACTAGGGAAGGCATTGACCCATAACTGTATGGGAGTAGTCACCAATCGAATGAGGGTGTTTTGCATTATTTAAAAGGTTCAGTGTATCATAATACACATTGTAAAATGTTAGGATATAAGCTAAATATGACTTAAAGCTCAGGGATAAAAATATTTTACCCTAAAATTAATTTGTTGTAAAAAAAAAATGACATAGCCATTAAACCAATGAGTGAGTCATACCATATATTTCATAAAACAATCACTGTAATATATATAAAAGATTTTGACAAATTTTCCGGTTATATAATATTGCTTCGTTGGGTCATAAAAAAGACAACATGCCAATTATTAGAGCTATTCCTGTCGGTTCCTTTTGGCAGCAAGCCTTTAGTACATATATAAGCCTTTCTCAACAAAAAAAAAAAAAAGGGTCTTTTGTCACTAACCAAATATTTGCATATTTTAACATGATGACCCAAAAAATGACGAGGATCACTAGAAATTCTAATAGCTTGTCCATTTACATGAAGTTTCCTGCACAAATCTCACTTTGAAAATTGTGTAGATGTGGGAACATTAGTATATAGGATCAAATGATAATACCCTTCGCCAAATCTTTGATACTGGACGTGAATTGATTAATACCCTTCGCCAAAAAAGAAGATTTTATAAAAGCAACAAAAAGTCTGTCCTATTTGTATGATCGTCACTGAAATCCTGCACAAATGCTCCATATAGCTTCACCTCATACGTTAAAGTGATGATCTATGTGACTTTTTCCCCAGCTGGATTATGATAAAATGATATAAAAATCAATTCCTACCAAATCAAGTTGTGACACGTGTAGGTATTTGGATTGACTCATCTATAATGAGGATAATTGTAAAGTAAGGTGAATTATTAATTATTTCTGAATTATTTAATAGAACTCACATAATCAAAATTATTTATTAACTCTCCACTTTCTAATTTTACAAATCTATACTCATTTTAGAGGAGCTATATTATTATTATTTTTTCATAGATAGAAACATTGCTTTTTAGAATAATGATAGTATAATCTTAATTTTATATAAATTCTATACATGGTAATATATCAATCACTCAAAGCATACTTTAAAATTAAAAATAAATAAATATTATAAAAATATTCATTGAGATTTTACTATATATTAAATTCCTCATAAACTCAAGTTTATATTCACATTTTTCTACTCTTTATACTTAGACTCTGTCATATTCATATCTCACATGCATGCATTGTTGCAGTAGCAAGTCCTGTGAGTCTGGCTTGAATCCCTGGACCACTCATGTAGCTGAGCAGGTAACAAAAAACTGCTTGCTGGCATGCCCCGGCGACGTCCTATATGCCGTTCTATTCATTGCATAAGCCCTAGCTAGGCTGTGACCATCATATCAAACCCTAGCTACTTAATTAATTAGTAGTTGGAAAAGATACGAGCAAATCAATGTATAAATAATTGAAAATTATAATTAAGTTTCTCAAAAAAACAAAAGTTATAAAATAATTCATAATGCATTAATGCATAAGTTCGTAGTAGTCGTACCGCCATGTACCTAAAGATTAATTAGGAGTATTTGTGATGATTCAATTCGTATCGATTTTGAGTGAAAAATCTAACAACTTCAATATATATATATATATATATATATATATATATATATCAATTTGAATTCAATCGATTTAATTTAAATTTCAAATTTAATCCAATCTAATTTCTGTAAGTTGGATTAGATCGATTTTTGGGCAGTTTGGGGGGGGAACATTGAGTTTAGAATATTAATTATAAACTCAAAAAAAAGTTTAGTCAATAAAATTAGCAAATAAAAATAATTCATTTAATATGAATATAATGATATTTAAATGAAAATGATATATAAAAAACTTTAGGCAATAAATTAACATTATAATAAGTATAAATTTAACAATAAAGTAATATATTATATAATATTATTCGATGTGAAGCAGATTTGATCGCACTATATTGAAAATTAAATCTAAAATTTGATCCAATTCAATCAGTTTTCGCATTCAATCTAATCCCCCCCCCTTTTTTTTTTGCACCTTTAAACAGTTTTTGAGTTTTCTTTTTTAATCAGTTTAACTGTTCTGATGATTCGATAAGATTAATTAGATTTGAACATCTCTATCTGATATGTCACCTTACAATACAGTGATGAACAGGATTCTACTTGAATAACATGATCTTCGAGGTCCATTCAATAATCTCTAGGCTAGCTAGTTGAGATGATGGTCAAACCCAACCAAATTTTAACATATACAAGAACAACCAACGTAGTACTACATAAAAAGATGAACAACCCTTCTTCCGACACTGTCCGGAGACCAGGTCTACGTGAAAGGGCCCGTGAATTGTGCACCTATATAGCAATAGTGAGGACTGAGTAATTAGTTATATTTACTACCTTTGACCATTGTTGTTGGGTTAGTTTAGTTTAAGTAGTTTAACATACATTTATTTTTTAAAGTAAGGATTTAGATTCCAGTGTTTTAGATGCAAAAAAATAATAATAATAAATAAAATAAAAACAAAAATGGAGAAGTTATCTGTTTCCAAATCATATATATCTTTTTTCTGTCTTATCAATTATTTATTATTAGACAGAAGATAAATCACATGTATTTAAGATATAATCATTTTAAATTTTAAATATTTATTTTTCACATAATGATAAATAATTGATAGGATACAAAAATATAATTTGGGAACAAATACTTATCGTAGGCTGCTAATCATATTGATTTGTTTATATATAATTCTATATTGTACGTAGCCAGCGCAATTTTAGGACCTATAAAAAAACAAACATAACATTTCTTGCCATTGGCGAACAGTTAAGTGTCGGAATTCAATATTGGCGAGTAGATTTAATTTGGCAAGATTCAAGTCAATTTCATGGTGGCATTGGTAGGACGTAAATGTGACACATATCAAACAATTGTTGACCCAAATCGAAGACAGGAAAAAGCAGACATTCAAACAATTGATGACCCAAAATCACATCGTGTGGTTTGAACTTAGGAAGACAATTAAGAATTGATACTGAAAGAAATTACTCTACAAGGAAAGCATCTATGAAGCTCCTTCTCCCTTGACCATGTTTTTTATGAGAGGATGGGTTTGTTTTAATTAGATGACCCTGATGGCCATTTTGACGCGAGGCGCACAAGAGAATTGGGTATAGAAGTTTGGGTTTACACGTTGTTGAGGAGGATGAGGTGATTAGAGCTTTGGCTGAAAACTCAAATAGAGTTGTTTTGGCCACCTTTCCACCCTTGGCTTTTGGTTTAGGGAATAGCCAAAAAGTACAACCAAACACAGCAAAAAAATAATGATGGGAGATAAGTAAAACCAAAACACAACAAAATAATAACGGGAGACCCAAATTGAAAACTGAATCAAGGCACCATCAAAAAGCCAAACAGGAAAACAGCCATCATCCACAATATGAATAGGACGGAGATTTCTGGGCTTTTGTCGAGGCACACAGGAATTCATCCATGTTCACCAAGCCAAGGCATTCCCAATGGGTATTGTTTATACAGTGGCAACTCGTTTAGTAGTTACTATAATATAAAAAGTTATCCCATCCAATCAGCCAAATATACCACACATTATCGGCCTTCGTCTGATGAATACCATAATAGGTAGTATTGGATCCGTGGAGATTGGAGAATAACAATACTCCCTCTTGTCCTCAATATAGGTCGTTTTTGAGCTTTTTCTGATCCAAAATATAGGTTATTTTTATATTTCAACGACTCATTAATTATTTTATACCTATTTTACCCTTCATTCAATTGGAGAGAATGAGTGGAGGTGATGAACTTATTGGAGTATTTAGTTAGAGAAGGAATGAGTGGGAGTTATTAAGTAATAGAAGGGTGTTTATGTCTTTTAATTTTATTTTTAGAAGATCAATAAAATTTAATCATTATCTTAATCCTTGTGCATAATCTAAAAATGACCTATATTAAGAACCGTGAGAAGTATTGAGATACTCAACAATAAGCCATGCACATCAACCCCAAAATAAAGTCTTGGATTATGAGCATATCCATATATCTTGGAATAATTAACACCCATTGTTGCCATGCAACTATATTTTCAAAAGTAGCTGCTGTTGAAGATAGAATTTGAATTTAAATTATTGTTACTCTTAGATAGGAACAAGTTGTAAATTTGTAAAGTTGTTTTCTATTTTGTAAAGTTGTTTCCTAATTTTGCGTATAGGCTGTTAATAGTGCTTATATAATTGTACCTCATCTGAGAGGAAAAGGTATGAATGAAAATAGTAATTATTTCCCTGAATTGTTTTAACAGCTTTGTTAAACATTTTTATTAGACATCGATATTAGAACAAAAGTAGATTATATTTATATCCTTTGATGAGATTTGATGAAATTCACCTTTACTTCCCTTTATATATCTTGGTGACATTGACCTTTTGTAGATGTATTGTGCACTGTCAATAGTGGGGATGACTCTAATAATTTTATAAATTTAGGGAAGATTGGTGTTATGATTTCATAAACTTAATAATCACACTGACCCCTCAATCTTGCTATAATCATGAAGATTATTCATGAAATTCTAGAAGATGAATGACATTGTTATTTGATTTAATTTCCTGGATATGGAAGAAGGGAGAAAAAGGAAGGTAAACGATGCAACTTTCTGTTAATGCTACATGAACATGATCATCACATGTACCGGGAATCAAGAAGAAATTGGAGGGGCAGTAAGATTGAAGGGCTAATTCAAAGAAGAAGAAAAAGCACATAAAATCTGCTAGATTGAACAATTACACAAATGGTCCAATATAAAACATAGGATAAGCTTCATCTCAAGATTGCGGACCTAATTTTATACCAAAAACTTTTACTGATCAATCGGGATCGTCCAAACAATTATAGAGGTTATTGAAGTTATATGACAATTATGTGAGACTTAAAAGGGAAATAGTTATCTTATTTGTATTCAAAAATAAAAACTCTATCAATTCACATCTCATTTACTATTGGATGACAGGTGAACCTTATTTATAGACCTCATTTAAGTAATATCAATACCTCATCTAATAATAAATTGAATATGAATCAATATATGTCTCATTTGTTTCGAGTATTGATATCATTTTTCAAAAGGAAATAAGAGAAAGAAAAGTTATGGAAGGATGTTATTATAAATACAAAAGAACAAAAGTATAGATGAACGAAAAGAGACATGGGTATGTCTCAATCAGCTGAAGCCTGAGGGCTGTATAGCACATGTAATGGCTCAGTTCTTACAAAACTAGGGAAATTTTTCGCAAAGTTTCTGATTCTTCCTTATCAACTAAAACCAGCAGTAGTCTATGAAAGTGTATCATTAACCCTATCATATCATATGTACCTCGACCTATATCATTGGTGGCAGTAGCCACTTGCATGCATATAACATAACATCACATGCACATACTTTGAGAAGCATTAAAATAACATTACGAGCCAAAGAAGAATTGCTTTTCCAACTCTAGCATACGGAATAGACATCCATGGATGAAGGGTTGTCTATTCCAGTGGCTGATTTTTATTGTTTTTCAGAGAAGTAGTTGGTGTAAATGCTAGTTGTAATTATCCATTTATACGTAATGCAATTATGCTATACAGGTATGTCGATCGATCGGCTGGGGAAAGCAAAAAAGGTAAGGAAGTGAAAGCATAAATTTATCCAATGGGTTCAATTTTTTGGGACCGAACTGGACTTGCTCTGGGACTCCCAGTTGCCAAATGCCAATGCATGGGAGAAACAAAGAAGACCTTTTTTCAAGAGGATGTTGGATAAATATAAATTTAATATTTCATATTTGAAAAGAAACCTTTTATTTAGTGTCATGAAACCATCTTTTTAAAAAGAACTTAAATCGATGATAAAGATATATGAATAGTTTTATATTAATACATTGTTTTGTTCACACAAAAATGTCTTCTTTTTAGAACTTGATGCAGGAACCATTTTATCAGAATGTGAGTTCGAATCTCACATCATTTGGTCATATATCATGAAACCATTTTTTTTAAAAACTTAAACTAAAAGATAGAAGTACATGAATAAATTTATACCTTAACATTTAGAATATTTTATTAGAATTAAATATGATGTATTTTCACAGGCAATCTAAAATTTTTGACACATCATTCTCAAACTTCATATTGTGTTAAAAATTCTAACTAGCTATACGTTGTTGTCATTTAAGTATATTCATGATAAAATTATCCTACCAACTTTTTTTTTTCAGAATATGATTGAATTCTTTATATCCTATAATAATTCCAATGCGAATATGATATGAAATGGTTTTCAGCATGTTCCTACTCCCCAGAAATCGTGCAAAGAGATCAAAAGATTGCTTTTAAAATTCTATGCTTAACCAAACACGAAACCTATTGTCGTTCCATTTTGATCCGGCAAGCAAACGGGTAAACGGGGAAAAAGTTGGCTTCGACTTGAGCACTAACCAGAAAGCTTACTCAATATCAACCCAGAAAAAGAAAAATACTATAAAGAAATCAAATCAAATCAACAACCGGCGTAACCAAAAAACACAAACGTAATAATACTATAAGTCTATATTAATGCACACATATCCATATGCTGCCTGCGAAAAAGAAAGCAACACCGCAGCGAAAAATATTCAAGAATAAAAAATGCACACATCTAGAATTCAAAAGTTGGAGTCTTTCGATAAGATATAACAGAATATATATATATATATATATATATATATAGCCATGAAAATCTGAACTGAGATTCGGATAAGAGACAAAACAAAACAAAACACAACAAACATCGGGTCTCTTTAATTTCGTGCACCCTGAAATCATCATCGTCATAATCATTTGTGAACTCTTAACTAGTCTAGCTAGATAGTAGCTACAACTTGAGCTGATGTTATAATACAGTAAGATGGAACATACAATACCCCATGAAACAAAACCATAACCAACAATTCTAATACAAAGACTCCATGAAGGAAAAACTTTCTCATAATTATCAGAGAAACTCTTACGTGTTAGAATAAGGAAAAAAAAGTCATATTTGGATCCATTCATTCTTTAACACATGGACTAGTCATCAATTGCATTAAAAATATAGTGACAAATTAAACGGAAAATAAGAAACAATAATCGTGTATAATAATTGGAGAAATACATGCATGATCCTGGAGTACTTATAGAGTGTACTCTATAGTCAATAATAAAGCAACATTTTGCCAAAAAGTAAAAGTTAAAAATGGGTTCTAATTGAAATGTCAGTCTATTATTGATCATAGAGCATATTTAACTAGTGTTCCAGGAATATGCAAATGTTTCTGATACCCAATGTATTGAACTTTGAATGGATCAAAACATACACAATATTTTTCTCTTGCTCTATAACACGTAAGAATTTCACTAATTATTATTCCAAGGGATCATAGAGAGTGAGTGTGAGAGAGAGACAACTCTTTAGGATCTTGGTGGTGGGAAGAATTGCGTACCAGCCATGAAAGCATTCATTGGAGGCGGGTAGAGTTGAGAAGGGTCAAACATTGGGTTGGCACTACTAGTTGTGGCGGTTGTTGTTATGAGACTGAGTTGATGATCATGAGCTTCACCTCCATGAGATGAACCTTCGCCACCTTCCCCAGTGGTGAAAGGACCATCGGCTCCTTGATCATAGAGTATCCCCTTGAAAACATGCCCTCCTATGTTCACCGCCGTTTGATACGCATACCTGTCATCCGGTGCGTCCATTGGGCTGACTTTCACACACCGAAACACAGCTGGCGAGTTCAGCTCAGGAGGGAATTGCCCCAGCTCCAACCCTAATGAATAAACGATCAAATCACCCAAAAAAAAAAAGGAAAAGGATTCATATATATATATATATATATATATATATATATAGATCAGACTATAATGATCTCAATTGTTACTCTACATTTATTTCCCTTCATTTCAGAAAGAGAAAGAAAGAATATATTATAGTTGTAGCAACAAGTCTAGGTAGGTAATTAAAGGTCACAATGTCACACACATGGAACTTCAATAATTTCTTCCCTTATTAACAGTGATGAAAGCATAATATGAAAAAGAAAGAGGAAAAAATACAAAACGAAACAAAGGTGACAAGAGTGACTATATCATATAGTCTACAAGGAGGGGAATAAAATTTCATTTTCAGTTTGAAATGATATGTATAGACCAGTTAGGTATTAGTCATAGAAGACCATAATTCCTCTCGAAGATCTCCCCAAAATTTTCTCCATAGCAAAATCATAGACTCAACATATAGCTAGCATTTTTTTTTTTGTTTGATGAATCAACATATAGTAGCTAGCTACCTAGTTGAAAAAACTCATCACTCATCAACCTAGCTACACACATAGAAATGCTCGAGACCAGAATAAAAACCAGTTGCCTTTGACACAAAATCATAAGACAGTCTCATTTCTTACCGAGTCATCACATACTATGCAAAATTTTATCTCTCACACTCGAAATCACAACATTTTATGATTATTCTACGAACTATACTTACCTGTGGTGGTGATTGGCACCGGAACACAAGCATGAGAACCACTAGCTCCTGCAGCACCTTGGTGTTGTTCCCTATGTCGTCTAGACTGAACATCACCACCACGAAATTGTTGTTGCTCTTCTTGTTGATGTTGCAACGCGGTGAGTTGTTGCTGGCGTTCGCGGCGCTTCGAGGCGGGGACCCACGTGCTCTTCACGTGAGTGGAGCACTGAAACCCTCGGCTCCTACAACAAGTCCTGCATCGAAGGTGGACACAATCTTTCTTGGCTTGGTTCCCACAATCCTGGCAATTGGTGCCGGTTCCTAAACCCGATCCGGAAGAAGACCTCATCACCGTGAACCCGAACCGAGTTGACTCATCAGAGAACGACACCGAAACGTCGTCGTTTATGTTGTTGTTGTGGTTGTTGTTGTTGTTCCTGTGATGATGACTACTACTACTAGGACCCAACCCAAACGAGTAGTAGTTCGTTTGAGGCCATATCTCGAACCCTCTATTGCTGCTGTAGATCTCTTCGTTCCGAAACAACAATTGAATGTTGCTGCTACTATTGTTGTTGTTGTTGTTGTTGTTGTTGTTGTTATGTTCTCTTTCTTCCTTTTGTTCTTCTTTGCTGTGTGGACCTAGAGAGAACAACCCAGCCATGTGTTGCACCTAGGAGATGAAACGATGTTGTTGTTGTTGTTGATGACGATGATTATTCCCAATTCGGTGGTGGTGGTGATGGTGGCAGCAATAGCAACATCCATAGCATAAGAAGAAGAAGAAGAAGCTTCGAGAATCTTGAAAAAGAAGATGGTTTTCTCTAATTTTTGTTGGGTTTTTTCAAGTGCAAAAAAAGTTTTTTTTTTTTGGGGGGGGGGGTTGTTTTTCAAGTGCTAGGTTTGATGATTTTGATTGTTAATTTTCACACACTCAATTTTTTCTTGTATTCTTTGTGCTTGTGGGGGGTTGGGTATTTTGCAAAGAAAACAAAGGAATAAGAGAGAATTGAGGAAGGAAATGGTGAATAAGGGAAAAAAGGAAGAAGAAAACAAAACTGATGTGGGTGCTTAATGGGTTGCAATTATGGGAGGGAATTAGAGGGAGCTAGCTCTGCTACGCCGCCAAGGTAACTGCACTGCACCCATCAAACTCTCTCTCTCTCTCTCTCTGTATTGTTGAAATCTCATTTATGGATTTACGGTCACTAATGGTCACTGGCCACAGCCTCTCATCTCTTTCTTTCTCTCTTACTGGTTACTGCACAGAAGAATGAATTTGTTGCTGTGATGGGTTGGTTGGTGTGTTGGTGTCTAGCACTGAGACTCAAACTCAGACTGTCTTATTTTGTTGCCAGTGAGAGAGAGAGAGAGAGAGAGTCTGTGAGGGTGAGTGTGGGGTAACATGGAACCCTGTCACTGGTGGCCATTTCTCATCACGTAGTTCTCTCAGATTCAATAATTTTTAGTCAAATAATATTGCTTAATCAAAATTATATATATATTTTTACTTCTTCCTATCTATATTAATAGTCACTATTCACACTTTAATATACTAAAATTATATGATTTTTCAATAATAACTATTAATATAGAATAAAAAAAGTAATATACTACCTCCACTTATAGTAGCATATATATTATATATATATATGCTACTATAAGTGGAGGTAATATACTCTATTCATTTCATAATAATCATCAAACAACACATATTAAGGAAAACAAAAAATATCGTAATAAATATAGAAAATTATATGAGTTAACAAAACTATAATTTTATAGTTATTATTAGTCATCCTAATAATGTATTGATTATTTAACCACTAAATTTATATTAAAGCTATAAATGGAAGAAACAAAATTAATGTCACCTAAATATTATAAATGGACAGATAGTCTAAAACATGAAAAAGTAAAAAATTAGTAGTTATTCTTGAACGTGAAAAGGTTAAAAATCGACAGTTATTGTAAAATGAAAAAGTATTAATATTCTTGGATTTTATGATCAATATTTAAAGACTGTAGTTGAATAAGAAATAAAGATTATATTGTAGCAGGTTCATTCAAAGATTAAAGAATAAGAGAAATTTTTAGTCTTCTCAAGTGATAATGCGGGAGTTAAATTTATTTTTATAATATAAAAATATATGATTAAATGATTGTAAAAATAATTATACTATGCATGTTTTATTCATAATTCAATGCTTTTTCAATTTGTGAATTATTGTTATTTTTTTATTATATTTTTAATATAATAACTAAAATATCATTAAATTCAAAGTAGAACACAACAATTTTTTGTTGCTTGGAACTACTTAAGACTTTGAGAAATATATGAACTTCAAAAGTTGGACATAAAGTCGATAATAATGTTGCTTTTTCTTATAGGGTAGAAAAATATCAACATTTTTCCCCGCTTAATTTAAGTGTCTTTTAGTATTACCAAATATATGTTCAAATGACCCTCTTATAAGATTTCAGATTATTTAAAAACATTATTAATGTAACAAATTTTATACTATATTATCAAATGAAATTAATTTTGTTATTACTGATATAAAATATTTTTATATTATTATCTAATAATCACATGCTTCTATTTGTATGTAAAACTATTTGATTAGTGAATAATGATTGAGTTAAATACTTTTACTTATATAAATATCAATGTAAATTATTTTTTTTCACGGATGATGTATCAAAATAAAATTATCAAATTATACTACTCTATGCATAACTTAATTTATATTGACACTTTAAAATTTTTTTATACTAATATATATTCAATCAAAATTTCTTATGTATATGACTTTTAAAATAGTAAAATGATAGTCAAATATATATTGATGATTTGATAAAATGTAATTGGATAATTGTATAATTTGATATATCAAAATTAAACTATAAATTTAATTTAAAATAAAAATTATATATTGATGTAATAATATGTGAGTGAATAATTTATAAAAAATAATATTTATATTAATATTAACTTCCTAAGAAATATCTAAAATTAAAGTTATTATTTTGACAAAAAGTTTCAGCAACAAAATTTTAAATATTGATGAGTGTTTTCCATCTAAGCCAGGATGCGTGAATCACAGTCTTGGTTTGACCATGGACGGACGGTGTTGGCCCACGTGTCACGTCATTGGCTTTTGCTTATTCGTCCTTGCACCGGAAAACCCGCCAGTACTTTCTCTGACTGAAATAATTAACTAATACTCTAATTGAGATGGTTTTGTCTTCCTATTTTAATGTTAAGAAGCAATCTCAGATTTTATTTGATTTAGATTTTGATAAAATTATTTTAAAATAATTGATGTTAAAGAAATTAATTTGTATTTAAAAAATATGTGAGAAAAATAAATTTTAAAAAATTAATATGAGATAGAAAAATAAAAATTAATATTTTTAATTTCTATCACAATCAATTTTATTAAAAGTGAAACACTTTTGTTAAAAATAAAATGTCAAATCAAATCATTTTAATTTTTTTAAACACAATTTTTTCAATTCAACATGATAAATTCCGGTATCCAAACATACTGTAAGTTGTGAAGCGATAGATTTTTTTAATTGGTGTGTCTAAAAATTTTAATTTAAGTTTATATATATATTAAATAATTATAAGATTTTTTTTACGTGATTATTGATGTTATGTAAGTTAAGCGAAATCTCGAATAAGAATGAATGTTGCCCTAAATTGCAAGAAGAATATATGGTTACTCTTCTAACCATGAGTGGAAAGCTGATGCGGTGCGTCACTTTTATTTTATCTCACGTCTCTATCACCGCTCAAATCCTCCACCTCTTCATGAGGCGCAAATCCAATGGCTCTCAAGTCTCAAGAGATCAAAAGCATTTATTTCTAAAAACACCTTTTTCATATTCAATTGTTTTTGTAGATACTTTTTTTCATAGTCATATGTATAATTGTCATTTTAAATACTTATAATAAGTAGGGAAAATTTCATTTACTTTCTTGATATTCAATGAAATTCACTTCGACTCTTCTTTATTTGTTTGGTGACATTGAATTGTTTTAAAGATATTATTCAATGTGCAATGGAAATAATAACATTGTAATGATTTTATAAATTTAAGAAAGACTAGTATAATAATTTTAAACTTATTAACTTCCAAAGTAAATAAAAGAAAGTTGAGATGAATTTTACTAAATCCAATCCTATAGGGAGATTAATGTAGTTGGCCTAATAAGTAATGTTTGCATGAAAAATTACCAATAGTATTGACCAAGTAATTCTACATTTATACGTATTAGTATCGACACTTTGTTTTTTTCATTGTTGTTTAGAGTTTAAGTTTCAAACCAATTAATTAACTGCATGTTTAGTTTTAATTTAAAATCTCTCATACTATGCATTTAATAAAGACTTCCTGCTTATAATTTTTATCTATATTATAGTTTTCAAATTTTAAATAAAAAAGATAAATGTACTGAGCTATTAAACTCTTTTATTTTCTTCTCTTGACATTGGTGTATAAAAATGTTTCTTCAAGTCCCTTAAAAGTCATACATGCATTAGCATTTTTAGTTCAATATAATGAAAATGTCTAAGCTATATGAACATATTAAGGTCAAGTCGATGTTGTGTGATTTATAAGCCTTTATTTAGTGGTCATTAAGTCTATCAAGCTAAGACAACTGAATGAGTATATATATATATAACGAGTATTTAAATATCATAAAAGAAAAATTATATATTTGAGATGGCAGCCGAGTGATGAGTAGGTTATGCTTGGGCTCGACTTTTACCATATATCAATCGCTAAAAAATTGTGTGACGGATTATGGGTCTTCTTGAGCAGTATTAATTTTATCAATGTTAGGCTTAATCTGATCTCATAAAGACTACATCCATATCCAATCATTTGATCTGAATAGATAATAAACCAGTCCAATTTTCTGGAAAAAAAAAACTGTAGAAGGAATTGGAACAGAAAAAAGGAACCAAATATTTTCTACTTCTATATAATTTCTAGAACTTTATAAATAAAACAAATAGTACAATCTAGGATGTGGTGTTCTCTTACCTGCTTGATGCATGTATTTTCACTTATTATTTATTCCAACCTCGTCCCATGCCTCGCATTCCCCTCAAAATTCTTGTCGTAATCATTAAATGATTGACTTGTAATTTCACATCATTTTAAGTAATTGAATTCAGGAATTTTAGAAATTGCAAACGTTTCGCGTTTCGTGTCGTCTACGTGGTATACTTGACACGGGCCTCACTAACAAAAACAAGTGGGCACCCAAACCGTGTTGATTCCCTTATAAGAATTTATTAAACGATAGTTTATACTACTTTATACCACTTGTTAACAATGTAAAAATAATAAATATTGTATAAATTATGTAATGCATTAAAGGTTTTTTTTATAACATAACAAATATTAGTATTGATTTTCTAGAATTAATGTTTTAAGAGGCTCATTAACAAAACATGACTAGTTCTAAACTTTTAATCTTAAATATTTTGAATAATATTCGCACGCTTGAAGAATTCAACCATTCGTTTTCTTGATTTCTTTCAAGATTCGTGGGCTTTCATTTCTGTCTCTTTTAGTTAATTATGAGACATAAATGTCGGTTTTGAGCGTTGAATAAAACTCATGCTAACTTTTAAACAAAATTATTAGCCATGCTTGAAAGGACTAAAACGTATTAATTGAACTCACTTTCTTCAATTTTAGGCCTTCCATTGTGGAACATGCATCACGCAAAAGCCTCGACTAATGTGATTGTCATTTCGCGTTTGATGTTTACCATATTGGATGGTGGATACATCGAAATTTTCTCATTATTGTTGCTTCCATCACTTTCATGACTCGGCTAACTACATGATTTTCTGATCTTATTCACATTTGTCTTTCAAAAGTATCACTGATGTTATCATCTGAGAGTGATCCAAAGGAGGGTTTGACCCTTAATGCCGCGTAACTCACATGTTACTAGACGCGTTAGGGAAAGACCTACCTACAAATCAAAGAAAGGAAAAACCAAAAAATATATATATATTTTAACACACAATACATTGGACACTATGGTAACATCTATTCTATCACCTTTAAAATCTATGTGGACCTTATTTAAAGTAAAAAATTATTGTTCTCAGGTCATTAAATTTGAATGGGTGTCCATAGACATCTCACTTTGAATGGTTAAAATAATATAATTCAAGAAAATATAAAATTTATTATCCTTTTCAATGATAAAGTTTTTTTTTTAGGTTGACTCACTTAAATGTGTAATGCTTATAGAAACATTGCTAATTAAATTAATTAAAGCGCTTGCCACCATTAAACCCTTAGGGCTCATTTGTGCATCAGTTTGATTGAAATATATATATATATATATATATATATATATATATATATATATATATATATATTTTTACTAAAAAATTTTAATTTTTATACATTGATTGATAGTATAAAATTATTTTATACCTTTAACTAATAGAATTTCAAGAAAGTGTCAAATCATTCTAAGTAATTATCCGCTATGATAATTACCCATCACAATTTGACATCTTCTTGAATTTCTATTAGTTTTTTTTGGTCTATGAATTTCTATTAGTTGATGGTATGAAATAATTTTATCTATGGAAATTAAACAAAAAAAATGCTTTTCATGACTTCTTATATGTTTGTGTAAAATTTTCTAATAAAAATAAAATCATTAGAAAATTATAAAAATATATATTTTTTATAACATAAAAATGATATCTAAGAATAAATGAAGATATTTTGATATTATATCACATAAATTAACTTTATATTTAAATATAAAATGGTTTTAACTTTTTCAAAATATATTTTTCCCGAAACATATCCAAATCAGTCCTTACTATCTGAAAATTGAGATCATTTGAAAATACACATTGTAACAACTACAAGTTCTCGCTGCCTTTCTAACAAGGACTAGTTTCTCGTTGTTTTAATTTGTAGGTCATTTCATGTGAAAAAACTGTTCAGTTGACCTATAATGTGCCCATTAATTGTGTGTTCCGAATTTCAAATAATAGTCCAAGAGTTTAGCTGCCATATTATTGTTTTTCATGTGCTAATTAACTAGTGTGTTGAAAACAATTCATATCGAATATATATACATGTATGACTTTGATCCCTGCCCATTTGAATTTGTAGTCGCGCATAGACCATATGTATCTCCATGGTCGTATTTCCTACAGTATGCAAAAATCTGGTCATACGTAGTTGTTTGCTCCTGCTCACCGAATTTATAGAAGTAAATGCTGCAATAGTAATGCAAGTCCCGCAATAAGAGAGAGATAGAGAAGAAAGATCGAAGTTTGGAATAGGTCAATTTGTAAGGATGAAAGTTGAAACAGCTTCATGCCCAGCTATCTTATTAGCTAGCTGTCACTTGTGGAAAGTGAAAGGTATACACATAAGAAATTATATGCTAGCTCTATGTGCAAGAAAAAGAAAAGATAGAATTATATTTTATTCATAAATTTTTCACCATTAGAGTAGGCATCTAATTATCTATTATCAAAGAAAAATGCTAAGTAATCATAAAGTTATTCTGAATTTTGTATCCAAAATAATATGATATAATTATTAGCCTTTAAATGAATTGATAGGTTATATAACATTATTCATTTCATCCAATAATCATAATGATTTCTATCAAAGATTTTATAAATATTTTTCTAAATGTATAACATTACTCATTATCAAATTAATAAAATACTATCTGACTTTCACATCCATTGTCTTAAAAGCATTAAATAATATGATAATATGATTATATATATAGTAGTATGAAATTCTTTTACAATAACATTGTATCAAAATTAATTTTTTTTAGAATTATCATAAGACTATTATTCCCAAAACTTAATCTGATGAATAAAGACACACAGATAATTTCATACTCTAACACATCCTCTCACACAAATATTTTTTTTGGTTAATGGAGACATCAATAATCAAAGATGCACTAACTATTTAGTCATAAATATTCCAACACCATATTAAGAAATTATTTTTCTAAAAATTTATGCAAATAGAGACGCACGAGTGATTTAAAAACTTTCAAAATCCAAATTAAAAGGGGGAGGCGTAGCATATTAGACACTAGACCTAGGAACGGCAACCTTTACTCAATAAAGTAGCAGTAAACAGTAATTTGAGGACTGTCCTAGGGACTAGAAAATTCAAATGAAAACCTCAATGAGTGATTCAGCAGCACGTGATGCGCCCCAAACGTAATTAATTTAAGACCACTAATAATTGGTTCCAATAATACAAGCAGAGATCAGGTAAGCAGGCTAGGACAAACTACAAATGTCTAATTGGCTGCGATGATCTCCATCACAATCTATTCTCATCTGCATCGCGACATGATTAAAAATTTTCACCCAACCAATACCAATACTACTATTACTATTCTATCATTCCCAAAAAGCCAAACTTCGTATTCCAAATCCAATTGTGTTATTCGGGGCCCGAGGAAACAAATCGTCTTCCCTTACCAATTACTCCTATTACTATAATTTGGCCACCCCTTGTCCACCATGTCACATTCTCGCACCCTCGAGTAACTTTGTATTTGTTTTCCATTAATGTTTGACTAATTTGACTTGACATTGGCCCAACACAATACATATGATCATAGCCTCTCATACTATTTACTACTAATAATTTAGATTGATAAGTGCTAATGGTGGAGTGTGCATCATATTTAAATGGGATCCATGCCCCAAATATGGAATGAGTCAATATACTATTTCATATACTATATATACAAATATAATTTTTCTTTGAGAAAATGACCTTTAACTTGCAAGAATCACATTTCATAAGTTGTATATACTCCAATTTTCGTACCATTAGTCTTTATATATAGTTTTAGAATTGTAGATCTAATATAATCTTAAAAATTAGCTCAAGCAGAAAGGATTGTCTAAGAAGCATTTAATTATAAAAACTCCTAGATTATATATCTAATCCGTGTGAGACTCAACACAAGACTAACTCAATTCAATTTAAGACAAATAGATATCGAGCCATTTGAACTAGTAAATGTTTATATTTGTTTCAACCATGATTGATTTTTCCCCTTTTTTTAAACTTTGCTGATAAATGTTATAAAGATACTTGTTAATAATCCAAAAAAAAAAAACTGCATTAAAAATTGACACTTGTAACATATATATAATACGTTAAAAATTTTGAAACTTCACTTCTTATGCGACTATTTTAAAAATCTTTAATAAGTGCTTTTACAACACTTATTATTAATCAAACCCTTTTTGTTTTAATGACTTTTGGCCGCTTTGTTTTTGTTGGTTCTCCGTGTCATCAAAGGTGCAGTCCAATATTTGAATCAATACATAATTATGATATATAATGCCAATCGATGGTCGAGAAAAATGATGCTCTCAATCTCTGATGGTGCGTTTCATGCAGCATGAAGTCTGATGCTGGTCAACATTACCTTTTCGTAAAGAAAACATAAAATTATGAAATATAAACAAACTGGTTTAGGCTAGGTGATTAAGACCTAATAAGCACAAGTGATTAGACTTAATTAAGCTGAATCAATTATAATAAAGTAATGATAAGACTCATACATAGGTGCTCTATTGGTTAAATGGAACTGATGAGGCTTACAATAAGAACTCGAGTAAGGTGTTGTCATGCCATAATTATTGACAAAAGAAGAGTTAAAGAATTTGGAAGAATTTTTTTTAAAACTTTTTTTTTTTGGTGTCAAAATGTAATTGAGAAGAACCTTGCTCTTTTTACTGGTCTTTCTCTGTAGCAGAACTTGCTCTCCCCCAATTCGGTCTATATCATGATTGAATTCTAGACCAACTTAAAGGTCGGTTTGGGCTGGCCCAACAAGATAATTTATTTAAGTAGCCATCATTGTCCATTATATATTTTTCACTTTTTACACATAGCATCTCGAAAGTGACGGTAGCTAATTTTCCAATAAGTAAGTTGCTATTGATGAAAAATGCATTCATAAGTTAACCATTGTATCCTTCATTTTAAGAAGATTATTGGTTTTAGCTAATTAAAGAAAATCAAACTTTAAAAATAATGACAATAAACTGTTACTTTTCTACAAATTAAAAACTGACCAATTAAGAAACATTTTCTGATAATATACCCCTTTTCGTTTTACAAGAATTTATTTATATTTTTTCATAATATTGTCTCTTTCCGCAAAGGACAATCCTGCTTTGGAACAAATTAAAGTGAGTAACGATGTTAAGATAGAATATTTAACTTTGCCACTACAGTAAAAAACCTACAACGTTTTCTTTGAGGAACAACAAAAAACATATATGTACTTCAATTTTTTTTTTTTTCGGTAGTGATGTATACTTCAAATTTTCATTTACTCCTAGTTAACTATCTTCCGAAAAAAAATTCATTTAATTGTTTTACTTTTTTTTAAGTTCAACAATTTATATAACCATTGACATTACTAAATTCTAAATACTAAATAGTCGCATATTACCAAATGATTACATAAAACTTTTGTTACACCATTAATACGTCAGTATTAGACTATTCACAGAATCATGTAATGTAATCATTTTCAATTTATTTCAGGGAGCGAATGATGCGAGGGTGTCCCATCGAAGCATCCGTTTTTACCCTCGAGCCTCGCGCTTGCTTTCTTTCCTCCGTTCACCCCTCTTCTCTTTATCTCCCCAAACTCAAATCAATCAATTTCATTTCTTCAATTGCTATTGTAAAAGTTATATTTTTTTTAAATAAATGCTATTCGAATTTTTGACTAATTTTCTAAAGATATTACTTCAAAAGTTAAAAGATAAAGGGCATTTTCAAGCTTTCATTTTTTCTTTGAGCAAGTTCATAATATATTGATAATTTACATTATTTCCTTAGCAATTGAATTTTCATTTTTTATTATTTAAAAAAGATATATGTATCAATTATCTACTTAAACATAAAATAATACCAATTCACTTTTTTTTTTTAAAAAAAAGCCTTGATATAAATTCAATCACTCAATAATAAAAAAAATATATATTTTCATGATAAAAAGCTAGATGTTTAAATTTACATTTTAAAATCAAATCAGTGTCCATTTTCAATATTATTGTGTTCAAAAGGCCATAAGAAAATCAAATTCCCTAAAAATAGTTTTTAATTTTTTTGCACCTTAATATTAATAATTTGATTGAAAATAAGTTAATGTTATTAGCAAAACATTTAAAATAAAAATAGTAAATAGTAAATGTTATTTTATTATATTTTACAAATTACTTTTAGACTAAATCAATAAATAAAAATCGTATACAATAATATACAATAAATTATCATTAATATATTAATATAATCACCTAACAAAATTTATGGTAATAATATGTAGAAATTAATTATTCTTGATACAATAAATTTTCAACACTAAATTAATATCGCAGAAATTCTTAGATGACTGATGATTTACACTTCAAAATATTTAAGTGCGGGATCCATTTTATTTTTTCAAAAAAAAATCTATATTAGACGCAGTGGGTGTATGATGTAAAAATTACTGATCAAAATAGCAATGGAAACGAAATTTGACGTGGTTGTGATGAGATGGTCCCCATAACGGAGTAGATATAGTTATGGTTATAGGGTTGGGTCCAATTTCCAAATGAGTCTTGCATGTGAGTGAAATGATGGGTGATGAAGAATTTAGATTATATAGACCGAGTATCTGGGTTATAGGTTCCTCTTTAAGTGGATAATTGGCCTCGCGGCCGATAAATTGTCATCATGTCTCAACGAAGGTAACACATACTTTAACCACAACGTCTTTTCTTTCCTTTTCTTTTTTTTTTTCATTTAAAACAAAAACTAAAACAAGTCTTTTTTTAAAAAAAAATTGTATTATTTACATTTATAGGATATGAAACTATATCAATTCATATTATATTTATTATTAGATTAAGTGTGATCCTCATTCAAATAAGGTTTATATTTATCGAAATTGTCTTGCGTTTATATATCTCATATTTTATAAGGATAAATAACATTTTTTCTTTTATCATCACTAGCAAGGAAATTAATCTTGTGCTACCTCAAGATTGAAAAATGATAGATAGATCAACCCCTCTTTTAGTTTTTTTATTTACTTACACGTGTAACACAATACTATGATGATATGCCATTCAAATATTAGATGCAAGTAATATGAATTTATTTTGAAACATATTACACTCATTTTAATATCTAAAATTATACAAAATAAATTATTTTATGAATTATAATAGAGGTTTAAATAATTTATCATGTGAATTTTAACCACTAAAATAAATTATTTTATATTTTATTTTACTTCAAATAATATATATATCACTTAACATCATGTTAATAAGTTAATATGCAATTCAATTACTATTTAAATAATCAAATATACACAGAAAAATTAATATATTTTATCATTAAAATCTTGAGGACCACAAATTTAATTTCAATACTTTAGGAACTAAATACTCTTACCAAATTTTTTTAAATAGCTATATGGACTATTTAATCTTTGTTTTATCAAGACAACTTTTATACGCACGTGCCTAGTGGCCCTCGCAGGAACGTAAACACCGTGCGAAGTTGGAAAAACGTTCAACGCTTGTCCTTTCCTCAAAAGGAAATAAAATGATAAAATCACGAAGCATGGTCATACATATATATACACGCTTGGAAAGGATTCTTTTATCTATTTCGATGGCAGGAATTTTAATTCCTTTTCGTTTCTGTATTTTATTTTAGAGTTATTATTATTATTATTCAATATGTTGTTATCATAGTTCATTTTATTGATTAAATTTGAAGCATTATTTTTTCTTAACTTTTTGTTCAAATAGGTAGTCTTTAATTAATTATAGCAAAACAATAATTATTATGAACTTTAACCCAAAAAAAAAACTTCTATGACACATTAAAGTTTTCAAGTATTTAGATGTTATCTATCCTTGTTTCAAAAAAAACAAAACTTAGTTTTTCTATTTCAATATATAATAATAATAATAATAACTGAAAATGCCACATTTCGTATATATCCAAGCTTACTTATCACGTCCATAATAATTTATGCTGTGAATTAGTATTAAATAATTATGGATGCCTGTAAAGTAATGCACTACACCCATACGTGATCGTAACAATTAATAGTGCACATGATTCAAGTAGTAACCTCCCCTGTTTGATGTTTGTCTTGTTGCTATTGTTGCTGCAGTTGTTATTATTATTATTATTATTACTACGTCTATAATATTTTGGTCTTTGTTTTTTTTGGTCGAAAGGAGTCATCTTTTCTGATGGGTAAAATGCAAGGCTAGCGTGATGTTGGTCATTTTCCTGATATGTCAAAGGTAATGCTTGCGTAATGTGCTTTTGGGTTCTAGAACTAAATCCTTTTTATTTTTAGTTTTTGTCGTATGAACTAAAGCCTCAACAAGCCTGGGATGGCATGTTGGGTCTTACTAGTGAGTTGCCTATTTATATAAACTTTGGGCCCAATGATTTATTTGAGGTGTAGTGATATTTGATTCATATTGCGTCCTTATGTATAGTAAGTGCAAAATAAAATAGACAAAGTAAACGCTACATAACCTTAAAGAATAATAAATTTAATGTCTTGAAGTTTTAGGTCTAGATTATTTATTAGCAATATTTTAGATCTTCCTTGACCTATAGCATGATCAATTGATGAGAATGACTTGTATTACATAAAAACTTAACATTTTTATTTTCCCCGGTAAATTTTGCATTAAAATGACATAAAATAATAATAATAATAATAATAATAATAATAATATTTTTAATTTATTGTTAGTAATTATTTTTTTTCAATCTTCAATCAAATATTATGTCCTTTGAAATATTTGAATTTTACGATCATTGCATTAAAAATTATGTATGTGGTAATATATGATTTGCAAGGTACCAGGGTCATGCTTAAAGCAAGAAAGAAACTAAGAGTGTAAAAGAGAGAAAGCGAGTGAGAATGAATTTTGTATAGCATTGATTAAGGATGCATTTGTTTCATATTTTAAAAAATAATTATAAAACTTAAATTTTAAGTGTGTTTATTTGAGCTTTTAAAAAATATTATGAATCTTAAATTTTATATGTAATTGAAAAAACTGAAAACATATATATTTTTTCATAAGCTACATTTTTTACCTTATACAAAAAAGTTGAAGACAAATTTTATTGAAATTCTAATTATTTTTAAAAAGGTATCGAAATATAAGAAAAACAATTTGTCTTGTGAACAAAATGATTTTGACCCAAAATAAACTCATCCAGAAACACCTATATATATAACTAGAAAAACTGAAAACTTATTTTTTTGACTCTGATTATTTGAAAAATTATCCAAACATACAAAAAAAATGTAATTTTTTCGGATGAAAAAATAATTTTGCCCAAGAAACACATTCAAACCTCCCCTAAATCACAATCATGTACAGCTGTATATATGTTGACACAAGGCTTGCATAGCAAGATATTACAGCTGCGGTTTAACTGAATTGGTTATGAACACATAACAGCAATCCTAACTAACTTCCTGATGAGGTTTATCCCTTTAAATTTGACTAACAATGTAAAGCACTTCATATTGGCACTATATTAAAATCAATCTCATAAAACAACACATTATTTTTAATTAATTCTGCTGACAATCATATAAAATAAAAATTAGAAGACATAGGTGAAACCACCTTTGTACGCTTCCTCTCTTAATCACCTTCCCCTATAAAACCTTGCATCTTGGCCAAGAAATTGAAGTTGCGAAAATCAGAAAACCCTTTTTTTTTCTTTCTATGGGTTTAATTTGATGATAATCTCTCACCATGTCATCATCACCAATGGCAACCCAATTAGGTTCTCGATCTGAGGTTGAGCTTGTGATAGATAATAATATGATTAGCCATAAGAATAGTATTATTAGTACCAATAAACATGAACATGTGGTAGCAAGTCGCTCCCTAGTAATGTTCCTTGATTCCATTCTAACCAAATTCCATGCAGGCTATTTCAGAATAAGCCTCTCCCTTGGTGGCCAAGCTCTACTATGGAAGACACTAATCGATCATACAACAAACAACACAAAAACCACACTAATTAGACACGTGCTTCACATGTTCCACCCAATTGCTTTCCTTGTACTATGGTCTCTATCTCTCTTTATACTAGTGTTACTCTCTCTTCTACATGCTGAAGTGTTTGTTCTTCTTTAACATGATAAAGGTTGAGTTCTTGCATCATGTAGGGGTTAATTTTCTCTTCACACCCTTTATTGCTTGGCTCCTATTGCTTCAATCATCACCATTTTTTGCACCAAATACCCTGATTTATTTAATGTTGTGGTGGTTATTTGTGGTTCCGGTTGTGTTGCTTGACGTGAAAATCTATGGCCAATGGTTCATAATAAAAGGGAAGAGGAGGGTTTTAACAATGGTGGCTAACCCCACTAGCCAATTATCGGTTATAGGGAACCTTGTTGGGGCACAAGCTGCGGCAAACATGGGTTGGAAAGAGGGTGCAATTTTCTTGTTTTCAATTGGGATGGTGCATTACTTGGTGCTGTTTGTGACACTCTATCAGAGATTATCAGGGGTTGGAGATTATGGTCTTCCGGTGTTGTTGAGGCCAGCTTTCTTCTTGTTCATTGCGGTTCCTTGTGTGGCTTGCTTGGCTTGGGAATCCATAGTTGGAGCTTTTGACATTGCTTCCAAGATGCTGTTCTTTCTGTCCTTGTTCCTCTTCATGTCACTGGTAATTGATTTCCCAAATCAGAAATGTTTCTTTTATCAGCTTTACTAAACATTATATATAAAAAAAATGCTAGAAAAATAAAAACTTATCCAAAATGATATGACATAATTATTAGTTTTCAAATAAATTAATGAATCATACTACTTTATTTCATCTAATAATCACTATAATATTTATAAAAAAATTTATACATATTTTTCTGAATATATAACATTATTCTTATATCAGCATATATACGAAGAATCATGCATAAATCATTGGGTATTTTAATTGCATTTTTGGTAGATATATATAGTAGAGTTAATTAATAAGATATTAACTAATAATGAATACAAAACTTTTTTAAATATTTTTTAATATAAAATAAGTAAATTTTAGTTTTGATTATTGGATGAGGTTTTTTTTTTATCTAATTTTGGTCCAAATATTTTTAAAACTGTTTGATTTTCATCCTTGTCATGTGTGATTGGTAACTATAATATAGGTAATTTGACATTTTGTTTGTTGGTTCAATACTTGATATAGACAATCTATAACTAGGATTTAAACCAAAATAGTTTTAGAAATATTTGGAATGGAACCAATAAAAAAAATTAGTAGGGACCAAATATACATTGAAGCCAATTTTTTATAAAAAATAATTGAAATTCTAAGTTATTAAACACATAATTTTTCAATTTTTTCACAGTCACTTTTACCTGGAATAATGCATCTAAAATAATATATGATTCTTCAACAATATCCCGAAAATTTCAATACACACAATACCACCACTGCTAATCGAAGATACATTAATTTAATTTTTGTGTTATTTTTTGGTTGACAAAATGACCTAGTTTTGGCATTTTATTTCACATATCACATCAAGTAGATATATGCATGGCTCTATTAGAATGTTTTTATTTAAATAAACTGGAGTTCTTTTCATGCATGCGCTAAATGAAGCTAGGAAATTGTTTTTTTTTTTTTAGAATAAACAAGTATATGCCTAGAATTTGGGATATATATATATATATATATATATATATATATATATATATATGGATTTCTAAAGTAACAAGTTAGTGACAAGGCGTACAACTGGGCCGGCATCTTGGTATGTAGAGAGATTTTTTTTATTAATAATTAATAATAACATTTAAATGACAAACCAAACATCTGAATTGGTTCATTCATCTACCATGCCGTGGACGCGTGTATGCATAATCATATTCAACATTAGTCTTTTGTACGAAATCGGCCCAAGTCAACATTAGGTTCTTGGTAATTTTCAATTGTCAACAGCTGATTGGAATCCGTATAAACCAGAGTCGCTTGCTGGCAGCCGCACCACAATTCTTGGCTGGACACAAATCTGCAATTTTATTTTTATACATACTCATATTAGATAAGATTTATATATAAATAAATAAATATTAAATAGAGTTAGTGAGACTCATTTTTAATTTGAATGTGTGTAGAAATAAGATGATGAATGTGTGTGTGTATATTTTGAATTGTACGTAGAACTACCAGACAGAGATGCTACTTTCAGTGATTGCTTTTATTTAACACGTACGGATGGTCTCATTTTGTTTTAACCTCCTAATTTTTTTATTTGTTTTTGTCAAAATTATGAAGTTTGACCGACCAATAGTAAAGACCAACCAAGATAGGTTAAGAATCTTACATGTTGTAAGTCGTTGAGGTTAGTCTATAACATTTTTTTTTTTGAGGGGAGAATAATAAGATAATAACTTTGATTATAATCTCGAGGTGTGAGATTTAATTATAAAAGATTGGTTGGCAAGTTTGCATAATGTTCCAGCATGATTTTAGGTCAGGAAATATCTGGTCGAATTAATTAATAAGGATTTTTATTAAGTTAGGTCCGCGCATTATTCCAATTGTGAAGTTTTATAGAAGTTTACCTCTTAATAGGTCATAAGTGGAGGGTTCTAAATGAAGTTCCATGCCTTGTATTCATAACATTTGATTATACCATTTTACCATTTATAGATCTTACTGTAAGCAGAATTTTTTTATATAATCATTTTATATAATCTGTTCAGATTGTTTCCGTTCTTCGGATTAATCCATCCTCCAACAACTACTTTGGAGGAGTAGGCATCCAACTTCCACTATACGCGGGTCAGATGGACCTAGTAGTCTGTTTGGTTCATTTTTCCTTTGCTAGCTAACTAGCTAATTAGAAGTAGATTTTGCTAACTAGAGCTGATTAAAGATATTAAAAAGAGTAAGTGTCAAAACTTTATGATGGGCCTCTAATTACCTTGAGAATAAAAAACTCAAATTTTTTATGTGAAAAATTTCCTTTTAAATTTCTTAATCATGGCCCTAAAGACTGGTTAGATAAACCTTTACAAAATTAAGACTTGAGTCATGCATATTCATTAAAGTTCAATAGATTTTCAATATTATTAGTGGCTTAGGCCAAAAACATATACTAGTACTTGATTGGTTTAAATGGTTTAACATTTATTACTCTTAATCAGTACAATTTTGAGTTCTAAATCTTATAAATAAAGAAAATAATAAGGAGAGAACTTCATTCGCATAATTGAGGCTCAAGAGAATCTAAATACATATTAATTCGGATTAGAAAAAAAATTAAAATACTAAGCCTGATTATGTTAATTTTCTGTTGAACAGATTTGTAGGCCAACCCTGTTCAAGAGATCTATGAAGAGGTTCAATGTTGCGTGGTGGACTTACTCCTTCCCAGTCACTGTACTTGCTCTGGCTTCCACAAAATATGCACAAGAAGTGGAAGGAACCATGTCAAACATTCTAATGCTCTTTCTTTTAGTTCTTTCATTACTTGTCTCTTTCTGTCTAATGGTGTTCACTGTGCTCAACTCCAAGATGCTTCTGCCAGAAAATGACCCTATTGGAAGCTTGCTAGCCCATTAGTAATAAATTCGCTTTCCAACACCATCAGATTGTGACAAAAACCTCTGTCGATTTAAGATTTATAAATAATTTTCAAGTTGAAAATTGCTGATAGATGTAATGTATGGGTAATTGGCTAGGTACATCCTTTAATTTTGCACCCAAAAAAATTGTCTTTTTGTTTTGTTTTGTTTTGTTTTTTCTTTGTTTGTTTTTGAGCTAGGTGCGTGCTTCTTGCCTTTTGTTACCAACAATTAAACTCCGTTAGTATATTGGGTTAACAAACAATCCAATAACATCCCATATGTAAACTAAAATAATAATAATAATAATAAATGAAAAATATTAGTTGCACACATAACTTGGACTATATTATATCGACACGCCTTATTCATGATTTAATGGTTTATCAATAGTTTTAACATCTTTTTATGAATTGTTATTTGTGGACTTTTGAGGCATTGACAATGAGAGTTAGTTACTTTTATTGATCCCATCATACTACATAATTAAATGATAATGTAAAAAATCACTTTATTTCTTAATCGGCTACTACTCTTTTTTATAATATAGGTAATTTCTGGTTATGCATATGAATAAGGTAATGATTGAATTTTATTACTTTTCTAAAAAAAAATATAAACTGTAAAAATATCATTTTATCATTATACCTCTGCTTATTCTCTCTAACTTATTCCTCTCTAATAAATGGAGTAGGTAAAATGGATATAAATTAATGAGTCATTGAAATCTAAGAATCGCTTATAATTAAAAAAAAATTAAAGGCAATCTATATTTTTAAACAGAGAGTAATCCTCATAGGTATCAGAACCAAGTGATGAAGAGAAGAAGAAGGCACTTAGACTTAGTTGAGAGACAAGAGATGTGAAAGCGTGAGGAAGGGATTACACTTTCTTTGATGATTTGATATTTTGATACACGGTTACAAGAGGTTTATATACATTCAATTCATAGCTAGTAGTTAAGTGACGGATCCAGGGGGTGCCAGCAGGGGCAGTGGCCCCAGACTTTTCACAAATTTATTATATATATATATATATATATGTGTGTGTGTGTGTCAAGTTAGATCCAGGATAATAGAAATTTCTCATTTAGTTATTGAAAATTTCAAGGACTTAACTAATAACAATTATAACATTATAGAAACTCTTTAAATATGGTAACACAACCAAGGCCAAAAAAATTATTTTTTTTAACCTTAATTTTTTGAAAATGGTTATCTTTATTCTCTAAGTTTTATAATTTTGACCCCTCATTAATTGAATTCTGAGTTTGTCCCTGTAGCTAATAAAACAGAACTCTGTTAAGCATAATGACAAACCGCTAACAAATTAACAAACAGTAACCAAGACTGTTAACAAACTATTTTTGAGCCATACCCTTTCAATCCTGCGCCGATAACATATATGATAAACATTGGTACAGATATATACTATACTCATATGCTTGAAAATATTAATGCGCATTCTATACTATTCTTGCGAAACAAGTCATCCACACTGTATCATGTTTCTTGATTTGAGATAATGATAAGGGTTCCGGCAGGACAAAAGATATATCCCTTGAGAGGATCATGATTTAGGATTGCATCATTTATATATATACATTGTGTTGATTATAGTTAAATATGGACAACTTTCAAACTGCAGAGTTCACGCTTTCATGTTTTATATGATTGTTTCTGAATACACGGAAATAAAATCTTATTCCTTTCGTTCATATATTTTTTTTGATAAATCTCTAGTCCATATTATACCATGCGTAAAGCAAAACTGTGTACTGAATTTGTTGGAGGGCATATATAATTAAGTTTAATTTTACAACATATTGTAATTTTTTTAACATTATTATTTGGTCTTATATTTGACACCTTATCACTGAACGATCAATTTAATAGTATTAATAATTTAATAATTATTTAACATGTCAAACCCAATATTAAATGATATAATAATGCATAGTTGAATGTAAATTCTTTTTAACACATCAACACATAAAGTGCAGAAGATTTAAATTTATAAATTAGTTAACTAAGTTTGTGATTAGTTTTATAACTTTTACAACAAATAACAGTTCATTATATAATATATGATTTTTAATTTTTTTATGGTAGTTACCATAAAACCAAATACTTTTAAACCTTTTTTTTTTCTATGTATTTCAAAAATTATATTGATTACATTGAGGTTATAATATATACTATTCAAACCCTTAACCATTTTACTAATAATCCTAGCAACTTAATACTTTTAAACTCGTAAATCTACATAAACAGAAAGTTATTCTGCATGTAGCCGTCAAATACCTTACATTGGGCGCAATATGGCATTCAGAATCAAATTTTGGCCTTCGATTGATTTCGAGATCAAGAATATCAACTAAGCATATATATTTCAATTGCATTTTTAACTTGTGCCATGACAAGAAGCTACACTTCCTCAGGAGAAAGCAAATTTGGACTAGGAATCATCATGGCATTGTTGCTAGCGTAATATACGAGCAATGTCGTATCTGCTGCTCTCCATTTAATTTGTTAATCCGCATTAAGACCGGAATATATTTTTCTTATCTAGTCGCGTTCTTTTATTGAATCAAGCTACGATGATTAGGTCATAATAGTTTATAAGCTCTCAGACAAATTAAAACTGTTATATGTAACCATTAATGAAAGTTACATGAGCTCCATAGTGAAATAATATTGTTTAATTTCAATTCGGGTAAGACCATTATCATTAAATATAAAACACATTATGAATGATGGGCATATCACGGACACGATGCATCATCGAGTTAAATTTTTTTGGAGTGAACATAGGCATATACCACAGGAATGTGAAGAATATATTATTAATTAGGCCTGTGAAAATCAAAGGGATTTGGTTGATTTTTTATTAAAAAAGTTTTAAGTGGCCAGAATGGAGTGAACTTGGGATATTTTTATGGTTTTCTTGGCATCCAGATTAGAAGTGAGCTTAAATTTGTTGCTTAATCCAACAAAAAGATAAAGACAACGAAAAGAAAAGATAAAAAATCAGCATGAGACTAAAGAATACTTTATCAGTATATATTAAGAGAGAATTGAAAAAAACGCATAGCCGTTCATCAGCTTGTTCTTAAAGAAGAGACCATCAGCATAATCTCTAATAAGTAATTTAAATTTTTAGGATAGATGATTTATAATATTTAAGATTTAATCTTGATCATATCATTTCTTGTCATTTAAGGGAATATTGAAGAGAATAAGATGCTAAACAAAGTGAACATTGGCATATAGATATGTAGAGATCGGTAGCAAGAACCTTACTATTGTATGAGTTAATTGAGTAATATCTTAATCCCAATAAAAAATATTATTTTAACATCTAAAGTGGATATTTCATTCAAACACCCACGTTATGACTATTTGATGTGATCTTGATTCCCATTCACCTTATTCATCTATCACATTTAATGATAATAAAGTTGTTATAATAAAATACTAACACCACTTTTAAACATTAAAATAATACTATACTTTAATCCCAATCATCAGTTGGGGGCAACCAATAACCAAGAGTCGTCTAACGTCATTGACTTATGGCTTTATGTTTCATTATCATTGTTAATCTCTTTTATTTTTTAGGATATCTACTGTCAATAATAGTTATCAATTCCTTTGAGGATAGAGCTCCCTAAGGATAAACTTTGATCACAAGACCCTTTTTTCCATACACACCATTGGTAATCAAACTCCTGATCCTATCAACCGAAGTAGAAGCCTTGTGGTTATCAACATGTTGTTAATCTTGTAACAATACACGTAGAGCAACTACGATTGCTATGCATAGAAAAATAGAGTTTATTCAATTACCTTTTTTTTTGGGTCAATTCAAAATTTATTGACCTTATCAACATGTCGCTTCACACTATTAGATGTGTCAAATGAGTCGGTCCGGCCCATTTAAACCTGAAGCAACCCATTTAACCCCCATTCGCTAGGCACCAACCCTGTGGGAACACAGGCTTGTAATACGCTGGCCCATCTCGTTTAAGATTGGCTCGTGGCTCAAATTAAACCTCAATTCCCCGTACAGGGTCTAATGTTGCCAATAATGTCACATAGGCGTAATTGTACCAACAAGGGAAGATTCCTTCATTCATATAAGGGAGGATTTGAGAGGACATGGACTAATCCCGAAAGGCATTATCTACAGCTTTTTGATTAACAAGTAAAATGATTGAGACATTGTTAAAAAGGAGTATATCTGGAGACCAAAAAAAGAAAAAGGAGTATATCTTATATTTATCTTTATGTAACAAAATTTAAATGCAGTTCCATACATGATTAAATATTTAAATGACTGAAAGTGTGGAGTCATAAGACAACGCGAGTGTCGGTGCATGTAATATTATAAAATACTTCTTCTCTTTTAAGTTTTAATTAATTATCTACCAATTTATAGTGTTTTTTTTGTGTTTTCATTTGATTGTTTATTTAGAATATCAATATATCATTAATATTTTTTGTCAATAAAACTCTTACTTCAACTATGGTTATTACATAATAATTAATGACTACATGGAGTTAGAAAAAGAGTATTAATGAGTTTAGTGTTTTAAGAAAAAAATAATTTTGTCAAATTAAATTAGTACTTTGTACAGTATCAAGATATTTTATTATTTTTCTTAATCTATGTGTAAACCCTTAATTGGCCAATAAATTAAATGATTTTGCTAATCAATATCTTAAGGATACTGGTTAAGATCACAGAAAATGAAAAATTTTAAAGCTTTTGATAAATTAATGCATTAAAAACTAAGACAAAACTTGTCTTTTCAATTATTATTTTTTTAAAAAAATCTTAACTATTGTTTTTACAATGTGTTTGAACAACAAAGAATATAGAGAAGATGATGAGAATGATGGAGAAAGGAACTTCATCATTTGTTTGAAGGTTTAATAATGGATAAAAGGAAGGAAACTCATCGGGAATTACTTTTCTTCTTTCCCCTCTCAATAGTTAATTATCTTTTTTTCCTCAAAATTGGGATCAAATGAATACAACTAAACATTTAGGAAGTTATTACCAAAAAAAAAATTTAGGAAGTTAATAACTATAAATGTTTATTTTATTCCTTTATAGTGTAATTTGCAAATACAATTAATGAATTTCCGTTGTCTTCCCTTGTAAATCTTCCAAGCAAGTACGAAGGTAAATTTGTCGATCACTTCCTTTCATTTCCTTCTCAGTTCCTTTTTATTTATTCTACTATGTTCCGTTATTTTTTTTTTTTAAAAATTCAGGCACACTGTTAGAGTACTCGTTAGATATAAACCAACCTTGAACTAAAGGGAGTGCTCATTTATTTTTTGATCCAAGCCTTTAATTGTGTCTCATTTAATAGGCACTACTCTTACACCATTGGAGTAACATCCTCAACCTCCATACCTTAGGCAGCATTTGATTAGAGGGGCAGGGCACAAGATACAAAAACAGTGGAGAAAATAATATGTTTGGAAGAGGAGACTGACATAAAACATGAAAATCTCCTCCTCGAGAAAAATGTTATTTTCCGTTTACTTTAAAAGTGGAGACAGAGGGAACATTAAAATTTACTCATGGAGACACTAAACTTTAATAATTTTTCTTCCAACTTTACCCTCAAAATAATTTCTTATTTACACCATTTACCCTTCTCATAAATTTACATAGACCTAAAGAAAAGGGCTTCTTCTTTCTCCTGAAGAATGAAGATCTCTGCCTCCACCTCCACGTTGCAGGCTACCTTAAGCTTCCATCTCGCTTCCATCTTTCTTTCGTATTTCATTTTTGGATTTGTGTTTTTAAGATGCACCAAAATAATGAAGAAAAGTAGAGGTTCTCTCTTTCGTTCCTGTTTTTATTCCTCATTCGAACAATAGAGGTTATTTCTTTGATCTTAACTTATCCATAATAAAGAAACAAAAATAGTGAAGAAAAGGGAAGAAATCTTTGTTTTAAAGATTGGCCCATTTTTCTAAGGCACCAAGGTATTTCAGACCATTATTGAAGTAGGACCTAAATTAAACAAACCATTTATATTAGAAGTTCATGTTTTAATAAAAAGACAAAGGGATATATCTATAATATGAGAAGGTTACATATTTTCCAAATAACACTTATTACACGTCGTTTATCTAATCAAATGATGATGAACTCGAGGGATTGGCTCCTTTAGAGACAATATTTTTTTGGCTCCACCGTGAGAAGAAGCTTTTGTTTGTTTTTAAAAAGAGCATGGGTTAAATGAAGCATAAAAGGGTCTTTTACTATTATGTGTTTTTGTTTTTTTTTTTTTTTTGTGATCTGGACACTATTATCAAACATGATATAGAGCCAGCCTTTTTTGTGTCCCCGTCTCTACTTGTCCACTCCTTTTTGTGTCATGTCCCACTAACCAAATGCTACCTTATTGCTATTTGGGGATGTAATTAAGAAATCAAGGGTTGGAATGAGAGTAAAAGATACTTTTAGAGATTGCAATGGTGAATTGTTTATGAAGATATCTGTGAGATTCATGTGTTCGAATTTTCATTTGAAATTTGTTCTTGTGAAGACGAAGGACAAAAGTCCCCACAATTAGTTTAGGAATAGGGAAAAAAGTCCCATATATATATATATATATATATATATTTATATCATTTTGAGGATTAACTCTATTCAAATAAGTCATACTTCATACAATGATGAACAACCTCCAAGTTAAGATTACGTCCACATATTATGAGGATAAATAATATTTTTCTATATATAATCCAACATTAATGAGATTTTTTCTTTATTTATTTAATTTCATTTGTTACAAAAATCTCAAAAAAATATTTTTATAATTTATAAGTTGTACACCAGCCCTTGGCAAGGCCAAACCAAAAGACACCCTGGCAGTAGTGATCAAGTTGAGGGATAACCCTTGTCGGCAGGTAACCCATCGTTCTATCGTAAAGTGTGAAAAAAAAACCTTATCCAACGCATAGCATAGCATAGCATCCCATGTTTTGAATTTTATGGCATAAACAATGCACACAAAAAAAGATTGCGATATCGAAGAACCAGAATATTGTGGACATGACATTGATACAGCATATCTAGGTAGCAACTATACCAAGAACTACATGTTCATATGATCAATTCCTATCTTAGCAATTACAATCGGCGATGGAGCTAGTGTGTAGTCAATGTCAATTCAAGAATATTGGTTATTTGTTCATAGGATTAGGTTTAATTCTCACACTGTCCCACACTATAATAGCAAGCCCAATAATAAGCTGGGTCACTGGCTCAGTGCCCTTGGCATCATCAGCCCCAAAATTTGGAATATTCTCTCAGCTGTATGCTTCGTTGTAAATGCATTAGGTGAGCATAACACATTAACACGTAACGTGGATCATCAAACTGTATATGATAATATAAATTATATAAGGTTATATTTTGATAATGCCACACCATACATCACTAGCATAAAAGGTTAATTTCATTTTCCCTCAGGGTCCAATGTGCAAAGATTAACACCGAAACGTTTAAAACTTATCACTGCACTAGCCTGATGGTCCATTCCTAATTGCCTATACTACATATAATTAAATTTTCATTTGTACGATAAAATGTCCTTAAATCTTAAAATAATGTGAAAATTGTATGTCTTTATTTCTCAATTTCAATTATATGAGATTATTTATGAGATTTTTAATGATATAATAATATATGATTTGATATCTATATAGAGCTTTTATTATTATATTTACGGTATATTAAAATTAAATTATTTAAAAGTCTATTTTCAAATTAAATGAAATGTAAATGGTTTTCACTTCCGTAAATGGGCACATCTTTTAATTAATTAATTAATTAGTTAGAATTGCTTAACCTGTTTGCAGCAGCTCATTCACTACCCTCAAACTCCATTTTGTTTTTATTAAAGGAAAAGCTTGGGTACAAGGCTAATGAAGCCAAAAAAAAAAACTTGGAATGAAATTATCTAGTTTTTAACTTTTTTTTTGTTTGTGAGGATCTAGTTTTTAACTATTTAAATAGTAAACCGAGGCAAGAAAGGTAACTTTGGGTTCGATACTTTTTATATTAATACTTAAGACACTATATATGTAATTGTAAATATTAAACACACTACTGTAAATTAAACTCAGAATAAGGACATAGTAAAAATTAATATGCAAAATAAATTGGTGGTTCATCAATTTCAAACTCATAAGAGCCGCCTTTATATATACTTTTCTTCTTATTCTAGAATTCGTTTTTATGGATTTGATATCTCGTATGTCTTTCATGAAATGGGAAGATTTTTCCAAAAGAGCCGCAATCAAGCTCCTTTTCTTTTTCTTGATTTGGTTTACTTTTATTTATTTCAGTCAAGCTCCTTATGCATAGATCATTCATTACGTCACTATGATAGTAAAACATGCTAGTGTGCATATAATATACTTTTTTTTCTTTTATAAAAAGCATGCTTATAACTAATTAATTAATTACAGATATTTTGCCTGTGTGGTCTTTTTTTAGTCTGAACCTTTAACACAAAAAAAACTCATTTAGATAATTTTTATTTCTATTTTTATTTTTTAATTAAATACACCCTAGGTAAACAAGCTTTTAGCTTTTATATTGAGTCATTAATTTAATACATATCCCAAATAGTAATGTGACATAAAATAATATTCTCGTTTTCCTTGCTCTAATCATCAGCAGACCATTAGATGAAAGACTACTACTTGTAATCGTGTCTTCAAAGGAAAATAAAAGTATCAATTTTTTTAGAAAATTACATTAATCTCTCCTTAAATTTAATGCAATTACATTTGGCATCCTTCTATCATAAATTATCACTGACTTTTCTTGATATTTACTAAAATTATATTAACTTCTCTTATAGATATTGATTCATTAATTTAAGTGATTAAAAGATTATATGTAACATACACATAATTATTAATGATAAAATTATGTTATTTTAACAATATTTAATATATGGATTGAATACGTAAATGAAATGATTTATGAAATATATGAAATGGTTTATTCCATTAATAATTATATATATATATATATCATAAAATTAATGAATTAATATATATGATGTGTAGTTATATAATAAGTCTAATACTAATCACATAGTTATCAATTTACTTAATTTATAAAATTTTATAAATATATTTCATAATTAATCATATTTACCCACTTATAAAAATAAAATATATTTCATAATCAATTATTTGAGAGAGCTGTGACAAGAAGATTAGTTACTATTGTAAACTAGGGATATCGTGAAATCCATTGAAAGGGTCTATTCCTTTGACTTGTCATTTGAACATTTAATCAGGGAAATGTGTTTCACTTGTACATGTGCTGTTAAATTGTGATGTTGAAATATGATCACTTTTAATTATAGGTCAGCGTCTCAACCAATTTCCACTGTTATTCTCCAGCAACCTCCACGGTCCCCTTTCTAGTTTCTCTCTTTCCTCCCCAAACCAGAAAGAAACTGCACAAACCCAACACAACAACAACAACACCACCAACAAGAACAGCCACCACCACCTATTCAATACAAACACAAAAAACAAACAACACTGGTCAGAGTCAGAGTCAGAGTCAGAGTCAGAACAGGATACAGAAAAAAACAACAAAACAAACAAAACAGAGCACTTGTGATAATTGATGAAGATCCAGTGCGACGTGTGCAGCAAGGACGAGGCGTCGGTGTTCTGCACCGCCGACGAAGCCGCCCTCTGTGACGGCTGCGACCACCGCGTCCACCACGCCAACAAGCTCGCCTCCAAACACCAACGCTTCTCTTCATCGCCCTTCCTCAAAACAACACCACCCTCTATGTGATATTTGCAAGGTAACACCAAAAAAAAAAAACTTTTGTTAATAATCACTTTCCATATGGGTCGACACGGCTCGAGTCAGATTAGTTAAAAGGTCCTGAATCAAAACAAATAGTATTCATCTAGAGTGTTTTTTTTTTTTTTCCTTTGAATTTTTGTATGGTAATTATGTTTTGTTTATAGCTAATATTTTTGACAACTTTTTTTTCTTTTCCTTTTCTTTTTCTCATTGGTGAATTTTGTAGGAGAGGAGGGCCTTCGTGTTCTGCCAACAAGACAGGGCGATTCTATGCAATGAGTGTGACTTGCCTATTCATTCAGCCAATGAGCACACTAAGAAGCATAGCAGGTTCCTTCTCACAGGTGTTAAGCTCTCTGATGTGGCCAAGCTCTATTCATCGACACCATCCAATTCCAAGAACACCACCCTTTTGACTAATAGTGGTGACTCTAGTAATTCTGTGCTGAATTCTAAAGCTCCTTCGGCAACATCAACACCTCCTATTAGTAGGGGTGCTGTTGAAGGAGGTGGTGGTGGTGGTGGTGGTGGTTCCACTGCTACTAGTAGCATATCTGAGTACTTGATAGAGACTATACCTGGCTGGCAGGTTGAAGACTTTCTTGATTCTTCTAACAACTCTGTTCCCTTTGGTTTCTCTAAGGTAAATATTGCAACCACTTGTGTGCCCTTTAGTTTGTTTGGAGAGAAATTTGTAGGCACTTCTAGAATGTTATGCTGTGATCTAATCACGGTTCAACATGTCAGCTATTACAACGAAAGTGGAAACCAATAATGACCCACGATAGCGAAGTGTTGAACAATAAATAGATCAGGGCATAACTTCGCTTCTTAAGCTTTTAAAATTACCTAAGAATGTCTCTTGTGAAGATAATTTGTTAGGTTGGATTGAGGGTTTCTTTTCATTGTACTTTACTTGGATCTTGATGTTTTAGATTTAGATATATATGATTTCACTCTTGACATGATTTGTGATAGAATATTGCGACATTTGCGTGATAAATGTTGTCGACGTGAGCTAGTGGAACAAGATTTAGTTGTTGTTGTGCTAACTTCGATCTGGTGAATTGTGCAGAGTGATGACATGTTGCCAGTGTTTGATGCTGATATTGAGGACAACCTGGTTTCCTTCTCAACGGAGAGTATGGGGATTTGGGTTCCACAAGCACCACCTCCTTTATACCCTTCACAAATATTGGATCATTCGCATATGGGTCAGTGTGAGACAAAGGAAGCTACCACCACCAACATCAAAGGGAGTAGCAGATCAAGGTTGAGGGATGATAATTTCATTGTTCCACAAATAAGTCCCAACTCCATCTCCAAGAGACCAAGATTTCTATTGTAGAAAAATAAGCCTCAGAAATGGAATCTTGTGAAGGATAAAAGTACAACCCCTTTCAAGCTTCAACTATCAAAATCCCTTTTTGTTTCTTGGTGATTTTTGTCCCTCGTCTCTCTCTCTCTCTCTTTTTAACCCCTGCCTCTATGTGGCTTGAATTTCACTCTGCCAGTTTTTGCATTGTCAAGTGTTCCTTTTTGACTCTTTTTTTGACCTTCCTCTTGTAAGAACCAATACTCTTCTTCTCCAACATGTTTGTGTATTGATAAATTTGTGTACCTTTCTCCATGAATGTATGTATATATAAACCTTTTCCAGAGTTTTCCAAATGCACGTTGCTTTTTATGCATGGTTTAAAAGAGAAAGATAGTTCAAAACTTCAAATTGCTAAATAGCTAGAATTCTTTGCATAATTTGTTTCTTAGAATTAAGTGACATACTTATTTAAACTTAGATGTGTAAATGCATCATACTAATTTGTTTTATTCAATATCAATAACTATCCCTTGTAATAAAGTTATGGCAATTTTTTTTTAATTGGATATAAATTTTAGATTAAATCCCTAGTATGGTTTCTAGAAATGTTTTGTACAAATTAATCCTCAAAATTTAAAAACTCCCTATTAGTTCCTTAGATAGGTCCCTTGAGGACCAAAATGGATACTTAGTCTAAATTTTATGCACAATTTCTCGTGATGTTATGTATAATCAATAGTAAGCAAGAGTAGTTGAAGTCGTGTTCATCCTATTTGGTCAGGGCATTGGGGGGGCCGGCCATGACAAAGGTGGTTGGATGTAGGGGACACAAGAATTGAACAGGGGAAAAGGGTTTGATGGAGGAGATGGTTGCAAAGATGAATGTGATGATGGCGATGGGATTAGCAATGGGATAGGGACTGTGGGGTGGCCTAAAAGGGTTTGAATGGATGACATATGTAGGGTTTGTCTTAACACGTTGGAATTTAGTTGTATGGGGCAACCGTACCCCATCATAATTATAATGCTTTTGGCCTTTCATAATTGGAATTTTGTTGCTATGGCTTCCACTTTCAGTACGTTTTGAGTTTCTTTTCTTTTCTTTCATAGGAAGAGGGGACTTACCCTATTAGTACATGCCACAAACCTTGATTGAACTAAGAGCATAAACCATTGGGACTGAGTACCTGATCTATAATCTCTGGTAGTGCTAACAAGTTGTTACCAAAATGTTTTAGATGAGTGGTAAAAAGTAGCCTAGTCTTCATAAAAATGAGAATACATGTTTAGTTCCCCATAAGAACTAGAACACAAGTTTAAATCTTGAAAAACACATTTATTTTGTTACCTAAAATTATGAACGTAATGTCTTCCGCATTTTTTCGTTTTTATCTTTGGTAGTTCTAAACTGTCTCAACCTCTACTAGAATATTTGGTTTTTCATTGCGAAATACTTAGACCGTAGTTTATATAAAGGTTATAATAAAATTTTTCTTTCTTGTCCAAATCATGATTTGAGAGTTTCATGCAGTGAGTCAAATTAAACATGCTAGATATACGAGTGCTAAGATGCATCCGTGACATTCATACATGGGGATGAATAACATGGCCTAAAGGATAATAATCCATCATGTAAAATTTAAGAAAGATTTTCGAAAGGTAAACCCGACGGAATAATGTTATTTCCTCCTTGATATCCATCTATTATCTATTATGTAATGCACTCATCCTATTGCTTGAGGCCTTAAAACTTGCCCAAGAGCCATATTGGAAAACACTTTGAAAAAGTTGAAATAATGTTATTGGAAAACACTATATATGGCTTCCAGCTTCCTATAGTCCTCGATCCGAAAAAGAATAATACTGGTGGAATCATTTATGCGTATCACTAAAGAAAGGAAAAATCAAATAGATTAATCTCAGTATAAAATATTTTATACTATTACAAACCATATTTTATTACATGAATGACTTTTAGAAAAATTATTCTAAACATCAATTCATTTTAATAATGTATCAATATATAATTAGATAATTATATTTAAAAAATTACATTATTAATGTACTAATATTTAATTTAGAAACAAATCATATGTAGTAGTGGATGGGAAAATGAGACAATTTTTTAAATGCTAATAGAGCAAGAATTTTTTTTAATTTATATCATTCAACATTTAACACATTATTTTCGAAGTTATTATTATCTCTCATTTTTTCCAAGTTTTGATAAAATAACTAATGTGTCAAATGCTACTATCTTTATTTTCTAATTAGTGCTCATTTTCAATTTTTTTCTACACTTATCTATCTATTTAAAAAACCTAGACAATTTTAATTAAATTTTATCTTTTATACCCTTATTAAATAGTATGTATAGGAGAGAGAGTAAATGGAGGAATCAAATATAATAGATAATGTTAAGAATAGTTTTATAAAATACACATGAATTTTTCAGATATCCTAAGTTTATTTAATCATCTTCTTAGTCTAAGTCCATAAGTGAAAGTGAACACTTACTAAAGAACCGATATATTACATAATAAAACTTCCCTTTTATTGTAAAAGCATCTCTTAAAATGGTATGCCTATCATTATAGTGGGCCAAAATTATTAGTAAAATAGAGGATTTGACTCCAAAAAGTGGAATAAGGAATGAATAACTTTTCTGGTTGGAAGGATAGATAAAAGAAGGATAAGAGGCTAGGCTGAATAAATTCTATATGAATAATAACTACTTCTCTATCTACTTAGGATTCTTCTTGGTCTGTGGAGATAAGAATAAATTCTCAAAACAAACTTAAAACGGAGACACTTATGTTATATGGTGAGTTTTGATGTGTTCACCAATTAGTTTGGAACAGAAAAGAGGTGTGAGCTCAAAAATCAAATTTAGAGTTTGGGCTGAAAGCAGAAACAATCAAACATGTGGGGTTAGATTACATTTTTTCAAATTTCATTAAACATTAAACTAAGTTGGTAATCAAATTCAGGGAAGATAAAAAAATATTTCAGTTTCAATGACTTTCGATAAAACAAAATCTACCCCAACTCTTGACCATGATGAAGGTGATAGGGGAGTAGCAGTAGTGCTGATGGAAATGGTGGGGGTTCAGTGGGGCAATGGCTGTAACATTACTCACAAAACACCTCTCATGATGTTGAGCCCATAAACAATGAACCCAACGCTCAGATTGATTCCTCTGCTGCACATTCCTTGGTTCAGTCCGAGTCGACCTAACTCACAAATTTTTTCCCAAATTAAGCCATGGGTCACAATGTGATTTCCTTTACTTATTTCCAACTACAGTGGTGTCGGTTTATAAACTCAGTTTTTTATTTCCAACTTTACTGGTGGCAAAACTCCAATTTCACAATATACACATAAGCATATAATCTGAACCATCGGATACTAATATAAATGGCCAATGTTTCGTCACCACCATGGTCACAAAGTCCAAGTCCCTATATCAAAACTCACCTACGTTATATATTGACCCGTCTTTATTTTGATCAAGTTGCACCGGAAAGGGTTTCTTGTCTAGGAATATAAAGTACAAACCAAACTGGCTATCTAGAACTGTTGGGATAAGAGTGTTTATAACTTTTTTTTCATAACCATTAAAAGTCATGTTTATTTATTTGACTGTACAGTTTACTTATCAAAAAGTTATTTTTAATGTTTGTTGAGAAGTTAAAATATAAAACTTCCTAAAAAGTACTCTTCAAAACAAATATTTGACTATTTCTTTTGGCAACAAAATGATTATCTAACTATTTACTTTTTCATATGAATATGTAAAATTTAATATTTCAAAAGAAAACTCTTGAAAATTATACATATGATACGGCAAGGAGAGGCAAGCCTTATTTACACCGAGAGACTTGCATCCCTAGATGTTGGAATTGTTTTTCCTTTTACATGTAGGCTCACTTTGATAGCTCATTTGGAATAATCTATCACTGATGGCAAATGCTGCTCATGTGTAACACATAGCATAGATGAATATAATAAATGCAGGACATGAAGCTTCCACTAATTTAGCAGTGTCCATTGCAAAATGGCTGGCCAAACAGTCTCTAAAACTGGCATGAATACATGTGGTGTGGTGAGAGTGGTTCATCATCATCAACAAGCATTTAATGTTGATGAAATAAAATGGAACTTGAAAACACATGCAATATATTAAAAACGAAAAAAGAAATAACAATGGCTAGGTGACTAGTGGTGCAAGCCACACTTTGAAGCCAGAGTCAACTTAATTGTCATGTCCGTGAAACACATTGCAACAAACTCAATTACTGAATATTGATCTAAATCGCAATTTTGAATTGGTCAAACATGGAATTATCATAAAGAAGAAAAAGAAAAGGAATGAATTGGCAAATAAGTTTGACCAGTTAACTTTTGGAGTGGAAAAATTCTAATATGCTATTTAGCTAGAATAGAAAAAACAAATTGCAATAGAAGTTTAATGTGAGTGAAACTCAACATTTTTTATATTCCAAGAGCATCGATCTAAAATATCAACGAGGTAAAAGTCTGAGTGAAAGGGACTTGGATTTCTTTAACTTGAGGTTTTTGGTTCGATATAGAGATTCATGTGTATGACAAAAATATTGTTGGGATGAATCACCGTTTAAAAGTGTGACCGTACTCGAAAAAATCTAAAAAACTTTAATCTCGATGGCAATGAGCCTTGCACACATGGTGGCAGTCATAAATACAAGGTCCACCACAATGAAGTGGACAATCCAACCTCATGCCCCTACACCTTGTTCTTGCCATGCACTGTGCAAACTCTCCAAGCCTATAGTCTTCTTTCTCAAACACACCCTTCTTGTAAGGGTTATGGTTTCTCAGAGCTCTTACTCCTCCTTTTCCCTTAACATGCCTTGGTTCTCCACTACACCCCCATTTCCACCAACCACCCCCTCCTCCTCCCCATCCCCATCCACTTCCACCGCCACCCCACCTCCACCGCCGCTGCCGCCACCTCCTCCGCCACCCCAACCCCATCTAAAGCCTCCGCCTCCACCACCACCACCACCTCCTCCTCCTCCTCCTCTATAATACCAACCACCTAATTTACTTAAGTTGTAAACAACTTCATTGAAGGAGCTATTGTGTTTTCCTTTTGCTTCTTCACTTTTATTACCTTGATTATATGATGAGAGGGTGCTCACCAATGTGGCATTGCCTTGGCTATGAGCAGTGCTATTTTTCAGCTCATCACCTTTAACCTCAACAATTGCCACTACAAGAATTAAGCAGAGGACCCAAAATTTTCTCAAAGTCTCCTCCATCTTTTACCACGCTCTACAGGAAAAATTAAATGTTACATATATATAGATACTACACTTGTGACTAATGTATACGGGTTAATTATGCCACCAACAGCTCGATATTGATTCTCAGTCCCTACATGATCATATCTACAAGAAATTTCAAAATTCTCTCCTCTTTTAAGCAGTAAAAAGTGAGGGATTTTCGCTCAAAAAAAGTGAAGAATTTTGTTTTCATGTATATAAATCTAACACCTAATATTTAAACACTCATATACAATTGATGGAATATATTTTTAATAAAGTTGGTGAAATACAATCTTATTATAAATATATTTAAATATGTACTTTCAATATAAAATTGTCATACATATATAAATGGTTTAAATATGTTTTGGATCTCTTAAAAAACAAACAAATTTGATTTAGTCTCTGAAAAAAATATGGTTTTGGTTTAAATATTTCAAAAATACTTAATTTTTGACTAATTACAAAGACTAAAATCAAATAGTTTTGAAAATGTTTAGATTGAAATGCAATTTTTTTATGACTAAAACTAAAACTCACTTATTTTTCAGGTTGAAAAACATATTTAATCCAACATAAATTTTTAGTATTGATTTTAGACATGACATTTGATAAGAGAGGAAGATCACAAGTCAAGTGAAAATTTCAATTTTCACATGAAAGAAAATATTTTATGTTAGGTTTGCATGATTAACGAGTATTGATAGGTGCACAACAAACATGCACAACAAACCTACACTAATACTTATAATCATTAGATGTGACCACTCATCACATTTTAATCCTGATACCTTGTATTCTGTAGGTTTGTTGTATAATTTTGTTATACACCAATCATTTTTCTTAGAAGAATCCCTTTGTCTTAGACTTCAATTTGTCCCCCACCTACAATTATTGTTGCAGTAATTAGTGCAACCCCCCTCTGCCCCCCACTCACTTCACGCGCCACCTCTTGGCTTTGAATGGCTCATGGCTTGTCCTACTTACTGTGATCACATTCGATTTTCCACGACCCTCCCTCTAATCTCCATAAATCTTCTGCAATCTCAACCTGCACTACAATGCTTAATAGATCTTTGATAAAATCGGCTTTAACTAGTTACTTTTGAAAGTTGCATCAAATCTGATCAAAGGGATCTATATATGAAGAAAACTAGTTTTTGTAGCAGCTGATATATATTAAAGTACTGTAATAATGATTAAAAATGCTTACGTCTATAGTTAGTTGAGTTCCTTAGATATCTAGTTAGAGTTTGATTCTTGATGATATATATAGAAAGATCTCATGGTTAGATGTCTATCCCTCAAGAAACTACACACTTCGAATAAATTAGTTACCATTGTTTATGGTGGATACCTTGAAAAAAAATGATTAAAAAGAATTCCATCCGAAAGTGCAGTTCTAAATTGATCCTTTCATTAGCATAATTAAACTTTTGCAATAATATTATTAGTTACAAAAGGTTCAAAGGATCTAATGAAAAGGAGAGTGTAAATAAAGAGGCATCTAATGAAAAGGGGAGTGTAAATAAAGAGGCACGTTTTGCTGATTGATAAAGTTCCTATAGTCAACATTCTTAATACTATGAAAATTTCACCAGGAAATAGGGAATCTTAGCCAATAGTATACAGTAATGTATCTAACCACGGATCATCAAGTGCGATTGACAAGAAGTACATCGATAAGGATGGACCCTAGTAGGCTTACTAATCATTTACTACTCTTTTGTTTCATGGTTAATGCATTATATGGTCCATGGATTTAAATTGCAGTTGTGGACGATGACGTTGAGGTGTGATATAGAAAATTATAGAAAAATGCGATCAAAGAGGTCACAATTGCCGTTGCGATGCGATTGTGGAAGGCACCACAATAATATTTCGACCACATAACATCTGTGAACCAATTTAAAATCATTAATGAATCAAAACAAGAGAAATCTTTTACACTAAGGGTGTGTTTGGTTATAAGGTAAAATGAAGGGTAAGTTTTCATGGATGAATTTTATGTATAAAATTATACATAAAATTTATTTATGAAAACTTATCCCTTGTTTTTATCTTTCAACCAAACACACCCTAAGAGCATAAAAGAATATATCCTGACTAACCACATCAACTTGGGACCGCAGCAACTTGGCACATTCGTCCTACTTTGCTAGGTATGAGTTGATTTTGCTTGGCCTTTAAGCCTACGACTTCAGAGAACATATACCGAAAGGCGTAGTGGCTTAGTGGAGACGAATGGGAGAATGATATTCTGCATGAAATGTACCTTCAAGGCCACAGATAGATATACTCTAATCATTGTGTAAGATGCTGCCTCCGACCATTCATGTGATATCCATTTATATCAAGCTGACCATCCATAATGAACTTTTGGTAGAACCATGATGCATTACAAGCAACAAAGAAAAGATATTTGTACAAATAAATAAATAAACAAATAAAAAGGTATACGTAAGCATATCTAATAAGCAACTTTGTATATATCCCAAGAATATTTAGGTAGCAGAATTCTGAAGTCAGCCCTAATGTCCGGGATGAATTGTTTGCTGATTTATGCACATGAAATGGACTAGGTCGTTCTCATTGTGCAAAAGAGCACATGCAATGAAAATTGCAGAGATTTAAAAGACTGAGAACTCTTACTTTGCCCCGAAGCAAACTCAAAGATATAGTAATGATGTTCATCAGCTTCCCTTGAGGCATTTTGGTTTAATTGTTCAACTGAAAAGAATTGTTCGATCATCTTTAACGTTTAAACCAGCACCAACTTCTAGTGAAAAAAATAAAGAAGTTAAATATTTCAACAATGATTCATTATATTTTAAATATTTGATGCACTAAAAAATCGAGAAAAAACATAAAATGGGGTGCATTGACTGAGTATTTGACAGCTTTTATTAGGAAAATAAAGCTATATAATAGTGATTTGTATATGAAATACTGATGACATTCCATTTTGTATTTCTAAAGAAAGTTCTCATATTTGTTTTAAAAACATTGAATAGTGTTATTTCCTCTTAGAGATGTTTGAATAAGAAATTTCATGTAACGCAGAATAAGATATACTTGATCATTTTTCTTATATATCCATGTTATAAAATAATAGTTAACGCTAACCCATGCCTAAATTCAATTTTACTTTCAACCTACCTTAAAATCGAAGTCCAAGTTCCAATCATCAAATATAATGTAAGTATATTATGAAGTTGAAAATGAATTAAACGAGAATATCACTTCTTACCATGAACAGTTGAACACCAATTATCCAAACCCTTTTCCACTCTATTTCATTATTTCTTTTTCATTTAATGTCATACATTTTCATTTCATCAAAATTTCCAAAAATTTGTACTATAAAAATAGGCTGTGCATTCTAATTGAACAATTTAATAGTATATACCTGGAGTATTTAGTATTTACAGCTTGACTACAGAGTGCTTGAAAAATGCACAATGTTGAAAACAAAAATACACATAAGACTGTAGATAGCATCAACATTGAATGAAGCCCGTGATACCCTGACTATATTACAAAACATAATTATGACTCAAGGACAGCTCCTTCAACAATCTTCCACCCTGAACCTGAAAAAGACATCTCATATCTCGTTGTGTAGGTTCTGCTACTTGAAGCATCATGTTGTGGATGACCTACAGCAGTGAGGTGGGTTGACTCTTTGAGAGTTGTTTCTACCACGGCACGCCGCCCATTCTGAGATATAGTCACACTATCGATATTGAGGTCCTCCAAGGTGTAGTCATAGGCCCAGCCACGCTCTGCAATCTCAGATGCGCGATCAGTCCATATCTTCAACATCTCACCATCCAACACCTAGCATGTCTTAACTTCAGCATAACTTAAATAAAGATGATAATTCACCAAATAACAGTGCTGTTGCCACTCAGAACGGCAACAAATCCGGAAAGAAAGGGAAAAAAAAAAAAAAAAAACTAAGACTTAGTACTTGTTCAGTTGAAAAAACCTTCATATATACTTTGATGGAATAGATCTGGTTTGGGTTTCCAATCTTAATGGTTGGTTAAGTTCTGTGAGATTTTTGACAAGATGAAACTATCCATTTTGGATCAGTGTGATGAAAGGAGAATGGAGGAAGCAGATCAGGAAGGGAAGGAAATAGTTAGTTAACTATAGGATATATAAATGCAGGGGTCCTCTACAAATATATAGTAAGGACTAAGGAGTGGATTGTGTTTATTGAAAAGATTGCTTCGCATCCAGTTTCGATTTTTGCACAAAAAATAGATAAATCTTCCTCCTCCCACCATTGACCATACTACATTGGGATTCGATGGGAAAAACAATAACACCATAAAAATGTATAACTGAACAAGTAGGCCACAGGACAAACTGCATTCAGTAGTCTTCTATGATCTGTTCTATAGGACTTCCTAACGACAGCGCAACAGTCAAACTAAATTTTGGAAGTGTGAAATTACTATCTCCAGTTTTATAATGACCAGTTAATTCCTTACCTCCTGCAATCTTCCTAGGCGGTGCTCAGGTCCAAAAGCTTGGGATTTGATATTTTGCCATTTGCGAACGACAGCTTCTGCAACCCTTGCATCCATTTTATGTAGTTGCTCTCCTATTTCTTCTCCTCCTAAAGAACCCGATGAATCTGTGTTATAGGTACAAAGCAGTTATTGCTAGAAGTCGACTATGAACTTATAAAACCAAATTTCAGATCCGTGATATTGAATCATTCAGATATACTAGTGTTCCAAATTGCAGATATCTCTAAAGGCCATACCTAAGTTGATAGTGTTTGATGCCAGTGCTGAACCAGACATTTTGCGGAGGATGGGTAAGCCATTCCTAGCAGGTATAAACTTCAAGCCGACCACAGTTACAAGTCCAATTATGACACCAGCACACATGATCTTCACATTTGCATCTTTAATTTTGTCAGTAATAATTTCACCACCACTTATCTCGGAAGAGTTGTTCATTCCAGAAACCTCAACATTGGCTGAGGTATCTTGATCTGATGATACTGAAGGATTCCCACTTTCAGAAAGACTGAAATAATCCTTCTCATCAAATTCTTGATTTTTCACAATTTCATCTTCAGAACCAACAGGAAACACCTTCTTCAATGTTTTTATTGCACTATCCTTGACATGGCCAATTGCAGCAGTAGCCTCAGCTCCAATTTTCACTATGGCTGCTGCAGCAGCCAAGGGTGAATGGCCAACACCCTCCAGCCTCTCTAGATATCTGAGCACTGTAGGATCATCATAGTAATCTCCAAGCTTGAACATTACCTCTTTAGTATCTCTAAATCTGGGAAAAACTACCTCCATCAACCATGTCTCCAACAATTTACAGAGTCCCGGAAGATCACTGTCTTCATCGCCCTTGGCATTTTCCACTACAAATTCTATAATAGATGGGTTTCTATAAGGAGAGCTCTCATTGTCTAGTCCCAACCATGACCGACACTGATCAAGCTCCCCAACGAGCAGTGCACACAGGCCCCTTTCTAAAGCAAAATCAACCTCTCTCTTCTCCTTGGGAGTATAAACAGAGGCAGCATTCCTCATAGTTGTTACCTTAGTTTGTTGAAGTTGTTGGAATAAATTATCAGCATCTTGGATTAGATGTGGCTTTTTACCTAGAAAGGCCTGTGCAACCAGTGCGAGTGCCACTCCATACGCTTCAAAACTTTCAGCTGGAATATTACTTGGTGTGGCCACAAAAAGATCAACCTTCAAAGAACATTGAGGGAAAAAGGACAAAAGATTGAGGTGAATTCTTTAAAAATAAACACCAAGAAGAAATAGAAAATTAAAAGAAAAACATGCAAAACAATAATCCTATGAATACCTGTTCAGCTGCTGTCATATGTAAAAATGCCTCATTCATGAAATCTTCACGTGTAAAACCTCCAGCAATGGCTGCTGCTCCCCCTCCTCCAACTGCCCATAAAATGTTGCGGAGACCCTGAAGACCTTCCTCCCGCCGGGCTTGATGTTCATCACCAAGAGGCAATGCTAGAAGTTCCAAGACACAACGTGGGGTAATCTCTTCAGTGTCTCGTCGATTTGTGCTTGCAAATCTGGTGCTAGGCTGCTTGCCCCTTCTTCCTACATAATCAAGTTAAGTTCCCAGAAAGCACATTTGTATCAGAACTTCAACTTAAAAAGGGTTCAAGCTAAGTTCATCATTGTATATCTCGTGCTTGTAATGTAGTTTTTGTAAATGCAACGACTGTAGAAAAGTTTAAGGAGAATAATGTACTTCACAAATGTTTCTCATTCACAAATTTCACCCTCTAAGATCATCATTGTCTATACAAAACCTATTTGACATGCTAAGACATTACAGTGGCTTGCATTGACATGTTTATTCTGTTAATCATATAGCAGCACCAAACTGTTTTCCGCACGTCAATGAAGACTGCAACAATTTGACTAGCTTATATTCAGGTGCAAAATGTGGTACTCAATTCAAATATTTGCCCATGATTTTAAGGGATTAGCTTGAGCAAACAAAAACATAAAGTATTAAATAAAAAGTAAAACAGTTACTATATCAGAATTACAATACATATTCAATAAATAATTCCTTATATAATTAGAAGCATTTAATTAGAAAAACATCAAATCCTACTTAATCAGTATCGTTAGCAAAACCCAAATTTTGAAATATAGAAATCAATAACCAAAACCCATCCAATAGCCATGGATTGAGATAATCACCTGCAAGAGCTTCAACGCCCTCTCCAGCATCTCACATGCAGCAATGAAATCAGGAGGGGACAAAGCCATTGCGTCCCTTGAGATGTCAACATAAGCGAGTGCCATGGCCAACACAACATCTTGCTTAAACGACTTGGGCAACCTCTCCCTCAGCAAACCCTGTCCAATCTGAAGCACCAACTCAGTCTCCCAGCTTCCTGCAGCGCACACAGAGCTCCAGGAACCTACAAAAACCCATCAATGCCTTCTATTCAATTGAACCTACTCAGCAGAAACACTAGTTGGGTCCCCTGTCCACATGCCAGACCGGTGTATTGTGTGACACACAAACGACATATGATTACATGTGTTTAATTTTTACATGATAGCACACACCATAGACATAGGCCATTTAAATTTTGACAAAGAAAATAATACACAAACTTCGAGTTTGTTTGAAATTTTCAAACAATTTCATGGATCAAGCTTGAGCTCATTTATAAAATGCATCAAACTTCAACTTTACTATAATCCACTTAATAATTCATTAATTGGCTAAATATGACCAAATTCCCTTGCATATTAAGCCTAAAAAACTTAAGCCGTATCTAAGTTGAGTTATTCTGTCGAGTTTGAATGGCACATGAACTAACTCAAGCGTGGTGAGCTTAGATCAAACTTAGAAACAAAGCTCACTTCAGGAGCTCAGCCTATTATTATCGAGTTGAGAGCTCAACTTCCACCCTTGAAAGAAGGGAGTACTAGCACTATTCAACAAAAATAAAAACAATGCGTTTGTTTCAGCTTTTTTTAACAGAAAAGTGATTTTTTTTTTCATAGAAACTTTTCATGTCAGCTTCTACACAAAAGCTGAAATAGATTATTTCATGCAGTTTCTAGCTTTTGAGCTTATATGAAAAATATATATATATATATATGTCAGAACAAAGGCACTCCCTAAGTTGTGTCCAATTCAGTGGAATCAGCTAACACTACAAGTATCAAACAACAGCAGCATTGTGTCCTAACATAATAATCTATATACAAGCCATTAAAAAAAATTCAAAATCTAAGTGCATTTTAATAACACATTCATTCATCTATAAAGTTAAACTATTGAAACCTAAAAAATCCTTTATAACAATAATAGCAAATGCTTTTGAATTTTCTCTTTCTTCGGTGAATTCAATTTAACCTTATCGAAAGGGACTTGCGTGAGGACGGTACCGTCGTCGTCGAGGAGCCCCTGGTTGTACTCTCTCCGGGAGGCAGGGTCCGCTAGGGTTTCGCAAGCAGCCTGGAGGATCTGGCGGCGGCTGATTAACGCCTCATTGCTGAACGCGTACTGCGGAGGCTTCGAGAAACGCGCCTCGTACGCGCGTCGAATCCGTCGCCCAAGAAGTGCGTTTCCGCGCCGAGGACTCTGTAGAAGTCGAGAGGGATCGATACGAACCGCTCAGGAGGAGAAAGAGGAGGAGGGATAAGTGTGGCGGTTGCGGCGGCGGAGGAATGGTGGTCGGAGGAGGAGGAGGGGTCGCCGATGAATTGGAAGTCGGAGATGAGGCGCTCCGCCCACTTGCTGGCGGAGCATGTGGGGGCGAATGAGGAAGCGCCGCCGTGGTGGACGACGGAGGGGAAGGAATTGAGGCGGTTGGGTTTGCGAGGTGAGTGTGTGATGAGAGCGACGCCAATGCGAGGGAGCAACGCTTCCATTGAAGTGTGTTGTGTGGTTTTTTTTTTTCCAGCTAAACTCCTCTTCTATTTTTCTTTCTGATATATCAAAAGGTTTTGAACTCTTTTTTTTTTAATTAGATTTAAACTATTTAAGATACTTGAGAATAGCAGATTCCGTTGTAGTCTAGATGGTTAGGATATTCGGCTCTCACCCGAAAGACCCGGGTTCGAGTCCCGGCAACGGAAGGTGGATTTTGTTTTCATTCGAGGATGGGCTACTTAATGGGCCATAAGTTGGTGTTTTCTTGTTGAGAATGGGCCTTTTAAGTTTACATGGGGTCTCGAACTATGTGGAGCTATCAGTATTTGCTTGCTCCTATGTTGGGCTATGATTTCAAGTTTTCAATAGTATCCATTATGGATATGCACAAACAAGCAAGAGGAAGACAATAAAAGGAAGGTGTAAATGGGTATTGAGTTCATATCCAAGGTAGATTATTGTTCAGAATATCCAGGTAGATTATAAACTTTCATTTCTACCAACAAATTTTGACCAAAAAAACAATTTATAGCAATAAATATACAGATAAATAAATAACCTTATCACAAGGTTTTAATAAGCACATGTTTCAGTAATCAAATTGACAACACAGGTCGTTTTTCTTGGAATTGCCATTACAGCTGTAAATTACATTAAGCAAAACTGGAACATGGCTTATTAAAAATTGAAGAGAAAGATCTATAGAGAGCAGTGCACAGTATTATACACTCTATGCAGAGGTTAGCCCTTCAGGAAGGGACTCACTGTCGGGATCAGGCCCAAGGAACCTACGACAGGCATAAAATACAGCTGAATGGAAGCCACCTGGGTTGTCAATGAACACAAAGTGACCAGCCTGCAACAAGTAACCAAATTTGTTAGTTCAAAAAAATATCAAAATGGCTTTGATTGTTAGGGGACAATGAGAAAGTGATACCTGTGGAACCCTGATGATCTCACATGGAACCTTCATATCCTTGCGCGCTTCTTGGGCCCCTTCATAATTCATCCAGTCTTGGATACCATATATGAATGTGGTGGGCACCTTCCACTCTGAAGCCCTGCAACAAGAGAGAGAGAGAGAATGTAGGTTAACACATTACAAATGAAGAGAATAAGTAGCGCATCAAGTAAAAGAGAAGTGGATACTTGAACCTACATCTTCACATGACTAGGCCAAAGCTCATGGCCTTGTGGCACCATATTTACACTTTAGTCTCATATTTAACACCGTCATAAGTTAAGAATTTTTGCAAACCATATAAAGAGTCAATTTGCCTTATGGTCCTTTTTTCTTAGCGAACCCCACCTATTGGAATCAGCCTAAGTTGTTGTCGTCGTCGTCACCTAGGAGTTCCATTTTTTTAAGTTAAATGCTAGACGGTCATTTACAAGAATGTATTTCGTTCCTATACAACAGGCTTCGATATTCAGCAACCAGAAATGAGCCATGCAATTATAAACCCGGGTGCAGTCCTCCATCAAATATAGAGCATTGAATCAATGAACAATTATACTATGATTTGAAAAAGAACACTGATACTCGAGAAAGTAAGAAATGGGTGCTATGTGAGCTTCAACTTTCCATCTCAGCTAACAATAAGCATTGACCTACAACTACAAGGTGCATTCCATTACCATACACAGCTTCTCGGTGGCAGTTATCTTGGTAACGTTAGTTACAATATTCATCACTTTCTCTCTTCCCTTTCTTCTTTTACCTCCTATGAGAAGAGATCATGTATATACGGTTTCATCTCTATTTCTTTCTGGCACTTTCTTATCAAGCTATGCTAAGAGTACAGCATTTGACTACACAAAACAAGTATCAGAGAGTCCCGAAACATTTTTCCAGCAGGAGTTCCACCCATTCTTGGACCAAACTGGCTTCAGAAGTATGGATACCAAACAATTACATTTTTTAACCAAAATAGCATTTCTCAAGAAGCTGAGTATATTGATTTTGTATTATAATAAATAAAATATATACATATGATAAAAGATCATTGTACTCTAGAAATAACTGTCATCTGGAATCCGAACCAGTTTTTTACTAAGACAATTTGCATTTCTTAAGTAATAAAGCAGAAATGACTCGTTGAATCAATAATCAATAGCAAGAGGATGGTCACCAAACCTGAGAAGAAGGGGCATCCTGGCAAATGCTCCAAACGAAAATATATATTTTAAGCACAGCTCACCACTAGCTTTGGCTGCTAGAGTATGGTAAACATAATCTTCACCAGTGAAAAAACAATAATTAGAACATAAGCTTACATCTAAACCACACATCAACAGGTTACCTCACCACACCTGTCAGCAAACTTGATTCAGTTTCAGTCAGCATTTCCCCAGTTGTATGTGTAACAAACCTAGCACTTGTATACCTGCGCACTATATCAGGACCCCAAGGACCTAAACCTCTGCCACAAACATATGATGAAAAATATTAATCAGAGACAACTTAATCTGAAAAAAGTATTTACTATTTTTCAAAAAAAAAAAAAAAAAAAAACACTAATATTATACAATACTACTAATTCACGTGGTGAGAGAACCAGAGCAATGGCATCAACCCATATTGTTTCATTGAAAACAAATAATAATAAATAAAAGAATGCTAGGTGTAGCAAAGAAAAAAAAATGCACACTTAGCTTCGTTCAAGTAACCCCTGGAGTTAGAAACCCAAACCCCTCTTCACTAGAACCTAGCACCGAACATATTTGATTTGAATATTACCCTTGCCACAGTTTGCAACCCCAAAGAAATGTGAAGAAATATTAACGTGAATCAGAAATACTAACTTGAAAATATAAATGTACTGCTTAACTATCATCAGATACAAACTTTCAATTCAATGACAACTTATTCTAAGATTTCACATCCAAAATAAAAAACTGATACGAAGATTTAAAGATTTAGGTGTGTATGCATCTAGCCATCAGCACAATATTATAACCAAATAATAAGTACAGTAATCATATTAACTTTTGGAACCCAATCTTTTGGAGTTTTGGACATTATGCATAAGCATGTGATGTACCATGCCAAACCAGGCACAAGAACTTAACTAATAATGTAAAATTCTTTATTTTTTTTGGGTAAATTACACTCACCTCCCCTAGATTTGTGGAAATACAATTCACACCCCTTCTAGTTATCCAACCTACAATCACACACCTCTGCTTGTCAAATTTTAAGCATTTATATTACACTTACATCCCTCACTAATAGAGCACAGTTAGTAAACTTAAAGAATGACATTTTTGTGATATTAATTGTTCTTAATTAATAAAATTATAAAAATTCTCTTACCCACTCTCTTGTTGTCGTCGAGCAAGCAAGGGTATTTTTGTAATTTTATTAATTAGGAACAGTTAATATGATAAAAATGTCATTCTATTAAGTTTACTAACGGTGCTCTATTAGTGAAGGGTGTGAGTGTAATATAAATACTTAAAATTTGACAAACAAGGAAGTGTGAGTATAGGTTGGACAACTAGAAGGGTGTGAGTTGCATTTTCACAAACCTCAAGGGAGGTTAGTGTAATTTACCCTTATTTTTTTAATGCCAACTTTGTCAAAGCCATACTTTTAAGAAAATTTAGAACATCTCAACACGGCCTAAACTGCCAACTTTTTTCTTAACAAAAAAGAGCTAAATCACACACAAAAAGAGGATGAAGAAATAGGGGCACAGTAGTTTACCTGATAATTTTCTGAGGTGTAAAATTAGATTCCCATATCTGGTTCAGAATTGATCCTTTCCATGTCGATAAGAACTTCGTAATCCTCTCTGTTTCTGACGAAACCCCAGCAGGTCCCACCAAAATCAAGTGTTTTACGTGCTCAGGGTGCTATAAGTATACATAAATGATAACATGTACGTCAGAATAATTATAAGAAGAAGAAGAAGATGAAGAAGAAGAAGAAGAAAGCCAAAAATGAGTCTTTTTAATGCAATGTAGAAAGAAATTCACCTCAAGGGCATATTTGGAAGCAACATAACCACCAAAAGAATGCCCAAGTAGTATAAAATTGCTCAGGTTTTTGGCTTTTCTCCATTCCTCAAAAGAATCAATGAACCAAGCCTCAGTTTCTGCAATATCAGTAAGAAATTTAGGATTTTGATTTTTGCCACACCAACTTGCAACATAAGCAACAAAATGAAACTTTTCCATTCCAAATCAACTTTAGCATTTACCGTCAGTGCTTCTGCAATTAAAGTCAGGCCTGCTAGATCCACCCCAACTGACAAAAAAAAAGCAGAAGTTTCAAGGCAACTAGTGAGAACAAATACACAAGCCACAAATTGGCACCAAGCTACTTCCCTCAAATCTAATAAGTAATGCACAAAGCACAAAACATTTGTAGGATCAAAACCCTCGAGAACCAAATCTCACCCAAGTTGATCAATAGCAATGACCCTGAAACGACTAGCAAGAGCATCAAAATTGCGAAAGAAGAAACCCTGCGAAGCTGCATATCCATGAACCATCACAAGGGTAGGAGCATCATCTTGACTATCAAATGTAACAGTGTTAATAAACCGTGGCTCATTGCTTGCTGAACGAAACCATCTAACTCTGGAATCCGGTGGACCAGTGCCTATATTAACCTGTTCTTGAACATACGGAGTCCTGCCCAAAAAAAAGGCCAAACATGAAATGAATTCCTATTAGATATTACATGCTAGTGCATAGAAATCACTGTAAAAATAAAAAATAATTAAAAAAATTTAATTTGTAAGAGCATAAAACTATTCAAGTGTCACCACCAATCAACTTAAACTTTTGGGTAGCAATAACTTCATGACATAATATCAGAACTCCATGACCAAGTGATCCGGGATTGAACCCATTTCGCTATCTATCAGCTTAAGTTTTGGGAGAAATGATTTTATGATATGATAAAAAAAATAAAAAATGATAATAAGAAAATGCTTGAAGAAAGGCTTCATCAACAGCGATTAACAATTTCAGATGAAACATATGCGTGAAACAAAAAACCATGGGAAGAAATTCACAGTCTTTGTTGCTTGTAACATGAATTCGAAGCTGCAAATACAGTGAACAAAACCCAACTTTTATCTAAAAACTAGTAAGTTGAAGAGCAACAAAAAAAAAGGTAGTTGAAAGGAATGGGAAAATTGATTAGGGTTTAGAAAAGGGTACTTGACGAGAGAAAGAAGACGCTTCTCGGCGCTGATTATGTGGTCGGTGGAAGTGGGAATCCAACGTAGGATAGAAGGCCAGAAACTCCGCGTTTCGGAAGTAGCTGTTGTTGTGGATTTGCCAAATTCCTCGGCCATTTTTCTAGACAACCAACGGGACCGAATTGTGTTCATAAATTTTTAAGGGTGTCTCTCTGACTCTCTGTGTTGTGTATCTCCGACCAAGCAAAGCCACGTCGACAATTATGTTGTGTTTTGTGGCTTCAGATTAAATTGGATTGGATGGTGTTAGAATAGCAGCAGCAACGGCATATTCTTTCGACAGAGCCTGGTTAGACAGAAGGCCCGCGAAGTTGGAAGTTGCAAATAGGAAGAGAAGTTTTATAGTTTCAATTATCACGCGGGCAATGACGCGCATCCATGCTGGTAGGCTGTACAAGCAGATGCGTAGCCTCCAATTCTATTGACTTTCCTTTATTTAATTTGAGAAAAAATTATATAGTTTGATTTCTGTCAACTATGACCCAATGATATAATGTAACGTCAATAAATTGAATAAATCTCACCACCATTATTTAAAAATTTATGTCATTATGATTTGCGTTTTTGCTTCAGTACTCTACAGGTACCAGACACCCTTATTTTCAATTGTTGTAATTAAATTTTTTATTTTTTCTATAATTTAATACATTAAATTAATAGAACACATGGTGTAATTTCAGCCACAAACAATTACAAATACCCTTAAATTTTATAAGGAAATTGAAAAACCCTCTATAATTTAATTGAACAATTATATAAAAAAACTTTAAAATATCGTTCATAAAAATTAAACTCAAAATCATATATCTTCCAAATGGTCTTAATTGGCGGTTATTTACAAAAATTGAGTTAAAAAGTACAAATAAGATATTTTTGTCTTAATAATTATTCACTTATTTGGGACAAAAATCTTTTCTTCATTGAAGGATTTAATTCCTCCAAAATGAGAAGCAAATAGTTAATCACCAGTTAATTATTTAGTTAACCAACATACAATAGAAATTATTAATTTTAAAATAATTATCCATACTTTCTCCATTTACAAACATTCTCACCTTTGAAAAGCCTAATTAAAATTGAAACCGATAACAAGTATTGCTCCCTGAAGGTTACAATCTATTTTTAATGTGATGAACTACTTTTAGACTAATTATTTAAAGCTATTAGGGACTGTTTACTTTGCTATTTTTTAATTTTTAGTTTTCAGTTTTACAGATTTAAAAAAATTGAAACTGAAATTTTGAGTTTTCAATTTTTTCAATTTTTCCTTCATAAATCTAAAAAACTGAAAACTAAAAACAGCATCTCAGTATTTCATTGCTTTTCAGAGATTTTAAATTTTCATCCTCCCAAAATTATATATCTAATTATTTCATTAATTACAATAAAATAAATAGAATAAAAATCATTAATTGCACTTTTTCTTTTCTCCATAAATCTTTTTTTTTTTTTTGCACCGTCGACTCAAGATTTCCTTTTGCTTATATATATATACACACACATGAAGCATTTGTTCTTTTCTTTGGTTGATGCTACAACTATAAAAAGGGAGATGGGTGCCCCCCAATCGTCTTCAAGTGAACTTTTTATACGTAAAATATTCTGAATTTCCTGCAAATTTGTTTCTCTGATTAAAATGAAAAATGCTTACAATTTAATTTAATTCATAATTTATCATATACTCATATATTTGCACATCGTTGAAATAATTCGATGTAAAATATTTTACATTGACCACTAATCATACAGACTAATTGTACAAATAATTATATAAACTAAACTTGACAATGTAGAATATCTTACCCGTGAATCAATAAAAAGTTGATGACTCATCCATTTTTATGCAATTTTTCAAAATTTATATTAGACATAATTTGATAATGGATCACATGGAAATTTTTTTTATTGTTTGACGGTGTAAATATGATTAGACCGTCTATGCATGGCAATTGTATATACCACTGTAACATATATAGGATGAACCTAATAGTCCAATTAGTAGAATTGGATTTAGTTAGTAAAAGAATAATATAAATAGGTATGTTAGGAATTGTAACAGGAATCAATCAATCAATATGTGAAATGCAATGTGACTCCCCTCTTTATGATATTCTCTCATCCCTATCTGATATTCTATCTTTCTCTCTATTCTCCCTCGGATTTCATAATTCTTCTCTATACTTGAATTTTACTCATTACAATGGTGCCTTCATTGAGAGGTTCTTCCATTCCATTGGAAGAACCACTCACTTCCGAAGAGGAATTACCGGTGTTTGATGGAGTCAAAGGTTATTGGTGGGCAATACATCAGGATAGTTCCAGGATGCTAGAGGAACCCCTGAAGCACAGAAGCTGGTAAAGGCAAAGAAGTGTTTCACCAGGCAAGCTCTGAAATGGTTTCGGCTATGGAGGCCGCAATCCAAATGTGGAATGGATGACCTTCGAGATCGTTTTTCTCATCTTTACCAACCGGACACTCGCCCCATCCTACCAGAAATTTTCCAGAACGAAGTCTTAAATCTGGATCTTGTGTTGGAAGAGATCAAGGCATGCCTCCAGATCTTCCAACAACAACTAGATTTGCCAGATCTAATGACAACAATAGTGGGAAGAAGAAATCAATATTGCAGAAGCAACAACAATCCCAAATTTTCAAGAATCAATCGATGCACAAGCAATTGCAGAATTGCATCAACCACATGAACAACAACAAAAAGAGGATTCAACCATAGAAGATCCAGGAGCAACAAATCAAGAATCAGACCTACAAGGCAAATCAACAACGCCACCAGATTTGTGTCTTCATGAAACAGAACTAGATCCACTCGCAATACTAGGTGTGATGAACTTCGACGACGAAGCAAGCTACGGCGGAGGAAGAGGCATGACGCAATGAAGGACAGAAGCGCAAGGTCCATGAACACTCAGATCTCACCCCGCGACCACCAGGACCAGTGCATCGGCATCCTCGCGAAGTGTCTAAGCATGTGTGCATCCTCCTCTCCACTGTCACATGGAACGAAGTTGATGAGCTGTGGCCAGCGCGCCACGCACACCCTCATCGATCTCGCCAAGAACAAGGTGGTGGTGGTGCCGTTTCTGGTACTTGATGAAGGAGCACCTCTTCTGGTGCTTGACAGCGCGCGAGACGAAGGCAGAGACAAACGTGGTGGCGAGGCAACATCGGAATCGCAAGTCACCGTTCCCTCGTGCCCGACCAATAGCGATGGAAGGTGACACACAGGAACAGCCATGGGAGGTGGCCGACAAGACGCCCTTCCCAGAGTGGTTTGGAGAGCCACCTATGGTCCTGGTGGAGAGAAGCTTCCAAATTGGGAAGGAGGAGGTGTCTTGATGGGTGTAATGGGCCAAACCCACACCATGGAAAAAATAATTGGGCCTCAATTCATGCGTTCAACCCAAATTACAGAGGGCACTAAGCTGGTCTTCAATTTGGACTTGAACAATAAGTCCAAACCAAAAATTAGGAAAAAATTGTGCTTAAGCTTTAGACAATGGGATGCTGATAGAATTTTACTTTTTGGGCAGTAGAATACTAGACTAAATAATAATAATAATAATAATAATAAAAAAAGAAATACTTTTAGGATTTTTTTAATTATAATTAGGATTTGAAGCGTATTTTTTTCCACCAACCTTGAGAGCAAGGTTGTCTTTAAGGAAAAGATAATGTAACATGTATAGGATGGACTTAGTAGCCCAATTAGTAGAATTGGATTTAGTTAGTATAAATAGGTATGTTAGGAATTGTAATAGGAATCAATCAATCAGTATGTGAAATGAAATGTGTCTTCCCTCTTTATAATATTCTCTCATCCCTATCTGATATTCTATCTTTCTCTTTATTCTCCCTCTGATTTCATAACTCTTCCCTATGCTTGAATTTTACTCATTACAACCACCCAAAATGAAAACTCATCGATGTCATTCAGAATCATTTATGAATCATATAGAAACACGCCTCAGGTTAAAACCACTATATATGGCTTAATTAGAAAATACGTAAAAATACAATCATCAAAGCTCAAATACTAACATTTGGCCTACGAGACTTCTGAAAGATATTGATCATATCATTTAAGCCCAAAATGGTTAGAAAAATATGATATCATAAAACAACAGAATATGTATCCTACAATCTTGTACTCACGTCAAATAGCAGTTTCAAATTGTCCGAAGCATGCGACAAATGCATCCAAAAATAAAGAGGGGCAGTTATCTATCGGGATATGCACGCAATCTAAGATCTGAAACACATAAACCTAAGGTCTAAATATGCACGCAATCTAATAATATGTTTGGTTTCTGGTTTGAAAACTCCCAGACCATAGTTTGGTAAAGCATCTCTCCAGTTGTTTTTTTTGCTTTTGCTCAAACTATGGTTTGAAGTTACACAGAAATCCAATACGCTATAAGTAACTTCAGTTAAAATTGGGGACAATCTCTGAGAAAATCCAAAAAGCATAATTTGGTAGATATCATAAAGAAATTCCGTGCAATCAATATGAAACCAAATTTGTAGTCTTCAATGATTGGGAGTACGATAATTGCTTACGTTGACAATGTACTCAAACCTGGCAGCGGTATATTTTCGTTTGTAAATAGAATCAACAGAAATGAAGAGGTAGTTACCTGCAACAGAAACAAGTAATAGAATCATAAAAGGGCCATCTGCCATCATCCTCAAAACCAAGAGGGGTATTAATAAGAATAGAGACATAAAATTAAGAAAATAGAAGGCACCTGTGAATTGGCCATGAAGGTAAGAGTTGCAACGACCATAAAATCACAGGGAAAAGACAGAATACCTATTACCTCCCTTACGTGATTGACAATCTTTCTCAGCCTAGCAACCAATAGAAACAGGCGTAAGCAATAATTAGCACAAGAAAGCGGCTAAGGTTGAACAGTTGCCTTCGAGTTAGACACAAGATTTCAAAAGACGTGGGCATCTCGTGGTTCAATACCCTGGACTGAAACGTATCTATCTGATTTTCTTTAAGTATACACTTGGAAGCTGACTCAACTGTAAATAAACAGAGTACTCAGCCATGCACACAAACACAAACGCACAGGAGAGGGAGAAAAAGATGAAGGAGAAAATGCTGGAGTAAACCAAACATCTCACAAAAGATGGCATAGTTCTCCCCCCGCTTCGGAGAAAGAAATAGGAGTTAATTAATTGATGTTAAATAAGAAAAATGTTTCCAATTGACGAAGGAAATGGATATATGCTTGTCAATTGTCATCACCAAAACAATCCTAAGCTGTACAAATAGAAGAAATTGATGAGGTCAATTCATGTCTGGTCCATTAGGAACCCCTTCAACAAAAATGGGGTCTAAGTTTTCAATCCTCGGAGGTATAAACCTCGATGAAAGATGAAATATTAAACCTTGGATGAATGCAATCTGTTGTCATCTTCAAACCTGCCGGTGCAATCTGTTTCTCAATGGCACGGTCCATTACAATGGCAGATTGAGGTGCTCATCTGATAACATGTTCATGGCCGACAAAAGTCTGAGAATTGAAGTAGGAAGAAGAGCCATTCTTTTGGCAATTGTTACACAGAAGTAAGCCCCAGCGATTCCATGCAAAGAACATTAAGATTTCACATCTGATTTCGTTGCCATGTGTCTCTCAATCAATACATCCACAAAGGAGCGAATCTGCACATATTAGGCATCAAATCAAAGTCAGTGAAAAAGAAAAACAGTTAAGAGAATGTCAGAAGCAGATCTGAAGCTCCATTTGCCAAATAGCCCAACAATCATGAAAATAAAAATAGTCCAACGGTGATTAACCTTTGCAACCAAACCCCTCCCCACCCTTTTTCTCTAGAAACAGGCTTTCAAGCAAATAAAAATAACAGAAGATTACCTTGTTCTTCCGCTTAAAATCAAGAAACTCATGAACAGTCATGGATTTTTCTGCATCTGTGGCTTGCTCCATGACCTGAAACTTAAACCCAAATGGTAAGAATAAAAGAAGACTACATGTCCATTAAGATTGACATTCTGGATCTGTTATTCCTTATTACCTTCAACCTACCAAATAACAATAACAAATACTTAATTCAGCAAATAGAAAGCAGAAGCAAGGAAGTAAAGGATAAAAATTACCTTTGTAGCACTTTTCTTCATTATAGCCTTGTATCCATCCTTGTCTAGTTTCCTTGCCTTGTAAAGGGGCATAAGTAGTGAGGCAACATAATCCACAACAGCCTGTTTAATACGATCTGCTCCTCGGAATGACTTTTTAAGGCCTCCTTATTTACAGTAACCTGTGAAATAGAGCTCTCATTTGCCATACGATCATGCTTCCAACTGGGTAACCTTGAACGAGCATTTGAATCCTCCTCATCCTTCATATGTATGGTTGGATTAGAAAAACAAGAATCAGCTGCAGCTGCTTGAGATTGCCATCTCTCTATAGCATGAGAATCTTTTATTCCCACACCACCAGATGTGTCAATCCAAGCTTTAGTATATATACTGCTGTCTGCAGCAACACTTTCCCTGAGTGCTCTCTGAAATTCAAATGGCTGGCAATCTCATTTGAATGACTCCTGCGAAAGGTTGTCAACTGACATTCTGGAATTATTGAAGTTAACACAAGCAGCAGAGAAATCAACAGACCATTCCCTAACTCTGCAATTCCTAGAATCAATCTCGGAAATACAATCTTGCCTTCCCAAAAAGCCACCAGACCACTTTTTACTACTTTCACACTCATCATTTTGTGAACAGTACTCCCTTCTAGCAAATTTGTGGAACGAAGGTATCTTTGGAAGCTGCAACAGTGCACTGCACCTGGCTTCTGCAGAAGCATATGCCTGCAGAGAACAATAATAACCAAATCTTTAAAGGAACATGGCATCCAAATACAAAAAGAAGGCATAGATCTGCCAAAAACATCTGTGCTTTGCCTTTGCCCCACCAGGTAGGGTCGGTTACATGAATCAAACAATGTCTTAGTGTCAAAATGTAAATCATGTCTATAGCCAAATCATTAAAATCTAAATCTATGGTGTGATTCTTGTGTGGGGTTTATAAAAGTCCATGGGCTCTGCAATCACAATGGCTAGTTTTTGTGATGTTGTTCTCCCAATGTTCTTATCAGCTGTTTCAAGCACATTCATATTATAATCACCATGCACCTAATATCTCTTCCTAGGAAACCTAGTGCAAAATGAATATAAGGGATAGCCACATTTCTGACAAGCAGAGTGGCCAAGTAAAGTTTGTGACTATCAACTTATCCTTATAAACACCAAGCCAACAGACACATGACATTAAAACTAAAGTCCCAGGATGAACAAACCTGAGCAGCAGCATGTGCTTTAGCACGGGCTTCTTCTGCAGCAGCTATAGCAGCCTGTTCTTCTTCAGACAAAACATAGCAATTATCCTCCTTCTCAGTGACAGCTTTTTCTACTGAACCTTGAGACCTGGATGAACTGACATCATGCCTTGAGTCAGTTGCTGCTTGTTGTCTTCCTTGTTTGCTGTGCAATTTCCTCACTTGTGCAATGGAAGGTGAACTGCTTCCAGGAGATGCAGGATTCAGTGAGCCTCCTTTATTCTCAAACATGCCATGATGTGTACTCAGAGGTGGTTTTCCTGAGGCTGAATCTTTCAAAGTTTTCCTCTTTGATAAATCTACAGCAGCTGCTTGTCTTGACAACTTTAATCCCCCATTAGACGCTTTTTCCTTGCGAAAAACTTCAAGCCATACATTGACCAACTGGCTTGCTATAGCACGAATATCACGGCTAGTATGTACACAAACTTTTTCCTTCACAGTTTTCCCTATCCCTGCACCCCAACAATACAAAAGTTAATACAAAAAATACAAGGGACACTGAAGACACTATGTTTCCACATGACACCAATCAGGACAGAATAATCTCCTGGAGCACCAAAATATCTTCCATTCCATAAATCATAGTTCAGTAAGCTGATCATGAGTCACGAGTGATAATCATAAGATACAAACTAGATTTGACATTTATGTGTAACATAATGGTACTAGAAATTGTTCTAGTCTCACCCAAACCAGGTCTCATACAGCTAAGCAACTATTTCTCCCTCAAAATATTAGGTACAACACATGGATAAGATACAGTAATAAAAGCCCTTGCATAGACAAATATAAACTCATAAAGGGTGAAAAAGTACCTGACAGGCGTACAGCAAGCAGATCAGTTGAAACACGCACAAGAAGACGCACGCAGTGTCGCAAGAGTTGGGTACCATCCTTCCCCATTGAGTCCTGTATTGAGATATGAACAATCTATCAGAAGCAGCACATAATCTAAAATTCTGTAACCATAAGATAAGGATATTTTGTTTTTAACAAGTAATGGTTGCATTACTATCTATCAAAAAAGATACCAAAATAATTTGAAAATAATGCATCAAGTGGAGCAATCGTACTAGTATCCATGAGTTGAGAACGATTAACCCCTCTTTACTCCCAGCAAAGGTCTTCAACTTTCCAAGAGGAAGACCAAGCAATTGTTTGGCCACATGCAAGCGCCCGGCACTGGTTTTTGCAGTAAAAAACATCTCTCTTAGCAAAGCTTCCCGGGTTATAGCTTGAGCGCCATCTAAAGAATTCTTGTACAATAAATTAGAAAGCTCTACTGCATTAAGTCTCTTTGTTATATCCCTAACTTCATCCCTTTCAGTATCTAACTGCCTCTGTGCTGCTTCCATTGCCTCCACCTCTGCGGTATAATCATTGCCAGAGCTCAATATGTCAATTATGCGAACAGCCTCCCGCAGCCCGCTCATCATTGCACCACCAACAGTATCAGGGTGTTCTTTGCATGTGGCTTCACCAGCAAAAAACAAGCAGTTATCAACTGGCCTTCCTACTATATCATAGTCTTCTCCCGATGCTCCAATAGCAACATAAGAGTAAGCACCATAGCTAAAAGGATCCCTACCCCAATCAGTTACAACATATGCAACAGGATTAGGTACTGAAGCCTCCCCAAAAAGTTTACGAAGAACCTTCAATGCATGTTCGACATGATCAGAAGAGCTCAAACTCTGACCATCTATGGCTGCCTTACCAACAACTAATGCTATAAGGACAGGAGCCCCAACTGTTTTCTTGACATTCCAGAACATAAAGCATTGACCTCTTTTGTTTCTCTCCTCGGCTGTTGCTCCAAAGTAGTCCACAGCATCATCCCAAAACACACTAGGGAATTCTAAAACGACTTTATTGAGAACTCCAAAACCAAGACGTTGAACAGCAGAATATTTCCAGTGGGGCAAGGGGGAGAATTGTATAGCTTCAGCCTTCAAACAGCCTAGTGGAACAGTGATGAGAACAGCATCTCCAAAGAACTCACTACCATCTGATGTAGAAACTTTGACTTTCTTATTGCAACCAGGTTCCTTGATACCATATGACACATTTGTTACAACATGGTTCAAGTGAATGGCAAGCCCTTCTCCTAGAGATTCAACAACATTGCTGTAGCCTCCTTTAATCATACAATGAGCTCCTCCAAATCCTCCATACACATCATCTTGATTCCAGTAGGGAAGAGAAACTTCTGTAAGTGAAGCTGCACAACCATACTCCAAATGAGCAAAGTGCCAATCCATAACCCTCCTCTCCAAAGGACTCAAAATATCCTCATCAATTTTTTGTTCCACTGCACTGAACCTTTTAGAATCAAAAGGACTGTCTGCAGAATTAGTTTGCTCAATTTCTTCACTACCTCTAGAGTGTGCCATGCGGCGAATCTTAAGGGCGTATTCTAAACCATCTTCAAGAGACATTCTCATTGCTTGTTCACCTTTCTTAGCAACAAGCAATTCCATGCCATCAAGAAGACTATTGTATTCAGCTTCCAGTGCTTCATCCATATCCGCAGGAACCTTTTGTCCTGTCACTATGTCATAAAGAGGACAGTCACTGTTTAATACTGTCAACTCCAGACCCAACTGAGCACAAACCAATGAGGAAGGATCTGGTCTTCTCTCAGTGGCCACATCAGCCTCAACACCAGTGATAATGCTAGCACCAAGATCCACAGGAACAGAAAGAGATGAGCGATCCGTAAAAACCCGACCTCCTATCCTACTCCTAGCCTCAAGTACAGTCACATGAAACCCCTGACGTTGCAAGTGGCGAGCTGCAGTTAGCCCAGAAGGACCAGCTCCAATGACAATGACTCTCTTTCTAGCCTCTAAATCAGATGGCAAAGGATCACCTGTCCGATCACTCAAGGCAGATTTAACACAGGTAGATTCATTGCTCTGCTCTGTAGCTACAATAGAGGTCAACCTGCAATCAGGAAATTTGGAAGGAGGAACAGAACTGTTAATATCAACATCTCTGGTTCCATTAAATCCATCCTGAATCCCACCATTATCTTGGGAATCATGATTTTTTCTTTCTTTATGTTGTGTCATGTTTGATAAATCTGTTGTTGTTGCATCAACAGGTGTCCTGCCTTCTGTAGCTTCAGCTGCTATGTCTTCATAATCCATCGTAAGACCATGGTTAATCTCCATGGACGATTCTGGAATTTTACTCTGACCAACAATAAACGAAACTCCCTCTTCTGAGTCGGCCATTGAAGCAGCTGAACTTTCCTCAAAACCTTTTTCTTTTACAAGTTTATAACTATGAATAGCACCACTACCAACACTCTCCTTCTGAGAAGCAATTCCAACATTTATGTAACCCTGCCAAAATGATGAAATCATTTGAAGTTCAATTTTACAAGCAAATAAATACTAACTGCGCATTTGAGTTAGATTATTATGTGTTTAAACAGTTTATTATCAAAAACTTACAAAGATTTTAAAATAAAATTATTTTTCTCCAAAAAGCAATTAAAACCAAAGGTGCACTAAATATGGGTTATTTCCCCAAAAAAAATTCGTTTTAAATTAATAAACACAATAAATATACACCCACACATTCTTATAGTAAAGAGCAAAGGTAATAAAAATTGATAGCTGAACAAGATTAAAAAACTCACACATTGATCGAGAAATGCATAGACCTCCCTAACAAGAGAAGATCGAGGATTTTCATCCTCAGAGTGAGAATCACCAACTCCACATTCAGCAAGAGGCAAAACACGTGTGACATCTCTACTCCAAAGACTTAAGATCTGATTTCTGCAATACATTGAATTCAAAAGGGCATAATTATTATGACAGGCTTTGCAATTTAAAAGAGGTGTGACAAAGACATCAAGTATTGGCTCAAGGTTTTTTTTTTAGGGAAAAAAGAAAAAAAGAAGCCCAAAATCTAGTACATCCCAGTTTAAGTAAAGTGTAATGCATCATCAAAGAAGTTGCCACAATATTCTCTCATTGAGGTTTCTAAGATAGTTTTACATATTCTTCCATAGAGACCCAGAAGCACAGAAGCAATAAAAACTAAATCTCATCACTAAAAGAAGAAATTAGAAGACAGCAGTTAATCTAGTAAAATGGATAGATGATCAAACTCGATAAAATATGTTAACAAATCTATGTCAACTTCTGAATAAAACAATGAACAATCATTAAGGATAACAACTCATCTATCAAAATAGAAGTATAAATTATCCTGCCTGCAAAACATCTCTAAAATGTAGAAGAAATAAGATAGTGATGCAGAAGTCTCGACTTAAATTTTGTATGCAAACAAATAGCCAAAGAGGGAAGAGAGGAGAGGAGAAGAGAAGAGATACCATAAGCAATAAAACACTACATAGGAACTTGTACCCATATAATATATATTATATACTAATCATCAATTTCAATTCAACAAAAGGAAAATGAAAGATATAAAATGAGTCCAGGTTGACGAATGATGATGGAAAGTAGGTGCATTAAACTTTTGCAGTTCCGGGCAAATACGGGAGGAAACCACTGGCCATTTGCCCATAACAATGCAACACTAACAGATACCAAATTGAGAAAAAGAAAAAGGCCAAAGAGGAAGGAAAATTTGACCTAACAATACTGGCATTAAACCAAACGAATGTGCTAATTTTTCCCCTTATTTTTCTTTTCAAATGACCACTGAGAAGGTGTGCATCTAGCCAAAACAAGTGAATAAAAAACAAGCGACATACACCAAGAATTAATCACAAAAGGATCGGCAGTACCCAATAAGCAAATAACACATTCAGTCATCAATCACAAAGGATCACAAGTACTCAATAAGCATAAGAGCAAAGGAAGGCGATTAAAGGGGAAAAAAAAAACAGAAGAGTTTTGCAACCTTTATGAACACTGGAAAAATCAATTGCAAACAAAAGCAAAGATCTTTTGAAAGCTTATGTACCTGCAAGCCAAATATTCTTTGAGACCACCTTTACGCTTCAAGATCTCCTTAAATTTTATTTTCTCCATTGGACCAGCTGCATGGGCTTTCAGACCAGCTGATACTGCAACTACTGCAACACCTTCAGAGTCTTCAACAACATGGCTTTCATTAAGAGCTTGATCATTTGTTAAATTCTCCCAATCAGCATCACCCTCATAAGTCATATCACCATGCTTACGCATTTTGGGCTTTCGCAGTATACGGGGAACAGCTGGTATCTTGCCATCTTTGTTGGCAAACTCATACACAGAGTCATTATATTCTGCATTATTTTCATCTGGCGCAGATGGAAGAGAGGATCCATCAGATTGAGTTCGATCTAACACTGAGCTGCATCTCAGAACTGAAGCAGTAGAGTCTCTTGGAATATTACACATTTGTAACGCTTTCTCTTGGTGATTTGACTGTAAAGCCAATCCAGATTCATCGGCTTCCATAGACATCTTAGGAGATAAGTTACCAGAGGGAATTGCATCATTCTTTTCAAGTGAAATACCTAGAACAAAATCTTTGACTTCAGCCTCTGTATCTAAAACATCCTCAGTTTCAGATTTTACAACTCCATCTACCTCCACATGGCATCCAGATAAAACATTTGCAGGAACCCTATAATCATTCTCATTCAATACATTTTCAGTCGATCTAATCAAGAGCTCAGTGTCACAAGGAGGTAAGAAATTTTCTTTCTCCATAGACTTAGAAAGACCATCCTCTGAAGCATAATTACACACTTCTGCTAGTCCATCAGTCAATTTATTCTTCAACTCACCATCTGCAAACCCACAAACCCCTTCCCTGGCTTTTAAGAGAGAGGCATTATCAATCATTTCAACATCATGTATCACAGAAGAACACTGCTTTAAACCATCATTGAGAATTCTTTCTTGCAATGAAACCTTTTGGTCAGAAGCAGTGGAAATATCTTTGGATTGACCAAATGATAATTGCTGCCTTTCTTCATTGCAGACATCAATTGAGAGAGAGTGATCAACTACCAGTCCATCTGATATGTTAGAATCACAGATACCTTCAGGGGTTTCCTCCTGAAAACAGTCATCACCATCCATTTTATCATGCACTACAGATACTGAAGAAAAAGGATGCGGATGATATGCTTGAGACAAAGCATCAGCAGACTCCAGATTCCACTTAACCAATTTTGATGCAGAAGTAGGTCTACTTTCACCCACAGAAACTATAGTTTCTTGAACATTTTGGAGGCAAACCTCAGCCCATTATCCCCATTCCGACTCTCTTTTTCTTCTTAGAACCTGAAGAGGCTCGAGATTTCCTGCCAGAGTTAGATTGTGCCTTTCGGAAAATCTCCGACAACGAGTCTTCCATACGTTCATCAGAAGAGTGCTGCATGCCATCACCAACCAACAAACCCACCCTTTTCTCATCCTTGGAGGCGCTCCCAGATCCCGAGCAACCACATCATCATCAGATACGGCGTGACCCTCAATTCCCTCAACAGAAACATCGAGAGACCTGTCAGAAGACTCCATCCCAGCATTCAATGCAGAACTCGTCGCCCTGGTGGCCCCAGATCCCTTCAACCTCTTCCTGAAACTAGCCAAGGTATCATCCATACCCCCAACCAAATCCTCTTCTCCACCACCTGAATTTCTCACAACAGCTTCGGCATTCTTTCCCCCATCGCCACCAGATACCTCAGAAGCCGCCAAACCAACCTTCTTCTTGGACCCTCGTGACCTTCTCAGCTTAAACATAGAGCCAATTGGCTCATCATCGTCTGAATCCAAACCGATTTCCACCGGCTTGGATCTCTTCTTCTTTCCCCCAGCCCTAACATCCCCTCCTCCATCCATTCTCTTCCCCTAATTTGTAGCCCTAGGTTTTTCCCAATTTCACTCCTCAAATCAGCAGCATCACCTTCTTCCACTCCATCACCATCACAAAAATCAAATCTAACTCTTCTTTCTATTCACAACAAAAAAAGTAAAAAAAACCTAATTCAGCCACGAACAACAGCAACAAAACGGATAATAATTAAAAAAATAAAAAAATCTCGAACCTAATCCAACGAATCAAACCACCTCCAAATGTGCAAGCCCTAGGTTTTTCCAATTCGCACTCCTCAAATCAGCATCACCCAAAAATCAAATCTCACGCTTCTATACGAAAAAACAAAAAAAAAATCCAATAAATCCAAATTCAGGTACAAGCAATATCAACAAAACGGAGAATAATAAGCAATTTTCGGAATCTAATCCAACCAATCAAACCTCCAAAAGCACCGATTCCCGATTTCAAAGCTCGCGCGAACCAGTTTTACCCTAGCAACGAAGTAGTAATAGGTATTGTGAGAACCACCAACAAAAGAAAAAAAAAAACTACACGCAGTTGCATAAGATGTGAGCGCTATAGAGAGAGAGAGAGAGAGATAGAGGGATTGAGAAATTTGGAAGGAAGGAACGAACCTGTGCTGTGCTGTGCTGCTGTGAGCTATGCGGTTTCGATGGGTGTGTGCGTGTGTGTGTGAAGTGAATCGGTCTCGTGTGTGTGTTGAGGAGAAGAAGAGAAAGAGAGAGAGAGTGAGGTGAAGAAGTGCGCAAAGCAAACAAGAAGTAACGGCTTCTTCTTACTTCGCCAAACAAAACAAAGTAATGGGAAAAGAGAGAAAGAAACGAGTTGCGTGCTTTTTTGGCTCTATATATAAACAAACTTACAAGCGCCGTGACCGTGAGCGAAGACTTGACGAGAGCGATAGAGAATGAAGTGTATTATGGATGGATGAAGGACTATAGTTTGTGAGAGAGGAGGGAGATTAAATTAAGTAAACATAGAGAGAAAGAAAATTTTGCAAAATTATAGTATAATAATAATGGAAAAAGTCACTGCATTGGTTTAGTAGTGAGGGATTTTGATAAAATTCATAAGGTTTTATGTTCAAACTTTATTATAGTATTGCAATTTTGAAATTACTCAAAAAAATAAATTAATGATGAAATTATTATTACAAAAATTTTATTAGAATTAGTAAAATGAGATTAGTTTCAATGTATGATTAATGTAGAGCATAAAGTCCAAGATGAGCATGTAGACCAATTAGCGCCTGGCAGAGTGAATATAAAGGGTAAATCTCTTTATATTGTCAATCTATCAAATTTTGTCTTTTATAAGATTTTTTTTTATAATTATAACCGTTGCTGAAAAAATTTAATGAAATAATTATATGTAATTTGATGATTATATAAAAGAATTGTATATTGATAGTGTGTCAAGGCTAAATCTAATAAATTATTACATGTGTTAATATATTAGATTTACATTTTTAATAAGATCTTGGCTATATTCTCATTAATAAACTAAATAAGCTAACGATTGACTTTGACAAATTTAATAAGTAAACGGTTAACTCTGATTAGTGTAGTAAGATAACAATCAACATTGTTACCTACATGACAAAAATATCGTCACGAAGAATGATAGAGTCATGATTCTAAAGCCTTCGTGATTTTTCTTTTTATCTGGGCCAAATGGTTTTCATTATCTGGTATGTAAACGGTGAATGTTATTAGTTTGATAATAAAAGTTACATTCATCTACCATTTGTTTCCTTTACCCTTATATTTATTTGTCGTCTCATGCCCAATATTGTCAGTCCAAAGTTGGTTGCCTGATATCTTCACTCCTTTTAGATTGTACTAGATTATAACAGGTGCGATGCATGGGAATAGTAATGTACAATATATTTAATATTTAATAAATTTCATATAATAGATTTAAAATTCATTGTTGGTATTCTATAATAAAATATGTGTTTAATGCATAATTATAAGACTTCTTATAATTCAGCAAAACACTTGTAGATGGACAAAGAGAGAAAATCCCCTTTGATTGAGTTTGATGGTTCACGAACTAATGATTTTGATCATTGAGATGATGAAGAATCACATCTTTGACTCCTATCCATTAACAACAGACAAATTTATTGGCTTGATGGATCTGTTCAAATATGAAGGTAATATGCAATAATGAATGTATCCTATTACCTGGAATAGAATTCTTAATTTCATGAATGCCATCATTGATTTAAAGCTTTGAAGTACAATTTGTATTGGAAATTCCCATGGCTCCTGCATACAACCCCAATATTGATTAATTTAAGTAAGTAATTATTAATTTCAGCATACCAAACAAATTTTAGCAGCAACGAAAAAAGGACTGGGCCACTATAAATCTTCATTTTTTTCAAAATGAAGCAGAACCACATAATTGGGGGATGATTTTTCTTCGAAATGGTTATGAAGATGGTGGGCAAATTCTTCATATGGTACGCCTCAACTTGGAATCACCCTGTTAATAAAAAAGACACACCTCAACTTGGAATCACCCTTGTTAATAAAAAAGACACATCAGAAAGAAAAAAAAAATTCTCAACAAAAAATGATTTCACACAATGAGATAAAACACTAACTAACTCAAGCTCAATAACCAAATAATGAGAGGTTCTAGTACCATCCCTTCTATAGAAGAACCCTGGATCCATTTAAACAATGATATAAACAAAAGCAAATCCATTTGATGGGACATCAAAACCATGAATCTCCATTGCTCTTGTTTATCTCTTAAAGAAAATTTTGAAGTCATGCCTAGTTGGTTTGAATTCCATAGAATGAAGAGATACAGAGAAATCTACAAATTCCTAAATAGATGCAATTAGAAATGAAATAGAAGATATACTAAATATGACAAATGGATGAAGAATAGTTTATGATTTAAGTGGGTGAATCTTGAATAAAGGATCTAACTTAGATAAGTTTGGTTGCTCCTTCTTTACTCCTTTTTATAGCTGGAACCATCTGAATTTTGAAAAATATTATAAAGGAAACATAAGAATTGAATAACTAATTTAAGATAGTAATCTTGTTTTGTACAACAATATTCGAAATGTCTATTCCAATATCCAATAGGCCGGCACAGCAGCCTATAGATGCTAAATCTATTAGTAATGCAGACGAATATAATACTCCATAGAATCTAGTGAGTTGTATATTTAAGCTCTCAAGAACAAAAGCACCTATAAATATAAGGAAAGTGATAATGATGATAGAGTATGGTTTTATATCTAATAGATACAATATTGGATTGTAAATTACAAATTAAGCATGCTTTGACACACCATAGAAGATAATGCCCAATGAAAACGAAGTCATGTTTTATCAGCATGACAAATATTACTTAAGGAAGGTTTGACACAACTTACCTATGCAACACCATGAGCTATTCGAGAAGCACGCTGAGAAGAAAGAATAAAGCCATGATTATCCAATCCTATAGACATAATTAGATACCAAATATGTTAAAAAGAAACGTTAAACAAAAAGATATAATGGCAAGTATTTAACACTGCATGCAGAGAAAGTCTTTACCTGCATTAACACTACTGCAAGCATAGATGAAAGACCTTTTGCAACTAATTAGTATGACACAATATGAACTTCCAACTGTTTTATTCGAGACCAAGAACTAATCACAATAGCAATTGAGATTATGAAATAATTATATATAATTTGATAATTGTATAAAAGAATTTTATATTGATAGTGTGTCAAAACTAAATCTAATAAATTATTACTTATGTGTTAATAAATTAGATTGAGATTTTTAAAAAGATCCATCGTTATATTCTCATTAATAAACTTAATAAGTTAACGATTGACTTTGACAAATTCAAGAAGCGATGAATAGCTAACTCTAATTAGTGTAGTAAGACAAGGATCAACATTATTGTTAGCTACACGACACAAATATCGTTACGAAGAATGATGGAGTTGTGATTGTAAAGCCTTTGAGATTTTTCCTTTTAGCTGGGCCAAATTGTTTCCGTTGTCTAGTATGTAAATTAAACCACCAACATTGTTACTTTTAGGGTAAAAGTTACATTTCTATATTGTCTGTTTCCTTTGCCTTTATATTTATTCGCCGTCTCATGCATAATATCATCAGTCCAAAGTTGGTTACTTGATTTCTTTCACTTCTTTTAATTAAATTGTATGTCATCCATGCAACTGAATTATTAACAAACTTTTTGTGAATTGAATGTGTCTATAGCCCACTCTGATGGTTTGTCTCACTAGCTCCATCAGTTAGTGTATTACTGATTAATTATCATGGAATTAACTTCCCAAAAATCAAACTATCACACGATATATAGTACTGTTTATCAATCAATTTTTATCGTATTGCGACTTTTAAGATAATAGTTACCGTAATTTCAAACAGATTTAATGAATGGGCTATACATGATTAAACAATTATATAAAAAGATTTTATATTGATAGTATATCAAAATTGAATTCAATTCATTAACATATTTGTGTTAAATAATCGAATTGAGTTTTTTTAAAAATTCATATTTAATCGGTAGTTTTTTTAATTACAAAATTATTAATTTAATTCTTGAAGTTATAAAAATTATCTAAATTATCTTAAGATTTTTCTCATATTAGCTTTTTTTATTCACTTTGTGAAGTTATTACTTACTAAGTAATTGTTTATAATTCTCTATTTTAATGTTAAATGATACATTATTACACTTTTTTTTAGGTTGAGCCTAATCTAAGAAAAAAATTATTAACTCATTTATTAAAAAAATAGAAAATAAATGATAAAATGAACTCTAATTTATTAATAATTAAAATAAAAAACTATATAATAATTTATTTTATATTTTTTATATAATAATTTATTTTATTTTATATTATTTATATCAATTAATTTGGCCCTATCTCCCTACCACTGCTTATATCTGGTTGAATGATGGGTGTAAGGATAAGATGGTTTGCGCGAGGCTAAAGGATGGGATTTATTGTACTGTTGCATCAGGGTACGCTTGGCTATTCTTGAATGCTCGTTCAGTTACGCGCTATGATGGGTCTATGTCTTGGCTTTCGAGACTTCAAATCCCTGAGCGCATCAAATTTTTCTTCTGGTTGTTTCTGCATGAGAGCATTTAGAGGTTTGTCTTCCTCTCATATTTGTCATCGATGTCATACTTTTCCTGAAACCCACTTGCATTGTGTTCGTGATTGTGAGAAAGATGGAATTGTTGTGCAGATGCTTTGGCTAAGCATGGAGCTGCTGAGGACACTTGCTATCGCCACCTGATTACTCCTCCTTGGATCTACTTTTTCATCTTCGTGGAGAGAGACTGATGTTGTGTTTTTAAGTGATTGCTCAGGTGCCTTCTTCAGTCAATACCTATTGTGCCTATGCAAAGCACAATGCAATAACAATATGACATTTGTTATAGATGGGCCCATGGGAGGATATTTATTAACTCTAACACCTTCTCCCTCATCCCCCTAACTCTAGCACCCCCTCGGTATTCGTTTCAACACATCAAAGATCCTCACCTCCTCCTTCGAATCAACAGAGAAGCCCTCAAACTCACTCTCCTGCAAGTGCCACCCATATTGCTACTTTGCAGACAAATCCTCAAAGAAAATCGGTATGCAATCAGCGACAAAATAACACGCAGATACAAACTAACAACCCCACAAACCACCACCACCCCTTCCCCATTTTCCTTCAACAGAAACCACCAAACTTGCACAAAAAATTATCACGCAACCTTGATTCAAAACTAACCAAAATTAAGCATGTAAATATAAACCAAGTTTGAGTATCCAACATTAAAAAAAGAGAAAATAAAAATCAAGAACTACAAATCAAAGCAAAACCCCCAAGCAAGAACGAAGCAAAACCAGAAGCAGTGGCAACAACACAGTCATCATACTTGTTCCAATCGCAAGCAAGAACCTCGAATTCGTGAGGGGCGAGGACCATGGTGGAGGAAGGTTCTCGAACATCCAACACGGAGGGTGGAGTTGCTAGAGGCGAAGGCGAAGATGTCGCGTGGCAGGGGTTCCGGACGGTGAAGTACGCATAGTAGGAGTGCTCCTTTAAGGTGCGAAGGCTGGTGGGGTGATCAAGGGTCCCTAGCTTGGTGGTGTCATCCTAAGAGGAGGTGAGGAAGGAGTAAGGCGGAGTGGACCTCGTGGAGGGAGCGGAGGGTTGGAGGAAGGGGAGATGTCGTAGAGCTCGATGGAGTCGTCGTGATGGAGCGCGATGAGGAGTCATGGGATTTAGACAGGAGAGTTGTAGATGCCGTCGCGGTGTCATAGGTGGCGAGCTCAATGTAGGCATAAATGATTTTTTTTTAGTAAATTACACTCATCTATCTGGTTTGTGAAAATCAACTCACACCCACTTTATTTGTCCACCTAACACTCACACCCCTCTGCTTGTCAAATTTTAAGTATTTATATTACAGTTTCACTCATCATTCACAGAACACTATCACGTTCACCCCTCATGAACCCCCTCCCCAAAACAAAAAAAAACTACATAGTCATATCCTCCCTCACCCCTTGTTGTCCTCTCATTCTTGTGATGTAATTAAGAGAATGACACAAAATTATTCCATTGGCATAATAAGAGCATGTTTGGTTTGAGTTTCTAGTTTTCATTTCATTTTCAGCTTTTCCTTTACAAATTCTGAAAATGAAAACTAAAATTAAAAAAAACTAAAACCAACGGCCTAACTTTTCCCATCATCCACATTTCTTGTTTGAAATTTTGAATTTCAAATTTAAAAACCAATCTACATTATTTCTTTCTTGGTTTCATATGACAACCTTTTCATTCTCTCTTCCCACGCCCCTTCTCTCCCATTTTTTCTTGTTCACCAATTTAAAACTTTTTTTCAGTGAGAGTCAATAAAAAAAAAAAATTTTGAGGTGAGATGCTTCAAGATTTTCCTTGCTACTCCACATTTTTTCCTTTCATTGTTGATTCATTGCCTTCCTGAAAGAATTGTGTTAGTTGCTTCCCACCCATTATTCTTGCCCATGGCCATATTTTCGAAGATCTCTTAATCCTCCCTCTACCCATTTTTCATTTCCCTCATTCCATTCCCATGTATTTTCATTGTTCGATCTTTTCATCTACCCTCCTCCTATTTCCATACAGTGGTGGTTACACAATGTTTTAGAGTCGGGTCTTAAACCCCAAAGAGACAAAGAAACAAACTAAACAAGATCAAATGATATAAAATGATATGAACGAAATAAGAACAATGAATGAAATTCTTCTTTTTGTTGGAAATTCTCTTCTTTGATTACAAAAGGTGTTTTTCTTTGACTTCTCTCTAAAATCAAGAAGCAATTTCTCTCTCTAAAATGAGTGGGAATGTTCTTGTGATATGAATAGTATCACCCATATTTATAGGAAAGGCTAGGAGGGCAAATTGGATTTTTCCTTCTTCCAGTACTATTTCCATATTTTAGGACTTACATGGCACATTTTTATTGATTATCCATCATTGGTCCATGGATTATGCACTACGTGTAAACTATATTATCCTATCCTATACTATAATATAAAAACCAATGAAGAGTATGGGATTGATCAAATAACCTCATACGTGTCACGACATGAGAGTTTCATGCTCCCTCCAAATCCGACTCAATTTTGGGGCATTCTACCTACCTTTGCCAGTCAATGCCTTCCTATGCAGTTACATTTAACCACATTTCATAAACGTGGTTAAATAAAATTTAATATGTCACTAAACACCAACGTACACTTTGCCATACTCAAGGTCTCCTCCTCAATCCTCACTCCATCACCACCACTAAAATCAAAAGCAAACCCCTGTTCTCCTTTACCTTGCAACCGTTATGTACTAAACCAAAATCTTACAAATGTGGTTCAATGAAAATAAAGATGTTGTTACATGCCTACACACTCATCACCCCTCCTTATTCCCCATTTTGTTGAAACCTCCCACTTCCTGACATACTCAAAATTAATTTCTAAAAAATCTGATAATTCTTTGGTTATAATTTCTACAATTGTCTTCCACATCAAGTAACACAACCACCAATGCTCCCACGTTGTGGTGGGCCATCTGTTGTTGTTGAAACTATTGAAGGGTTAGATAATAGAGAAAGTGAGGGTGGTGATAAACGTATGTGTTCATTGGTGGAGGGTAGGTGTAGGTTATGAAGAAGGAGGGGTGTTGAAGGTGAAGGTGTACGGAATGAATGGGGAAGAGTTCAAGTTTGAAGGATTTGAAGGTAAATGGTTTGTTGGGTCATTGTTGTTATCTCTTTGCACTTCTGCAAATTAAAATTGCTACTTTGTTGCTGTTGTTGATTTGGATTCCCAAGTGAAGTCTTTTTTTTTTTTTTTTTGAAAGAGGAAAATCTCTGGCACAAAAAAAATCAAAACTTGGGAATAACTAGAGTGGAGAAGATTAATTCCACCAAATATGGGATCTAGTTGATCCTGATTTTGTAGATCTAATTTTTTTTTGTGTTGGATTTTTTTTTTCCTTTTCCCAATGTTACTTTCACAATGTCCTTTGTTCCCTTATGGTAGTTTGGTAATTAAGGACAAACAAAATCAAAAAAGTAAAAAAAAAAAAGTAAAAGGGGGTTTGCTTTTGATCTTAGTTTGCAAGATGAAGAACGAGGTGGTGATGGTGGTGGTGGAGGATGGAGATGATGTCTACATGGAGAAGGTTGGTCTCCAGAAATGGAGCTTAAGGAGAGAGTGGTGATGGTGGTGGCATGAGTTTCAACGACAATAAGGTAGTAATTATCTTTCTATGAATGATTCTGAAATTTCTTTATGTTTTTTTGGATATTGAATAGCAAGGTTTGGTCTAAAAATGGTGATGATGGTGGTGGAGGATGGGGGAGTGGTGGGAGGTGGGAGGTGGGGAAGGGAAGAGGTAGAGTGTTTAATTTCATTTAACCACATTTTAAAAATATGGTTAATTGCAAATTACCACACTATTTTATTACCACATTTATCAAATGTGGTTAAACACAGATAAAAGTGTGGCCAAACATACAGTACAAGGCACTGTAGCTTGAATTAAATTTGGATGTTAAATTTCGTTAGAGCTAATGTCTTGTCAGTATGTTTGGCCACACTCATGTAACCACATTTCTATGTATTTGACCACATTTTTATTCATTTAACCACATTTCAATAATATGGTTAAAAATAACCATAAATAATTGCATTGACTTTCAATTGTAGGGGAGTAGCCAGTAGATTTTACCCAAAGAATGGGTTGGTGCAAAGCATGTTATCTACATTGAATGCAATTAATTACGTACCAACAAATTCTCCTGAAATTACATTTGCCTTTTGAAATTCAAATTTCAAACAAGTGAGATAGTGGGCTCCCCCAATTAACACCACACTTTCATTTTTCACCCCCTTCTACTTTCTCTTTAATTCTTCAGATCTTCCTTTGGCCATCTCTTCCCTGCCTTTTTTAGAACTATTCCAGATCTTTCTCCCTTTTCATCTCATCTGTCTCGATTCCCACCTTTCTTCCATGTCTTCTCTCTTCTATGATCTCTCACAACAATGGGAGGAGTTGACGGTGAAGCGATTGGGTGGGCTCATGAGTAAAGGGAGTTCGAATGTAGTTCTGGTTCGAAGATGGATTCTGGTTTGAAGATCAAAGTTGTCGTTATCGTCATCGTCATAAAATCCTGGCGGTGGCCCGACCATGGTGAGTTGCCTTTTTCTTTTGTCTTTCCCTCCTCTTCATTCCGTTCATTTGTTCTCAGATCTCATTTTCTTTTTCAGCTTGCTTCTCGTTTGATGGCGGCTGAGCATCCAAAGGTCACACAACATCCACAACCGGCAAAAAGAAGGGCGGACGACACTTTGAGAACCACGGCCGTGATTTGAGGATGGCGGCGTTCTCTTCCCCAGTGGTGTTCAAATCACGATGAGTGACCCAACAATAGCACCCTACTCACGTGGCCAGATTCAATGCCACCATATTTTCAATCACCTTCACTGGTTCATTAGGGTCTCAACATCGCTACCTCCACCTCTTCCCTTCTCATTCAACTTATTCATCAACTTCTCCACATTTCATTTCTATTCAATCTTTTTACATAACTTGTGCATTCTTCTCGGTGCTCAAATTTCTTGCTTTGTCACTAAATAAAACTATTTTTTATTTTTTTTCCAGTTCAACCTTGCAAATTCCACCACTGGATGCTAGAAGAAGCTTGAGATCAATGATGGCCAAAGCTGAAAGTGATGAGGAATGGAGATGGAGCGGGAAGACCACGGCAAGTGTGGTGCGATGGTTTATAGGGTTGCTGCAGGAGTGGCTTAGTGGTTCAAATGGTGCCGCAGTTGTGGTGACTGGTGGTTGACATGACTTCTCCAGGTGCAGCTTCGCCATGTCAGGGTAGTGCACGAGTCTTCTCCTCTTTTCTTTTCTTCATTTTTTTGGCTCATTTTCTCTCTTAGATGTCTCTTGTTATAGAAATGACTAATGATTGATTCTAGATACTTCAATTTCAAGCTGTGATGACAAGATTTATGCCTTTTGGTACAATTGTTGCTTGCGTTTGAGAATTTTTTTAGCATGTCACGACCCAACTTAAGTCATGACGGGCATGGGAACACCTTTCCCGCAAGTCTTAACCCACCAAAATTTCTAGGAAAACGAACCTCTATTTTTCGGACATTTCCAAATAAAATTATAACCTGCAATATTTATCAATAATTTCACAACACTTGGGCATCAAGCATTCACAGATACGCCCTTCCAGGACATAACAATATCTCAGCATAATCCAATTATAATACCAAATTGACTTGCAAACTCTATTAAACATAATTTCATATATAGTTTAGTATAAAACCAAGTTAAGTTTACAAATCATTTCCATAACCAAATCCATATAGCTAAGTCATAATTTAGATCCAAGAACCTGCCTGTGACATATGGAGCAATTGACAACTATAGGCTGAACAAGATAAGAGTTCCCACTAAAAAGGGCCTTTACAAAAAGGCTCACCAACTTAGAATTTTCTAAGGTTGTGTCGAAGGAACACCAAAACCAACACCAGCTCTTGTATCTGAAAAAAAATGGAATATAATAGGGTGAGTTTTGCAACTCAATAAGAAATAGAATATTCAGTTTACTAGATGCAATAATAAATCAATATAAACATAATAATGTATATGTGCTCATAAAAGTATTTTTCTAGCCATAAATTGAGATTTCTTGATAACATAGCTCTTTAAAATCACATAAATCTAAACATAAATGGGGAGTTATCCTAAGTAGAACAATAACAAGTCCAGCATGACTCAAGGTCATGTGCGGGTTAGCACACACCTTTGGAGTTAGCAATAGCCATATACAAGTCCACATGACTAAAAGTTATGTGCGGTTAGCACCACACCTGCTAACTGGAGTTGACCCATAGCCATATACAAGTCCAGCATCACTAGCTATGTGCGGGTTAGCACCTCACCTGCCTGGAGTTCCTCACGTGCACGAGGCTAACGCCACGGGTTAACTACAAGTTCTAACTATGGAATTTCCCAACATAATTCAAAATCATGCACATTCCACTTCTAGAATTTTTTTACAATATAAATAAAACTCAAACTTAATAATTAACATAAGATGTTCTAATATTCAATATTCACTATAATTTGACTAAAAATATTTAAATAAGCATATTGACCAAATTATGGCCTACAATGACAATTTCCATTTCAAACATAAAGCGTCATTTTCGATAAATAAATTATTTTCTCCTATATCTACATACTTTCAACTCTCCATATAATTTTATATTTATAATCAAAATTTATTATGTATAAAGTAAGCTCCAGATACACTATCTACTCACAACTAGTGGTTCAAAGAAAAGATCAACTCCACAATTGCCACCAATTCAAGTGTTGATGCCCGATTGTCTATCGCTCTAGGAACAAGACAATATTAATATTTGTGAGCTAACAATATCACTAATTTACATAAATTATCCCCAATTCAATAAAAGTCCCAAATTATAGGGTTCAAGAAATACTAAAATTAATTCTAAACTTAGAAGCTCTAACAATTTAAATAGAGTAGTTTAGAAGCTAATTTACCACTTGGAGAGTAGAATTGATGAAGAAAATTACTCCCAAAACTCCTAAAATCTTCAACTCTCTAATGGAAGTTAGAGAGGGAAAGTGGGTAAAGGAGAGGGAAATAGAGAGTGTGTGGTTAAGGGGGATGAGGAGGAAGATGAGGTGATGATGATGATGGAGGTGGTGGTGTTATTATTATTATTATTATTATTTTGTGTGAAAGTAAGAAGAAGAAGAGATGAGGAACGAGGAAGAAGGGAAGAAAGAAAGAGGGGAAGGGGGTTCTGTGTTTTACGGGAAGAAGAGAAGAAGAGAGATATGAAGATAGAGAGAAACCTATAGTGGTCTATACCACTTAAGGTGCACGGTGGTTCTCACTTAAAATTTTTTTTTTTAACGGTCATTACATTCTTCCCCCTTAAGAAATTGGTCCCGAATTTCCAATAACTCAGAGATGAGCTACACCCTCAAGAATCAAATAGATGCGGATATTTGGCTTGCATAGCCTCTTCCGTCTCCCAAGTTGCTTCTTCTTTAGAATGGTTATTCCAAATCACCTTTATTGACACCACCTCTTTTGATCGAAGCTTTTTCACCTGGCGGTCAACAATGGCCACCGCTCTCCTCATAGGACAATTTCTCATCAAGTTGGATCACTTGAGGAGAGATTATGTGAGATGGATCGGGAATATATTTCGAAGCATAGAGACATGAAACATTGGATGAACCATGGATAGTTCAGGAGGTAATGCTAGATGATATGCCACTGCACCAACCCTATCCAGAACTTCAAAAGGACCAATGTAACGAGGGTTGAGCTTTCCTCGCTTTCCAAACCTTATAACTCCTTTCATAGGGGAAACCCGAAGAAAGACATGTTCTCCATAGAGAACTCTAAATTACGTCTTCTATGATTTGCATAGGATTTCTGCCTACTCAGCAGTCAGAGTCGTTCTCAATCAACGAACCTTATCAAGAGACTCTTGTACAAGGTCAGACCTAACATCTTAGTTTCGCCAACTTCAAACCAACCTATAGGAGATCTACAACGTCTCCCATACAAAGCTTCAAAAGGTGCCATCTGAATGCTGGTTTGGTAGCTATTGTTATATGAAAACTCCATAAGAGATAAGTAACTACTCCAATTTCCTCCAAAGTCCAAAACACACGACCTAAGCATATCCTCCAAAATCTGAATGGTTCTTTCATATTGCCAATCCGTTTGAGGATGGAAGGCTCCTGAGATCAAGTCTAGTCCCAAGGGCTTCTTGAAAAGCTCTCCAAAATGAGCCGTAAATTGAGCTCCTCGATCAGATATGATGGAAATCGGAATCCCATGAAGTCTAACAATCTCATCAATGTACAACTGAGCATATTGATAAGCTCGATAGGTGGTATTTCAGGGAGAAAATGAGCCGACTTAGTCATACGATCTACTATGACCCATCCAGAGTCAAACCCTTTCATAGTGGGGGTAGCCCTGTCACAAAGTCCATAGTGATTCGTTCCCACTTCCATTCAGGGATTTCTATCTGTTGAAGCAATCCTGCTAGTCTTTGATGTTCGCCTTAACTTGACACACCAAACAACGAGATACAAAGTCACCAACATCCTTTTTCATGCCTTCCCACCAATACAATTGCCTTAAATCCTGATACATCTTAGTTGAGCCAGGATGTATAGAGTCCGAGAATTGTGAGACTCTTCCATGATGCTCTTTCTAAGATTTCCAACATCGGGTATGCATAAGCGGTACCAAATCGAAGCACTCCCTCTTGATCTATTATAAATTCAGAGGTTGCCCCACTTTTAACATCATCTCGCAACTTAAACAATCTAGGATCTTTAATCTGAAGCGCCTTAATTCGCTCAACGAGGATGACTGGGCTCTTACATAAGCCAAGAGTATCCCAAACTCCCCAAGTTGCTGAACACCACTAGCCTCAAGCTTATGAACTTCCTCCACTAACGGTCTCCTTCAGGAGCAATATGAGCCAAACTACCCATAGACTTCCTACTCAAAGCATCTGCTACAACATTAGCCTTTCCTGGATGGTACAAGATAGTGCAATCATAATCCTTTAGCAACTCCATCCACCTTCGTTGTCAGATTCAAGTCTCGCTGTTGGAATATGTACTTCAAACTTTAATGGTCGGTGTAAATCTCACATGTCTCACCATATAAGATAATGCCTCCAAATTTTCAAAGCAAAAATTCCTGCCATCTCTAGATCATGAGTAGGATAGTTTTGTTCATGCTTCTTCATTGCCATGAAGCATAAGCAATAACTCGACCATGTTGCATCAAAACACAACCAAGTCCTATAGAGAAGCATCACAGTATCCTGAAAAACCTCTAGATCCAGAAGGTAGGACAAGCACAGGTGCTAAGGTTAGGCAATCTTTGAGCATTTGAAAGCTTTCCTCACATGCATCTGACCATTGAAATTTCACATTCTTTTGAGTCAGCTTAGTCAATGGCGAGAAATTCTTGAAAATCCTTTACAAACCAACGGTAATAGCCTGCTAATCCTAAAACGAATCTCTAGTGTATAGGTCGTGGCCATTGCTGAATAGCTTCAATCTTTCGGATCCACCATAATCCCATCCTTGGATACAATGTGACCAAGAAAAGCCACCGATCAAGCCAGAATTCACATTTGGAGAACTTGACATAAAGCTTATGATCCCTCAAAGTTTGCAATACAACCCTTAAATGGTATTCATGTTCTTCCATACTCTTGGAATATACCAAGATATCATCAATAAAGACTATCACAATGATCTAGAAAGGGTTTAAACACACGATTCATCAAATCCATAAAAGTAGGGGCATTCGTCAAGCCAAAAGACACACCAAGAATTCATAATGCCCATAACGGTACGGAAGGCGGTCTTAGGAATATCTTCATCTTTGATTTTCAATTGATGATACCCAGAACGAGAGATCAATTTTAGAGAAAAGAAGCTCCTTGAAGCTGATCAAATAAGTCATCAATTCTTGGTAGCGGGTACTTATTACTCACAGTGAGTTTATTAAGTTGTCGGTCCACACATAGTCGCATTGAACCATCTTTCTTCCTCACAAAGAGCATGGGGCTCCCCATGGAGATGTGTTCGGACGAATGAAACCTTTCTCTAGCATATCTTGCAACTGATCTTTTAACTCCCGTAATTCGGAGGAGCCAAGCGGTAAGGAGGAATGGATACGGGTTGAGCTTCTGGGGCCAAGTCTATGCTAAACTCTACCTCTCTATCAGGAGGCAATCCTGGTAGATCATCCTGGAACTCTCTAACCATGGGAACTTGGTCAATGTCAGGCACTTTAGCCTCAACATCTGACTACCGCAGAAAGGATTGATTACCTTTATTCATCAATTGCAAAGCACTCATGGATGAGATTAGACTAGCTGGGAGATAAGCATCCCTTTAAATACAAAAGACGGACCATCTGGAATGTTAAATCTCACTTCCTTAAAATAGCAATCGACATTGGCATGACAAGGAGCTAACCAATCCATGCCTAGGATAACATCAAAATCAACCATCTCAATAAGCACCAAATCAGCTAAAGTGTCCACACCCTTCACGCTGACAACACAAGATGGAATACTAAGGACCCGCAGATTTTCCTATTGGAGTACTAACCAAAAATGGGTTTTCCAACAACCCGGGTTTCTTGCCAAAGCGAGATGCAAAATATGAAGATACATATGAATGTGTAGAACCTGGATCAACCAATACGTATGCATCAAAAGAGCAAACTTTAAGTGTACCTGTAACCACTTCATTAGATGCCTGAGCATCCTGGGATCATAGCAAACACTTGTGGTTGACCTCTGCCCCTGGCCTGGTGACCCTCTGCCACTTGTGCCTCTACCACCTATAGCTCTACCACTAGAACCAAAGGAATTCCTAGGGAAAGAGCTGAATGAGATGATGTTGGTACGACTTGATAGTTTAAATTCTGACAGGGACCTTATTGGTAAGCGTGGGAGTCCCTCAAAAAGTGACCTATTTGTCCACAACCATAACATGCCCTCTGTTCTCATGACAAATTCCAAAGTGATGCTTCCCACATGTTCTACATAATGGCCTTATTAGGCCTGATTGCCATAACCTTGTATGCTCCCTGAGATTGGCTAATAAATAAGATCTAGACTGGATACACTCATCGGAGTAGGCCCATAGGAGGTGGCCCTACCGAGTGCTCTTGATGTTGCCTTGGGGCTATAACCTCCTCCTAAGCTAGAACCTCCAGAGAAAACTCCTTTCATCTTAGGTTTCTTGGCTATCTCCGAGAGGCTTTCCTTTCCTCCAATCCAATTCAATTCTATAAGCAGCATCCACAATTTCAGCATAGGACATTCTATCGACATTTGATGAAAGAGCTGTGAATAAAGGTTGTATCAATCCTCAGACAAATCTTCGAACTCTCTTGGTCTCAGTGGACACTAAATCTGGGGCATATCTAGAGAGACGGGAAAAGTGAGCTTCATCTCATTCCTGACATCCCGATATTTGCTTCAGCTTCTCAAACTCTCCAGCTAAGTCCTCCCTTTTGCTTTCGGGAAGAAATCTCATCATGAACACATCCTTGAATTCATTCCAACCCATAGGTGGCAATCTAGCTGTCTCTACCTTCCTGCAATGTTTCATACCATTGCTCAGCTATACCATTTAAATTGTAAGATGCTAACTCCACTCTCTATCGTCTGGGCATCTAAGGGCTCGAAGGGCCTTGTTAGTGCGGTCTAGGAACATTTGAGGATCTTCAATCAACAAATTTCCTGAAAATGTAGTTGGATTCAACTTGAGGAATGATTCAATAGACACGTCTGTCACCTTGGGTTTGACAGTTCCTTATAGGAGGTTCTTCCTCATCATGTGTTTGGGCTCCATCCCTTGCCTGTTGGGTTAATGTTGCCACCAAATTATCAATGGCTTGTTGCATGCCTAACATCAGAGCATCAAGATCAACTGGTTGCCCTTGTAGTCCTCCAGCATCACCTTGTTAAGGTTAAGGTTCTGTTCTGTTCTAGCCTTCTACGACCTCCACCCAACCAGGACCTCTAAGGCCACCACCACCTTGACCTCTATGGCCTCCACCTTGATTTTGACCTCTACGGACTCCACCCAATTTGTCCCCTTCTTCTAAGTGGAGGAGTGGGAGCCTGGTAAGATTCTACATCAAGGCGTTATAATCTCCTAAGCTTATATTGCGCTGAAGCTTTTTAGGAGGCATCGTACTTAATAGATTGAACACAAAATCGAAAGCGGTAAAAATCCTTGAAATAAGAATGACATAAGATCAAACGACTTAAAAATAGACTTAAGAAGACATTCCTATTAGGCCTTTGATAGGGTCGCGCTTTGTGAAAATGGGGCAACCATTTACACAATCGTGACTCTACTAAAGGACACTTGCTCCATACACAGGGAAACCTAAAGCTCTGATACCAACTTTGTCACGACCAGACTTAAGCCATGAGGCATGGGAACACCTTTCCAGCAAGCCTTAACACACCAAAATTTCTAGGAAAACGGAAGAGTTTTTCTGTTTCAACATTTCCCAAATAAAATTATAACCTGCAATATTTACCAATAATTTCACAACACTTGGGCATCAAGCATTCACGGAATGCACCCTTCCAGTACATAACAATATCTCAGCATAATCAGTTATAATACCAAATTGACTTGCAAACTCTATTAAACATAATTTCATATATAGTTCAGTATAAAACCAAGTAAAGTTTACAATCATTTCCATAACCAAATCCATATAGCTAAGTCATAATTTAGATCCAGAACCCATGTGACATATGGAGCAATTGACAACTATAGGCTAAACAAGATAAGAGTTCCCACTAAAAAGGGCCTTTACAAAAAGGCTCACCAACTTAGAATTTTCTAAGGTTGTGTCGAAGGAACACAGAACAAGCTCTTGTATTGAAAAAAAAATGGAATATAATAGGGTGAGTTTTGCAACTCATAGAATAGAATATTCAGTTTACTAGATGCAATAATAAATCAATATAAACATAATAATGTATATGTGCTCATAAAAGTATTTTTCTAGCCATAAATTGAGATTTCTTGATAACATAGCTCTTTAAAATCACATAAATCTAAACATAAACGGGGAGTTATCCTAAGTAGAACAATAACAAGTCCAGGCATGACCCAAGGTCATGTGCGGGTTAGCACCACACCACTGGATTAGCAATAGCCATATACAAGTCCAGACATGACTAAAAGTCATGTGCGGGTTAGCACCACACTGCTCATTGGAATGACCCATAGCCATATACAAGTTCAACATCACTAGGCTATGGGGTTAGCACCTCACCTGCTAATGAGTTCCTCAGGTGCACGAGGACGCCTCCGGTAACTCAGGTTCTAACTATGGAATTTCCCCAACATAATTCAAAATCATGCACATTCCACTTCTAGAATTTTTTTACAATATAAATAAACTCAAACTTAATAATTAACATAAGATGTTTTAATATTCAATATTCACTATAATTTGACTAAAAATATTTAAATAAGCATATTGACCAAATTATGGCCTACAATGACAATTTCCATTTCAAACATAAAGCGTCATTTTCGATAAATAAATTATTTTCTCCTATATCTACATACTTTCAACTCTCCATATAATTTTATATTTATAATCAAAATTTATTATGCATAAAGTAAGCTAGATACACTATCTACTCACAACTAGTGGTTCAAAGAACGAAGATCAACTCCACAATTGCCACCAATTCAAGTGTTGATGCCCGATTGCTCTATCGCTCTAGGAACAAGACAATATTAATATTTGTGAGCTAACAATATCACTAATTTACATAAATTATCCCTAATTCAATAAAAGCCCCAAATTATAGGGTTCAAGAAATACTAAAATTAATTCTAAACTTAGAAGCTCTAATAATTTAAATAGAGTAGTTTAGAAGCTAATTTACCACTTGGAGAGTAGAATTGATGAAGAAAATTACTCCAAAACTCCTAAAATCTTCAACTCTCTAATGGAAGTTAGAGAGGGAAAGTGGGTAAAGGAGAGGGAGATAGAGAGTGTGTGGTTAAGGGGGATGAGGAGGAAGATGAGGTGATGATGATGATGGAGGTGGTGGTGTTATTATTATTATTATTTTGTGTGAAAGTGAGAAGAAGAGAGATGAGGGAACGAGGAAGAAGGGAAGAAAGAAAGAGGGGAAGGGGGTTCTGTGTTTTACAGGGAAGAAGAGAAGAAGAATATGAAGATAGAGAGAGACCTATAGTGGTCTATACCACTTAAGGTGCACGTGGTCCTCACCTAAATTTTTTTTTTTTTTTAACGGTCATTACATAGTATTGGGTTTTTTATTTGTTAGGAAAGGAGAATTTAGTATGAAAAAAACATCTCACCTTCTAACAATCTCTTTGCTTTGCTTATTTAAAGTAGGAAAGTCAGGGAAATGATATAAAAATTTGTATGAGTTTTTGATTCGATGTTCATTATTTTATATATCCTTCTTTTGTTTTTATTTTGGTTTCATGTTTGTATATTTTGTTGGAAGATGGAGTGTCAAATTGAGGCCTGTATATGTATGTGATATATCTATAAATGGTTTCAAATTAGTAAGAACGAGCTATGTGCTACTACTCTAAGATAATATGATGATGAGTTAGATTACCTATATTAATTTATGGTTAAACTACTATGCTGGTTATTTGGTGAAACTAAATTTGTGGTCAATGGCCTTTTGTATTTGGGTTTTTGTTTAAATTTATTTGAAATTTTCTTAGTTTTAATTGAATTAACTATTTTCATTTTAATAGATGTTTTGGTCTTTTGACTACCATTGGTACAGGAAAAGAGTATGACAAGGATGGAGAAAAGAAAAGGCAGCAAGTTCCTGAAAGGTCAGTAATTTAAGATTTGTCGAGAATATGGTATCTACTAAATCAATTTTACAATACAATAGTTATACTTAAGTTGGACAATGCTACAATAGCCAATGACATTATTGAGCCAAAATCATGCTTAGAATTCATACAAAGCTATATTTGTCATGATGGATTCTTTCTTTTTACATGCCTATGCTCATGTCCTAAATTAAATGTCTGAGATTTTTGTTTCTTTGGTTCATGTTCAAGGAAGTCTTTCAAGTATTGATTAATTTAAGTTGTTCTATATTTCCGTTTTCTTCCTTCCTACTGATGACAAGTTTCCTCTTTGGCATTGTGTTGGTGGTAAGATTTATTTTATATATAGTCCTTTGCTGAGCCATTTTCACTTTTAGATTGGTTGGGAATCTTTGTGTTTGTTTGATGGGTTTCAACTTGCAACAATGTCCTCTTTTTCCTTTGTTGCAGTTGTTGTTTTGTATGTTGTCAATGGTTGAACTGATAAAACCCATAAAAGAGAGAGCCAATGTCTTCTGAGGCAGGTTTTGAGTATCTGAATTCTAATGTTTATGTTGTCATTGTTTACACCATCCTTCTTATAAATACTACTTTGCCATAACCTTAAATTTTTGGAGTTTTTTCAATTCTCTACTTCTTTCCTGATATGTTGTACTCCTTTCTGGTATGTGATAGATTGTGAGTCATTTTAGAATGTCTCTACAATACTCCATTCTGGTATGGTGCTATTAAACATTTCCTTCGTGTGACTTTGCTCACTCAATTAAGGACTTTTTCTTGCTATTGTTTTTGTTATTGGATTCATGTAACTGATGTTTAGTTCTTTAGCTAAACAATTCTTTTTAAGGTTAGGAACTATCTCATCATCTATTAGTATTATTACCTATGTAGTGCCTAAAGGTTCTCTGTAATGTAATATCAAGTTTTAACCTTTTATATTTTCTGATATTGTTTGCTTGAAAAAGGAATTGGATGGATAAAATTCTGAAAGGCTACAGAGTGAAGGTGGCAGATGCAGTATGCAATTGAGAATGAATTGTGGCAGGTAATGATAAGAACTGATATAAAAGGCTGTGAAATTCAACTTGCAATTTTTTTTTCCAAGCATGTTTGATCAAATTCTTCCTAATTTCCTTTCCTTGAAGAAGATGTAAATGGTTATGGGCAAAATAGAAAAAGACATTGAATAATAGCAATTCTACTGGATTGATGTGTTGGTTTGATTTATGTTTTCCGCTTCTCTTTAACTTTTTTTTTTTGGTGATGGTTTGTGAATTCTGACTTTGCACCTTTTGAACTTGCGTCTCTCACAATGAGTGGTTTTAGTTTTTTGATGTGGTGGTTTGTGATTCAGTTTTATGGTTTTTAGTATATAATGATTATGATGATTATGATCATAGGGTGTGGTAAAATTGAAACTCTCCTTTTTTTGTATTTTTTGAACCTTACTCTAAAACTCTAATTCCAACGTTACTGCTTTACATGCCTCTAGCAACACTAATTATTACCCAATTGTCGGTGTATGTTGTTGTCCTACCACTTTCTTTGCTCTTTGTCGAAATGGGTTAGTTAGTTCACAATCCCTTAATTCCCTCTAAGATCGGTGCTCATTTTCTTTGCAAAATCTCGTGATTTCATGTTACCCCATTTGCCAAAGTTGAGATTTTTCTTCTTCATTTAAATGTCTCTTGGATTTTCACCTTTTTGGTCAGTGTTTTTTGTTGGGCGCTGAGTGTGTAATTCAATGTCTATGCTTTTGTATTGAATTTTCTTGCATGAGTTTGAGTATGGTGAAGGTATGATGAGGTTTTTGGCAAGTGGGAGCATGATTTTGTGTGTGGTATTTGAAATTGAAACAGTTAAGTACATTTTTTGTGATATTGATCAATGATCACCCTGGTGTTTGTTTGTTTATCCTCGATTTGCATATTTGCTTTGTGATTTTGATGGCTCTCTGTCACTGTGCTGTGATCCTAAAGTTTTTTAGAACTATTGAATTTTTTCAGAAATTGTAAGAACTTTTACATAAATAGTTCAATTCCCCTTTCCCCTAAGGGGCTTATTGAGAGATTGCTTGGGTTTTCTGAAGGTTTGTGCTCACTCTCAACTGTAATACCAATATATCATACAGATGAGAATATGAGATTGATTTGCTGAGCCTTTGTATGATTAGGAGTTCGATTATTTGGGTTTTAGGATTTGTCTTGGTGTGATTGATTTTGATGGCAATATTTATGTTTCAGTAAATGCAAGAACTTTGACAAAAACTGGATAATGGGAATCTTACTTTTTCAACTTGATAAAGCATTAGCAAGAAAAGAAATGGCTGTAGCTACCAAAACCAGAAAATATGCTAGCAGGTCTGGTAAAAGAAGGATCATTAAATGGTTGCTATGGAAGAAGAGCTGCTTTGATGATGAGTTTAAGGATATGGAGAATCCACCTTCTGCTGCGAGGAATTATATATTGGAGCTCCTGGTAACTCTGAACATATTGTCTATCAATCAATACATGACTCCAAGCAATAATATCTAAATGAATGATATAAGATGCCATGCACTTACTTTGAACATCTATTATACAAGTTGTTCATAGATGAGTAATGGAATCAAAGTTCTTGATGAATATTTCTCTAAAAAATTTAACGGATATTGAAAGTATTTTTTGGATCCGAAAATCCTGATAATTCATTTCTTTAACATAATTATTTAGTTCCAAGTGAGTTATTTTTTTAAATTTTGGACAAATAATTATCTAAATATTATAATAATGGCTATTTCTCTGAAAAATATTAACTAAAAATCAATTATCATATGCTGGAACTAAAAAGATGGTCCTATGGCATAATTTGGTAAATATTTTGATACGGGTTATTACAATGGAAAGTATATGTATATTTTCAAGTATTTTGTAAGGCTTTTAATTTTGTTCAATTCGATTTATACAGTTGTACATTTTTTGAACTTTATTCGATTATCTTGCACAATTTATTATCATAAAGTAGGGAGCTCTCAAAATTATGTTATTTAGAGAAATATCAATTTTTTTAAGAGTAGATGTTAAATAACTTAAATTATTTTTAATTGAACTGATAACAATAAGAAGAAGATCAATTAATATCTATTCTATTATTTTATTAAATATAAGAATAAGGATATTCTAGAGAAATTAATCTAAACCCATTGTAAATGGGAGTGACAATAGATATTTGAGAGTAACAATATCCACTCTCTACATTAAACCTATAATCTATTCAATGAAATATTTTTTATATTTTAATTATATTTATATTACTTAAATTTATCTTCCACAAAAATATATTAATTATATTCATGTGTTTGTTATTATTATTATAAATAATTAGTTGATCCGAGCGTAGCACGGGTAATTACATTAGTTAATTTCTATAATTTATTCTCTTGTTTTTTATTTTTATTTTTTTTTCCAACGTTTTAACATATATACATTTTAACGTTGCCGTCAATATTAGTTTATACTTTTGCTTCTTCAATATACTTTACGCTGAGGAATCATGCTTTTGATGCGTATTATTCACCTGCATAACAAATAAAATTGTTAGTCTTTAGCAGGCTGTACACAAGTACACAACAGATCAGCTTTATTATCATTATCTTTAACCAGGTGGGCCTAAAAAATTATGAGCCCACATTGCTCCGCTTCTTTCCCGCGCTTGTTTTTCAATTTTTTGGATCAATTTGTGTTTTACCCCCCTTTTTTCCATTCTATCGACGACACCATTTCGCCTTTTGACCTTTCACTGATCATCTGCCACTTTTATCTCTACCTTTATTTTTTTTTGTCTTCTCTTTTGTTCTTTTTATCTGCTCTTTCCTGCTTCTTTCTTTATCGCTGGCCTCTTCAAAGTTTGGTCAAGAAAATAAGTTTACTCAGCCTTTCACAGTGGGTTTCTGCCCCTTTTTTTTCTCTCTCTCTCTCTCCACGATGAGTCCTTGCTTGCTTTTTATTTTACGTTGCTCCTCTTTCCTCCCCCCTCTTGTTTTTAGTTGCTGCTACATGCCTTCTTTATTTTACGTTACAGCTCCAGATGGCGACGGGGCAGGCCGGGGAGAACCGACGATAGCTGTCGCAGCAGTGCATGGCGCGAATATGCAAGACGCGACGAGCACGCCATATGCGGGACTGGCACCTTGGTTCATGGTCTTGACAGATCTGGGCGCCACGTTCATGGTAGCTGGTGGTTCGTGTCCGATTTTGAGAGCGGTGTTCGTCCTAGGCGTACTGGGCATCACAGCCAGGACGAAGCTCCTAGTTACTCTAAGCATGCGCGAGAAGACTGGTAAGCGATCCTCCTTTTTATTATTCTAATTCCTTTTTTTTTTGGCTGTTGAATGTCTTTTTTTATGAACCATTTTTTTTTTAAACAGCTTTGTTTCCGAATGCGGGCCGTGAGAGCCTTTGCAAAAGGTGTGGTTTCTACCAAGGATAGCGGCAGAATCCGTCTCCAGAACAACAGCGGATGCAGCAACACTGCTCACGATGACCGGTCTAACCAAGAGCAACGATGCTAGGTGCGATGTCTCTTCCCTGTGTAGCGGCAACGACGATCGCGATGAAGACCTGCGGTGGCTCGGTGCGTGCAGGAAGATGGTGCTGGGTGCTCTTTCTTCCCCATCGTGAGCGCGGCACTCCCGGTCCAAGCTCTCTTCCTCTCCCCATCGTGAGCGCGACGTGGAGATGCTAGGCAGTAGTGATAAGCACGAGTTTAGGACACTCCTCTCTCTCAACGTGAGCGTGATGTGCGCTCTACGAGCATTGGATGCACGAGTTTCTGGAAATCAGTGTTTCATGTCTGTAATCATTTCATGTTTGGGATTTGATAAGAAATTATTAATTTTTATTTGAGGCATCTTGCTTGCTCTTATACTTTTGTTTATTCAAAAACTATTTGTTGAATTTCTCTTTAAATTGTAACATTAGAAGCATAAAAGTGAAGCTAATAAAAGTAAACTCAATTGGTTGTTGTCTAACACTTTTATTGTTTTCATCTGTTTCAGATTTTGAAGAGCAAATAGAGTTCTCAGAATGTTTGCAAAGACTTTAGGTTAGTGCCCTTTCCAAAATTTCCCCTTTGTTTTTAGATCCAGGAGTGCATTTGTTCATATTTTATGAGTTCTCTATTTTGTGTTTTTTAATCTATGTTCCATGTGAGGAAAAGATATATGCCTTTTTGGTACAATTTGTGTTTGATTTGAATGAATTTTGCTTGGATCTGGTTTGATAGTTTCTATTTTGTGCTAATGGCCTTTGTAGATGACGCTTATTTGGATTTTTTTGTTTAGATTTATTTCAAATTTTATTTAGTTTTGACTGAATTAACTATTTTCTTATTTTTATCAAACCAGAGGCGTATTTTCTAATTTTCTGATTTGTATGTTCCATGTGCACTCACCCAACTGCATGTTGACCTAGGGTTGTTAATTGTGGCAACCTCTGGTTTGTTAATTAATTATAATGAAGAATGCTTAAAGAATGGCCCTTGCCAAGGTTTCTTACATATTCAACTCCTTTCAGATACATGGTTCAGGTCCATGCTTTCTTTAAAATGGTACTATTTCATTACTCTTTCAAAATATGCTATAATATGTATCTTTCAAGTGTTAACTATGATTTGGTTTATTTTATTTTGTCCATATGTCGTTTTACCAGATGTGGTTACATGAGAAGCTTAAGGGTGATATAAAGTGATATAACACACTTACTCTTCCAAAGGTCAACATGTCAACATGCATGTCACATTATTAATGCTAATAAGATTAGAACAAGAATGGTGCCTATCTAGCATTTTTCTTAATCAAAGAGTAGAGATAGCATGAGCAACAGGTAGTGCAACTGGGAGATGTGGTAAGGAGCTGTAGGCATGACCGTTGATATAAAAGTTCAATTTTCATTAGTGTCAATCAAAATTGGAGTGGTTCGATAATTGCAAGAACAATAATTTGCTGTGTGAAAAATTCCTAAATGGTTACGTGGTCTGTGCTGCAGCAGATGGGAAATAATGTTCTCGAAGCTTCCAATATTGAGGAAATTATATGATCAATTGTGGAGTTTTTAGATGACATATAGATTAAGGGGTTTAGATGCGGTAATTGAATCTGTCTTGTGATAATGTGCCTATTTTGGACAAACTTGATCAGTTGGCTAAAAGTGTAGGTTGGCACGGATATTGTGTTGGCCTTCATATTTTTATTTTTTATTTTTTGGTTTATGTCTAAGTGCTTTTATGGAGTGTGTAATATCTATATGCTACTTTTTGCTCCACTCCAGTTATGCGCGAGTCGAGCCTATTTTGTTTGATTTAAAAGAAAGTTTAGTTACAAACTTTTCAATTCGAAGAAGAATAAAGCAGAATTTCGTCATAGTTGAAAAATATTTTACAAAGTAGATTGATTAAAAGGAAGATGGCATTTGCATTTTATAAGTAAATAATATACTTTAAATTTTATAATATCTTTGTTCAAATTTGGTTTCCTGTTTAATTAGATGTACTCATTTAGTGTTGATTTAGAAACGTGGCCAATTTATTATTATATTTCATTTGAAATATTTTTTCTTACAATTAGTATCTTATTTTTTTGGGTATATAATTAGTATATTATTTAATTGATATTGAATTAATTTCAATTAGTTTTGTTAATTATATTCTTTGAAATGAATTTTGAACCTCAAATATGAGCATAGAATATGAAAAACATGTTTTCTCCTTTCAAGAAGAGCAATGAGTTCACAATAAAATATAAAATATACAATACCAACGCAATAGTATGGATAGAATTTCTTTCCTGCATTCTAATGAAGTAATGATGGTTATCAACTGTCATAATTCTACGATAGATATACAAATATTGTAAGAACGAGTATTGATAGTAATGTCAAATTAATATTACAGCATCATCCACTTTGGTATCTAATCTAATTAGCCACAAGTTATTAATAATTTTTCTTGTTCTCAATGTAATTATTAATGATTATCATTTTTATGCTTTGCATGGGTCATGCAAATATAGCAGTTCAATTTATATATACATAAATATTACATTTAAATTTAATTAAATATCTAATTTAAGTATTTTTTTCTTTTGTAAATCATGTAGATGTAGTGAAAAATGCTTAATACTCTGGACTAATTAAAATATAATTTGACAGCATTATATCGTTATAACTCATATATATATAACATATTATAATAATAATTGTCATTTTGATCATACCATCTACTTTGTATCTAATTTAATAAATCTTTTCGTGCATCGCACATATTACTATACTAATTCCCATCATTATTCATTCGTATAGTTAAAAAAGAAAAAAAAAAACAAATGGAGCAGTTTACGCAGCACGCAGCACAACACGTGCGCTCCAAACGAGGCAATGCAGAGTGCAGTCCATCCTCTCCTCAGTCCACAGCCCCAAATCCGAGCATTCAACAAATCCCACAGCCGCCTCAATCAAAAACACGAACGGCTGCGATCTAATCAGCAATAAACCTAAAATGGACCTCCCCTCACCATAACCCTGCCGCCAATGTGAAAAAAGCAACCAGCGCGAATTTGAAAAATCTATGCTTTCCCCTTTCGCGTGAATTAATTTTTTATTTATACATTCAGAATATCAGGTCTCTACTACACTCAAAGGATTGGGAAGAAGGAAAGGCAGATTAGCAAGTTGAAGATGAAAGGCACTCTCTCTACTCCTTCTTCCCACTTGCAGCACCTTCAGCTCGGCCAAGTCTCTCTCTTTCCTTTCCTTCATCAATCTTCCTCTGCTCATTCCTCCCGCTTCCAGAACCTTCTCGATGCCGAAGCTAACGATCCCAACCCCCCGTTTCTTCCTCCCTCAACGACGACGCCCTCGATGCCACTGTGGACGACAGAGACTTCGTTCTCAGTCAGGACTTGTCGGCTCCAAGCTTGTGAAATTTATATTTATTTGTTTCTTCTCGTTGTTATTTGTTGCAGCACTTCGGATTACATAACCCCGGATAATCAGAACATTTTGAACGGCTTGGATTGCAACATGGATGTGATGCATATTAAATTGACGAATGTTTATACCTTGCATTTAGCTTTCAAGAGGATCTAGTTAGAAGATTTTATTTATTTTATTTTTTAAAATGAAAGGCTTTTAGCAATTTGGTGTGCAGGAAAACACGCCTTGCCCCAAATCACCGGAGAAGCTGAATACCACGAAAAGCAAGAGATGCCGGCTCGGTAAGACTAGTCACACTCTATTACTATGCATTTGAATTTGTGTCATTGTGGAGGTGTTTACTATCTAGTGTGCTATGATCTGAAGTTCTGGACTGTAGTCATGCATAGGCAGCTTTTGGAACTCATACATTAATTGCTCATGTTGTGATATCAATGTTAGATAGATTGAGCTCTGTGTGTATGTATTTATCATTGGAAACGAATTTTCAAATAAGATGACAACCTGAGTAGTGTGACTGCGAGGGACCCTGTACAGATGCAAAATAGAATAGTCAGTTTCTGGGAATTAGTATGATGTTAAATGAACAACTTGACTCAATGCAGCTGTGTGAGTTTGGAATAAGCTTCTTTTTGGAGTTATATTAGTATGTATGGTGGATGCATGTTTATTGAGATTTTAACATTGATAACTGAAAAGTGTGGCTGATAGCACGAAATGTCCACTCTTTGTTCATTACCACTTTCAAGCTAGGTGATTTCATAGGTGGTTTGTTATGGAAGGAAATGTGGCAGCAGTGAAAGGGAAGTTACATCTCTCCCAGTTCAAGATCTGATGGGATAAATGAATATGATATACTTATATGCTATTGAAATTATCTGATCCTGTACTATAGTCACCTTACACAGACTTTGAATGGTGCTGTTAGGTCACTTTTAATATCTGAGTTCAACATGTAATTTTCCAGTTCAACATGATGTTGTGGATGGATTCCTATTAAACCTCCTCAGCACCGTCCTATTTGATATACTTCGTTAAAAATGGGTACTAGTAATTGTGAACACTCCCTTGCTTGGGTGTGGCAAGGATAGAGTCTTCATTTGCTAGTATTATTGGCTTTGTCTTTTGATTTCTGGATTTTGTACTTGCAACTGTTTCAATTCATTGTGAGGAGTAGCATTCCAAAGCTATGTTAGATAGACTATAGGGTGATTCATTTATTTCAATCATGTTTTGAAGTGGTGTTTAAATTGGATTTTATTGTCAGAATTTAGAACCTCAACTAATACAGTGCATCATCTTAATTTTGGAATGTATGTTATATAGTAGCTTGCTGATGTTGTTTTAATTATGCTTTTCAGAGAAATGTTGGCGGGAGTGAGAGCGTATCCATTAAACACAAGGTTCCATCATAAAGTGAGTGCTCTTTACTTATGTTATTGTAAATTCTCTCATGAAGAGCATTTCAAGTTGCTTTGATGTAAAATCACATGTTGGATAATATCATTTCAAGGCTCCTAGAACCTAACTTCTTCATAAGAGTGGCAACCATGAGTTCAAGATAACTTCTGCAAGTTGCTATTAATATGTTGCCTAGCTATTTGTGTTCTTAGGATAATTGTTTTGATTGATGCCTACAATTTCTACATCTCAAAGTTGACATTGGAATATGCTGGCAAAATAGTTGTGTATTCCATCTAATTGGTCTAGCTAAATATTCAATATGGACATTTTCATTAAGATTGTATCTATCATTAAAATTATGTCTTAATAATTTTTAGATTAGTATGCACATACCTGAGTAGATATGCTAAGAAAATGTTTTTGGCTGGAATAGTTGGAACTCTATTTTCCATTGCAATATAGTTCCTTCTTCTATAAATAGGTTTGGAAACTATCTCCTGTATGTTAAATGGTATCTTCTATATTTTGCTTTGTTGAGAAAATTGTAATGTTGTTAAAATCGTAATGTTATAGTCCTTTTGAGTTAATATGAATGATGTACTGAACTAAAAAAAAATGCGATCAGAACTAACTGAAGTTTTATGCTTTTTGTTCTTCTGTCTTATCGCTTAACTAACATCTGTTTTAGCAAGTTAAAAAGGACTAACATTTAAAGATACATGACTCATAATAATTAAGACTCCAACCTTATAAAATTGGGTCATAAAAGCCTAATATTATCATATATAACTAAATAAAGTATTACATGAAATTAGTTTTCTTTAGTATATTATGTTCACTTTTTTACCAATAAAAAATTATAAGTGAAAAATATTTTTATTTAAAAATATTAACACTGTTGAGTTACATCTATAACAAATTTCTAATAACTAATAACTTATTTGATTTCAAATGCTCTTCTAACCAAATGTATTTATTGGTAAATGATTTTTCATGTTTTCAATTATAATTTTTTAGTTACTTCTATCAAATACATAATATAAACTAATTAATCAAAATATAAAATTTTTATTAAGCAATAGAAAACCATATTTAAATATATTAGTAACTAAATGAAAAATTTCAGTTGTTTCAAGCGTCAAAATGATATTGTGTATTTATTTTTTACAGATATTTTATATTTATTATATGTATTAAAAATGTTATATATATAGATTACGTCAATTAAATAAATTAATAATTGTATTCAAAGTTTATGTTTAATTAATTTTTCAAAGAAAAATGGTTGTCCATTTGATTTTCATATGCAATATATATCATTCAAATCATGTAGTATAAATATAAATGTAATAATATTATTATAATTATGTACTTATGCATATTGCTAGAACTAAAAAATACTTTCATATGTAGCAATAAATGCATAGCAGGGAAGAACACACATACATGTATATATTGCTTTTTTTTTGTTTTCAAAATTTGGATGAATCGAGTTTAGTTTAATGCACAATACACTTTTTTTTTAATTCGATGAATTCAGTTATTTGAATACACTTTCTTTTCTTTTTCTTCTTACTTTTAATTGTTTATTTTTTTAGAATTCAATAAAGTGAACACTGAAATGGTAGACTACACTTTTTACCTTTTTAGAATTCAATAGTCCAAATTCAATAAAATAAACAGGAATTGCTACAGTCCACTCTTTTATTTATTTTTTTAGAATTTGAATAGTTCAAATTTAATAAAGTGAAGTGCTTCATTAATATAAACCAATCATATACAATAAATGTTGAGGTAGAAGGATTTACATCTCAATATTGTTTCTCTTTGCTGATAGGTGGTTCAATATATGTGAGTACATTAACTTTTGTTGTATAGACATCTAGTTAGTAAAAGACATAGGTTTGTTAGGTGGAAATGCTTAAATGCACTTTTGTACAATTTGTATTAAATACCAACAGACTTTTCATGTTTGGCGCGGTCTTTTTTTTTTTGGCTAATGTGCAGGTAGTGCATGGTTATTAGTCCTGTCAAAATGGCCCTCAGCCCCTGGGATGGTCTCTAAGCCCACTATTTCAGCCTCACAAAAATTTTAGTCCACGCTTGGGGGCTTATATAAGCCCCTAACCCACTAAAATCATTAAAAGAATGGGTTAGCCACCGTGGGTCATGGGTTAGCCCTAATAATAAAGCAAACCAAATTAAGAACTACCACACTTCAAATCCCTAATCCTCATTTTGGGAGTAAAAGTACTTCGCAAACAAAACATAAGAGGAACAGGACATGGGTGGCAGCAACGACAACTAAGGGAAAAGGGAACGCGGCGTGGGGTGGCAAGGCGCGTGATGATGGTCAGTAATGATGGAAGGGAAGGGGCATGGCGGCGATGATTCATGTGAATTGCACATGGAGGTGCGTTGGCGGGGGGAGGAGAGACCAGCGGGATGAGGAGCTTCGCGCCTGGGGCTGGGCAGAGGCGTGTCGACGCTCCAGGTGAAGGCACGATGAGGAAAAGGAAAGGGAGAGGCGAACGGATTTGAAGGCAGATGTAAGTGCTTGCGGAGGGATGGCGGGCGCTGGCAGGTGGTTGGGCTTCTCTGAGGTTCACTCCATGCTGGGTTTGGCTTCATGGTGATGGTCATGGCGGTGGGATGACTTTGCGGTTTTGATCAGTGGTTGTGGCTTTGGTTGGGTTTTTATTTATGATGTTGAATTACTAGTATTAAAAGAAAAATAAATATTGGTTACTATTACTCCTCCTAGCCTTTTTGTTGTTGATTGTGTTACTTGCATTATTTTATTAAAACAATGCAAATATAGGTGGATCCTGTATATTTGTTTATTATTGTAAATCCTAAATTTTGAGTACTAGTCTTGGATAGTATATTACTAGAAATTTCCAACATGTACAATAGTATTAATAGTATAATATAGGTGGGTTGGGGCTAGCTTATAGGTGGGCCAATCCATGGGCTAGCTCATTCTAAGCATTGATGAATTTTAAATTTTTTATAAGTGGGTGGCCCTGGGGTTTTTGTAGCCCATTTGACACCTTTAATCACACAAAATAAGGCTACTCCTAAAAGTTCTGTCAACATGATTGACTACTCCAAAAAAGATCCACATACAAGCTTAATCCATAGTGCACGAAATCTCCATTTTTGGAAAGCATGGATCATCGCATAAGACATGTGCTATTGCACGGCGTGCCGTACCCATGCTATGCTATTGCCTATGTTGCATCAAAATATGTGTCTAACACACTTTGCATTATTCAACTCTATTAGTTTTAGTCAAACAAGCCTTTCATTGTCGATTTCTACACATTGTCATTTCTATAGCAAGTATCATTCTTTTCAAATTTCTCAATTCCCTCTACTTACATCAATTGTGTGTAGTTTTTTTTTTTCTTTTATTGTTAGTGGTAAAACTAAGGCCTTTTTCATTATTATAATATTATAGTTTTCGAAATCTTTTCTTTTTGTTTACTTAATTTAATCTGCTTCTCTCTCACAAACGATACTCATCTCCATCCATCCATAATGCGCTCAATTCTCTATTGTCCTGGTCAAGTTGTTAGTCATGGTACAGTGCTTGTGAGGTTTGTTTATATATCTAGCTTGAACAACACAACTCGTTTCTTTCTTTTTCTCATCAACAATGGCGGTACAATTCAACATAGACTTTGAAGTTGAAGATGAAAATGTCAATCGTACTAAACATTTATCTCTGACATGCGCTTGAGGCTAGCAACAAGAATTATTCAGGGTATTCCTCCTCTTCCCCAATACTACATGTACCTACTCAGATTTAGAATGGACAACTAGACCTACTTATTATGGGATAAAGAATGGACAATTGTTAGAGTTGACGACATTGGTCACATCCACTTAATTACAAAACCAACTAGTTTTGGGCTTTGATGGTAGCTACACTCGTTGCAACGTGTTGTTCACATGAGTATAGATAATATCACCATTGGCTTCCAGACCCTAATAAATGTCACACATCAACATGCTACGCATGAAGGGCGAGGCTAGGGCATGGAATTTAATGACTGTGATTGTCATGTTTCCTGAAGCTATTAGGTTTATTGGTGTATAAAATTTCATGACTGAAAATTACAACGGAGGAGCACGAATTGGGGATGAGAACTCACTTATGCAATAGATTTATGTTTGGGGTCAATTATCAAAAACGATTTTTTCCATTGGTGTATTTCCCCATGAGGTCAACGACAATGGGGCATTCCTAAAATCAGGGAAATGTAAGGTGATGCCTTGCATTCCTATAGGCTCAATGCCTTTGACCTCATGAGGAAATGCATTCATGGAAAAAATCACTTTTGATAATTGACTAGAGGCATGGATCTTTGCATAAATGAGTTCCTATCCCTAATTAGTGCTCTTCCTTCATAATTTTGAGTTATGAAATTTTGTACACTAGTAAGCCTAATAGCTTCAAGACACATAACAATCATAGTTATTAAATTTCATGCTTTACCTCTTTCAGCGTAACAAGTTGATGAATGACATTTACTGTTTTGAAAGCCAATGGTGATATCTATACTCGGGCCGCGTTTGCAATCAATAGCTACCATCAAAGCTCAAAACTTAGTCCTTGGTTCTAATTAAGTGGATAAATGTCATCGAACTTTAACCATCGTCCATTCTCCATCTTGTAACCCAAGGGAGGTTGTCCAGTTCTGAGCCGAGTGTGACAGAACGATTATTTGTCCGTACTATGAACTCAATTCATTGGTACATGCTCTAAAGGGGAAGCACATGAATACCATGAATAATGCTTGCTGCCGGCCTTAAGCGCATGTCAAAGATAAATGTTAGACATTTCCATTTTGAACTTCAAATTCTATGTTGAACTACCACGATTGTTGATGAAAGAAAGAAATAAACGGGCTGTGTTGTTAGCTATATAAACAAAACCTCACAAGCATTGTGATTGATCACTTGACAAGGGAGATACAAAATCGAGCCTATTATAGATGGATGAACATGAAATATTGTTTGTGAGAGAAAGGAAGATTAAATTAAGGAAACAAGGAAGAGAGAAAATTTTGGAAAACTACATTATTTAAATAATGAAAAAGGCCCCTATTTACCACCACCAACAAAAGAAAAAAATAAAAACTACGCGCAGTTGATGTGAGCTCCAGAGAGGGGTATTAAGAAATTTGGTAGGAAGGATGCTATGCTGTAGACATGACGGTGTGTAAAAATGGACAATGGAAAGCTTATTTGGATAAAATTAATAGAGTTGAAGCATGCAAAGTGTGTTAGACTTATATTTTGGTATGTAACACAGGGCAATAGCATAGCATGGGGTACTATCATGATGCTATGTGTAGTGGCACAGGTCCAATGTGGTAATCCATGTTTGCCAAAAATGGAGATTGTGCGTCATGGATTAAGCTTGTGTTTTGATCTTTTTCCATGGAATAGTAAACGATGTTGATAGAACTTTTAGGAGTAGGCTAGTGTAGTAGAGGTGTCAAATGGGCAGCCTAACCCCATTTGGCTTTGACTCACATGGGCTACAGGCAAAAAGCCCATGGGGCCACATGGCCCATGGGGCTAGCCTATTTATAAAAATTTTAAGATTCATTAATACTTAAAATGAGTTGATGAATTGCCCACTTATAAGCTAGCCCTAACCCACCTATATTATATTATTGATACTATTGTACATTTTGAAAATTTCTAATAATATACTATCCAAGACTAGTACTCAATATTAAGGATTTACAATAATAAATAAGTACACAGTATACACCTATATTTGTATTGTTTTAATAAAGCAATGTAAGTGCTAACCAGTACCAAATGCAAGTAATACAATCCAAAACAATAACAAAAAAGCGGTAGTGGGAGTAGTAGTAATTGTTATTTATTTTCCTTTTTAATATCGGTAATTCAGCATCATAATAAAAACCCAATCAAAGCCACTATCACTGATCAAAACCGCGAAGTCATTCTATCGCCGTGACCATTACCACAACCGCCACGCAACGCCTTCCTTTCCATTGTTGCTGACCCATCGTCGTGTGCCTTTCCACCCGCGCAACGTTCCCTTCCCCTTAGCTGCTCGCCACCCATGTCTTGTTCCCTTTTTGTTTTGTTGGTGTGGTCCTTTTATTTCCAAAATTATTTGGGGTGTTAGTTCTTTATTTGGTTTGCTATATTATTAGGCTTTGCTCGTTATTAGGGCTGACCCATGGGGGCTGATCTATTGTTTTAATAGGTAAGGGGCTTATTAAGCCCCTGTAGGTTGAAATTTTAGTGGGGCTGAAATTTTGGGCTTGGGGGTAACCCAGAGGCTTAGGGCCATTTTGATGGTACTAATGACCATGCACTGCTTGTTGCACATTTGCCTAAAAAAGACCGCGCCAAATATGAAAAATCTGCTGGTATTTAGTACAATTGTACAAAAAGTGCATTTAGGCTTCTCTACCTAACACATCTATGTTTTTTACTAGTCCAATGTGCACACAGCAAAAGCTAATGTGTTCATGCAGTGCCGAACCACCTGTCACTAGAGAAATAATATTGAGGTGTAAATCCTTCTATCTCAACATTTATTGCATATGATTGGTTCATATTACTATAGCACTTAACTTTATTGAATTCAGACTATTCAAATTCTAAAGAAAAGTTGACTGTAGCAATTCCCTAATTATTTTAATGAATTTGGGTCATTATGAATTTGCGGAGATTTGTTCGGAAAGGTACAACCAGATGTAAAACAGTTTGTGAATGGGAAAAAACTTGATTTTGTTTAGCAATAAACTATTTGTGATAACATAACTCTTTTATGAGAACAATGAATAGAAAAGATGAGCACGTAAAGCTTAGGTAGTCAATATATCTCTTTAGTCTCAAAGCCAATTATGCCTATTGCAATATGCAAACATACAATAAGTTCTATTCTTAAAACAAACTGACATAAAAGAGGAGACAAAAGATTCATGAAACCCTTTTTCCTTGAGAGAAAAAAAAAGGGTAGAATCTGCACATGCATAATTATTTCATTTGACATAATTAGTGACGTCATAGTTATTTGTAAGTTCTAAAATAGTACTCGTCTTCATAATCAATGACAACGACTACTATAAATGCACATGCAACCATAGGATACAGTTTTATGAATGTAATACTTATACTTATTCATAACAATCCAAAATAAATATAGCATAAATTTGATATATAGAACATACATTAAATTCCATAATATTCTTTTATATAAATCCTGAACCCTAATTGATATCAATTTCAATGAAACTCATTTTAATAGCTACCATTTAACATACAGAAGATAGTTTCAAAACTTATTTATAGAAGAAGGAACTATATTGCAATGGAAAATAGAGTTCCAACAATTCCAGCCAAAAACATTTTCTTAGCATATCTACTTAGGTATGTGCATACTAATCTGAAAATTATTAAGACATAATTTTAATGAAAGATACAATCTTAATGAAAATATCCATAGTGAATATTTAGCGAGACTAATTAGATAGAATACATAACTAGTTTGTCAGCATATTCCAATGTCAACTTTGAGATGTAAAAATTGTAGGCATCAATCAAAACAATTATGCTAAGAACACAAATAGCTAGGCAACATATTAATAGCAACATGCATAAGTTATCTTGAACTCATGATTGCCATTCTTATGAAGAAGCCTTGAAATAATATTATCCAACATGTGATTTTACATCAAAGCAACTTGAAAATGTACTGTAGCTTTGAACTGTTCACCTAACTAAATTCAGAATATCCAAATTGTAAACCATATAAATAGCACTTTACTGTTCACCTACCTGAGAAAATAAAAATTTAAAAATGTAAATAATAAAAATTTAAAAATTACTATAGCACTTCCTGTTACTGTTCACGTTACTGAATTTGGAATACCTGAATTCTTGAAAAAAAAAAAAGTGTACTGTAGCTTTTCATTGCTCACTTAACTAAATTCGGACTATCCGAATTCCAAACAAATTATTACTGTTCACTTAACTGTGAAAATAAAAATTAAAAAATAAAGAATGAAGTGTAGCACTTCATGTTACTGAATTTGGAATATCCAAATTCTTAAAAATAAAATTTAAAAAATAAATAAAAATAAAAAAATGTAATGTAGTTTTGAACTGTTCCCTTAACTAAATTTAGAATATCCGAATTCGAAATAATATAAATATCACTTACTGTTCACCTAACTGAGAAAATAAAAATTTTAAATTTAAAAAATAAAAATAATTCAAAAATAAATTTAAAAATAAAAAATTATTGTAGCACTTCCTTTTACTGTTCACGTTAATGAATTCGGAATACTCGAATTCTTGAAAATAAAAAAGTACTGTAGCTTTGAACTGTTCACTTAACTAAATTCGGAATATCCGAATTCTAAACAATATAAGTAGCATTTTACTGTTCACCTAACTGAGAAAATAAAAATTAAAAAATAACAATAATTAAAAAATAAATTTAAAATTAAAAAAATTACTGTAGTACTTCCTGTTACTGTTCACGTTACTGAATTCGAAATACCCAAATTCTTGAAAAAAAAAGGTGTACTGTAGCTTTGCACTGCTCACTTAAGTAAATTCGGACTATCCGAATTCTAAACAATATTTTACAAATTAAAAAATAAAAATAAGTTTAAAAAATAAAAGAATAAACTGTGGCACTTCCTGTTACTGTTCACGTTACTAAATTTGAAATATCCGAATTCTTAAAAATAAAATAAAAAATTAATAAATAAAAATAAAACAATGTACTGTAGCTGTGAACTGTTCATTTAACTGAATTCGAAATATCCGAATTCTAAACACTATAAATAGCACTTTATTGTTCACCTAACTGAGAAATAAAATTTTAAAATAAAAAGATCAAAATAATGAAAAAGTAAATTTAAAAATAAAAAATTACTATAGCACTTCCTGTTACTGTTCATGTTACTGAATTCGGAATACCTGAATTCTTGAAAAAAAAAAAACTAGCTTTGCACTGCTCACTTAACTAAATTTGGACTATTCGAATTCTAAACAATATTTTAATGTTCGCTTAACGAAGAAAATAAAAATTAAAAATAAAAAAATAAAAAATAAGTTTAAAATATAAAAGAATGAACTGTAGCACTTCCTGTTATTGTTCATGTTACTGAATTTGGAATATAAATTCTAAAAATAAATAAATAAATAAAAATAAAAATGTGTACTGTAGCTTTCAACTGTTCACTTAACTAAATTTGGAATATCAAATTCTAAACAATATAAATAGCACTAAATAAAAATAAAAATAAAAATTTAAAAAATTAAAAAAGAAAAAATTATTAAAAATAAATATAAAAATAAAATATTACTGCAGTACTTCCTGTTACTGTTCACATTACTGAATTCAATATCCAAATTTTGAACCAATGACTTATATAAATTAACTACTTATACCAACAACAAGATGCATCTTCTTTTTCATTTCAGATACTAAGACTCACCTGTGAGCGTGTTAACTTGGAGTAATTTTGGGATGGAATGGCCTCTGGATAGTTTTCAGGAAGTGTGTGAGGAACAAGGAAAGATCGTGTTATTTTGAGGAAAAGTCGTGAATTCAATAAAATAACAGGAGATGTTCCTATAAAATGCTTTTGCTGTTTGTGCTTTGGTGACAGGGCTCTTCATCTTCTGCATATAAACTACTATCCTCCTCGCGTTGCATTCATATTCCAAAGAAGTAATCCGTAACAGATCTCCTTATTTGTCCCCATAGCTTCTCTTCTGTAACTGTGACTTTATCAAACATGGCTTTGTAGGAACATCAATAGTAGCAACAATAGATAGTCATGTCAGAATAGAAGGCATTCAATAAATTACATGGGCAATATGTGTAGGACTTAGAAGGGCCAAATAAAACATTTGAAGTGAAATAACTAAGATCAAACACAAAGGAAGGGGACAATTTAGAATTAAAATCATTAACAAAATTACACAGGCACTATAATCAAAAGATTAGTAGCCACAAATTAGCAGGAATGGTAACTATGAAATGAAAATAAAAGCTATTATTGCAGTATTGTATTCACCGTAAGTAGGAAATTAGATATCAAGAATGAAAGACGTCATGTAACAATACCAAAACATTAACAAAGTATAGATTTTAGAGTAAGAAATGCAACTAAACTCATGCACTAAACTCAGAAATTGATAAGCCAACAAGTTAATCAAAGTAAAAAATAACATCAAATAAAAAATATTGTCGATCCAAAGTTGGCTGCTTGATTTCTTTCGCTCCTTTTTAAATTGTATGTCATCGTGAATTATATTTTTAAAATAGTTTCTGGTAGGTGAGTGTTTCAGAAGAAAGTAAAAAACAAGTGATGAGCCTGGTTTAAATTATATAGGGATGTTACAAGTACTAATTTTCTTTCAACATGTCACGTAAATATTATTATATATTTTAGAATTAATATTATTTTATTTCAAAGTTAAGGTTTAATTATTATTATTATTATTATTAGTGTGTGAAGGATTGTTTGTGACTATGCCATCAGAGGTTGAAATTATACTCTTATTAAATTCATAACTCATAAATGAATGGTGTGCTTCACTGAACACAACTACAACTATATAATTCAGCTTTACTAACAAATGAAAAAATAGTGAAATCAACTTTTCTCCCTTGTGATTGCCTTGTGCTTTTTTCATTTTTCTCCTTGTTAGCTACCAAAATAACTTAAAAGGTTAGCTAGGTGGGGAAGCCTAAGTGTCAAGAACATGAATGTGAATGTCCAAAACAAAGGGTATATATCTCGAATATGAATGTCATATGTTCACTTCTACTTATTTTACACATATATAACTTCTAACCTGAGGGCTTAGACCCTCCAATCCACCGGAATCTAGACAAGAACAAATATGAAAGTAACATTTAACTTCAAATAATCTTTTAAATGATTATAAAATTGATAAATTACAACTTATACGGCATAATATATACGGAACAGGATTAAGTTAACATTATACCTCCAATCGTATTTGGCACAATTACAAAGGTGATTGAAGCAATACGATTGCTATTGATTCCAGCTAATTAATGCAGCTAAATTATACTGTAATATAGAAATAGAAACTTGTCCATATTACTATAATTTTCCATTTGACTATAGTGCTATACTTTTTATTTTGGAGGAAATAAGGCATGTATAATCACGGAATTGGAGTCAGGGTGTGTGTGTTCAGATTAGCATTTACAAATGGGGTTTGCTCCAACTTAATCCTATAGAATTGATGTTGATCATAATTGAATTAGTATCAACTTAATTTATATTTGATAACTTTATATTAAAAGTGATTATGATAGAATAAATTGTTTGGATGACAATACTCAAAATCACTTTAAGATAAATAATTACTATATAAGATATAACTTTTATATATTATATTTAACCATATTTTTTATTTCATTTTTTTATGTATCCTTGAATAAAATATATAAATTTTTTTAACCTTTGGTGTTTGTATTGACTTATGAATAAAATTTTTACAGTAATATATATAGAATAAATGAAAAAAAAGTAATTAAATTAAAATTTGAAATAATAAAATTATATATAGAATATGTATTAATTAAAAAATAAACTTATCCAATTCTAAAACCCCAATTATATTAACATTATTACAAAGAAAAAATATTTTCCTACCCCTTTTATCTTTAGGGAATACTTCAAAAAAATCAATTACTGTCCAACATCATTAGAAGGGGAAAGTGAGTTGATAAAACTTAATATAAAATTGTTAACGCGAAAGCAATAAATTCATCCTTCAGATTGAACGCGGGTTGGGTCCTTGCAAACGTTGTACCGTAGTGGAATTGTTATTGCTTCCTCACAACTACTGCATGTGATAACTTCAGCTGTAGTCTGCTTATTTAATGATTTTGATTAATGATAACTAATGGAGAATTAATGGTATTTTCTTAATTTCCGTTTATAATTACTTAACTTTGTACTCTGTGTGTGGCCTGGCGACATGTTGTTCGCATCTGGGTGCTGGTGGTGGATATTCTATCTCTCTGATCTTTCTGTTTTTATCATGTTTGCTGCTGATATGTGTTGTTGCTGCCCTGTTGTTTGAGCAACAACACCATGATCGTTTTCAAGCTTGAGTTTGTGTTCTTGTTGGGTAGGTTTGGTTTCAATTTTGTTTCGGTTGAACTCATACAGGAAATAGAAGGTTGGGACAAAGCGCGTTTCCTGCTCGATTTTTTATTTGCACTTTTGCCTTTTGTTGTCAAGTTTTCATGAGTTCTTTACAGTTTTTGTTTGCACTGCTTTGCTATAACTATGGTATACTCTTGTTTGGATGTCTTGAGCTACTATCCAATTATCGAAAACAAAAATAATTACCGAAGCTGTTCGATTCCTGCCTGTATACAAAGGAATCTCGTAATTAAGACAAAACTCATATTTTAAAGCTTTATTCGAAGGAATTAGTTTACCTTTCAAAGTAAATACACTAGGTTCATATGCAATTTGCTATTAAATTTAGGATAAAATATATTTTACTCATAAATTTTAAATTATGTATTATTTACAACTTTTCAAATGTGCATATTAACACTAAACTTTCTAAATTGTTCTAGGTTCAAACCCTCATTTTGATTCTGAGTAATGTAATTTCAAAAGAAAAAAATACTTTAAAAATAAATAAATTCAAATGACTGCACACATTAAATATTTTATTTCAACGTTATCTCTCTGATTTTATAACAATACAGATATAATTAATTTTTTTTTACGCATCCTCCAGTTAGCGTTCCTCGTAATATAAAGATCTAAAAAAAAAATGATTTTTTTACAAAATAAATGAATTTGAATCCACTTTTGTAAACAAAAAGATATTATAATGTGAGCTTATACTATAATTAGAAATTATATTTTATTTATATTAATCTGCATATTTCAAAAACAAAACATATATAAAATTCTAAGGGAAAAGTTTAGAAGACCACCTTTTATTTTGTTTCATGTACATTTTAATCCCGTTACTTTAAAAACACTACAAAATGACCCTTAGAAGTTTGCATGACATGATAACTTCAAGCTTCATTGTAGCTGGTCGAAAAAAGAAAACACTTAAAATGCTTATTACACGCTTGAATTCAAATATTCCCGCATAATAACACACTTAAAAGGTTCTTACCCAGTCGACACTCATTGAGCCTTCAAAATAGTCTTCTCGGATAGGCTTGACGTCTGAACCAGATATCTTAGGTTGAAACGTGATTGTGGTATCAACAACTTCTTGACCAGAAAACACGTTGCTATCAAATAATTTCACCGTGACTTCGAAAGTGGAGCAGCTCAACGGTACAGCTACAACGGACCTTGAGAATGGAATTATGTCACCATACCTTATCGTAACGTAATCAGCTCTTTCTCTATGGAACAAAAGAGTCTTGGTTTCCCCATCACAACTAGTTGAACCTGAAACCTTCCCATAAACTTTGCTTTCGGACTCCCCTCCTTGAAGCTTTTGCAATTTCAATTTGGCAGTCACTGCATTTCCAAACACGGCATAATTGATGGTCAGAGAACCCGTACCTATGCTGAGTTGCTTGGATATGAGCTTGTCATACACATTGCCAAAGTCATAAAAATGCCAAACAATGTCTTCATCAATGATGACTTCATCTTTTCTGGCCTTGTCATAGAGATGAAACTTGATGACAATCTCGCCAAGGGCTGAGATGGGATCAGATGGTCCAGTCAGCAAGACATCATAGGGGCCTGCACTAATGTAATCAGGATTGTCTCTTGAGCGGTTGTAGATGTCTTGGGTCCTTAGTGCATCTGTTACTGTGATTATACCATACACCTGGCTGTCCACATACACATTGCTGTTAAATATCCTTACTGAGAACACCTCTAGAAGTTCTAATCCAGCACAGGAGCACTGTTCGCAGCCTCCATCCTCATCATGCAGAGTGGTGGTCCCCCTCACCATGCGTGGTGGTACTTCAAAGCAATAATGCAAGGTCATGCCCATCATTTCCACAATTCGACGAATGCCCCATCGTTGAGATACCGGCCATCCCTGAGGGAATGCATCCGTGTGAAACATCCCTCCTGGTAATTGACTCCAAGCATGAATCTGTTGCATAAGATCTAAGCATGAATCAGCATCTCGAATTCGTGCTCCCCTTACATAACTCCGAGCCACGAAATATTCTATATCATCAAGCCTAATTGCATCGGCAAACATCACAATCACAGTCATTAAACTTTGTGCCCTAGCCCCACCATCTTCAGACGTAGCAAGATTATGTATGGCATTTGCTAAGGTCTGGGAGCCAATGGTGATGTCATCTCTACTCATGTCAGCAGCACGTCCAAATTGAGTGTAACTATCATCAAAGTCAGGAACTCGGTCCTTGCTTCTGTAATTAAGTGCATATGAGCACTCTTGGAACTCTAACCATTGTCCATTCTCCATCCTATAACCAATCAGGTAGATATTCCTTATCATGTAGCCTGGGTTGTCCATTCTAACCGGAGTGTGACAGAATGATCACTCGTCCGTAATACCAAATCGAAAATCGAAGAGGCGATGGAGGGGGAGGCGCAAAAAGTGCAAGAATTTCACGAGTAAAAGGGACTGCTGCTAATAGCCTGGCGGGTTAGAGATAAATGTTCGGTCCTGATTGACATTTCCTTCTTGAACTATGAATTCCACAGTGAATTCTGTTGCCACCATTGTAATGCAACTTTTGCTCTGTTAGCTGGCTCTCCCTGAAAATATATACTAGTAATTTTAGATTATTCAATTCTAAATTGAAGCTTTGTGTGTGTGTGATGAGATGATCCTTAGTCTACTACATTACATAGCAAAAATAACTAAAAATAAATAAGGTTATCTATCGAACACAAGGATAACTGTACTAGCTAGTCCACAACCATATTAGCTTGAAGGAAAATGGTTGCACAATACCTTTTGCACACTTGTTTACAAACCTGCAGTCAAAATTATTTTGTGCTCTTTGCACAGAATCCTATGCACAGTATAATTTGATTGATTGGTGTATAATAAGGTCTGTGAAAAAAAATGTTATTGTCACATTTTCCTAATTTAGTTGGTGAAAAGAATACTTCAAGGTCACAACTCCCTCAAGCTTGTGTGGTCTGCTTTGTGTGATAGTAAGGTCTAGTGTACACGTAGACCAAGAATGAAAAAAGAAGAAAGAAAAGTCATGTTGTTCTCCGAAGTGCATTAATTTTATTCAAAACACATAACTTTCATATGGATGAACAACAAACACACACTCCAAGATATAACATAATATAAATGAAGGAATGAATGAAATGCTTTCTCAAAAAATGCAGGTTTTTATGCAGTTTCTCCCTTAACTTGATCACTTTGTGCGTGTTTAGAGTTCTTTACATGCCCTTGGAAAGACTGTTTTAGGATATGATCTCATTCTGTGACCATTGTCACAGAGTGCTAATCTTAAATCAGACTTTCTCACAAGGGGTTTCTGGGACCTCCTTTTATTGAAGGATCTTTTCAAGGTGCTTTATTCATCGATTGGTTCAATAATAAGGCACTGATAAATTAGTGCTATCAATAGTACAAATCCAGATATAAATAAACAAATCTATTCATATATGAAAGAAAAAATCAGAAAAAAATATATATGTAGCCAAAGCATTTCACACAATCCACAAACATAGACACAATTCACAGAAATAAACAATGACGTAATAAAAAAATAAAAAATATACAATCTTAGATTCTCAGAAGTCAATACTAATTCAAATTCAACTAAACAACACATATTAGAAAAAAAAATGATAGAATGAAAAAATATGAATACTCTTATACTTACAGAGACAGCGTCAGAGGCAGGCGACAGCGGTGCGAATTATTGCTCTCTCTCTCGGCAGCGGAGGTCCCCTGGCAGCAGCCCGGCGGTAGCACGGCACAGCAACCCGCGGAGGTCTCTTGGTAGGAACCCGGCGGGAAACTGGCGGAGTGGCTTGGTGGTAGGCTGGTGGTGGCTGTCACTATGAGTTGAGAGACGAGTGAGATCTGAAACTGAGGAGCGAAGGCTTGAATGAGAGAGACAGAGTTGAGAGATGAGACACGAGAATGAGACGGGGCTTTGGTAGATTGAAGAGTGAAGTTTAAGACAAGAATCACTAGATTTCAAAAGCCAGCCCTAGTGTTGTCCTTCTTATTTTTTGGGTCGCAACTTTAGTACTGGGCCACTAAACGTGACCCTTTCCTCACTTCGCCTTAGGCTTAGTAGGTAGTACTGGACTACTGGACTACCCCGAATGGAATAGTGGACTGGTGTAGTGTTTCCTCACTTATGCGGGTTTGTGTAATTTATCTAAAAATTATGTGAAGCTCAACAAAAATTTCATTCAGAAGTAAATGATTAATATTAGCAAGTTTGTAGAACTTGGTGAATAGGATATGAATAGCCACAAAAAAAAAAAAAACCGATGAAGCAAAACACATGCTTTTTGTAGGGAACATAAAAGTTCCATGATGCTAACTCAATATGCCTTTTAATTTAGAAATTCAGGTACAGGACATGAGTTTTCCCAAAATAATTATAATCCAGGATGCACAAAAGATAACTCTTGCTTGAAGGAGATGGCGTACCAGTGGGGGAAGATGGACGGCTTGGTCTCTGATTCGATTCCGAAGATGAAGGCCTTGGATTTCCCAGAAAATGCACGCAGAACTACATTGGGAGAGTAAGAAGAAGAAGAAGATGATGATGATGCAGAGAAGTATTGTGTTTTGAGATTAATATATAAATCTGTACTTACCTATACCCTAAACTAAAGTGCTATTTACTGTTCATGACACTATTTATCTAATAACAATGTTATCCTAACCCATAAAAATAAGTATTTATTTGGAACACTCCTTATATAATCATTGGATATAATAGATAAATAGAAATAATAAGGGCCACTATTATATCTATTGATAATTGAATGTGTGCCCCTTTTTTAGGGTAGAATACATTTTTAGCTGTGTTTCTTTCCAATTTTTTTAAATTTTTTAATGTTGCTGTCCACTCTCTTCTGGACCAAACGAAAGCAACCACTTCCATTTTTCCTTCACACTATTTTCCATTTTCCTTCACACTATCTATTAATAAACTAATATCTCATTTACTATTTATTTCATTATTCGTCCATAACGCACAATTACAACGTATCTAGAAGGCGTCTTACCAAAACAAAAATAAAAAATTTATTATAAAAAGAAATAAATTTAAAAAATGAAGTCATCCCAATTTTAATTTTGGTTAAAATTAGAAAACCTCTTGATTTGTAAAATTGGTCTTTTAAAAAAATTTGAATCTAGGAGTCTAATTATAATTAAGGAAGGTGAAAACTTAATCTTATTGCACTCGTAATACATTCATATAAATATGCTTACCTTAAAGTTCGTTATGAAAATTAATTTATAACTTTAATAATATTTATTTTTTTCCTTTAAAAGTCATAATTAGATACAAAAATTAAATTAAATTAAAGAAGAGAAAATTAAATTAAGAGGTGATAAAATTTAATGAAAAAAGAAATTTAACTTCATAGTTGTTGGCTCCGGCCTACGTATCTTGATGCAATAATAAGAACTCAAATCACGTTGTTTTTGTACAAAATGTGTGTTAACATATTTTAATTAAGAAACAAAAATAAAAATGTGTTGATTTATTTTATTTGTGAAAGGAATTTTGATTGACTAATTATTTAAAAAAGAAAAACCTATTTTTGCAAGAATTCAAGTTAGCACTAAATTACTCAATAAACCCTTATAATTTTTTTTTTGGTTTCCCAAGGGTATCTCCTGGCAATGGTAACTAATTCCTTCGCCATTGTGGGCACCTCGAAGGGTGGAATAGCTGGTTCGGAGAAATTTCTCCATTCCCAAATTGAACCCTAACTTGGTTAAGGTGACAAGCCTTCGACCACACCAGGTTGAACCCTTATAATTTAATAATGCATAAAGGAGACATCCCAGCTCTTGTGAATGAAAAGCACTCCTTGGCTCATCCGCTTTGTGCGCTGACAAATGGGACGGAGGATAGTCTCACCTTGCTGTGAGGATACCTTTGGAAACCAAAGAAAAAAAAAATACATTTTAGATTTTTTATAAAGGGACCCAAAAAAACAAAGACATTTATTTTTTAAAGAACACTAAAACCCAAACTTAAATATCCTAGCCCAATAAGAATTTCAACCCAAAAAAAGGAAGCATGACCCATAGCCCAAAATTTAAAAAAAGAAAATAAATAAATAAACAAAGAAACCCAAACTTTTTGGCCCCAAACTAAAGACTCAGAAAAAACAAAACAAAGCAAGACAAGGATTAAAACGAAAACTCAAAAACGACAAACAAACAAACCAAGGACCTGATACCCATAATTCCTAATTGTTCGCATTATGAAACAAAGGATTGTACGCAATATGAAACAAAGGAGGAGATTGCGGCTGTACAGATGGAGGCAGAGAAAGGATGCCAGCGCGGCGGTGTTTTCAGGCGGTGCTACGGCTCGCGGCGGCTAGTGCGCGAATTGCGGAGGCGGGACTGACAACGCGAGACAGAGGCAGCACGGGGATGGCGCGACGGCGGCGTACGTTGCTGACGGTGCTTTGCTCGCGATTTGGCTTCAATCGGCGGCTTGGACGGCGCTGGGAGGAGCAGTGATGGAGGCTGTCCGGCGGCAAGGAAGAGGGGTGGAGGCCCTTATGTTCTTCCCTTTCTTTTTGTGTTTATTTTCTGATATTGAGATTTGATTTTGGTGTAAGGTTTTGTTAGTGGGTTTGGTTATTGTTCTGATTAGGATGTGGCTGGTATTGATGGCGTGGTGATGATGGAGGGTGTGTGATGGGAATGGATATGTGAAAGGTTGATGGTGATGATGATGGGAGGGTGAGCTATGGGCTGTGATTTAGTTCTTCCAGAGAGGAGGCTGTGATTATGAAAATGGGGGCCCAGGAAGAGGATCATGTATCGAGTGTATTAGTGGGTATTTTTGCTTCTCTGTTCCCTCCCTTGATTGATTTTTTTTTTTTTAAGCTTTTGATTTGATTTGATTTTTTTTTTTTGAGCCAGGTAGGATTGAATTTAAATTTCAAATGCACACAAAGTGAAAAAAAAAAAAGCGAATTGAGGATAAAATATGATATTCACATGCACTTTATATTTTTCCAACATTATTTTTAAAAGCTGGCCCTGTACACTATTTATATTATGCCACTTTTTTGTTTTTTCACTTTTATTTATAATATAATGAACATATCAATATATATTCAATATATATGCATAAAACATAATTTATTCAAATAAGGAGATTCAACGTGACAATTCCTCCTTAATTCCTTGTTAATTCAATTTGATTAAAATAAAGTTAATTATTTAATTAAATGATTAAAATAATAACAAATATATTTAATGCATGATTTTAATATACATTTCAAATATTATGTTATTTGAACATTTATTAGACTAATCATTTATTACATTTATTTCAAACATATAAACATGATTTCAATTTCTATTCGCATAATGTTAATTATTACATAGCATATCAAGAAATGTTACTGTCATTTTGCAGGAAGAAGCTATCAAGAAAAAGTATGGAGGGTTATTACCAAGGATGCCTCCACTAATATCCAAGGTTTACAACTTCCATGTACCTGATCTTGCTTCTTTACAAACTTTGTGTTCATGGCATTGTTGTTCTGATTGATGCTTATAATTTCTACATCACAAAGTTGTCAGTTCTGATCCTATTTGTAGTGTTTCCTATATAAGTTTTTTGTTTGCTACTTAGCCCTTTATTAAACAAGTTTTTTTACATTGGTACTAGATTAGTCATTCAATTCATTATGCTTATCTGCTATGCTTCATTGTGCTTCTTCTATTTTGCCTTTAACTTTTATTCATTTATGTTCTACTTACATAAATTTTTTCAATTCTAATCTTATTTTAATCATTGCTTAAATAAGCTTTTCTTTTGATATATAGCCCTTTGTTAAATATCCACCTGGATCTTCCCAACTTTGTAACACTGACTTCATTGCATTTCTATGCATGGTCCAAGTTATCAGCCTTTTTCATTGGAGCAAGTTAAGAATGTCAAACTCATTGGATTATATAAATGTTTTATCCTATAGTGTTAAGGATATGTTTAAATTGTCTCCATGTTCAATGTAATGTTTAAATATCATTATTTTTTAAACTGTTATTCTCGAAAATGGTTTCTCCTTTTTCAATATTTTAAATTGTATGTCTTTTGTTAAGTTTGTTGGTGTCTTACTTATTTATTGCCACTTTGTATTACAAAGATGAGGGATGGTGGGTTCAAGAGCTGTGTGATGATAAGATTTGTTTCCCGTTTGGATTATTTTGATACTTTGTTTCGGGTATGATCCTTATATACTATGTTGTATGAGTATTGTTTGGTTTTGGAGTGTGATGAATTGATTAACCTTTGTCTTTTCTTTTCTTTGCGTTTAGGTTTTCAGTAGCATCGATTGAAATTTTTGAAAAAATATGTATTTTTTCATGCTCATTTAAAGTAGATTTTTTTTTCCTTAAGTACATTTGAACATATATGTGATTGTTGAGATTATAGTGATTAATTAACGGTGACCACCCAGCGACATTCTCTTTGTTCTACTGTTCTGTGATAAAGATGATAGTATGAGAATGGAGACTATAACGGAAAAAAAAAGTGATGTATCCATGGCCATCTGATCAAGTAGAAATTTATAATGAGGCATAATGCGGAGTGTTTGAACTATATACAGCAAATTGAACTTTGGCAAGGATTGGTATCAAAATGGGTGTGGTTCTACAATATAGGACCATGAACATGTCATTCTTGCACAAATTGATGCTGTCTTGCGGGATATTTGATTTGCAGGGTTATGATATGTGTATTGTTTAGATGCTTAGACACTCGAATATTGGGCACAAGTTTAGATGGGGTTATGATTCTTAGGTTCTCTGCCTCTAATTTTTTTTTTGGGTAATATTGATTTTTGTATCTAAATGTTGGTTATATGGCCCTACATTATTATCCATCATCCCTGATTTGGTGTGAGATCGTTAGTTATCAAAAAAAGAAAAAATTCCTTGAGCAGCTAGATATCAAAATTCAAAAGTATGTTTCTAAATAATGCAAAGTTACACTTACACATTATATTATAATGAACTCGATGCACTTTATAAATTAAAAGGAATTTAAACGAAAATGTCAAATAAGTCCAGTATGAGATGTAAAACATAAATGAGAAAGTGGGAAGGTATTAAAAGAAAAAGGATGAAATGAGTTCAATAAGAAATTGTTTACTTAATCTTCTTACATTGACACATGTTCATAAAATTTTAAATTTATGAACTCATTTAAATAAATTTGTTTATGTTAAATATTAGTTATGATATAAAACTATTCAAACTTAAGTATAATATACTCATCTATTGTTAAAGTTAACCTTAATTTCTTCTAATTTTGTATTTAATATAAATTAGCGATATTTATATAGTATTTGAATTACACTTTGCTAATTGAAATAAATATAAAATGACTAAGATAAACACGGATAATTGTTAACATAGTTTGTATTTTGAAGTTCAAATTCAGAATCGATTATATAACGATCATATAATGAAGAATGGTGTTATTCTTATCTTTTTTTCAGTAAAATGTTATTGTTTTTTTTTTACTCCTTTTTTAATTAATTGTTTTTGTTAAATTTTGTTTTAATTTTAATGAAGGTATAACTAAATGGTATAGTACATTTCATGGTTATTATGTCTTTAGGTTATGCATGGATTTCTCGATCATTATATTTTAAAGAATTATAATTTTTTATGGACTATGAATAACTAACATATTTTGCTTGTACATATTTTGAACATATATATTTATTGAGTCTCTTTGTCAACTCCTTTAAGTAAGATACATGGTAGTTGTGGTATTATTAATCTTAACCTTATTGTTTCACTTTGTATGCAATACATATTATCTGACAATGTTTGACATCTAACTCAATTATTGGATTAATTGATTATGTGCATGGATTTAACATTCGAACAAATGTCAATTATAATTTTCCACCAGAGTTCAACCCTGCGCTGCACGGATTTGTTTATATTTTTAAAATTATTTTAATAAAAATATTTATTAAAAAATATGAAAATGAAAGTTAAGTGTGAGTATTAATAAAATATTTTGAGAATTATTCTATTTATAAAATAAAAACTTTTATTGAGAGAGTTTAATGACCATTTTATTATACATCAAAGTATTAGTCTAGTTTGTATATTTTCATTCTCTATAATTATAAGAACTCTCAAAAATTTTGCTAAAGTTATTCTTGACAATATAATATATAATTGTCTATAGCAAAATATATGTATTGACAAATATAATTCTCATAATTTAATGATAGTCTTGACTTATATTTATTATTATTATTGTATAAAATATACCATTATTGAAAATTATTTTATTCCTCTTCTTAAAGGAAAAGCCATGAACTTTGAGCCTCTATTACTAAAATTATTTGTTGAATAAAAACTATTGTGCAAGGCAAACAATGTGTACACACGTGTACATATAAAATAATTTTAAAATAAGGAGTATTATTATGCAAGGTGAAATAAGAATAAGAAATAAAAGTATAAAAGCAATCAAGAAAATAAAAGAATTAAAAATTATATTTTTATCAATAATGTTCAAAAGTGACTTGGCTAGATGTTTGGTGGTCAAAATGTAAATAGAACAATCCTAATCATATAAAATGGTCAAGAAATAAGCCTTAAATTAATAATAATAAGTCTATAATAAATTAGTTTATTGATAAGTTACATTTTGAGGTTTAGTGATAAATTAATTTATTGTTTAGTTACATTTTAAAGCTTTAATATATAAATAAGCCTCAAATTAATAATTTTTCTATGATGAGTTAGTTTATTGTTCATTTACACATATTGAATCGTGTACATATATCAATTTCAAAAAAATAAAAAAGACAGAATATGTTCTTTATAGCATAAAAATGTCCTATCCAATTCTAAGTAACTTTACGTGCTACACAATTAAAAGAGCGCTAAAAAAGATAATAATTATTAAATCTTTTTTTAGCTAGATAATAGTTATATTTAAGATGCTGATTTCTCTATTGATAATTTTTCGGTTGTTTCTATCATGAGATATGACATAAAGCAATTAAGCAAGATTAATTAAACGTGACACCAAAATAAAGTCAAATTAAACGAAATAATTTAAATAAATATAAATCGATTAAATATATTATTAATAAATTGCAAGAATTAAATTTAAAGGTTAAAATGGTAATGTTTCGGTTAAATTAATTGATATAATTCATATAACCATATAAATCAATTAAAATTTTGTTATCTGTATTTAAAGTATTGTATATTTATTATCTGTATTTAAAATATTTTATATATATATATATATATATTATTTCGTTTTAAATAAACTAATAATTATATCAGTGTGCTATTTTAGGTGATTTAGGTTCAATTTTTGATAATTAAAAAATAATTGACGTTTGAATTTTTCATATGCAATTAATATAGCATTTTAGTAATATTAACATAAAGATAATACATTTCTCTATAATTACACAAAGCAATAAAAGCAAAGCTATAGCGAATACTATAAACATTCACATAATAAATTAAAATATGTATATAACATTTAAAAAAAATACTTTGTTACAATAATGATATATTATTTTATAAAATAATATTAAACAAAACTGAAATATGAAATGATTAAAAATAGTAATAACATTAGTTTATGAATTAGAAACTGAAATTTGTAGGTTAAATATTTAGATAGAGAATAGAAAAATTAAATCAGTAACTAATCTATGATATTTCTTAAATAAAATTGGATATTATTTTTAAAGATTAATCAATAATTTTTTTAAAAAAATAAATCAAATATTTTATTTAAGATTAAAATTTACTCTTTTAAGAATTTTCAATTTAATAAAAAATTACTAAACAATCAATGAAGTTTTTTGGTTTTCCTTTTTTGATCATATATATCATTATTGAATATTGATCATCCATTATATGCAAGGACAAAAATAATATGAACAATTATTCCTCCAACTTGGATGAAGTTACCTGTAACCCTTATAAAAAGAATAACTTAATATAAAGAAGCATATCTTGAGGAAGAACGTCAACTGAAAAAATAGTGTAAAACATATAGAGCTTCTTGAACATATTTTTTCAATATCTGAAATAGATGGAATTCATAGACACATACATAATATATATTTTAATAATGATAACATATAATGTAACCAAAAAATTTAGCATTTATTGATATTTTAATATTTATTAATAATATTATTAATATATAAGAATACGAACTTAATCTTTTTTTACTAATTTTTGTGGAACCGAGCAAATGTAAAGTTTATTGAAAGTATAAGTTATTTTATTACACTCACTGTTTTTTCAGCCTCAACATTTTGGGGTACGATTTTAGAAGTTCAAAATTTAAGAAAACCATATTTTCTTCAATTAAATGGATTAAGGATTAAGTTAAGGAATGACAAATATGAAAATAAGGGCCTCTGTTCGTAAAATTTGTGAAAAATGTCGATTGATGCTTGTTAAGTAAATTAAAAAGTATAACATTTTATCATAAAGGTTGACAATAAAAGTAAATTTAAAGGCGAAAAGTAATGTAAAATTTTTTTAAATGTTTACCATCATATCAAACAATTAATAGAAAAAGAAATATTTAGTAAAATTGAAATCAATTTTAATTCAATAAACTACAAATCTATAATTTATATGCATAAATCACAAATTATTTTATGTTTTCTGTATGAGGAACCATCCATCCCTTGCATTGGTCTAGTAATTATTCACAATTTCCTTCCCAGTCTTTAGAGCATTAATAGCGAAGAGGTTGTTGTTAGCCTTGTTACTTTCCTGGTGTGAGTTTTTCATTTGCGTTGTGATCTGTAGACGGGAGACTCATAATCTGGTCTAGACTGTGATTCCTCTCATCATATCTACGTGTTGGTCTAGTATGTTGATGTAGTGCTTTTCATCCTCTTTTCCATGTAAGAGAGTCTGTGCGGCATGCAGCAAGAATTTGTTTGTGATTTGGCAAGTCTGCTTCTTTTATCTACTTCATGTTTACCTCATGTAGCTTGCTTTTGGCCCATGTGTAGTGCCTCAAGTTGTGGCCCCTCTTTTGTTCTTCCTTCTTGCTGCTTGGTGGCTTTTGGAGCTGTAGCCTTCGTCATGTCATGCTACAGGAGTGTGGGATGCTTATATAATAGTACAAAATACGTTACAAATACAATTGATTTGAAATCTAGTAATAATAACCTACTTATTAGTAAATCGTAACTTATATGTCTATGCATATTTCCAGACCTTAGTAGTGGATAGTAACTGATTCATCCTATAAAATTAGTGCTATGTAATGTAGGTAAAATCAAATTAAAATAGTTAATAAAATTGATAATATGGTTTAAAATAAATATTTACTTGCTGATTTTTCTATATGTTTCGCTATCTCCTTTAGAATTAATTTCAATTTCAACAAAAGTATCAAATTAAGATGTTAAACCAATATGTATTGGAAAGTAAGCCGGATAAGGTCATCATAAGAGCAATTTATTAGGACCATTCACATTCCATGTGTTAAACACAAAACTTAAAATAAACATTTACTTTCTAGTTTTTTCTTTTTTTTATGTGTCTAATAAATGTAAACTACAGTGAAGAATACAATACATATATATATATATATATATATATATATATATTGATTGATTATCTATATCCCTCACCAATCACTATTATTAATTTTTTTTTCAACAGTTTAAATAAAAAGTATATAAATAACTTTTATTACTTTTTACATATTAAACACTTTAATTTCCAAACAAATTTTTATTGATAGTGACATGCATAGCATCGGTATAACACTAGTATATACAAAATTAAAAGATTTTTTAGACTTTTCACATAAAAAAAATACATATTAGTATATTATAGTGCACATATTAACACGAGCCAAAGTTAAAGGTGATTTTCCCAAATTCTAATATTCCCACATAATACATCATGCAGGATGGAAATATTTATCACACACTTAAATAGTTTGAATGACATCATAACTTCAAACTTCATTGTTGCTGGTTGAAAAAAATAAAAAAAGCTAAAAAGCATATTACACGCTTGAATTCAAATATTCCCGCATAATAATACACTCCTAAAAGGCTATACCCAGTCGACACTCATTGAGCCCTCGAAACAGTCTTCTCGGATAGGCTTGACGTCTGAGCCAGATATCTTAGGTTGAAACGTGATTGTGGTATCAACAACTTCTTGACCAGGTTGCTATCAATAATTTCGTGACTTGAAAGTGGAGCAGCTCAACGGTACAGCTACAACGGACCTTGAGAATGGAATTATGTCACCATACCTTATCGTAAGCTCTTTCTCTATGAACAAGAGTCATGTATAAAATTCACTAATAATCTGAAGAAAATACATTGCATACATATCAATAACATAATGAACAATCAAAGAGTTGACTTAAAACTAAGTGCAATGAGCAACAATTTACATGGACAACTATCGAGGTTGAGATAGATCATAGCACCGCCAGTTACAAGCCAGACGTAAGGTTGTAGAACAAGTCACACTTGATGGAATTAACCAAATCATGCTAACCGTACTATCGTAAAGAGTATACTTTTGTTTACCCATGTTTCACAACTGAAGAAGAAAACATGGTTTGTGTATTTAGATATTTGTTTTTCACGTTTTTTCTTACGGAAAAAAATAATAACAATGAGGGACTGAATTTTTGGCTTTATCTTAGTCATTAATTTTAATCACTCCTTCATATCCCCATTATACTTTTCTTTCTTTTTGTTGATATCGCTTTATGTTGCGGATTTGTCTATTGGAAGCTTCCTCTTGTTGGTTGTCACATTCCACCTTCACTACATGGCTTGAAACTTCAAGCGACGGTAAAATCTTGTTGCTCCTATTCCCAATGCCACTATTGAGTCTTAATTATTCCTTACTCATTGCAATTATGAATGTTAACTTTTTATTTCATTTGTCTTATATGTTGGTTTTGCTTTCCAATATTTCTGATATAAAAGGTATTAAAAATAATGGTATTGAATATTACTCATGTTGTTGGGATTATTGGAAGGTTTTTAATCATGTCAAGAGCATATGTTTGCCTCTTCTTGGATGGTGTAGTTTCTGGTTTTGTTTTGTTTTTTATTGTTGTGTGCAATTAAACCTGATACTACATTGTGATCTTCTTCCATTGAAGAGTCCTTCACCCTATGTATCCTGAATTATCAAAACAAAAGGTAAAAAGAAGACTCTAGCCAAGAATAGAGGAGGGGGAGCAATTTGTAAGGCAAGCAAACTCAATGAATGAGATTCCTTCACTTTTGAACTAGAGTCTTAGAGGAAGGGATCTTTAGTGTGTTTATGGATAGGCTGAAGTTATTTTTTGTACTAATTGAGAAGAAATTGTGTATTCAGCTAGGAGTTTTTGTATTGAATTGTGTTAACTAATATGCTATTTAGACAATTGTGCTGTTTTTAGTTATAAATTATTTCATTTTTCTTTTCAAAACATATATTATTGATACTTAATATAATATTTGTAGTGATAATAGTTTTCCTATTGTTCCTATATATTTAGTGCAATGCCTTTTCCTTTTGTACCTATATTTAGTGTAACGACTGTTATGGCCACCCATCAGTTTTTTTTTTAAATGCACTCATGCCATCAAAATCATTAATGCTTATAGTTTGCTATGTAAGATATTACTTTTGGTAGATTTAAATTACAAATTAATTTGGCTCGGTTCAATTTTTTTATTTTATAAATTTGGTTTGATATGATTACATAAAATACGATTTAAATTTAGAATGGTCCACAAACAGAGGTAGGACAAGTGGTCCTAAGCTTATGATTGCAGATTTATTCTCTATCAATTTAAAGCCTATTGGAAGGTTTATTTTTCTTATTTGTGTTTTGCATTCACATTTGTGTGCACTACAGCCACTACTGTGGCTGTGCCTTGGACCAGTTGGCCCTCAAGCAATAGGGTGCATTTTATAATTTTTCTTTGAAGATCGAGGTATTGTGGTGGGCAATCCATAACGTGCCTAATGGGGAGTAACAATATATTAGATAATGCAGAACTAAGGAGATTTTTTAGGCAGGATCGGATCATTGAGGACTGCTTCTCTGTTTACTGATTCAATATAGATTAGTGATATAGTGGCCGTATGGTTAATTTGTTTGTGGGTTCTCTTTTTCAGCTGTTTTGCTGTTGTATGGTCTGTTCACAGCCAACATGTTCTTTTTTTGGCTCCTCCTATTTGGAGTTTTGTTACTGGTTTAACTTATCCAAAAGGAAAATTACATTTGTGTGCTTGGCTGACCAATTTACTTTTGAATTACACAGCTTGGAGAGTCCTTTAAACACATATGCTTGGCTGCACCCCATAGAGTATGGGATATCTAGCAACTAGGTTGATATGGAAAACATGTGGAAATACACTTTTTAGAATGAGGTTCATTTAAATTAGCAACTAGGTACATTCTAAATTAGTGTTATTTTTAGTATTACATTGTTTTATCATATGCAGTCTTGTGATAATAAAAATGATATCAATTCATCAAATTGCTTGACTCCTTTAAGAAGATTTGCTTTAACTTCTGATAAAGAAGTTGGTTTGGATGACTTCTTGTCTCTGATTAGCTTGATATTCTAATAACCTCAGTATGTTTGAGGACAATGATTTACAACTGTCTCCTTAGTGTTTATGAGACTATCAGTTCAATGAAACTTTTGTGCAGCTCCTTGAGACCCAATTAGTGTGATGATCAATTATTATTTGTTTGTGTTGTTTTTTAGTAGATTATGTTGCTCTAGCGGTTTTGTAGAAGACATGGAGGTAGTTTGGGAAAAGCCATAGCTGGATAAGAGTTGTTGAATGATGTCAAACTAATATTGAATTTCAAATGATAATTATTCTTTAGTTGGAGCTTTTGACTTCTGATACATCTCATTTGATTAGGCTCTTCCTTGCATGGTTAATTTATTTACCAATTTTCTTAAAAACGTTTAATGCATATTAGCTAAATTAGTATAGGCTAAGTTACAGAGAAATGCTTTGTGATTATTGCATTCTTCATATAAGATAACATGCTGCATGAAATGTTTTGTCACTAATTTTGGACGACAGGCAATTAGGGAAATGGAAGCGCCCTGTTATTTGGTTGAGCCCACTTGCACCCTTATATGCCAGCAGATTTTTAATGGGAAGTGGAAATGAAAAGGGTGCTGTTGCAATATCAACGGAATTGATTGAAGGCTTTGTTGCAGCTAATGCTGTCGAACGGAGGTGTAATTTCCAAATTAATGTTCTCCAAATTGTGCCTTGGTATATTATCATGCACTACAGCTATTAATTGATGAAAGACCTCACGTGGTCACAAATGTTGTTGAGAGAATGCGTGTTTCACCTCCTAAAGAAAAAGCAATGCCGGGGGGTGATGGAGTTGGTTCTCAAATTTCCTTGCAAGATTAAGTCAGCAGTTCATTGGAGTTTCACTTTCTACGAACTTCTGCACCAATTTTGATCCAATTGTGTTGATCAAAGATATGACCCTTCTAGGAAGTTCTACAGTAATTATTAATGAAAAATTATGTTCTACTAGTCATTGCCATTTTAGGACTATGAATTTTTTTTTGCTGATTTAAAGAGATGCAGCTACTTTTTGTTGCATGGTGTTCATAGATTATGTTGACAATGTTGAACCAGTGTAAGTTTTAACGTAATGGATTCAATATTCTGTTTCATTGATGTTATTATCACCTTAATCTAACAAAATGGATTAGTTGAAAGACTATTGGAGTTCCAACTGAAGGGAAGTTTTGTGGCAATTATTTTATTTTACTTTTTGATGCTATAGTTTAGGACAAGTTAATGAAAGACTATCAGAGTTCCAACTGAAGGGAAGTTTTGTGGCAATTTTTTTTTTTTAATTTTTTTATACTATAGTTTAGACAAGTCAATGAAGTCAAATAGCTATTTCATAGTATAATAGATCACTAACTTATTATTCCTTTTAATGTATTTATTGGGATTAAAATGAACTTGGTTATCATTCAGGGGATTTATATTCTTCAAGTAGCATATAGATGCATATTGTGGTTTTTTTTAACATTCACTGATACTAGAATTTTATTGAGATAAGTATACAGAGCAAGTTGATGCCTAAGAGTATTTAGGCTAACGTATCAAAATATGATGATGTTATTGCCTTTGATATTGATAGTTTTACTTGCAAAATTCCTATCTCTAATTTAGTTGCAAAGACATCTTAATAATACCTATAGTTTATTTCTTTTATAACATGCTATGATATAAAGCAACACAAGATCAAGTAGAGTTGTGTAATTTTACGAACCTAATATTATTACATTAAACTAAATATTACAAAAAAGAAAGATGAAAATTAAATCCTCCCTTAGTCCCTAAAAGAGAGATTTTAGTAATCGGTGCATGCCACTTATCCACAAAGCCACTAATGAAGTTAATGAGCTAGGTCTTTGACAAAATTGAAATGAGCAAATCATGTCAATTTTGTATTAAAAAAGGATTACCTGTCATTTTAAGTGAGAAGTAATTCTCTCCCATTTTAAATTTCAAAATCAAAGCCTACAGAAACCACTCATTCCTGCATAAAACAAACAAACTCTTCGCACTCCTTCACACTTTTCATTTTATTTTATGCCTTATCATTTTTTCCTTCTATTTCTTCCCATATCTTTTTTTTTTTTCATATCTCTTTCTAGATCTTTTCCTTACAATAGTCAACTCTTTCTATATCTCTTTCCATAAACAAAAGCCTTTCCTTTCTTTTTTTTCTAATAAAATATTCTTTAATTCTAACATGATGTCAAATTGATTCAATATATTTATCATATAAATGTTCTTTAATCATTCCCAAACATTGCAGGGGTTATAAAAAGTTATTTTATTATGATTAACAGCTAATTTTTCATCAACATGGGTTGAAGTTAAATACATTAATAATGTAAAAGTTCCTGTTATCTAATCAAATTATTATATATTTATATATATATCTTTTGAAATAGTAGGATGAGAATTAACCATATTTTGCTGATATGATAAAATGTAATTTGATGACTATGCAATTATATTTATACTGTCAATTCATTAAAATTAAACTCAAATTAAATTTTATAGTTTTTGCTATTTTCTTAAAAACAAAAAGCTAAAAATAGAAAATTAATTAAAAATATAAAATGAAAATTAAAAATCCACCTGTCTATCTATCTGTTTTTGTAAAGAAGGGTAATAGCAGACATCATCTATTGCCACTTAACGGTTCAGTTTTCCTCCCTAAATATTTTTGCACTTTAGTGGATAGCATTGTTTTTGCGGGATTTTATTATTATATATTATTATATTATTGTTGTTATTATTTTTCTTCATTCCAATACAAATAGGCTTTCTGAAACATTCCTTAATATCGTTGTAGTAATGATAATTATCCCATTACCTGTATTGCTTAGTTCCAACACGTTGAGCACCAATGTTCAAGAAGTTTCTGTTCAACAATAATTATCGAGCACCAACTACATAACTGGGAGAAGTATTTATTCAATAATATGGTAGAAATACAGCTCCTGCATTAATTATAGGTCTTCTCTATTCGTGAGAACTCATGCATTTTACTTTAGCCAATGCAATGCAATTTTTCAGGACTTCATACATTTATTAATGCTTTGAATGTATTCATGGAACTGTACGGACATAAAGAAATGCACAGGATAATTTGCATACTTCTTTATTTTCATTTCAGTTTCTACTTTTTAGCGCCTTCTTTATTTATTTATTTTTTATTTTCAACCTCACTTTCTTCCTTTCCTGTCCTTTAAATCTGATTCCTCTCCATCTCACAATCCCTAAATCATCTCTTCTCTCTGTCAATCTAACACCAGATTAGGGCATTAAAACATATCAAATTTGGGGATTTGTCAGTTTAGGGGCAGCGCTTTACAGTGCGAGAAGGAGATGGCACCTGCGATTGGGGATGTCCACAGCGCAGCCTCGCCGACAGCATGGATGCAAGTGCACGATGTGGAGTAAGGTGTGGCGGTCGGAGATGGAGGTGACGCAGCCCCATTTCTTCACTTTAGGACGGTGGTGCCGGTGGTTCAAGCGGGTTTGTGAGTAAACGATTGGCCACGGTGGTGGCTTGCAGAGGGCAAGTTCATAGTGATGGCGAGGTTAGCTTGCAGACGTGGTGGTTGGGCCGCAAATGACGGAGGATGGCAGTGGCGATGGGTGGAAGGCGGCAATTATGGTGATGCAGCAGAGTGAGGTCGCCACCTATATGAAGCACTCATCTTGGAATTAGTGGCCGTGAATGGTGCTGGGACCATATAGCAAGGTTTCATCTTTACTTTGCATTCTTTTGTTCTTAAGCATGCAGTGTGAGATCCCATATATTATAAAATTTTGTTTTTATGAGTTTATTTAATTTTATCTTCCTGCTTGATTTGTATTTCATATTCTGGAAAGGCACAACTTGGTCTGTGGCATAGTTATAACAGAGCAAGCAAGTCCCCTTCTCAACTGGCCACCGTGAAAAGGGAGGATTCGGTGCCATGTTTAAGGGTAAACATATTTTCTTACTCCTTTTCTTTTCGCAGGGCCATAACTTTTTGTTATCCATTTGCTTTATTTTTTGTTTTCTGTTCAAAGCTGTTTGTTATTTATTTTTCTGCACATTTTTTCTTCATACCTGAAACTTTAGTATTTGGATACTCATTGAGTTTATGATAGATATTGTACAATGAAATCAATGTTCATGTGTTTTTAGACCTTTCAATTCCTCATTACAGTTTTAGTTTCACATGGCATTAGATTAAATATTTGTTAAATTGTCCTTTTTGTTATAATTTGTTTGTGGTCTTTTTCCTTCATTTCTTTGATATTTGTCATGGTTATGAAGCTAGGAAGGAAGTTTGCTGGTGATTGGTGTGGGTGGTGTTGACACAGACATGGTGATGGAAGATGGTGCGGCTTGAAGTTGTGGATATTATTTTGGTAATTTGGCTCGCTTTTTGAGGTTATTTCGGCTGGAATTTTGATTCGTGGAAGGGAGCAATTGATGGTGCAGTGTGGCTGTTTGGTGGCAGGACAACTCACCTACGTGGCCCTCAGTTTGGAAAAAGAGTTGCGGTGGAGGAATGGCTGGCCTTGGTAGCATTGGTGGTGGAGTGCTGCAGTTTGATGGTGCTAAGGCGCTGTGGTGTGCAGTGGTGCGATTGCTGAGCATAGGTTCGCTGGGTTGGTGCGCTTGGGTGCTTTTCATGGTGGTGATCTACAACGCAAAACCCGCTTGGTTTGTACACGGTTGCTGGCGACAGCAGAGGGGCGGTGATTTGCGGCGGTAACGCAATTAGCAGTGGTTAAAGCGGGAGGCGGTTTGTGATCGAGAAGCGACATGACGCGGACGGTGGTGGAGGATCTATGTTGCAGGAAAGGGTTACCCTTACTCCTTATTATGGGTACGGGATACGATAATTTTGTAAAAAGTGATATTTACGCTTTATTATATATATATAATTAAAAAAAATCATAAATTTCATATAATAAAACCAACAATTTCAACATAAAACAACTCTAAATTGTTCAACAATCAACATTACATTCCAAATTAAAATACTACAATACTCAACAATGTTAAACATAAATACATATCAATAACATAATGAACAATCAAACTCTAACAAACTCATTGAAGTTTGTGAAAACATCTGATAAGTGATTAAATAAAAATTTCAAAAGTTGTTCTTTTCCACAACACACAACAATGGCAGCAACAACACAATAAAAGAAGAAACAAGCACAAGTTAAAGCACAAAGGTAAGATTACTGGTGATGTCGCCGCAGACGAGGCCATGGATCGAGGTTGGAGAGGGAATGTTGTCGCATATTATTGCTAGGCCGCTTGTTGTCGCGTCGCTGCAAGGTGTTCCGGCTTCATGTTCGGCGTAGGTTGCTGAAGTCGCGGACTCGTCGCTCCTGCAGTTGGCTCGCTGTTGCAGTGGTGGGTGGACGTCGAGATTGGGTGGACTCTGCAGGTCGCTGGTGACACTCCTCCTCTTGGTCCTCCTGTGCTGGGGTGTCGGTGCGAGGAAGAAGGGAGGAAAGATGATGTTGAGGGGTGGGTGGCTCTCATTTGACCAGCATCAGTTTGGGTTTCTATTTGGCCTAGGGTGAAAAAATTCAAAAAAAACGGGTTTTTTTGGGTTTTTCAAATGGCGTGCCCAATATATGGTACGCGTACCCCGTCATGTGACGTACCCAATTTTTTTTTTCAAAAAAAGAAGGGTTAGGTACGCACGGGTCCACGCGTGATACGGGTACGGTTACTTTGGGCATTTAGCCGCGGACGGTGGTGGAGGATGGGTCATTGCAGGTTCTTTAATTTTATTGTATTTTTTTTTTCTTTTTCTTCTGACAATTCGTGGATATTTTTAAATTGCATTTTTTTTCTTTTTTTTGATTCAGGATAACTCTGATTTTTTTTTTAGGTCTCAACAGGGTATGCAAATTCGTTCTAGTCGATGACATTGAAAGTTTCATCAATTAATTGTGCAAATCACACTTCTTCCTTTTCAGTGATGTCTGTTCCTATTGGTCATACTATCAGCATATTGTTATTTGATCTATTTGCATATTGATATTTGGTTGATCTGTTGATTATTATGTCCCTTTTTTGGCTTTGTATTGTTCATTACAGATGGAACATATAAGATTAAAGCCACTTTTACAACTTACTGATCAAATATCAAGTTATTGCTAATATGTATTAACTATCAAAATCGATCTTATGATGCTATAGACAACATATGAATTCAGGCATAGAATAAAAACGATCAATGGTTGTTCTGTTCACATGAATTCATGTATCTTTGTTCACAACAGACCATAAATTAAGATAATCTCCTAGTTTTTGCTACTGATATGATGTCTGGTTCCACAAAAATAATACTATATATTGGCCTATTAGTTCTGCAGCAGGTTCTACTACAAGTAGGATCATCTTTATCATCATGCATGTTTGAGCTGAATGTTTCACACACATTCCCATCTTATTTCTCTACATTAAGTATTTCATGTTACATATAGTGCTATCTGTGCAGAAATCTTTTTTTCCCTTCAGTACGTAAATCATTTCATGAATGTCCTCATAAAGATTCTTTTATGATAATTACTTATTACTAATCTCTTATCATTTTATGTTTGGCTTTGCAAATTTTGGTCTTAATCTAGGGGAAATGAAAGGAGAAGATATACGGTATGGGAAGAATTTGCTAATTCATTTCTCAAACATCTTAAGGAATATCCTTCTGATTATACTGTGATTCTGTAGTTTGGAAAACTGGAATCGTACATGGTTTGTTTCTTTCAAACATTGGAATCTTGAACAATTGTTTATTAACTTTTTATTTTATTTTGTTTTATGACCTTTTAATTTTATCTTATCTTTTTGGTTGAGAATATCACCTTTTTATTTATGCAGAAGAACATGTCTTTGTAGCTATGTGTTTCCATCAATATAAATTTGTATGCTTTGTGTTCTTTGTTGTCATTGTTTCTGGAATTGTAATTGTCTCACTGATTTATATAATTATTATTTGAATTGGTGAGTATAGCAAGGTGTTATTTACTATGTTGATATTGGTGAGTCCAAGCATCCACTAAGGAGATGTATCCAATTTTTAGTTCAACAAATTTCCCTTATTTTGTACTTTTGATTTCATGTATAAGTATAACTATTTGGTTATTATCCATAGTTATCTGCACTTTGATGACGAACGGCAATACATACTTTGTGCAGTGTATTCTTTCTAATTTTATAGTGACTCAATTTATTTGTTTCTCTCGTTTTCAACTTAAAACATGGAACTTTGAATTTTTGAAAGAGTTGAGTACATTAGGGGAGAAAAAGATTATGATGTGATTGGATTTGAGGATAGAAATTTCAATTTGTTTGTTTAATTTTTCAAACCTAATTTACTTACTTTATCTATTAAATATGATTCTTTTTTAGTACCTAACTTCTTTCACTTCGTTTGTGGCCTTCTTAATGGATACTAATGATATAATAAATGAGATTTATTCAGTTGTGCTATGATTTTCAGATACTTTGTTGAATCTTCTAACGTTAATTAACAAGTCAGATAGCTTTTGGTCATCTTCATGGGTTCAAGGTAATCAAAGTTGATATGACTATGGTCCAATGGGTATGAAAGCTTAATTAATGTTTAATTTTTTTTAATATCTGAATTTGGTCGTTTCTTTGAAGATTTAAAAATACACTCGAGGTGCTTCGCCATTCAAAATAGGGAACAATTTAATTCCTTAACATACAAAATAAGACACTTTTGTCCTATCAATCTTTCATGTTTAGGAACCAAAATCTCCCTACAATAAAAATAACAAAGTTTATTCTGACAAGCTGAGGTTAGCTACATGAATAAAACTATTAATTTGTCTTAAATTTTGTGGTATACGGCAGCATGGCTAAGAGCAGATGGTCACCAGGGAAATGGAATGTATGAAAGATATGACTCAATAGATTTCATCAGAAATGTCAAATGTGCTTTCTTTAACTTCTTTTGGCGGTAATGAAGAATTGAGTAATCTGAAAAATGAATGTATGTTACTTCTATTGTGGTTTAGTTTTTAACATTTTAAAAATATGGTATATTTTGTGAACATGAGGAGAGCTCTTGGATGTGCTGCTCACTCCGTTGGACCCATTGGAACCTGCTGAAGCGTGCTCGTCTTGACTATGATTGCATGTCTTTGATTTGATGCTTTACCTGAACTTTTCCGAACTTCTCTTTTCATTTAACTATGCCTAACAATAGTTGATTCCCCTTCCTCTCTGTGTATGTATAATTTTGTGTGTGTCACTATGGCTCTCTCCATTTATCGTTTGAACCTCCAGTGTTTACATGTTTGAACTTTAAGTGAAGCTTCTTGGTTACAATTTTTTTTCCCTCAAAGATCAATTCATCAACTACTGAATACCCAACTACTGAATACCCACAAAGAAATCTATTTTTATATAGCAAATTTTCCTATTTCATTGTTTCGGAGTGCTCTTTCTTTCCTTTAATTAACTCAAGGTCATTGGTGACATATACTAATCACCCTCACATCACATATCTAACATAATTCAAAATGTGAGATTTATTGTAGGCTAATCACATTATATGTTCTCTGATATGTATATAAACATATTAGATTTTGATTTGCTTATGAAGAAAGGAAGCTTATTGACATTGGAGAGTCATGAGACAAATTGTTTAAATAAGGCCTGGTTAGGTAATTAACTTCAGTATTAGTTAATTTCAGTGAACATATTTAATACTGACAGAACTCAATCCTTTGATCATTGGATATATGGGACTTCCACTTAGATTTTGAAAATGGCATGGTGTAAGTTCTTTCATCATGGACTTAGGAGCAATTCTAATCATTACATTGAATAGTCATTCATTTTTCTCCTGAATTAAAGAATGGAAACTTATCTTCATTATAGGCCTACTGATTGAACAATATCTAATAGTGTAGCACTTAAATTTCAAATGGTCATGCTCTAAGGTTATTGGTGGTATATCATTTTAATTTAGAATGAGATTTTAATGATATCTTACGGCATTGTTCCTTTTAATTGATTGATTGAAGGTATGTGTGGAATTCCTTTGTAAGCTAATCATATATTCTAACCTAATAATTCAGGTTATAAAGCATTGTAAATGTGTTCATTTCTAATTTTGATTTGAGGATGTGACACAATTCAATTTATCATATCATTGGTGTTTTAAGATCTTGCATTATTGAATTTTAAGACCACTTTATAAGATTGTGGTTTACTTATGAATAAAGAATAGATTTTGATCCCATTGATACTTCAATTATTTATTACTCACTAAACCCATTCCTTTTTTCATTGGACATTATAGATTATGCATCGAATTTGGAAAGAGGAAAGCGTAGTGGCATTGGATAGCTACGGCTACATGAAGTAAATCATGCAAATCTGGTGCACCATACATTGGACATTATAGATTTTGCAAAAGATTGGAATTTGACATGTTGCTGGAAGAAGGAAGTTTAATGGCATTAGTAGGTTCTGCTACATGAAGAAAACCATATAATTTGACAGTGATACTAAATTAGTATAATAGTAATTCTTTTTCAAGTGGATTATGGTCCCCATGCAGTCACCCTGTGCACTTGATTTGTATTCAATGTATGAAGTGGTTTGGTTTTGTATAATAGCCAGTGATGAATTTTTTCTGCCATTTGAGTTCTGATGCTGGTTTTTGAGTCTTATATGATGAAGGATGTTTTCTAAAAAAATGAATTATATTGGCAGCGGATAAGTTGATACAAAATAATCTCAGAAATTATTGAAGATTTAAAGCTTGAGGATGGTGAAGAGTTATTCTTAAATTATTCTATATCAGCCTCTACATGGTAAACAAATTGGACAGAAATAGTCTATTATTGTCTTTTCAATTGCTATAAAGTGTTATTGCATTATAACAAGTCATAACTATAGCTAGATCATAATCTATGAGTCTTGATTTAAATTGATTCAAATTCATTGACAGACCACTATTTTGGGGATCTAAATTTTATTGGCATCCACTATTTTTGGGTTCTGGATTTTAATTTGCATTTAATCCATATTCTGCTTTAATACTGGAAATCAGTCTATAGTAATATAACAAGAAAGTGGATTATGGTGTTGAACTAGTTATTTTTACTACGATCCTTTATAGGTGCCATTAAGGTAAATTGAATATGTGAGTTAAACACGTCTAATATTATTAATCTGAAACATATATTGACTTTACTTTTGGTGATTTATATTAAATTCATATAGATATGTGACGAGTTAACATGAGTATTTGTTAGACATATTAATTCATATTTATTAAGCTATAATAATCACCATCAGCGTGTATTATTCATTTTTTTATTTATATTTTTATTTCATTCCTGTGCACTGCATGGGGTATTGAACAAGTTCCTACATAAAACAAATAAAAACTCTTTACACTCCTTCACACTTTTCACTTTATTTTATCCCTTTTTTTTTTTTTCTTCTATTTCTTCCCATATCTTTTTTTTTTCATATCTCTTTCTAGATCTTTTCCTACAATAGTCAACTCTTTCTAGATCTTTCCATAAACAAAAGCCTTTCCTAGCTTTTTTTTTCTTCCTAATATAATATTCTTAATTATAACATGATGTCAAATTGATTCAATATATTTATCATATAAATGTTCTTTAATCATTCCTCTGCATTGTATGGGTTATAAAAAGTTATTTTATTATGATTAATAGCTAATTTTTCATCAACATTATTAAAAAAATACTATTATATACTATTTATGTGGTTCTGGTTAACTTTAAACGTGTTTGGACTACAAGTATTATAGGATTTGTATGCATTATTTTGTTTACTATTGTCACTGTCTTTTTTTTTTTTTATCTTTTTATAGTTATAAGTTGTCTTATTTAAACTACCATGAGTTGTTTTTCATAAAAATTTCTTGTAATGCTACTTCTAATTTTTCTCATGTATATATGGTTTTATCTACACAACTTTTTTCATGACCAATACTATTAGGTGAGATTGTGGGTTTTTTTTTATTGTAGTTCTATAATTGGAGGATGTCATAAAAATCTCATTAAATTGAAATTTTTGATTATATATTATTTTTAAATTAAATATCTTTCTAATTGACCCGCCGCACATATGAGCGGGTATAACACTAGTGTGTAACTAAAAAGCTGTTTTCCAGTCTTTTTAAGTTGGTGAAAGCCTGTTACCAATTAAAAGAAGTAGAAGAAAAGTGATTTTTAATAAAATTTATTTAACAACTATTTTTGTTGTTATTTATATCTACAATCTTATCTTTTGTCAAACAATTACAAAAATTCCCTTTTCATTTTCACTTGCAGTTACAAGAATCATGTTGATCTGCACATCTATTTCTTTGATTTCATTTTGTTTTCAAAGTGCACTTAATTACACTAGTGTATGCTAACAAATTGATGATTAAATTTAATATAGAAAAGGTTTTGAAAGAAGAAAAAAATAAAGTTTTAAAAGTGATGATTGATTTCTTGTGGCAGTGTAAAGTTTTCCCATAAACTTATTTGGTTTATCAGTTCATTAACTCATAGTTACCCTTTCATGTATTTTAGCTATAAAAAAATCTTTTACTCTTTTTTATCCAAATAAATTAAACTTATAAGTATTTTTAATAATTTAAAACATTTCTCAAATTGTTTACCCAAACTTAAATATAAACTCTATTAAAAAAATTAAGTGAAAACATGACTTTCTTTAGAAACAAACTCCTAAATACTCATGGGAGTCAGACAATAACAAACTAGAAAGATTTCGATAGCATCTTGGAAAAAAAACAAATAGAATTATATAGTCTTAGTACACACTTTAATAATTCCCACACAATGCCACCACCTTATTACCACTTAAAAGGATCTTACCCAATCCACAATCACTGTGGTTTCAGAATCTTCTCCATACATATTCGTGAAATCTGTGCCCGATGTCTTAGGATCAAATGAGATAGTGCAATAAGCAAGTACTTGATCAGAAATCGAATTGCTATCATATAATTCTGCTGTGACCTCGAAAGCGAAGCTCAATGGTACAGCTGCAACGGATCTCGACAATGGAATGAGGTCACCACGGCTTACACTAACGCAGTCAGCGCGTTCTCTATTGAACAAAAGAGTTCTGGCATCACCAGCAGCCCCAAAAGTCCAACTTGACACTCTTCCATAAACTTCACTTTCGTTCTCCCCTCCTCCAGACTTTTGAATTCTCAGTTTGGCAGCCACCGCATTTATAAACACGGCATAATTGATGATCAGGGAACCCCCGTCTATGTCAATTCCTCACGTAGGACCCTGTCATATTCATTGCCGAAGTGATAAAAATTCCAGTTGAACACTTCATCAAGGATGATTTCATCATTTCTGGCCCTATCATAGAGAAGAAATTTGATAGTAACATCGCCAAGGGCTGAGACAGCTTCAGATGGTCCAGTCAGCGAAAGATCAAGATCTGGATTGGTGTACTCAGGATTTCCTCTTGAGCGGTTGTAGATGAGCTGGGTTCTTAGTGCGTCGGTTACCGTGATTGTACCATAGATCTGGCGTGTATCACCTTTGTTGTCAAATATTCGTACTGAGAACACCTCTAGAAGTGGTAATCCAATAGAGGATTGTTCATCCTTAGCCCCAGCGACCATCCTCCTGCCTGGTGGTTGTCTGCTACAATGCAAGGCGATGCCTAACTTATCTCTTATTTGAGGCATGCTCCAACCGTTGACCCCATGGGGGAAAAAATCCATGAAAAAAATGGCTCTTGAAAATTGACCCCAAGCATGAATCTCTGGGATAAGTGAGTTCTCATCCCCAATTCGTGTCCTCCGTAGTAATTTTCAGCCACGAAACTTTGTATATCAGTAAGCCTAATAGCTTCAGAAAACATGAAAATCACAGTCATTAAACTCCGCGCCTAGCCTCACCCTCTTCACGCCTAGCAAGTTGATGTATGGCATTTACCAGGGTGTGGAAGCCAATAGTGATATCTTCTATACCCATATGAGCAGCACCTTGCAATGAATGTAGCTACCATCAAGCCCAGGAACTGAGTCCCTGGTTCTCTAATTAAGTGGATGCCACCAGCAATGTCGTGAACTCTAACCATTGTCCATTCTCCATCCTATAACCAATCAGGTAGAGGTTGTCCATTCTAAATCGGAGTGTGACAGAACGATTATTAGTTCGTAATATCAACTCAAATTGAGTTGGTATATGCTGTAGAGGGCGAAGCAAGGAATACCGTGAATAAAGCTTGCTGCTAGCATTAAGCGCATGTCAGAGATAAGTGTTCGGTACTGATTGACTCCATCTTCAACTTCGAATTCTAGATTTAACTCTACCACCATTGTTGATGAGAAGAAAGAAAGAAACGGGTTGTGTGTTGTTCTGGCTGTATATATAAACAAACCTCGCACTGTGATCGTGACAGGACTTGACCAGTGCGATGAGAATATGGATGGAGATGGAGTATAGTTTGTGAAAGAGAAGGGAGATTAAATTAAGTAAACAAAAAGAAGAGAGAAAATATTGGAAGGAAGATGGGAATGACTTTGTGCAGAAATGGAAAATGGAAGGCTTGTTTCTCTAAAATTAATACAGTTGAACCTGCAAAGTGTGTAGTGTCTGGTCCAATGGGCCCGAGACGGAGGAGCCTTCGCCGGAGAATAAGCAGTGTCCGGGGAAGAATCTGGTGGTGCTGCTGTGCAGGCTGTTCTTGGTGGAGTTCTTCTTGCGCTACGACACGTTTGAGTCTCAGAACAAGGCGAATGCTTAGACCCGTGTGTTGGTGTGTTAGCACAGCATGGGCTGTGTGCAGTAGTACCTAGATCACTTTTGTGCATGCAATGCATTGGCTGTGAATTAAAGCGTACTGCATTTTGCAGGATTTAAAGCAGGTTGACAGCGGCCTGCAGCTCGAGGTACGATGTTTGCATGTTTTTGGATAGAAGATTCATTTAATTTCGCTTCGTCTCCGTTGGCCAGTTGCCCCCAAACTAGTTATTTTTCAAACGATACACTGCACATGGTAGACTGAACTGAAAAAGCGGTACTGTACTGAATTCGGACTCTTAAAAAATGAGGAGGGCATTGTAGCTTAACTAAATTCGGATGAATTCTTAAAAATAAAACGAAAGTGCTGTCTCTCTTCACTGTAGCACTTCCTGTTACTGTGGAACACCCGAATTCTTAAAAATAAAAAAATAAAATAAAACATGTACTATAGTTTTGAACTGTTCACTTAACTAAATTTGGAACATCCGAATTCTAAACAATATAATTCACCTACATGCGAAAATAAAAATAATTTAAAATAAATTTAAAAATAAAAAATGTACTGGAGCACTTTCTGTCACTTTTCACGGTACTGAATTCAAAATACCCGAATTCTTTAAAATAAAATAAAAAATAAAAAGTGTACTGTAGCTTTGCATTGCTCACTTAATTAAATTTGGACTATCCGAATTCTAAACAATATATTACTGTTCACTTAATTGAAAATAAAAAATTTAAAAAATTTAAAAAAAAATTAAAAAACAAAAGAATGAACTGTAGCACTCCTGTACTGTTCACGTTACTGTATTCCGAATATCCGAATTCATAAAAATAAAAAAAAAAAAATGTACTGTATATCTGAACTGTTCACTTAACTAAATTCGGAATATCCGAATTCTAAACAAAAGCACTTTCCTGTTCACCCGAAGAGAAAATAAAAATTAAAAAGTACTGTAGCACTTCATGTTACTGTTCACGAATTCGGAATTCATGAAAATAAAATAAAAAATAAAAATACTGTACTGTAGCTTACACTGCTCACTTAACTAAATTCGGACTATCCGAATTCTAAACAATATATTACTGTTCACTTAACTGAGAAAATAAAAATTAAAAAATAATAAAAATTAAAAAATAAATTTAAAAAATAAAAGAATGTACTGTAGCACTTAATGTTACGGTTCACGTTACTGAATTCTGTATATCCAAATTCTTAAAAATAAAATAAAATAAAAATAAAAAAATGTGGTGTAGCTTTGCACTATTCACTTAACTAAATTCATACTATTCGAATTCTAAACAATATAAATTACCGTTCACTTAACTGAAAAAAAAAAAAAAAAAACTGTGGTGTACATATTTTAATATACTTACATCAGGGAAACCTATAAAACTCCAACCAATGAGCAGGGCGTCAAGTTGGGTATTTTGGCAAACTGCAGGGATCCTTGCAGGTGATGCCATTAATGACAAGGAAAAACCCGTTCATAAAAATTGACTTAACTCTGTAAACCCCAAGAACTTATAAAGAAATAGTAAATTTTATAATGGACCCTTAAAATTGATAATTATGAAATTGCAAGCATCTGTTAAGTTTTAAATATGAAATGGTACATTAAAGCACATACGGAGACATGTATTTTTTGTTTATTACATTATGCACTCACTCATTTCATTTTAATGGATTCAAAACCCACGAGATGTAGAGGACTGCATCCTTGTGTTACAAATAATTTTTTTTTCAGTTTTACCTTTCTTAAGGGTAAAAAAATTTATTTAACCAGGCGTTCCCCATTTACCGACAACTGAGGCCCAACTTTTCTGCTTTGAACAGACCTGAAATGTTGACCACCCATGCAGGGAACCAAAAAGCTTTGCAAGAATAAGAAAAAGTGGCAGAGAAATTTTATGTCGCATGCTGGAACCTTCCTATAATGGAAAAAAATGGATGCTTTTATATTAAAGAGCCCTTCAAAGCTTCCCACTGAATCAGAACTATGTAAGCTGACCTCCGAATCATGTAAATGAAGGGGTCACCAAAAGGTAGGAAAATTTTTAGCTTTTTTTTAACTGTTCAAAAAACTGGTCAGCGACTGGAGAAGAAAGTGATTGAATGAGCTATACACAAGACTAATTGAAGAAGTTAGGTGAATTTTATGGTGGGGAAATATGAGTTTGGAATAACGTGGTCTTTGATATTATTATAATAGAATAAAAAGTATTAAATAAGAAGCTAGATGTAGAGGACTGCATCCTTGTGTTACAAATAATTTTTTTTTCAGTTTTACCTTTCTTAAGGGTAAAAAAATTTATTTAACCAGGCGCATTTACCGACAACCGCGGCCCAACTTTTTCTACTTTAAACAAACCTGAAATGTTGACCACCTGCAGGGAACCAAAAAGCTTTGCAAGAATAAGAAAAAGTGGCAGAGAAATTTTATGTTGCATGCTGGAACCTTCCTATAATGGAAAAACGTGGATGCCTTTATATTAAAGAGCCCTTCAAAGCTTCCCACTGAATCAGAACTATGTAAGCTGGCTTCCGAATCATGTAAATAAAGGCGTCACCAAAAGGTAGGAAAATTTTTAGCTTTTTTTTAACCGTTCAAAAACCTGGTCAGCGACTGACGAAGAAAGTGATTGAATGAGCTATACACAAAACTGGCCAGTTCTTATGTGGGGAAGGCCAAGTTTGGCACCACATGGTCACGTATCATTTCATAATAAATAAGAGTGATTAAATTACATTTTCACCCTTTGTCCCTTCTTTGTGTTCAGACTCTCTTTCCTCCCTTCGTCCCTCTGCCCACCTCACTGCTTCCCTCCTCTAGAGCAATTCATACAGCTCTAACAGGAAAGTATTTTTAATGTCATGAACTCACTCATTTGGACTCACATTCTCACCACAACGAACAAACACTAACAGAGACTAATTACTCCTTCTTCTTGCTGAGTTAGTTAAGCCAATCTAATTAGAAAGGGACAAGCTGTGGGCAGATGGATTTCTAGCACGGGAGGCAAGGTTGTTGAATATAATAAGGGGATATTGGAGTCGACAGTGGTGGCGGGGTCGCCGGTGGCGGCGGCGGTGAGGTCGCCCGCGGGAAGTGGTGGCAGAGTGGTGGGAGGTAGGAGATAAAGGAGAAGTGATGGTGTTTGAGGAAGAGACATTGATGTGGATGAGGGAGGAGAAGATGGAATTTGGACAAAAGAGATGAGGAGGACAAAATTGGTAATCAGCTTTTTGATAAATATTAAAATATGAATATATATTATTATAGAATTATTTTAAGATATGAAGTTTTTATTTCAACCATTAGATTATAATTTAATGGTTAAGATTAATGAATCACATAATCCCAAACTCATCTTTTTCCACTATAGAATTCACCAAAGAAGCTAAGAAAAAGGCACCAAAGAATAATGGCCCTCTCCCAAATCTGGGGTCAAAGATAAAACCCCTAATGCAATAACAACAAACACAGAGAGCAGAGGCATAAACAAAATCGAACCTTATAAGGGGTTTGCGAATCAGATCAATGATGGGAACTCACTTATGCAACAGATTCATCACTGGGTCAATTATCAAAAGCGATTTTTTCCATTGATGCATTCCCTCATGGGGTCAACAAACAATGGGGCATTCCTCAAGTCAGGGAAATGTTAGGCATCGCCTTGCATTCTCACAGACAATTACAGTCATTAAACTTTGTGCCCTAGTCTCACCCTCTTCACGCGTAGCAAGTTGATGTATGACATTTACCAAGGTCTGGAAGCCAATGGTGATATTGTCTGTAGAGAGAGGGGATTGAGAAATTTGGAAGGAAGGATGTTGTCCTGTAGAAATAACGGTGTGTAGAAATGGACAATGGAAGGCTTGTTTGATTAAAATTAATAGAGTTGAACCATGCAAAGTGTGTTAGACCCGTATTTTGATGTGTAGCACAGGACAGTAGCACAACATGGGGTAGTGGCACGCTGCTATGTGCAGTAGCACAAGTCCGATGCGGTAATCCATGTTTGCCAAAAATGGAGATTTCGTGCACCATGGATTAAGCTTGTGTTCTGATCTTTTTCCATGGAGTAGTGAATGATGTTGACAGAACTTTTAGGAGCAGGCCTTGTTTCACCAATGTGAGTAGTCCACCTGAGGCTGTGAGTTAATAAACAATATTTTTAATTTAGGTTGGTTAACAAAAAGTATATTCTACATCGATGATAAGATTAGGAAAGCAACGGATTAATGTAAAAAGCAATATTTTGTTCTACTTTGATTTAAAAAACTGTATCACATGAAGTGTAATAGTATGTTTAATTTTGGTAGTTCAATTTTAATTGAGTTTTTTTTTTATATTTTTAATTCAAATCACTTTCATTTTAGTTACGCTTATTTTCCTCCTAACTATTGACATACAGAAACAAAATGTACTTGTTCCTAAGTAATAACATACATTGGTCCTGCTCAATTCTCATTTCTGCACGCGAACTAGTCAACTTTAGTCCGGTTCTAAAAACTTTGCTCATTTAGTACTAATTAACAATGTTTTTGCTCATTTAGTAATTAAAAATTGATTAATTAATTAATTAATTATTCTAGCATCTTATAATATTGAGGTAATTAAAGTTAAGAAAAAAAATAGAGATGTTACATGTTTCGGTATATAAGAAAAAAATTAAAGAAATCGAAATTTTTAAAAAAAAATCCTTAAGAGAATTGAATTGACCAATTTAGCAATTAACAATATTTGTTTCACAATATTTGAGGCTGACCCAAAAAAAAAAAGGAAAGAATATTTTAATATTAAGAATATTTGTGTACTACGTGATAATTACACTTACTTGCATACAGTTCACCATTACAATATTAGGAAAAAAATATGCATAACTAATAAGTATGAGGAATTTAAGAATACAAAAATATTGTAAAAGAGATTAAATTGAAGCTAATCTTCATTTTATAGGGGGCTATAATAATACAATATCTAAATGGATTAGGATCACTAATGTCATTATCAGTTATAATAACTCACAAATGATGTCTTTTCTAGTGGAAGGAAAAACTCTTCATTTCTCACCAAATAAAAGCAACGAGCTATATTAGTCAGCATTAATGTCTGCCAAGATCCACTTCTCAAGGGGCAGTTTCACAGTCCAGCAACTAGCATACTTCAGGAAACATAGTGCTATGACCATGCACTGCTTGCTGCAAATTAGCCCAAAAAACACCGTGCCAAATATGCAAAGCCTGCTGGTATTTACTACGGTTGTACAAAGGTGCATTTAAGCATCTCCACCTAAAATGTCTTCCAAGATCCACTTCTCAAGGCGCAGTTTCACAATCCAGCAACTAGCATACTTCAAGAAACATAGTGCTATGACCAGGCACTGGTTGCTGCACATTAGCCAAAAAAGACTGCATCAAATATGCAAAGCCTGCTGGTATTTACTACGGTTGTACAAAAGTGCATTTAAAAGTGCTTTTTTCCTTGTTAAAAGTGCATTTAAGCATCTTTCCACCTAACAAACCTATGTCTTTTACTAGCTCAATGTCCACACAGCAAAAGCTAATGTGCTCACATAGCACCGAACCACCTATCACCAGAGAGAAACAATATTGAGGTGTAAATCCTACTGTCTCAATTACTGCATATGGTTGGTTTATAGCACTTCACTGTTCACTTTATTGAATTGGGACTATTCAAATTCTAAAAAAAAAAAAAAAGTGGACTGTAGCAATTCCCTATTTATTTTACTGAATTTGGACTATCGAATTCTAAAATAATAAAAAATAAAAATAAAAATAGAAAGTGTAGTGTAGCATTTCACTGTTCACTTTACTGAATTCTAAAAAAATAAACAATTAAAAATAAGAAAAAGAAAAGAAAGTGTATTCACCTAACTGAATTTACCGACTTAAAAAAAAAAAAAAGTGTACTGTTCACTGAACTGAATTCGGTTCATCCGAGTTCTGAAAAGAAATCTATATGTGTGTGTGTGTGTTCTTCCCTGCTATGCATTTACTGCTACATGTGCAAGTATTTTTCCGGTTCTAGCAATATGCATAAGTACGTAATTATAATTATAATAATATTATTAAATTTATATTTATACTACATGATTTGAAAGACATCTATTGCATATGAAAATCAAATGGATAACTATTTTTCTTTGAGAAATTAATTAAACATAAACTTTGGATATAATTATTAATTTATTTAATTGACATAATCTATATATACAACATTTTTAATACATATAATAAATATAAAATATCTGGTAAAAAATAAATACACAATATCATTTTACGCTTGAAACAGCTGAAATCATTCATCTAGTTACTAATATATGTAAATTATCTATACTCAAGAATTATAATATTAAATTTGGCTTTCTATTGCTTAATTAATAATAATTTTAATTATGTAATTTAATCAATAATATATTTTGATTAATTAGTTTATATTATGTATTTGATAGAAGTAACTAAAAAATTATAATTGAAAACGTGGAAAATCATTTACCAATAAATACATTTGGTTAGAAAAACATTTGGAATCAAATAAATTATTAGTTATTACGAATTTATTATAGATGCAACTCAATAGTGTTAATATTTTTAAATAAAAATTATTTTTCACTTATAATTTTTTATTGGTTAAAAAGTGACTATAATATCCTAAAGAAAACTAATTTCATGTAATACTTTATTTGTATATGATAATTTATAAGGTTGGAGTCTTAATTATTATGAGTCATGTATCTTTAAATGTTAATCCTTTTTAACTTGCTGCAATGGATGTTAGTTATGCGATAAGGCTGGAGAACTAAAAGCATAAAACATCAATTAGTTCTGATTGCACTTTTTTGAGTTCAGTATATAATTCATATTAGCTCAAAAGGACTATAACATTATGATTTTAACAACATTACGATTTTCTCAACAAAGCAAAATATAGCAGTGCAAACATGTTTAACAAATTCATAAGCGATAATATGATATAAATTTTAATAGCAACAATGGTAATTAGAAAGGAGCTGATAGGGAACATCCCCACCTTGATGTAATCTAGGATAGGTATTCTTCATATTAGTATAGTGCCAAGCTAAATTGCTAACCAATGGTTAAATATAATCAAAAGTCAAGAACCAACCAATCAAAAGTAAATAACCAACCAAAGACCATAGGCAAAGATTGTATTAAATCAACCCATCAATTAACTCTAAACATAAATTGTCTCAAATATTCTAAATAGCAAATTATGACTACTCATGTTACTTAAAGACTGACACAACCATAATTCAATGATAAAAATGGGAATATATACGGATGGTCTCAACCTCAACCAAGGACAGAGGGGGCACAAAAACAAAAGTAAAGTCCATAGTTACCAAACACAAAGCAAGACAAAACCAAACAATAATCAGCCAAGTGTCTCGCTATTAGAAGAACTAAGAAAACAACAGACCAGTAGAAAACAGAAAAAAAAAAAAAAAAAAGCAGAAACAGCACAAATAGCAGAAATCCAGGAAAAACATAAAATTGCGGTGGAAACCAACAAAAGCAACAGCAAGTGCAGAAAAAACATCAGTATGAGTTGCTGCCAGAACCCACATTGGCACCAAGGTATATTCGATATCCACGATAAATCAAGTCCACAAATGCATCCTCATTTCATGCAACAAAAATTTAAAAAAAGATAGGATAATGAACAACACAGATGCGACAAAAAATTGCGATGATTCAGTTAGGAAATACAAATTTGAGTGTTAGTCATTAGTAGCATGTTGAAGAAAATGTATAATCATTTAATGCTATTTCATTCACCTCAGGAATCTCTTACCTTTAATCTCTAGCTCATAATTGTAACTGAACTTGACATGGCATTAATTCTACACAATTTACTCCAAGTACCTACAAAACAAATTACATCAAAGGAAATCAGTTCATTATGAAACAACTATAGTTTATTAACTCATATTTGCTTTATGCAATAAAGCATTACATAGGTAAGTTTTAGCTCATTATGAATTTGCACAGATTTGTTCGGGAAGGTACAACCAGATGTAAAACAGTTCGTGAATGGGAAAACACTTGATTTTGTTTGGCAATAAACTATTTGTGATAACATAACTCTTTTATGAGAACAATGAATAGAAAAGATGAGAACATAAAGCTTAGGTAGTCAATATATCACTTTAGTCTCAAAGCCAATTATGCCTATTGCAATATGCAAACACACAATAAGTTCTATTCTTAAAATGACATACAACAAACAGACATAACAGAGAAGACAAAAGATTCATAAAACCTTTTTCCTTGAAAAAAAGAGTAGAATCTGCACATGCATAATTATTTCATTTGACATAATTAGTGACGTCATAGTTATTTGTCAGTTCTAAAATAGTACTCGTTTTCATAATCAATGACAACGACTACTATAGATACACATGCAACCATAGGATACAGTTTTATGAATGTAATACTTATACTTATTCATAACAATCCAAAATAAATATAGCATAAATTTGATATATAGAACATACATTAAATTCCATAATCTTTTATATAAATCCTGAGCCTTAATTGATATCAATTTCAATGAAACTCATTTTAACAGCTACCATTTAACATACAGAAGATAGTTTCCAAACCTATTTATAGAAGAAGGAACTCTATTGCAATAGAAAATAAGTTCCAACTATTCCAGCCAAAAACATTTCTTAGCATATCTACTCAGGTATGTGCATACTAATCTGAAAATTATTAAGACATAATTTTAATGAAAGATACAATCTTAATGAAAATGTCCATATTGAATATTTAGCGAGACCAATTAGATAGAATACACAACTATTTTGCCAGCATATTCCAATGTCAACTTTGAGATGTAGAAATTGTAGGCATCAATCAAAACAATTATGCTAAGAACACAAATAGCTAGGCAACATATTAATAGCAACATGCATAAGTTATCTTGAACTCATGATTGCCACTCTTATGAAGAAGCCTTGAAATAATACTATCCAACATGTGATTTTACATCAAAGCAACTTGAAATCCTCTTCATGAGAGAATTTACAATAACATAAGTAAAGAGCACTCACTTTATGATGGAACCTTGTGTTTAATGGATATGCTCTCACTCCCGCCAACATTTATCTGAAAAGCATAATTAAAACAACATCAGCAAGCTACTATATAACATACATTCGAAAATTAAGATGATGCACCATGTATTAGTTGAGGTTATAAATTCTGAAAAAATAAAATCCAATTTAAACGCCACTTCAAAACATGATCGAAATAAATGAACCACCCTATAGTCTATCTAACATAGCTTTGGAATGCTACTCCTCACAATGAATTGAAACAGTTGCAAGTACAAAATCCAGAAATCAAAAGACATAGCCAATAATGCTAGCAAATGAAGACCCTATCCTTGCCACACCCAAGCAAGGGAGTGTTCACAATTACAAATACCCATTTTTAACAAAGTATATCAAATAGGAGGGTGCTGAGGAGGTTTAATAGGAATCCATCCACAACATCATCTAGATCAACATCATCTAGATTAATAGGAATGTGCTGAGAAGGTTTAAAGCATCCAATTTCCCCAACATGTATCTCCCTCACATTAATCCGAAATTCATTATTCCCAACACAACCAGCCACCCTCTCTCAGACCATACAACTCAACCAACTTCTACTAACCAGCAGCAAGAAATAAAACCATATAGTTACTATGCTCAACTGAAATAAAACCATACTCCATAAATGTCAAAAGACATCAAAATGTAGCATATTATTAAATTATATCAAAGTACCACCATATAAAGAAAGATTATAAGAAATAAAATAGAGCCACCACCAAGAAAACCAACAATTTATTCCTGTGCACAAAATGATTCAGCAGAGCCACCACCAAGAAAAACCAGCAACTTATTCTACTACTATTGAGAATAGAACCCTTTTATTTTTAATTACTCTGCTATTCCATTGTTATTCTCCAAGGAAATGCTAAATGATAAAAATTCCAACACCAACCACTAATCAAATCAAATAAACTACAATTGACACAAAAAATCAATGTTCTTTAATGGCTAAAATGTTAACATCACAGCAAATGTATAATTAACTTGATATGTAGTATTCTCTCATAATATTAAGATTTTTAAGATAATTGACTGGTGTTAGGGAGGTTAGGGACCACAGGTTCTCCAAAGTCTATGAGAGAAGGAAGAAGATGGGCCTGAGTGGGCCAGCAGCTGCGCCAACAGTAACTCATGCAACGGGAAGCTAGTGACAGAGGGGAATTAGATAGTGGAGAGGGGAAGTTAGTTAGGGATGTTAGAAATGTATAAATAGCAGAAAGAATAAGTAGAATAGGAGTGAATTCATTTGTTGTAACTGATTTAGAAATTGGAGAGAATCTCTCCCTTAGGGTTCATCTTGTACTCTCTTGAGGTTATGGTGATTTACCTAACCTGTGATCAATAAAATACAGTATTCTTCCCTAGATCTAGCTTGGATCTAACAACTAGCCATCAACAATTATGATTAACATGGAATACATATAATTGAATATGCAATATTACATTTCATAGGTAGAAACCAAGGCAACATAGGTACCTTCTTCATGGCAGCAACCCATTTCCTTTGGCCGGTGGCATTGATGCCAAGCATTATAAAACCCCAAGCTAGATGATCCACATTCTTCATTATAAGTTCTGCAATGATTTTAGAATATTTAGAGCAAAGCATGAGTAAAGCCAATACAAATTATACTAAAAATCAGAGATCAGAAAACGAACTAAAGAAACCTTCTCCATTAGCTCTAGATTACAATGAGCCAAAGACTACTCAAACCAAGAATCTCAACTAAACCAATAGTCCAACCTTACCATTTCGAGCCAAAAACAAAATACGAGAATACCACAATTAACGGCCGGACCGACCGGTCCGTTTCATAAATGGACTTGATTTTTGCCTAGTATGTGTCCACCGCGCATAAGCCCACAAGTCCGCGGACCAATCCGCATACTATTCACATCTTCTGCCTCGCAAAAAGCCATCAAACCAAATCGCGACCAACTTTTTCTTTATTCCTTTCATATATATATTTTTAATTTTTTTAATACCCTATAGCATATTTAAAAAAATTAAAAAGAAGAAGAAAGGAACAAAAAACATATAGCAATAAATAAAAGAGCAGGCATATCAATAGCTGCAGATGGGCAAAGCAGTGAGTCCTTACATCCTTGAACATTAAAATAAGACCTGTTCAGTAATGCTAATCACATTTATAAGGTATTAGTATTTGTTTAAGCCTTTCTTTTGTAATTTAATCGGTTGCATGGATGAGAAGTGCCCCAGAACTCACGCCGACACACAAGTTTAAGCTATATTTAGCTTACTTTCAAGTTTCAAACCAAAACATAGTAGCATCAAAGAAATAAGACAATGAAAATAAATTTACATTTTATATCACAACTAAGAATCAATAACTTCAACAGAAAGAACATGGGGGACGCACGAAAATGATTCTAAGAGCAGACTTGTTCTTCTGCCATATTATAAACAACGTGAATTGTTGCCCTCAAGGCAAATAGTGAGAAATAAATGAAAATAGAAATAGATAAATATATAGTAAATAAACAATTTGCACCCCAAATCAATAGCCTTTAAGAAAATCAGATCTGTGGGCAACAGTGAGAGGAGAGGAGACCTTGACCGCTTGAGTGAGATGAGAGCAAGAAAGTGAGATCTGAGGGGCGGAGATCTGCCGCGAGGCCTCGACCGCTTGAGTGAGGGAGACGGAGCGTTGAGAGACGAGAGTGAGAGAGGACTTGAGTTGGGCGGAGTGCTGGACCGCTAGAGGAGGTGGCCGGTGGCGGCTGAGTTGAGAGAGGGGAGTGGCCGAGTGGGTGAGGGTGAGTTGAGGGGTAGAGACGGCGCCGCTTCAAGAAGAAGAGTGAAGACTCGTAACTCAGATTGAAGGCAACTAGGCAAGTACCAATTAGCAAACCCTAGTGTCTTCCACTACTACTGATGTAACATGTGCTTATGACAGACAAGAGACCGGGCCACTAAACGTCCCATTGGGCTTGGGCTTAGACATTTCACAGCCTATTAGTGAAATGGTTCGTGGACCGGCGCTAATGAAACTGCTAAGCACTGGACTGGAGGACTGGACAAGAGCATTCTATGCGGTTAGCGAGTGGTCCGGAAATCTGTGGGTTAGCGGATTCAGCAGGATCAAAAAAGTCCACGGATTGGTGGGTTGGAAATTCCTCATTTTTGTCAAGTTGCGGTCAACTGGTTGGTTCAGATGGTCGTATACAGCTTTATTAATAACACTACTCGAATGGAAATTGTTGTCAAATTTTAATATAAGATTGTAATTGATTATGATAATTTAGAAATTCTAGCTGAGCCAAAAAAAAGGTATTGTTTGTCTGTAGGTCATCTGCGCGCCTGACGCGCTTCCCACCGAGACATAGACCTTACATGACCAACTGGTGTCGTGGTTGAAAGCGACTTACGATAAACGATGTAGATTATTTGGCTCACTTAAACATTCAATGTCAATGCAACCCTTGCACGCGAAAGATTCTTTTGTCACACTTGTTTCCATGGTGGGTGTTGTTTTCCTGTGAATATCTTAGTCCCTTGAACTTATTGTCCTCGTCCACGGGTTAATGATGGAAGATAATTTTAGTATAAATAGAGGTAGTGTCATTTTATAAATTACAGAAGAAAATTGTTAGTAAAAGGTTTCTCTCTCTTAGCTAATTCTCTCTATCCTCTTTATTCTCTCTATTCTCTACAATTACCAAATTATTCACGCATCAAATGGTGCTTTCATTGACCTTCATACTCGATTTCTATGGAGGTTGCAAGCTCAATCAAAGAGCAAACCAACTAATAAGCATTATTAGCTTTTGTAGCTCATGCTCATCATGTTCATATACATGATCCTAAAATACTGGTCCCTTGCTTTGTGAATGGATTGGAAATAGATTGAAGAGAGATTTTGTATGAAAATCCTAAATCTCTCTTCGAGCATGGTACTTGGCAAAAATATGGGAAGAAAAATTTGCAAAATCAGCAACCTTAAACATATTAGCAATTACAGGTAACATTCAACAACCATACTCCAATAACAGTTCAAAAGTCCAGATGCAACCAACTACAGCTAACCATTTAGAAATCCAGAATTGCAATTCAAAATTCAACAAATACAAATCATAAATTTGAAGCAACGGTACCAGCTCCAAGTTTAGATTCAAAGCAACAAATCAACAACAACAATCATAGCACCAGATCTGGTAGAAGAAGAACACCTAGATTTACAAGCTGAGCTTCAGATATTCTCCACGATACCTTTCATGCTATCCGCCTGGAGTCGAGAACAACTCGCGGAATGGAAGGGAAGAGCCACGAGCAGATCCGATCGAGAAGAACCTCGACAAGGTAGCTCCGCCAGTGGAAGTAGCAGGACCATCTCAACGAGAGGACGATTGTGGCCGGCGTTCTGAGCAAGCAGTTGAGAGCGGTAGCAAGGAAGGAACCATAGGTCCTATGGTGCAGTGACTTGCCTCGTCTTGGCGCAATAGCAACAACAAACCGCGATGGAGATCTGAATCAGGAGAGACATCAGCCCCAACCACAATCATCCGCGCAACCAGTTATGGCACAAGAGAAAAGAGAAGGATGGTGGTGACATCACCACAACGGAGAACAATGCGGAAGCGATTGCATTTGGGCTCGTCGTGATGAGCTGAAGCGAATCGATGACAACTCACAGTTGTAGAAATGATGAGGCAGATTGAGGCGATGACGAAGCATGCAATGGTGAGGCTCCTCCTGACGCGATGATAAAGCCCCTCCTTGCACGGCGGTGTAGCTCCTCAGGTTCACGATGATTGGTGTTATCCCTGTCCTCGATGGCATGTTTGTGGTTGGCAACCACAACCATGGCAGTGCTACCATGGGTCTAAAAGAAAGTGTTGGAATGGCGAGGGACTGATGCAATACTAGGGCTCCATGGGCAAAAGATAGGTTCTACATTTTTGGGCCTAGCCAAACTCGATCAAAGGGAAGCAAAAGTGAGGGAAAGAGCTTGGCAGACTCATGAAAACCGTTTTTTAAATTTCATTAGCCAAGCCTAATTGGGTGACCATTGGAATGGGTGGTGTATAGGGCTATTTTGTGAGAAAATTGCATTTTTAGTTCCATGGGCCTAGTCCAAATTCTATTGAGGAGGGACTCAAGCCAATTTCTTGTCCATCCAATTAGGCAATGGGACCCTGGTGGATTTTCTATGTATGTGATAGGTTACTTAGTAGTTCCATTTTTTTTAAGAAATTTAGTAAATGTAATTAGGAATTTAATTGTTGTTTTTTTCCTAGCAACCTTGAAGGGAAGGTTGATTTGAAGGGAAAGGTAATGATGGAAGATAATTTTAGTATAAATAGGGGTAGTGTCATTTTGTAAATTATAGAAGAAAATTATTAGTAAAAACTCTCTCCCTCTTTGGCTAATTCTCTCTATCCTCTCTATTCTCTATATTCTCTACAATTACCAAATTATTCACGCATCAGTTAATTGCTAAGAAGAAAATTACTCCTTTTGTTAACGAAACTGATTTAACCACAGTTGGGCCATTTGATGTTGAGATGGTAGATGTTTTAAATTTTTTTTTGTGATGGGTATGAGACTGTTGAATTGTTTTGTAGCACTTGTAATTTGGGCTTGTCATAACTTTTTCCTGATAGCCCATTGATTGCTAAAATTGGAAGGTGTTAATAAGGAAATGAGTATTGTGCACTTAAAAAGTGGATGAATATTAAATATTAAAATAAGAAATCAACTTTCTAGTTTCTAGTTTATAGTTTCAACAATGGTGTCAGATTGTTTTTCAAAAAACATGTGACACATAAAACAAAGAAAATGGTGAAAGAGGGAAGCAAGCTATATGGGTTGGGTGTGATGCGAAAAAGTGAAAACGACATTTCAAGGGAATTGTAAGAGCCAAAAGTGACCAAAGAAATTTGTTAATATACACATTTTCTCACATCAATAAATTTTAGTAAAAAGATAATTAAAGGGGAAATCTACACCGTTAAATAAGAAGGAAATCTGATGGTAGGGCGTGAAAAAGGAATATGTAGGGCCAATAAGGTAATATAGTACTAAAGTTAGCTTTTAGGTTTTACATAAGGCGTGAAGAAAAAAATAGAAATATGTGGGACCCATTAACAGTGGTAAAATGCACCATGTTAGATTTTACAGTGCTAGGTGTGAAAGAAAAGCAAGCAGAGTGACACTTGTCGACAATGTAGGGAAGCGAAACTCATGCAAATTTGATGGTAGTGGATGCTACCAAAAAAACTACAAGGGGTTGAGTTGACGAGTCTGAAAATGAGAAATTGAGGTGACCACTCGTCAAAATTTCTCCGAGAAATGGAGGAATCCGCTTGTCCACTACATTACTTTGAAAACTTGATATTCATTGTGGCAGGAAGGTGATAAAATCAATTCAAGATTGAATTAACCACACAGGAAGATCTTTATTTAAGACAAAAGAATTTGAAAAATATCTTTATCGAATCACTTACGGTCACAACTTGTCTTTATCATGGATCAGAGTCCAAACAAGTTTACCCAGGAGAGCCAAATTACTTTGATGAGCTTCACGAATACCCAATCCCCCAAAATGTTTAGGAGTGATAATCTTTTTCCAATTGACCAGATTAAGACTTCTAGAACCTTCTCAACCATTCCAAATGAAGTGTCTAGTCATATGGTTAATAGTCTTGCAGCAGCTTGGTTGAAATATAGAGCTTGCATATGATGAACAGGAATGAAAGAAATGACAGACTTCAATAGACAAATCCTACCAGCCCTATTAGAATATTCCCTTCCAGGACGCAATCGGCCTTGAATTTTGGCAATAATGTCATTAAATGTAGACCGCTTCACCCTATCCGATTAAAGGAACACCCATGTATCTCCCAATATCACAAGTAAAGCGAATGGAAGATATACTGGTAAAATTTTCTTTGCGTTGACGAGAAATATTCTTCGAACACAATGCTCTGACTTTTCAAAGTTGATTTCATTCCTGATGCTTACAGAATTCGTTGAGTGTAGATAAAATCAAATGAACTTGGGTACTTTTAGCTTTGCAGAAAGAATAACTTCATAAGCAAACATAAGATGAGAAATCCTAGACCCCCTCTGAAACTGCCACTGATTCCCAAATACCGCTCTCAACCTTTTGGCTAATATGAATTGCCAATTTCTCCATGTAAAGGACAAAGAGATAAGGGACATAGGATCTCCTTGTCTTAATCCATGAAAGGGAGTAAAAGAATCTAGTTTAGTACCATTCCAAAGGATTGAGAGAGAAGAAGTGACACACCTCATAATAAGGGAAACAGTGGAAGAAGGAAAACCAAAGTCCAATAAAGTCTTTTCAAAAAGCCCCAATCCACCTGATCATACACTTTTTCCAGATCAACTTTGAAAGCAAGAGTCCCATATTTAGATTTTGTTTTCTTCATAAAATGCAGCACTTCTGAGCAAGAATAATATTGTTTATTGTGCCTCTCCAGAGATAAAGCTCCCTTGCAAGGACCAATAAGATCTTCCAACAACGGGCGAAGATGATTTACCAAAACCTTAGTAATGAGCTTATAAAGCACATTACACAAGCTAATAGGTCTAAAATCTTTCATTTCACTGGTTGCTCCATTTTGGGAATTAAGACAATCAGGATTTCCAAAAGTCTAGAATCCAACCTACTACCTGAGAAAGCTTCCTTGACCACTTTCCAAACATCATTTCTAACAACATCCCAGGAATTCTTGAAGAAAAAAGCTTGGTATCCATCAGGGCCTAGAGCTTTAAAGAGTTCATTGACATAATGGTCATACGAACTTCTTCTTTGGTTACAAGAGCGTTAAAGCTACACAGCGTCATGACTTAGCTTTGGGGAAGGTACATCACTCAGATTATCATACACCACAACCTCCCTGAAGTAAATAAGTTCTTGAAAAAGGTTAAAGCCTCACCTTTAAGAGTCTGGATCAACTGACCAAGAACCATCCTCAATAAAAAGACCATGCACTCTGTTATTGTTTCGTCTGATTAAAGTCTACATATGAAAGAACTTAGTATTCCTATCACCAAACCTTACCAATTTTCCCTAGATTTCTGATACCATAAAAGCTCCTCCTGTGCAATATGCTATTGTAATAAACCTGAAGTTCCCTTTCTATATTCCGAAGTCTCACTGAATCAATTACCTCCAACCTCTGAAATATGTTTAATCCTATCTTCCAAGTGCTTTTTACGATGGAGAATATTGCCAAAGTCTTCCTTGTTGAAGGTCTTAGAATCTAGCATCACTTCATGAAGGCGTCAATAGCATTAAGCTTCCTACGGTCCCAGGCCATAAGAACCACCCTTTATATAGAGGGTGAGTGCCCAAGTAGCTTGAGAACGAAAAGGGCACTCACCTCTAATAGGCAAACCACCACATCTCACTAGAGTAGGACAATGATCCGAGTGGAGACGGCAAAGATTTTTAACAAAAGCATCTCGAAATATTCTTCTCCAATCACAATTAGCTATTGCCCTATCTAGACGTTTGGACACATACCTCTGATTCTTAGAAGGACGAGACCAGGTAAATTGATTACCCACAGCACCCAAATCCATCAACTGGCAAGAGTTTAAAACATTAGAAAAAAATAGCCCGAGAAGGTGAGAAGATCCCCCCTTTCACCTCATGATGATGAATGATTTCATTAAAATCCCTAAGAACCAACCAAGGCAGGTCATTGGAAGAGTTTAAACTAGCCATATGATGCCACAAGTCATTCCTATGAATTTGACCGGGCTAGCATAGACCGTGCAACGCCACTTGAAAGTGAAGCTTTGAATATCAAAGGTAACTGCCTGAGCACATTGATTCACAAGAGAGCAATTAATAGAATTATCTGAAGACAAAACCCAAATTCCCCTTTATGCCCTTGTGCTTCTTCAATGCCAACCACTTGAAATCTAGCTTATTCCAAAAGTCCTTGACTTTTGTAAAAAGAACATGCGTTTCAAGTAAGATAAAAATGGAAGGTTGAAATTTGCGGATCAACTCTTTAATATGACCTCGGGCCACTTTATTTAAAGCCCCCTTCACATTCCAAGAGACTAAATTTAAATCTTTAAAATCCATAAACAACAACAAGAAGGAGGAAGGGCACATAGTCACATGCTCACTCAAAGATTAGAGATATCTTGCATGGCATTATTTTTTAACATGTATCCCTGGGCAATGATATCTTTATTCCCTTCAACAGAAACTTTAGTCTCCCCTTTGTTATTTTTGACCCAATAATAAAATCATCTTCATCACTAATGATGAATTCAAAGAGGTTGGCCTCATCCTTTTCTTCTTACTTGTAAATGGCGTTCTCAACTCTGGTCTACCTTCCAAAATATTATATCTACCAACATGTGTGTGAGCCTTTGAGGATGAGCCATATGACTTGGCACTTGTATTCATTGCACTACCATTTGAAACCTAAGCTTTCTTGAAATTAATCGTCTGAGACTTTGCCCGTTGTTATTGACCAGTTTCCCATTCTCTTTGCCATGAGAATCATTTGCTTTAGACATGTGGATATTCCCTTTTCTATTATCCTTGTTTAAATCAAAGGAAGGCTTTCCTTTGCTAGCATTAAATTCAAAGGTCACCACTTGCTTTCCTTTTGCTTTCCTATTGTTAGAAACTTTTGTCCACCCATTATTGGTATCCTCACTCAAGATTTCAGATGAAATTGAAGCAGGATTTGGTTTTGAAATCACCTTTGATTTGTAGTTGGCCCCATCATCTGACATTGGTTGTTCTTTCGACATTGTTACCTCCATGAAAGGTATCTCAGGCTTTGATTTATCTCCACCTTTAAGTCTCTTGAAACATGACCATAACAATGGCAAAAATTGCAAATCAACTTGCATGCTTTCATACTCTACCTCAAAGGGAATGTCATCAACTAAAATTCTTTTAACCACAGGCAATGATAAATCAATCTCCACACATGCACGAATAAAGCATCCTTTTCAGCCAATTTAGTTGCTAAGTCAACCTTAATTGGTTTACCCACTGGAAATAATGCTCCTTACTGTATTTTCTTGATAGTACCAAATATTCATTCCAGTTGGCCTAATCAGACCATAGTTGAGCCAAACGCTTTCTCCTTTGGGTAGAAATCCGATGTTCATTCTTTAACCGCTAGATAACTACCTGCAATCATCCATAGGCCCCCATTGATCACAAGATCCTTGTCTTCAAAAAGATCAAATTTCACCAGGAAATAACCAAAACCAACGTTCATAATGTTATATCCTCCTTTTAGTTTCCATACTCCTTTTAGGTGATGGATCATTGCAGTGTAGCTAATTTGTTTTCCCAAGAGCTTTACTACTAGAGTCCCTTGATACGGTTCACAAAGTGCAATGCGAGCTTCTTTGGTAAACCTGATGGATGGCAGTGCAACATCCCCTTACTTACCCTCAACAATCGCTAGACGATCTCCTCAAGTTCCTTATTCATGGAGAAAGGCTTGGGGTTAATATTTCCAACAACCTTGTCTCGAAAAGATACTTTCCATGCATTCTGACCTCCCTTACTTCCTGGATATCCTTCACTCTCAACATGTTCCTCATCTTTTTCAGCCAATACAACTCCCAACCACTCTCTCCTCTTACTTCCTCATTTTCTCTTAAATCCTCACCGTATTCCACCCTTTCTGGATTGATAACCTTGCATACGCTTTTCTCCATCACATAATATTTTGAATTAGACTTGGAGAGTCACCTCAGCTCAATAGTGACAATAAACAAAGAATTTCAAATAGCTTCAAACTTTAACAGAAATACATCAACCAATGATACTAAAGCAAACTCAGGTAGAATCGAATTTGAAGCAACTCACTTTAGCTTAACAATGGCAAGAACAGAAATAGAAATCACTGAACCAAAAGCTTAAATAGAATCAAATTCCGACAAAAGCAACAACACATACGACACTAGAACAAGTCACCGTTGGTCCTAGTTCACTTGTAGGGAATGGTAGATCAAGGCACACTGCGCTAGAAGAGTGACGTTGGAATGAAGGAGGCCAATCGAGGCACGGCGGCATAGGTAGCGCAGGCGGCACTGAGAAGGGACGTCCGATCTGCAATTGACCTAAACCTCAGAGCTTCCGCAGGCGCGAGATCTGCAAATCGAAGCTTGGACGCACGATGAAGCCGACGCGCTATGAGGATGAAGGTCAGATGCACAGACTCGCCCACACGTCGATGTTGGATCTCGAGTGAGATCCATGTCCGCGACCTTTGAGGGAGGTTGATGGCCGAGGACCTCTCGTGTGACCGCGACAAAGGCGACGCGTACCTACCTGGTTGGTATTGAGACTCTCTCTCTTCTCTCTCTCTCTCTCTCTCTTAATAGTATACAATACTATAAATGATTTGGGAGGGAAGATTGTTAAGAGAAAAATATCAAACGTCTAGGAGAGAGTTATTCCAAAATAAAGTTGTAGTAGTTTTGTTTAGAGAGCTTTAAGCTAAGAAAATGTCCAGAAGACACGATGAAACAATGGATCCTCATAATCATATTGCTGAGAAAGTTATTAATGAAAATGTAAGTTTATTTTGTTAATAAATTATTTTATTTTGTTAATAGATTATAATTTAGATTATTTTATTTCTTAATCATATTTCTCTATTTAATTTAATTTTCCAGGATATGATAATTTACATTTTAGTTGTTTTTCGTTTTTTTTTAAAACAAAAATCAAGAAAGCTAAGAACTCGTCATCTGGTCTTGGAACCACCAATGAGCGAGATTCACGGATCTACAAGAAACTAGTTTCTATAATGTTTCACAAGTATGCAAAGTTGAAATAAATAGGGGTTTAATATTTGCATTGGTAGAAAGATGGAGACCACAGACGCATACCTTTCATTTTCCATGCGGAGAATGTACAGTCACATTAGAAGATGTCTACATGCTGCTTGGGCTTCCTATCGAAGGTGTGCCAGTCATTTGTTCTACTAGTGGAGATTTAGGAAGTACAATAGACCTATTACACATCTTATTGGGTGGCCTGATTCTATTAAAGGAGGCACAATTAATTTAAGGTGGTTGGATCAACATCTAAGATGGCTGAAACCCAATCTACCAATGTATATCCGAGGGTATATTCTTGCTTTCTTAGGTAATTGTGTGCTCGTTGACCAGACTAAGGCAAAGTTCATGGAAAATACACTGTTGATTGATTTGAGCCAAATCAAGAAATTTAGCTGGGGATCAACATGTCTTGCCATGCTTTATCGCAATTTGTGTCGAGCTACGGTCCATACTGAAAATATAGGCGGATGCCTAGTTTTGTTACAAACATGGGCATGGTATAGGCTGCGTATTTGGCTCCAATACCACTAGAACCTATCAGCTTTCCACTTGCAACTAGGTAAAAAATGTATCTAAATTTTTTTTTTTGTGAAAATTTTCATAAACATAATTAATTATCATATTCTTTGACAGATGGAAAAAGCCAAGCTACCAATGGAATAAGGGACTAAAGAAGCTTGAGATATGAGACGAATGTTAGATCAAATACAAATAATCAAGTAGTAATTAAAATACTTAGCATAATGTCATTATAAAGTTGCAGCTTATGTTATTTCAATGTATTTCATATTTATTTTCATTATTGCAATTTTTCAACCATATATCCTCTACTTAAGGCCATTACTCCTTTGGGGATGCTAAGGCCATTATTCTTGTATGTCATTCCACTTATTTGTGTTGAAACTTTAGAGTGGCTCCATGTGATCGAGTTATGCATCAGTTGGCCTTGTCCAAACAATTCCCCGCCCACCTCCAAGTCTGGAGGGTTATCATAACAAGGATCTAAGAGGAAGACCTAACATCACTGATTGGTTTGACCTTCATCGACCATGGGTCGAAATGTGGATAGACTAAAAAAATCATGTCTTGCATGGAGCCCCTCTTAGTGATCCGCCCACGCAAATATCGGTCATGGTATATTAATCATTACCCTCCTTGCTCGTTGTCACATATGGACGACCAAGCGTCATCATCATCACCATCACCACCACCACAATCCGTACAGGCGTCGCATCACCGTATTCAAACACAGATGCAACCCATTGACCCATGGGCAGCTCACATATCTCGTGAGCATTCTGTATCTAGTCAAAGCAATGGAAGAGTATTGGCTTTGCCTAAAACACTGAAATCCCATAGGGTTACAGGCACTTGGGAGGAGCCATTTGTCATGAAGAAAGAAGGTGACGGAGAGGAAGGTGAGGGATGAGTGTGGGTGAAACATGTGTAGTAGGAGTAGGTGAAGGTGGGGTAGGTAGGGGTGGGGAGCCGAGACGGGATGTTCATTACCCACCAGTTGAAATCCATATAGCCCGTCAGGAATGTATAGACAACAAAAGGCCAAGGGGAAGGGAAAATTACATAAAGGGGATGAATATTATGTAATTTTAGATTTTAAATAAAATATGTCATTTTTTTTTATTGTGTGACTCCTTCTCTCATTGAATATGTTTATGTGTAACTCCTTTTTTATTGTGCCAATGCCAGTATGATTGGATAAATTTGCAAAAACACTTATTTTTATTCTAATTCCTATTATGTTTTTTTCATAGATCAAGCTCCACAAGTTCTTAAAATTATAGGGTAAACATATTATTTTTAAAAGTTCGGGAATGAGAGGTTCACTGAGTAAAGTTTTGAAGGCAAAAGTGAAGATAAGAGTTAAATTTTGTAAGATTGTCAAGAAAAAAGTCGATAAAATAATTTCACAAGTTTTAAATTGAACTTTCTTTATTTTTTATGTTATTACATATATGAAAGTATTTTTATACATTTTATTTATAGTAGAGGGTATGAAAAATTATGTCTCTCTATAAATGCAATTGCATCCAAAGTAAAAAGTCGTTGTAGCAAAAATGATAGCGAAAAAAATAACAAAAGGAAAAGGAGTTCGGAAAAATCGGAATTAAATACTTCAACATGAATTCCGTGCAAAGGAAATTCGGAACAACTGAATTTCGTGGACTGTTCTCTTTTCTTTTGGCAGGTAGTAATAAAATATATAATATAATAGAGGAGAAGGAAATTCAGACCCACCGAATTCTATATAAAAGTTTTTTCAAGTTTTACACCAAGCTTGGACTGTCTGAATTTTGTTGATTTAAAAAAAATAGTATTTTAGTAAAAGATATAAAAACATTATTTTGAGTCAACAATGAGGAAGACTTGAATGGAGCATACTAATAATAATAATAATAATAATTTTATTTCTGTATACTAATGATGTAACATAATTTACATTATTGTTCATCGATAAAACTTTATCAGAATAACAGATAATAGAAAATAAATATATATTGTCATAATCATCCATCATAATTTATGCTTTTGGTGAAATGTTATTAACTAACAATAGAAAACTATATTTTCAGTAAATAGAAATAACACTTATACATAGAAATAAAACTCTAAATAGTTATAGCGTATGCGAGTTGATAGTTTTTTTCTGGTAATTTTGCATTTTATGTAATAACTAAATTTTACATTATAACTTTTACGTTTTTGTGTCACTTAATACCGTATTAAATTTTTGTTCACTAGCCTCCGCTCTTAGTTACTTGTAAGATAAAAAAGGGTCCAAAATAAATGTTTAAGTGAACTAGCATTTTTTGGTAATTTGGTTGGCAAGATTTAAAACTGAAAAAGGAAACCTTTGTAACTTTTTTAATAAATCCCATACATTGAATGCTACAACTGGGTACAAGGGCGTGCTCGTCTATTACTATAACTGTTGATCTAATAGAGGGCTACCTACTCCATGGCTAATTCATCATGGAAGAAGTTAATATACAAAACATCCGGTTGTCCCCTCCCACATTCACGGCCTTGCCCTCCCAGATTTAAGAACATAAAATAACTACAGAGACAACAAAATAAAACACTTCTTGGACATTATCATTCCCAATCTCAGTACATCCCATTGAACCTAAAAGACACAAAATGGTAATCATTCCAAGAGCGAGACCTATGTATCAACTAAGGGCGGAAAAGAAAAAAGAAAAACCAAAATAATAGAACGACTTTTATCCTTTTGTGGATCTACACTTTGCAGTTCCCCTTCATCCATATAGTTGCTCTCTCTTCCACAATTGATTTCAGCTCGTTAAAAGGTCCCATCAACAGGCCCAATGCTGTCCTGGCAGGCACCACATTCTCGGCAAGCTACATGTAAACAATCACAGAATTAAAATTGAATCCACCTGACTACTACAATACTCGCAGTCGTAGTCCAATAATTGTGTAGGATTCCAGTACCTTTCCGCACATAAACTGGTCGAAATCTCCTTCCTTCTGAAGCCATGACAAAACCGAAGCAGCACAGGAGTCACTGCACGCAAGGGATAACACACAAGCTTAAACTATGATCCAAATGCCGAAATTTTGCATTAAGGTATTTTAAAGTTGGAGGAAGTATACCTTTCTTCCTCATTGGGTATGGCTTTGGCATCACGGATGTTCCATGATCCCAAGTCATGTGGTGTGAACATGGAATCCGCTCCATAAGTGTTGAAAGTCATGATATCATATAGCACTTGGCACTAAGTGGAAAACATGAAATGAATGATCAAGCAATATAAAATACATTTATGCATTGGTTGACGGCTAAAATATTGCATTTACCATTTTGCACATGCATCCGATTCTGTCAGGCATTTCACGTAGGTTTGGGAACGAGTCACCTTGACACACGACCCTTTGACGAATGTCAACAACCATGAGAAACCAATGCCTGTTAATCTCCTCAATTGGTAAATAAACCTGCATGAAACAATGACAGTGGATGACCACATAGATACTAACAGCTCGAAAGAACCCCTAAATTGATTGTGTACTTACATACTGCAAGTTTGATGACGGACGGATCCACTGGGGCACATACTTGTTGATCAACAGATCTACGTGTTTCCCTTGATGGACATCGTCCTAAGGAAAAAATGATTACAATTGGAGAGTTATGTGTCGTTATTTTGATTTGAGTTTAACGGGCACTGCTTAAGAATGCAATTTTTTTCTTACAGCAAATGAGGGAGGCAACCACCAAGTGGTGGGGCTTGTGAGGTGTTGCTGGGTGCAAGTATTTCTCAAAGCAACCAAGGTAAAAATCTGGTTTTGTCAGGTAATGTTTTGTCAGTTAGTGCCTTGACTCCTTATAAATGAGTCCAAAAACATGCAAAAAATGACTTTTTTTTTTTGGTATGCTAAAAATGAGTATCTTATGTTGGAGTGCTTTTTATGACCTCATCATCAATTTGCTGACCAGAGCTTAGGCTAAGAAGGTTCTTCCTTAAGGCCACCGTGTCCAGAATCTTCACAAGACTCTCACTACCATTGTGTGAAGTCAATACCGTGTAATTGTTAATAACAAGTCAAATTTTAAGTTAAAGACATTTTAAAATTGCAACTTACTGTGCCCACAAAGTGTCAGAAAAAATATAGCCAAAGAACATGGTCTCTGTCCTATTGAAGTCCATGTTTGAAGTAATGCGAAACTTGCTTTTATTAGCCTGCAACAAAGTTGTGGTCAATATGTTAGTCTAAGTTCCCCTCTTGTCAGTGAATGAAGGGGATTTTAATGTACTACACTTACCCTCCTACCCTCCTAATGCACTTCTTTTTGGGGACATCCTCCTCACAAGGTGAGTGAAAAAGCCTTTTTCCAATAGTAGACACTCCATCTCCAAGAGACACGGACTTCTGGACAGCATCAGGGGCATACAAGGGTGCTGATTGACTTCCACATGCAAGAGTAAGCTTTGGAGTGCACATCTCCAATGGGTCTTCCTCGTCTGCAATGACTACAACCTCAGAATTTGACACACGAGGGTTTGAAGTGCATGTGTTATGGTCCTTCTTCATAGCAGTTTGCTCAAGTTCCCCCCGCCGTGCTTTCAAGGCTTCGACCTCCTTCAGTTGTACATGCACCAGGTGGATTAGGCCTTTAACCACAGGGTGTTCCTTAAGCTTGCCAGGGAACCAGAGTTGCAGATCTGTTGGCACACCCTACATATGCAATACTTGTCACTTTTTTTGTTGTCACTTTTTTTATTGGATAATCTGGCGGGGACCAAATACAAGTTGATCCGTATAATAAAATATTTTTTTATATCCAAATCTGAATAATACGGTAAGACTGAGAATAGGTAGCACTACTTACAAGGATTGGTTGGGTCCTTCCATTTGGAATCACGATGAGTTGGCTAGACACCATATGCTGGCTAGTATTGCTGCCATTAAAAAATTATGTAACAATACATTACCTTGTAGTTACATCCTACTAAAGATTGCGACTTCTGAGATTAATGAGTCGGAACACCTACCTTGCCATCAATGCCCTCGTTGAATCGTGCTTGCCTTGCTGACCTTCCATGGACATGGTTGGTGAAGGGGAGTTAATGAGATATGTTTACCAAAGGTGATTTAAATGCCGCTAGTATTCAACAGTTAGAAGGAAAGTGTGGTCTCATGGTCACACCACATGCACTCTTTAAATAGCCACCAAAGAGTTGAATGGTTAACCTTTCATTGGGTCTGTCATTAATTGCATCCGCTGCATTTACCCTAGGCTTAACATTATAAGGGGAGTTGACGCATCTGGCATTGGGCTTTCAACTTTTTAGACTTACCAAATTCGTGACCCAGGTCATATTATATGCATGTAGGATTCCTCCTAAAAAATGAAAAGTTGTTGCATGTAACAGGCTTTAAACATCAATAGCCGCTCCAGGTATTCCCACGTACAAGGTTTGCATGTTTTAGGAAGGCTGCTTCAATTAATGCCTCTTTGTCCCTAAAAATGACATCCCGATATTGGTATGTTATTAGGTCAAGACTGTCAACCCAGGCTAGTATGTGATCTGTTCACTTATTAGTTATGCTAGATACCTTCATCCCTTTGTGAAATATTATTGGATTAGCTTAAAATTAATGACCATTGCATGGGTAAGCCAGATGTATAAGTCAATTTTATTTAGTCACTGAAGATAATATCTTTTCAATTTTAAAAGTTGCCAATTATTATTTCAATACCTTGATTAAACCCACTTACAAGTGCACAAACACATAAGGAATATGATTTAAGGTCATGATTAAAGAAATAGGATATAATTATCCTTTTAGGCCACTTATGGCATTAACTGATTAGAGAAAAAATTAATACAATTTTTTTATAATATTTTAAAAAAATACAATTAATTAGTCCATTAAGCACTAAAGAATAAAGTAAGAATGAGATTGAAAGGTATTTTCATTGTTTTATAGTTTTAAAAATCTTTTTTGACATCTATTATTATTTTTTAACATGTTGTTCTAATTGTTTCCTAGAGAAAAATAAGTTAAAGAGTGATTTTTAATTAATTTTATGAAACCTTCAAACATTCCGTTTTTAGTCTACAAGTTTGTAAAATCGTAACAATTTTTGAATTTGAACTAAAATCCAAAATTTGGATTCTAATTTGTTGATATTTTAATTTTTTTATATTTTATTTGAATCCAAATAAGGGTATTTCTTCATTTACATTTACGTTTTAAAGTTAATGGAGAATAAAATAAATGAGGACATTAACTTAAAATATGTAAATAAATGAGTCAAAAGTTTATAAAAACCCCGTTTCTGGTTCTAGTCACAAAAACACGATCCCTCCACCCCAAACCCTATAAACTCCATCCCCAAGCCTCTCTTCACCTTCTAAACTACATTTTCTTCCATTTCTCTCAATTCTAACTCCAATCTTTCATTCCTATTGTGATTTCAGAGATACCAATAAATAAATAAATTATTACAAAAATATTAATAGAATTAGTAAAATGAGATTAATTTCAATGTACAATTAATGTAAAGCATAAAGTCTGAGATGAACATGTAGATTAGCTAGCAGGGCTGCTCTAGCTTAACCAGATGTCTCGAATTTCACTCCTAAATATGCAGGTGTTAAAACTTTGGGATGAATGTAAAGTGCTTTGTACGATCAATCTATCAAATTTTGTCTTTTATAGGATTTTTTTTATAGTTATAACAGTTGATGAACAAATTTAATGAAATAATTATATGTAATTTGATGATTATATAAAAGAATTTTATATTGATAGGGTGTCAAAACTAAATCTAATAAATTATTACATATGTGTTAATATATTAGATTTAGATTTTTAAAAAGATCTTAGCTATATTATCATTAATAAACTAAACAAGCTAACGATTGACTTTGACAAATTTAATAAGTAAACGGTTAACTCTAATTAGTGTAGTAAGATAATGAAAAACATTGTTACCTACATGACAAAAAATCGTTACTAGGAATGATAGATTTATGATTCTAAAGCCTTCGTGATTTTCCTTTATCTGAGCCAAATGGTTTTCGTTATCTGGTATGTAAACCATGAATATTATTAGTTTGATGATGAAAGTTACACTCCTCTACCGCCTGTTTCCTTTACTCTTATATTTATTTGTCATCTCATGGCTAATATTGTGTCCAAAGTTAGTTATCTAATATCTTTCACTCCTTTTAGATTGTACTAGATTATAACAAGTGGGATGCACAAGAATAGTAATGTACAATATATTTAATATTTAATAAATTTCATATATTAGATTTAATAATTCATTGTTGGTATTCTATAATAAACTATATGTTTAATGCACAATTATATGACTTCTTCTATTTCAGAAGAACACTTTTAAATGGACAAAGAGAGAAAATACCCTTTGGTTGAGTACGATGGTTCGCGAACTAATGATGTTGATCATTGAGATGATGAAGAATCACATCTTTGACTCCTATCCATTAACAACAGACAAATTTATTGGCTTGATGGATCTGTTCAAATATGAAGGTAATATGTAATAATGAATGTATCTTATTACCTGGAATAGAACTCTTTAATTTCATGAATGCTATTGATATTCGAGGTCAACTTCGAAGCGTATCTCTGACATACGAAATTGAGTTCGGTGCCCGGATAGCATTCGAGGATGGAACCTCAAGGGTATCGGAAGATCTCGGAAATATACATGGCGGGTACATTTCATCTCGACCTCGGAAATACTTTACGATTCATATTCCATTCGTCCTTGGCTCAACATAAAAGACTAAGCTAGTATAAAAGGAGAAAGTAAAGGTAACAAGGGTAACTTTTTCCTCACCACCAATTATTTTCCATTCTTACTTGGACGTAGAGTCTTTTTGTAGATACCGCCCGAAGGAGGGCGGAGGAGTCATTCAGGGAGCTCACCAACTGATTCCCCATTTTGGGTTACGGAATGTAACAAATGCCATCATTGATTTAAAGCTTTGAAGTATAATTTGTATTAGAGATTCCATGGCTCCTGCATACAACACCAATATTGATTAATTTAAGTAAGTAATTATTAATTTCAGGACCAAACAAATTTTAGCATCAACAAAAAAAAAAAAAGGAGTGGACCATTATTAATATTCCATTTTTTCAAACTGAAAGTAGAACCACATAATTGGGGGATGATTTTTCTTCAAAATGGTTATGAAGATGGTGGGCAATTTTCTCATATGGTACGCCTCAACTTGGAATCACCACTGTTGATTAAAAAGGCACATCAAAGAAAAATAATTCTCAACAAAAAATGATTTCACACAATGATATAAAACGCATAGCTTACTCTAAACTTCAAGCTCAATAACCAAATAATGAGAGGTTCTAGTACCATCCCTTGTGTAGAAGAACCCTGGATCCAATTAAACAATGATATAAACAAAAGCAAATCCAATTGATGGGACATCAAGCCATGAATCTCCATTACTCGTGTTTATCTCTTAAATAATTCTGAAGTCATGCCTAGTTGGTTTGAATTCCATAGAAAGAAGAGATACAGAGAAATCTACAAAGTTCCTAAATAGATGCAATAAAAAATGAAATAGAAGATATACTAAATATGACAGATGGATGAAAAATAGTTTATGATTTATCTAACTTAGATAAGTTCAGTTGCTCCTTCTTTACCCCCTTTTATAGCTGGAACCATTTGAATCTCAAAAAAAAATTATGAAAGAAACATAAGAATTGAATAACTAATTTAAGATAGTAATCTTGTCTTGTGCATCAATATTCGAAATGTCTATTTCAATATCCAATAAGCCGGCACAACAGCCTAGAGATGCTAAATCTAATAGTAATATAGACAAATATAATACTCCATAGAATCTAATGAGTTGTATATTTAAGCTCTCAAGAATAATAGAACATATAAATATGAGGAAAGTGATAATGATGATAGAGTATGATTTTATATCTAATAGATACAATATCGGATTGTAAATTACAAATTAAGCATGCTTTGACACACCATAGCAGATAATGCCCAATAAGAATGAAGTCATGTTTTATCAGCATGACAAATATTACTTAAGGAAGGTTTGACACAACTTACCTATGCAACAGCATGAGCTATTCTAGAAGCATGTTGAGAAGAAACAATAAAACCATGATTATCCAATCCTGTGGACATAATTAGATACCAAATATGTTAAAAGAAACATTAAATAAAATGATATAATGGCAAGTATTTAACACTACATGCAGAAAAAGTCATTACCTGCATTAACACTACTGCAGGCATAGATGAAAGACCTTTTGCAACTAATTAGTATGACACAATATGAACTTCCAACCACCTGTTTTATTGAGACCAAGAACTAATCACAGTAGCAACTGAGATTATGAAATAATTATATATAATTTGACGATTGTATAAAGGAATTTTATATTGATAGTGTGTCAAAACTAAATCTAATAAATTATTACTTATGTGTTAATAAATTAGATTTAAATTTTTAAAAAGATCCATAGTTATATTCTCACTAATAAACTAAATAAGATAACGATTGACTTTGACAAATTTAAGAAGTGAATGGCTAACTCTAATTAGTGTAGTAAGATAAGGATCAACATTACTGTTAGCTACACGACAAAAATATCGTTATGAAGAATGATGAAGTTATGATTCTAAAGCCTTTGCGATTTTTCTTTTTATCTGGGACAAATGGTTTCCGTTATCTAGTATGTAAACCACCGACATTTTTAGTTATACAATAAAAGTTACACTCCTCTATTGTCTGTTTCCTTTGCCCTTATATTTGTTTGTCGCCTCATGCATAATATTGTAGGTCCAAAGTTGGTTACTTGATTTCTTTGGCTCCTTTTTAAATTGTATGTCATCCTGAATTATATTTTTAAAATAGTTGCTAGTAGTGAGTGTTTCAGAAGAAGGGAAAAAACGAGTGATGAGCCTGGTTTAAATTATATTGGGATGTTACAAGTACTACTTTTCTTTCAACATGTCACGTAAATATTGTTATATGTTTTATAATTAATATTATTTCATTTCAAAGTTAAGGTTTAATTATTTTTATTATTATTATTATTATTAATGTGTGAAGGATTGTTTGTGACTATGGCATTAGAGGTTGAATTTATACTCTTATTAAATTCACAACTCATCAATGGATGGTGTGCTTCACTGTACACAACTATATAATTCAGCTTTACTAACAAATGAAAAAATAGTGACATCAACTTTTCTCCCTTGTGATTGCCTTGTGCTTTTTTTTTTCCTTGTTAGCTACCAAAATAACTTAAAGCTTAGCTAGGTGGGGAAGCCTAAGTGTCTAGAACATAAATGTGAATGTCCAGAACAAAGGATATATATCTCGAATATATATGTCATATGTTCACTTCTACTTATTTTACACATATATAACTTCTAACCTGAGGGCTTAGACCCTCCAATCCAACCGGAATCTAGACAAGAACGAAGATGAAAGTAAGATTTAACTTCAAATAATCTTTTGAATGATTATAAAATGGATAAATTACTACTTATATGGCATAATATGTACGGAACACATGGATTAAGTTAACATTATACCTCCTATCGTATTTGGCACAATTACAAATGTGATTGAGGCAATACGATTGCTATCGATTTCAGCTAATTAATGCAGCTAAATTATACTGTAATATAGAAATAGAAACTTGTCCATATTACTATAATTTTCCATTTGACTATAGTGCTATACTTTTTATTTTGGAGGAAATAAGGCATGTATAATCACGGAATTGGAGTCAGGGTGTGTGTGTTAAGATTAGCATTTACAAATGGAGTTTGCTCCAACTTAATCCTACAGAATTGATGTTGATCATAATTGAATTAGTATCAACTTAATTTATATTTGATAACTTTATATTAAAAGTGATTATGATAGAATAAATTGTTTGGATGACAATACTCAAAATCACTTTTAGATAAATAATTACTATATAAGATATAACTTTTATATATTATATTTCACCAAATTTTTTATTTCATTTTTTTATGTATGCTTGAATAAAATATATAAATTTTTTTAACCTTTGGTGTTTGTATTGACTTATGAACAAAATTTTTACAGTAATATATATAGAATAAATGAATAAAAAGTAATTAAATTAAAATTTGAAATAATAAAATTATATATAGAATATGTATTAAGTAAAAAATAAACTTACCCAATTCTCAAACCCCAATTATATTAACATTATTACAAAGAAAAAATATTTTCCTACCCCTTTTATTTTTAGGGAATACTTCAAAAAAATCAATTACTGTCCAACATCATTAGAAGGGGAAAGTGGGTTGATAAAACTTAATATAAAATTGTTAACGCGAAAGCAATAAACTCATCCTTCAAATTGAACGCGGGTTAGGTCCTTGCAAACGTTGTACCGTAGTGGAATTGTTATTGCTTCCTCACAACTACTGCATGTGATAACTTCAGCTGTAGTCTGCTTATTTAATGAGTTTGATTAATGATCACTAATGGAGAATTAATGGTATTTTCTTAATTTCCGTTTATAATTACTTAACTTTGTGTTCTTGTTGGGTAGGTTTGGTTTCAATTTTGTATCAGTTGAACTCATATAGGGAATAGAAGGTTGGGACAAAGCGTGTTTCCTGCGCGATTTTTTATTTGCACTTTTGCCTTTTGTTGTCAAGTTTTCATGAGTTCTTTACAGTTTTTGTTTGCACTGCTTTGCTATAACTATGCTATACCCTTGTTTAGATGTCTTAAGCTTCTATCCAATTATCAAAATAAAAAAATAATTATCAAAGCTGTTCAATATCTGCTTGTATACAAAGGATCTGATAAAAAACAAAACTCATATTTTAAAGTTTTATCCGAAGGATTAGTTCCTATTTTGACAGTGATACACTAGGTTCATATGCAATTTGCTCTTGAATTTGGGTAAAATGCATTTTTGAATTTTAAATTATGTATTGTTCCTCCTAACTTTTTAAAATGCATGTGACACTCTAAACTTTCTAAATTGGTTCAAACCTCGTTTTGATTTCGAGTAATGTAATTTCAAAAGTAAAAAAGAAAAAAATACTTTAAAAATAAATAAATTCAAATGACTGCACACATTAAATATTTTATTTCAACGTTATTTCTCTTATTTTATAACAATACAGATATAATTAATTTTTTTTTTACGCATCCTCCAATTAGCGTTTCTCGTAATATAAAGAGCTAAAAAAATGAATTTTTTACAAAATAAATGAATTTGAATCCACTTTTGTAAACAAAAAGATATTATAATGTGAGCTTATACTATAATTAGAAATTATATTTTATATATATTAATCTGCATATTTCAAAAACAAAACATATATAAAATTCTAAGGGAAAAATTTAGAAGACCCCCTTTTATTTTGTTTCATGTGCATTTTAATCCCATTACTTTAAAAACACTACAAAATGGCTCTTAAACTTTTTAATATGTGCATATTACTACAATTTGATAACAACGTTCATTTTTTAAATAAAAAATTACATTTGTAAACTCTATAATCTCATTGAAAAACCTCACATATTAAAAAATAATAGGATAAAAGTATGTGTATATGTATATATACACAAAATTAAAGGGAATTTTTTAGATTTTTTACGGAAAAAAGAAACACATTAATATATTATAGTGCACCTATTAACACATGAGCCAAAGATAAAGGTGATTTTCCCAAATTCTAATATTCCCACATAATACATCATGCACGATGGAAATATTTAGCACACACTTAAATAGTTTGCATGTTGTAACCAAAAAAAAAAAAAGTTTGCATGACATCATAACTTCAAGCTTCATTGCAGCTGGTCGAAAAAAAAACACTTAAAATGCTTATTACACGCTTGAATTCAAATATTCCCGCATAATAACACACTTAAAAGGTTCTTACCCAGTCGACACTCATTGAGCCTTCAAAATAGTCTTCTCGGATAGGCTTGACGTCTGAGCCAGATATCTTAGGTTGAAACGTGATTGTGGTATCAACAACTTCTTGACCAGAAAACACGTTGCTATCAAATAATTTCACCGTGACTTCGAAAGTGGAGCAGCTCAACGGTACAGCTACAACGGACCTTGAGAATGGAATTATGTCACCATACCTTATCGTAACGTAATCAGCTCTTTCTCTATGGAACAAAAGAGTCTTGGTTTCCCCATCACAACTAGTTGAACCAGAAACCTTCCCATAAACTTTGCTTTCGGACTCCCCTCCTTGAAGCTTTTGCAATTTCAATTTGGCAGTCACTGCATTTCCAAACACGGCATAATTGATGGTCAGAGAACCCGTACCTATGCTGAGTTGCTTGGATATGAGCTTGTCATACACATTGCCAAAGGCATAAAAATTCCAAACAATGTATTCATCAATGATGACTTCATCTTTTCTGGCCTTGTCATAGAGACGAAACTTGATGACAATCTCGCCAAGGGCTGAGATGGGATCAGACGGTCCAGTCAGCAAGACATCATAGGGGCCTGCACTAATGTAATCAGGATTGTCTCTTGAGCGGTTGTAGATGTCTTGGGTCCTTAGTGCATCTGTTACTGTGATTATACCATACACCTGGCTGTCCACATACACATTGCTGTTAAATATCTGTACTGAGAACACCTCTAGAAGTTCTAATCCAGCACAGGAGCACTGTTCGCAGCCTCCATCCTCATCATGCAGAGTGGTGCTCCCCCTCATGCGTGGTGTTACTTCAAAGCAATAATGCAAGGTCATGCCCATCATTTCCACAATTCGACGAATGCCCCATCGTTGAGATACAGGCCATCCCTGAGGGAATGCATCCGTGTGAAACATCCCTACTGGTAATTGTCTCCAAGCATGAATCTGTTGCATAAGATCTAAGCATGAATCAGCATCTCGAATTCGTGCTCCCCTTACATAACTCCGAGCCACGAAATATTGTACATCATCAAGCCTAATTGCATCGGCAAACATCACAATCACAGTCATTAAACTTTGTGCCCTAGCCCCACCATCTTCAGACGTAGCAAGATTATGTATGGCATTTGCTAAGGTCTGGGAGCCAATGGTGATGTCATCTCTACTCATGTCAGCAGCACGTCCAAATTGAGTGTAACTATCATCAAAGTCCAGGAACTCGGTCCTTGCTTCTGTAATTAAGTGCATATGAGCACTGTTGTCGAACTCTAACCATTGTCCATTCTCCATCCTATAACCAATCAGGTAGATATTCCTTATCATGTAGCCTGGGTTGTCCATTCTAAACCGGAGTGTGACAGAATGATCACTCGTCCGTAATACCAAATCGAAGAATCGAAGTGGCGATGGAGGGGGAGGTGCAAAAGCGCAAGAATTTGACGAGTAAAAGGGACTGCTGCTAATAGCCTCTGGCGCAGGTCAGAGATAAATGTTCGGTACTGATTGACATTTCCTTCTTGAACTATGAATTCCACAGTGAATTCTGTTGCCACCATTGTAATGCAACTTTTGCCCTGTTAGCTGGCTCTCCCTGAAAATATATACTAGTAATTTTAGATTATTCAATTCTAAATTGAAGCTTTGTGTGTGTGTGTGTGTGTGATGAGATGATGCTTAGTCTACTACATTACATAGCAAAAATAACTAAAAATAAATAAGGTTATCTATCGAACACAAGGATAACTGTACTAGCTAGTCCACAACAATATTAGCTTGAAGGAAAATGGTTGCACAATACCTTTTGTGCACACTTGTTTACAAACCTGCAGTCAAAATTATTTTGTGCTCTTTGCACAGAATCCTATGCACAGTATAATTTGATTGATTGGTGTATAATAAGGTCTGTGAAAAAAAATGTTATTGTCACATTTTCCTAATTTAGTTGGTGAAAAGAATACTTCAAGGTCACAACTCCCTCAAGCTTGTGTGGTCTGCTTTGTGTGATAGTAAGGTCTAGTGTACACGTAGACCAAGAATGAAAAAAGAAGAAAGAAAAGTCATGTTGTTCTCCGAAGTGCATTAATTTTATTCAAAATACATAACTTTCATATGGATGAACAACAAACACACACTCCAAGATATAACATAATATAAATGAAGGAATGAATGAAATGCTTTCTCAAAAAATGCAGGTTTTTATGCAGTTTCTCCCTTAACTTGATCACTTTGTGCGTGTTTAGAGTTCTTTACATGCCCTTGGAAAGACTGTTTTAGGATATGATCTCATTCTGTGACCATTGTCACAGAGTGCTAATCTTAAATCAGACTTTCTCACAAGGGGTTTCTGGGATCTCCTTTTATTGAAGGATCTTTTCAAGGTGCTTTATTCATCGATTGGTTCAATAATAAGGCACTGATAAATTAGTGCTATCAATAGTACAAATCCAGATATAAATAAACAAATCTATTCATATATGAAAGAAAAAATCATTAAAAAAAAATATGTAGCCAAAGCATTTCACACAATCCACAAACATAGACACAATTCACAGAAATAAACAATGACGTAATAAAAAAATAAAAAATATACAATCTTAGATTCTCAGAAGTCAATACTAATTCAAATTCAACTAAACAAAACATATTAGAAAAAAAAATGATAGAATGAAAAAATATGAATACTCTTATACTTACAGAGACAGAGTCAGAGGCAGGCGACAGCGGTGCGAATTATTGCTCTCTCTCTCGGCAGCGGAGGTCCCCTGGCAGCAGCCCGGCGGTAGCACGGCACAGCAACCCGCGGAGGTCTCTTGGTAGGAACCCGGCGGGAAACTGGCGGAGTGGCTTGGTGGTAGGCTGGTGGTGGCTGTCACTATGAGTTGAGAGACGAGTGAGATCTGAAACTGAGGAGCGAGGGCTTGAATGAGAGAGACAGAGAGTTGAGAGATGAGACACGAGAATGAGACGGGGCTTTGGTGGATTGAAGAGTGAGGATTTAAGACAGAGAATCACTAGATTTCAAAAGCCAGCCCTAGTGTTGCTTTCCTTTTTTATTTTCTTGGTCGCGACCTTAGTACTGGGCCACTAAACGTGACCCTTTCCTCACTTCGCCTTGGGCTTAGTAGGTGGTACTGGACTACACCGAATGGAATAGTGGACTGGTGTAGTGTTTCCTCACCTATGCGGGTTAGTGGATGTAAAGTGTAATTTATCTATAAACTATGTGAAGCTCAACAAAAATTTCATTCAGAACTAAATGATTAATATTAGCAAGTTTGTAGAACTTGGTGAATAGGATATGAATAGCCACCAAAAAAAAAAAACCGATGAAGCAAAACACATGTGGAACATAAAAGTTCCATGATGCTAACTCAATATGCCTTTTAATTTAGAAATTCAGGTACAGGACATGAGTTTTCCCAAAATAATTATAATCCAGGATGCACAAAAGATAACTCTTGCTTGAAGGAGATGGCGTACCAGTGGGGGAAGATGGACGGCTTGGTCTCTGATTCGATTCCGAAGATGAAGGCCTTGGATTTCCCAGAAAATGCACGCAGAACTACATTTGGAGAGTAAGAAGAAGAAGAAGATGATGATGCAGAGAAGTATTGTGTTTTGAGATTTATATATAAATCTGTACTTACCTATACCCTAAACTAAAGTGGTATTTACTGTTCATGACACTATTTATCTAAAAACAACATTATTCCAACCCATAAAAATAAGTATTTATTTGGAACAATCCTTATATAATCATTAAATATTACAGATAAATAAGAATAATGAGGAGCCACTATTATATCTATTGATGAGTAAGTGTCTTTTTAGGGTAGAATAACATTTTTAGCTATATTCCTTCCCAATTTTTTTAAATTTTTTAATGTTGCTGTCCACTCTCTTTTGGACCAAACTTAAGCAACCACTTCCATTTTTCCTTCACACTGATCTATACTTATAATAAACTAATATCTCATTTACTATTTATTTCATTATTCGTCAACAACGCACTATTACAATGTATCTGGAAGGCGTCTTAACAAAATGACAATAAAAAATTTATTATAAAAAGAAATAAATTTGAAAAATGAAGTCATCCCCAATTTTAATTTTGGCTAAAATTGAAAAACTCTTAATTTGTAAAATTGGTCTTCTAAAAATATTTGATCTTAAAACTAATTATGATTAGAAAAGGTAAAAATTTAATCTCATTGCACTCTTAATACATCATATAAAAACGGTTATCTTAGAATTCATTATGAAAATTAATTTATAACTTTAATAATATTTATTTTTTCCCTTTAAAAGTCATAATTATATACAAAAATAAAAATAAATTAAATTAAAGAAGAGAAAATTAAATTAAGAGAGAATAAAATTTAATGAAAAAAGAAATTTAGCTTTATAGTTGTTGGCCTTTATGTATCCTCTTAATAAGGAACTCAAAGTCACATTGTTCTTATAGAAAATAAGTGTGTGTTAACATATTTTAATTAAGAAAAAAAATAAAAATGTGTTGATTGATTTTATTTGTGAAAGGAATTTTGATTGACTAATTATTTAAAAAAGAAACCTTTTTTGCAGGATTCAAGTTAATACTAGATTATTCAATAAACCTTTACAATTTAACAATGTATGAAGGAGACATCTACCAATCTATCCAGATTGTAAACTGATGCGTGGATAAAAAATTACTTTTTAGATTTTTATAAAGGTACCCAAAAAATCAAAGACATTTATTTTTTTTAAAAGAACACTAAAACCCAAACTTAAAAATCCTAGCCCCAATAAGAATTTCAACCCAAAAAAACAAACCATGACCCATAGCCCAACATTTTTTAAATAAATAAATAAATAAATAAATAAATAAATAAACAGCACCTCCCAAAAGAAACCCAAACTTTTTGGCCCCAATCTAAAGACTCAGAAAAAACAAAAACAAAGCAAGACAAGGATTAAAACGAAAACTCTTAAAACAAAAACAAACAAACAAACAAACCAAGGACCTGACACCCATAATTCCTAATTGTACGCATTATGAAACAAGGGATTGTACGCAATATGAAACAAAGGACAAACCAAGGGAGGAGATTGCGGCTGTACAGATGGAGGCAGAGAAAGGATGCCAGCGCGGCGGTGTTTTCAGGCGGTGCTCCGGCTCGCGGTGGCAGGGATCGCGGGTGTGGGCGGCGGCGGGACTGACAACGCGAGACAGAGGCAGCACGGGGATGGCGCGACGGCGGCGTACGTTGCTGGTGGTGGCTTGCTCGCAATTTGGCTTCAATCGGTGACTTGGACGGCGCTGGAGAGCAGTGATGGAGGCTGTCCGGCGGCAAGGAAGGGGTGGAGGCCCTTATGTTCTTCCCTTTCTTTTTGTGTTTATTTTCTGATATTGAGATTTGATTTTGGTGTAAGGTTTTGTTAGTGGGTTTGGTTATTGTTCTGATTAGGATGTGGCTGGTATTGATGGCGTGGTGATGATGGAGGGTGTGTGATGGGAATGGATATGTGAAAGGTTGATGGTGATGATGATGGGAGGGTGAGCTATGGGCTGTGATTTAGTTCTTCCAGAGAGGAGGCTGTGATTATGAAAATGGGGCCCAGGAAGAGGATCATGTATCGAGTGTATTAGTGGGTATTTTTGCTTCTCTGTTCCCTCCCTTGATTGATTTTTTTTTAAGCTTTTGATTTGATTTGATTTTTTTTTTTTAGCCAACTAGGATTGAATTTAAATTATAAATGCACACAAAGTGAAAAAAAAATAAGCAAATTGGGGATAAAATATGATATTCACAAGCACTTTATATTTTTCTAACATTATTTTTAAACGCTGGCCCTGTACACTATTTATATTATGCCACTTTTTTGTTTTTTCACTTTTATTTATAATATAATGAAGATATCAATATATATTCAATATATATGTATAAAACACAATTTATTCAAATAAGGAGATTCAACGTGACAATTCCTCCTTCATTCCTCATTAATTCAATTTGATTAAAATATAGTTAATTATTTAATTAAATGATTAAAATAATAACAAATATATTTAATGCATGATTTCAATATACGTTTCAAATATTATGTTATTTAAACATTTATTAGATCAATCATTTATTACATTTATTTCAAACATATAAACATATTTGATTTCAATTTCCATTCGCATAATGTTAATTATTACATTTCAGACGTTTCAATAAAAAAAAAATTCTTCTCATAAATGATTAAATAATGTAACAAATATTATTATTAAATCAATCATAAACAAATCTTACTAGATCAATCAGAAATCAATTAAAAAATATAGCATATTATATCAATTAATACATGAATCAATTAAATCATAAATATATGATTAAAAAATATAAAGAATATTTCATCAATCAGAAATCATTGATTAACCGTAATTATGTTTGTGAAATTATATATATTGATCGATTTGTAGATCATGAATCATTTTGTATCAGTATTTTTTTGTTCAACCCACTCTTCTTAGTATAACCTATTTCACGATTTGTTTTAAATGTAATTACAATGGAGTTTTCGTGACTCTTGGAATGGTGGAAGAGATTGAGACATAATACAATTGGTGATACTATTAATGTAATAGGTGTTTTAATGGATTGCAAGAGGAGGATTGTAAACTATACAACAAAAAGTGTAAAATTGATTGCTCTACATTTACACCAAGGTAATGAATTAAAATACAGTTTCCATTATTTTGAATTTTACTAATCAAGTATGCTCTTTTTTTCTAAGTGAAGTGATGTGATCAATTCATCTTTAGGTATAGCATCCATATGAGAGTAGTAGATGAAACAGAATTAGGCTTTTTTTTGTTGTTCAATCGTGAAGGTTCAAAATTCTTAAACATAAGTGATTCTAATTTAAGGCTTTCTTCAATTGCCAGTATACTATAATGTCTAATAATAAAGTGATTTTTTGCTATGATGCACTTACCATTGATGAACAATAATTCTAGAATAGTGACTCAAACCAGTGAACAAGGCAAAAATTTCTCAAATGTTGGAACTCCAACTAAAAGAAACATATCAAGGACAATAGATTGTCAAGCTTAGGATATCTAAAGATGAATTATCAATTCAACAAACAAGATAACGAGAATCTTCAAAGAAGAATAATTGATGATCCAAACTTAAAAAATCTCCCTTTTTTTGTGCTTGGCCTAATATTGTCAGTTTTGATTGGTGCTTATTAGTAAACATTTATTTCATTTTACATTTGTGTGGATGCTGAAAATTTTATCCATTAGAGTAATTTAAGATTTTAGATATACTTGGCGGTTGCCTAAGCATTATTTTATGGTTTATTATGTTATTTTTTCGCAATTAAACTGTTTGACTTATGCGATATTAATTTTATTAATATTTTGTTTTGTTTTTCTTTAACATATTTTTTGATATTTACTACTAATATAAATTCTATATTTATAACCTAAAAATTTAATTTAGATTATTTATGATATCACGTTTAAATAAGTTTTTATATCATTTGAAAAGATCAATTTTTATTTGTAAATATTTGATTTAATATACATAAATCTGAAAAATATTTTTAAATGATATTTTGATGGCCAATTAAAAGCTGATAAATAAACAAATAGTTCAGAAGCAATAATTTCCAAAAAAATTCATTAATAAAATTTAAAAATTATTTCAAATGTCAAGAGATACAAATCACAATGATTTTTCAAGAATTATGAAATCAAATATAACTAAAAAGCATAATAAAAGATACAAACTTATTATGTTTATCAAAATTTTCATAATTGATATTTTTTTTGCTAAAATGATGCTCTAATACTATGCTTTAATGATATCAATTTCATGAATCTGATATAATTTCCAATTTTTGTGAACCAAAATTGGACAATTGATATAAATTGCTCTATCATTCTTATTTGACATTAATTTTTTGATCTTATTTAATATTAATTTTTTATATTATGTTACTTAATATATCATATTAATATGATATCAAATTTCAATTTATATCCAAATATTAAGATTGTCATTATCGTTATATTCCAATTTCTATTTTTTTATTTGAAAATTTAATATCATATTGGTTCAATAGTTTTTTGATTGAGATCAATTAAATAATATATTTAAATCGATTCAACAATGATTGTAATATAAATGATTAAATCCAAAATATGATCCAAAACTCAATTATATATATTGATTTCATTGTAAATTAATTTATTTATGAATCTAAAAAAATTTGAGTTGTTTAAAAAATTAAGGTTAACTTATATTACATTAGAATTATTTATGAACTTAAAAAAACATATATGAGATATAAATATAATATGCAGACAAATAAATGAATTAATCGTAACTGTATTTTAATGGATAAAAGATTATATTATTTGAAATGATTACTATGGATTAGTATAAATATTTAATTTAACTTATTTAAATAATAAAAATAAAGTTTTAAAATTTATTTTGAGAACATAATTGTAGGACGATTTGCATATTTTCAAAAATCATTTTATGCGTTGTCCTTGATATTAAATTAAATCTCTCAAACAATTTCAAATAGAAATGAAATAAAATAAATTATCTAATTAATAGTAACTAATGAGTATTTTACCATTGACAATATATAGACTTCCAATCAAATAAAATAATAAAAAATCTAAATGAATAATACATGACTATTGGAACTTATATCAATTTGTTATTTCTTTTTAATTATTTGAATCTTTAAGTCATATCAAATTAATCTAATATCAATTCTAATTTTATATTCAAGAGATTTAATGTGATATTATTCTTATACTGCAATCATTTTTTCTATTTGAAATTTAATCATTTGATATTGATTCAAAAGTTTCCTATTTTAAATTGAGTAGTTGTTTAATCGATTTAATATTAAATGTACTTTAATTTTTATTAATATAATAAAATTATTAATATTGATTTATATAAGTATTTAATTTAATTCATTTGAATATAAAATAAATTTCAATATATTTATATAAAAGATAGTTTATCCAAATAAGGAAAATGCCACATGGCAATTCATCCTTAACTCATTTTCTCACCCAAAATTTCCAAATAAAAATATTTGACTTAGTTAAAAAAATCATTTCATTCAATGTAATATAAATAATTAAATCCAAATATATGATTCAAATCTCAAGTAATATATAATTTCAATCTTAATTTATATATGATTGTGATCTCAATTATATATATAATTTCATTCTAAATTAATTTATACAATATTTACGAACCTAAATCATTGAATATTATGTGTTATTTATTTTTTCTAACAACTTTTATTTTTAATTTAATTTCTATCAATTGTTTTTAAAATTTACTCTCACTTATCAAACATATAAATATATTTTACAGCTTATATAATCAACTATAAAATTCAAATTTTGAATTCAAAATGATTTTCAAATCAATGCATATTTACTTGACATTTATCATAATAAATGTATATGATGATTTTTTTTATGTAACTTTTTTGAACTAACTAATCATATTTATTTTTTGTTTATATATAAATCAAATTTGAATAGAGTATAAAAGTACAAAATCAATTAATTAATTTCTAATAAATGAGTTTCATTCATATTTAAATGGTTTGAATATTTTTGTTTATTCTCATTTATTTGAAATATAAATTAAAAATATATTATAAATACTTCCAAATTATTTTTGTGATTGGCCATGTCTTTTCACTTTTACATTTCTCTCTTTCTCCCAATGTCAATGATCCTTCATAGAGAAAAATTTTCATTTTATTCATCCAATCCATTGAACACCATAACAGGTTCTATTTCAATTCCATCTCTTGACTTAATTGATCCTCATACATGTTTTTCTTTCTTTTTTTTATGTTCAAATTCTTTTATCCTTTTATAAAACCACTATTCATCATCTTTTTTCAATAGACCTTCTCTCTATTTTTTTGTTCTTTAATGAAATATTTCAATTATATTCGTCATCTATTATTTAATAAGTCAAATTTTTGGATTTTTTTTTCATTTGTTATTTTTCTCTAAAAATATAATAATATGATTTTTGGGTAATAGATTGCAGTGACGTTATGTAGAATTAAGAGCAAGTACTATAGCATAACAACTTTGGAAACAATAACAAAATGTGGGTTACTATTATGACCAATAAGTTTCAACTTGCGGCGCTTTCCTTATTTGTAAGACTCTTTGATTAGTAAGTATTTTTTAATCTAATAGTTTTCATTTTTTAATTAACATATTTCATTGTTATTTTTAAAATTTTATTGGTTTTCTCAATTATTCTATTATCAATTCTTATTCGAATTTCAAGTAGATGGAGCACTTTTTTCTGAATGAATTTTTTTCAAATTTGATTAGATTTAGTAAGAATTGAATGGATCGTTTCAAATTTGTTTGGATTGGATGACTATTGAATGATTTTTGTTTAATTTGATTGGATTTAGTCATGATTGATTTGATTTTTAGTTTAAACAAAAGTTACTATTTTTTTATTCTGAGGGTATTTGACAACAACAAAAGTGGCTAATCCATTCAAAGTGGAAGCTTAGTTAAACCTCCCAAACCCTTTCCATATACACCACTAGGCATAATATCTAATAAATCAAATTGAATTACATTAAATTTGAAAATCAAATTAATTTACACTAAATTTGAAAAGCAAATTCATTCTCAATTTTAATTATTTCAAATATCAACTGATAAAAATATGATAATTTATAATGTTTTATCTATTATTAAAACAACAACCTTAAATCTATATACAAGTTTTCAATCTAAAAATAAAAGCTTTGTATTTGTACTTCCATGTTATAAAACGTGCAAATAAATAATTGACATAATCCATTATAACCATACTAATTAGTATAGATATTCAAAATAAATAAATAATTAATATATATTCAAAACATTGGAATATTTGACATAACAAAATGGTTAAAATAAGTATAATGGATAAATAAAATTAATTAATATAATTTTGTGGATCGATTTTATGTTTTATATTTCCATAAAGTTTTTCAGCATTCAATTTCTTTAATTTTTAATTAAAATTGTACTTTTAAAAATTGTCTCAATTGGGCTTTTATTCTTCGCATCTTCTAATTTTATTGTTTATTATTTACTATATTTTATCATTATAAACTTATTTTATTCTTATAAATTGATAATTTGATTATAAGCCATAAGACGCTTTACATTCACACTGCTAAGAACCAAATCTCTAACCAGATGTTTAATCAAGAAGCCCAACTAGCTATTGGAATTTAATTGATTATAATACGATAATAATTCAAAATTCTAATTAAAAGGAAAAAAAATTACTCATTGGTTATCTTATCTCATAATTTAAATAGGTAATGATATCAAACATATATTACACATGTAATGATTAATTTATCTTGCACGGGTAATGCAAACATATATATAAATTGCATGGGTAACAATTAGTGTACCATATAATTATTGACCATGACAAAAGAAATTAATCATAGAACAATTTTATTATTATTATTCTTTTTATTAGGTAATACCAAGTTCATATATTACATGAGTGATTACAAAGATATACATTACATGGGTAATAATTTTATTACAACATAAGTATTATCGATTTATACTCAATTAAAATTAATTCTAAGTTATAACACATATATATAAACATAACATTTTGGCAAATTATTTATCTCAAAAAAACATATTTATCTTTTAAAAAAAACCTTGCTCAATTATTTTTAGGATAAATTGTAAAATTAATATATTATAGTTCAATTCAATTTTATAATATATTTTTTTTATCAATTTTTTAACAATTTATAAACATAACATGCCGCGCATCGCACGGGGTTAAAAACTAGTATAATACAAAAATATATATAAGTAAATAATACTATATAATATAATTATATATAATGAGTCTAAAAATACTAAAAATAATCGTTATAGATATTTATTTTAACGATCATATTTTTAAAATATATTTGTCAATGGTTGTTAAAAAATATTATATTGTATGCTTTATTTTTAATTTCACATATTGTGATAAAAAGTATTAATAAAAACAATTAAAATATATAAGTGAAATCAAGTGTTATATTCTATAAAACAACATTTCATAATTTTTTATGTAAATTTTGCTTTTACATGTTGCATTTTACAAAATATGAATGAGTCGTGACTATACTATTTTCCAATTGTTTCTTACCTATTATGTAAATTGGTAATGATTTTTTTCTTCTGTAAATACACTTAATCTTCTTGAGATATCAAGAAATAACCCTCCATCTATTAGTTTACTAACCTTACACTATACTCTCATTTTACTAACGGTATGTTTAGATGTTGCATTAAATCACATGATAAGATAAACGACTAATACTATACATCATGCTTTTATTTGTTGTTTGATGCATTCAATACATTATAGAAGTACATAATCTTATACAACATAATCACTTTTTCATCGTTATATTTTATATATTATGAAATAATTATAAAAAATAAGTTTAATTTCTATACACTATGGGTATAAAATAAACATTGGTTGATGGCTGCTCATCATGATTTGGAACTTCTTAAGTTTCTATTAGTTGACATTATAAACATTTTTTATTTGATCAAGTGCATATAAATTATACTCATAAATAATATTAAAAATTATAATAATAATTCACAATAATAATTTCACACTGTATTTTACATTTTTAACTAATCAAATTAATGCATTTATATGACTTTTTAAATAGTGAGTCTAGAAGCAACTATATGATAATAAATAATTAGATAATTATTTAAAAAAAAATTTATACTATCAATACATCAAATTTAAATTTTTATTTTAAATATATATACACATATATTTAAATATATTATGTGCAATACACTACAAGAAAATTGCCAAATGTCCACAGGTTACTTTTAGTGACACACATAAAATTTGTAGGTATAGTTAATATATATCCAGATATAAAAAAGGGACAGAATAATAGTGTGGGTATTTTGGATATATTCCTACACTCATATTTTTTTTGTCACTAATAAGTTTTTTTTTTTTACTATGACTATAGAAGATCTATTCGTATGTCAAGTGTACGGGTAAATGTTCTATAGAATCAAAGGAGGAAATATTCTTTAATTTGCATAGAGTTATAGGGATGTTTCTCTCATAATTAGGAGATCTTCAGCCCTATGAGTTGTCACGACAATTTGAGAACGTGATCGACACATGAAATCCAATCTTCACGTAATTATTAAAGTGACGTGTTTCTCTAAATGTATAAAATAGTATAATTTCATTCTTAAATACAATTTTCTTATAAATCATTATTAGTTTCTCTAATTAAAACACAATATCTAATCATAAAAATTGAAGCTTTCACATATATAAATCTAAAAACATTTTTGTCATGCTCAAAAAATCAGTTTAAGACTTGAAGACTAAATCATAAATACATCTCTAGCTCATTACACAAACTTGTTAACCAAAGTTTGTATTCCAAATACATACTTAAATTCTGAAACATATGGTGAAGTATATATGTGTCACGACCTAACCTTGAAACGTGACCTCCTTGAGGAATCACATCCCCACGTAATTACTCCTGTGACATGTCTCTATAAAAGCATATAATATATATAATGTAATACTTAAACATGATTTTCTTCTAAAATCAAGATCCATTTCACTATTCAAAACATAATATTCAAACTCTAAAAATCTTTTTTAACCAAATCTACTAATCATGATTTCATAATCTGGTTTACATGATATTAATCTCAATTCTAAAATGCTTAACCCTTAAAACTGATTATATTACTTGACTGATCAAATACATAATCTAATCAAATTAAAATTTGAAATCTAAACTTAAATCTGGAAACACATATAGGAAATTATATAAACTTTGAAAATAACTGATTTCAACTACATGCATGGCTTGAATCATGCCTGAAACTACTTGAGCTTTCTAAAATTGACATAAACCTAAACTAACCTTTACATCAATGCAAAGCTCACCAAAGAATAATTGCGGATTACCGTGACGAACGTTTCTATACCTACAATTATGAGAGAAAAAGGAGTGGGTCAGTCAATCGGAATTATGAGTGAGCTATCACCCATCACCCACATGGACAACTAAGGAACATATATACATATTCCAATATACGTGCAATGCATAAATCATTTGAGATGTTTACATACATAGCTATATAGGAAAAGCTTTTCATTCCATAGATTTATAAATAAACATTTCTAAACTAGTAATCAAACATAAAATCATTTTAAAGTGGCAGAGCATCAAGAAATAGTATGCTAAGCTAAATAACTACATATGTAATAACAAAAAGTTATAAAATCATAAAGTCCTTATTGACAAACTATGGGCACCTAACTAGGTCCCGTTTCTGGAACCTTGGGTGAACCTCCTCTAACGGATAACTTGGTACCAAGGTTAACGATCTTTTCATAGCCATTAACTAGCTGTTTGTTTCCTTATCTCTACTGGCTAAACTAGTTTGTCAAAAACTAAAACTAAAGGGTGGATACTCCATCCCTTACGAATGCGAGCCACTAAATTATTAGTACTTTGAGAGTTCTGACTCATACAATTCTAACAATAACAATCTGACTTTAGCATAACCATGGCTATGAAATCATGCCTAAGGGATCACCTACTTGTAGGCATTAAGATTTCAAGCCCATAGAATATGTATTTACTTGTTATGAATCATTTTGAATTCCATATTTTCTACCATATGCTAAAGTTCTAATTCAAAACTTAAACTAACATATCTTTCTATATACTTGAAATCTCCAATGTTAAAGTTCAAAATACTGGGTTTAATCATAAAACTTGGAAATCATATAACAGATTTATTCATAAAGCTGGGTCATACTTTTGTTTGACATTTCTCTAACATATATAAATATCCTAACTGAATATTAAAAAACATAGCTTGAAATCTAAATCTTGAAAACATAACAATGTCATAAACTCATAAAACATATTTGATAAAATAGCCATCTTGCTACAATACATATTTTCTTACTAAATCATTTCTCAAACATGTTAAACATTTTCCATAACACACAACATAGCAATCATGGTCCCATAGTTTTGTAAAACACATTCCTTTTATGCCATTATCATAAATCATAATTTTTCTAGCTTAACATAATCATGTAAAATAATTTTCTATACTTTTCTTATTCAAATCTATATTCAACAATCATCATGCAATCACGTATTCATAATGATAAAACTAAAGCTATGAGATCAAATCCACTCACCTGGAGACGAGAGAGGTATGGCGTCAATACCAACGAAGCTCCAAGGAGGAGGATGACACCAAGACTCATAGAGCAACCATAAACTCTATATTAATCTTTATCAATCTTTAGATAGCTTAATGCAAATCTAACAATATTGGAGGAACACCCCACTTGAATACAATGGAAATACAACAACCCATAACATGAGGGAGGAAGAATATGGAAGAAACTAACATAAACCAACAACAAACAAATACCTTTGATCTTGGAAAGAGAAGGAATGTAACACCTAATATTTAACCTCAATACGCCTAGGACGTATCAAGACTAATTATTAGTTATTACTTTTCTTTAAATTCATTTATAAAATACTTAGCGGAAAATACGGGTAAAATTTTTTTTTTGAAATGATTTATATAAACCAAAGTGCGAGCCTTTGCGCGTAACATAAACAACGTGAAGCGGAAGAATAAATAAAACATACAGAATATAAACATTAAAGAACACATCCATCATAAACATCATTCCTCATTACTTTAGATAATATAGTTTAGTACATCTCAACAAGTATAAAGTCTTACCGCACTAGTGGAGAGCTTGCAGGACAATGGGAAACATAAAGACAAATACATGGTAATAATCCCAAAAGATAAACACCCAACTATCACTACCCTCCCACTCCAAGCCTACGGTGACGTCCTTCTGGGGGGATGTAGCCCGCGACTGACGAAGCTCCTCGGATGTAGCCCAACGAAGCGGAGATCTAGGCATGGAATCGAGGGAGCGTGGCCTCCGCGTCGTGGTCGCCTCTCGGCTGTCGAACGCGCCTCGCATGCCTCGGTGACCGTGTCCTCACTACCTCCTCCGTGACCCATAGGGAACGAAGGGAAGATCCTCCAAGGATCAGCTATCGAGTACGGGACATACTCTGATATCGCGTACCTCCACGAGGAAGGTTGGCACGACGGTCTCTCATCTCCTGGTCGTGTCCTCTCAAAGATCAGGTCGTCGCCAAAGGGTGAAGTCGGATCGAAGTGATAGCTGGAGACGGGGAAAGCAAAAGGGCGTCCCACATATGCAAAACGCGCACCTCGCAATGACCCTTGAAGTGGTAGGACTGATGCTCGGGGTCATAGTGCACCTCCCATGTAGGCGGGTCAATGAAAATCACGAACGACGCCATCGATATCTGAAGACGTAACGAAAGAAAGAGAGAGGGTGAGAATTCTACTAAAGAATCTCAGGAGGAAGTCCTCTATCCTAGTGCCATCGTTTACGTCCCAGGAACCTTGGGTTTATTATGAAAATGTTGAGCATGCATAGGTTCATTATGAGGTTTTCACAAAGGTCGTTGTCCAAGGTCCATGTCTTTTATAATGATTCTTAATGCATGTATGCAACATAATGTTTCATGGATGCATGGTAGCACTTTAGGTAAATCAAACAATAATTCAAACAACATTGTGTGGCATGAAACTTTTCTTTGAACATCTTTCCTTTTCTCATACTTGTGTCACCAATAATATAGTAACCGCACCCCTTAAACTAGGCTATGAGCTCATACCTTAACTAGTCGTCACTAGTTCTTACTTATCCTCTTGATAAGCGAATCATAAATATCATAATCCCGACTCCAAGAGTACGGGTAGGGGCCTAAGGATCACCCATCATGGGACTTTTTCCTTCTTCGAAACGCATCGACTTGTTAAGACCAACGACTTTGTCCGCTTTGGATGGCTCGACGTCCATACCCCCCACGGTTTACTTTCTCCTACCTAGAAGGAGAAATGCGTCTCCATATAACTTTTAAACTTCATATTTCTCAAAAACTTTCTTTTTGTCCCTCAAATTTGACGGAAATTCGGCATAACACCTACTCTCCGAATTTCCTCAAATTTGAGTCATGCCACATAATTTCAGTCACATGCATCATTTTCATGGAACTTTCTCATTGCCATAACTTTCTAGTTCACATGAGCATATTTCTCAATTTCATTCATATCTTTGAAACATTATGCATTTCAAACACAACAATTCATCAAATTATGCATATAAAGTTTCATGCTCAAGGAACTAACATAATCACATCATCATACGTGTGCACGAGGTTCATCATCATAATCATACTCTCTCGTCCACCTATCTCATAGGATCTTATGCTTTGCCCCTTTCGGGCTTTAAACTTGTATTTGCATTATTATTACCCTCAAGGGGTTGGCACTTAAACTTTTCCTCTAAAATTTGAACTCACCAAGATTCCACTCATTCAACATAAAAGGGAGAAAATATATATCGTTTGCTTAAGGGCTCTAAATCTCCATTCGCGACCCTTTTAAGATCCATCTTCCCTAAAACTCCATAATTAATTCTTAGATCAATTATGAGGGATTCCTAGGCATGTTCTCTAAGTTATAAACCACTTAGATCTCTTATCATCATCTTATACTTAGAAATTAGCACCTAATCATTTATGAAGGGATTTGTACATGTCTTACTAATTATGAATCATTTATCCCTTGAATTAACCATTCTAAAAGATTTGCACTTCTTTGTATTAAGGTGTTCTAGAATTCTCATCTCAAGTCCCTTTTTAGTTACTTATTCTTTACTAGCTTCTCTAAATCGATCCTTGCTTCACTCAACATAATTTTACACATTTAACACCTTAGAACAGCATTTATACAGGAGCCAAACATAGAACCAAATCATGAACCCATAAGATCACATAATCTCTTGGGTTGAAATGCATATAAGTTGCTAGTTTTCTCTTGGAATGTTTCTGAAACAAAAGGTGTTCTGGTAATCGATTACATGTTCCTAGTAATCGATTACCAGGAGCTCAATTCATTCTGGGTTTTCAAAACACTGGTAATCGTTACACATAATGGTAATCGATTACGTAGGGTTAAACCCGTTTTGAAAAGTAAAGAACATAGGTAATCGATTACATATACGGTAATCGATTACTTAGGGTTAAACGTTTCGGAAAAGTAAAGAACATATGGTAATCGATTACATTATAGTAATCGATTAAGGGTTTCCAGAAGGTTCTGGGCATGAAAAGCCGCAGTAATCATTACTGCCTTGGTAATCGATTACCAGAACCAAAAGTCCTTCAAAACCTTTTGGTAATCGATTACATGGGTGGTAATCGATTACCAACCTCTAAAATTGAGAAAACATGATTTTGACACATTCCAAACTATTTTAAACCTCTTGAGACCTCATAAAACAGTTTTCCAACATTTCCTTGAAAATCATTCATGTATTTTACAAAATCAAACCATTGTTGGTTCATACCAAAACTCATCCATTTCTTTTTGAATGGAGTTTCCTTTTTAGGATACTTAGGGCAAGTCTTTGAGCTCTAGAGTATTTAGGTGATGACAAAATCTTAAACATGCCATGCACTTTATTTTACTCTTCATTAGAAAGTAAAGTGAGAGCATAAAATAAATATGAGATGCAACTTCATTATTATCTTTAAGGATTAAGTGATGACTTGAAATATAAACATGAAATGCAAGCTTGGGAATTTAAATATGGTAATGCAAGTTCATTCATTTACTCTTGTGAAATTAGTGATAACATCAAAATAAACATGAGATGCAAGACATAAATTTAAACATGAATGCATCTTGTTTTTGTCTTAGCTAGAGCTCTTGCAAGACTTTTAGAGGAACATAAACCTCAACCCATTATGCATCATAAGGCAAGCTTTAGAGTTCTTAGCACCTAGACTTCAAGAGAAATCTTAAGGTTTGAACTCACCATCAAGCTTAAGGAAATGGACCCAAAGTTCATCACTTTGTCTAAACAAAACTACAAGAACTAAGTCATATTCTTTATTTTATTGCTCATAGGCTTCAATCTAGCGTAATTCTAGAACGGCCGACCAACTTTAAGGTTGGCAAGGGTAAGCCTAGAGCTCTTTGAAATCATGAGATTAACTTTCTTAACAAAACTTTCGTGATCTACTAGACATATTTTACAAACTTTGTTCAAATCCATAGAAGAAAAACTGAAAATCCTTAAAGGAAAGAGGAAGAGGAAAAACCGAAACTTAAGCCAAGAAAAGAAAGGAAATCCAAGCATGTATGGTCCAAGACCAAGTTGTTTCAAGCTTTAGAGGTTTCTCACATGACAACAACAAATCATTATCTTGAAACCTCATCATCAAGCTCACATTCTTTTTGTAAGAAGGCCTCTTGGCCGAAAAGAAAGAGGAAGGAAAAGGAGTTTGAAACCAAGAGAAAACTAGAACTTTCTTGAAGAACACAAACAAAAATCATCAAAACTTAACCCCTACCTTAAGAAGTCTTGAAGAGATGTAAGAAAGCTTTGTTTTCTAGATGGAAGGAGAAGGAAATCCTTTTGGAGTCTTGAGGAAGAAATCAGCCAAGTTGAGGGAATTTGAGAAGAATGAGAGAATTTGCAAGAAAGCTTGAACTTGGCAAATGATCCAAAGTGTAACCAAGTTCTCCAAGGCTTGGTATTTATAGAAAACTTGCAACATGGAGGCTGAAATGGGAGGGAACCGGCCTTTGGAGGAGGAGGAGGGAAATATCTCTTACAAGGTATGGGCTTAGGCATGGCAAGCATGGTTGGAAGCATGGGCAAGGTATGGCCTAAAGCATGGGCTTGGAGTGCATCAAACTCAACATGTGGCACCATTTTGGGGACAGATTTTCGGCCTCCTCATCAGCCAAGGGGAAGGGATTTTTGTTCATGTAATTGTGGTTTAAGGATGTGTTTAAGTGTTTCTATGATTAGGCTTTTTGATTAGGAGTTTGTAAGCAAGCGTTTAGGTGAGAAAATGGTTAATTGAGGTGGTTCAAGACTTGATTAGGAGGGTGATCTTATTAGATTAGTAATTTAAAATAATTCTTTTGGTCAAATGAGGTATGGCTCAATTCCTTAATTTAAGGAAGAGAGAGAAACACTATTCAAGATTCCATGACTAGAAATCTTGAATTTAAAGAATACTTAGAGTTTATCTAAGCAATCTTAGGTTCTAATTAACCTTAATAAATCATTTTGACTCTAGATTAATTATCGAAATAAATTAATCTTCGATTAGAGCCTAATATTGCTTAGGTTCGCTGATTGCTTCATTAGGCGCACTGGACACGTTAGGGCAAAATGGTAATTTTGCACTAAAACTGCAGGACCTTCTGCTTAACTAAACATCAAACATTGCTCATAAACATCATTCTAAACTTCCTGAAAAGTTTTGGGCTAAACGGCATCTTTTACCCGTGTAGACACAGGAGGGTATTTTGGTCATTTTGAGCCGAAGTTTAGAAACGAGGTTTCCCCTCATATCATTCATAACAGCATAATCCCCTTCAAACATCGAGTTGACCCATTCGAGGGTTGCGGGCAACTGCCCTTTAATTTTGGTAGAAATGACCTCAGGGCATTTTCATTTGTACTAAGAGGAAATTTGTTACAAGGAATGGTGTTGGATTGAGAAGAGGAAAGGTTGGGAGAGAGTTAGAGAGGAAGGTTTCGTTTGGGAAAGAGAAGAGTTCTGTGTTTTATAAGGGTTTGGAGGCTCATTTATCAAAACTCATCATTTTGTACTATGTTGGCATTAGACACGTTCACTAGATAAATCTCACTCAGCGAACCTAGAGAAGCAACAACTCACCTAGGAAACATATCACAGGACAACAAGAATTCCCGGCCGCCCTCACTACAGGAAGGCTGTCTACAAAACTTTATAGCAACAGCACCAAACTGCATCTTTCTAAGCTTGCATTTGGGTTACCTCAATACTTACTTATTAGTGTCCTCATTTATTTTACCCTTCATTAACTTTAAAACATAAATATAAATAAGGAAATACCCCCCATTTGAATTCAAATAAAATATCATAAAAATCAAAATCCTAACTAATCAAAATCCAATTTTTGGGTTTTAGTTCAAAACCGAAAATCTTCAAGATTTTCTAAACTTTGCTAAAAAAATAAAATGTTTAAAGGTTTCATAAAAATCATTCTTTAGCTTGTTTTCCTCTTAGGAACAATTATCTGGACTTTTGATCTCAAGAACGTGATTCTGACATATAGGCCCTCCAAAGGAGTGTTGGATCAGACTTAGTAAATTTCAAGATTCAAATGTGGGTCCAGGGATCTTGAGGTTGAACAGAACTTGTCTACTAACACATGCACACTGGGTATTACAATATGAACTTTGAATATAACTACAATATCTTAAAATACATGTGTGGTTCAATTCTGCCTTAGACTCCTGAGCACTCTAAAAAAATAAGTGTAATCTAAGCCTTGTAGCAATGTAAAGTTCACCAAAGAAAGATGGAGCTACTATATCGGAGAAGCAATGGTAACTGTACCTGACCGTGAGAGGAACTAAGGGTAGTCCACGGATTCGTGAGTGAATTCTCACCCATCACCCACATAAGACAACTAAGAAATATACATAATGTAATATACATGCAACAAACATAAATCAATTGATATTTACATACATAGCTAGCTAGGAAAACATTTTTCATTTCCATAGTTTCATAACCAAGCATTTATAAATTCACAATCAATCATAAAATCATTTTAACTAGGTGTAGGAAGACATCCAAAATACTATTTTCTAAACATGATAAATATATATATTATAACAAAAGTTGTAAAATCATAAACAAGTGGTGCCCAATTCGTAGCAAACAAGAGCACTTGAAATCATAGAGTCTTTGGCGGACAAGCTATAGGTACCTAACTAGATCCCATTTTCTGTATATGCTAGGGCGATATTGTCCTTGCGAACGACATTGTACTAAGGTTAACGATCTCATTACAATCATTAACTAATTCTTTCTTACCTCAGTAGCTAAACTAGCTTGTCAAAAATCCATAACTAAAAGGTGGGTGCTCAATCCCTCAGGAACAAGAGCCCCAATGAGTTCATAAAGCTCTTAAATTCTTAATACTCCAAGAGTTCTAGACTCATATAACTCTAACAATCTGACTTTAGCTGAACTATGTGAAAATCATGCTCAAGGATCACACTGCTTGAAGGCATTGCAATTTCAAGCCTACAAAATATGTATCTGGAATTCCTATGAATTTCGTACCTCTTGGTACCATAAAGTTAAAGTTCTAAATTCATATCTTAAGCTAACATATTTTTATTTACTTGATAAATCCAATATTGTAGTTCAAAATGCTAGGGTTATAAATCATGAAACTCTGAAATCAAATAACATATTTATTCAAAAGGTAAATCATTTTCTATTTTGTAGGTATTCATAATAATTAAACTTGATATTCTAAATCTTCCTGAAATATCTTCAAATGTAGCAATATCGCAAAACCATAAAATGCGTTCAATAATTTTTGTAAACCTGTTAAATCATAAATTTTCCAATAAATCTCTTAAACTTGAGTACATAAAACATTTCCATAACTTTCAACATAGCAATCATGGTCCCATGGTTTACTAAAACATACTTCTTTCATGCTATCATCACAAAATCATAGTTTCTACTATTTCAACATAATGTATAAAATCATATTCTCATATTTACTTTCATATTTAACAACCATAATGCATAAACATACTTGTAATGACTAAAAATAAGGTCATGAGTTTGAACCCACTCACCGTTAGGAGCTTGGAGTATGTAGACACTACCAACTTGACCTTGAGAGTTTGGAATGATATCAATAACTGCCATAGAGTAACATATATTTATGATCAAACCCTAATCACATCGAGATAACTCTAAAGCAATTTTAACAACATTGAGGACGCACCCCCACTTGACAATAATGGAGAAAACAACAACTCATACCAAGAACATGAAAGAATAGAGAGAAAGAAGACATAATCTATCAACATTTACTCACCTTGAAGATTAGGGTAAGAGGATTGAAGTGAGATTGAGAGAAGAATGGAGAAAATATGTTTAGGAGTGAGGGTTTTTGGATTTATGGTGTATTTCACGAGTGCTAAGGGTTTTATAAGGAAAAAGGATCATTTAGCAAAACTCATCGTTTTGATACTTCGCTACCATGGGGGATACTACTATACGCAGTGGGCAAAGCCCCCAACCATGCCAAACCTCACCCTATGACCGCTATAGTGGTGACAATAACACCGATTTCTGCATTTAAGAGTCTTTTAAGCATTTGGAGCTTTCTCGGTAACATGGGTGGGTCTTGGGGATCCTGGGGCCTTACAAAGCATATCTATGGACACGTGTACTTGAGGCATCACAAGAGTGGACAAACATAGATTTCTAAAATATTGACTCAACTCAATCAATGGCTTCCGAATAGGGAGAGGTAATTCTCTAAATGCAATAGGAAGTAAACACTCCATGAATACATGATTATCATGACTCTTCATGCCAAAAAATTGTCCTTGTACAATGTTAGTGCATCTACCCAAGTTTGAGGCATAACTTCAGGCATCCTCAACTCTTGCATTCACCTATGTACGGATTGTTTCTAGAAGTTATATGTAACTGGCCTTTGGCTCACACACAGAGGCCATTTGGCAACTTCTTGGAAACTCAAACCAGGTCTCTAATTACAATAATCTGCCAAATTTTTTTGTGCTTTCACTTTGTCCTTAGTCTTATAGGTGTCCATCATAGTGTTTACGATGTTATCACACATATTTTTCTACATACATTACATCAATACAATGGTGAACTAGATTATTTCCCAATAAGGCAGCTTCAAAATATATTTTGTTTGGTCTAATTATGATCTATCTCATATCCTAGAAATCGTATGGATTTACCCAATTTCGTTATCTTTAGAAAGTCTCTAACTCTATGCCAAACCTGGTTACGCTTAGCCTCACAAGAGGTCATCACGTTTCAACCTTGTTTCAATGTGAACACCTTTATATCCCCCATGCAAATTTGACATGGACATGCCAATTTTCCTGTGTCATCCAACGGACAACAATCCATAAGCAAGAAAATCATTGATAGTCCACATTAATGATGCCCTTAACAAGAAATTTTGTTTCGTGGAAATATCATAAGTTTGTACACTCGAATACCACAACTCATTAAGCTCACCAATCAATGGTTGGAATAAATATCAATCTTGGCTTTGGGATTATCGGGCTAGAGATTATACAAGTTAGAAACATGTAAGGATCTTTCATGCACATTTCAGGAGAGATTATAAGGTATAACAACCACAGGCCAGGAGGAATAGGGTTTGTTAAACTGGTTAGTCAAAGTAAATCCGTCTGTATAAAGCCCCAACCTAAAATTCCTAGGATCGCGCAAATTCAGGATAAGTTTAGTCAAAGTGTTTTTAAGATTCACCATGGGAAGGGTAGGTCATGATACCATCATCCGAGTGTCTTGAGCTTCTATCCAATTATAGAAATAAAATAATTACCAAAGTAGTTCATTGGCCAGTTCATTCCTATTGTGTATGGAGAGGTCTCATGACCAAAGACAAAATTCATATGTACTTTCTACTGAGATTTTAAGTCTCTTTGATTGGACTATCATGTGCTATCCTTATTTGTTCATGTGTGTTTCCCTCTTTGGATTTGTATTCTAGAACTTGCTTAAGGTCTTGTTTCAAAATATGTTTCCATGTGCATGTGCATGCTTGAATATGGTTGAGGCAATTTTTCTTATTTTAGCCACTTGTCCATATAGCCACCTTTTGCATGTTACCATTGTTTAGCTTTTTTGAGCCTTATTGTCTATTCTTTCGTTTTAGCACATCCTTAACCAAAAGTGAAAAACCATGAAAGTTCCCAACCTTTTAGGCTTAGGATTTATGCAAATTCTTATATGTGCTTGAGCATAAGTTTAGAAGAAGCATAAGGACATGCTCCAATTTAAGTGTGGGGAAGAATAATGTGTACCCAAAATTTAGCAAGTGACACACAAAAAATAAAAGAGAAAAAAATGTAAGGTTGATTAAAAAATATTAAAAAAATTAAGTTGAAGGTGTGCCACATTAAATTAAAGGCCTATAATTATGATTAAGATGGACAAAGTGTACCCTTAAGCACTTGTGATCTTGGTGTATGCATTTGCTCTCTTTTGACTTGAGGTTTAGCCCAGGGCCTATATTTATCCACTTTCACCTAAGCCCCCTTAAAACCAAAGGTAAGTCCTCTTGATTTATTATGCATGTGTGTGTAACTAAATGGAATGAAACCTTAGCAAGCTTATAGTAATGCATTTACATTTGAGGTGATTGAGTGTACATCATAACCTAAAACACTTGAGTGAATGAGTGGCAAACATGACCTTGGAAGGATTTTTGTACTTGATCTATGCATCATATGTGAATTCTACTCTGTGTGCTATATTCTTGTTCATGCATTGCTTGTTGCAATTCTCTTTATTATTGGTGTGAAAACTTACTATTGTGCCTCTAGGTTCATTGGATTGGTGTATTGTCATTTAATTTCATGTATCATGCATTTTTAGGTTAAGAGTCTAGTCTAGTCTTTGTATACCATGCTTTGCTTTGGTTTGATCTTAGTTTCATATGAGGACATGTGAAAGCTTAAATATGGGGAGTTTGATAAGGGGCATTTATGCCACTTATCTTGCTATGAAAACTTAGCTTTTGCATAGGTTTTATTGTGTTATTGATGTAGATAATTAGGATTTTAATTTATTCCTCATGGTGTGATTTTAATAGAATTATTGGCTTATGCACTGATTTTGGAATATTTTGGAATAATTTGTAATTACACCATGTTGCATTTGACTTATCTCTTTGAGTATGGTTTTGAGCATAGGAGCTTTGAATCAAGTGGAAAAATGTCAAGAATAAGGCTAGAAACTATTGGGAAGGAGCTGGAACAAAAGGAAGAAAAAAGCCTGGAAGCTTGCTTTTGAGCGCTCAGCGCTCATTTAGCTCTACAGCACTTGTGCAATGGCTGACAGTTTTACCGTTTTTAGGCCTCACTTTAGCCCATTTATAGAAAACAGGATATATAGGAATGTTACAACTTTTGACCTAGCTTTAGGACTAGCTTTAGACTCAATTTTAGATTTGTAATTAGGTTGCTATTATTTTCTCTCTACATCTTCTTCTCTTTTTTCCCTCTCTTGGGATTCTATTGGTGAATGTGCTTTGTCTTAGAGATTGTGACAAGGATTATTGCTATTATTTTTTAGTTTTTTTTTTATCTTCGCTATTGTAATCCTCTAGAGATGGAGGACTAGATCTTTTTACTAATGTAGAGATTTTCAGATGGATTGAGATGACTTTTGAGACCCTTTGTTTATATTGAATGCATTAGTTTTCTCATTGTTCTTCAGTTTCTATTCTTATAATTATTGTGGTGATTGCTATAATTTTTATTGGAATAACCAAATTGGCTATTGTTGTTTGGCGAAACCCTTTGGGTATAAATTAATAGATCTATTGGTTTATGTTTGAAAGATAACAATAGAATTAACTTTCTCATTGGCGGTTGGGCTATAGCAATTGGTATATTAAATTACTGTAATTTCCAATTAAATTGAGATCTCGTTTATTAGTTATTTTCATTGGTTAGATTCTAGGGATCAATTGATCACTAGTAGAATTGCCAGTAATTAATTACTAATAGCCATTAATGGATTCAATATTTGGTTAATGATAATTAATTCCAATCTTATAAATGCCTTACACTAGTCCTTTCTTCACTTGTTGCTATTATCTTGTTTCTATCAACTTCTAATTTTAATTACTATAATTTCATTCTTCCCCAATTTCCCCAATTAAATTATAAAGCCTCCTTGAGAGATGACCTAGGTTGTGCCCTTTACTACAATTTTTATACAACTTAGCATTAAAATAAATTTCTAATTTGATAAGGTAGGCGAGCCTCCATCATTAAACTACTTGCCCTATCCTCACCATTTTTTCAGATGTAGCAAGGGTATGTATGGCATTTCTATTAGGCCTTTGGTAGAACCACAATATGGGAAAATGGGTGCACTTCCATTTACAAGTCGTGATCCTACTAAAGGACACCTGCTCCAATTAGTCATAGGAAAAACCTAGAGCTCTGATATCATCTTTGTCACAACCCAACAAGGGTCATGACTGATGCATAGAGAGTTCCCAATCCCTCACAAGCCTACACGAATACCAAGTGGGGAAACGGATAAAGTTTCCCTTGAAAAAACCGAATAGTTCCCAATTACAAAACCTATAGAATACATACATTACAATATAGCAAACCTCAGGACACTAGGATACTAGATAGTTATACATATATATTAAAATACAGTTTTCACATCAAATGAGCTTTTCCAAATTCAAGCAAACCCAAACAAAACATATATTAGCATATATTAATTATCATACATAAATATAACATAAATATAATCATGTCCCTGCCTATGACACATTGGAGCTATAATCCTAAGCACATGAACCATGAAATCAAAAGTGGATCGCCACACAATAGATAGAGATTACTGAGCTGGAAAATGCATAAAGCTAAGATCAACACATGTATCAGAAAAAGGGAAGGAAACAATGGAATGAGTTTTGCAACTCATGGTAAACAAAATGTCTATAACTCACATGAGATAATATACAATAAATAGTAAAATCAAGGTAAATTCACAATTATAAAAATTTATCAATTGTTGCATTTAAAGAAAATATCTTTGAAAACATCAACTTTTATGGAAAATACTAGGGAATCATCAAATTCAGGATAAGCAGAATGATTCATACTCAGGGATCATTCCTTCGTGTAATCCTAAAAAGAACGATCCTATCCATGGGAGTAGCTAGAACAAAAGGATCCAACACATGGTCCTAAATCAAGATAGTCAAGTTGTACCAAAGCTAACGCCTATTTTCATTAGCTTCAGATCTGTCAAAAATTCTCCCCAAAATATATAACAAAACTAATATATAGCTTACTAATTTAGTTCTCAACATATCAGAAAGGTCATGCCCACAATTCACATTCTTTCTCAAATCCATAATAGAGACATAATTAATTTCAAAATATTTCAAATCTAACTTCCAACCTTTCTTTGTGCAGTACACATTTTTCAAATCAAACTCACATAATCTCATGTGTCATTTTTATTTTAAAACATAAGCTAACATAACAGATTTAATTACATCAAATGTTTATAATGTTGCCAAATAATTAAATTTTCAGTTTCAAATCATTAAAATATATCTAGAACCAATATAAGTATGAATAAAAACAATTATAGACATAATGTCTACTCACAAACTGGTTCTAAAGAACCGAAGATCAACTTTCAAGTGCCACCAATTACCCGTTAATGCTCAATCACTCTATAACTCTAGGAACTAGACAAACATAATTTTAGAGAGCTAACAATATCATCAATTATTATAAATTAGCTCTAGATTTCAAAACCCCTAATTTCTAAAGCCTAAGGTCCCCAAAACCACAAATCCTCCATAAAAATTCATTAAAAGCTCAAATAGACTAATAGAGAGGTATTGAAACTTACTCACACTACCAAAAAGAAGAAGAAATGGGAGCACCACCTCAATCTTTTAGGTTACAGTGGTTTCCCCTCTCTTAAGAAAGAAACCACAATCATCATAGAGAGAGAGAGAGAGAGAGAGAGAGAGAGAGAGAGAGAGAGAGAGAGAGAGAGAAGAATGGAGGCAAAGGCGAGGCGGTCATCGACAATGTTATGGTGGCGGCAGCAATGGTTGATGAGGTGGTGGTCATGGTGCATGGACAAAGGGAGAGGGAACAAAGGGAGGAAGAAGAGAAGAAGGAAAATAGAAGAGGAAAAGAGAGAGAGCTGAAAGGAGGAGAAATGAGGGGTAAGGAAAACAAAAAAGAAAGAAAAAGAAAAGTGGATTCTCACCCACTAAACATTGTGTCATCAACAATTTAGCTATCTTGGTCTATGCAAAAAAAAAATGAGGTTCTCATCTACCTTTTTTTCATACTACTACTATTATTATTTTTAAGACATGAATAAATTTATTTATTTATTTTGGTCATCATATATATTTAATATTTAATAAATTTCATATATTAGAGTTTTGTGCATACATCTTGTATTATAATAAATAATATTAAAATATTTACCAGTTAATAGTAGTAGTAATAATAATTTAAATACTAAGAAATTTTGTATTTGGGATATCACACCGTAACTAACCAAATCAACACCAAGTTAAACAAGTCTTGTCCTCCTATATAGAATCAAGGTGGGAGCTACTATCCAAGAGATTTGGGTCTTCAAACTTTAGTTGATGTTGATAAAAATTATATGAGTGTGTAGAGGAAATTGTGAGGAGCAATTTTCGTAAGAGGATCAATTGGATTTGGTGGCTAGATATTGTTCTTGAAAGGTTTGGAAGGAAGGTGTAGAAGGAAAGAAGATGAGAAGATTGGAAGAAGGAAGAAAGTAAAGGTAGGTGATATATAGGAAGAAAGAAAAAGGAAATTAGGATAAATTGTGGTTGGTTGTTGGTTAATTGTTGGTTGGTGAGTGTTTAAGAAGAAGGGAAAAATGAGTGATGAGCCTGGTTTAAATTATATTGGATGTTACAAATACTAATTTTCTTTTAACATGACACGTAAATATTATTATATATTTTTAATTAATATTATTTTATTTCAAAGTTAAGGTTTAATTATTATTATTATTATTAATGTGTGAAAGATTGTTTGTGGCTATAGCGTTAAAGACTAGTTTATACTCTTAATGAATTCATAACTCATAAATGAATAATATGCTTGACTGTACACAATTATATAATTGAGCTTTATTAACAAATAAAAAAATAGTGACATCAACTTTTCTCCTTTGTGATTGCCATATGCTTTCTCTATTTTTTGTTAGGTACCGAAAAACTTAGAAGGTTAGCTAGGTGGGGAAACCTAAGTGTCAAAAACATGAATGTGAATATCCAAAACAATGGGTATATATCTCGAATATGAATGTCATGTGTCCACTTCTACTTATTTTACACATGTATAAGTTCTAATATGAGGGCTTCAACCCTCCATTCTTTAACAATAGTTTGGTGAGATACCGTTGGCCACATATATTAACTTTTCAATATGTTAAAATCACACAGTATCCTATACGACAATTATTAAAAAATGAGGGAGTAACATTTAACTTCCAATAATCTTTTAAATGATTATAAACTTGATAAATTACTACTTATATGGCATAATATATACAAAACACATGGATTAAGTTAACATTATACCTCCAATCATATTTGGCACAATTACAAAGGTGATTGAGGTAATGGATTGCCATTGATTCCAGCTAATTAATGCAGCTAAATTATATTGTAATATAGAAATAGAAACTTGTCCATATTGCCACTACAAAAAATTATGTTAATTATGGCATTTTTATTACGATGGTTCTCTTTAACTGCCGCAATATTCATTGTATTACGGTGGTTTTGGAACCGCCATAATTTGAATAGATTAAATGTTTTACCAAGAAAAATGATGGTTCGTTCTATTTTATTTTCAAGTTATTGTGACCCTAACAGGACTGGCACACCAAATCTCCCTTTTCTTTCTCTCTCGCAAAAGAAAAAACCCACACTTTGATCACAAATATAACCCTGGCCAGAGAAATTCCCTCAACCTACAAGTCATCTAATCCAACCCCGAAGCTCCCTCACCAAACCCTCTTCCCCAAAAACAACAACACTTGACACCAATAGTCCCGTTCGTTATTTGCTCAGCCGACGACCACCAAGGAAGTCCTCATTGAATCCCAGTGCCATTCTCACCCTCATCGACAAAGAATACAACTTTGAGCTTGTGTCCTGACTTCTCCGTCATCCCCTTTGCCCTGGCAACAATGCCATCGCCGTCTACACATGCGTAGCTTATGAGATCCAATGGCCACCTGCCAAAGATGAGACCGTTGTCAAGGTCGATGACTCCCACTACTTATTCCCGTTTCATGCCCCTAGCGCTCTGATTAGATTCTGATGAAATTGAAATGGTCAACACCTAGGTAAAAACCTAGCCCAAGTTCTCAGAAGGTGATTGCTATTGTTAATGCTTTCATTTTCAAATTTTCCTTTTCTAATTGCCACCTCTTTTGTTCTCTTTGGGATTTTTGAATTTTTCTATTTTATGGGTTGTGCTTTTAGCGAAGAAAATGCTAAGAAGAAGATATAATCTTTTCCACCATTACATATGCTGGTGATTCATAGGGTTTCTCTTTTATCCTTGAAATTTCTAGCTAATTTACTAAATTAACTTATTTGAGTTTTTCCTTGTATTGCTAGTGATTAAGATTTGGTTGTAAATGCTATTGTGCTTTTATTTTGAATCATAATGGTGGTATATGATATCTTTTGTAGTTGGAGGCCTTGGTTCTATATTATGGAATGTTTGTGAGCCTTTTTTTCCCCATCTAATTAACTCAATTTGTCATTCATGTGACTTTTAACACCAAAATCTCATAATAGGTTTGCTCAAAAGATTTTTAGCACTTTTTTCCTTTAAAAGAATATATGGGTAGGAGAAAGTCATATCTACTAGTAAATAAAGTTGGTGGTTACTAATTAGTTGTCTTAGCTATGTTTAATAACATGGATTTGATCAAAATGTTGTTTGCCTTTTAAGCGCTCTGCAACTAATGCTCTCTACTTTTCACATATCAACAAAATTGTCTCTGCGCTAGTGTTTTACATACTTCCATAGCAGCATCTAGCTTTGAAATGGAAGTTGTTGTTGGTTCTTAACTTCAGCAGCCTTGGTTTCACTTTTCTATCATATGTCAACTCCTACAGTTGAGCCATATGTGTATGACCTCATGCATTTTGCTTATAACCTTTAAAACTAGTGCATGGAACTTCAAAGACTAAGCAAAATGTAGAAGACATCCTATAATTGGATCAAAATATTATGTTGATCATTGATGGTCATCTCTTAATTACTAGTAGAATCAAATTTGGAAGGGGATCAAAGCTTAAATTTGAAGCTAGTGAATGGACCTAGTATTAGCTCCGTGGTTCACACAATATCAAGTTAACTCCATTTATTTTGCAGTTTTGTTCTTCCAATTTATCGCTTTTGACTGTTATAGTTATTTCCTCATAGGATTTTGTTGAGCGTGCACATAGTTATGTTCATCTTTTAGTGTGTTCATCATTTGGAAATGCTTTCCTTGTATTAAGGTTGAACTTTTGTTATAGGGCTATTCATCTTTTGCCTACTTTATTTATTTAGTTTTTGAGAATAATAATAAAAAAAGAAGCTTAACTAATGCATTCCATGACTATAGACAAGAACAAAACTCACAATTTTTTTTTTCAATTTGTTTTATTTATCAAAAGAAAGTTGGTTACTGCTTATTATATATGTTTTAGCAGGGAGAAAATGAAACATATACATTTAAACCTAGCTATTATGCAAACACAATGCTTTATTTATATATTTTGGCATAACTTTAGTAGGGATTGGGCAAGTGTTTGTTGTTCTGCTTCATATGCTCTGATGTTTGGAAATTTACAAAAGAGGTGTTAAAGAATGATAGATATTGGCGATTCAAGAGGATTAGTGTGTTTGATTATGAATGGTTAAATCTGGAAGATGAGGAGTGTTCTGGACACTAAAAGATAAACTATGAGGAGTTTATGTATAATTTATCTTTATATGATCAAGTTTGCATGTGGGAATGCATATATAAAAGTAACAAGAATGGGTGTAAAATGGATATTTGGGATAAGGAAGTATAGATATTCGTTGATCTTTGTGCTATTTATCAAGCAAAATAACAAGCTTTGAGCATATCTAATCCAATCATCAATGGATATCTAATCCAATAGACTTGTGTTTTCAATCTTTTAGGTTTCCTTATTATATTGTCAAGTCATTTTTTGTCTTGTTTTTCTATTGATTACATCCATTCTAGTTTAAGCATATTCTGTCCAAAATAGTTCTATTCAATCTTCACTGTTTTTTGTGCGTAATAAAAGTATACCAACTTTAAAATAAGAAAATCATGCTTGATGGGATCATAGACTATACTTGTTGTCTTATAATGATCCATTATGGATTGATTATTGTAGTATTACTATAATGTTTCCTTGTGATTAAATATCACAATGGAACTTTATTGCCAATGGAACTAATGCCTTCTAATATTACTAAAAGGCATTCATTATTGGATGTTCTCGAGACTTATGCTCTAGAATAATGGTAGGTACTGTGGTTGATCTTTTTATTCAACTTGTTATGTTATTTGCACTCTATTAAGACCTTGTGTCTATGAGCATAATCTTCCATACCTCTTTCTCTCTTTTTTCTTTTTTAATTTTTTGACATAATGTTACTTGATTTGTTTATATGGCTACGAATATATGTTGTTTGTTACTAATTTGTGTTGTTTTTATTTTTTATTTTTTTTATTTGTGTGTTGTATAGAGAATATACTCTCTCAAAGCTGTATGTGAAGATGCAGTATTGTGTGTCTTGTGCCATCCACTCTCATGTTGTGAAGGTGCGTTCTTGCACTGATAGGAGGAACTGTGAGCTTTCACAGCACTTTACCATGTGTAGGGTAAGTCCTACTGTTTCTCTTTTAGTTTTCTGCTTCCTTTCTACCTTATAGTTATTTGGTAGGTCTTGTTGCTATGTTGTACTCTTTTAAAAATAGTATTTATTCCCTTGATTTTTCAAGTATTTTCTGATCCAGTTCATCAACTTGGATTGCGTGAGCATACTTGTTTGTATCCACATTCCTTTATTTATGCTAGAGTTTTATGTTCTATGTTTTATTAGGCTGTTAATGTTCTTTCTAGTGCCTCTATGGATTGAAATAGTGAAAACATTTCTTGAACAAATTAAAGTTAACAGTCATTTTAGTGCTTAAAATGCGTCTTGATCCATGTTTGATTATTTTACTTTATCTAATTAGCTTAATATGAAATTGAAGCTGGTTTTATTAAACTCTTTTGCATGATTATTGAAACTTTTTTTTTTGTTAAATTAATGCTGCAATTAGGGTGGTTTAAAATTGTTGTAATAAATAGTTTTTGCAAAATATTTCACAGCAAATTGTGGAGGTTTTAAACTGCCATAATTAATTTTTTTTAAAAAAATTACCACAAATTGCGACAATTTCAAACCACTGTAATTTATTTTTTAAAAATAATTTCATTGAAAATTGCAGCGATTATATAAGGTGATTGTGGTTGTTTATCTAGGTGATTGCGCCAGTTTTTTATAACCGACATAATTTACCTAATGACATTGGCAATTACAACGGTTACTTGAGCCGCCATTATTTGTGAAAAATGACGGTTATAACCACCACAATTTAGAAAAAGAACCACCATAATTTACCTCTTTTTTTGCAGTATACTATAATTTTTCATTTGACTATAGTGCTACACTTTTTATTTTGGAGGAAATACGACAAATACAATCGCGGAATTGGAGTCAGGGTGTGTGTGTTAAGATTAGCGTTTACAAATGGGGTTTGCTCCAACTTAATCCTATAGAATGGATGCTGATTATAAATGAGTTAGTATCAATTTAATTTATATTTGATATATTTATGTCAAAAGTGATTATGATAGAATACATTTTGTGTGAATGACAATACTCAAAATCACTTTTAGATGAATAATTATTAAAAAAAGGTATAAGTTTTATATATTATATTTAACCACATTTTTATTTCATTTTTTTTTATGTATGCTTGAATAAAATATATAAACTTTTTTAACCTTTGATGTTAGTATTGACTTATGAATAAAATTTTTACAGTAATATATACAGAATAAATGAATAAAGAGTAATTAAATTAAAATTTGAAATAATAAAATTATATATAGAATATGTATTAAGAAAAAAATAAACTTATCCAATTCTGTAGCAACTAAACTTATATCCAATTCTAAGATCCCAATTTTAGAAGTGTAAAATCTCTTTTTTTTTATTAATAGTGCATTAAAATTTATCTCATAATTTTAAGAAATATAAATGTTATTTTTAATATTAAAAATTATTAGTTAAATAATTTTTAAGATTTTATATAAATATTAATTTTATGATATTACAAATAAAATTATATTAACATTATTATAAAGAAAAATATTTTCCTGCCCCTTTTATCTTTAGGGAATACTTTAAAAAAATCAATTACTGTCCAACATCATTAAAATGGGAAATGGGTAGATAAAACTTAGTATAAAAATGTTAACGCTAAAGCAATAAATTCATCCTTCAGATTGAACGCGGGTTAGGTCCTTGCAAACATTGTACCGTAGTGGAATTGTTATTGCTTCCTCACAACTACTGCATATGATAACTTCAGCTGTAGTCTGCTTATTTAATGAGTTTGATTAATGATAACTAATGGAAAGTTAATGGTCTTTTATTAATTTCCATTTATAATTACTTAACGTTGTACTCTGTGTGTAGGGTTGCTCGCATCGGGGTGCTGGTGGTGGATACTCTCTCTTTGATGTTTCTATTTTTATCATGTTTGCTGCTGATATGTGTTGTTGCTGCCCTGCTGTTTGAGCAACAACACCATGATCGTTTTCAAGCTTGAGTTTGTGTTCTTGTTGGGTAGGTTTGGTTTCAATTTTGTTTCGGTTGAATTCATATGGAATAGAAAGTTGGGACAAAGCGTGTTTCGAGCCAGAGGCAAGTAAGGAAGCTACAGAAGTACTATATGATTCAAGTGTGTGGGCTTCCTTCAATTGAGTCTTCGACGATTTTTTATTTGCGCTTTTGTCCTTTGTTGTCATGTACTTTCATATGACTTCTTTACGGTTTTTGTTTACATTGCTTTGATGTAAATATGCTCTACCCTTGTTTGGGTGTCTTGAGCCTCTATCCAATTATCGAAAACAAAAATAATTATCGAAGTTGTTCACCAGTTTGATTTTTATCGTTGTGAGAGCCTCATTACAAAGATAAAACAAGAGATAAAACTCACATTTTTAAGGTTTACGTCTCGAGGATTACCACTACTTCCGATAGGAAATACGCGGTTCATATGCAATTTACTCCTAAATTTAGGGTAAAATGTATTTTACTCATGAATTTTAATAAATCATGTGCAATTTACATCCTAACTTTTCAAAATGTACACCACGACATTCTAAACTTTCTAGACTATCCTAGGTTCAAACCTCATTCCGATTCCTAGTAATGTAATTTCAAAAGTAAAAAAAGCAAAAAATACTTTAAAAATAAATAAATTCAAATGACTGCACACATTAAATATTTTCTTTCAACATTATTTCTCTTATTTTATAACAATATAGATATAATTAAATTTTTTTTATGCATCCTCCCGTTAGCATTCCTCATAATATAAAGAGCTAAAAAAAATAAAATTTTGACAACATAAATAAATTTGAATCCACTTTTGTAAACAAAAAGATATTATAATGTGAGCTTATACTATAATTAGAAATTATATTTTATTTATATTAAGAGTTTAATTTTGATACACTGAACAGTAAAAGAGTTTTAGGATCATCCAATCATATTTCTTCTTTTGAATGATTTTTCAAGTAGTGGGTCTTGAAAGAAACCATATTTACTGATAGTCATTACATGATTGGATGAATGTTAAAACTCTTTTACACTATCAGGTATTCCAATTAAATTCTTATATTAATTTACATATTTCAAAAACAAAACATATATAAAATTCTAAGGGAAAAGTTTAGAAGATCCCATTCTATTTTGTCTCGTACACTTTAATCTTGTTACTTTAAAAATATGTAAAATGACTCTTAAACTTTTTGATACGTGCACATTACTACAATTTGATAACAAATGTTCATTTTTTTATGAAAAATTGCATATGTAAACTGTACAATCTCATAAGAAACCTTACATATTAAAAAATAATAGGATAAAAATGCATATAGAGAGAAAATTAAAGGATATTTTTTAAACTTTTCATGTAAAAAAAAAAAACAGATATTAACATATAGCAGTGCACATATTAACACATAAGTCAAAGTTAAACGTGATTTTCTAGACCATTCGCAAATTATAATATTCCCACATAATACATCATGCAGGATGGAAATATTTATCACACATTTAAATGGTCTTACACACTTTTACACACTTAAAAAGGGCTTATTACAAGTCACAAGGTAGTTTGCATGACATCATAACTTCAAACTTCATTGTTGCTGGTGTAAAAAAAAAAAAAAAAAAGAAAGGCACACTTAAAAAGCTTATTACACGCTTAAATTCTAATATTCCCGCAGAACATATATCATCACCACCTAATTACGACGCACTTAAAAGGCTCTTACCCAATCGACACTCATTGAGCCCTCAAAATAGTCTTCTCGGATAGGCTTGACATCTGAGCCGGATATCTTAGGTTGAAACGTGATTGTGATATCAACAAGTTCTTGATCAGAAAACACGTTGCTATCAAATAATTTCACCGTGACTTTGAAAGTGGAGCAGCTCAATGGTACAACTACAACGGATCTTGAGAATGGAATTATGTCACCATACCTTATCGTAATGTAATCAGCACTTTCTCTATGAAACAAAAGAATTTTGGTTTCCCCATCACAACCAGTTGAACTTGAAACCTTCCCATAAACTTCACTTTCGGACTCCCCTCCTCGAAGCTTTTGCAATTTCACTTTGGCAGCCACTGCGTTTCTAAACACGGCATAATTGATGGTCAGAGAACCCATACCCATGCTGAGTTGCTTGGATATTAGCCTGTCATACACATTGCCAAAGTCATAAAAATTCCAATTAATCTCTTCATCAATGAGGACTCCGTCGTTTCTAGCCTTGTCATAGAGAAGAAACTTGATGGCAAAATCGCCGAGGGCCGAGACGGCTTCAGATGGTCCAGTCAGCAAAACATCAAAAGAGCCCGCATTGACATAGTCAGGATTGTCTTTTGAGCGGTTGTAGATGAGTTGGGTCCTTAGTGCATCAGTGATTGCGATTGCACCATAGATCTGGCTATCGACGTAAACATTGCTATTAAATAAACTTACCGAGAACACCTCTAGAAGTGGTAATCCAGCATAGCATTGTCCATCCTCATCCTGCAGAGTGGTGATCGCCCTCACCATGCGTGATGGTGGTCCGTAGCAATAATGCAAGGCGATGCCCATCATTTCCACTATTTGACGAATGCCCCATTGTCGAACTACGGGCCCTTCTTGGGGGAATGCATCCATGAGAAACATAGCTTCTGAAAATTGACCCCAAGTGTGAATTTGCTGCATAAGATCTAAGTTTTCATCAGCATCCTGAACTCGTGCTCCTTGTACATAATTCCGGGCTATGAAATCTTGTACTCCAATCAGCCTAATTGCTTGGAAACATCACAATCACAGTCATTAAACCGCGCCCTAGCCTCACCGTTTTCAGATGTAGCAAGAGTATGTATGACATTTCTTAGGGTTTGCGAGCCAATGGTGATGTTGTCTCTACTCATGTGAGCAGCATCTTCCAATCGAGTGTAGCTACCATCAAAGCCTAGGAAGGCTCCTTGTTCTCTAATTAAGTGTGTACCAGCACTATTGTTGAACTCTAACCATTGTCCATTTTCCATCCATAACCAATCAGGTAGAGGTTGTCCATTCTAACCGGAATGTGACAGAGCGATTGTTCGCCCGTAATACCAAATCGAAGAATCGAGTGGGTACATCTTGCTCTGTTGGGATAAGCGCAGGAACACCGTGAGTAAAAGTACTTGTCAGGGTTTGGCGCAGATCAGTGATAAATGTCTGGTACTGATTGTTGTTTCCATCTCGAACTTCGAATTCTTTAGTGAATTGTGGCTCCATTGTAATGCAACTTTTGTTCTGCTAGCTGGCTTTCTCTACAAATATATATACTAGCAACTTTAGATTATTCAATTTTAAATAGAAGCTTTGTGCGACAAGATGATGCTTAATCTACTACATTACATAGCAAAGAGGAAAAAAAAAAGGTTATCTGTAACTGAACTAGTACACAATATTAGGTTGAAGGAAAATGGTTGTGCAATACCTTTTGTGTACACTTGTTTACAAACTATCAGTGTCAAAATTGTTTTGTGCTCGTGCGAAAAACTGGGAAACTACACGGAATTCTATGCATGGTATAATTTGACCGTGGGAGTTTCCTAAACGGCTATTGTCACTACCATTATCTATAGTTTTAAGTTATTTTGTCTAAAATGCCTTTATTTTCTCATATTTTAATTAAAACAATGATTTAATATTAATTATTCATTATTAATCATAATTTTATCTTGATTTATTATTGTTATTAGTTCAATTAAAGACAATCAAATTATTAGAAGTCTTTAATATTTACCCGTAACAATATAGATATTTCTCTGAGATTTTTTTTAATGGATATACAAAGTAATGAAGGTAAATACTGAAATTATGTTTATAATTAACTTATTTCATATAATTATTTATATTTATAAATCAAATTAATTTTTTAAAAGTTTTTGATACAATATTACATAGACAATATAATAGTAAATTTTTAAAAATCATAATAACTAATAATAAATAACAATAAAGATAATTACAAAATCATGAATACACCATATGCACAAGAAAAAAGTAATAAAAATTAATTTAGTGTAACTGATTAAATGGATTGAGTTACCTTATTTTTAAGAATAAAGAACCTCTTTGGCCCTAGCATTTTTAATTTTAGACATCAGCTTGGTCATTTTATTGAATTTCATCTTTAAATAAAAAGTTAATATCAAATAAAAATTATTAGGACTAAATTGATAATAAAATTAAAAAATTTAAGACTAAATTGATGTAAAAAAATTTTTTACAATTAAATTGATATAAAAAAATAAAAATATGAAGACTAAATTGATGTTAAAATATGTTTAGGATCAAATTGATGTCAACTTGAAAATGTTAGGACTGAAAATATTATTTTCTCTATTTTTTAAAAAAACAAAAATATAGTAAAAATGAATTGATCACTAAAATAAACTTCAGTACTGATTTCCAGTATATTCTATGTCAATTAAAAAACAATTTCAGAGAAATATCAAGTTTTTTATGGAGAAGTATTAAGGACTTTAAATAATTTGATTATAATTTTGCACATCATGTGTAAAATTATAGATGCACATCAGAGAAAAATCAATATTACAATTAATTATGAACAATTATGTTAAATCATTGTTTTGATTAAAATATGAGACAAGCATTTTAGACAAAACAACTAAAAAATATAGATATTGTGAGTGGCAATAGACATTTGGGAAGTGGCAATAGCTATTTCCTTTGATTGATTGGTGTTTAATGAGGTGTGTAATAAAAAAGATGCTATTGTATCATTTTCATAACTTAGATGGTGAAAAGAATACTTTAAGATCACAATTCGCTCAGTAGAATGTGGCTATCCCCTCAAGATTTGTGGTCTGCTTTGTGTGATATCGTAAGGTCTATCTATATATAAGTAGGCCAATAAAAAAAAAAGAACAAAAAAAAAGTTATGTTGTTCACGTGAAAAGCTTCAAATTCAATTTTTCCAACATCTCACCTAAATATCAATCGGTAAAGTCCACAGATCAGTCCAAGTGTGGATGATGCAATTGTGATTTGTCTAAAATTCGGGAAATGATTAGGGAGCAACTTTTGAAAATGGCTCCTTGTACGCTGCACTGTGTCTGATACCCATTACAATTCTAACTAAAAGTACGTAAAACAGGGCTGTATTTGTTTCGGATTATGAAAAAATATTTTTTTCTAGAAAGTTCAAACCTAGAAAGTTAGCTTACCTGAAAGAAACCTGCTATATGGCATCAATATGACTGATTGATGAATAGTCCCAAGATAGAAAAAAGAATAAGGCACTGATAAGTTAGTGCTATGGATAGTACAAATCCAGAGAAGAAACATAAATAAACAAATCTATTCATATATAAAAGAAAATATCAGGAAATAAAAGAGATGTAGCCAAAGCATTTAGATCCCATTTGGTGGCACGTATAGGATAAAGTTGGATAATATTAGACATGATAGTATAAGGTCTGATAGGATACTATAAAAAATTCATTGTATAAGTTTTTATACTATCCATTGTTTGGTGTGTCACATAACCGATGGTAGACAAGCAAGCAGATGGCGATAGGCATGGGCGACCTGGGTGGCAAGCAGTGATTAGGGGATGATGTGTGGTGGTTGGGGATGGCAGTGACCTAAGTCATAGGATAAAAATGATTTGACCTTATAACATTATACTATCATATATGACACCAAACACATAATAAAAATTGATTTTATAGTATTAACTAATACTATTAGGTCTTATATTAGTGAGTTCATCCTATATATTGTCATTGTGATTGCCCCTTCCCCTTTTGTCAGCTAGCATAATAAACCTAAAAAGTAGGGCAAATTACATTGACCTCTTCTAAAATTTGACAAAATTTACCTTGGCTTTTTTTTATTTGTCTAAATGACATTGATCTCCTGCTAATACATTGTTTATTGTGCGATAAAAGAGAAGTCAGTGTAATAATTTTACAAACTCCGAAGATATTATAATGGTTTCACAAACTATCTCCTTAGCAAATTTTACTAATGAAGGGGAAGTAAGTTAAATTTTACCAAACCTCAGAAGATATCAATGTAATTTATCCTAAAAAATATGTGAAGCTCAACAGAAATTTCATTAAGAAGTAAATGATCAATATTAGCAAGCTTGTAGAACTTGGTGTATAGGATATGAATATCCACAAAAAAACAACCGATGAAGCAAAACACATGCTTTTTGTAGGGAACATAAAAGTTCCATGATGTTAACTCAATATACATTTTAATTTATTATTTATAACCAAGTAAGCAAGCTTGTAGTACAGGACATGAGGTGTCACAAAAATAATTATAATCCAGGAAGCACAAAAGATAACTCTTGCTTGAAGGAGATGGCATACCAGTTGGGGAAGATGGACGGCTTGGATTCTGATTCGATTCCGAAGATGAAGGCCTTGGATTTTGGAAACTATATCCCCGGAAAATGCACGCAGAACTACTTTGGGAGAGTAAGAAGAAGAAGAAGATGATGATGATGCAGAGAAGTATTGTGTTTTGAGATTAATATATAAATCTGTACTTACTTATATACTAAAGTGCTAAAGTAAGGTAAATATGCTAAAGTAAAGTAAATATACTTAAGTGCAGTGCTAAAGCAAAGTACATATACTAAAGTAAAGTGCTATTACTGTTCATGACACTATTTATCTATTAGTAATGTTATTCTAATACATAAAAGTATATGTTTATTTGAGACACTCAATCTATAATCATTGAATGTGATGGATAAATAATAATAGTGAGGGTCACTATTACATTTAATCCTTATGGAATGAGTGCCAATTAGACATGTACTTTTGAGGGGTAGAATAACATTTTTAGCTAAGTTCCTTTCCAATTTTTAAAATTTTTATTATTTTTTTTAATGTTGCTTTTTACTTTCTTTGGGATCTGGTAAAGTGTCACTTTAGCGCGAAATTGTAAGCATGTTTCGCTTTAATTCTTAAAATTTTGAAATTAATTTTTTAGTTCTTAAAATTTCATCCCATAGGTCACTTTAGTCAAAGAAACGATAATCAACTATTATTTTTGGCTAATATAGCAAGTTAAATGACATATGAGTATACCACGTGATATTGATGTAGGACCAAATTAAAATAAATTCAGATTAGCCTATAAAATTTTAAAATATGTCAAAATAATTTCTGAAATTTTCTAAAATATGTAAAAAAAAAATCCCGCATCGTAATTATTTTGATCCATCTTTTTCACTTTCATTTATCCAATCATTTTGATCCATTTTTCAATCTTGACCGGTCGTAATTACCTTTATGTCAACCAATGAAATCATTTCTATTCTTTTTTAAAAAATTCAAATCGAACCAATCATTACTTAAAAAAAATATAGTATTTAGCTTATTTATTTTTAAATTTAATGAATAAAGTATATTCATATACTTTTTATATAATGATAAATATTTTTTATTAGCTTTGATATATTTAAATTACTATTAATTAATTTGTTCTATCTTTTATTATTAATCATAAATATAATACTTCATTCATATCATACAACTACTGTTATTGGATGAAAATAAAAAAGTTATAGAAATCAAATCCATATATTGTTTGAAAATTCTAGGGATTTAATTGCTCAAAGAAGCAAACGACAAATATTTTTAAATATCCATTTTCAATATATAATTCTTAATTAGGTATATTTGGTTAGAAGATAAAAATGAGATAAATTTTTCATGATTGAGTTTCATGCGTATAATTACACATAAAGGTCAATCATGAAAAATTTAACTCATTTTTTACCTTTCAACCAAACATAGCCTTAACGTGTTTGTTAACAAAATATATATATTTTTTATTAGTTATGTAATAATTGTACATGAATAATGTATTTCACAACAATGACCATTACTAGGAATTTGATTTTTACTAACATTTAATAAATGTTAAAAAATAATAAAAAAATATTGTTATTTCTTTTACTAACATTTTTGCAAATGTTGCATTTACTCTATGTCACTTAAGAGTTTTAGCAATTTTTTTTTATATTTTTACTAACATTTTAAAAGTGTTACAATAGATGTATTTTGTAACGTTTTTCAAATGTTACAAAAATACATATATAGAGGAAAATATAAAAATATTTAAAGAATATTTTATCTTATGATATAAAAATTGTAAAATATAACTTAGCATATGCAAGCCATTAGATCAATAACTGCACAGAATTTAGAAATATAGAGGAACCTCATCCTTCTTGAAGAGGCATTTAACCAAAGATGCATAGTGGTTGCAAAGTGTCACAATGTGATTGTGATTGATGTTTCACAGTGGCTTTAGATGAGTGATTGCGTAGAATTTGTGCTATATCCTGACTCCATAGTGCAGGTTCTTTGAAGAACAAATGTCAGAGAATTAAGCAACCTAGTTGAACAATAATGACGAAATACTACTTTTTTCTCTTGTTTTCCTTTTATTTTTTTACCATTATTTTTCTTTTTGTTTCTTTTTACCATAAAAACAAACATTAGGAATCTTCCATCAAGTCATTTGTTTGGTTACTTTCTCCATCCCCTTCTTCTGCATCAACTGTGCTTGCAAGGAGTTAATTGAAGACTAATTAAAGTGGACGTGTTTATTGTTGTTATCTTTTCTGATCTCTATCATCTGTCAAGAATGAAATTATTCCTTCCAACTTCCTGGTAAAGCCTTTCAAACTAACCATCTTTGGCAGCTGCACTAGCCATGGCTTTCACGTAATATTCTGTAGTTTAGCTGATACTTGTCTATATTGAAACTTGTCCAATCATTCATTCGTTTAAAAAAAAAAAAAACTTTTTCTGTATAATATGTGACGCAAGGCGTATATGTATTAACCATTTTCCTATCGAATATGTATTGTGGTAAATATTATAGATATCAGGTAAAATGAAACTTTTTGGTCTCTTAGGTTATCTTTTATTTTATTTTGGTCTCTTAACTGTTACACTTGCCCTTTCTTGTTATTAAACTTACACTTTCCTCCCTAAAAATAAATATGGTTAATTTTAATCAACATAATTTCTAAAATTACAAAAATATCCTTAATCATGAAAAAACCTAATGATATCATTTTGCCCTTTATGCAGCCCCTCTTTCCCCACCGTCCCTGCAACTTGAGGCCACCGCCAAGCACAAATTTTGTCGTGGTTCATCCAGATAAGGTGCATAATTTCTCAAACTGAGAAGAAAAAAAAGCACAAAGAGATAAGATTAACTTAACACAACAATGAAGGCAGCTCGTATGCTCATGAAGGCCACCAAGCACCTCCACTTTGCGGCATAGTAGCGCGTCTCCTCCTGCACGATGGAGTCACAGCAACGAGGAAGGTTGTGTTCAAAATAGAAACTATGTTTGTTGATCCTTTGTTTAAGAGATATGCCATCGACGATGTCATAGTGGATTGAGTTTGTCTTGTTTTGTTTTTCTTCCATTCACAAAAGAAAAAGCGGCGCTGCAGTAAGTATTATGAGAGCAATTTCATGATCTGCATGAGTTAAAATTTATCACGTACCTTCTCTTCCTCTATAACAATCTTCAAAGAAAAATTTCTCACTAATCTAACTCCTCAAAGAAATGGGATGGTGAACTAGGATGGGATGTAGGGGAATGGCAATAGAATGGAAATAGAGGAAGTCAATATGGGTATAATTGTCATTTCATATATTTTTCTAATTTTTAAAATAAAAAATTATGGATCCATTGGTTAAAAGGGAGGTAAATGTAATGCCACTTGATAAATTAAGGAAGATATATGTAATTTTAAAATCTAGAAGGAGTTAAGTATAATATAAACTTATCTCAACAGAGGTTGTTATAACTTAACCATTAACTTATTGCATAGACTTATTATTATAAGAAAAAAGTATGTGATTTATGGGAGAAAAGTTGAGAAATATGCATGCTAATTTTTTTGTTGGGGTTTAGGATTTGGGGAGTTAGAAGGAATGAACTTGGCAGGCTTATGTATTAATAAATTTTCCAAAAATTGCACTTTGTTCTTGAGCTATAAGTCATATGGACTTTAGATCCTAAACTTTAAAAAAGTACAATTTGACCATTTGAACTATTTTGAATGTGCAAATTGACCGTTCTTAATAAAAATGTCTCAAATTTAATAAATTTTAGGTATCGGGTTGAATATTTAAGAAAGTTCAAGGGTTAATTTTTTCATGACTCGATTAATTTGTTCATGACTTGATTTTAACAATGCTATTAAATCTCATCCCCATATAAGTCTCATGATCGCTAAGTCATTCTACATGCATAATTAAATATAATTTTTCAACTTTTAAAATATAAACAGCTTGCATTTCCAAAACATAACAACATATATAAACCAATCACTTCATAAACTAATATAAGTCTGAATCTGAATCATAATATATAATGAAATTGAGTTGCTCTATACAAAAACCATGAAAACCATAAACTCAATTATAATTCAAATTCAAATCATGGTGCAAAAAAAATATGCAGTGTCTAGGACTCGCTCGCAAATCACTAGAGTACTCTATGACAAAACAAAATACTTTATTGCAAAGTGAAGCTCACCAAATTGAAAATCTACAACTGCCGAGGAAAGGGCTAGGAGATCTGATCCAGGAGTTGCATCTATAAGGGGAGGAAAAGAGAAGGGTAAGATTCATCTAAAACTTGAGTAAATTCTCACCGCAACTCCCACATGGGACAACCAACAAGAATACATAATATAGATAATAACATGCATCGTCTATAAAATGATTTTAATATTTAATACAAAATAATTCCAAAATCCAACAAATCTTGTAAATCATGCATAATATAGTAAACGAATAGAGAATAAGATTAATTTATGAATATGTATATAGCATAATAATATAATACATAAATATACACTGATCTTTGAAAAGCACCTAACAAGGTTTGATAATTGGACATCTAACTAGGTTCCATTCTCTAATACTCTAATAGGTGAGATTGTCCCTGGTAGACAACTTCATACCAAAGCAAATGATCATACAGCCATTAACTCACGTTTGTCATCTATAGCTATTGTATAATAAGAAAACTAGGGACTTCATTATATTTCTCTAAATTCCATAATTATACTCTAATTCTGAACTTATAAATGAAATTTTATGAATGTAAGGTTCCAACAAAATACTAGGCTGCATAAAGTCATTAATAAATCATACATTTAATCGTGAGCACTTAATAAATCATTTAAGCAACGAAACATGGTCCCATGAGTTTTCTAATACATTTCGTGATTGTTGTAATGTCCCGAAAGGGCGTATGACGAGAAAAAAAAAATTAATCTTTAAAAAAAGTCAAAAGAGTCGCCACCAATTTTTATTTATAGTAAAAATTGGAAAACCTTTCAACTTGGCAGAACTTGCCCTTTAAAATAAAATTGGGTTCGAGAGTCTAGTTATGATTAGGAAAGATGAAAACTTAATCCCACTACATCTTTAATACATCCGTCTTATGACGATTACCCGGAGTTTGTTGTACAAAATTAAAATAACTTTAATAATTTATTTTTCCCCTAAAAATTAAAGTCTAAAAAATATTTACAAAATTTAATAATAAATATTTACGAAAGAAAAAGAAACAAATTTAGGAAAATTTAATTTTGGCTTGACAGAAAATATCTACTCATACGTATCCTCTAGTACAATAAAGAACTCAAAGTCATGTAATTCTTCTGAAAAATAATTGTTTGTTGGGTTAATTTTATTTACAAATAAAATAAAAGTGAGTTAAAATTCATTTCTTGCACAAGATTGAAGGTAACACTAGTCCACTCAGGAAACCCTTATAATTCAATAATTATGAAGGAAGCACTGACTTCTAGTCATATTTATTAATTGTTGCACGTATTAAAGAAAAGATTTTTAACACATTCACATTGTTTTTATTAGGTTCCAAGCTCATTACATGACCAAAACCAAAAAAAAAAAAAAAAAGCTCCAGTTAAAATTACAAGAATACATTGTCAAAAGCCAAACACAAAGAACTTAAAAAAGAAAAGCTAAACTAAAAAAAAAAAACTACATCATCATAAGCGAACAAAAAAGAAAAAATGAAAATCAAGAAATAAAAAGGACCAAACAAAGACCAAGTTAGAACCAACAATGATGACCAAATTAAAACTAAAGAAAACAAAATAAAAAAACGAAAGCAAATGTTTCAAGCAAAATAATAGCAATGCAACATAAAATCAAACAAGCATCTAAAACAAAAAAGGCTATACATTTCTAAACAACATGAAGAAGCGAGTTGGGTTGCACTTAAGCTCTAAGGATGAAAAGCGGGTACCTGCAATATTGGCAGGGGTGGCATGGCAAGCTGTTGGCAGAGGACGGTTAGGCTGATGGTATCTGGATAGTGGTGGTGTTATGTGTAACACCTTAATATTTAACCTAACACGCCTAGGACGTGTTCAAGTTAATTATTAGTTATTACTCTTTTGTTTCAGTTTTTGACTTGGAAATACTTTAGTAAAAATAAGGGTAAATTTTTTTTTGAACCTTTTAAAACAAAACGTGAGCCGCACATATAAGTAAGACCTGTCATTCGTCTATCATAACCTAAAGGAAAATGAAACTCTTTACAGGCATATACAAAATATAGACAAGACGGCCTTAGGAACATAATCACACCATCATATATATATATATATATACATATAGGTAGCACAAGCATTAACCGTTCCATGACTCGCACCAGAACAAACCACTAAGATAGTATTATGCCCACCAACAAGGGTTAGGCCAAGTACAGTCATCAATGAAAAGAGTAGCGGCGGGAACCAAAAGCTGGTAACTAGGTGTGCGAATGGACGATCCAAGAAAATGAACAGGCGGACGCACATCGACCTACGAAATGATAAGACTAGTTGGCAGGATTGGAAATGCATCTTCCAGGTGGTAGCATCAACTTAGATCACGAATATGACCATCGCCTCTGAAGACGAGATGGAAAGAAAAGAGAGAGGATGAGAAACTTGAACAAGAATCGTAGGAGGACTCTTGCCTCTAGACATGTGTCATCATCTTCATCTTCAAGAACCTCAGGTTTCATTATGAAAACAATGGACATAATAAGATTCATTTATTAAGTTTAAAAGCTGTTAACGAGGTCCGTGTCTTTTAGCATGATTCTTAATGCTATGAGTGCATCATACTTCATCATAAATGCATGTTAATGCCATATGAACACATATCGCAATAATCATAATAAATCAATATGGCATAGAGAATACAAGTTATCATAACATGATCATTCTTCTTTAGTAATCTTAGGTGACTTAAATTTCTTGCTCTCTAAGGGCCACCCTACTACTCTCTTATCTTTAGAGTTCTAGGTTATGAGCTCATACCTAACTAATCGTCACTAGTCTATACCTATCGTCTCGATAAGCTAATTCCCGACTCCCAAAGTGCGGGGTAGGGGGCATGGGATCACCTTTCATAACCATTAATTCCTGAGTCTAAAGGAGTTCCTCTTTGGGTCACCTCGCATAACCATTAATTCCTGAGTCTAGAGGATCATTTCCATATGTCTTATGTCACCTGTTAATCTTAGCATATTATTAAGAGATGTAATAAATGAACATATAATCATAACATATCATTTAACATTTCATGCTCATGAAACACATAAATCATGTACCTCCACACTTTAGTCATAATCATATAAGCGTGCATCACATTTTTTGCACATATCCTTAAGCATGTTATTCAGAATATGCAAACATGAACATATAATCATGACCATCATCATAAATTATGAGTTAACATTTTATGTGCAAAATAAAGAATTAATGAAAAGGCGAATAATAATAATAGTAAAGGAAAAGGAGAATAAAATTTTAGGAAAAATTAATTTTGGCTTGATAGCAATTAGCTATATCGACGTATCCCCTGTGCAATGAGGAACTCAAAACCACGTCGTTCTCTATAAAATATTCATTGGTTGATTGATTTTATTCTCTTTGAAGAGGAATTAAGGATGTCAAACTATTGGCCAAGGATCTTAAGCATCAATAGAAATAAATTTGCATTAGCATTAACACCATATATAATATCGAGTGCAAAACATATATACGGCCCAAAATAATAAAACAATTATTATTTAACAGGATATTCTTTAAAGAATACTATATAAAACCGAACATTAAAACTGTCCTAGTACTATATATAATTATACCAAGAATAATATCTCTCACCCCTTACATATCATGATGAATTGCAATATCATATCATAGATGAGTAGAAAACAAAGCAGTAATTATTTCACATGGCATTAAATATTTATTATCATTATTTCCTCTTTCATTTCATTTTTTTTATTATATTTTTGTTTATTTTCATGACAAGCACTAATTATTAGGCATAAATGGACAGGGTTAGTGAATAACAAGCATGTAATTAACTTAAATCAAACACAACCAATATGAGATAACCATAACTAAAAGAAACATTAATAATCCTAATTATCATCATCATTTATTATATATATAAAACATATTAAACAAAATTAATCCAAGACCAAATAATAGTACCCAACGAAAACTTATCAATATAGCTGAGTCCAAAACTTATAAAGCCCAAAACATTCAAAATCCTTAAACACTTAATCAAAGAAACATGTATTAAAGAAAACACTCTTCAACACTGTATTGAATCTCTCCTTTTTATTATTATTATTATTTCATTTTTATTTTATTATTATTATTTTATTTTATTATTATTATTATTATTTTTTAACAGACCAGCTGAGATCCTAGTGAAAAGCTAGGTTAGCCTAAGGACTGCATCAACAAAAAAAAATTTAAAATTGAACTAGTCCCAAAAACTATGCCCAAAATTTAAAACTGAACTAGCCCTCTCCTTTTTCAAAAAGTCACCTAGCCCATTACCCACACAACACAACTCAAAAAGAAAGAAAGCAGCAGCCCAAACTCTCTTATATTTTTAATCGACCAAAAGGCAAAGATGTACTTAAACTCTCTCTCACTTGATCACACCACCCACACCCACACACTCGGCACTCTCTCTCACACACACACAGCTCTAACACAATCTCACCTTCTCTTACACACACAAACATACCCAGACTACACAACACAGAGAGAATGAGGGGCTGAGAGTTTAGAGAGGGAACGCATGAGAGAGAGAGAGAGAAGAGAGAGAGAGAGAGAGAGAGAGAGAGAGAGAGCGGTGGTTGCATATGGTTGCTGAGGGAGGGGCTGCGACGGCGCATCACACGGTGGAAGCACTGCGCGGGGACTGGGAAGGCAGGCCGGGTTGGGCGAAGCTTCGCGGACCTCCATAGGTCGCGATCTGTCCGCGGATCGGGGTGGAAGTGGCGTTCCCGGCGGCGCTGCATGCAAGATCGCAGCAGGGGTGACCCGCAGAGGTTGCGACGGGGCCGAAGAAAGGAGCGGCGGCGCCGATGCTGGGAAAAGAAGGAGGGACCGCACCGAGGGGAGGAGTGGCTCTGGCCGCGCGCCAGAAAATCGCAAAGGGCCGATCTGCCATGCGTAGGACGCGGCGGCACTGAAAAGGGGGACAAGGGAAAGCCGGAAGTTAAAGGGAAGGAAGGTGCGGTGGTTTGCGGCCATGGAAGGGTGGATACAGATCTGAAGGATTGGTGGTGAGGGCGGCGACTCATGGTGGCGGAGGTAAGGAGCGCGCGAGAGGCCGGGGAAGGAGGAAGGAGGGTTGCATGGCGAGGTTGGGCTGCATGGGGAAGAAGGCGGCGGCGGCGGCGGTGATGCCGACACCTGTGGTGGCAGCCGCGGCTAGAGCTCACGGCGTTAAAGCTACCGTGAAGGGTACTGCCATCCCCTTCACTCTATTTCTCACATTTTCTTGGTTTTTCTGAGTTTAGTTGTGCTTTATTTCTGCTTTGATTTTTTTTTGGTTTGGTTGCAGATGAGGGTGGCCGGAGCTGGTGGTTCGTGGGAGCTTGATGAAGATGAGGTCGTGAGGGGATCGGCCATGGCTGAGGAGGGAAGCTAGCCACCAGGGAAGCCCGCGACCTCCCTCTTCTTTACTCTCTTAATTTTCGCTCTCAGGTTCGGCTTTTCTTGGTTTTTTTTTTAAAGATTTGGGTTGTGTTGGTTGACTGAAATGTTGAGACTGGTTGAGATTGATTTTCTGATTTTTGGTCTATAGTTTATGGGTCCTGCATGGTTAGTTCTAGATATATTTTGTAGGCTGGGAATGGAATCTATTCTGGTTTGTGTTTTGTTCATAGTTCGGAGGGCACTATAATTACTAGGATGGATTCCTGAATCAAATTGGTTTTAAAAGTATAAATGGCAGATCAGACACTAGAAATATAGGATGAATTGAGCTTGATTTTCTTACTCTACTTGTGTTTTGATCTCCCCAAGCTCTAACTCTCTATTGTTTCTTTGCTTTCAACAATTGAAGTGCAGGTGATGAAAGTGTGGTGAAAGGGAAAAAGACTGAAAGTTGATAGATGATGAGGATGGATGCGAGGTATTTGTTAGCGCCCCTCTGACCCTACTTTTCTTAATCAATGTTTGGTTCCATGCTATTCATGGGATGGGGAAGAACCCATACTGACTTGCCTTCCACGATTCTGCAGGCACTGAATGTTTCACTAGAGGAGCATAGAGCCCATTTCTTTGCAGGGAGAGCAGAGAATGGGAGGAGCATTATGGCCGCCTGTTTTTCTGTTGTTGAAAATCTTTTTAATTGTGTATTCCTTTAGTATTTTATGTGTTGCCTAATTGTTTTGTAAATGTCTTTATGTTGCATGGCTGTTTTATGTTTGCATTATAATGCTTTATATTATGCTATAGGATAAAAGTAGGAAAAGACACGTCACCTTGCAAGTACTAAACCCGTGCATACTTCTATGTCGTAAATCATTTATCACAATAAGGTAGCTGAGAAAGCAACTCCTTCAAATCAACATAATTTTTAAAGACATTAGATGAGAAAAGATTTGCATGTCATAAAAAAAGATTTTTCCTTTAATAAATCAGATTTAACTATTGTTTGAAATCTAGGATGACCTTTATAAGGTTTTCAATACTTGTCAAATATTGCAAGTGAAGGGAGAAAAATTATTATACCTGCATATGTTAACACACTTACTATTTTTCTTGTAGTGGCAATTTTATTTCTTTTAATGGTATTAAAGCTTCAGATTATTTTTGTCTTGAAATAATACAATCGACAAAACTCAATCAATATCTAATATGTTAAAAGCAATATGTATTTGAATGACACATATAAAAGTTTAAATGAAAATTTGTCGTTCACAGAGCATGGTAAAATTCCTTCATACCATATCAAAACAAAATTTCTATGTATAGAACAGCAGCAAGAATAGCAACCAATAAATAGATAATTAGTAAGTTTCGCACACCATTCACTCAAATCAATTTTATCTTAATGAAGGGTCTTGAGATTTGGGCTTGAGAGAATATCTAAATTTTCAGAAAATAATTAATTGATAAAATCATGCATTTTAATAAATTAGTAAGAGGCTAAAATTAATCAGGAAGACTAATTATCCAGGAATTAATCAGTTAAGGTAATCAACTCTTAGTTTTATTGCTAATCTTAATTAATCACATAATTAAGATCAAATGAAATTCGGGTATTACATTATGTGATGGTGCCACCTCTTATTTATATGCAGTGCGTGTCTCCATCCGCCCTTTTAATCGACTAATAACAACTATTTATATACATTTTTTACCCTAATGTAATTAATGAAAGAAAATTTGATTTGATGTTATTGACACTAATTAGAGAAAACAAATCAAACTAATTAATAAAACAAATCAAGTCATAATCAATCTATAAATACAAAGTGATCAACTTAAAAAAAGAAGATTTGATTTTTATTTTGATTTTTTTAGCTTTTTTTATTTTTTTTTCAATTTTTTTGTATTCATAAAAAAACATTTTTGAGACCTAACCAAAATTGGGTGCTAACAGTGATAAATTGGTAAACATAAAATCTCAAAACTTGGCACAATTTCGTGATAAATCATACTTGTTATGAAACAATTTCCAAATCATGTTCTTAAATCATAAGGGTAAGAAAATATCTATAATGACCAAACTAGAGGTCACAAGATTGAATCTACTTACTTGGAGGGGAGGAATTAGTGATATTAATACCAATAGAGCTCAATGGAGTGGGGATGACACTAATGTCTGCCATGGGAGCATAAGAAAACCATGAAAAATCATAAATATCTTAGAACAACTATATGAATATTGGGAGAGTACAAAACTTGATAACTAAAAACATAAATACCCCAAACTCAAAAAATGGAAGAAAGGACAAAAGGAGAGCATAAAACATGAAAAATCTATTACCTTGAAGCTTGAAAAAGGTAACATTGAGTGAAGAAGAGTGTGGAAGGTGGATGAAAGTTGAGAGAGGCAGGATTTTGGGTTTGGAGGGCAAAACATGAATGGGGAGGGTTTAAAAGGGTTGGCATCACTCAAAACAACACTGGATCTTTTTGGACGTCCGACAACATTAGGGGTTTTCGCTGAGTGAATTGCTAAACCATCTACTCACCCCAGTGAGTATTTCTCGTTGCAGTGAGCTGACTGCCCACATTTCGCTACAACAAGCATTTCTCATTGCAGGAAGCCTAATGGCTCGCCTGCCGGAGGAAGGATTCGTTGTAGCAAGGATTTCTCACTGGAGCGATCTTGTTTTGCATAATATTGCAAACTTAATCATCTACATGGTTCCAGTGCACCAAGGGTTTTCGAGGTACCTAAAGGCTACGTTAGACTTAACTAGGGACATGTGGACCTAAGACATAACATTGTACATGTTTTAAAATTCAGGGTATAATACACTTTTGGTAGAAATACATGTTTGCAAACTTTCAAGAAGTCCGTTTGCATATTTTTAAAGTTTAGGAGCTAAAATGGATATGACTTGTACTTCATGGAAGTAATAGAGTGCAATTTTCCCTAAATTTTTGTAAGCAAAGATGTTGTGTTTTAAAACTCGAAGATCAATGAACCGAATAGGTAGCCGATTGAGTAGCACAATGGATTGGTGTTGCAATGGAACTAGTGTGAACCACTCTAACTCGCCTATTTTTCGAAGGAGCCATGACCAGCTACCGATTATTGGTTCACATAAATAGCAATCTTAGGAAAAAAAAAGTAAGTTGCTTGCCATTGCTTTGCAAGGAAAGGGGTGGTGTTATACATTGCTTTAGATCCACTGTGATCATGGTTGCCACTCGCCCATTACGCAGATGCACTACTTGTTGTAGTTGCCATGCCTCTGAACGTCTCGAACTATCGCCTTGTTAGTAAGCACGTGGTAGAGAGTGGAAAAGAAAGATCTGCGCATGTGTGTGTGTGTGTGTGTGTGAAGTGAGTTGAGGACAAATTGAGGAAAGATGAAAGGATGTAGAGATGAAGGGGGTTTGTGCGACGGCTAATGTGCATGAGAGAGAGAGAGAGAGAGAGAGAGAGAGAGAGTGTGTGTGTGTGTGTGTGTGTGCGCGTGTGTGTGTGCGTGTGCGTGTGCGCTATAAATAGGGATAGGAACAAGCTAGGCGGCCTAGCCTGGCTTGTTAAAAACAATGGATCAAGTCAAACTTATTTAAAAGCATGTTTACTTTAATAGGCCAGGCCTAGGCTCACTCTATAGCTTGTTGAGCCTGTTAGTTCTGGCCGTTTAACTTCTATACATAAATCTATTTCAATCTTAAAAAAATTTGCAGATGGGATTTGAACCATGGCACACTAACACCATATTAGAAAAATGACCCTTTGCCACTAATCTACTAGCTATTGGTGATACTTTTGTTAAAAGTTTTTATTAATATCTTATCATTGTTTTCATTTAAAATTAAAACTTTTAAAATCTCCCAATACCTTACCCTACTTATCTAAACTAACACCAAACATTTAGAAAGACAAACAACCCTAAATTTAGAGACCCCTCTGGCCCTCTTCTTCTCCTTTGTGTCATCACCCAGCTACAAGCCTGCAATACACCACCACACCGTCCATCACTCATCGACACGTTGTCTATTGCCGCATCACTACCATGTCATTCGTCCTCGCGTTGCCTGCATGCTACTAGCCGTCCATCGCTCCTCGTCTCCTCCTCTTCTTAGATTGCAAGTCCAACTCCCAACACCACGCCATCGTCACTCCTCGTTGTTTCGCTTCTAGGTTTCATCCGTGTCCCCATGGATTTTTTTTCAGTTCCATTTTTTTTTTGCTTCTTTTTTTTTTGGTCACAAAAAGTGATTTTTGAACTCAGATAAAGAAAAAGGAAATGCCCCATTTTCTGAAGATGAAAAATGGCTTTGTTGCTACGCGCTTATTTTTTTGGCTTATTTTTTCTTTTTTTTTAATAGTTTTACTTTGAATTTATGGATGCAATGTTCTAATGTTTAAGTGCTCCTTTTTAATTTGTCATTTTTATTTGACTTGGTGTTGGCCTGGAAGATGTGACTTTATTTTGAATTTTTAAGAATATTTTAGCATTATAGGTTTTTTAAATAGACTTTAGGTCAAGCCAAGCCAGGAACAAGCCAAGCTTAGGCCGAAAAGATTGCCTATAACAGCTACAGGCCAAGCCAGGCCTAATGTTTGTGGTGCAGGCTTGGCTTGTTCCCACCCCTAGTTATAAATGAGACAAAAATTTATAGTTAGACAAATTATGAGTTTTTTTTTTTACCATAGGGTCAAAGCCCAAGACGTGGAATACTTGCAAAATGCTAACAAATAGGTTTAACTTTAAGAATTAAACAATAAAACTATCAAATCAAAATGGCTTGGTAAACAACAGCCCCATGTAATATTTTTATTTTAGATGTATAAATTTTATAATTTAAATGTATTAACTATTTAGGTAGACAAGTATACATGATCATATGTAAATTTAGAGCATATGAACTTTTACACTATATTAAAGATTTAATTATTTATTGTATTTATTTAAATTTTTATATATTTATTTAATTATATATGATTTAATTAGTTTAACCTTATTTACCAATTGAACCAATGATCTGTTAATTGAGTCGATCACCGGCTTATGCAAAGATTTACCGATGAAGCTGGCGAAAAAATTTGCAATAGCTGCCGCTTGGGCCTTTACAGCGTGACTTTACTGGTTAAAGGCACCGAAAGGGAAAGACATAATTAGCCGTCTTTGTAATAGCAATGCAGCCCAAAACAAGGGAAATTTTCTTTAAAATGAGCTTTATCTCTAAGTTAAGAAAAAAGAGAGTATATTTACTCTCAAATTATGTTATCTTTATCTTAAAAGTTAATCACTCCATTTCGGATCAAGCTTACTAATTAATTAGGTGAAGCTCCAAAATATTAAAATTCCTAATCAAGTAAAATTCGTTTGAGTTTGTTGGGTTTAATGTTTTGATGATGAATATCTTTATCTGATTTATTTAAATAAGATAATTATTATTTTCAAATATATTTAAATTTGATTTGATTTGAGCACTTGCATCATAATTTTGATTTAATTGAGACAATCATATTAATTGTGATTGAGTTAATTATTAATCAATTTGAGCATCTAGTTTAATTGATGAATTAACTGTAGAAATTATTATGGTCTGATTTTTATTCAGGAAACCAAGATTAAGGAACTAAACTAAGTCCCATCAGCCAAACAAATGAAATATTTGATGATTGAGCATATCAGACAGAGCCAGCAACTACTTATAGTAACTACAGGACAAACTAGTGACTATTGTGTTGTAAACCAAAAGGAACTCAAAATTCAACATGTGAGCATTTGTACAATGGAACAGGAGAGAAAATAAACTTGTATTATCCATACACTTTTCTTGTAGTTCTTAGAATTGCTTATCTACTCCTGAGAGAGAATTTTGGGAAAACCTTGTAGCTCATTCATAAAAGCATCCATACCTTGAAAGGTTGTCCTCTATTTCGGTTTTGAGATAGGGAGAGGTTTTGTGGTGTCATTGTAAGAAATTAAGAAACCACTAATATGCTCTGTTATAGAGTAATGTTTTGTGGTGTCCTTGGAATAAAGAAACCATGTATGGAGGAAGGTTTGTTGGATCCTTGTAATCCAAAATTCAGTGAAGCACCTCTCAAGGTATTGTTTGGGAACTGGATATAGGTCAAATATTGTAGCTGAACCAGTATAAATTTGTTTTTTGCCATCTTCTCATCTCTATCCTCTTTATTTTATTTCTTATGCATTTATTTATTTGTTAATTAAATAATTATCTTTAATTGCCATAATTTTTTTGTTACTGAACCATATATAACCAATTTATCCCTCTATTGGTTATATCAGGTAGTGTTTGACAAATGTTTTGGGACAAAAATAAGGAGGGATGCTATAAATAAATCTCTGGACACAAATTTAATTTATTATTAAGAATATTCTTTTAAATATTTTATATTTCATCTTTACTCTTTTACTTCCTCTGTCCTTTCTATAGGAGAGATACCAAATGCATCTTCAGAGTTACACTCTACTCTAAGACCAATTGATTATTTGTCAGTTTTATTTAATAGATTATAATTATGATGCATCTTATTAGCCTCTTTTTGATACTTTGAAAATTATATTAATTATAATGAAATTTGAACCTAAAACTTCATTCATGCTAATCTCATATTTAATTTTTCGACAAAAAATTAAATGACCTTTATACAATTTTTTTTTTTTTTTTTTTTGCTTATTAATAAGTAACAACATCATATGCCACTTGTCTCTGGCTGCTTTGTGGGCAAAGTTTTGAGCCAAAATCAATATGTGAATCAATCTCAAAGTTGTTAGTATTTTCAAACATTTCTTCTGCTAGTTAGATTTAGCATGCATCAAATCCTAATCAAGACAAGACAACTGAACAAACTAATAATGCAAGTCTACACATAGATGACGATTTTATCGTCTTTCTAATTCGGTGGAAACTACAAAGCCGTGTACAATAAGGAATATGATTATAATATTTTTTTCCCCACTTTAGGGTTTGTGCAATAATTATGAACAAAATTTAATGACTAAGGTTGTCACATTTTACCTGCCATAAATAAAAAAGAAAGTGTGAAGAGAATGAGAAAAAGAACTCCTTCTATATATAGAAATATTTCCTTACATAAAAAGATAACGTTAAATTGGGCATTTAATTTCCTTGTGTTACTCTCCCCATATTTGATGACTTCACCGTAAGAAAAGTATTTGACACAAGAAGTAGCTAGCAACTTGGGAAATATTCGAAGCATAAAACCTGAGCTATAAACTTCATAAATACTCTATATTATAAAAAGTACTTTTGAAGTATAGTTTTGATGGAAACGCTCCTTAAAATGAGATTTCCTCTTTGAAAAGTATGCACTAAAACAATATGATAATGAATAACAAAATGAAAGTATATATTTGTACCAAAAGGATATACATAAACAAAATGCTAATCCAGTAATTAGACGAGTTGACAATTTTTGTTCTTTGGAAAGTGAAGCCTGTATTGAAAATAAAATCAGTAGATTCATTTTGGGGAAATAATTCATTATACGATATGATAGGTTATTTTTCTCTCAAAAGGCTATCTTAAAAAAAGTCTAGTTGTTAATTATTTTAAACCCAAGATAATTAATTTAAAACACTTACAGGTCTTTTTTTTTGCATATGGGATTTAAATGATGTATTTACATCAATATGGTGTTTTTGAAAAAGGCACACAATAAGATATTTTCAGGATAGAATCCGTGAAAGGCGGATTTAGGTAAAAAAAGTTTAATATTGAATCCGTCAAAGGCAAATTCTGGATACAAAAAAGTAACACAAATCCATCACCAAAGTGAGATTAGAATCCGTCAAAGAGATTTTTATGTAAAATAGAATCCGTCATAGAGATTCTATAGACACTATATACAGTAAATTTATTTGTTTTCTCATATCAGGATAAATCATCAATAAAAATACCATATACAAATTATTTTTCTACACTTATACCCTTAAATGGGCCTACAATATGCAATGAGATTAATCATTATATTTGACGTGGATACCCTAAAAAAAACACACACACTTATACCGTTTCACTATTTTTGGTTTGGTTTGTCGTGCAGATAATGGGTTTAAAGCCGGCTCTCATTCGGCAAATCACCCCTCAATTACGTACTGCCACGCATGTTTCAATATAATAGCTTACCCTTTGAAGCATTAACTTTGACAAGTGCCAAGTAAGGTTTATGAAACATTATTCTGCTAAGAGAAACTATACAGCGTGTGAACCTGAAAAATGCTAGCTATAGTACACTAGCTCACAGTAAAGTTTTAATTTAGGGTTCTTTTTTAATATGACCAAGAGACGAACAAAATATTTTTCTCTATTCGAATTAGAATGCAACTCCACTCGGGAACCCTCATAATTTTTTTTCAAATTATTTTCATTTAAAAGATATTAATGAAGTATTAATTCATTTTTTGGAACTTTAATTTATATATGCTCATTTTTTTATTTTCTCAACTAAATTCAATGACTACAATTAATAAAAGCAGAAAAAATAATTTAGTGAAAATAATTAATATTTTATTCATATATGAGATTATTGATGAATATATCATTAATCTTTTATGTAAAAATCTTAAAAAATAGTAGACAAAATCAATAATGAGAATACAGTGACGAATCAATTTGACAATTATTAAGACACTGTGAAAAACAGGTATCAGCTCAAAGAATCCAGCATGAGAATCCATGCAACTTGTTATCAAATTACTATCAACATGTTGTGGGACACCGAAAATTTTAACAAAATGAATGATAGGCCAACTCGCCGTCAAAATTTTATTATTAATTTTCATTTGTTTTTTGTTTTGTACATTTTGGTTTTGGCTATGGGTCATTTCCGTTCAAGTATGATTGAAGAATGTGGATGTGTCCGCGTTTCTTCAGCAAGATGAGAATTGAGAAAGACACAGTGCTTGTCTCTGCCCCAAACCGCATTCTTAGCTGCAAGTGTTCAGGCCCACACGCTGTTCTCTTAGGTGCATGAAACTGTGAAGCATAAACATAACCTTGGCCTCTCTTATATATATGTGTTCATATTGCTTCTTTGAATTCATTCATCTCAAAATTAATAGTGAAATTTAAGGTTATTGTTTTGATAGCCGAAGCAAAATTTGAACAACAGGCAACTAATTAAATTTATAGCTAAATTATAATTGAATTATAATTAAATTAAAAATATGATTAATTTAATTACAATATAATCAATTCAACTCAACCACTACCAACCTGAGATTGATTAAAGTGATAGGTACCTTGGTCTTTTAACTATATGTGTCAAGTTTGAATCTTGTGAAAGAAAAAATTCTCATGTGGAGGCCCCTATCCTCTAAAAAAACTTTTGTTATGTCAGGATAAATTAGTCAGATTTCTAATAGGATCTAGATATTGGTGATTTTATTGAGACCAAAAGTTCAACTTAACTATTGATCTCTACTTGATATGATTTTTAAAATAAAACAACTACAACCTGGAATGTGAGCATTTTTGTGGTAGTCAAAGTTTGTATCACTTTTAGGGTTCGTTGACACATCTAATAATAAGACTAATAAACTTTTAATACTATAAAATGTTTGTAACACTGGATAAGATATTGATTTTATATTCAGTAATATCATACTATTTATTTACAAACAATTCTAACATCTTAATTAAATATTAAATAAAATTAAATAATAGAAAAATAGAAATTTTTATTATAATAATTTTCAAATATATTTATATAAATATTTACTAATTAAAATTTAATTTTTATTAAATGTTATTATTTATTTCAATATATATTTTATAATTATTTATTATTTCAATAATAAATGTAAGTAAAAAAATACTATTTATATATTTTATATTAATTAATAATAATAATAATAAACTACCCTACAAAACAAAGTACAGATAGATTCTTGTCCTACGCATTCACGAGCGCGTACGTTATGGAGGGAATAATACATTCCTCTCTACCTGTCAATCATCCTCACCATTCCACATTACTTAAACCCCATAATCAAACACCATTGCCAAAAGCATCATCTCACTACTTCTTCACACTATACTGTAGAACTAGCTAAACCCAACAATCACAATCCACATATCCACACAAACAGAACAAAACAAAACAAAACAAACAAAACTCATTCCCCAAACCCACACAATTAAAATGACCACGTCACTCCTCCTCCCCACCATCATTCTCCTCGCCACCGCCGCCGTCACCAGAACCGCCGCTGGCCAATGGCAGCTCCTCCAAAAGAGCATCGGCATCGTAGCCATGCACATGCAACTCCTTCAAAACGACCGCGTTTTGATCTACGACCGCACGGACTTCGGCCTCTCCAACCTCTCCCTCCCAAACCACCTCTGCCGCCACGACCCCAAAGAAATGGCAGTCCAAACCGACTGCACCGCACACTCCATCGAATACGACGTCGTTTCCAACACATTCCGCGCACTCTTCATCCAATCCGACGTGTGGTGCTCCTCCGCCTCCGTCTCCGCCAACGGCACCGTCGTCCAGACCGGGGGCTTCAACGACGGCGACCGCACCGTTCGCACCTTCTCCTCAGGTGGCGAATGGACCGAGTTTCCAGACCAACTCGCCGCCCGGAGATGGTACGCCACCAACCTCAAGCTCCCAGACGGCCGCCAAATCATCATTGGCGGCCGCCGTCAATTCAACTTCGAGTTCCACCCGAAAAGCACACTTGCCACGCCAGCAAAACATGTTTATAGTTTGCCGTTTCTCGTTGAGACCAACGAGAACGGCGTAGAGAACAACCTCTATCCTTTTGTTTTCCTCAATGTGGATGGCAACCTTTTTATCTTCGCGAACAATAGAGCTATATTGCTCAATTATGCCGAGAATGTTGTGGTCAAGAAATACCCGGATATTCCGGGTGGTGACCCGAGGTGTTACCCGAGTACCGGATCCGCAGTGATGTTACCATTGAAAAAATCACAAGCCCAATACATAGAAGCTGAGGTTTTGGTATGTGGTGGAGCTCCGAGAGGCTCTTTCCAACAAGCAAAAATGGGTAGGTTTCTCGGAGCCTTGAATACTTGCGGCCGGATCAAAATCAATGACCCGAACCCGCAATGGGTTATGGAGACAATGCCTAAAGCTAGGGTCATGAGTGACATGGTAATGCTCCCAAACGGCAACGTTTTGATTATAAACGGGGCGGGTTCGGGGACTGCGGGTTGGGAATACGGGCGTGACCCGATTCTCAACCCGTTTCTTTACAAACCCAATAACCCAATCGGTTCGAGATTTGAGATCCAAGAAGCTTCTAGTATTCCCCGAATGTACCATTCCACTGCAGTTTTGCTTCGTGATGGGAGGGTGCTAGTTGCTGGGAGCAACCCTCACGTGTATTACAATTTCACCAACGTGTTGTTCCCTACGGAACTGACTCTTGAAGCTTTCTCGCCGTCGTATTTGGAGCATGTTTTTGATGATTTGCGTCCGAGGATTGTGTCGCAGTTCCAGACCGCAGTGGTGTATGGTGAGGTGTTGAGGGTGCAGTTTGTTCTAACGGGGGCTTTGTTGGATAAGGATTTGGTGTTGGTGACGATGTTGGCGCCGCCATTTAACACGCACTCGTTCTCCATGAATCAGAAGTTGTTGGTGTTGGAGGCGAGCAACGTGGTGAGTGGGGTGGGGACATCTACGTATGAAGTTGAGGTCGCCATGCCAGGTTCCCCTGTTCTTGCACCGCCCGGTTTTTATCTCATGTTTGTGGTCCACCAAGAAATTCCAAGCGAGGGTGTTTGGTTTCAGATACTTTGATTCTTATTAATTATCTGTTATACTGGTCAAAATTAAAATGGAAATATTTATAATCACAACAATCAAAAGTATATGTAAATAATTTTATTATATAGTAATGTTGCATTGATACTTGTACATTATTATTTTTGGTACAAAAATCTAGATTGAAAGGAAAAGTCTTCCAATCCTAGGTCAGGGCATGTCTCTGATCTCATTAATAATTGTTGATACTTGTACATTGAAAATCAGTATCAAACTATCAATTATATACATTAGAGTTAATAGAAGAAATTGCAAACAAAGTGACTGTATGAATCTCGTAATGATAGGGAGGTGGGTTGTTATTGTTTACAAATAATTCCTTAGTTTTTTGTACTCTAGTCTAGCCATCTATTCTTCCTTTTTCCTCTTTAGATTTTTGACTTATTGCCTTGATGTCTTGATGCTGTGATCGTCACGTATACTCCACTCATATTTACTTCGAACATAGAGCAATCAATTGCGGTCTTCCAAATTCCAATCAGTGAATAAGAAAAATTTGTATATAGACACAATTTTAATACATCACATTTAGACATATTTGTAATAAAGTAGAAGTCTATGAGTAACTGAGTATATATTTAAAATATGTTGAGATCAACTTTTCTTGTATCTAATTAGTTATGGTGTGCTATAATGGTATATGAATGTTAAGGGCCAAGAAAAATAAAAGAATCTGTCGTCGAATACAAATGTCATATGTCACTCGAACGAACATGGTGTAGTCTGCTTATTTGGTGAGTTGGTTTAATAATAATAACTAATGGAGAACTAATGGCCTTCTATTGATTTCCGTATATAATTACTGAAATCGTTCACCAGTTGATGTCGTACGTAGCACCGCATCACACCCAATACCGATTTGAGAGCAGAAATAATTGATATTTGGCTGTTGCTAGCTCCCTAACGTACAAATCCATCATGAATTTAAATAAATTCAGAGTGTGAAATGATGGGATCACACTTGATATGGGGAGAACATTCGTCTCGGATCAGAGTCATTTGCTACTCGACCAAAAAATAAAGATAAAGGGTCATTTGCTATACTGGAAATATTCAGTGGGATTGATTGTAGCCTGTGTGGCATGTAGTGCGAATCACGGGTCAATACTCATTAAGTCCAGTTTTGTTCTTTTTTTTTTTCTTTCTCAATTCTCAATTTAATTCACGGGTCATTTGGATTTGGTCTTGCTTCACGGGTGTTGCTAATTGCAGCTTTTGTTTTCCATCCCAGTTGTAGTCGACTTTTTATGTTTCGTTGACAATTTTTTTTTCTTTCCACGCGAGTCCTTACAGTAAAGTTAATGTCTTCATTATTTAATTTAATAAAATGATTTACTTATTGGCCTCAACTTAAAAAAAAATAGTAATAATAACTAATTAAACATAAATCCAACGTTTGACTTTGTCCAATTTTACAACACACTCCAGTTTTAACAACATCTACCTGTGTTTGGATAGCTTAAATCTTCCAAATAGTACAGTTAAAAATCCCCATAATCCAAAATCAGAATAACATACATTAAATTAAATAGTCCATGAATATTGAATATTATTTTAATTCTATGCGATTATGATTAAAATTTCAACTCAAGAGGATATTTAGATTAACTGTTAAAAGAGATATATCAACAGTCTAACCACAACCGCAGATTGAATAATTTGAAAGAATTTAATTTAAATACACTGTGATTACACATTTATCTAATTATATTTATCAAAAAAACATATATCCAATTATATGTCACCACAAACAAAAATATTTTGACTTAATCGCCTACCGCCTTAAAAATTTTACAAATAAAAATATATGATTAATTGTTAATAAAAAAAGCCTTTTTGTATTGAATCAATATCAAAATTAAACCCTTCCAAATATGCTCTTGGTGGTAATGTGTTTGGCTAATTTCCAATTTGGAAAAGTTCACCACGACTTTGTTCAAAATTTCAAGTTCACATAATGATTTGGCCTTTTTATCCTTACATAATTTTTCTTTGACCATAGATGTTACATTATAATACAAAATAAGCGAATTCTATGATTTGCCCCCAGTTAAAAACAACTCGACACAGCTTCATCTTTCTTGGACCAGGATTTGCCTAGATTATAGTACTTGAAAAGTGAAAACCAATGCAACCTACAAATCCAGTAGTTTGCTCTCACACCCCATCCCATTTAGCATCATTATTATAACTTACAGAAAATCTATAACCAATTCTTTAGTCTACTTAATTCCTTCGTTCTCTTATTGTGCAGGTTGGCTACTTAAACAATAATAACACCAATTCCTCACCCTTCCAATCCCACAAAAAATGCAAATCCATAAAATTCATTATTAAAAAAATGAGTTTAATTTTGATGCATTAATTGTATAAAACTTTTTTCATAGTTATGTAATCATACATTATTATACCCACAAAAACAAGTTTGACTCTAACCCTGCTAGTTCAAAGCCATGCCTATAGTAGGATTTAATTAGATGATGCATGACAAGATTACGTAAACATTCAACAAGAGAGGATCCAAATCCATATAAGTGCATTAAAATCAAATCCAAAACATATAGTGTTTAGTTAGTTACACCACAAAAAGCGATTTCAATCAACATTCATTTTTGTCAAACTTAATTCTGAGATAAGAATTCCCAAACATAAACCAAGTTACAATGGACTCACTCTTAATTAAAATCAAGTTTACAACATCAAGTTGATGTGAATTAAGATTGCAAATGCTAATCAAAACACACAATATCCAAACAAGCTACATTAATGTCTTTATCCAAACACACACTACCTTAAAGTCATGAAAGGTTTTGATATTCCTCACTATGACAGAACAAAACATCAGTTCCAGACATCAAACTTAAAAATATTATCCAGAACTATATAACGGCATACGAAACTTGAACATTACTATGAACCTAACAGATGTATTGCAAGACGAAAAAGAACCAATCAACTGGCCTAAGCCCGCTCACCACGGATACGCCGAGCAAGCTGAATGTCCTTGGGCATTATGGTAACCCTCTTTGCATGGATGGCACACAAGTTGGTGTCCTCAAACAAACCCACCAAGTAAGCCTCTGCAGCCTCCTGAAGAGCAAGAACTGCATGGCTCTGGAATCTCAAATCCGTCTGCAACAAGAAGAATTAATAAATAAATAAAGAGAAACCAAACCTTCACTACACATCAAAACAAACAAAATAAGAAAGCAGTCCTAAAACATTTTCAATTATTGGGATTTTATCTGGTACCCTCATTTCCTAAAAGGTATCAAATTTTTGTAAGGGTAACAGACGAAGAAACAGAAACCAAACCTTAATTACATCAAAACAAACAAGGAAACACAGCCCAAAAACAAATGTTCAACTCTCAATATAAGGACTTTATCCGGTACCCCCATATCCCTATAAGGATAGCAAACAAACAAAACTTTAGTTGCATCCAAACAAACAAACAAGGAAAGGAAACAGAGTCTTAAACAAATTCTCAATTTTCCATATGCGGGTAATCTCTTTTAACTTTTTATAAGTGTGCTAACATCACCTAATAACTAGCAACTGGTGACTGACTACCATTGAGTTATTCATTTCTGAAAAGCAATCATTTTTTTTTAAAAAAAGAAAATCTGATTTTGTGAATTACTGAATTCATGGTTAAATTTTAGGCATCAATTGTTAGAGAACACTAACACCCTTTCACAAGGCATGAGATCACCAAAGTAAAATCACAACGTAATATTTAATATACCTTAAAATCCTGAGCAATTTCACGAACAAGACGCTGGAAGGGAAGCTTACGGATCAAAAGCTCAGTACTCTTTTGGTATTTTCTGATCTCACTGAAATCATGCAGTAAACAGAAAATTCAATACTCACCATAATAGGAAAATAAACACACAAATAAATAAATAAAAGAGAAAACGATCAGGAAAAATAATTAATTAATTAATTACCGCAGGGCAACAGTTCCAGGGCGATAGCGGTGAGGCTTCTTCACTCCACCGGTTGTAGGAGCAGATTTTCTTGCAGCCTGCACACAACAGCGCCAATCAAAAAACAAAAAATAAAATACCGCGAATTTTTTAAATTTCAACTTTTCAAATATTACCGCTATGCAATTACCAAAAATCAAAGCTTAATTATATTTCTAATAAAATTTAGGAGAATAAACCCTCAAAATTGATCCCCAAGACTTGTAAGTCTCGATGAAGTCCTAAAATTAAAACTAAAAAAATCATCACAAATATCATTACTATAAGGACAAAGATGGTAATTGTTTATACCAACGACTAATTTGATGGACACTTACAATTTAAGAGACTCAATTGAGGTTTTATACTATATAATAAGAATTACTATGAATTTAATATTTAATAATACAAGAATATTAGAAATTTCTCTTATAACCGTATAAAATTCATTCAAATTCCAGTACCTTTTAGTTATTTACAATTAAAAATGACTTACGCTAACCCAAATTATTTAAATCTTTGAACTTGATGATTAAATCACAAACCCTAAACATTATTATGTGTCAATAAATCGTAAGGGGGCGAACCTTGGTGGCGAGTTGCTTCCTAGGAGCCTTGCCACCTGTGGACTTGCGAGCAGTTTGCTTCGTACGAGCCATGATGATTCAGAGTCAGAGAACACAACAAAAACAAACACAGCTCAGAGGAACAAACAATATTATGAGAGTGAAGTCTTGGAATGAATGAATGAAAGAAAGAGGAAACGGTTTCCGTTCTGTTTTTTTCGTATTTATAGATGCGTGCTGCAACTTTGAACGGCACTTACTTAGGATTTGAAAAGTTGGAGCATAAAATTGTGATCTGTTTGGTTGGTTCTGATTGGTTGGGTAGCAGGGTCGACTGTCGAGGATTGCCAGCGTGGACAACTTGTGTTTCTTTTGTGCCACGCTGTGGCATAATCCAACTGAAATTGGAATCAATCTAATTGGGTTTTAAATTTGCTAAACGGCTTGTCTGATTACACGAAGATACTTCCTCCATTTTTTAATAAGATATTATACTTGATATATTAAAAAATTAATATATTTTATTATAATTTATAATTAAATATTTTAATTTTTTAATATATTAAAATTACATTATTTCACCAAGGCTATTAATAAATAATAGAGGAAGTATATTATTAGGTAGGCTTCATAGCATATGGGCAACTTGTGGTGGGTGACTTATATTGAACAAGTAATGGTTGGTGAGTAAAGAGGACTTGTTAGAATGTAAGTTATGAAACAAATATGAGAGAGAATTTTGTGTAAAAAGAATTCAAAATTCACATTTCTCGGAATTTTAAAATTCATTTATGTTAATATTCAAATAAAGAATTTTACGTTAAGTTATTCAAAATCCTCTAAAAAAATATATTACATTAAAAAAATACTTTCTCAAAACATATTCTATAATATAAGATAAGATAATTTTTCTTATACTGTTAAAAGAAGTGACAAATCATATAAAATAACCACCCATTATTACAATCACCTATCAAGATTTATTATTTTGGTTAAATTTTTGTGATTGGCAATATAAAATTATTTTACATTGTCATTATATTAAAATTAAACTCATTATAATATATATTTTATGGATTTAATTTTAATATATTGAGTGTAAAAAAATTTACAAAGATATCTAATCATATAATATTACATTAATGAATATGATTAATTTTACCTCACTGTTTAAAAAGACATAATAAAAAGTAAACTCTATTTTTTATTTGTTTAGAAGTATTTTGGTAACACCACAAATTAGCTAAGTAAATAAACTTCATTGGAGCTATTAACCCTGTTAGTGATAGTTCAACATGGAATCCAACAAAATTGATTTTAGGTCCTGTTTGACAATTGTTTTACAAAATAGTTTTTTATTTTAAAAAACAAAATATTAAAAAAACCTATTTAAAAAGTTGTTTTCTTTATATTGGTTTTAAAAATTGAAAAACAAAAAATGAATTTTTAAAATAAAAAATAAAAAACAGGTTAGACTTGTTTTCACACCATTTATTGTAGCAGCACCACCGATCTCCTCCCCCGTTTGCCTATGCACTCCAACCAACCCAATATATTTTATTTTCTAAAATAATTTTATAAAATTTTAGAACAAAAATATTTTCAAACAAGCCCCTAGATTTTCGCTTCCATCGTAGAAGAGAAAAGAATGAAAAGCAAAAATCATTCGAGTAAAATCTTGGTATGTCGGGTTTTTCTATCCATGAGCCCAAACTCACTTTGCTATGGATCGAACAACTACCTCTACCCTCCTCGAAAGAAATCTCTTTTATTAGGGACGAATTTCAATTACTGGATTAATTATCAGGAGTTAATTTACCTTAAAATCCTTTAAAAATATTGAGAAATTATTAACTTATCCTATTTTTATCTAGAGACCAATTTATCCAAAGTTGTTGTTTGTTTGTATGACCATCAAATTTATTCTATTTTTTTTCTCCTTTTAAAAAACACACAAATGAGAACAAATAGATATAAAACTTTTTCCTAATGCTTATAAGGAGTAAAAGAATAGGTAAGTTTAACATTGAAGAAAATGAGTATTTTTTTAAAAAAACTTTCAAGACAATACATATGTTTATAAAAACTTAAAAACTCTGTACCTTTGATTTTTTAACAAGTGATTATTTTTCTCAGAATATTTATTATCTGTTATAGTGATCAATCTCTCTTGTATATTCATATAAGGGGCATATGTAATATGTTGGCTATGATTTTTAAAATTGCTTCATCTATACTATATATAAATCTATCTATATTATATATAAAAGGAATTCCTCTCTTTAACTATCTTTTGATGTCCAAATTTTAAATTTTTGAAAATGTCCATAGTATAGAAGTTTAAAAAAGTTAAAATAATTGAAGGAAGTTATAAAATATTAAAAAAAGTAATAAACTTAAAAAAAGATATAATAAATAAATAAAAAATAATACATTTTAATTTTTAAAAAATGTGAATTGGTAGACATGCAAATGCTAACCAATTCACTAATATTATATATAAAGAGAATAGTTTTTTTGGTGTCTAAAATTCTTATTTCTTAAAATACCCTTTAATATAGAGGGAGTAGGAAAAAATTATAAAAATAAATAAAATAAGTTAAAAAATTTAAAAAATAAAAATATGGATTGATAGATTCCTAAATATCTATCAATTCACTAGCTAGTTTCCTGAGAATCGAATTTTCAACATTGATTCACAAATGATGTCTTATTAATTATTAAACAGGTGATATTTTAATTCACTCTAGTTCACTTGTTAGGAAAAGAAAATCAAGGTGGGAAACGAGAAGAGAAGAGGATACGAGACGAAACAAAGAAAAATTTGCATAGGCGCACACGCGCAGGGACACAATCACACAAAAACCGATCGAAAAAGAAGAAAAAGGAGAAAACCCAAAATCCAACAACACATTCTTCCCTTTTTCTTCTCCGGAAATTAGGGTTTCAAATCTCCCCCCTCTCTTTCTCCTCGCTCCTTCTTCTTCTTCTTCTCACTCTATTTTCTCGTAAGCTTCACTTCGTTCTACTCTCCGTTGATATCACTAATTATTAGTCGTCTTCGATTAACATGATTCTCTCTTTAATTGCTTCTCTTGCTTTGGATTATTATGATTATGGCTTGTTAGCAACTTCAATTTCAGTGTTTGTTGCTGCGATTTCCAATTTCCTGCAATTATTTTTTGAAAGTTGAGGCATTTTTTTTGTGAATTGTTTTTTTTTTTAAATTAGTTAAGGTGCGGTGTCTCAGAATCTCTTGTTGATTTTCGAATTTTTGGTGCTTTTTTTGAGCGTGCTTGAGATCCGGGTTTTTTGTTATTGGTTTCGAAATACACCCAAATTACGTTTTTTCGCTTTGATACGTTGACCTTGCTGCTGAGTGAAAAATGTACTAAGATTTAGGGAGGTAACCATCAATTTTGTTTTATCCAATTAGCTATTAGAAGTATTTATTATGCCAGTTTGATTAGAACAAGATTAACTGAAGTCTAATAGACTCTGGATAGGAGTGATTTGGAAAAATAAATACAAAGTATATTTGTATTTTGTTTTAGGATTTAATTTTCATGTACTCACAGTGTAAATGTATTTTAGACAGTCACCATCCAATAATGTATAGCTACATTAGTCATAATAGTTAATTTTTTTTATTCATTACTTAAAAAGTCATGCAAATGAAAGGTCTTAATGGGATCTGTCAATATATCAAAATTAATTCCTTTGTTTTATCATGTTAAAATTCAAGCTTTTGTTGTTTTAAGAATCTTTTGTTTTAGATTGGATGCGTGTGTATGTCCATGAACCCTGAAACTTAAACTACCTTTTCTTCCTTTTGCATCCCTTGATTTCCTTTCCCTTTTCCCCTTAGTTTATGATCGACTTTTTGTGTCAGTTTGTGTTTTTTTTAAGTTCTAGAAACTGCCACTTTTTTGGTTGTTTCCTACGGTAGCTCAAATTGTTTGGCATTTTTTCATTCACAAAATTTTTCAATGTTCCAAGTATAAATTGGGTTATTCATGAACAAATCTTTATTTTTAGTGCGTAGAGTTCATTGCTTGATTCATGTGGAATGAAGCTTGCTGTTATGTGTTTCATTTCAACTGTTTATGTGTAAGTTCTTTCTTTAATTACATGTTAAGATTGCGAACACTGGGTCAACTGGTATTGACTGACAGTTAAAGTACAAGAACACTCACTAACCTTGGATGACCAGTTATCATAACCTTGACGTACCATGTAATTGGAAGTACCACCTGAAAATAAACTCAGTAATAATGTATATTCTCCTCATTTCTGCTATGTTCATACTGGCATTTTCTGTTGAGCACTTAAACATGTTAGAATCAAAGTCCAAACAAGGATCCCTCCCCCATCTCTTTTGCTATTTTTGTTTTCCCAATATGCTTTATCTTTCTTTTTCCCCTTTTCCATCATTTTATTATTATACCTTTACCTTTCTATATTGTTTGATTAGATGATTGTTTGCATGGAATGGATGTTCTGTATAATATTTATAAATGACAAATAGTCAGGATAATTTTATGAACATAAACTGTCTCTGTTGTTGTTGCTGTATAAAATGTTGTACTAGGGACACTGCTACTGCAACTGCCATATATGTTTGTGTATATTTATATATATGCTCTTTTGCTGTTATTAGTAAATCCTCTCCCTTCCCAATTCCCAAACTATTGGTGCTTCCCCACAGATTTAGTTAAAATTTCTTTCTTTCCTGATTTTTATTACAGGTACCCTTTGAGGCTTTATATGTATGTGAGTCTTTTTTATAGCTGGAATTCCTTGCAAGTTTGAATAATTGTGTTTTGTGGTTGACTTACTCAACTCATATTCTTGTATAGGGATAATTTTGATCAAGGGTTAATTCATTTGCTGGGTTCATAGTCCTTATGTATAAACATGGTATGTATTTCAACTTTTGCAGCATCTATTCTTGTTGGAGTTATCGGTGGAAGAATGTCTTTCTACACAACCCTCCATGCCTGAACAAAAATGGAGGAGGAAAGAGATGCTCTGTGTATGTCTATAGAAAATTTGAACAGCTAATTTATCAATATGCAGGACTTATAGCAAACAATTGCTTGATTGACCAAGTTCTACACTGGTTGAGGAGGTTAAGAGTCAATATTAGGTTTTACTACCATTCGTGAGCTTCTGATGGATGATGCTGGGCATCGTGAAAATGGAAGGCACAAAGCAGATCAATATAAATCTGCTCAGGGACAGGTACATAAAAGTCCATTTTCTCATATATAAATTGATTGCAAAACTAAGTTAGCATGAACAAACAGTTGCTTAGTGTGACATGTTCTTCATCCCAACATAGGTGCCTTTTCTGATAATACTGGTCTCAATGTTGCTATTGCAGTGGTTGATGCAACATCAGCCTTCCATGAAGCAGATTATGGCTATTATGGCTGAAAGAGATGCAGCCATTCAAGAAAGAAACTTAGCCCTTTCTGAGAAGAAGGCAGCACTTGCAGAGCGTGACATGGCATTCCTGCAGCGAGATGCTGCAATTGCGGAACGAAATAGTGCATTAATGGAACGAGATAATGCAATTGCAACACTTCAATTTCGAGAAAACGCCCTAACCAACAGTAGTATGTCCTCATGCCCTCCAGGTTGCCAAATCTCACGAGGCATCAAGCATTTGCATCATCCGCAGCAACAGGTACACCATTTGCCTAATATGGGTGATGCTTCTTACAGCACCCGAGAAATGCACACTAGTGATTCCCTCCCAGCAGTGCCTATTCCTTCAGAGTCTGGGAAGTCACGGCGAGCCAAACGGCCAAAGGAAGCAAAGTCAGTTTCACCTAATAAGAAGACTTCAAAAGCTACTAGAAAGGTGAAGAAGGATAGTGAAGACCCGAATAAGATGATATTTGGCAAGTCGAATGAGTGGAAGAACAGTCAGGAAATAATTAATGGGGGTGATGATCTTAACAAGCAGTTAATGGTATCCAAGGCTGATTGGAAAGGCCAGGACTTGGCATTGAACCAAGTTGCGTATGATGAGTCAACCATGCCGGCACCAGGGTGCTCTTGTACTGGTGTTATGAGGCAGTGCTACAAATGGGGTAATGGGGGTTGGCAGTCTGCTTGTTGTACAACCACCCTATCAGTGTATCCACTTCCAGCAGTGCCAAACAAGAGGCATGCTCGGATAGGTGGTCGAAAAATGAGTGGAAGTGCTTTCAATAAGCTGCTTAGCCGGCTTGCAGCAGAAGGGCATGATCTCTCAAGCCCAGTTGACCTCAAGGACCACTGGGCCAAACATGGTACAAATCGGTACATCACAATAAAGTAGATCACGAGAAATTTTCCCCTTGGTGGAGCAATGCATAAATAGGGTCAATTATGGATTCTCAAGCAAGCAAGGATTAAAAATAAGGCTATCATACAGCTTCGTCAGCTAAAAGTGATTGAAGAATTGCAAAATAGCCATGTCTTTGTCACTTGTACCGCGTTTGAATCTGCAGAAATGGCCTGGTAGTAGCAACGGCATGTATAAAAGTGGTAGCATGATGGATACGTAGTCTTTGATTAATGCATTTAGTCTTTGAACCCGAATAATTTTAGAGCTTTGTGTCCTTAGTGGTCTGTGATGTCCCTTGAACCATGTTGTCGATCTCACTTAGTGAAATAAGGTGTAGTTGTTGTTGAAGTGGTGAATGTGTTTATGAACTGGACTATCGTAATTAATGTGTAGAGTTGATGTGTATGTAAATTTTCTTCTTTTGAAGTTTATTGTTTTTACACTGACGGCTCAGTGACCGCATCTAGTATCTATGAACGGTAATGCATAAAGTTTTAAGGATGCTTTAAGTAATTGACTTTTTTAGAGTGGAGAAGTTAATTCACTATAAAAGTAAAGTATTAATTATTTTTGAATTAATAATTTTTATCATATATGTATTATATGTGGATGTCATCAAATGATTTAAGAGTGCTTAATCCTTATTTTTACATGTTATTAATTTTTTCACTTTAGAGAAGTTAAATTTGAGTTTTAAGCGCTTTTTTTTTTTTATTAAACTAAGATATTAAAAGATATTGAGTGAAAATAGGAATAAGAGTTAAACTCATAACTTCTCATTGAGGTATGTAAAATTCTATTGCCAGACTAAGAACTCACTTGCTTTAAGTGACTCTTTTTTGGCGTGAGCTTAGTAATCTTGTGGCATAGATGAATTCTTTTAAATCACACTTTAAAGAAAACAAACATTAAGCTAAATTATTCAAAATTATTCTTGACTTTCTTTGGTTCGATAAGTTTTAAATCACAATACAAAACATACTATAAGCTAAGTAAGGTAGCGTTTGGTTAATAATATAGGGACAAAAATATGGAAACATTAAAGATATAAATCTATTTGGTGATACAGATAGAAATTGGAGACAAAAATTTTCTATTTCCAAATAAAGAAAATATAAAATTTCTGTCCCTTCAAAAATGAAAACAATGAGAATAGAATAAAAAAGAAATTTAATTTTTTTTTTCAATTATACTTTTATACATATTTATTATTCATGTTTCGTCTCCACTATCTTTATTGTTCCTTAATTTTGTCCTTGTCCCCTGATCAAACGCTACCTAAGAAACCCATCTATGTTTTCTTGACTAAATCGTAAGTTCTTTAATATAAATGCATAATTTTCCCCTTGGGCCAAATAATTACTTTTAATAAAATTGCTAATGAATCAGTGGCTGTTCAACGCAGAATTAGGGGTACTCAAATTGACATCGAAGTATGGTCCATTAGAATACAATCACAACTAATTTTCCCAATTGCGTGCAGATCTCAATCATCTCTGCAATTGCGTTACAATTTTGCATATTTTTTTCATGACATGACACATCATTACCTTTGTCTTGGTGTTGGGATCTTACCATTTTTCATAAGCCTCCACTTTGTTGTTTTGACCAGCTATCTTAAGATCCAATAAACATAGAAAATAAACAAATTATTAACAAACTTATTGACTATTGCTTAGTATCTTAAAGTATAGGGCTCTAACATAATAATAAGGTATCCTGAAAGTACAAATTTTTAATAAAATTGAAGTACAATAAATTACTACAATCACTTTGAACAAAAACATTTTAATCAGCCACCAAATTTCATGGTTACAGATAAATGGTCGCGGAGAACTCATTGTTATACCAACAACAAAACAACATGAGCAGGGCACAAAGACATAAATTAAGCCACCCATGTATCCAATTGCTTGCAAGGAAACGAAACAGTGCGTGTCAGATTACCAAATTTCATCACCTGATACATCAGCCAGGGATAACTGTAACATTGTTATTTCTCATCATCCACAGCACTATTCATACAGATCAACATTAACAGATCCAGTGTTGAAATGTTTCACAACACAACCCCAAGAACCTCTCAGAAAAGAACATGAAAAAAAAAAGGCAAAAGGGAAAAGAAGCAAAGTTATGAATCAATTTTAGTAGCCTCAGACCGTCCTAGTACAAAACTTTTCAGCAAATAAATGCAATAACACTGCATTTCAGCATAATACAATGGCTACATCACTGGCTACAAATATAAATTCCCTAGCTTCATAAAATGAAAGTGGAACAACAGCTAAATCGAAAAAAAAAAACCCAAAAGAAACCCAGTAATAGTTAGAACCAAGCATTTGCAAAATATTTGATTTCCACTCTGCTATAACATAAACAAAAAATAAAAAAAATGACAATGATAAAAATGTGAGTGTGAAGTATCAGATCTTCCTATTCAATGAAGCTATTCATTGCACTCAAATCAAAGCTTTGAGCTCTCAGCAATTCGAAAGATTCATCATTTGGCAAATCAAACAGAAACCCAATTCAAAAAAATCAAATTTTTAACATAAACCCCAAAATGATTGGACGAAAGAGACAGAAAGAAAGAAAGAAAAAATAGGGTATAATGGGATCGGAACGGCAATTGAGAATTAGGGTTTTAGATTGATTCTGTTCAAGAAGGAACTTCGTTTTATAGGTGGACGGCTCAAACAGGGTTCGCTGATTTGGGGACTTAATCGGACGGCTGTCATTAAATCGCATAGGATCAATGTTTTTTGATGTGTACATTTGATGGACCAGTCAAATTGGGTGGCCCAGCCCAACCTGCCCTTCGTCTAGTCTAGATGGTATGGGTGCTAACAATGACCACTTAATTAATTAGTGTGGTTCCACTTAATTTATATGTATTTTCTTTTTAGTTAGAGTGAGGATGAGAGTCAAATTATTAACTTCTCATAATTCATTGAGATATGTAAAAGTTTAACATTAGACTGTAGCTCACTTGCAATTTAATTTACATGTATTGTTTGTATAAAAAATTTTATAAACATATTCAATTATGTATTATTATATTAATAAAAGTATTTAATTTAATCATATACTATTTTTAAAGCTTTACAAATAAAAGTATACAATTAAATATTAATATGAAACTTTTTTATACTTTTAGTATATGACAATTAATCTTTTTTTCACCTGGATAATTTCAATCTTCATCAATATCCTAGGCTCTGGGGTGAAAAAATAAAAATAATAACTTTATGATTTAAATGAGTTGCCAAAGTTGAAGCTCAAATGCTTCAATTCTAGCTAACTCACACCCTTTGTTATTTTATATAAACATGAGGCATAAAACTTATCAAAACTTAAGATGTTTGACTAGCTAGCATATTCTGAGTTCTTATAAGTTATTGTCATATTTTAATTTCAACATTTTTTTTATTTTCAATCTTGTCACATTTTTTAGCGAGTTACTTTCTGGACAATAAACTTTAACGTATAAATGAATAATTTTTTTTTGTCAAATGACCACTTTTGGTCAATAACATTTAATTATAAAGTTGACATATTTAATTTCCAATTTTAACAAATACAATTATGTTTACAAAGTATTATAAACAAAAAGGTTAATTTCAATATATTGTTCATATGAAATATTTTACATGGTTAGTTAATCATATCTTATTTTCGTATAATTTTTATGTAGTTTAGATGAGAGCATATTTTTGTTATAAAATAATTATACATGATTTTTTAACAATGCAAACCATTTTTATTTTTATATTGACAATATACAAAATTAAATTCTTTGAATAATCATGCCTAAAAATAAATAAATAATTTCAATGTTTTATATGTCATTAAATAATTTCTTCATCGGCACATTCACTTTATATGTGATGATAATATTTGACTAATAATATTAAGAATACGTTATTACTAAAGTCTACACACTTAATAACATTAATTAGCATTTTTTCAAATATTTCTATATGTTGTATTTTAACATTTTTACTTATTATAGTGTAACTAATTAGGAAGAATATGTATTTTGATGGATTGTTAAACCTTTGACATTATCCTCACATTCTGAGTTCAAATACTAGAGTTGGTGCGGTTGTTTAAAAAACAATTAAATCGGTGATAATTTAATTACAAATCTGTGGACTAATTGCTCTTTATTTTATGATAGAATTGGATATTAAATTATTTTTTATAGTAAAAACAATGTAATATCAGACTAAATTAAATTATATTTGGATATAACTCTTAATCTCAGACTAAATTTAAACAGAAGTGAAAGAAAGGAAAAAAAAATCCACCTTTCAATTTAAACCATCAACCAACCATGATTTCCCAACTACGAGTAGAGGTATGTGTATCCAATACAATATGAATATATAATATAGAGATATAATATAAATTAAATTAAAAATATAAAAAGATATTGATAAAGTATCTTATATGATATTTTTTTAATAGAAAGATGTTGATTATTTTAAAGTATTGATGTATCCAATTCTACTATTCTCCAAAATATAGACCAAATACACCCCGTAGATCATGTGATGTGTGAAAACGCGTTTACCTACAATGATGAACCCAGAACGTACACTTGTTAAAACATGCTGCCTTATAGGTCGAGTTCCCTAATCCGTTTAGATAACAAATCAATTACACAACAAATACTCAATTATTTGTTATGGAATTAACTAATAAACAATCCAATAGAGTAGAATAGATTTGCGGAGATTAAGGAAAGAACGAAAAAGAATAAGAAAAAGAAAATAAAAAACAATAAGCGCGTCTTATTGACGTTGACACGCAAGGCCAAAATCAGAGAGAGTTAAAAAAAGAACCATTAGTCATTACAACAATTTTCATTGCAAAACAGAAAACACACAAACGCACACAACACGCCCACATCGTCATCTTCATCGTCAAAACACACGCATACACAGCACACTTTTTCAACTCTCCCGTGTTGTTCCTCTCAACACCCCTTGGTCATGTAACACATAAAACACTCACTCTCTGTGTCTTTGTGATATGCGCATACCCTTTTACTGGGGTCTCATTTTTGTCACCAAAGTTTTGATTTTTAACACACTAGTGGTGGAAAGGTAGGGTTTCTATTTCACTACCACTTTGAGTTGATATGACCAGGTACTGAAGCTATTATTGTTGTTGTGTTTTAAGTTGCAAGCTTTGCTTTATGTTAATTGTTCAATTACTTGCAATTTCAGTAGAATAGAGGAACTGGGGTCTCAGGGATTTTGAGGTTTTGTAGCATTTGTTTTGTGTTCATGTGTTGATTGATTGATTGATCGGTGGTTTGTGAGTGGAAGTGTTGTTTGTGGTGAGTAGAGTGAAATGGATGGTTTTGATCAAAGTGGTGTGCAAAGAGGTACTAGTTGTGCATTTGTTTCTTCACCTTCTGGTGCAGTTCCTAGGCCACCTAATAGACTGAATGCTACTAATCAGATTGGTTTTGCTGAGAATTTGAAACATGGTATTCCACCCTCTCACCCCAACACCAATATTTCACCATCATCATTGCCTTATCCCCAATTTATGCCGTCCCAATCACAACCCCATTCGGGTTCTCAGAGGCTTCGTTCTCCCAGTTTGAGCCCAGGGTCATCATCATCATCCCATTCTAGGTCTTTGTCCCAACCCTCCTTTTTCTCTCTGATTCCTTGCCCCCATTGAGTCCTTCACCGGCTGCGACCTCCTTTGATTCGGTTCCGACGGATGTGGCTATGGAGGAAAATTTGGGTGCTTCTCATGCTGCCCCTTCTTTGCCTGTCAATAGAGGTCATGCCCTTCAGCTTGGACATAGTCTTCCCCCACGAAAGGGGCACCGCGCTCTAGCAGTGATTCCCCTTTGGGGATATCTGGTTTCGTTCAATCTTACCCTCAGTTGGTTTCCCCTGGGAAAGGGAGTGATCGGGACAATTCAGCTTCTAGAGGGAAAGCACTGGTTTTGAGAATCAAAAGCCAATCCAGTTAGTTCTAAAGGAGCCGGCTAAGTATATGGACCGTTTTGATGGTGTTAGTGGAGAACCTATGAGCGGGAAGAAAGAAGATGGCATAGATGATTTGTTTAGTGCTTACATGAATTTGGACAACATTCATAATATAAATTTTCCGGGCATGGAAGATAAGGATTTGGATAGCAGAACTAGTGGTTCCAAGACAGTTGACAGTAGTGACAACGAAGTTGAGAGTCATGCAACTGGAAAGACAACTCCTGCTCATGGGGCCAGTTCAAGCTATTTGGAAGAAAGGAGGGAGGGTGTCAAGAGGAGTTCTAATGGTGACATTGCACCAGGTGCCCGACACAGGAGAAGCTTCTCGCTGGATAGTTCCATAGGAAATTTTCATATCGAAGATGGATCGCCTCAGCTGCCTCCTTTGCAAAACCGGTTTGGTCAACTCTCTCCTAGCAATTCAATGGATGGTAAAACACCTGAAACCAGCATGGAGTTTGGAAATGGTGAATTTAGCGCAGAGGAGATAAAGAAAATAATGGAGAGTGATAAGCTTGCTGAAATTGCTGTGTCTGATCCCAAGCGTGCAAAAAGGTTATTTCTTTTTCTTGTCTTTGCCCATCTCTTTGTCACTCTCTTTTGAAATAGCTGACACTATAATAATTCATTTCATCTGTTATACACTTGTCTAGGATTTTGGCTAATCGTCTATCAGCTGCCCGATCAAAGGAACGGAAGACGCGGTACATTTCTGAATTGGAGCAAAAGGTGCAAACTCTTCAGACAGAGACAACCACATTGTCTACTCAATTTACGAAATTACAGGTGTGTATATTCTGAGATAAGCTTATGTCCCTTTTTCTTCAGATTGTTGATTGTGCCTTATTGTCATGGATCATGTATGCTACTATTCATTATTCTTCTCCTTTTCTTTATTGTGCTTGTCTCCAGATGGATAACACAGAGCTCAAAAGTCTGAATAATGAGTATAAATTGAGGCTTCAATCCTTGGAACAACAGTCCCAACTGAAAGATGGTATGTACAGGCATTTTCCTTCTACTTTATGTATTAGTTTGCTCAAATCTGATTCAACTTATTTCACTCCGTATTGTGTAAACTCTATTTGAAATGGATAATTGTGTCAATTTTTCATAGAAATAAACTGTATGCTGTATATATGGTTAAGCTGAATGGTTAGTTGGTTAATGATTTACTCTTAAGTAACTGAGTTTTATGTGTAATAAAATAACAAATCTTCATTATATGCATTTTGTGTCTCTGTATGTAAATATAGTTGTAAACTTATAATTATTCAAATTTCAAACTCTAGCTGATTCTAATTCTCAACTTTGTGAAATGGTTACTGTTAATCGACAAAATGAGTGATATTGTATCCAACCCTGTTTCTTATTGCATATTACTTCATCATTCATTATATGTGATCTTCTCTGCACCTTTCAAATCTGCCTACCCTGTACCAGGAATTTGATTTCATCTTGACAAATGCTTGTTAAATTGGAACCCAAGTGAGGATTTTGCACCGATACTAAATGTTTTTGAAATTCTGGCTTGCATGTCATTGCACTTTCAAAAGTTCCTTTTTTGGGTACAAGCAGAAATACAACTTCTTGTAGCCAAAAACTAAAACTGACCATCATTATTGCTTTCAAGCCTTGCTCAGCTGCGTCTTCATTAGTAGATTTTAGGGCAAATTATAATAACCTTTCCTAAGATTTGAAGAAATTCATTTCTGCTCCCTTCTATTTGTCTGCTATTTGTCTGAGTAACACTGACTTGTCCCGAACGTATTGTTCAATGTGCAATGGAGGGGAGGGCGGTGTAATGATTTTATAAACTGAGATCGGTGTAATGATTTCACAAACTCAGGACTTTCAAAGCAAATTTTATAAATAGAGGGGAGTCAGTATGGATTTCACTAAATCTCAGGGGGTCAATTTAGTTTGCCCTAGATTTTATTATTGTCTCTCGTTAGATTTTGTTTATCAACAATATTATGGAAGTGCTACTGGTTATTGGTTAAACCCTGCTTGGTGATTTTCATTTTTATGTTTTCTCTAGTTATGGTTACTTTTATTATATTAACTTCTATCAATTATTATTTGGGAATGCTACGGGTTATCCACTATTCTGCCTTGATGCTTTTTATTTATTTTTTATTACAATCATGATCAAGATAATTATTGTTAATTTTTTATGTAATTACGCATTTAGATATGATAATATTTTTAAGGTTTATAGGGTCTAATGGAGCATGCAAGGTTTACATTTCATTCAACCATGTAATCATTCGTGTCCTTATTTTGGCAGCCCTTAATGAGACTTTGGATGCTGAAGTCCGGCGATTAAGGCGCACTGTCGCAGAACTCGGTGGGGAGTCCCTCCTCTCAACTCGAATGGCTCAACAACTTGCCATTAACCAACAAATGTACCAGTTACAGCATCCGCAGGAGCAGACAAGCCAGCTTGGACATTACCAACCGCATAACAGCCATGCCCCGGAAGAGACACAGACTCAGTCGCAGCAGATTCAACACGAAGAACTGCAATCGCAGCGGCAGAATGGCAAAGCTACTGCCTACTGATCGCTCCAAATCGCAGAAGAAGCAATAGATAGCTGGCTGATGTCCATCAAAACTTTTGATAAGATTTTTTTTTTTTTGGAAATGGGGTGGATGGTTTATATCAGTAGTATGTAAGCACTGGACTGCCATTAGATTGCCTGCATTTTTCGGTTCATCATATTTTTTTAATTTTTTTGTTCTCAATGGTCACTCGTATCATACATACTTGGAATACTTTATCATGTTAGTGGACCTTGTGGTTATTTACATTATGAATACAGTCCCCCTTGCTATTGATTGGTCCATATTGATCTGAATAAAAAATTATCAACAAGGAAATACAGTTAATGATAGAGGGATGACAATGTTGTATTAGTAGAGTGGATATACTAGACCATATAGGATTAAAAGAATGTATGCATTTGAGAAAAAATTGGGTAGCATTTGTTGCGAAAAATTATAGTTTGGCTCATGTGGTTTGGGGCATGTGTAGAGATTCCTTAGTAAATAGTGTAGATCATGTTGAGGGAGACCGAATAAAATTTATAGTAGAATTATAAAAAAAATATATTTTGATAGTTTAATAGACATGACTTCTGAAGAGACATCGATATCTCTTGATTGATATGGTTGATTTCACTTATTGAAGTAAGGTTTAATTGTTGTATTATACTCTACCTGAATCGGAAGTTCTATTAAAGAGTCTCATGACTACAGCAGTACAAAATGAATGCCATTGTAAGCTGTATACTTAATATTTCTCCTGTTTGGTAGACTTCTTGATGGTGTGGATTGTAGTACTACAGTCAATAGTGAATCAGATGTCAATCAAATATAAGTATGAATAATATTTTTTGAACTCTTAGGGGTGCCTTCTAGAGCTGAAGTCTAATTGCATAGGTATAGAATATTTACTATGTACCAAAAAAAAAAAAATGGGGTTCCAAAGAGTAAATATCTTCATAATCTAGTCCATAACGAGATAACCATTTTCGGCAGCATGACACACATTTCCACAAACTTCCCTAGGCAAAGCTAATCACCTCTCACAAGCCATTGATTCACATGATCAAACTTGCGTGTGTGGAAAAATGGTGCAAGGATTTTGACCACTTCGGAAAAAACATTCCACAAGGGCCCATTTTTTTTTACTAATTAGATCCTGGAAATGATTTCTGTTTCTATTATCAAATCGGGGAATTTTTAATGAAAAATGTTACTTAAATATTATATTGAATATAAAATTATTCATGTATTTTATATTAAAAGCTTAATGCCTTTTTTTGTTTATAAGAATTATAGTAAATTGCTCCCTCACACACAAAAGTCCTCGATTTAAAGCGCACCTCATATATAACATATCATAAATTGTCTCGTCTAAAAACTTGAAAGGTATATAAATTGTTTGATCATGTGAATCAATGGTTATGCAACTGCGCTAAGGGAGATTTTTTCCACCTCAATAATCTTACGCGGCTTGAACAATATTGCCTCCGGTAGGAGCACCCATGGTTTAGACCAACAAAAATTGTTTTATCCTCAATAGATCATTCCGTGTAAGTAGCTGCTGTACTACCCAATGATTAGTTAATAAAAATTATGGATTAACTAGTTTATTTTATATTTTAAATAATTCACAATTTAGTTTATTTAATATTTAAAAAATCATAATTAACATCTTATTAATGCATTTTTTTGAAAAAAGAAGTGGGATTTTGATCTAAGAACATACACTAATAATCTATTAATATACACTGAAATTATATGGCTAATCTGCTAACTAATATATGCCAATATTAACCAATAATTAATCGGCATAACATAAACGTTTTTTGATATGCAAATAATATAACTAACTTAAGCAACGTTACACAACTCAAAAAGCTGCAGAAAAAACTACATAAACTACCGGATGAAATAAAGCAGTAAATCATCCTAAGATTAATACATGTACCATATTATTTTGGGGGTTTCTCCAATATCCATACAAAGTTCAAAGATACCAATATCCTTTAGTTACTTGTAACTAAAAATTCGTCATATTTTCCATTAACTTAGTTATTAATAGTTATAATTAACTTATAATTAAATCACAACCGTTAAATTTAAAAAAGAACTAGTATTCTAAGGGTACCAAAAGAAATCTCTATTATTTTTATCAAATAAATTCGAAATGAAAAAGGTAGACTAACTATCCATCGGTTTTTCAACTAAATTGACTATCAACACCAGAAGGCACATGCATGTACATGTCATTACGTGCGCTACTTGGTATGTTTCTTGGCCACAAGGTAAAGGTCATTTTTCTTGTGCATAGTTATCCCTCTCTTCACTTGCGTGTCCAACATGTCTTCCTTGTTAATCCCAAATGGGAGGTCCCAATCAAAGTTGTGGAGAAGATTAGCAAGTGTTAGTTCCACTGTGACCAACCCCATGTGCATTGCAGGGCACATTCTTCTTCCACCACCAAATGGTATTAGCTCAAAATCGTTCCCTTTGAAGTCTATTGAACTATTAAGGAACCTTTCAGGGTAAAACTCTTCGGGGTCTTCAAAATTCTCAGGGTCCCTTGCTATAGCCCATGCATTAACATACACCAGGGTTTTTGGTTGAATATCATACCCTTCTATGTTGCACTTTTCAATTGTCTCTCTTGGTAAAAGTAATGGTGATGGTGGGAATAGTCTTAATGTCTCCTTCACCACTGCCTTGAGATAAGGAAGCCTTTGAATGTCACCTTCATTTATGAAATCTTTGTCACCAAATAAATCTCTGATTTCTCCTTGAACCTTATGCATAGCTTTAGGACTCTTCAAGAGTGCATTCATAGCCCAAACTATTGTGGCTGCACCCGTGTCTGTTCCAGCTATGAAGATGTTCTTCATGTACATGTATGCACGTATATATAATTAAAAATATTGAATCAATTACTCAACAAAAGTTCTATTATTTCAATATAATAAATATACAACATATAGTTTTATCCAGATAGATGGATATTTCTATACTCGTTCACACTCACATAAATATATTATGTCCATACATATTTTGTTCAAAATAATATTTTCCCATCAACAATCGTGTTGGTTTGACTTTAATCTGTAAGAAGAGCTCAACCCACCAGAAAAATAATCTATTGAGCGAAAGAGCTTGATGACTTAAGTACCATATTGAACTTCATTATCTGCTAAATGGTGACTTTATATGATATCTATTCATGCTATAAAGATGTTATGCCTATATATATGCATGTAAGCAACTATAAATAATTATTAAATAAGTTGAATTCATGAATCAGTAATCATGTTCTCTAATAATTAAGCACAAGATAGGACAGGTTATTTGATTACCATAAGCACAGCTTTTATGTGATCAAGAGTGAGATCAAAGGAGAACGATTGATCATTCATCATCCGAAGGAATATATGAACGATGTCTGCTACTTCTTCTTGGTCATCATCGGATTTAGTCCTAGCGGAATCCATGTGATCATTGATGACTCTTTCATAAAACATGTCAAGCTCCTTGAAGACCTCATCTAGCCTCCATAGTATCCCTCTGAGCCTATCAACCCAACCCATCACTGGAAAATGATCTGAAAAGTAAAACTCAGCCAACAAAGCTTGAGCCTCATTGAGCAACACCTGCAACCTACTCCTTCTTTGGCCACTACTCCCAATTTCTTCATAATCGTTAACATAGTACTCATGACCATACTTTTTCCCAAAAGCAATCCTACATATTAAAGTGTTAGTAAAACACATCAATGTTTCAGTCAAGTTTACAACTTTCCCTGAGGCTTCATGTTGTGATAGCTTCCTAATCAATTGAGCAACCTCTTCCTCTCTAATTGGTCTAAAGGATTGGACCCTTTGAGGGCTAAATAGGTGAAGAACACACAATTTTTTCATCTCTCTCCAATAAGGGCTAAAGGGTGCAAAACCCAAGTCCAAACCATTATAGGACAATTTTCTTGTGCCAAGGAAAGGTGGCCTGCTTGCAAACTTGAGGTCATGTGTTTTCAACACTTCCTTGGCCAATTTTGATGAGGAAATCACTATAGTTGGAACAAAGCCAAGGTGCAAGGACATGATCGGTCCATAGTGTTTGGAGAGTTGGCTTAGGTAGTGGTGTGGGGATGAGGTATGAAGCTGGTGGAGATTGCCAATGAAAGGAAGGCCTTGAGGTCCTGGTGGAAACGGTGATCTTGTTCTAGTTGTGATGTGTTTGTGGATGAGAATGAATAGTAGGGAGATAGGTAACAAAGATAGAACGAGAACAAGAACATCCATGATTTCAAGCATGCATACTGTAGCAGCATCTTTCGAATTTATAGAAGTGATAAAAATTTAGAGGATTTTGTTTGCCCATGCCCTTCCATTTATCACACGGATGAAAGTATTTCACTTCCATTATTTGTACAAAGATATTTAGACACCGAAGTTAACACGTGGCAATCACAGCTTAAATAAATATAGATTTCAGACAATTGTCGAATCAATGTACTGCCTTGATTGGCAGTATATAATACTTATATAACTAAAATTCACATTTATTGAAAGGCAAAAGTGTAGAACACTTGCTTTAATTTTGGCTAAGGTGTATTTTGATCCCATTACTTTAAAAGATAAATACTTAGGTTTGTTTGATTTAATTTTAGTTACACTTTCATTTTCAGTTTTTATAATTTTGTAAAGGAAATCCTAAATTTCTTTAAAAAAAATAGAAAACTGAAAATTAAAATGAAAACTTAAACCAAACTTTAGGTGTACTGTGAGCAAGAGATATATAGTACTTACTCTGAATTTATTAATTAACACATAAGTTTTACGATCATTATTGTCTCCAACCTCCCTTATATTTTTTATACAATAACTAATTTGTCAATCATAAATGGATTAGAGTAAATATTTTATCTTGCTCTAAAAATACCTAAGAATTTCTCATTTTAAAAACATGCAAAAATAGTTCTTACTATAATTTGATAGTGAATGTTTATTTTTTGATGGAAAATTAATGTGTGGAGTCATAATCTCACTAGAAAATCACACATATTAAGAAATAAAAAGGATAAAGGTGTATATAAGTACAAAATTGGAGGATTTTTTTTAGATTTTTTATATAAAAAAGTAAACACATATTAGCATATTATATTGATATGCACATATCAAAAATTTTAAGAATTATTTTACATTGCCAAAGTGCGCCAAAGCCAACACTAAAGTGAGATTTTCTAGACTTTTCCCATACGATCTCCACGTCTCAATTTTTTTTTTTTCTTTTTGTTTTTGTCCTAATTTGGGTATCTACTTGTAAAAAGAAAAAGAAAAAGAAAGAAACATTTCTCATAAACTTTTGCTTCTAAGTATTCATTGGGCCATATGGCCATAGATGATAGAAACATATGTTGGGCCCAAAGAAGAAAAGAAAAAAGAAAAGTTTATAGTTCGAAAGTTTTCCTACTCATTTCAAATCAAAGTAGGCTTATCACACCTGCAAAATCTAGCGCCGCACCCGTCTTCTTTTTAATTACTCAATCAATACTTTAATAATAGTTGAAATTATATTATTTTGGTATATTAAAAAATTAATAGTACTTTCATGATTATTATTAAGAAATAGAGGAAATAACTTGAGAGGAAAAGTGGACCCAACCCCCTTTTTTCCTTCCAATTTTAGTTTTATTTTCTTTTGTCTCATATGTCCTCTTTATAGAGTGTTGTTTTGATTTTTTTTTGTCTGGTTATTTTCTTTTGATAATATCAATGTTTGAATTGAGCATAATACATCAAAGTTCATGTTTTGGTTTCTTTGTGAGTGTTCACGCTTTTGGTGATTTTGAAGTCCTGCATCATAAAAGGTTCAATCAACAAGTTATGTTAATAGTAGTATATTGAGACTTTTTTTTCGTTTTATCTATGAGTTCATCACGTTTATCTGTATGTTCATCGTGTTTTTGGAGTTTGGTGCTTCAACGAGTTTGGTGTAGTATTTTTTTTTATCCAAACAAGAGAGAAAACAAGTCTAATAATAGGAACAATTCACCGCATCCATACAAAGTAGTCTACTATGAAAGCTTTCTCTTTAAATTGGATTTTGAAGGGAAAAAGCTTTGATCTATTATGATACTTCAGATATAAATGAGATCTGACATGCTCATTTTTACGTTTATGAGTATATGTAATGTGTTGTGATAGCTAAGCATTCTATTATAGCCTCGTAGTCATCATTAGTTAATTTTATGGGTTCAAGACTATAGTATTAACATAATTTAGTATATTGTACCCATTTTTTTCTTATGGTTGGTACTCAAATTTAGAGTTTTATCTATTAATCGATGAAACCTTTCTAAAAAAATAAAATAAAATAAAATTAGGCGTATTTGAGTGGATGAATACTAGGAAAAAAACTTGAATGGAACGAAATTTATTTTCACATAATCATTACAAACGCTGATGAGAGCCATTGAATACTTATCCATAATACCATAATATTTTTTTTTATTGTTCAAGGGTATCTCCTTAACAGAAAGACTAATCCCTCGAGGTGTGGAGATCACGAGTGGATTTTGCCTCTCCCAACAAAACCCCTTTCTATACACATGGCAGGAGTCAAACCCCTGACACATGCTAATGACCCACCACCTTACCAACTCTGCGGCTTTGTTGGTATAATACCATAATATTAATACCACTTCTTGCGTTGTGCGCTTTTAAAAGTATAACTTCATGTTTTATTGATTATTTAAGGAGTGAGGTTAATATAAACTTGAGCTTCCAATAATCTTATATTATATGTTATAACATATCAAATATGATTTATAATTATAGTAAAAAGATGCTAATAAATTACCAAAAAAAAAGATACTAATAAAAATGAATTAATATGATATCGTTTTAACACATGTAAACCCGAGTTCATTTGGGTTTACATATTTCTTGTAGATGATACTATATCAACATATTTATATTTAAATTTTTATTTTTAAATTATTAATAATAAAAAGTTGAATTGAATTCGAATTATAGTTATTTTTTTGCTCAGAAATTTTTACATAGACAAAGCTCACTATTGTGTGTATTCCCTTTTGGAATTACCTTGGGATTACATGTTTCTTGGGGGTTATTTTTTTCAATATGGTCTATATTAACAAAATTTGACATGAAATGAGTTTGTTTTGTTTGGTTATTTACATGTATATGGAGTATGAAATCCCGCCAACATAAAAAAAAATATAACTTTTTAAAATTAACCTTTCGTTATCCATTAATCATATTTAATAAAATATAATTTTTTTCAAATGAAATCTCGCCAATGGCAAAATTTCATTAATAAAATATTTATTTTTAAAAAAATAAAGCAATCAAAAATTCTAAAAAAATAATTTTTTAATATAAAAGTTGACCAGCGAAAACTCGCCATTGGCAAGTTTTGGAGTGCGTCCCATTTGCGTTAGTGGCGTAGAACGAGAATATGCTTTTGCGTAGATGAAACACCGCCATTGGCAATAGACCACAATAAAGTAATTTTTTCTCTTGATATAATATCTGAAGCATTGTTTACTTCATACACCATAAAAAAATAATTTCCCATTTTTTGGGCTTTATTTGAACCCACTCACTCTCACTTGGGTGGTCATGGTTTAGTCTTGTCAATCAAGACATCAAGTATTTCTAAACACAAAAAACATAAAAAAAAAAAACTAAGACATTAAGAGTGCATTTGGTTTGAGCATTTCTCTTTCCATTTTCAGTGAAAAAGAAAATACAGATGAAAATACGTTTGGTTGATTCTTCTTGAAAATATTTTAGAAAACGTTTTCTAAAATCATTGAAAATTTGAAAATGAAAAATTTTCATTATCAAAATTTCCTAGCTAGATTTTGAAAACAGGAAATGGAAAGGAGAGAATGGAAACGCGCGGCATAGTTGTAATGTTAATCAAATGTATTTTTCTTTTTCATGATTCATCCTAAAAACCGTTCAACCCATCACAACACGGACTCTCACCCATCACAATGCACCCTCAACTGTCTTTCCTGTGTTGTCACTATCGTGTTTTCTGCCACTAGTGACCAACGTGCATTCCTTGCAACCACTGCATGGTGCCACCATCATCCTTCTGTCAGTGTCAAACTTACCTCCTTGAAGTGGATTTTGACCTTTTTAGAAAGGGGAGGACTTTTGGTTGTTTTGTTCTAGGTTGTAGCTTAAGAGAGAAAAAGAAGCCTGCAACATAGTCGCTAATTGTGTCTTCTGCATCTGCCGCTTCACCGCACCCTCGTTTAGCCATCGCGCTGCACCTAATCACCACGACCGCCTCGCCCATGCTTGCCCACAAGTGTCGCACCACGCCTGCTTCTCATGGTTGTAGGTGGAGATGTCCTCCTCTTAATGGTTGATCTTTGTTACTACTGTAGATAGAGAATTGTCACTCATTTGTGACTGCTGGGCATTTGATATAAATCAAGAGAAGATGACCTTATCTATTAGTAAAGGTTTTAACCAATAAGATGCATGCCCTTTAGATATCACGACCCCACCATTATACTATTTCTTGGATTTGTAAAACAAAAAAAAAATGTGGGTTTACATGTGGTTGTTCTAATCACAATCAATGAATTATTGCAGTTAAAGATGATAAAAATTTATTAAAATAAATAAATAAAATATATTTTAAATAAATACATTTAATAATAAATATATTTAATACAAAAATGATTATTCAAAGTAATATAAAAATTCATAAATATACAATAAATAGCTGTAACAGTATATATTATTATAGAATAAATAATATTCAATATAAATTATGATTATATAAAACAATAATTAATAATTTTATTATCTTAAATTTGATTTTGATAAATACATTTTCATTGTTTTCATTATATATTTTCATTGTTTTCACTTTCTAAAACATAATCTATCTTTACAAACCAAACGCATTTCATAATTTTGAAAATCTGAAAATGAAAATTATTTTTAGAAAATAAAAATAGAAAATATTTTCATAAATCAAATACCCCTAACTGTTGCTGGACCCAAAAAATGATATTAACTATTGTTGGACCAAAAACTAGGGCCATAAAACCAACAAAAAAAAAAAGACATTAACTATTGACAAAAATGAAAAAAAAAAGGACATTAACATCTCACCAAAAGAACACGAAAATAAAGAGGCATAATGAATTATGTGACTCTCAAGCATGAGGATTCAAAAGCTGTGACCTGTGAGCCATCTTCATCATTATTAGTAGCTCTCAATGATTTGGTGACACATCATTCAACAACTCCACTCCTTCGGTGGTGGGATATGGCATTGGAACTAAACAGACAGTAACACTTGAGACTATTTTGGTCCTAGCAGCATTTTCGGACCATCTCCCCAATGTACACACATATATGTCTAGCTAGCATATGATGGCCCCATGTCCATAACCTTTAAATGAAATCAGACCATACACATGATTCTTTGATTTTTTTTATTTTTATTTTTAAATCCTCTCAATGCTAATTTCTCTATTTACGATATTCGAACCAATTGCTTTATTTAAGATAAATTAGTGTCATATCACTTGAATTAATTAAGTATTAATGTAATTTTGTATTCTTTTAAGTTGAATGAAAGACTTGTTCTAATCTTGACTTATGTGGTGTACAAAATACAATTGGTCAGGTTTAACCAAAACCCAAATTCAGCTTGATTAGCAATCGAGCTATTTTTTAAATGCGAATTCAATCCAATAATAACAGGTAATTCAGGTCACCTAATTTTTAAGGACTTTGGGTTGGTTATTCAACTTTAAATATGACCAACTTGATCCAAGAAAACACATCAGATCAAAGTTAAAGATCCAAACTCAATCAAATAATTAGATTTGGATCAATCCAAGTTAGCGAGTTGAGCCTGATCACAAACACCCTTATCTTGAATTATGACACATATCTTATGTCATCAAACACTAATAAAAATACTTATAAATCATCTACTAACAACAAATTCAAAAAATAACCTAAATTATAATTATATTATAATGATATATAATGGAAAGACCGATTGGGTGAACCAATTCCGTCACCGTATTAGTAGAATCTTTAATCTTCTGTGGCCATGATCTTCGTACCGTTTATAATAATAGGTGAAAAATTTGAGGGGAGAACGATTTTATGGATGATTGCGTTGGCTCCCATGTGACATGGGGCTCCACGATACTGCACACTTATTATTAAATTTGATTTAAATGGTTGGCTAGTCATGTGCCGTTGTACCTAAACGTCATTTGATTGAATACCTGAAATGTATATAAATAAATTCTCCAACCCTATCGGTGGGAGGAAATTGGTGACAATTGATTTTCTACGTGCCGCTCTTATGATTGGAACATTTTGCTTTCACTGATGAGATGTTAATGCTACCAAAAAGGAAGATTAGTTAGGAATCCAGTCGAAGATAACATATCTGTAATGAACTATTTTTAAAAGAAATTTTCCATAATTTCATATCAAAAGTGTTGATTATTATTCATGTAAATTGTTCAAAATAGTAATTAACTCTAAGATTCAAAGTCATCATATTCAATGAACTTCGAACCTTATCATTATGATTGCACGTATTGTATGCGTTTAATTTGTCCTAGCTCCTAAGAATAATGATATTGAGGTAGACAATGATTGTATTCACTAATTATATGTAACGTATGAGTTTAGTCTTCTGTTTGATGAGATTAATTAACCTCTAATGATTTGTTTCTTTTTATTTTTGCCCTAATGGGTGCTCTACTTTTTTATTTTAACATGATTATTAGTACGATTACTATATTTTATTTTTTCCAATTCAAAGGGTGTCTACTCTCAAAAGGGCATCCTTGAAGTGATCTTGAATTCTAGGTTGTATATGTATAAAGAAAAAGGCGAAAAAGACGTGTGAATATATAGGATGGATGCTTATTAGACCTTCTTGAACCACAAGACAAAAGAATCTATATCCAACCAAATTGCTGTTTTTTCCAGCTACGCTCACTGACTTTGAGTTGGGCCGGAGACATGAAACATGAATGTACTGTGAATTATCACATGACCATCAACAAATGCAGCTTTTATCACCAAAAAAGAAGAAGAAATCATCAAATCAAATGCAGCTTGACATTGGTGCTCTGAGCTACTACTAGACCATTGCCCTACAAGCTAAGTTAGCTTTAGGAAGAGAGGGAAAAAAAGAGAGGAAGAAAAGTCTCTATAGATTGAGTTTATGATAAATCTACGTGTGATATGATATCAATTAAGAATTTTATAATATCTATAGATGTATAGTTTTAGATATATTTTTGAATGATTGATATGTTATCATGTATGAAAAAAATTAAGTCATAATTAATTTTCTAAAGGTAAAAATTAGTTATTTAGTATTTTTATTTAAGCAGTATATATAACATCAACAACTCAAGCCATAACTAATTTTACACCAAAAAGATGTAAAAAAAAAATACAAAAAACCTCGTGATTATAAAATAGAAAGCAGAATAAATGAAAATATTAGTGTCTTAACTTATACCACGTGTCAATTACTTTTATTAAATAGGGTGGTTAAATTTCTCAAAATTAAACTACTCCAATGTCTCCCTCAGTGCCTCCTACGAATACTTGGTACTTAGCATATATTATTATTGATTTAGCTAGCATAGTTAGCATGTACGTAGTGGCGTGGATTCCATTATTTGTACACCCTCCAATAGTTAAAGCTGAGCAAGCTGCTCACTAATTAAGCCTAATCCATCAAATTATAGTATACCATAATGTGGTAAAAGAGGCAACCTCAGGAAATTGAGCAGGCCTGGATGCGTAAACATATAAGGAAAATTAGGTTGTAAATGTGTTTTTGTTTATAAGTAATATAGAACATAAAACGTGTATATGTTGAAAATTTATTTCATAGTACGAATAATATAATGTTAATTCGTAAATTATTTTACTTTTGTTACCGGGATATCAACCTAATTCACAAGGTATTAATCTGAGTAAACGAAGCTAAGTCTCTTAAGCATGCTATCTTGAATTTGACTATGAGATACTTTTATATATAGAAAAAATATCATTGAAAGGCAATCTTACTAAACTCTTGACTATATCCGAAGAGACTAATATCTTATGTCATCTTGCAAAGATACTATCAAGCTTTAAAAAAAAACACAAATCATCGAACTCTAAGCAGTGCAGAATTAATCCCAAACATGCTAATTATGTGTTTATTTTTATATTTTTTAATAGAAAAACAATTTTTAAAGAAGATGTTAGAGTACAAAATTATTTATGTACCTCTATATATCGTTTTAAATTTTTGGGATAGATTATTTCAAAATATGATATCAAAACATCCGTTACCAAATGATTTCAAAGATAAAATTATTTACATTTTGAGCAGAAAATGAAACAAAAAGTAAACCTTTTAATTTAAAATAAAATTTTCTATGAAAAATTGGAAACAAACACATCTTATATGCTGCAAGGTGTGAGAATCCATGTGCCAGCCACGTTGCACTCAAGGACAAAATAGCTATCAACATATTGGTTGGTAGCTGGTTGCCTAGTTAGAAGCATACATAATAACAGAAGCGAAGGACCTTGGATCAAGATTATTTTCCCCCTTTTCAAAACGTCAAAAAAAAAAAGAAAGAAATAGTATTGCTAACAAATAAATTTTGAACCAAAAAAATTCCATTTTTTCTGTCAAAATCTAATATTTCGTCGTTAAGAATTAAGATATAAGATAAAGACAGAAAAAACACATTCAAAATGGAGTCCCATCAAAGACATATATTATTCGTGTGAAGAAAAATACTGGAGATTGCGTCCTCTCTAATGTCTAGGTCACGGCTTATTGTTTAAGCATAGTTCGTCATGTCCCATCTACTGTTGGGAAATTGGGCGCCCACACCCACTTTTTTCTTGATATATTGTAAATTATTTTCTTTCGTTAATGGAATCCTGATTTAAATAGTATGAATACGATATATCTACGTAAAAAAATTTAGGGTAAAAATCAACTTGATATTCAAGAGATTTTTGCAACATATTACAATCTTCATTGTTAAAAGATCATCATTAAATGGAATTGATGCACAAATCTTTTTCACAGTATTTTTTTTGGTACACTCTACAAAAATACTTTAATTTCTATGTATTGATAATGTAAAATTTTTTTATACTATAATCAAATAATACTTGAAAAGTTATGTAAACGAGATGATTTGATTTTAGATGTATAAAAATTAAACGCTTTATAAAATATTAACTTGCTCAAAATTAAATTGTAAAATGACCAACATTGAAAGGAGACAAATATATTGAATTTTTTTAAGAATAAAATTTATGTTGAGAAGAAAAAAATGGCTTACAATTCTCTTATAGAAAATAAAATTTTAAGTCATAACGATATGTGAGAGAAAAGATAATAAAATGAGTTAATCCATTAACTATAATTATATATTGATGTTTAATCAATAAATTGTGGGTGTAGTTTTTTTTTTCCCTTTCATTTGCATTGGTCAACGAAATAGGTGGATGATTATCACCTTTGTCGTCAATTTCGTGGGGATGGTTTCGGGACAAATAGCATTTTAATGCCTAAATTGCTTTCCTTTATCATAATTCTTTGTTTCTTAGTAGGTTGAGTAATACTGCATGTGTAACATATATATGCAGGCCGATTTAGAATAAAATAAATTATCCTTTCCCATTTTTTTTCAAGTTTACTCTAAAATTCCCGTAAAAAAAAAAAAGTTTACTCTAAAATTCAGATTATTTTATTAATTTTTTAGAAAATTGAATGCCGTCACTTTTTTATTTGTTTGTTGTACTTTGTAGATTCCACCTATTTGTTTTGCAATTGACATAATTATTTTTTCATCATTCATTACTACTGTGTAGATCATCTGTTTTGTAACGACTGTAACAGTCGAACACCAGAAAAGATTTACTTGGCAGGCGGCTGCAGCCGAAAATGTCTTCTTCCGATTTAATTTTCTTTGTTGGAAAAAGGCTCTATTTTTCTTTTTAGGTTTTTGTTTCTTTTATTTTTTTTATAAGTATTTTTCACAGAACTAATTAAAAGATATTAACTATGTACCAAATATATATATATATATATATATATATATATATATATATATTAACTAAAACAAAAGCTTATCACACTAATATTAAATTTAATATTTAATATTTTATTTGGTAACCAAGAGGGTCTAGGCAAAATAAAAAATAAAAAAATAAAAGCTACACTTATATGAGGGGAAATTCGCTCCCATAGAGTTTTCAAGCTTTTATTCAGAGGCTTTTATTAGCAAATAATTAAATTGTTGTTTCTAAGGTAGTATAACTTTTCAGTTACTCATTTATCTGTTATCAAAGGAAAATCAGAAACTAGTTTAGACTCCACTTGAGAGAAAAATGATAATCAGGCTATACTACCTTATTTAATTGCATGATAAATTACTAAAATTAAACTGTTACAACCTTGTGAAATAATAACATGACTTGCATTCAATTGGGGTCCTCTCAAGGAAAGTGGATGAATTTTAGGCGAGTTTTATCCATAAAGGTCAAGGTTCTAATTCTGAACAATACTCTTCTTTTGGAGAGAAACCATACTATCTTAGACTTTGCTGTCAAGTTTTTTCCATAAAAAATAATATGGCTTATAATAGGGGTATACAAAGAATGAGTTGGATCAAATTGGATTAAATCCGAATTTGGTTGATTTTAAGATTGGACCAATATTTAGAGTTCAAACCCCGACATGGCGATAACCCGATTAACACCGTCAAATCAGTTGATGTGACTTTTAAATAACCTATAAATATTTTGATATTATACATGAAAGTTATAAATTTCACTTGACGGTTAGCCTATAACCTAGTGGTTATGATTGTCTCTTGCACCTTTGAATGTGTGATTATTTGTTCAACTCCCTTTCCCCCTATCCTATATAAGGAAAATTCCTAGTCTTAACGCCTTTGTTAAAAAATAAAAAAATAAAAAAATAAAATTTAAAAGATATTTTACAATATATATTTCAAATCAAACCATACAGTTTCAAATATAACACAAACTAATCTAAAATGTATCAATTGAATTGTAAAATCTTATAATTTATTACTAATTATTACAGAAAAGTATAACTCTAAAAGAATTTTTGCCTAAAGCCGATAGTCAACTTAAAACATGGCCCAAACTTGTCTGAAAAATACACCGATTAGGTTAGAGGTCCAAGTTGGGTAATAGACACCCCTAGTTTATAGTATAAATGCTATATTCTCATAAAGATACACTAAATGAATTAGTCGGGTCATGAACACCAATTAGCCGGACCATGAATATCTCTAGCTTATAGTATAAATGATATATTCTCATAAAGAGACACCAAATGAATTATAATGTATACTTGTTTACCTTTTTATTTTTATAACCACTTTCGTCATGAGATTGCTTTTTACTATTGCATTAACAGTAGAGTAATGGCATTAACTGGCAAATTTAAATAGAACCTAAGTAATAGAGCCTACCCTACAATCTATTATATGGAATAAACGTAGCAGCACGAAGCGCAAATTATTGGTTGATCTTAAATGCCCAGAGAATTGACTAAAATGGTTCGAAAGTCCAAACTCCAAATGGAAGCCAAAAGGCGATTATTTATAGGTTTTTTCTATTTAGTGTTGGGAAGTGACTATTGATACTCTCATTTGTCTAATATTATTTTTTATTTATTGTATTTGTGTGTGATGTTCCTAAAATACCTTTTATGAAAACCTTGTTTTATATTTAGCTAATTTATATTTTCAAAACTAAATTTAATTTTATATGGTAGAATTCTATTATTTATTAGCACTCCTTATTTATTATTTTTACTTGTGATAATTTTAAATACCTTTAATTAAAAACTAATTTTATTATATCTGTAATGTATTGCTACTGATTATAATGATGTGATTTTAAAGACTGGACAATCAATTATTGGCCGGCACTGGAAAAAAAATCAATTAATGACCCAAATAAAGACTTGCAACTAATCAGTCAATGTTGTTTCTGATTCTAGAATTAGTTCACTAGATTGATTCCTTCGTATATAGTAATAGAATCGTGGCAAAACTGTAAAAGACGTATGTGAAGTTATTTAATTATGAAAACTACCAGTGAAATGCGGTATCAACCGCATAATATTGATATATACTAAAGATATTTCATGGAAAAAAATTAAGTATAAAAAGGAATAGGAATTTTATCAAAAAAGAGAAAAAATAAAATGAGGTAATTAATTATCTCATGATCGTATCAAATATATAGTATAGAATATACCAAGTAAAAGTAGTGCATTAGAGGAATATATTTTAACTGTCAAATTTTATATAAATGATAAAAACTTAAAACATAAAATTATTTGATTTTTTAATGATATCAATCATGATAATTGACTCTTTTATTACCTCATAATATTAATTATTATTATAATTATTAAATATAAATTTAAAATATCAGAGTAACATAACATTATAAATATAAACTTAGTTTTTAATTAAAGGAATTTAAAAATGCCACAAATAAAAATAACAAATAATGGGTAATAATAAATAATGAAGATTCTACCACATGAAATTTAATTTAGTTTTGAAAATATAAATTAGCAAAATATAAAACAAACGTTTATTAAGGATATTTTAGAAATGTTACATATAAAAGTAATAAATGGGGAGTGATATTAGATAAATAGGAGTGACAATAATCACTCTCCTAATCTTGGAAGAAAAATTGTTAGTTAAGAAATTAAAAGCAAGAGGTTTTTAATATTTTAATTACAAAATATATCACTTTATTTTTTTAAGATATAAGAAGAAATGCAAGAAGACAATTCTGCATTGTATAATTCTCTCGCGAGTTGGCGAGCCTCGTCGTGGTTTGTGCCGTCAACAATCAACAAGTAATAATGAGCATTTACTATTTTAAGTCAAGTAAGGTAAAGTAACATTAACTTTTTTTTTAATATATATAAACTTTTCTTTTGATGAAACAAAGTAACATTTACTAAACTATGGAAATCATAAAAACGCATTAATTATTTATTTTCTTTTGATATTTTCATCAAATATATAAAAAATAATTATGCACTTTAACTCTAAAGAACAAAATGCACCTTTAAAAGAGTTGAAAATCCATTTTTATATTTAAATACTTTTATAAAAAAGAACAAAATACACCTTAAAAGAGTTGAATCTTTAATTTAATTTTTATGTATTGTCATTATAAATATTTCACTATAACTTATATATTGTTATAAGTAAAAGTAATTAGTATAATTATCTACTATTTTAAAAGTCTTATAAATAGAAATATATAACTGGATAATAACATAATTTTTTTATTGATAATATATCAAAATCAATCTCTAAATTCTATTTATGTATGCCACCAAAAGGAAATTCTATTTATATACATATACCACTTATATCTTAATTTTATAGTTTAATTTTGGTAACTTAAAAAAGTTTTACAATGTCATTCAAATAACATGAATAAAAATTAATTATATTTATTGGTGTGATTATATGATTGAATAACTTGTAAATTTTTTTCATAGAACTAGTGTATCAAAATTAAATACTTAATTTTAAGTTCTAATACATAAATTAATAAAAAATTGTGTGCGTGTATTGGTAATTTCAAAATGTGACGTGAATATTCTTTTATATTTATTGGTATGTGATTATATAATTGAATGGCTGTGTAAAATTTTTTCATAGAACTAGTGTATTAAAATTAAATACTTAATTTTAAGTTCTAATACATAAATTAATAAAAATTGTGTGCGTGTATTTGTAATTTCAAAATGTGACGTGGATATTCTTTTATATTTTTCCTAGTTTATCTGCACTGTCAAAGTCTCTCTCCAAGGCAAGGCAAGGCTCAACTCAACGAAGCGAGCGCGGAAGACGGAAATGGACGGGAAGGAAAGACACGCAACACGGACTCCAAAGCCAAAACAATAAGCCACATTTAAGGATTTTGTTCAAGTCCGTCTTTGTTTTTTTAAGCCTAAAACTTAAACTAGTTAACTTGACCTCTCTCTCTCTCTCTCTCTCTATCTCTATCTCTTCCCGTTACATTTTCCAATAATAATATCACACATACTGTAACTGCATCTCAAGTACTACTCGTGTTCTCCATTTGTTTTCTTTGTCTCAAAAGAAAAACAAAGAGAGAGAGAGAGAGTGAAGTGAAGTGTGAGAGACACTGAGAGAAAACAGGAGAGAGAGAGAGAAAGGAAGAACAAGAGATGGTTAAATCTAGCTCCTGCTTCAAACTAATCACTTGCGGTGGTGGTGATTCTGGAGACACAGATAATGCTGATTACCAACCAATATCTGAGGTGAGTGATGAGTGAGCTTAATTACATTATTATTATTATTATTTTGTTAAGAATTGGTCACGCAATTTGAAAGGTATTATACTGTTAGTTAAGGTAAATTTGTACCTAAAGTGACGACTCCGGAATTTGAATCTGCTTCCACTTTGTTTATTTTTTTTATTTTTTAATGACATGTACTATGTTTGGCAACTTCTGATGTGTGTGTGCGCTGTTTTTTTTCTCGTGTGTGTGTGTGTGTGTGTGTGTGATCCGATGATGTCTGTTCTTCCTGCAGTGGTGAATTAGTAGCTTTGATGTTTGATTTGATTTCGTTCGTTTTTTTTTTTCCTTTATTTCGGATTCATTGCTTTCGGTTGAACCATGATGTATTTTTGCTTCGTATTTAGATGCTATCCGGCGTGCACTCTCTATGGCTATAATTTTGTTTGGATTAGAAAGTAATAATGCATTAATGCAATTTTCGTATCTTGAATATATATATATTTTTTGTCTCTCTTTATACTAGATTTAGAACCTGTGATTAAACTTTTCATGAAGCAAAAGAAGTACAATTCTTTTATTTTATTATTGAGTTTAATTTTGATATAATGATAGTGTAAAAGAGCTTTACATGTCATCCAATCAAATCTGTGTAAAATCTTTTCACACTCATAGTGCATATAAATAAATAAATTATTTATTATTATTATTATTATTATTATTGTTGTTGTTGTTATTGTTGTTGTTGTTGTTATTATCTCCTTGATTTCAGGACTAACAATGGATATTGTGGAGTTGCTTACACTCTCGACTGTTCATGATTTTCTTTTTGATTTATGCAATTGTTTTTTGTTGTACATCAAAATATGACATTTTTTTTAAATTTCGAAAATTGACATGTACGTGTCATGAAAATTGATTATTACCAATGCTGGAAAATGACACCAAATATCATGAATATGGACTATTCTTTTGACTTGAAATGGTAAATTCATAGGGAAGAGTAAACTTATATATTTGGGGTGCAAAATAAACTTCTGTTGCCTTTTGACTTTTGATGACGGTTGCACAATTCAGGATCATGTTGTTTTTCTTGTAAATGCTTAGTTGATGTAAACTTTTTTATTTTTAAGATTTTGAGGTCTATGCTATTAGGTTCAAGTTCAGCTATATTTTTATTGAATAATGTGTAGCTCAAGTAAACATAAATAGTTGTACATTGAACTCAAGTAAATTGTGTTGAATAAATGAAAGTGATCACCATTCCTCTGACATTATGAAATGTGCATTGTTCATGAGATTGTTGAAACAACTCATTTTGGAAAATATTTTTATTTTATTTGTTAATTGAATATCTCAGCCTCCTAAAGTGGCTCTTTTGTAATGATATCTCCATCTCAAGTTGAAACTAGCTCTGTAATTGTCATTTGTTTTCAATTCCATGCTAGACTTAATTGAAAGCTGAATAATAAAAAATTTACTGCCAAAGCATCTTTGTTATGCGAAATTGAAAAGGAATGGTTTGGAATGAAATGGCCATTCTTGTTATATTTGGTTAGGAATTACGGTTTTAATGAGTACTGTGCTTTAAATGATATTAAGCTTGTAAGTCATGTTGGCATAATGTTAGTGCACTTAAAAATGTCTTGAATAGGGTTTGTGCTTCAAACATATTTATTATAGTCATCCTTTCTAGCTTGCCGGTGTACACACATTTATGAGATCAAGTTTGTTTTCACAAATGATTTTATTTTATTTTTTGAATGGTTCCAGAACAAGGATTCTAACGATAAGCGTGGCTGGAGTTTCCGGAAGAGATCTGCAAGGCACCGTGTGCTTAGCAATACTGTGATAACAGAGACCCCATCTTCTGCTAATAAGGAGAGTTCAGAATCTACAAGTATTAATTTTCAACCGGTTGCTGAACCTGATGCCATTGAGAAGATTTATACAACAAATGTGTCTGATGAGAAGCCCCACTTATCCTCCTTGGAAAGCTCACAAATACCAGAAACAATTGTGACTGAAACTGAGACTAAGGTGGATGTCAGTCCACCCGAGTCTGTTGTTATTGTCATCCAGGCTGCCATTAGAGGGTTCTTGGTATGTTTTCCCTTTGAGATCTTCTATTCCAGAATCTTCTGAGAAGGCGAATCAGTGATCTCCCTCTTACAAATACACTAATCTGTTTCTCTCAGGCTCGGAGAGCATTGCTAAAGAATAAGAATGCAGTGAAGTTGCAAGCTGCTGTCCGGGGTCACTTGGTCAGGAGGCATGCTGTAGGAACCCTGCGTTGTGTTCAAGCTATTGTTAAAATGCAGGTCCTTGTGAGAGCTCGACATGCTCAGCAGGCACATTCAGAAAACCATTTAAATCACAAGGTTGGGAAAGATGATTTTTCAGGAACTTTGGTATTATAATTATTAAAATTATTTGGTTGGCAAATGCCTTACTTACTGGTGGTATAATCAGTCCAGTGGTTACTTGCTTAGTAGCTACAAATTTCATTCTACCATCCATTGTTCAAGTTTGCAATACTTGTCTTGTGATCATGACCTATGTACATGATCATATTATCATCAATTTTGGGAAATGAGATGATGAGATGAACTGATTTGGCAATGGCCAGTAATTGATGATGTTTTCATGTGGAAGGTAGGAATGTAAAGCAACCAAAACTTTCTGATCCCCGAATCATAAAGCTGATATGTGCATTCTTGTTCATTAAGCCAAACAATATTTGAGCTGGAAACTCAGATAGTCGCAAAACATTCTGTGTGTGTGTGTTTCTTAAAACCGCTCTGTATTTTCTGCCATTTTGTTTTGTGGCTTGACTCTTGCCTGAGATTATGATGGTCTAATCATTGAGGAGATCCATTATCACATCTGTATTACTGTTGAATAATATGTTCTGTAAGCCCTGCTCTAAATGTTTTGGTTTAATTTTACCTTGATTTAGGGTAATGAACATTATGTGACCAAATCGAATGTGGCACACACTTCTATAGAGAAGCTACTCAGCAACAGATTTGCTAGTCAGGTACAGTAAATATGGATTGTTTATGTTGCCTATTTAACATTATGTATCTTTTCTCTCATTTTATTTGTATTAAATTTTTTGTCTCTTGTCTGTACATTAAAGCTGTTGGACTCCACACCAAAGAACAAACCTATCCATGTCAAATGTGACCCTTTGAAAGGTGATTCAGCTTGGAAATGGTTGGAGAGATGGATGTCTGTTTCATCAGCAGATTCTGCAGAGCACAAAAAGAAGTTTGCGTGTCAGAACAATCAGACAAAACCAAAGAGAGCACTTCTGTTTCTGAATTGCAAACAGGTATCTCAACAGAAGTCTCTTCAGTCAGCTGACTCAAAGCCTGCTGTTAGGGAGTCACCTCCGCCTTCTGAGGATGAAGAGAAGACAACTGCTTATGATGCTAATGACTTCAACTTTGAAGCAAGCCCCTCTACATCTTCTCTCATAAAAGATAATGTGGAAGAGGCTCCTGAAAAGACTACTATACATGATACTAAAGTAATCTCAACTGAAATAGATTCTTTCGAAGACAAAATAACAGAATCAGATGCAAGTGTCCTGCAGGAGCCTAGTTCTGTTGATCAGAAGCCTGAAATTGATGATGAACAGGACAAACAATCTATGAAAAGATCGGCCTCAGACCAACTAGAGGCTGAGGGAAAGAAATTTGCACATGGTTCAAGGAAGACCAGTAATCCTGCATTTATTGCTGCCCAATCAAAATTTGAAGACCTGACTTCAATGGCAAATTCAGGTAAGTCGAGCAGTTTGTCCAATCAAGATGCACCAGTTGAATCACAAGCAGCCACCCCTTCTATCGCCCCCGAAACTGCAGATAGATCAAAGAGTTCTTCTCATCTGAGAATTCTGCTACCTATCCTTCCATAATTCTTGGTTCCGAATGTGGCACTGAACTCTCGATTACTTCCACTCTTGATTCACCTGACGGATCAGAGGTTGGGGCTAAGGAAAGTGAGCATGATGCCAAAGATTTGGTAGAAGGGATGGATAATCCTGAAATCAAGATAGATCATGGTCTTGAGGCCAATAATATTGTGCAGGCTGTTTCAACTGCCAACTTACCTAACTCTAATTTGAATCAATTAGAGATTGCTGGTGACACGAGTGGCAATATGAATCATTCAGAGATAGTTGGGAACTCCAAAGAGCATGCTGTTAACTCTGAGCAAAATGCATCTGACCTATTGAGAGAACCGGAAGAGGCTGTTCAGCAAGATTCCAAGCTGTCTCCAGGAGCTTCACCAAGAAGTCAGCAATATCAACTAGGAACACCTTCTAGTCAGGTATCCATGAACATCCCTGATTCACAAGAAACACCTTCAAGTCAGGTATCCATCAAATCTAAAGAGAGCAAAATCAACAAGACTGGATCCAGCAATAAGCGTAAAATCCTGTCTGCGGGTAACAAATCTCCTGCAAATGCTAATCATGATTCAGGCTCAAGAGGTAGCAGGGAACAACCGCATAAAGATCAACCGAGTGGAAAGAGACGCAGTTCCTTTGGCTCAGTAAAATCTGATCACATTGATCAAGAAGCTGGAGATAATAGTAGTAACAATAGTTCTCTTCCCCATTTCATGCAAGCTACAGAATCTGCTAGGGCCAAGATGAATGCGAATAACTCTCCAAGATCAAGTCCAGATGTGCATGACCAAGACATCCTAGTTAAGAAGAGACATTCCTTACCCGGTGCAACTGGTAGGCAGGGTTCTCCTCGCATCCAACAATCACCGCAGCAGAGCACAAAGGGAAATGGTGTGCATATTCATCATGGTAATTTCTAAAGCATAAAGAATATATTTTTCTCTAAGCTTACATGCTTCCCTGGATCCTATGATGATGATAAGTGTGATTTTTATACTTGTTAGTTGTTATACCTGACTATTCCTTATTAAGGTTAGATTGGAGACTCATTTTGATGCTTGAAAAATGTGACACTGCATTTTACTAACAAAACCAAATCGGTACTTCAATAATAACTAATGCCGTCAGTTTCATTTCATCATTCAAGGACTAATTTAATGTATTTGATAGCAAAACTCTGACGGTGAAGGACCAATTTAATTTCACATATCTTTGGAATATCAGCTGATGTATTTTATAAATAGAAACCAATATCAGCTGATGTCACATTTTTGGTGACCAATAAATACACTTACTCATAATTTTCAACCAAAGATCAAGAACAACTGCACAATCATGTGAGATGGCTTGACAAAATATTTTCCTTTCACTTAATGCTTTGATGACCTTTGAAAATGTCATTTTCTGCCTCTTGAAAACACCACTAATTCATGGTTCAAGTGGTAAGGGATGTGAGGTTAAATTAGAGTTCCTAAGCATAACCACCATGTTAATAGAAAAAAATGTTGGCAGCTTACTCTGTTGGTTATTTTATGTGAAGACTTATATGTTCTGCACCACTTAATGTTTTCTGATTAGTATGTCAATGCTGTTCTACCATTTTGATATCATGTAGTTGTGTATGTTTTGGTTCCCCTGTACTTTCCGCAGGTGCCCATACATGCACGCATGTCCACACTTTCTAGTGGGAAAGCTAGACTTAGTAATGAAGGGATATAAAAAAATAGGATTTGGCTAAGAGCAAATTGCTCAATCTTAATCAATGGTGAGAAAATCAATGGTTTAGATATCACATATGTATGATATGTTATGTTATACTGATATTTTATATTTTACAATGTCCTAAACCATTGATTTTTCATCAATAGTTGAGATTGTGCATTTTTTGGGAGCTATATATATATATATATATATATATATATATATATATATATATATATATATATATCTTGTACAATCCTAAATCATTGATTTTCATCAATGATTAAGATTGTGTACTTTAGTCTTAAGTGCACCTTGCACTCTAGAGAAGCCAACTCCCAAAAAAATGATAGTCCTGCTTTATGAGTTGTATCACTTATCACTTGATTTCTGCATCTTTCAGAGAGAAAATGGCAGAGGTGAATTGATGCTTGACAGCTTAAAGTGTGCTCACATGCATCCACGATTATTGGTGAGCTGTACTAGTGTGGCACTGTGGCAGACTTGCAGTTTGTAATTCTGATTACATTCCTTAGTTCTCTTTGAAGGATAGCCACGAAGTTTTAATATGCTTTTTTTTTTTTGGTATGCCAAAAAGAAAATATATTTCTTGACACTTTATTTTTGTATTCTTTGCCTCCCCTTCATAATTTAAAGTTGAAGTTTGGCTGTGACAGTAGCGTTTGTCTGGGAACATACATATATAGAAATGAGTGAGGCTTATTTGTGTACATTATTTTGCTCTCCTCAATTTTATTGTGATACACTTGTGAATTGTGATCTGTAAGTTCCAGAATTCAGACTATTTGTGATTGTGATGTTACTTAAAAGTTTGTTAAAGAAATTTTGCTTTCATGAAGCATTTGCATATTATTCATATTTACTAAAAAAATATTCGTATTAACTGAGTATTGGTATTATAACATAAGCAGTATTTTGAATTAAAATATAAATAATATAAATTTGAATTATTATTATTTATTAGGAGAGAATGCATTCTAACAAAAGTAATCAGGGTGGTTCCTTATTGAGTTTAATTTTGATTTATATTCGATCAATTTTTTTTTATAATCATCATTAAGTAGTGGGGGGGGGGGTTTGAGAAAAGTAATTATATTTGGACAACACATTGAAAGATTTCTGTGTTTATCAAAATTAAATATTTAATTATCTTAATAGCAGTTACGATATCATCCATATATATATATATATACTAGTTTTTTACTCATGCGATGTATGAGATTTTACGTTTGTAAATTCTAAGAAATTGATAGAGTAAATAAACATAACACACACACACACACACATATATATATATATATTAAAAATTGAATTAAATTATAATATATTAATTTTATATGATTTATCATATATATGCTTTTAAAAAATAAATAACTAATATATTTACTTGTGTGACACTTGTAAGGTATCACAATATTAAAAAACATATTGATAATCCTAATAAAGGATAATTGTAATATTATAAGATGTACCATTGAATATTTTGTTGCTCAATTTGCTTAAATACAATTATGATATGAAATTGTAACAATAAGTATAAGTTGTAAAATTCTTATAAAATTTTTATTCTATTGGTTTTTTGAGCAATTAAATTTCTTGTATTTATATTAATGAAAAGATAAATAAATTTTTTTATTAAAATAAATCATTACATTTGCTACATTAATTGTTGTCTATGCAATTTATATGTTTGCATCACACATGTAAGATTATTTATTATCACCCATGTATTATATATTTGGTATAATCACCTAGCTATTTAGGATTTTAATATCCATAAGAAAATTATTCTACAATTTTATGTCATGGGAGCAATATTTTGGTAAATAAGAATTTAATATGGTTCATTTTACAAATAAATATAATTATAAAAGAAATATAAGTTGGTCTGATCAAACTAAACTTAATTAGTTCTTTTTAAATATCTTTTTTTTTTTTAGTTTGTCATGTATCTTCTTAGTGTATAAATATGTTTTTAAAATATTATTCTTGCAATATATATATATTAATTAAAAATATTTTTATATTAGAATGAATTAAATTAAATACTTATATAAATCAATATTAATAATTTTATTATATTAATAAAAATTAAAGTACATTTAATATCAAATCCATCTAAAACAACTACGTGATTTAAATTAGGAAACTTTTGAATCGATATCAAATGATTAAATTTCAAATAGAAAATGATTGTAGTATAAGAATAATATCACATGAAATCTCTCTAAAATAAAATTAGAATTGATATTAGATTAATTTGAAATGACTTAAAGATTCAAATAGTTTGAATGAAATAACAAATTGATATAAGTTGCAATATTCATGATATTATTCATTTAGATTTTTTATTATGTATTTGATTGGAAGTATCTATATATTGTCAATGATAAAATACTCATTGTTTATTATTAATTAGATAATTTATTTTATTTCATGTTTGTTTGAATCTGTTGAGAGATTTAATTTAATATCAAGGATAATGCATAAAATAATTTTTAAAAAGTACGCAAATTGCTCTGTAATTATGTTTTCAAAATAAATTTTAAAATTTCATTTTTATTATTTAAATAATTTTAAATTAAGTATTTATACTAATCCATATTTATCATTTCAAATAATATAATCTTTTATTCATTAAAATATAGTTATGATTAATTCATTTATTTATCTACATATTATAAGTCAAACCTTTATATTACCTTTATAGGTTCATAAATAATGTTCTTTTAAAATAATGTTCGTAAATAATTCTATTGTAATATAAGTCAAAACTTAATTTTTTAAACAACTCAAATTTTTTTAGATTCATAAATAAATTAATTTGCAATGAAATCAATATATATAATTGAAATTTGGATCATATTTTGGATTTAATCATTTATATTACAGTCATTATTGAATTGATTTAAATATATTATTTAATTGATCTCAATAAAAAAACTATTGAACCAATATGATATTAAATTTTCAAATAGAAAAAATGGAAATTGGAATATAACAATAATGACAATCATAATTTTGGGATAAAAATGAAATTTGATATTATATTAATATGATATATTAAGTAACGGTGATATAAAAAATTAATAATAAATAAGATCAAAAAATTAATGTCAAATAAGAATGATAGAGCAATTGATATCCGTTGTCCAATTTTGGTTCACAAAAATTGGAAATTATATCAGATTTATGAAATTGATATCATTAAAGCATAGTATTAGAATTCAATATTAGTAAAAATATATATCAATTATGAAAATTTTGATAAACATAATATGTATCTTTTAGTTATATTTGATTTCATAATTCTTGATAAATCATTATGATTTATATCTCTTAACATTTGAAATACTTTTTAATTTTTATTAATAATTTTTTTAAAATTGTTGCTTCTGAACTATCTGTTTATTTATTAATCTTTAATTGGCCCTCAAAATGTCATTTAAGAATACTTTTCAGATTTATGTATATTAAAAATAAAATTGATCTTTTCAAATGATATAAAAATTTATTTAAATGTGATATCATAAATAATATAAATTAAATTTTTGGGTTATAAATATAGAATCTACATTAGGAGTGAATATAAAAAAAATATGTTAAAGAAAACATAACAAAATATTAATGAAATTAATGACACATAAGTGAAACATTTTAATTGCCAAAAAAATAACTTAATAAACTATAAAATAATACTTGGGCAACCGCCAAGTATATTTAAAATCTAAAATTAGTCTAATGGATAAAATTTTCGACATCCACATAAATGTAAAATGAAATAAACATTTACCAATAAATACCAATTAAACTGACAATATTTGGCAAATCATAAAAAAAAAGAGATTTTCCTAAGCTTGGACTATCAATTATTCTTCTTTGAAGATTCTCCTGATCTTGTTTGTTGAATTGACAATTCATCTCTTAGAGTATCCTCAAATTTGACAATCTATTCTCCTTGTGATATGCTTCTTTTCAAAGATGGCGTTTCAATATTTGAGAAATTTTTGCCTTGTTCACTAATTTGAGTCACTATTCTAGAATTATTGTTCATCAATAGTAACTGCATCATAGCAAAAAAATTATTTTGTTATTAGACATTATAGTATACTTTGAAAATTGAATAAAGCCTCAAATTAAAGCACTTATGTTCAAGAACTTTAAACCTTCACAATCAAACAACAACAAAAAAGGCTGATTCTATTTTATCTACCACTTAAAATGAATTGATTATATCACTTCACTTAAAAAAAAGAGAGCATACTTGATTAGTAAAATTCAAAATAATGAGATTGTATTTTAATTCATTACCTTGGTTTAAATGTAGAGTAATCAATTTTACACTTTTTACAGGACGTTTACGATCCTTCTTGCAATCCACTAAAACACCTCTTATATGAACAATACCACCAATTGTATTATATCTCAATCTCTTCCATCATTTCAAGAGTCACGAATACTCTCTTGTAATTGCATTTAGAAAAACAAATCGTGAAATATGTTAGGCTAAAAGTGGATTGAACAAAAAAATACCGATACAAAATGGTTCATGATTTACAAATCAATATATATAATTTTGCAAACATAATTACGGTTCAATTGATTTCTGATTATGAAATATTCCTTATACTTTTAAATCATATATTTATGATTTAATTGATTCATGCATTAATTGATATAATATGCTATGTTTTTTAATTGATTGCTAATTGATTTAATAATATTTGTTTATGATTGATCTAATAATAATATTTGTTGTATTTTTTAATCATTTATGAGAAGAATTTTTTTTATTGAAACAATTGAAATTTAATAATTAACATTATGAGAATGGAAAGTGAAATCAAATATGTTTATATGTTTAGATCATGCATTAAATATTCAAATAAATGTAATATTTGAAATAAATATAATAAGTGATTGATCTAATAAATGTTCAAATAACGTAATATTTGAAACGTATATTAAAATCATGCATTACATATATTTGTTATTATTTTAATCAATTAATTAAATAATTCTAATTCCTTTTAATCAAATTGAATTAAGGAAGACTAAAGGAGAAATTGCTACGTTGGATTTTCTTATATATATATATATATATATATATATATATATATATACACACACATTGATATTGGTACCATCAATATCAACATCTATACTTGGAACTGATGCAGCAAAGTAGGAGTAATTAGAGGAGTTGTAATTTATGTGTGGGGATTCAAACTACACCAACATATTTTTGGCTAGTTTTGATATTGTGACGGATCTTCAGATTCTATTATACTTCTTTCTTTTTTTTTTTTTTTTTTTCAGATTCTATTATACATGACTATACATTTCCTCTACTTCATCTCATTTTGGATAAGTTTTTCAATCTCAAACCAGAAGAGAGTCAGTAACTAGATAATTGGATCTTATCATAATCTTTGCATGGAGGAACACTGAACAGCTGGAGCTTTGGGATTCAATTCTTTCGGATCATGATAATGGAAGTACAAAATTCTGACATATCTCAGTGCTAATTGTTTATTATTGAGCTATTGAGGATGTGATCAAATGGCATTGATTTTGGAATACGCTGTTTCCGTCCATAAATTTGATAGTACCTCTAACACTGCCAGAATCCTTTCATGGAGACTCATCTCATGATCCTCATCTGCAGCTTTGGTTTCATGCTGAGTGCACCCCCTCTAGAATGTCGTTGATCCATAATATGCTCCTTTCTCATGAAGTTCAATAACTGAAGTTATTAAGCCATGGATGATTTGTCGAGTAATATCGGTAGGACGGCGGCTCAAATTCCAAGAAAAAATAGTGTTAACTCTATTCCTTCATCTAGACTTGTTTTTATTCTATTCTTCACCGTATGTTGACCATCTATCTTGGTTCAAAGCAAACCGATCTCTTAGATACATCAATTCAATATATGTTTGGGATTGAGGTCTAGATGTTTGAGCAGCAGATGGTTTGAGCTGCACAAAATGTAGTAGTGGATGGTGTTTGAGCAGCACAAGCAGCAGATGATGATTGAGCAGCACAAACAGCAGATGATATAGCAGCGGATGATGATTGACCATTGCAAACAGTGGATGTTTGAGCAGCATATCTTTGAGACTTCCTACCCCATTTCTTCATTGCTTCTATTTTTTCTTTGAATCTGATTTTAACTGCGAATAAATTGCAAAATCAACACAAGAATTTGGCACCAATATTTTGAAGTTTCTCATACTATAGAAATGTCTAGAAATTAGTCGCTAGAAAAATCTAGCTATTACAGGTCGGTAATTTGTGATGACATTTATGGCCCATAAATAGGCTTGTATGCTTTTGTGTAGTGTGTGCCTCGTGTGCTTATGAGGAAGTGCCTTGCCAGTTTTGCATGCACTAGTTGTAGTGTGTTTGTGAGGAAATGCTCGTGGGTGCAGTGGGAGAATAAACGTGAGATAGTCTTAGTTAGCAAGTGCTCTGGTGTACACTACTTGGATAAGGTGCACTTGTGGTCTTGTGCCTTAGTTAAACAAGGCATTATTATAAAGAATATTGCTTCCTTGTTCTACATAAATTACATGGAACTGATAGGTGATAAGTGTAACTGAGTTAGTTAGTTGGAATGTATTAGCTATTAGATCAGTTAGTTTGTCATTGAATTAGTTCAGTTTAGTTTGTTATTGTAATTAGATCACATGCTGAAATACACTTGTACATATATGGAACTACTCTGTAATTTCTCATTCATTCATTCAATACACGATACACAACCAAAGGTTCATTCTCTTACACAGCCTCTCAACTCCTTTTTTTCTCTTTCTTGTGATCATACTCTATACCTTCATGGTATCAAAGCCACTGATCCATGGAACCTAGATTGTAACATCTTTCACATCAAATCCTCCAATGGCAACCTTTGTAGCAAAGACGTTCACAAGCCTTCTGCCATCAAGCTTGATGATGAGAATTTTCTACCATGGAGACACCAAGCGCTCTTCACAATTAAAGCAAACAAGTTGCAGAAGCATCTATCCAAGGAAAAGATTCCCAAGAGGTATGCTTCAACAACTAATGAAGAAAATGATGTAAAGACACAAGAGTTCTTAGAATGGAGCAACTAGGGGTGTACAAGGGACGGGTTGAGTCAAGTTAGATAAAACCTAAACCCGGCCCGATTTAGACGAGTCAATCTTTGAAACCCAAACCCGACCCGCTAATGACTCAACTATGTCCTGGGTCGTAACCGTTAACCGACATTTGAATAATATACTGGAATTTGGATATTGTACACAGTAAAGTTATAAAATTTTATAAGTAAAAATAAAATTTTAGAGATATTTTACGATATAGGTTTGAAAATAAGCCATATCAATGTAGAAATATCTTCATATTATGTAAAATATATTAATTCAACTATATTAGACTTCAGGCCGAGTTGGGCCAACCGACGTATGACCCAAACTCGGGTGAAAAGTGTACCGGGTCAAATTTCAAGACCCGAACCTCCCAATGAGTTTCGTTCGGGTTGGCTAGAGGTCGGGTTATGAACACCCTAGGAGCAACAAGATCATCACTTGGTTGTTTGGTTACTAGCCTCTATGGATAGTGCCTTTACCAACAGAATGATAGGCTGTGATTATGCCTATCAAGTGTAGGACAAACTTGAGACATACTTTGCGTCTAAAACTCGAGCAAGAGTCAAGCAACTGAAGCTACAATTGAAGGCGATCAAGAAGCAAGGAGATAAAGCCTCTGACTATTTGCTGAAAATCAAGAAGGTGGTGGATGCCTCAGCCAGGAGGAGCACTAGTCTCAACCAAGGATCACATAGAGGCAATCTTAGATGGGTTAAATGAAGACTATAGTTCAATGATCACCAATGTACTCTCAAGATTTGAACCTTTTACAATTGATGAGCTAAATGCCCTTATCATGGCACAAGAAGATCTTATTGAAAGATTTAGAAAATCTTATGTGAATCTTATTCAAGCTAATATGGCTCACATGTCAATTCAAGATTCAAAGAATGGTCAATATCAATAAGGTTTTGGAAGAGGCTATGGGGAAAAAGGGTAGAGGTTGCTTTTCTAGGTGAGGCCATACTTTCTGCAGAGCAACAAAACTCAGTGCCAACTCTGTGGTAAGGTTGGTCATGTAGTCTGGAATTGTTATCATAGGTTCAATCAAGAGTTTCAAAACCCTAATAGAATGGCTGACTCCTGGACCTCCTTTAGCATCTTTTCACAACCCCAAGGCCTATATAGCACCCTCCACTGAGTTCATGAGTCCTGGTACCCACAGGAGCCTCTCACCATCTCACTTTTGACCACACCAATCTCCTTCAGGCTTTAAGTTTGATGGGCTAGAACATGTGCAAGTAGGCAATGGAGCAGGTATTTGCATTAAAAATATTGGCAGTTCAACTTTACATTCTGCATCTTCTAATTCCTTTTTTAAGTTAATGACTTAATGCATGTTCCACAGATTACAAAGAATTTTATCTCAGCTTCAAAATTTGCTAGGGATAACCATGTGTTCTCTGAGTTTTTTGATGAATATTTTGTCAAATCACAGGCCACCAAGCAGTAGTGCTTCAAGGCCAACTTAAAGAAGGACTTTACAAGTTCACTAGAGTTCATATACCCAAATATGTTGATTTTGTTTCTTTGTACACACAATGTAATAAATCTAGTGATTTGTTTTCTGTTTTGTGGCATAGAAGGCTTGGCCACCCTTCTCATAAAATTTTGTCTCAAATTATAACATCTTGTAAAGTTCCATTACATATAAATAAAGATTCCTTTTCTAGTCCAATTTGTGAGTCATGTTGCAACGCTAAGTGACACCAGCCTTTTTATGCTTTCACTCACAATTACACAAAACCTCTTTAACTTATTTACTCAGATGTGTGGGACCTCCTATGGCTAAAAATCTAGTCATAGATACTATGTGTGTTTCATTGATACTTTTACTAGATATACTTGTCTTTATCTCTTAGTGAACAAATCACAAGTCTTCTAAGCTTTCACTCAATACAAAAACTTCATTGAAAAACAAATTGGTCATACTATTAGAGCTCTCCAAATAGATCACGAGGGTGAATATCTATCTCATAATTTGTCACAATTCCTTAATAACCATGGCATTCATCATAGGCTTAGCTGCCCTTATGCACATCAGCAAAATGGAAGAGCTAAGAAGAAGCATAGACACATCACTGAAGTAGGTTTGTCACTACTAGCCATAACTTCACTTCCCTTGCACTTTTGGGATGAAGCATTTATTTCTACCACATATCTCATTAATAGGCTTCCTTCTCTTGTTACAAATTCCCAGTCCTCCTATGAATTGATTTTCCACAAAAAGCCAGATTATTCTTTACTTAGAGTTTTTTGTAGTGCTTGCTATCCCTACTTAAAACCTTATCTCAAACATAAATTTGACTATAAGTCACATCATTGTGTTTTTATTGGTTATGACTCCCACAAAGGGTACAAATGTTTATCACTAATTGGAAAACTTTACATTACTAGAAATGTGGTTTTTTATTAACACTTATTCCCTTACCAACACACTCCTAGTATTTCTCATGCCACTACACCTTTTGTACCAGTTTCACTCCCTAGCATACCACACATTCCACAAACTACCAATACTTCTAATGTTGTACCTAGTTTTGCTCCTTGTTCTCCTAACATAGGTTTACTTAGTGCAACTTCAATAATAGCATTTCAATTCCTTAGCCTTAAAACCAGCCTACATTGGATCCTAAGAAGACTTGTGCTTTAACCTCTAACGTGCACAATATGCAAACCAGGTCCAAGTCAGGTATATACAAGTCTAAGACCTCTGAGGCTAATTACCAACACTGATATAGACTTGTCTCAAACTAAGCCTGCTAGGAGCTCAGGCTCTCAACCGTCCTCATTGGCTAAAGGCAATGAAAGAGGAGTATCAAGCTTTACAAGCCAACAACACTTAGCATCTAGCACCACCACTTGCAAATACAAAGGCCATTCGATGAAAATGGGTATTTTGAGTGAAAAGACACCCTTATGGGATAGTAGAACAATATCAAGTCTCAACTTGTGACAAAGGGGTTTCATCAAAGAGAAGGTTTTGATTATGTTGAGATTTTCTCCCTTGTTATCAAACCATCAACTGTTAGGTTGGTTTTGTCTGGCACTCACAAAATGGAAAAATAAGGCAATTTGATTTTAATAATGCTTTCTTGAATGGAGATCTTGCAGAAGATGTATACATGTCTTAGCTAGAAGGCTTTGTTCAGGGCCTTACAACTCATGTTTTTAAGCTATCCAAGGCCCTTTATGGGCTTAAACAAGCACCAAGGGTCTGGTTTACCAAACTGAGCACCTTGCTACAATTTGGTTTTCTCATGCTAAGTCTGACACTTCATTATTTCTCAAATTTTCTTATACTTCCTGACCTATATTTTGGCCTATGTGGATGATATCCTAATCACTGGTTCATATCCCACAGAAATTTCTCAGCTCATCAAACAATTGCATAACACTTTTGCCTTGAAAGATCTAGGGAAATCAATTTCTTCCTTGGAATTCAAGTTAACCACTTACCTTTGGTTCGTCCATTTAACACAAACCAAGCATGTGAAAGATCCTCTAGCTAAAGTTGGAATGTCATATGCAAAGCCTATGCCTACCCCTATGATCAGTGGACAAAATTTATCAGCTCATGATGGCTCTCCTTTTCAGGACCCTACACTTTATAGGTCTATTGTTGGAGGGTTACAATATGCAACTATCACACGACTGACCTCTTTTGCAGTTAACAAAGTCAGCCAGCCCATGACAAATCCTCTTGACACACATTGGAAATCTATTAAAAGGATTCTTAGGTACTTGGCTGGTACCTTGGACAATAGTTTAGTCTTCCACCCCTGCTGAAATTTAGAATTTTGGCCTTTTGTGACTTAGATTGGGGAAGTGATTGATGATAGAAAGTCCACCTCAGGATTCTATGTTTATCTTGGTAGCAATTTGATTTCCTGTTGAGCCAAAACAGGAAGTGGTGTCAAGATCAAGCACTAAGCTTACGAGAAGCTTGGCAGGAGTGACTTCAGAACTAGCTTGGCTTCAGTCCTAATATTGAGCTTCAAATTTCACCTCTTGGACCACCTACATCTTCTACAATGTAAGTGCAGGAGTACTTTTAGCCAATCTTGTACTTCATCAGAGGACAAAATACTTTGAACTAGACTTATACTTTGTCAAAGACAAGATTATTTAGAAGCAATTATTCGTTTCTCATGTGCCCACAATCAGATTGATCCTCTTACAAAGCCACTTCTAGTCTCCTTTGTTCAACAACTTCAAGTGCAAACTCGTGGGTTTGCCTGCCTCACCCATGAGTTTGAGGGGATGATAGGTGATAAGCATAACTGAGTTAGTCAGTTGGAATGTATTAGCTGTTAGATCAGTGAGTTTGTTAGTGAATCAATTCAGTTAGTTTGTTATTGTAAGTAGATCACATGCTTAAATACACTTGTACATATATGGAACTACTCTGTAATTTGTCATTCATTCATTCAATAAACGTACACAGCCAAAGGCTCATTATCTTACACACTCAACTTCATTTTTCTCTTTCTTGTGATCATACTCTGATACCTTCAGGAACAATGCACTATGCAAATTTCATACTCAAGAATTCACTAAACACCTAAAATTTCAACTTCTCAATCTAAGGGATCGATCCACAAGCTTATAAATTATCCTTACCACGTATGTAATAATCTCACAAAATCTCATTATATGTACACCTCGAAATCAGACCATTGGCTTAAATGAGATACACAAATACAACAAAATAGAGAAAAGGACACGAGAAATTTTTTGGAAAGCTTTAGGAACAATGCACCATGCAATTTAGAGACTCAACAAACAATCCACCAACACTTTAACTTCTCAAGAGAGAATATTCGATCGAATCTAGAATCTTTTAAATTCTTGCCTGAGAAGAATCCTAACAAATCTCAAATTTTACAAATCACATCTCATTTTGCATAAATACATTTAAATCAAACCAGGAAAATCACTCTAGCTTAAATGATCTACACACACAAGTAGAAGCTAATAGACAACACACAAGAAAACTCAAAAACCATAAAATGAAGATATGGAATGAAAATCAATGCAAAAAGAAAAAACTGCACAATAACCACATCCAAGGAAATAAAGAATAAGCAGGAATCTAACCCTGACAAGTTAGATGGAGCTTTGTACGAAGTGGACATGCAATTAAAATACCATAAAACAAATTTGTTTTCCTTCAATAAGCAAGGATTGATTTTCATTACCCATAGATATTTGGACTTTGGAGTAAAAACAAGATGTTGTTATAGTCGATTCAATAAGAAAACCAATCAACACAGAACTTTAAAACCACCTAAGTTCAGGGTTATTAAAGACAGGTACCCTTTTTGTCATTCTTTGCCCCAAAAGTCTTGATCGTTGTCATTCTTTTCTCATTGGCATTCATATGGCGTGTTTTCCATGACTCATGCAACATAAATGAAATAATAAATGCTGATTGCATGAGAAGGTGGTTGGGGATTATTACATATGAAGTACAAAAACACCATTTGGGTGTCATGTCAACGTGTTGGACACTTGTCTATATATATTTAATTTAAAATTTACTTTTTCTTACTCTAACATAGAAAAACACAATTTAAACAAGAATATAAAAAGGAAATGATAAATAACTTTTTGAGTTTACAAGCAAATAAAATATAAATGAAGCTTATACAAATGATATTTTGAATAATGTATCATTTTCTTTAAATTTGTAGTTATATATATGTCATACATGTGTCCTATAATTTTTCAACTTTGGTATGTCTTTATATCCTGTTCGTGTCCTTATCCGTGTCAATGTCTATGCTTCTAGACTATTACTTCTAGATGGATCTAACAACTCCCTTAGGAGTTATGTTTTTCTTTAGTTTTCTTGAGACATTTAGTTTGGTGATAGTTAGTTTTAGTTTTCTTAGTTGTTCTTTTTAGCATTTGATCTAAATTCTTGCATGCTTACATTCACATTTAACCTTGCATTCTAGTTGTGTTTTCCATTGGTTTTGTAGTTTTTTGGAAGAAGAATTAGGGTAGCATTTGAGCTGAGAGTGCAAAGGAGCAAAAATTGGAGAAAGGATGTCAGAAATCCATATGGAGCATGGCTCATGAAACTGAGCCACGCTACAATGTGGGAACCCACGCTATAGCGTGGGCTGTTGTTAAAATTCTCATTATTTCACTTAAGCCACGCTTCAGCATGGGCATAGCCACGTATCGCGTAGGTGCACGAATCTACATGTGGACTGAGCCTTTGTCTAACTCTGGCAGCCCATGATTAGCACAAAGACCTTGACAAACACGTTGGAAAGGGCATTACACATCAGAATACCAAATTGGGAAGAAGAGGCTAGAGCTTGGAGAGCACAAAGGGATTAGAGCTTCAAGAACTTGAAGAGGAGACTTTTCTTGGTTTTGTCTTCAACTTCTTGTGTATTTTTCTTTGTTCATGGATTCTTCTTATCTTTCTTTCATTTTTTTTGTTTTTATTCCATTTTCCATGATGTGTAACTAAACCCTTTGCCAAAGGTGATTTATGGAGACTATATGTTTGACATTATGCTAATGTGAATGAATTTATGGCTTGTTCTCATTTGATAGTGTTACTATCAAATTAAAAGTGAGCGAAGGATTTGGGCTAGTTGGGCCTTTGAGTGATAATTATATTGGGCCTGTCGTTACAGGAGATGATGGAGTTTTCACGTAAAGTTTTGTAGTGCTAGTGAGCCATGTTAAAGGTGAAGAAACGGTTGTGGAAGTGGAGCACACCTTCAACCGTTCATTTGGTCTGAGTTTGAATGTAAGCGGCAACGGTTATAGATGTTATAGGAGGTTGCGGAGAAGGGACGGTTACCCACGAATTGGAAGCAACCATGGCAACCATGCACAGGCGGACGGTTAATAAGAACCGTGAGTTGTGTTGTTTTGTATAAAGGGGAAAAAGAAAAGCAGTAAGACACGACAAAATACAGACAATTTCAATACTTTTCTCTTTAGCTTATGTTTTCTTTATTTCCTTTAGGTGTAGTTTAGGAGTAGTTTATCAATCGTGTAATTTCGTTTCCATGTTCTTCATGTTGTTGTTGGTGTTGTACGTTTATCATCAATATTCAATTACATTTTCATTTTCAATCCTAAGTCCAAAGTTTATTGTAATTAGTATTTGGAGGACCTATAACCAAGGGGCAGATTCCCTCCTTGGTATAATTGCCTTCATTCTTGATCAGTTGGTATTTAGTTTCTGGGCTTTTGTTATCCACTTAACTTAGGAACTAAAATTTTACCAACAGAATAGTAGCATTGTATTTGAATTTATTTATCTTAAATTGTTTGATCACCAATTTAGGATTATAAGAGTTTTTACAAAATTGAGAAAGTAAGATCATACCTATAAATATAATGCCATGAGTTGAATGACACCTAGAGATAGGCAAACATGATTCATGTGATATTTAAGAGTTTTCACTACTGTAGACTTAGTGTGAGAGATTAGGTACTTAACTCTACTTGAGTGACATTAGATGATCTTGAAAAAAACTTTTATGACATAATGATCCTACCATCACTAATTGAATATGGACAAGGCATATTGATATTTATGTTGCATATTATTCACACATAGTTGAAGTAAATCACTCTAGTATTTAACTCCATAAATTCTTATACCGCTTTTACATTGTTTTATCACTTTAGCCCTTAAATTACTTTTGATATCATCTCTTTTTATTTGTTCAATTTGTCATCTAGTTAATTAAAATCAGGACTTGAATTATTTCTGGGTACGACAACCTTATCTTTTACTCTATTACTTGACGACCTAGTATACTTGCTAGTGTCACTCTCCTTTGGAAGCGATCAGGATCTCACCAATGCCAATCCTAACCAGATTTGCGGCTTGTGGCTAATTTGAATTATGAGTTTCTTTCCTGGTTGGCCTCTATTCTAACCTTGGTGACAATGTCGGAAGGGTTAGTGATAGAATCCATTTGTTCTTGCTATTGTTTCCTAGTATATGTTTTCTTTTGCCTTACATGTCTCTTGCAATTGGTGTTCCTGGAGTATTCAAATACACTATTGCTTGTCTTCCTGGAGTATTCAAATACACTATTGCTTGTCTTTGTAGGCCTGATTTCCCTGAGTCATTAAGTGACAAACCAAAATAAGGTGAAGAATTAAGGAATAGTTAAGCTTGTGTGTAAAATCCAATTGCTTTCCACCAGTGCTGTATAATGTATGGTAAATGAATGTTGTAGAAGAAATTTAAAATTATACATGAATATTAAAATGAAATATACACGTCAACCATGGAGATATAAAAAGAAACAAAAGATGATACATAAACCTTAAAAACCATTGCTTAAATGTTCATGGATTCAAATAAAGGATAAGGATGGTTTATAACAACTGAGTTTTAAACATCACGGATGATGTACTGTGCCATTTATGTTGCATAAATACAAACAAATCACACAATGCATTGTGCAATTTCTAGACTCAAGAACTATCTGACATTTTTAATTGGAGGGAGGTTTTTTTTTTTCTAGAGAGACCAATTTATTTGATAAAAAATTTAAAAGAGACCAATTTGAAAAATTTATCTAATAATAATAACAGAGAAGTTATGTGAGGAGGGATTGCTATTATTTATTTTTCTGTTGCACAAAAAAAAATTCTGAATTGATGTTTGGTTATAGTAATTTAAACTCATAGTTTATTTAGATTCATCTACCACCAAAAAAAAAAAAGAATTAAAGTCTATTTAGATTCTAACTAATCTGTTTATAATAGAAAATTTTGACTCTCCTATCCACTCTAAATAGATGTACTGAACCTTCCATTTTGTTGCTCCTCGCGATAACACTCGTCAAAAGTGTGGGAAAAATGGGTTCTTTCAGTACATTTCTCGTGTTATGTTTAACTTTCATAAGCTTAACAATCAAAACTCTTGATGTTTCCTACGATGAGATGAGAACTTTAGGAAAGCGAAAACATTTATATAAATTAAAACATAGGATGAGAGAATCATGCGCACATAAAGAAGCATTTCATTTTACTTTTTTAAATTGGACATAAACAAAATGTATATATGAAATTTGTGATGAAATTACCACTGACAACAATAATTATACAAATAAGACTCTAAATGTTTATTATTAATTGCAATGGATGGGAAATGGAGCTCAAGATGTGGTGTGTTGGTGAGGTGTATCACCCATCTTAATTCACTAAAGATAAGACTCACATAAGGAGGTGCGATGCTACATTTATGTTTGAATTTGGCTTTTAGAGGATAGGGAAGGGGAGGGGAGGGTGTCAAATTATATTACAAGTCCTCCCTCTCATTCATTTTCCTCCAAAATTCAAACTCACAAATATATCCTTAATTTAAATGTAAGAGTCAAAACCGAAATTTTTTTTTTTTTGGCTTGTTTTGACATTGTTTCAGATTCTGATAATACTTGACTCTGCATTCTCTCATGTTACTTATTTTGATTGGCTAAGTTATTTGAATCAAATAATTATTTTTAAAAAAAGAGAAGTTACTATTTTTCATAGTTTTTTTTTTTTGTTCGAATATTTTCCATACTTTGGATGCAATGAAAAACTAGAAAAGGGGAAAGAAAATCAACTCGGGCTCCACTCAAAACATTTTCTCCGTTGACATGTGAACAAAAAAGTGGGCAACAAAGACGAAATCCAATTAAATGGCAATTTGAAATTTCATATAATATTTATTTTAATGTAAACATAAATTTCAAAATAAATTTGACAATTTAAATAGAGTTCAATTTTAATATGTTGTTAATGTAAAGTTGTTTCATACTATCATTCACTTAAAATTTTTGATTTGGATGACTTTTCAAATAGTGGATGGTGTGAAAATTAACTATCGTAACTAATGTGACTATATATAATTAAAAACTGTATAAATTTTTTTCACATTTTCAATGTATAAAATTTAAATCTATTTAAATACGAGTTTGAATATTTAATGACAATTTAAAATTATTTTACATTGTCAACTAATATAGACTCAATAAAATGTTAAATCATGTTAGGTAAATTATTCACTTTGATAACTACCCACCATGATTTGACATTTCTTCAATTTTTATTGATTGGCAGTGTAAATTATTTTACTTGATCCATGCATAAAAATTATACTCTTTAAGTATTTATAAATTAAAATTCCTATTAATATTATGAATTGTCTAATGAGTATTTACACTCATGAAGGAATCAAGAACGGTAGGTTTTGTACTTAATCATAAGTTTTTGAAGTTTTCAAGATAATGAGTATGTTAAAAAGTCTAACCTTACTATTATTTATTCCTTAATGGGTGCCTTTCGGATTTTTGCTAGAAATATCTTTAATGTTATTATGATATTATTTATTTATTTTTAAAATTTTTCATAAACTAAATTGCAATAATATATTAATTCTTTATTATAATAATAAGGATATATATCATTTTAATTCAACTCTCATTCTCTTTCTCTATATTTTCTTTCTTTCCATTTTTTTTCTCAATTTCTTTTATTGTTCAAACAAACGATTAGTCTTTTTCCTTCTACATTTCCATGTACCGAAGCAAACATTAAATGTTAGAAAAGTGAAAGCTAAAAACTCTAAATGTAGGATAAATTAAAAAAAAATGCTTTTGTTCGACTTAGGTTGAAAAGCGAAATTAACATCTCTTTTTGGGATAAATTCCAACTCAGAACTCAGCCCAACAAAACCCCTACCACCGGAAGATTCAATACAAACAGGAACAACACTAAGCAAAATTATTTGCAACTATAAAGCCAATAAAATTCGAAATTCTCTGTTAACATATTGTTAAATGAATCACATCAAATACCCGAATTTTTTTTTATGAATCCAAAAAATCTAATTATTTTAGTACGCAAATATAATTTTTCTTTCATAAAAAAACAAATATAATTTTTCTTGTTGTAAAAGTAAGGATGAATTGTAATTGTACTTGAAACTCTGTGTTTGTGTTTTTTTTTTTTTGCATATGTATTTGAAATTATTTGATATATTTTTATTTTTTTATATTTTATATGGTTGCCATTCTATATTTTAATTTATAACTATTTAAAAAATAAACAAAATATAGTTTATGATAAAAAAAAATGCTATAACTTCTTACAGTTTTTAATTAGTTTAATATTTATGTATGCATTCATGTGTAATTTTTTTGTGAATTATATGTTAAGTGGTTCTTAATGTGTGAAATAAAAATATAGATTACTTATATATATATATCTAGCAATTTCATTCATTTTTGTGAGAGAAGCAACTCGACATGCTTTAAGTGTTTCTCCAGTACCAAAGGGCAAAGCCAAAGTATCTAAAAATCCAAACCAGTGCAGAGGCTAGACAAAACAGCCACCAAGTGAAAATAAAAAATAACAAATAAAAGAGCAATCCAATAAAGGAAACAAAATATAACCGGAAAAAAAAAATCCAATAATCACTCCACAAATCTGTTTTTGAACTCGTAGTCTGTTTAGATTCAAACTAATCTGTTTACAACTGAAAGATTCTGAGTCTCTTATATATCCGCACAGTTTCAAATCATTATCTTAAGTTAATTGAACTCCCTAACTTCAACTATAAATAAATACACTGAACCTTCATTTATGTCACACTCCTCATTTCTACTCATCACTCCTATACATGTACGGGAACAATGGATTATTCCATCGCATTTCTCTTGCTTTGTTTGGCTTCGATATCCTTAACCATCAAAGCTATGGATGTTTCCTATAATGGGAGGGCGTTATTGAGTATGTGATCAAATGGCGATGATTTTGGAATACGCTGTTTTCGTCCATAAATTTGATATTACTTGCCCTCTACCAATTGCCAAAATCCTCTAAATTTTCATTTCAACAAAGGCTATAGAACATCTGGTTCATGCTGAATGCCCCTTCTCAAACCTTTGAAGAATATTTTTTACAGTGACCCATTTTTCAGGGAGGGATTCTCTAGAATGTGTTGATCCATTGCATGCTCCTTTCTCATGAACTTCAACAATTGAAGTTATCAAGCCATGGATGATTGAGCAGCACAAACAGTGGATGATGATTGAGCAGCATATGTTCAAGAGACTTCCTACCCCATTTCTTCATCTTCTGCTGTTTTTTATTGGACATTCATCTTTTGCTGTTTTTCCTTGGACATCTCATTTTAACTGCGAATAACTTGAAATATCAACTATAAATTTAGAACTTCTATCACCTACAAGAATTTGGCACCAATATTTAGAAGTTTCTCACACTGTAGGAATGTATAGAAATTAGTCATTGCTAGAAAAATCTGGCTATTACAATTTGTACTGGCATTTATGGCTCATAAAGGCAAGTGCTAGTCTTAGTGTGTTTGTGAGTGAGTGCTCGGGAGTGCAGTGAGAGAAGAAAAGTGAATAGTCTTAGTTAGCAAGTGCTCTAGTGTACATCAATTGGATAAGGTGCAATTGTGGTCATGTGCCTTTGTAGTTAAACAGGGCATTATTTATAAAGAATATTGCTTCGTTGTTCTACATAAATTACATGGAACAATGCACGATGCAAATTTCATACTCCAGAATCCAAAAAACACCTAAAATTTCAACTTCTAAATATGAGGAAATTGATCCACGTAACAATCTCACAAAATCTCATCATATGTACACCTCGAAATCAAACCACATGCACATGCAATTTTCAAACTCAACAAACAATCCATTAACACTTTCAACTTCTGAAGTTGAGATATTCGATTGATCCAGAATCTTTTAAATTCTTGCCACATAAGAATCCTAATAAATCTCAAATATTACAAATCACATCTCATTCTGCATATATACATCTAAATCAAACCGGTACAAAATCACTCTAGCTTAAATGATCTACACATAGAAGTAAAAGCTAACATACAACACACGAGAACTCGAAAATTGTAAAATGAATATATGGAATGAAAATCAATGCAAAATAAAAAAGCTGCACACTTATCACATCCAAGGAAATAAAGAATAAGCAGGAATATGAACCTGAACAAGTTAGATGGAGCAAAATGGAAATGGAACAAGCTTCATACGAAATGGAAATGCAATTAAAATACAATAAAATAAATTTGTTGTACTTCAATAAGCACGTGTTGATTTTTCATGCCCGTAGATATTTGGACTTTGGATTAAAAACAAGATTTTGTTATAATCTATTCGACAGGAAAACCAATCACCGCAAAACTTCAAAACTACCCAAGTTAGGGATATTTAAAGACAGGTAACCTTTTTGTCATTCTTTGTCCTAAGTCTCGATGATTGTCATTCTTTTCTCATTGGCATTCATATGCTGTGTTTTCCATGACTCATGCAACGTAAATGAAATCACAAATGCTAATTACATGAAATGGTGGTTGGAGGAGGACTATTACCTGAAAGCATAGACACATTATTTGATGTTGTGTCTATATATCCGATATGTTTTTATGTTGAATCTAGCATGACATACCCATGATACATGATTGTATATATTTAATTTAAAATTTACTTTTTTTCTTACTCTAACATAGAAAAACACAATGTAAATAAGGTTATAAAAAGGGAATAATTTTTTCTTTATGCTTTATTTATGCTTGGAATATTCAGATACACTACTACTTATATGTCCTAGAATATTTCGATACACTACTGCTTGTCTTTGTAGACTTGAATTCCCTGAGTCATTAAGTGACAAACCAAAATAAGACAAAGAATTAAGGAAAAGTTAGCTTGTGTGTAAAATCTAATGGCTTTCCGCCAATGCTATATAATGTATGGCAAATGATGTTGTAAAAGAAATTTAATTTAAAATTATACATGAATATTAAAACGAAATATACACGTCAACCCCGGAGATATAAAAGAAACATAAGATGATACATAAACTTAAAAAACATTGCTTAAATGTTCATGGATACGATTAAAAGATAAGGATGGTTCATAATTGATGGTAGTGATATACTTGAGAAGAGAGGTTTGAATCAAGTGTATATTTAAATGTTCATGGGTACAAATAAAGGATAGATGGTTTACAACTGATGGTAATGATGCACTTGAAAAATGGGGGTTTGAATCAAGTGTATATTTAAAGTTTTTTGCACACTTAAATAATTTTATCAGAAAGTTCAGAAAATATCTTATGAGTTTAGGAGATATTTTGCCAAACATCTCCTAAATTCTTCAGACTAATATTGCTTATATTAGAGATGCAAAAAAAGCAAAGCAAAATAATATGATGTAGTGTTAATAAAATGTGTTTTGTTTCAATATAATGCTATTTTTTATAGTTCAGTAGATAAAATGATTGGTAATAATAAAGCAATAATAGTAAAAATTAGAAAGAGTGCACCAAAATTTTTATATTGGTTCAATCTCAATATCTACTCTAGTCCCCATCAATTAAGGTGAAGTTCCACTGAGATTCAAACATTCCAACTACAAGCAAGAACAGATATGAGTATTTCTTAACAAGGAAAAGAGGCATTAACACCAAGACCTCCTTCTAACCAAGACAAACTTTGCACACACGAAAAAAAACAAAGGAGCACTACTCCTGTTGACAAATGAAACCTTTTCTCAAATGGCTTTTATATATTTTCACTAACAACTCAACCTCTTTATCTATAATATTGCTCTCTATTCACACAAAGGTTTGAACTATTTAAAGAAGAACAATGAGAAATAGAGAGGGATGAATATTCTATTCAAATGATGGTGATTTGTTTGCTCTTTTTATGAATTTTTTCCGCTGCTCCAATGTTTCCTTAAATAAGGAAGAAGAGATTCTGACCGTTGCAGAATTCTATAGACTAGTGTGGGCTACATGTTGTCCTTTTAGTGGTGAGGCGTTATATACGGCTAGTGTATTTGTCCTTTTATCCTTGTACCCAACTATTTTATTTTATTTTTTCCTTCATGAGTTGTCATTATCCATATGGTCTTATTTCCCTTTTGGATATAATGTGATGAGAGTAATTTGTCATTTAGCTTCATACAGGTCATGTCAACATATTAACTTTACTCATTAAGTAATGTTGTAGGTGAATGACTCCTTATAATTTAGGAGACGTGTTGTTTTGCTTTTGAAGTGAATATATGAAACACTAATGCTCATATTAAATTTATCCACATTTAATTAATTGTCATCATTCAAGGTTTTATGTCTAACAATAACTACTGAGTTTTAAACATCACTGATGATGTACTGTGCCATTTATGTTGCATAAATACAAACAAATCACACATTGCACCGTGCAATTTTCAGACCCAAGAACTTATCCGACATTTTTAATTGGAAGGACCTTTTTTTCCTAGAGAAACCAATTTAATTGATGCAAAATTTAAGAGAGACAAATTTCAGAAATTTGTCTAATAATAATAACTGAGAAGCTAGGCAAGAGGAGGGCTTGCTATTATTTATTTTTCTGTTGCACAAAAAAAAAAAAAGTTTCTGAATGGATGTTTGGTTATAGTAATATAAACTCATAGTCTATTTAGATTCATCTACCAAATATATATATATATATATATATATATATATATATATATATATATATATATATATATATATATTTAGATTCTAACTAATTTGTTTATAATAGAAAATTTTGACTCTCCTGTTCACTCTAAATAGATGTCCTGAAACTTCCATTTTGTCACTCCTCACGACTACACTCATCAAAAGTGTGGGAAAAATGGGTTCTTTCACTACATTTCTCTTGTTATGTTTAACTTTGATAAACTTAACTATCAAAGCTCTTGATGTTTCCTACGATGAGATGAGAACCTTAGGAAAGCGAAAATATTCATCTAAATTAAAACATAGGATGAGAGAATCATACACACAGAAAGAAGCATTTCATTTTATTTTTTCTAGTTGGATAAACAAAATGTTTGACAATAATAATTATACAAATAAGACTCTACATGTTTATTATTAATTGCAATGGATGGGAAATGGAGTTCAAGATGTGCTCCATTGGAAGTGTGCTGGTGAAGTGTATCACCCATCTTAATTCACTAAGGGTCCTTTTAACATGTTCCACATATATGTACGGTTAAATTTTATTTAAATGGTTGATATTTAAAGATATAATAATTAAAATAAAATAATAATTTTAAAAGTTAAAAAACATTTTTTAAAAGACCTAACTCCCCTTCTTGCTCTTCTAATTTTCATCACCTCTGCCACCCTACTTCAACCATGGTGACCTGCAAATTGGAGGTACAGGCATGCAGCTACCATTCCCCCTCCATTTTCTCTCTCTCTCTCTCTAACCCTAATTCATCATTTTTTTTTAATTTGTGATTTTTTTGGTGGATTGGTTATTGTTGATTGTGGCGTCGTTACAGTTACTACTACTAGTTCAATTTATTGTTCGATGTGGCTTAGCGCGAGGGAGGAGAGAGAAGAGGAGGGCAACCAACTGGCGCACAGCTTGTCGACGCTATGCGCAACGGCACGAGGACATAGTGGCGAGGGTGATGGCAGTGATGGTTTTGTGGTTGCTGTGAAAGGAGGTGGTGGAGGTTTCTGGGTTCATGGTAAGGCAGAATAGGGTCAATGATGACGAGACTTTGAGGTTCATGGTGGTGGTTGAAACAAACAGAAGCAAGGGACTAGACACACCTGAACCTATACCCTATAAAGTCCTTATGTAGTCCATGCAATATAACTCATGAGGGATAATCCAGAAGATAGTTGCTACCAATCCAGCACTCCCTTCTTAGTCATGAAATCTAAATGGGCATTTGTTTTCACTATAAACAGACCAAAAATTAAAACAATAAAAAAAATTTCATGCCCAAATCTACAAAGAAAATCACACTGACAAATGCCTCTTTCTTCATTGTAAATATTTATAAACTCCAAATAATACTTCTTCTTCATAAATACACAAACCAAAAAGGAAAGAAAATAAACAAAGGTAAATAAATATAGCGTTGGTGAGAGTTGGAATGATGGGGGGGGGGGAGTGGTTTGCAGTAGAGGCAAAAGTGGGTAGATGCAGTTTGTGATTTTTCAAAATTAGATGGTAATTATAAAATATACATTAGGTTAGTATTATCATTTCAGATACTTTAAGAACGGGTCATGGTACGGTCCACAACAATAGCTAGATCACGTTAACATGGCGCATTCACTAAAGATAAGACTCACAGAAGGAGGTGCGATGGTAACGTTTGAGTTTGAATTTGAATGGCAGAGCCAAAACCGGCAGATTCTTTTTGTTGGCTTTTGATATTGTTTCAGATTCTGAGAATACTTGACTATGCATTCTCTCACGTTACTTATTTTGATTGGCTAAGTTATTTGAATAATTATTTTTTTTAAAAAAGAGAAGTTCCTATTTTTCATAGTTTTTTTATTCGAATATTTTTCACACTTTGGATGCATTGAAAAACTAGACCGGGAAAGAAAATCAACTTGGGCTCCACTCGAAACATTTTCTCCGTTGACATGTGAAAAAAAAAGGGGCAACAAAGACGAAATCCAATTAAATGACAATTTTAAAATTTATATAATATTTATTTCTTATGTAACATAAATTTCAAAATAAATTTGACAATTTAAATAGAGGATAATTTTAATACATTATTAGTATAAAATTATTTATAACTTTTCAAATAGTGGATGTACGTAAAAATCAATTACCATTATTGATATAACTATACATAATTAGAAAATTGTGTAAATTTTTTTTACATTATCAATTCATAAAATTTAAATCTATTTAAATATGAGTTTGAATATTTAATGAAAATTTAAAATTATTTTACACTATCAACCAATATAAATTGAAAAAAATGTTAAATCATGCTGGTAAATTACCCACTTTGATAAGGAAAAACTCTAAATGTAGGATAAATAAAAAAAATGCTTTTCTTTGACTTAGGTTGGAGAGTGATATTAACATCTTTTTTTGGGATAAATATCAACTCAGAACTCAGCCCAACAAAACGCCCACCACCACAAGATCCAATACAAACAGGAACAACACTCAGCAAAATTATGGAACGAATTGCAACTATGAAGCCAATAGAATTCAAAATTCTCTGTTAACATATTGTTAAATGAATCCCATCAAATACCCGATTTTTTTTATGAATTCAAAAAATCTAATTATTTTAGTACGCAAATATAATTTTTATTTCATAAAAAAATAATTTTTCTTGTTTTAAAAGTAAGGATGAATTGTAATTGTACTTGAAACTGTGTTTCTATTTTATTTTTATTCTTGCATTTGTATTTGAAATTATTTGATATATTTTTATTTTTTTATATTAGTTTTTTTATATTTTATATACTTGACATTCTATATTTTCATTTATAACTATTTAAAATAAACAAAATGTTATAATTTCTTACAGTTTTTAATTAGTCTAATATTTATGTATGCATTCATTTGTAATTTTTTTTTATGTGAATTATGTGTTAAGTTTTTCATAATGTGTGATATAAAAACATAGATTAACTATATATCTATCAATTTCATTCATTTTTGGGAGAGAAGTAACTCGACGTGCTTGAATTGTTTCTCCAGTACCAAAGGGCAAAGCCAAAGTATCCAAAAATCCAAACCAGTAAAGAGGCTAGACAAAACAGCCACCAAGTGAAAATAAAAAATAAAAAATGAAAGAGCAATCCAATATAGGAAACAAAATATAACCGAATGAAAATCCGATAATCACTCCACAAATCTGTTTTGAACTCGTAGTCTGTTTAGATTCAAACTAATCTGTTTACAACTGAAAGATTCTGAATCTCTTATCCATACAGTTTCAAATCATTAAGTTATTTGAACTCCCTAACTACTTTAACTATAAATAGATACGCTGAACCTTCATTTATGTCACACTCCTCATTTCTACTCATAACAATGGGTTCTTGCACCACATTTCTCTTGCTTTGTTTGGCTTCTATATCCTTAACGATCAAAGCTGTGGATGTTTCCTATGATGGAAGGGCAATCACATTCGATGGAAAAAGAAAAATCTTAATTTCTGGCTCAATTCATTACCCACGCAGCACTGCTGAGGTGAGAATAATTACTATATCTTATCACCATTTTTATTATATACATTGTTTTATCCTTCTTTGTATTCAAAATCCGATCATTAACAATTGTGTGCTAAATGCACTTTTTCGATTATATTAAACTATTCCATCCTAATTTTATTTTAAATAAATTTCCAGTAGTTTTTCTTTACGAAATGCCACTCAATAATTAAAATTTTCATATTTTTTTAAACGTGAAGCATTAGTAATTATTTTATCATCAAATGATTGATGACTCTTATATTATGTACTTGATTATAAGAAATTAATTTCTTTTTATCCTAATTTTGTTGTGTTGTTCATGACAGATGTGGCCATCTTTGATCAAGAAAGCCAAAGAAGGAGGGCTTGACGTGATTGAAACATACGTATTTTGGAATGCTCATGAGGCTGAATATCGCCAGGTTTTTTTATTTGAACAAAATTGTAGTTACATATTATGTATGTTTAATTTGACACTAATTAAATTTTCTTTTTTTTTTAAATTCTAAATATTTGTTTGCAGTATGACTTTACTGGAAATCTAGACCTTGTGAGATTCATTAAAACGATTCAAAATGAAGGTCTTCATGCCATGCTTCGTATTGGTCCATACGTATGTGCAGAATGGAACTACGGGTAAAAAAATTTTAAATTGTTTACTTTGTTTTTATAATTTTAAAATTATTAGCCTGCTCTCTGAAAATTATGCGTGCATAACAGTTTCACTTTGATTAATATAATTATTTTTTTTAATTTTATTTTATCTCTCATCAGAGGATTTCCAGTGTGGTTGCATAATATTCCAGGCATCGAATTTAGGACAAACAATCCTCAATACATGGTACATCATATTATAATTTTATGAGTTTGATTTCTATACTCTTATATTTATTTATTTTTATATTTTTATTAATTAATCGCTACTTGATTACAGGATGAGATGAAAACCTTCACAACTTTGATAGTGGACATGATGCAACGTGAAAACCTTTTTGCATCACAAGGAGGACCCATTATTCTTGCTCAGGTTTGGTTTTTTCTTAAAAAATTTTCTAATTAATTATGCTTATTATAGCATTTTTTATTTTAATTCTTATATGATTCATATTTGTATTTTCGTTATGTGCATTGAAACAGATCGAAAATGAGTATGGAAATGTTATGGGCTCCTACGGTGACAATGGAAAGCAATATGTTCAATGGTGTGCTCAATTGGCTCAATCCTATCAAATTGGTATCCCTTGGGTTATGTGCCAACAGAGTGATGCTCCAGATCCAATGGTAAATCACATGAATTTTCCGTTATATATATATATATATATATCATATTTAAAAACCTAAAACATTACATATTATGTGATGTGTTATTTTTTGGTAATTTTAATTTTTTAAATATAATAATATCTTTTGCTTACAAATTAAATTTTAATTTTAAATTCAAAATCATAATTTAATTAATACATATTATTTTCAAACCTATAATAATAAATTCTAATTACTATTTTAAAATTTTTTTACGCATAATTCTTTTTACACTTCTTTACCTTTCTTTTAAAAGGGCTTCACAATCACAATATTGATAGGAGTTATATATGTTTTAACATTTTTATGAGAGTACGTAGTATTATTTGTATTTACACTTTATAGGATATTTGTGGACACACTTTTATCTATAATTGAATGAGACATTAGTTCTAAATTAAATGAGTCACACTCCATCCAAATAATAGATAAAAGTGTATTGACATTATACCTTACAAATAAGGAGTAGAAATAATATTTCACTTTTTATGATCATACTTATTGCGGTATTGCTTTGAGTGACTATTGCATAAATTTTAGCGTATTCTTCTTTTTTTATTTTTCCTCATTAACAAACAAGGTGAAAACCTCCTCTTTGTACTAGGATATATTATGATTCAGATATACATGTACAAATCCCCTTGTTGAACTCTATGAAGGAACTTTGTTTACTTTAATATATTTTGTTTTAAATTCTCTCAATTGGGATCAAACTCCAAATAAGTGCAGTATTGTTATACCATGTCACATGTATCTTTAATAAGCTCATAAGCTTTTGTAATATATTTTTTAGCTTAAAATTCAGTTCTCTTCATTGCTGAATTGCATTGCACTATTGTGGAGATGTGCACTGTTACAGTGTTTGGAGCATCTATTTTTGGAAGAAATATTTATGTAGGATTCATAGATATTAGTTATTCAAATTAAATTTAATTAATTAAATTTATTAAGGCTAGTTCTTTTCTTGACATGTTGCTCTTATGTTTGAATTTGTTAATACGAGTTGTTTTCGTGGCATATTGCTTATTAATAATAATCCAGGCGAGGATGAAAACACTAGCAATGTATATAAATATGAATATTATTACTATATTTATTATTTTTAATGATCACTAATTAATTTCTTTTTTCTGCCCTAAAATAGATTAACTCATGCAATGGTTGGTACTGCGATCAATTTTACCCTAACAGCAACAACAAGCCGAAGATGTGGACTGAGAATTGGACTGGCTGGTTAGTTCTTCATTTCCATTTTTTTTTCATTTTTTTCAACCGTTACAACCTAAAAACCCCGAAATTAGATCACAATCCACAAATTTAAAAAAAAAAAATCAAATTTTCTATTTTTTAATTTTTTCTCAAAAAAAAATAAAAATCAAATCTCGGCCTCTTTCCTTCCCTTCGTATTGCACAAAATCATCCATTTCCGAATGACAGTGTGATACAATTTTTAAGACTTTGTAGCCAATGAATTGACATGATATAGTTGAAAGCCTTTTTTAATTCCAATGATGGAAAAGTATTTTTGTAGTTTTAATAATGATTTTTATTAAAAAATAAAATAATGTGATTGCAAAAATGTGGCCTATAATTAAGTACCATAATGGCTCAATGCCATTGTGCACTTTATCCAAAGTTGTGTCATCCACATAGAGATTTTTTTTCATTTATTTTTTTATGTTTTTTTTTCTTTTTATCTAAGTTGCATAATGCTTTCAATTTTAGGTATAAGAATTGGGGAGGTCCAATTCCACATAGGACTGCTGAGGATGTTGCTTTTGCTGTGGCACGGTTTTTCCAACTTGGTGGAACATTCCAAAACTACTATATGGTAACTAATTGAATTTCGTCTTGTTTTATATACTAGTTTACTTTGATTACCAGCAATATTATAAATTATCTTTTTAATAATTTTGTGCATTCTGTATATGTTTGCATGATAGTACCATGGAGGCACCAATTTTGGACGAACTTCAGGAGGACCATATATCACCACTTCATATGACTATGATGCACCCTTGGATGAATATGGTAAGCATAATTCATATATATACACACACACACACACACACACGATTAATTATTTGATCCCCTTTTTTGAATAAATAAATTTATATTTTTTATGTGGCTCAATATTCTCTTTTTATTTTAAAGATTTAGCTTAAATGCATTTTATAATTTTTTATCTTGCAAGGTAATTTGAATCAACCTAAGTGGGGTCATCTTAAGAGACTACATGAAATTCTGAAATCAATGGAGGAAGTCCTAACTCAAGGTTCCCGGAATGATATTAGTTATGGAAGTAGTGTGTCGGTAAGTTTTTATGATTGTTATTTTTAAGTTACTCTTAATTTTTTTTATTTGAAATTTGAATCATATGTTAGTATTAATCTCTATGTATGTTCCTTTTTTTTTGGACAGGCCACAATTTATAGTTATGCCGGAAAATCAGTTTGCTTCCTTGCAAATATCGATTCATCTACAGATGCTTCAATTAACTTCCAGAACACTCAATACAATGTTCCTGCCTGGTCTGTGTCTATCCTTCCAGATTGCTACACAGAAGCTTATAGCACTGCCAAGGTTTGAATAGTTTATAGTAATTATTATTTGACAAAGTATAATATTTTAGTTTTTGTGACTAATCAAATTTGCAAAATAATAATAATATTTTTATTACACATAAACTAGTGATTTTGTGACTAATTTTACTTGCATAATGTGAAATCAGGTCAATGCTCAAACATCCATAATGGTCCTAAAGGAAAATAAAGCAGATGATGAAGAGGAACCGTATAGATTGAATTGGAAATGGATGAATGAGCCATATGTGCAAATGAAAAATGGCCAAATTCTTGGTTTTGTCTCCTTGGTTGCTCCCCAGCTTTTGGACCAAAAGGTTGTCACTAATGGTACCAGTGATTACTTATGGTACATCACCAGGTAAATTATAATAATTTCTCTATGTTTAATTTTTCTTTTATTGTGATGTATATCATATAGTACCTACTAACCTGCATGAGATAATGTTTGTTTCCTCATTGTTTTCTTCGATGTGTACATATTATATAGTACCTACTAATTTACATGGGAAACATTTTCCAGTGTTAATGTGAACAAAAGTGATGACATTTGGTCCAAAGATGTTAAGCTCAGAGTGAAGACCAATGGCCATGTCCTTCATGCATTTGTCAATGGAGGACATGCTGGTAAAAAATATTCTCATCCACCTCCTATTATTATAGCAGACTGTGGTTCCAAAGATGATTATTATTATTATTATTATTATTATTATTATTATTTTGAAATTCTAATCTTCCTTCCATATGTCTCACACAGGGTCCCAATATGCTCAATATGGTCAATACCAGTTCACTTTTGAAACGAACATCAAATTGAAGCTTGGGAAGAACGAGATATCTCTGCTTAGTAGCACGGTTGGTTTACCTGTAAGTAACAATTACATATACACTCCTTAAAGTTAATATCATGTTACTTATCTTAGATATTATAATAAGTACAATCCATAAAGTTATTATTAGGTTACTACAATTATATTATCCTTGGTATAATAACTGACATTGATCTCTTTATTGAAATAGAACTATGGTGCTTACTTTGATGATATCCAAGTTGGTATTGGCGGTCCAGTACAGTTGGTGGCAAACAAAAATAACGCTGAGGTTGTGAAGGATATCACCAAAAATGTGTGGACTTACAAAGTGGGATTGCATGGTGAGGTTGTGAAGCATAATTACAAAAAGAATAGCATAGGATGGTTCTCAAAAGGTCTCCCAACAGATAGGATCTTTGTTTGGTACAAGGTACAATCAATTGTCTGTTTTTTAATTATTCCACAAATAAATTTTCTTGAGTTTGTATTGTACTTGTTATTTAATTAATTATATATGTTTAGTACACTTATTATTGATTGATTATCTCTCCTCTATTAGTTTAGAGATACACGTCTTATTTAGTTCATAACCTTTCAAATTACTCCTTCTTCTTTTTGTTTTTTGGTTTGTAGACTATGTTCAAGAGTCCCATAGGAGATGATCCTGTTGTGGTGGACTTGATGGGTTTAGGAAAGGGTCAAGCTTGGGTAAATGGTAACAACATTGGTAGGTATTGGCCAAGCTATCTTGCAGGTGAGAATGGTTGCAGTTCCACTTGTGATTTCCGTGGAGCATATAACTCAAACAAATGCACCACAGGGTGTGGACAACCTTCACAAAGATGGTAATAATATTTCGCTATTAAATTTCTTGGTAGAATAATATCATATTACTCATGTATAACTTTCGAATTCGATTTATCTAACTATATATCATCCTTAAAATTTTTCAAACTTTAACAAATAATGTTGATACATAATTATGATTATTATGCAGTATTATTTTGTGAAATGCTTACAAAAGATCTGGTTATTATCTTGGCAGGTACCATATCCCACGTTCATTCCTTAGAGATGATGATCAAAATGAACTTGTGTTGTTTGAAGAGATGGGAGGCCACCCCTTTGACATCAAATTCTCCACCGTAACAATTGGAAGAATTTGTGCAAATGCTTATGAAGGACATGTGCTGAAATTAGCATGCAATGACAACCAAGTCATCTCAGAAATCAAATTTGCCAGCTTTGGTATGCCTGAGGGTGAATGTGGATCATTTAGGAAAGGCCACTGTGAATCTCGTAGTGCTTTGCTTTTCTTGAAAAAGGTAACATAAATGTAACAATGCAATTTTTTTTCCCTCAATTTAAGTAGTGATACATCCACCAGAATATTGACAGGAATTATAATAATTGTTAGGTGAAATAAAATGGTGTGACTAGTTTATTCATCTAAAGGCTAGTAATCATAACATATCATTTTGGAACAAACTTTTCACAAAATTTCTATCTCTGTGGTATTTTTCTTTTTTATTTTGTAAATTGGTAAATAGAAAATTAAACTAATTTTCTTTTTGTAATTTCTTTTGCAGTATTGTCTTGGCAAGCAAAGTTGTTCTATTCATGTTTCAGAGAAGATGCTTGGAGCTACAGATTGCAGGGTTCCACAGAACAGGCTTGCAATTGATGCTGTTTGCCAAACTACCGTAAATAATGAAATGAGGAAGAAATAGATTTTGTTTTCATGAATATTTTTAGGAATAATAATATGGTCTTGCAAGACCTCGTAGATGAGGTATCATTAGATCGATGATGCAGCTAGGATTAATAATGTTATTACTTTTTGACTTTTGATTGTAAATTCCATAAATAAATAAATAAAATTTTCTTCCTAATGATCTTTCTTATAGTTTACAATCGTAATATTCACAATTGCTCATATATAAAAAATTTACCTCTCAATTATCGTTTATTGGCCTTGGTGAAAATGAAGAAAAAGCAAAATATCTAGTACTCGTATCAAAGAAACGTCAATTAAACCACCATGTATTTGTTTCTATGGCATTTGTCTAGAACAAGCCAATAATTCCAAAATTTTCCTTCTAAAATGCAATTTCTCACATTCGACTAAATCCTTTCTAACAAGCATGTGAGTTAAAATGATATCTAGTGATAGAATTTCACAGCAGCTAATCTTTGTTGAGAAAAAATCCCTATCGTGAAGTTTGGAATTTCATCTTTTAGTCCATAAAATAATAATAATAATAATAATAAAACTATGCCAGTAGTTCACACTTCAGAATTTGTTTGCAATTATTATTATGGATTTTTTCGATACCTTTATAAAAATTAAAGGAAACTGATTTCTTATACTTATTTGTGACAAAGACTGTGTCACTTCACTAACTCAATTTATTAAAATATAGAAAAATAAATATTCAATTACAACCATTAAAAATAAAAAAGGGATATATGTTTGTATTATCTATGTGTGCATTTGTTATGGAGAAGATTTTGGATTGAAAAAATTGAGAGAGGATTATCCTAAACTAAGAGAGAGCTTCAACCATCAATCCTTTGATTACGAGGAATATATTGGAATCAAATTCTAGAGAATTTAGACTAACTCCAAAATGAACAATTCATTTAACTCCCTGTTACAAATGGTGCTGCTCCCCGGCTTAGACTACTTTTGTATCATAACAATGTTCCATTCTTGGTTGGTTGGTGGAGTTTTTTGGATAATAATAAAGGAGCTAGGCAAGAGGAGGGGTTGGTTATTCCGTGTATTGTTTGCAAATTATGTTGCACTTATATGGGTATAAGTTTTCGATACACTATGAGTACGGTATGAGGAAATGAACTGAGGGAGCCCCAATTCACTTAACTCCCTTCTAAGTGGAAAATCATCCATTTAGTCCAAAAAATTATATCAATGATAAAATTATTTATAAAATAAATTATATTTATTTGTTAACAAAAGTAATATTTTTAGGGACTATTTTGTTAAAAAAATGATTTTTTAAAAATTAAAATGGTTATTTTATAATATCAACTTAATATAAAGTTGATTATTTTTTTTAAGATATGATATTTTAGGACTAGAAGGTTTACAAGTATAAGCTTATATAAAATATGAAATATAATCAATTTTATTAAAAAGACTGAAAATCAATTGATGTTTGAATAAATCACCAAATGAAATATATATTTTAAATATTACGAATAAATACAATTTTTTTGGGCTATATTATAGGCTATATAATCCTTCCACGCACAAAATAGTAGTTCTCCTTTTTTTACTATTAGTGAAAAAAGTGACTCTCAACTTTGAAAAAAAAGAATAAAAAAAAAGAGACGCTTAAACAAACGCAGCCTTTGATATTATCACTTGTCAGAGAAGAGGGTTCTACTTGTTGGTTCCAAGTGAGATCGCAAAATCGGAAGCAAAACCTAAACAGAAAAAACAAAAAAAGAAGGGGATTGAAGATCGATCGATTGATTCCTTGGTGGTGTGATATTTTGATTTGAGCATAAACCTAAGCTGCATAAACCTCTCTGTCTGTCTGTTCTTGTTTCTAGGGTTTCAGAAATGGCGATGGAGAATCCAGAGAAGGACGAGTTGAAGAAGTTGGAGTACCTTTCTCTCGTTTCGAAGGTTTGCACTGAGTTGGAGTCCCACACTGGAGCCGGTGACAAGGTCCTCGCTGAGTTCATCACCGAGTTGGGTCGATCCTCCGAATCCGTCGAAGAATTCGATTCCAAATTGAAGGAGAACGGTGCTGAAATGCCCGATTACTTCGTTCGCACTCTCTTAACCATAATCCACGCCATTCTCCCTCCCAAAAAGGGCTCCAGTAACATTAAGGGTGGTGGTTCGAAGCAAAACGACGGCGCTTCGAAGACCAAGTTTAAGGCACTGGCTATTGCTGATGATAGGGATAGGGTTAAGGAGCTGCAGAAGGAGATTGAAGATGAAGCAAGAGACAAGCACGGTGGTGGTGACGAGAACGGTGAAGATGGGTTCAGAGAAAGAGATAGAGGAAGAGATAGAAGAGAAAGAAGGGACAGGTATGATAAATATGATAGAGATGAACGGCATAGGGATAGAGATAGAGATAGACATAGAGATAGAGATAGAGATAGAGACAGAGACAGAGATAATGGAGATTATGATGATGATGACGGAAGAAGGGATTATAGGAGAAAGGGGAGGGATAGAGAGAGTGATAGGTATGATAGGGATAATAGATATCAGAGGGGTAGGAGAGATGGGCATGAAGAGAATGGTCGAAATGGTGAAGAAGATGGTGGTGAGAGGAGAGGAAGGAGGGATTCGAGGCGTGATGGGGGTGGGGGTGGTGGTGGTGAGATTGAGTTGTATAAGGTTTATAAAGGGAGGGTTTCAAGGGTGATGGACACAGGGTGCTTTGTGCAGTTGGAAGATTTTAGGGGGAAGGAAGGGTTGGTGCACATCTCGCAGATTGCGACGCGGAGGATTAGTAATGCCAAGGATGTGGTGAAGCGGGATCAGGAGGTTTTCGTGAAGGTGATATCGATGACGGGTCAGAAGTTGAGCTTGTCAATGAGGGATGTTGATCAGCATACTGGGAAGGATCTTGTTCCCTTGAAGAAGAGCTCAGAGGATGAAGGGTTTAGGATGAATCCACAGGATTCGAAGGATGGGCCGGTTGCTAGGACGGGTCTCTGGGATCAGGATTGTGGAGGAGGATGACGTGGGTTCATCTTCAAGAAGGCCTTTGAAGAGGATGAGCTCTCCGGAGAGGTGGGAGGCGAAGCAGTTGATTGCCTCAGGGGTTTTGAGTGTTTCGGATTATCCTACTTATGATGAGGAGGGAGATGGGCTGCTCTACCAGGAGGAAGGTGCCGAGGAGGAGCTTGAGATCGAGTTGAATGAGGATGAGCCTGCATTCTTGCAAGGGCAGAGCAGGTATTCGATGGATATGTCACCTGTTAAGATTTTTAAGAATCCAGAAGGTTCTCTGGGTCGTGCTGCTGCACTCCAATCTGCGCTTATAAAGGAGCGTAGAGAAGTACGTGAACAGCAGCAGCGCACCATGCTGGACTCAATTCCAAAGGATCTCAATCGTCCTTGGGAAGACCCTATGCCAGAGTCTGGTGAAAGGCATCTTGCCCAGGAGCTTAGGGGTGTTGGCTTATCAGCCTACGATATGCCAGAGTGGAAGAAGGATGCTTATGGGAAGACCATTACTTTTGGGCAAAGGTCAAAGCTTTCTATTCAGGAACAGAGGCAGAGTCTACCAATTTACAAGTTGAAAAAAGAATTGATTCAGGCTGTCCATGATAATCAGGTGTTGGTGGTAATTGGTGAAACAGGTTCAGGTAAAACTACTCAGGTCACACAGTATCTTGCTGAAGCAGGCTACACCACAAAAGGTAAAATTGGATGCACTCAACCACGTAGGGTGGCTGCAATGTCGGTTGCAAAGAGAGTGGCAGAAGAGTTTGGTTGTCGGCTGGGAGAGGAAGTTGGTTATGCCATTCGGTTTGAGGATTGTACTGGACCAGATACCGTAATCAAGTACATGACAGATGGTATGCTTCTTAGGGAAATCCTGGTTGATGAGAATCTGTCACAGTATTCTGTTATAATGCTTGATGAAGCTCATGAAAGGACTATTCATACTGATGTTCTTTTTGGGCTCCTGAAGCAGCTAGTGAAGCGTAGACCTGAGTTGCGATTGATTGTCACATCTGCTACTCTGGATGCTGAGAAGTTCTCAGGATATTTCTTTAACTGTAACATCTTTACGATTCCTGGGAGAACTTTCCCTGTGGAGATTCTTTATACTAAGCAGCCAGAAAGTGATTACTTAGATGCAGCTTTAATCACTGTCCTGCAGATCCACTTGACAGAACCTGAAGGGGACATTCTTCTCTTCCTGACTGGTCAGGAGGAGATTGATTTTGCTTGCCAATCTCTCTACGAGAGAATGAAGGGATTAGGTAAGAATGTTCCAGAACTGATCATATTGCCTGTATATAGTGCCCTTCCTAGTGAGATGCAATCTAGGATATTTGATCCTGCTCCTCCTGGGAAAAGGAAAGTGGTTGTGGCTACCAACATTGCTGAGGCTTCTTTGACTATTGATGGGATATTTTATGTTATTGATCCTGGGTTTGCTAAGCAAAATGTTTATAACCCAAAGCAAGGTCTTGATTCTTTGGTTATAACTCCAATTTCACAAGCTTCAGCCAAACAAAGAGCTGGGCGTGCAGGGCGTACTGGTCCTGGGAAGTGCTATCGCCTCTATACTGAGAGTGCCTATAGGAATGAGATGTCTCCTACTACAATTCCTGAGATTCAAAGGATAAATCTTGGAATGACTACTCTTAGTATGAAAGCTATGGGAATAAATGATCTTCTGTCCTTTGATTTTATGGACCCACCGTCACCCCAAGCTCTTATTTCTGCCATGGAACAGCTTTACAGTCTTGGAGCATTGGATGAAGAGGGTCTTTTAACCAAATTGGGGAGGAAAATGGCAGAATTTCCTTTGGATCCACCATTATCTAAGATGTTACTTGCTAGTGTGGATCTTGGATGCAGTGATGAGATTTTGACTATAATTGCCATGATCCAGACTGGCAATATTTTTTACAGGCCTAGGGAAAAGCAAGCTCAGGCTGATCAGAAGAGGGCAAAGTTTTTCCAGCCTGAGGGTGACCATCTTACACTGCTTGCAGTTTATGAGGCTTGGAAAGCTAAGAATTTTTCAGGGCCCTGGTGTTTTGAAAACTTTGTTCAATCTAGATCGTTGAGAAGAGCTCAGGATGTCAGGAAGCAGCTTCTCACGATCATGGATAAGTATGATATCTATCTGATCCTTCTTAATATTTTCCTTGCTTTGAACTCTTTCGTTTTTTTTTTTCTTTTTCCTAGTTAGATTGCATTGTATTTGAAATCATCATCACTTATCTTCAGGTACAAATTGGATGTTGTAAGTGCTGGAAAAAACTTCACAAAGATCAGGAAGGCTATCACTGCAGGATTCTTTTTCCATGCAGCAAGAAAGGACCCCCAGGAAGGCTACAGAACACTAGTTGAGAACCAGCCTGTATATATCCATCCAAGTTCAGCTTTGTTCCAGAGACAGCCAGACTGGGTTATCTACCATGAACTTGTGATGACAACTAAGGAATATATGCGTGAGGTCACTGTGATAGACCCCAAATGGCTTGTTGAATTGGCACCAAGATTCTTCAAAGTGGCAGATCCTACAAAGATGAGCAAGCGAAAGCGTCAAGAGCGTATAGAACCACTTTATGATAGATACCATGAGCCAAATTCATGGCGTTTGAGTAAACGCCGTGCTTGATATGTAATTCACCTGCTTTCTCTTAATGCAATGTCTTGCTTACAATTTTGTGTTGCATTATGTTTTTTATGTAAATTTTTTCCCTAATCCTTATGTGATGATTCAGATGGAAATTTTGACATAATTTTCATTTATCTTACTGGTGAACCTTAAATGATGATCTAAACATATTTGTAATGTTATTATATTGCTTTGGCTGACTGTTGGTTAAGTTTTCATCATTGCTGATTTTCTCACTTTCCAGCAGGGCTTTCCATTGGGTGGGAAAGTGGGTGTGGTACATGATTCTTCATATCGTAGCATTGGAGCTTTTTTGCATACTGCCATTATCTGTTGCTTCTAGAATCTTCAAGAATTAAGTAATTGCTATTAAGTGTGGGCAGAAGTTGTTATCCATGTAGTACAATCTTTCTATCTGATATTTCTTTGGTCAGAAAGCTGGATTTTGGTTCAGTCAAAGAGTTACTTGTTTAATTTCCTGTTGGAGGATTTTTATGGTTTATATTTACACCATATTTGGTTTAAGTGCTTTCTCTTTTATGTCAGTTTGGTTCGTGCATTGTTCAGAACAGTTCCAAGACCATTTTCTTCAATGATGAACTGGCTTATTGGATTATATGCCTTATCTACTTATCTAGCAGCTTTCCCATCTGTTCAGTTTTTTGGTACATCAGGTTCAAGAATAATTGAGACCATTATTGCATCACATGATAAGGTGTCAACTATATTACCATAAAGAATAATAGTAATATGTATCAAGGATCAACTGGTGTTTGCAATGGGAGAGCCAGTTGCAACAGTTGAATGGGATAGTATAGATCTCATGATTATACTTGAGGCATTGATCACATCTTAATGATCTTAATTGTTTATGCTTTATGGTTAGAGTCAGTTTATTATTTGTTCAAAGCAAAGTCGTGTTTTGATTTTATACACATTTTATTACATGAATGTGTTAAATTCTTGACCAACTTCTGGCCAATGTTCATAGCAATTCTGCTTAGTTGCCTCTTGATTTTAGGAGATCTTGGAGTTTTGTATGAACTGGATTCAGCAGTATGTTAGTGTGTTATTATTTTATACTCTCTGTGCTGAAGCAAATGGTTTGTGTTATGTCTCAATGATGGTGTATCTGTTTTCAATTTCTGCAGATACAAGCATTTGAGCAAGTAATTGCACACAATTCCCTTGATTTCCCCTGGCTTATTCTTGCATCAAGATCCTTGCAAATGCTGTTGTGTATGTCTTGGATGCTTTTGACAGCAATTTAATTGAAAAAGAAGGTATTTTTGCTTGCCATATTCTCTATAGTTAACCGTAGATTGATTGAAGGCAACTTTTTGTTCGTTGTTTTGGGGGAATGTGAGATCTGTCTGAGAGTTGAGAGTTGGAAAGTTGATAGCTCAACTATTCTTGGGCAGAAGCTGATTCTATACATATGAGAACATAGAGAAAACTCAGCTCTTGCAAGCTTTAAGCTAGTTTGAAGTAGTTTACCTCATTGTTATTAGGTTAAAATGCAAAAAAAATAAAATAAAATAAAATAAAATAAAATCTCAAAACTTGGCTAATGTGTGATTTGCTCTGTGTTTTGAAAAGGGTAAAATTGAAAAAGGAACCTTGAACTTGACTAAAGGTGCGTAAAACCCCATCAAATTCATAATATATCCACTCTGGTAATGGAAGCTGTTGTGTACTGCACTTGATAGTTGATACCACCATAAACTCATGAGCAGTGTTTTTTAGCACATTTAGCAAGCTTAAGTGGCTTTTTTTTGTAGAAATACGTAGGTGCACCTTCTGATCCATTTATTAGTTAACATATAAGATTTGCGGGTTTTTATTGTTTCTCACTTTTCCTATATTTTTAATGCAATAACTGATATGTCAATCAATAAATGGAGCAAAGAAAATCTGCGTAAATATCAATGCTCTCTCTTTGTCAACCTATGTTGTTTTTTCTTCTCTTGTCTTTTTTTTTCGTTCTTTTTATCTTTTGGTTTTGGAGGTATATAGTAATGTGAAATATAGAATTCATTCATAATCATCAGAGCTCGGATTATTCAATATTGAGTAGGTTTGAATTTCAGTTAGTGCACATATGACATAACTACTCTGGAAATGCTGCTGGCAACTTATCCGATGCAACACAAGCAAGGGATGGCTGTGTTACAATACAAGAGGATTCAAATCCCATACTGGATGGATTTTACAGAGGTTCATGGGAATATGACAAAACTGTTAAGAATTAAAATGTTTATAGAAGCTTGCTTTGTGGGAAAGGCAATGTACGATCTTGGAAAAGATTTGGCAGTGACTAGAAGTGACTAATCTTTTGAAGCTGTAAATACAGGTGCATAATCTCCTTGAAGGCTTGGACTATATTCATAACCTATTTGAGTGATGGGTATTTTTGTTTTGGTTAACATATTCGTTTGGTCTTCAAAGATTTTCCAAACAGGTTTGAAGATTCTCAATCAGTACTATAACTCTATAAGGGTGAGTTTAATTTTGATAAAAATCGGATGGATGTAAACTTTTCACCTGATTTTTATCACCAACCTATAAGGTAAATATTGTATTCTCTGATACACTTTCATCCAACTTCAACGCTATCATTCTTTGTGAACATTTTTTTCTGGTGACGGTTGATTGATCCATCTTTCAATTTCGAAATGAGGTTTTTTCATTGACCAAACAATTTATTTTGCCATGTAATTTCGTTTATGTATGCCTTCAAAATGCATAGGGTGTTCTTATGTAGTTTGATCTTGATCAATGGCTTCAAACATCAAATCCCAAATATGAAATGGCGTGCTGCTAAAATTCTAAAGTTAATGACAATTTTGAAACAAAAGTAAATGGAAAAAAAATTGGCAAGCTTAGTTTTAAATGCATGTAGCATTTTCTGCCCATTTTACTTACCTTCTAATTTGCATTGATGTTGGTATTATAATGGACAAAGGCTAACTTCCCCAATTTACAACGACTACCATTCAATTTTGGCGGTGCTGAGATTTTTTTTTGTTGGAGGTATTGATAAAGAGTACTTGGATGGACATGTTTTAACGAATAAATTATGTTTCAAATTAGGGTAATTCATTTTAAAACGAAAAGCTGTAGTTGAATACGAGTCTGCGTTGGAGCGCATTACCTTTAATTTCGATTTAATATTCTAAATAACTCTTCATGAAAAAAATGTCAATAAGTGATTTTCTTTACCGAGGCGTCAATTTTTGTTGTGTTTGACAATAAGCTTTTAACTTAGTCTTATTTTTGCATGGCTTTCTTTGTTTTTTGATGCATTGATTGCTTTGTTCTCACGTGTCGTGTTGGTGATCTACTACTATAGCATAACACTCCCCAAAGTAATTTATTAAACTTATGGAAAATAATTTGTAAGCTGCCGTATTTTTTCTTATTTGATACTCAACGTGAAATAATCTCAAATTTATTGTTTAGTTAGAAAGAAATAAACACAAGCTTTTGAAAGATATAGAATACCCCTTTCATTAACTAAGTTACTTTTGCAAAAGAAAATTAACTACTAAATTAAAATAGTAATGAAATGCAATCGCTTTTATAAAAAATGAAAGGAAATATCCTTTTCAAAAAGCATAAAGTTGAAAGGAATTTTTAAGATAATATTGGCAAAAGATCTTGAATGATCATTCATTAGGCCACCACTAATGCTACATAGCTCTAACCGAATAGACAGCCAATATCTCATTACTACTGCTGATTAGAACTGACCGCTACTTAATTAATCTTGACCACAACGTTATTTAAGGGATTTTTTTATCTCACTCAAATTTCTATACAACATTTAAAAACTTGGGGTGGGATGTACGTAGAAAGATAACTGACATTTTTCATTATTAGTAGATAATTCTTTTTGGTAATATGCAATTAATAAAATTATTAATAATATAACTGGAATTTTTAAACATTAACAAAACGTAAGAAAGTGTCGTATCATATTTTTTTAAAAAAATTAATTTTGTATAACTACTCAAAATGAGATGATTTAAGTCACTAAAATTTGGTTAGTGGTGAAGAATTTAAATAATTATTATTAAGTATTGTGTTTGAATCTTATTTTCGTTTAAAATTTTGAAGTAAAATAAAGTGACATGATTTTTGTTTCATCTCTATTGAATGATAAGGTATACTGCAAAACCCCTCAATATGATCCCTATTGAATTTTATGTTGGGCAAATTAATTTTTCTAGAAGAAAAATATCTAAAAAATTTCTAACAATTAAAATTATTGGATAAATTAATCTTTATAAAGAAATTAATATCCAAAGAAGTATCTTGACAATTGAAAACATCAAGTTAGTCTGATTCGTACAGAATCCATTTGAACTTTTCATGATTTCTGATAAACTATTCTGTGATATTTTTTTGAAAGAGACTAACTTATCTGATAGTTTTAATTGATAAACATTTATTTCAATATATTTTTTAGAGGCACTGAATGCAAAATTTAGAACCGTGAGGTCGGGGATTTTGTCTTCTATATTTTATTTCTTCGTAGAAAAAAAAAATTGCAAGTTGATATGATAGATCTCTCTTTAGGCGATCGTTTGGACAGAAAAACTAGTAAGGCGGCACCACTATTTTCTCTCTCCATTGGGACATTGTTACACACTCACAACAGGAACTAGGAACATTGTTAACATGTGCAACCGACAAGGTTCCATTTGGATTTGTATTTGGTTAACTCACTTTTAAGTCTTAACTCACCCCAAATACCAGATTCACTCTGCACTTTCCACACTTCAAATCTCACTCTTCTCACTGATTCAGTGATTCTTCAGTCAGAACACTACCAAGATGGGTTCAGTTTCACTGAAAATAGGCGATGGAACTGCTAGATTCAAGAGAGCAACACTATGTTCTTCAGCTGTTAACATAGTTATGATCTTCTCAGTTATCACCACGAACCTTTTTGCTCTCTATGCATTCACCTCTTCTCCAAAACACAATCAGCTACTTCTTCACCACAACAAGAACATCTCCATCATCTCAGAACAAGTGTCTCTCATACTTAGAGAGATTGATGTGTCTCAGAAGAAACTGGCCCAGATGGAGAAAGAGCTTCTTGGCTATGAAAGCATTGATCTTTCAAGACCCAATATAGCAAATGAGCTGAAGCTGTTCTTGCAGAGGCACCAGCTCCCTCTAGGCAAAGATTCAAGAACTGGGATCACTGAGATGGTGCCATCTGTTGGCCACTTATGTGAGAAAATTTCAGATTTTTTGTCTCAGTACATGAGCTACAAGGCTTTTGGACCTTGCCCTGATGATTGGAGTGTGGCACAGAAGCTGATCTTGAAAGGGTGTGAGCCTTTACCGAGGAGGAGGTGTTTTGCCAAGACTGTTTCTAAGGTAGGCCTTTACCCTTTTCCCAATTCTCTTTGGAAACCTGTTGGTAACAAGACAGTTAACTGGAGCGGCCTTAATTGCAAGAGTTTTGAGTGTTTGAATGGTAAGAAGTTGAGTAGTAGGGAGTGCATTGGTTGTTTTGATTTGGTTAATGGCAATGAGAATCAAAGGTTTGTGAAGGCTAAAAGTAAGAATGATTTTCTTCTTGATGATGTTTTGGAATTGGGAAGTGGTGGAATTAGAATTGGTTTTGATATTGGTGGTGGGTCTGGAACATTTGCAGCTAGAATGGCTGATAGAAATGTTACTGTGATTACCAGCACTCTCAATGTTGATGCACCATTCAGTGAGTTCATTGCTGCAAGAGGGCTTTTCCCTCTTTACTTGAGCTTGGATCATAGGTTCCCATTCTATGACAATGTGTTTGATTTGATTCATGCTTCTAGTGCCTTGGATGTTGGAGGGAAGCCAGAGAAATTGGAGTTCTTGATGTTTGACATTGATAGAGTCTTGAGGGCTGGTGGTTTGTTTTGGCTTGACAACTTCTTTTGTGCCAATGAAGAGAAGAAGCAAGCTTTGACAAGGTTGATTGAGAGGTTTGGTTACAAGAAGTTGAAATGGGTTGTGGGAGAGAAGGTTGATAGTGTTGGTTCAGGAAAATCTGAAGTTGTGTTATCTGCTGTGCTTCAGAAACCTGTTAGAGCTTAATGCTTTAGGGGCTTATATACACAGCAAAGGGAAAGAAGTAAGAATACTCTTGAATATTTGATTTTCCCATTTGAAGTAGAATAAATACTTGAGAATTGTTTCTTTACCAATTGTAAACCAACTTTTAGAGGTGACATATTCTGTAATTTTAGTTCTGTTTTATATCTTATTATCATTCAGCATTTGGATACTAGCTGTTTGGTAATTGATCAAAATTATTAGCAAATGCAAAAGTGGGTTATATTTTTCAAACTTACAAAGTCAACTAAGTCTTTGTTGAATGCAATGGTTTCAATCCTATGTTTATGAATTTTTTCAAATCTAAAAGAAATGGTCCATTGCAAATGGACCTCTAACTTTTGGGCACCTAGCTTACTTGGGAAATACTTGATCCCGGGGTTTGATCTCTAGGTACCAAACAAAAATTTAGTCACTCATTTACTTCCATACCCATTTTCTTATTGGTCCTACTTGCTGGTGTAAACCAAGATTCTGATTATTCAACTCACAAAATGTTGCCTGTGATATAATGGAAGATATATTTAAGTTTTGCATACGTCATGAAATTGTGAAGTACTGAGGCCTACCCCTGAAGACTTTTTTTTTGTCAAAATCTTTGACTAACATAATTGCTGAAAGACATGCTCTGAATTTAGATACATATACTTTCTCATAGAGCTTTGCTATCCTATGAAACTGCTTTGTGCGCCCCTCAATCATATCATTGGTTACACTGACTTGACAAAACTACTTTAAATTCTTTAGGGTGTGTTTGGAATAAGAAAAAATGGAAATGAAGTTATTTGCCAAATTCAATATGAAGGAGGACTCCACACTCAAAGAGCATCAGCATATGCATCAATCAAAACTTCAAAAGGAAATAGCACAATTCTGACATGCCAATTAACTCCAGCTGCTGCAATGTTAGTTTCAACAATGCTTTCCATTCCCCTTCAAAGGCAAATATCAGAACAAAAGATCCACCAAAGATCTCAACCGCCAAGCTTAAAAGTTATTCTTCATTATTTGAAACACTGTCTATATATGTTCTACCTTTTGTTGCTGCCTCCATCAAAACTTCAAATCAGGCCCGTCACACTTCTACACCGGGATGAAATGCCACCAGTAGTATATCAGCCACCCCACCCCACAGGTCCATTTGATCAACTCCTTTGGCATTGTCATCAAGGCCAATCAAGGGAGATGACAGAATCTAGCACATTGCAAATTAGATTTATTTTAAACAAATCTTTTATTACTCTCACATGTACCACAGCACTTACACACCACTCCTTGTGTATCACTCATTCACACAGAAATCTCATCCACACTCACATTGCAGAATCTCACAGTTGTAGTGTATCTCACAATCTCATCCTCACTTTATTTCACTCAGTAAGCTCCTTCACAGTATATCTGTATGGCATAATCAACAATAAACGCACCAATTACATGTCCTTGAATTATGACTCATTTGACTATTGTGAATGCCAAAAAAATAGCCATTTCCTTAGCACTTTTCTTTGTTATTACCTTATCCTCAAAAACTATCATTTGTCGACAACGCCAAGTTGTCCACAATGTAACAAAACAAGCTCCCCACCAATTCCTTCTCCGATCCCCTCTGAGAGGGGTCTCCATCCAGGACTCAAAAATATTCTTGGATCCGCAGGTATTACCCAACAAATACCCCATTTATCCACTCTCAACCCGTCCCAAAAAACCACAATCCCCCACGCAACTATATCTTTGTGGCTTGGTTCAAAGCTGAAAACAGTCTTGGGAAACTCTTTTAAACTGATGTTTCCAACCCACATCTCATGGCAAAAGCTTGTTTTGCAACCATCACCAACCCATACATCAAACACTCTTACTTTTGCTTTTTTGTATTTGACTTCATTTTACCATTGGCAGACATCTTCCGCCACCACTCTTTCCCCAGAAAAGATTACTTTGCAACGGAATGATCTTCTTTGCTACTCTTTTCGGCATTTTAAACAATCGCTAGAACAATGGCAGATTGTTTATTACCGACTTAATCAACACTAGCTTCCCAGCCTTAGACAACATTTTGACTTCCATTTACTCAACTTTTTCTCCACATTGCTTATGATGAGTTCCCCAGTTTCTATATTCTCCTTGGGTTTGCACCCAAAATTTTCTCCACATTGCTATTGAGTAAAACTTTCCTAGTATTAATTTGTTCTTTTGTTTACAATACTTGAATTGGGACCTTTGCTTAAAAACTAAGTGCCAAATCATTTGAACCTATCAAGTGTTAACAAGGTAATTTGTCTTTTGTTTGCATATCTTTGATCATCATCTGCCAGTCCATAAGGTAGTGCATGGATTTTACTTTGTAATATTTTAAACTAGACATGTATCCGTAATTATTATACCAGTAACTTGAAGTTGAAGCTATCTATCTATTTATTTATATAAAACCTTTAGTGTGGAATGCTTGATTGCTTAAGGAAGTATCAGTATGAAAGTTGAAATGAATTATGTCAGTGTGTGCTTGCTGAGTAAACTGTCCATTGTTTTTCCTTCATAAATTATTTAATGGAACGCATATACACTAGCAGTTTTACACAGTCACCATAAGTTGTGTCCCTCGAATTTTTCTTTATGGTGCCTCCAAGATGCAGTAGCCTTTGATTACTGCTATCAGCATTTTCTTGGCCAATAGTTATGGCTGAAAATGTACACCCCATTAATCATCTTGTTAGATTCCTTAGACATCTAGTCAGGGATTTGACCTTTAATGATATGTATGGAAAGGGTCTCATGACCAAAGCAAGACTTAGGTTTATGAGCTCTATGCCTTGAAAGGATTAGTCACTGTTTTCTACAATAAATATTCTTGATTCACTCAAAAATTATCTCATGAATCAAGTATTTAAAAAAAATAGGTTATTAAAATCATAAATATATAAATTAATGGTAGAGAATACATTGACTCTAGCAATGTAGCAATATCACTCCATGAATGGAGTAAGCAAAATAACGCTCCAGGAGCACAATCAATAATATTTCAATATTATTAACGCCTATGTTGGGAGTCTCAAAATAGCAGTTAGGCCATCATCAAACTTTATCAAGTTTTTATTTTTAATGGTTATATATCCAAAGTTTAAATTTAAAAATGCACATAGATGAACTCAAAATTGATCTTACCAATATAACCAATGATGATTATCATCTCTCTTTGGTCATTTATTTTTTTTATGGGAACTCAAGTGGCTTCAACTGCTGGCAGCTGGATTTGCTTTGACTGGTGTTATTTTCTTTTGGGAAACGGAAGAAGGGGAAAAAAATAAGCAAAAAGAATGAAAATAAGCAGATGATGCACAAATTTCCGTGTTGTATCTTGGTACTAGTTTTCATCTCCAATTTTCTTCTTTTTTTTTCTTTTTTCTTTTTTCCAGTTTACTTCTACTATTTCTATATACCTTATATAGACCAACTTACATGGAAATAACATTGAATGGTTGATTTTCACAATGCCACTACCCAGCCTTATCACCGTAACCAAAGAAGAAACCGCTTTTAGAATTTGAACTTATAACCTCTAAACTACAAAACATTAATCTTATTGTTAGATACTACATTTAGAATTTAAACTCAACCTCTAAATTACAAGGCAATAATCTTCCTAATGGGGCAAAAGTCATCCTCTAATCAATAAGGCGTAATATTTCCACTTGCATGCAGAATACCATGTGCCTTACAATATGTTGTATGTAACCCTTTTGATTAATAAACTCAAGAATATCTTGCCTTCAAGTTTGTTCCATACCTAATACTCCATTCTTTACCAAATGAGTGTCATTTAGTTCATACATTACATGGCACATTTGTGATGACAAGGCAAGATAGGCCTTATCCTACAACCAAATGACTTGACTACTTCTGAGATATTGCGAAGTATAGCTTGCAGCAATAACTTGACATTCAAACATTGATCCCTTGCAAGGCTCCACTGTTGAGAAGCTTCATTCCCTCTTCACTCATCTGCTGAACTTCTGAAGGTGACAAAATTCTAATGCAGCGGACACAGCCAACAAATTCCCTGCACAACATTTGGATGAAGGAAATTAAGGGTGCTTCACAACATTTCAATGTTTGCATAAATTATTGTAAACATAATAAAGTGCACTTATCTATTTGATTGTCGTAAGTTTTCATTTATATAGGCATAAAAATTTTAAAAATTAAAGAAAGACTAGTAAACATAATTAGGAGTGTTTGAAAGTATCCATAAATTATCCGAAACATTATGATGCTTTGACTATTTTTAAGAATCCAAGCTTCTTAGATGATAACCTATTAAAGTGTGGAAGATCACACATCACAAAAGGAGGTAAGAAACTTACCCCAAGGATCATCCCCAACAAGTAAGACATCATTCTCATAATCTACATACACCAATTTCCACCCAGAACCTTTAGTGTCATTTAGCAGGCCATCAAGTCCAAACATGCATTCAATTGCACGGATCAGCTCCTCGTAGTTCTTGAAAGTAGTAACATCAATTGATCTTCCTACCGAACCTGCCTTTTGCACCTGTCAGCATAAGAAACCAAAACCATGATGATATGACTAAGATGTTAAGCTAAATAATACAGTAGATTCTGGAACACAATAATTTTCAGGCTATTAATATTGCTGAAATAAACATTTCTTGAATCATGACAAAATAAACCTATGATCATCTTGGTATGAAAGCAAATTTGGAAAGAGGTTTCCACAACCAACCTTGGTGTAGGTTCGCATTGGCGCAGCTACTTGCTGCCATGAGTTATTCTGCAGAAAGCTGTTTTCATCAAAATCAACATGGCTTGAAGATGCACCACCTGAGTTGTCGGGGATGTCTGGAAGAGGAAAGGCATGCGAATCAGCCAGGCTCACGGATGTTATCTGAGACTGGACATCCTGGCTTGAGCTTAAGTTGCCAACCATGCAATCTTGTGGATTCTGAAAATCCCTGTCCTTCAATGTGCAAAACTCATCCAAAATGGTGCTCGAAGTTGAGGGATCAACCATGGTGGTACTCACACTGTTACTAGCATCAACATTGACACAGATTTCACTTTGATTATTGCTCTCAGCTGAAAGGTCCCTCAAATTGTTTGAACTAGATATACCACTGAGGCCGTACAGCCCTGGCTGACAAATGGATGTTAGCTGGTCTGCTTGAGATAAAACCTTAAAATTCTTGACATAATGATCCCACACCTCTTGGTTCATTGAAGGTATAGGAGGATTCACTACTTGAGGTTGAAGTGCAGAATGTTCTTGCAAACCCGATAAAGCCCCGGTTGAACGGTTTTGGCCAGCAAAAGATTGGTTAGAAGAATACGCCATCCACTCATCAATGTCAAGCTGAGGAAGCATGCCATTTACAAAAGATGGATCAGATTGAGGCACATCAATCAGTTGAGGATGGGATATCGATGATTCTAACTGGGGCTGCATAGGCCATGCATTAGATTGGGTGAGGTTTTGATTAAGGAATGCCAATTGGCTTGCAAGGCTTTGAGGGTTAGCAGGATTTGAGGCCACTTTATCAATGTTGTTTTCGACAGATGGTAACTCAAGCATGTGATCAGTTAATACCTCAGGTTCTAATTTTGGCCTATCAATAACTGCTCCAGAAGAAAGTTGGTTATCAATTTTGGCCAAGGAATGCAAGTTGAAGGCATTAGCTTTGTCAGGGACAGATTGAGAATGCAGATTTTTCAGTGGCATGTTCTCTGTACTAGCAAGATTAACTTTTTGGTTATCTGTTGCCATTGTGGTACTTCTCATAACAGCAGATTCTTGTTGCATGACTGGTAAAATGGCTCCATTATTGTTAACAAGTTGCGGTTTGAAAAGCATTTTCATCAGGTGTTCTGAGTACAGATTTGGCATTGAGTTTGAGAGATCAACTGTGCTATTTTCAGGAACTCTAATAAAAGGTCTTCTTAACAAAGTTCCCCACTCATTTTCTGCGCCAACCAACATAACTAGTCAGTTATCAATCAGTAGACTGGTCGACAGTAGGAAGATTGAATCAAGAAACTCACCTAAAAATCCAGATTGCAATGGCCGTTTCAGACTTGATGTCAAAGAAGGAAAGATAAAAAGGCTTTCAGGAGTCTCAATCTCCCACACACTAACTCTATTCTGCTTATCACCACATCCTGGCTCATCCCACTCTACCTGTTCACAGCAAAAAGTATTAGTTCTTCTGGTGCTGAGCTAGGAAAGTAGGCCAACCATTTTGACTTTTCAATTTCTATACAAATATTAAATTTTGTTGGACCATACAACAACAAATTATGAATAATAGAACTTAACATCAAACCAATGTTATAGAACATGCTTTTGCTTAATCTACCTGAATGTTTCGCCACTTAGAACCAGGCCACCTCAAAGGATCCAAGTCACTGATACCAACTATTGTACCCATATACCTGCAGAATGATGAAGGATATGTCAGCTTTTCCCGCTTGTTCAGGATTTTACTCATCAAAGCTAAATGGTTCAGCTAGGCATGTTTAGCAATAGCATGATCCAAGGATTCAGCAGATTACCTGCGCTTACCAGACTCTTCTGTCTCAAACATCATACCAAATCTCATGCCAACTGAGAGTTGAGTCCCATATGCAGCTTTTCTGTATTTAGCAAGGGGAATAACAAATTCTGAAGGGCATGCCCTACAAAGTAGAAATTACACAAATTACACTCCCAAGAAATTATCCCATAAATTATATTTGCAATAAAGTTATATCTTAGATATATGGTAGGTGAGGGCACAAAAATACCAAATATACCTTGGATTGTAGAAGATAGTGAATGGAATTCGATTCGCAGCAGCGTGAGCTGCAGCAGCAAGGACACCTATGTGCATGCTATCAGCAGAAAGTACTGATGATGGCAATGTTGTCTGTTGACGATTAACACGCCTGACACCAACTCGCAATTGCGATTTCTCATCCCTTGTAAAAATTAACAACCCATTTTCAGTATGAAGAAAACACTCAGTAGTCATGAGTCAAAGGAAGAAGTTGCCAATCTAGAATTCTAGATCATATCATTAGCAAAAAATTCAGAATCCATTATATAGCCACACCCATACCATCATGGAGATTGAACAAACAAGAACTTTTACCCGAAAATTACATAACAATAATCATTTTACAGGCAAAGTTGCAGGTACTAGACAAACATGAAGCAAACAAAATTTATAGTTTCCATCACATTTAGCTAGAAGTATCCCCATGACTAATGAATATACTGTGACACTTCACATTTCCCTTTCCCCTTGAGAACTGAGAATTCCATCTTCTATAAGTTATAAAAGGAGCTAGTCAATAGAGCTTGTGGTAAAAAATTACCTGATAAAAAGGACAGAATCACCTGCTCTAAGCCTCTTTGATCCTACAAATAAACTCCAACCTGTTGTGAGAAGGTGCCTCTTTGGCTGACCTATACAAAAAGTGCAAAAATGCAATGTAAGGAATACTCCAACCCAATCCAGCACTTTCAAATAAAATGCATTCAAGGACAAAAGGATAAATAAAATATGCATTCCATAGGAAGCTAAAAATCTAAGACAATAACTTGCAGCAAAACAGAAGCATGCAAGTAAAAGATAGGGTTCTTATTTTCTACCAAGGTAAAGGATAGAATTGAACATTGAAATCTTCTTCACCTCGATATATATGTCGAAATGTCCAGGTATTGTCGTGCAAATCACGGACAACTAGTTCTTGGGTTGGGGGTTGAATTGTGTAATCCTGAAAACATAATTGATCAAATGGAAATTCAGGTACAACATCTTCCTAAGAACAGGCAAAGAGGATTTCCAACCAAGTGGTGTTATAGGTATACCAATGGAGGAAAGAGCTTCTCTGCTGCCCTTCGCGGAACTGAAAAGCCGCCATGTGTGCTAGTGTCACTAGCAGTCAAAGTTTTGCAGAAAAACTCAGTTGGATGTTTGCTGTGCTTTAGCCCAAAGTCCGATATAGGAAAGACATCTTTTTCCTGAGACACACAAATTTGAACTAAGAAGAATGTCTAATGTAATATTGACATTTGAATGTTCAATAACAACAAGTTTAAGAACTGAGGCTTCTGATGTAGGAACCAAAGCTTACAGAATTCAAAGGCTGGAGACTCATCTGAGCATAGATTTCATCTGTATCTTTGTCTGCCTATCATAGCACACAGAAAAAAAGATGGTAAAAAAATATGTGGGAAGTTATGAAGATTTTGAAGTTGAAATGTGGCTCTGGAGGACAATTGCAAAAGAGTGGTCAATGAACTAGCCCCAGAAATCACTCACATGAAGTGTGACATTTTGAACTTGGCACAGCAACTGTGATGGAAGATTGGGATAGTTTGGAATCTGGGATGTTGCTGTTCTCCTAGTAGAAGCAGCCACCTGTTAGATTTAGCCAAAAATAAAAGGGGTCCACAAATGCCTCAGTCACCAAACTCAACTCTACCAATTAGAATTCAGAAACAACTAAGACCAAATCTTGGCCAGTTAAACTGAATATATAAAAGAAGCTTATAACACTGGTAAGTAGCAGCTGATCAAGGTTAGAATTAGCACTTGAAATTGAAAATAAAACAACAACAAGAGATTCATTCATTCACCTGCTCACTATGTCCCTGAGGAAAGTAATACACAAGACTCCCCACCTGAGGCAAAGACACAAGGGGGCCTGCACAAGCATGCCACAACTCCGAATTCAAAGTCTTCTTGACCCCTGAAATTAGCACCATGTCACCAAAGCCTATTATTATTAGCATGCAAACAAAATTTTAAGGTGAAATTTTGAGCTTGGTTTTCAGAACTAACAAACATGATGAAACCATAATTATAATATATGCAGGATTTAGAAAAAGATTAAAAAAAGGGTAAAACAAACCAGATTGTTCCTGCATTTCTTTCAGCAGTTTCATCTCAGCAACTAGAGTTTGACCCCCAACAACACCAACACCGCAAGTTTTAACCTTTTCTTCTAAGGAAGCCATAATCCTAATCCTATTCCTAATGCTGCACCAATCTCTACGTCTCCAAACATTAACTTAACCACCAAAAAGGAATTAAGGAACCCCTTTTTCTACGCCTTCATTCAACACAAGCTCAAAAACAAACACCTCCACAAGCTGCTGCACCACCCCACCAAACCAAACAAGCAAAAAAGGAACTCAACTTTTTCCACTCCCTCATCACCTTGAAGGATTTAATCACTACCCCATTTTTTCATGTCACAAAAGAAAACATGGGTTGGGACCATTATATGATCATTCTTCTTAACATGAGAATCTCATCTCATATGTTGTCGGAGGAAACAAAGGAAGAATCCAAGCAGGCTGAAAAGTAGGACCAACACACAGAAGAACAAAAACCACTGCTGCAAAAAGGGACAGTGCAGAGCTTTGGTGGCACAAAGCAAACAAATGAATTAAAGGCCATCATAAGTTTTCATCAAAACAAAAAAAATAAAAAAAGCACGCGTCCCAAAGTAGCGCTTTTAGTATTATTGTTTTTGGGTTGAGTTTTTTTTTTTTTCTTTCTTTCTTTTTTTTTGTGTGTATCTGTGTTTTTTGAGATCTCACAAAAGAAACCAACCTTTTAATGAAAGTATATTAAAGCACTCATCATCACAAGTCACAAACACTGACGCTGATACTACTGCACCATGGTTACTTCTTTTACTTTCTTTCTTCTCACCGATCAAAAGCACAAGCACCGATACCAAAACTGAAAACTTCTCTCTCTTCCTACTTGTAATTTTTTTTGTCCCCCGCCTTTGCTTGAAACAGCAAAGATAGTGCATGCTACTAAGTCCTTTCGTTTACAACTCTGGCCTACATATTCATATCAGAATATAATTAAAAAATAACCTTTTAATACATTATTATTCATTACTATTTTTGAGTAAGCCCTTCTCTCTTTATTAAAATAAGATAAATTGATGTCAAAATAAGCATCAACATACTGAAAAAGAATTCATTTATCTTACATTTTTAATTATAAGATACCATGAAATATATATTTTAATTTATTTTACATATACTATTAGTATTGGTATAAAAAAGTTTTATAGGTACACCCAATTGTATATTATCACCGTGCATTAAAATTAATTATTTTTTATCCTGAGAATTTATTTTATATATTTTATTTTAGAAACCAATTTAAAGATTTTCTCATTATTTTATAAAAATATTTAATTATATATTATCACATCTCAAAATTATTTTATTGTCACATTTATTCCTTCAAAGTTTCCATATTGACACATAATTAAACAACACTCGAAATTTTTTTAACTCAAAATGTATTAAAATTAATTGTACTCAAGTAATTAGTACCAAGAGAAATAAATACCGCTATATACAGTAGTAGTATTAAATGAAATCCGTGAAACAAAATAAAAGAGCTAGACTAGAACAACACGAAAATAGTACACACTGTGGTATACACAGACTTCAGCTAAGCTCAGAAAATTAATATAACCACAGACTTTATAGAAGAATGCAGAACTAGGTCATTCCGTTCATACTCGAGAATCTTTCTATTTTTATACACAATCGATATTTGCAATTTAAAATATTTTAACTAATTTAATTCAAGTAAAGTATATTTACTCAAAGACGTCTTTGATTCCAGTTATTAGTTTCAGTTTTTTCAATATTCAAGATTAAGTCAATATAAGGACTTATATTATGAGTTTCATTAAAATACTCAATTTAAAATTTTATTCACAGAAAATAAATATCGAAGTACTTCACTTAATTAAACATTATATACAATTTTTTTATCTTGTGTAGTTGATCTTACTTAATTTCACTTAAACATACATTTGCACTGCATCTTTATAGTTTTTATTATAATATAACTTTCACTCATTTCATTTTTTGCATTTTCATATTCATATCTGATATTGTCACGATGCATATTATTTTATTTTAAAGAAACGTGTACTTGGCATGTTTGCATTCACATTACATGGGCGAAAGATAAAGAAAACAAACCGGATGAGTATCGATGTATCTCCAAATTGTCACGTCAAAATCCCACATTTGCTTTGCTACAGCTTCTAATTTCACCTGCCCCATTAGTATTTTTTCTTTGGTATACCCCACTAGCATTACATCATCCTCATACCATAGGTGTTTTTTTTTCCCCTCTATGCCTTCGTTCTTTCTTAAGGAAATTTCATTTTAGTTTGATAACTATTTTGGCCCTCACTTAAAGCTTAAACCCTTTTTAAAAAACATTAGCTACACGTTTTTTAGACGTTCTTGGGACAAATAAGAAATGATGAATTAATAATTTGGAATTTTAATTGTACTACTCAGGAATTATCTTAAAAATATATAAAAAAAATTATCTGTTAATATTTAAAAAATTTAATTGTATTGATAAACTAATTAAAAACTTTATGTGTGTATTAGTAATTATCGTACCACATTCATAATATTTACTAATAATACAATTAAAAATCCCATTTATTAGTACATAATTCTTTGTACTCTCAAGTAATGTTTAAGAAAAATCTTGGGTACAAGAGAGAAAAAAACAGTTTTTCTCATTTATCGAAAATATTGTACTTTGTGCAGAGCGGTGTGCTTGTAAAGTGCAAAGTATATACCTCCATGCAAAAAGCTGAAACAACCATTTTTAAGTTTGAATTTTTTTTCCCACAAAAAAGTTATAATTCTTTTTATTTAGGGGTAATGCAATAATTACAAGAAAAAATAAAAGAAAATTTCGAGAATAAGTCTCGAATAGAAAATAAATAAAACTATTCATATAAAAAAAAGTTTGAAAAATAACCAAGTAAAATTTTCCTAGAAGTGAAATTGTTTTGTTGAAGGAAACAAATATTAATGTATAGCATGTACATGCTCTATTTAAGAGTAATATTATATATATGTAATTTGTAAAATATCTATGTCAATATAATATTATCTATCATTAGATGAAATATAAAATTCAAACTATATGAGTCCACAGTCATTGAATGGTGTATGAAAATGTGACAACACTTTGTCTCAAATTATATTTCAAACTAACATTTCTATTTATTTGATAATAAAAAAACTAATAATTGTTGCATCTGATTAGAAAGTGAAATATTAGTTTGATTTACATTTTGTAAATACCACGTCAATATACTCATATTTATTATTAAATAAGATGTATGACTTAAACTAAATAGAGTTCATACTCAATCAAAGAATAAATATAAATGGGTCAACATAATATTTCACTAAAAAAAATTGAGCCAAAATAATATAGCTCAATTAGAAATTAGAGATTCTTTTCTTCCCCTTCTTAGAGCAGTTTGGTTTTATCGTTGTTGTGCTGGTTGACCATTGGTGACGCTTGTGGTTCACGACAAACCAATGAGGTGAAAGTGTGAAACAAATCAAATCAAAGTTTTGGTGTGACACGTGCCACTGCTTTGATGTCTATTCACTCACTCACGGCGCCGTTTTCCACATCTCTTCTCATATTCCACATTCCTCTACTTTTTGACCCCTTTTTTATTTTTTCTCCAATCATAATTAACAATTATTTTTCTTGCTTATGAGAAAAATAAAGTCATTTTATTTCAATATATTATTTTTTTGTAAATAATTAACTTTTTCAGCAAAGTACCTCTTTTTTTAATACGAGATTTGAAACTGTCCTCACCGAAACAATCACTTATTCCAAATGGTTTTTACAAAGCTTAAATGATTAAAAATAATAAATAATGAATAAAGTAGTTATTATCATATTAGAAATTCATAATTATTGATCATATGATTTTTTTTTATTCAGTAATGAGCAGTTTTAACAGAATTATTATAATATTCTAAAATAAGTATAATACTCTCTCCATTTTATATTAAGTGTTATTTTGGATTTTTTTTTCAAATGATAAAACTTCAATTATTTTATACCCATTTTAAATGAATAGATTTTGTCTAGATTTATAATTCACTTTTATTACTCGAAAGCATTTATTAGCCATTATGAAAGCGAAATGTAACTTCAAATAAATTTTACTTGCAACATTAGAGATTTGAACCATGTAAACTTCATGAGAAAGTGTTTTATATAGCCATCACATCTGATTTGAACCTATAATAACAATTCTTAAATCTAAAGAAAAAATAATTTACTTTCATTCCGACCGGTTATTGGATAAAAGACACATAAGCTAATGCATAAAAGAATTAAAGTAACTTGGGAAAAAAAGTTTAATTATTTAAATAATAGAGCCAACATAATACACACTAAAACGTATGTGTTATTTCATAAAAAATTATGCATCTTCGTGCTTCATCTTTCTATAAATATTCTTAAATACTAAATGAGATAAGTGGATTGCTTTTTAAGACTTAAAAAATAAATTTGTATGTACTTTATTACCCTAGTTAACATATAGAAAAAATTGTAAAAGTATTTGTAAAAAGGTATACCATTATTCTCCTTTAATTTCTTTTATGGATAGATATGAAGTTAGACCCAAATTCATGCCACAAATTAAGCGCAGAAAAATCAAATAAGTATACCCCTTTTTGGGGTTTCATGACAATGACCTAATGCTTACTAGCCTATTTCAAGTTGTCATGGTAACTTGTACATGAAGGACTTTGATGATTACATTGCAATTCAATTTGCTTAATTGGGATTTGAGGGCATGCCAATCGTTTACGGCAATCTTGACCACTAGCACCTCATCCAAATGATTATGCATCCATCTAGCCCAAGTTTTTGGTCTTCTGTTTGCCAAATTAAACAAAATTTTGTTATGAAATAAAATAAAAGATTTGTCCAGTTGCATGAAGGTTTTATCTTTTCTTTTTTTATATATCCCTATACCAAAGGCCACTGGTCAGTTATCTTCTACTATTGCTAGTTACCTATATGTATCTAGCATGATAGCAATATTCCCTACCTTGTTTGGTCAATTGAAAGCTAAATGAGGAGATACTCTCATTCTCTGGTTTTGGTTGAAAGGAACGGTTATGAGCAATATGCATCAGGAAGAGGGTACCCTTTTTCTGTAAGTAGCTTAGATACCTCACATCATGTTTATGATAATTAGTAATTAATTTTTACATCACCCTCAAAAGTGATTGGTTATAGTAAAAGTGGGTAATAACTCTAGCCAAATATTAATTATCTTCAATACCAAAGGTACAAATCTTGCAGTTGTCAGTCATTTTAAAGGGTTTTTGCTACTATTCTCAACCTAAAATCGTGTAAGCAATTACTAAGACAAAAAAATATATATAACTACCATATATATTTTTTTCCCAAAATTTTAAAGAAAAACACAAGTTAATATTTAAGGATTTATAATTAGCCAAAAGAAAAGTGTGATTTTACATGTTTTGTATGACAAAATTAATAGCATTGTCATTTATAACATAAGAAAATCATTGATAATTTGTTTTATTTGTTCATCATCTTGATGTGGGGTTTAGTACATCCTTTTCTCTCTGTTTTTTTCATAACTCTTGTGCATGTTTTATTGTTCTTGATAGAAACCAGATAGCAAAGACGTCACGTATGTACATAATAATAGATGAAATTACAAGGAATCAAAATTTGACTTTAAGAATCAAAATCTGAATTGATTCAAATCAAACCAAGGAGATAAAACTTTAATTTACCATTGTTTTTTAAATGCTTATGGCCTCTTCAATTTATTCCTTTAACATCATGTAGTCGTCTATTACGATATTCGAAAAGGGAAAAAATGTGTAGCACTCAAAAAGGGTCCCACCAAACAACTTTCGTGTTATCTACATCTACATGTATGACATGCTAAAGTCAAGACCAAATCTAATCTAATCTATAGAAGTTCATAGAGGGACCCGTTAGATAATTAGTGACCACACCAATTTCTCCACTTGCATTAAGCAATGATGTTGCAGTGACACCAACTTCTCCACCCTAATTAAACAGAAGCTAATGTTTTCATTGACATATTGTTGATGCTAAACTTAGATCCTGGTCTTATAAGAACAGGGGAGAGAGCTTAGGAATTTTGTAGTGAATTATTTTAGGAGTCTGTTTGGATATTGAAATTGAAATCGTAATATGAAATTTTAATTGTAAAAGAATTAGAATTAACTTGGAATCTTAAATTATATATATGAGTTTACTAAAAGAATTGTAGCATGGTTATTGGAAAATAAATGAGAAAGAGAAAGAATTGTATTGACTTTAATGATAAAAGAGATACTTGCTAAGTTTTGAAATTGATAATTCATATGATATATATTAATAAAAAAGAATTAAGAATAATTTATTTTAGTTATTTTTTAATTCCATGAAACTGAATTGTGAAATTATAATTTTAATTATATGTGTTACTCTAAATATAAAAGTTGAAATTGAGGTGCATAATTACAATTTTAAACTCTAATTTCAGACACTAAACAGGACGTGAGAAAAATAACTAATAGAGATGTGTTATGTTCAAAGGTGAAATCACCCAATTCCTAGCTAAGCACTAGAAACGCTAGCAAGAGGAAGAAGTTAATGTGATGAGATGGCTCTGAATATAGAGAAGGGTATTTGCTTATTATTGTTTTGGGTATTGGTTAAGAAATTAAGATTTTTTTTACTAAACTATAAGTTTTTGTAAAAAAGTTTTCATGCATTCTAAAACTTCAAAATCCCTATATATAATAATATAAATCTTGATTAACAACAACAAATACCACAGAGTGAGAGAGAATGATATATGCATCTTCTTAGAGTGTTTGAATCAATGTTTTCAAACTTGATTTTGTAAACTTAATTTTGATCCAAATTAAATTAACACTAACGTGATTATGTTTAAAAATATTGATTCAAAGTAATCTTGATATATATGTGGGAGGTCATTAGTGTTAATCAAATGGGTCTAATTAGGCTGCCTAATTAAGTTATCTAATAAGGTAACTATTAGGGTTTAAGACTGTGAAAGAAAGGCCAGAAAAAGACCCTTAACTACAAATTAGAAAAAGGAAAGAAAAGTAAAAAGAGAAAAAGTGCAAAGTGCAAAGTGCAAAGGACAACAAAATTTGGATTAGATCAAGCCTTGCAAACGATATATATACTTACATTTGGTTACTTTGCATTCCCAGTTTCAGGTTTGTGATGATTGGGATTATGGGAAGATGTCATGCGTCCCAATCATGACTTATAATTTGTTAGAGCAACAAAAAGAGAGGTCAAACTTCATGATCAAGGGTGAGAACAAATAACAAAAATAAATAAATAAATAAAAGAAAACTTTTATTCATAGTCAAGGACTTAACGGTAAGCATGATATCATTCCTTTTCCTTGTCAATTACCAACTTATACCAAAGATGAGTCAACAACTCACCGTTTAAAATTTGACAGCAACTCACTATTCATGGCAGGGTTTGTTCATGTATAAAATTTAAGGGATTCATCCTCTTGAATTGAACGGCTCTTATTTGATCATAGATTTTATAAATATTAATAATTTAAACTAATGAAACTATGCTAAATTTTTAAACTTACCTAACTAAAAGATATTGATACTCTTAAATATTATAAGATGTCACATAATTCTCCAAAATTTAGATGTATTTATATTTAGAGTAAACTCATATTTAATTTTGATACCTGATAAGTATATCAAAAAAAAAAAATTTCTTAGGATTTAAAAATCTTCTATTAATCTGTTACAATTAGAAAACATAGATTGAGTTAATCCTTATATATAGGTCCGTACAATTATATAGATGGACTAATTTGTCCCATGTTTTGAATTATAAATGACTAGTATTGAATTTTTAAATTTTAAAGGACTAATGTATTCTCTATATATTTTTAAAATATCAAAATGAGTATTTAGTCTTATATTTATATTTGCATTCCCTTCACTTACAATGTAATTTCTATTAACTTTTTTTTTAAGACAAGTAATTTAAACTCTCAATTTTTCTTCAAACTTGTCGAATTGTTAATTAATTGAAATGGACAAAGAAAAAAAAAGTTTAAATGATATTTGATTTGTATGGAAAACCAAGATTTTACTATTAGAAATAAGTAGTAAGAAAGAAAATAGATAATTAGGAATATCCAGCAAATGAGACAAATGAATATATATATATATATATATATATAGGTCTGACTGTTGTACCTATATGCTCTCAGCCTCTCAAAAAGAAGCAGACGATTCAGATTCTTATAGAGATTGCAACTATCACGTTTTCATCCGGAAGAAAACCTACAAGGCAAGGGGCCAGTTAAGCTAACAGATAACAGACTAGCAGCATTAAAATAGAACAGGGTTGTACTCTTGTAGATGAGAAATTATATATTAAATGAGAAAAAAACTATTTTCCACTATTTTTCATTATTGCAGGGAACAACTTTGTGTTCAGATGAGTTTAAGATATCCGAACCTAATTTTAAGACTTCAAATTTTCTTTTGATTGACTGTATGTGTGTTTAGTTTTACGTTGTGTCATTAACTCAAGATTGATTTTATTACAAAACAAAAGTGTTTAGTACTATTAATTCTGTTAAAATTATCTTGTATATAAAAATATAAAATATAGATTATTTTATTTTAAAATACCTTTAACTAAAACTTATTCAAATAAAATTAATACTATTATGAAGGCTTAAATATGTTTTTTTTATTCTTAAAAATAAACGAATTTTGATTTGAGTTTTGATTTTTTGTTTTGGTCAAAATATTTTTAAAACTGTTTGATTTTAGTTATTATTAAGAAGACACATTAATATAGGAAACAATCTCTTGAATCTTTTTAAAACAACAATTTTTGGATGTCAATTTGTCGGATCATATGACATGTATCAATGTTGTTACGCACCCATGTGTGTTATTTCATTAAGAGAATGATTAACTTGTCTTAGATCTTAATTCTTGAAGGACCATAAGTAGAATTTATTTTCTTGGCAAACCAATTATGATCATAATACTATTGAAGAATTAAGCTGGGTGTTTACCCTAACTTTTAAAAAGCATAACTAAAAAGCCACCGAGGAGTTTTCCTTTGTAGAGAGATGATGAGGAGAGAATATAACAAAGCCTTGAGATTGGATTGGATCTGCAAAGTACTTCATGGCCACTTGGGCAGGGGCATAATATAAGAATGAGAACACATGTGGTATGGTGTATGGTGGTGAGAAGTGTGGAGTTGCCTAGGGAATTAGATGGGATCCACTGTTTTTACTACTTTTACAGAGAGAGCACGCAGTCCAAACAAAAAGTGAGAGTGATAGAACCTAAGAACAACAAGGGAGTGGCGTGGTCTGAGGGGAGAGCATGCAAGCAGTGTTTGGTGTAGGGATTTAAGGGGACAATGCCTTCTGAACCTTTTCATGAGAGCTATCTTCATTTTGTCTTCCAGTCCCCCCAATTCTTACACATCCCAACAACTAACAACACTTATATAATCCATCTACAATAATAATAATAATAATCATAATAATTTTATCATACCTCATTATTCACCTGTTATATAGTATATATTTTTAACTGCTATTTGCTAGTAGGGTTGTGTTCAATAAATTTTAACAAATTTGACTGCAGCTGAACCAATTCATAGGACAAAAGGTCTCCGGATATATTTTTTAAATTAAATATTAATATACTATTAATATGTATATTTTTTTATATCAATATCTAATTATATATTGTTGTGCCACTCTTAATATTTATTTTTTTATAACTACTTTAAAAGGTATATATACGATGATTTTTTATTAATTAGTAGTCTAAAACGTTCTATACTAAAAATGTACCAAAACTCAACTTGAATATGAAATTTTATTTAAGGATAATAAATATAAAATCATTTAATTAAATTGTCAAACTTCTTGTTATATTCTACATTTTTTTTGTAGCACTTTCAATTTTGCTCAATAATAGGACCAATCCAATCCCTGAGTAATTGTGGCAGTATTGTGCTACTCTCCCATGTCTTTATCTATCCATCTTGGGTTGGCCAGACTTGGCTCTCATAGGTCTCTGTCTCTGAGTAACAGTGGGCCTGGACTCAATGCCCTTTTAAAGGGCTTTACAGTGAAAAGAAAAGGAAAAGTTAACCTTTGCCCACTCTTTATTACGCTGTTGTCGCCAATCCATTCCTTCCCCTCACTAGTAGTCCCTATTCATATATTCCTTTTCTCAATTGGTCATAATTGGCCAGTGTGGATTTTTTCTTTTTCTTCTTTTTTATTTACTTTCGGAAAAGGAAAATTCAAGGTTACTTATTTCTTTGTTACAACTAGCAGGGTTATAGAAAATTATGCAATCGTGGTTGAAAACACAAATGGAGCACATACTATACAACCTAATCCCTATTTAGGAATTGAATGTGCAAATCGTGTGTAAATCCCTATTTGGAGTGTCACATTGGGCGAAGTTCACAAAATCTTAAATTGAAGTCTAATTCCGTACTTCTCATTAAGGTTTCTTTGCTGGAAAAGAAAATATCACATCAAAATAGAGTTTTTATGTGTGCATTTCATTTTATAAAATATTATTTATACTCATAATATGTAAAGTCTGTCGACTCACATATCATCCACTATTGAATGTGGTTTAACTTCATTCAAGGCTTACGCCTCATTCAATGATGTATAATATATAATTCAGCCTAATGCATTATAAGAACAAATAACATAACTCTTTGACTACAAAAAATAATTTTCAATTTTATTTCCCATTTCCCATTTTTCTGTTTTCTTGATTTACTCAACTAAACATGATCTTCATAATTGCCGACTTAATAATGAACATTAATGTCTCTATTATGATCGAAAATTGATGATGTGGGTAGTTAGGGGTTAACGCAGACGGGTAGGCATGCAAATGCATTGCCCTAGTAATTATTATTTTGAAAAAAAGTAATTATTGGTAATTAGTGTGATTAAATTTTATGCGAATGCGATAATTGAAAAGCTACTACTCAATCGCCGGTTTCAACTTTTATGAAAAAGTTATAATAAAAAGCGCAAAAAAGTTGAAATTAAGCATGCATGCAAGCTATAGCCTACCCACTTATCACCAACCTCATTGGCTCAACCTAATCACTATCTTATTATTGTTGGATTTCAATTCTTGGGTCTAGATTTCAAACCCTTTACATAACTTTTTTTTCTTTCGGTGAAAAAAATAAAATCTAGGAAGAAATTGCGAAGACTTCTTTATTAAGACTACAGGACAAAGTCAAAAAGGCAACTAAACACACAACATGCTGTATCCCGTATCCTCATAGAATCAATGATTATATGAAGTGTATCTAAATTCTAAATAACGTTAGTTTGCATGAAGCCTTTGAATACGCAAATTAATTGAAGCTGTACGTAACGTAAGCGTGTTGACAAAATTGTCCCCTTTCATTAATTATTTTCTGAAAACAATAAAATGTAAATTTGGCCATGTATTTTTTTTCTTTTGGTCTATTGTTGGACTCAACTGATATATGAGAATACTACAAACTAAGAATCATTGTTAGAATTTGCCAAAATTCAAAAAGGGTGGTTGAATAAATCAAATGAGTAAAGAAAATTCGTCAATTTAAAGATGAAAAATAATGCCACATTACAAAAATTTCAAATAACAAAATTCTGACTCTTTAGTATTTTATTTCATATATCTCATTTCCTATCAGTAAGTGTTGTAAACTGCAAAAGTATTGTAATTTTTCCTTGTTGCGAAGTCGTAAAATGCCTAGCAAATCTTTTTTTTTAACTTCCTTTTTTTGGGTTCAAAAGTAGCTTTTTAATTTTAGTCTGTTTTTGTCAAATGGTATTTTGTTTTTTTCACTCTTTTTAATATTTTAGTCTGAATAAAACATTGGCAACCCAAACTGTGATTACAAGCCCAAGACCAAGCCCAAGATGTAAGCATGTCTAACTATTCGTGAGGCCTTCTCTTACACGGGCCTTGGGTTCAATGTACCAAAACAGCACTCAGGTTTTTAATTTGGGCCCATTTATTTCCTCGTTTACGGGCCCTCTAATTATACATCCTCCTTGAAAAAGCAAAGCCATTTGACCAAAAGCCCAGAGTAGTGCACCTAGCTTGAGGAGAAAAAGGTTAATTCAATGTTCAATTTAACCTCTCAAGCAAAAAAAAAAACCTAAAAAAATTGTACTACTGTGTATATGCGTTTCTGTTCAAATGTTAGAGTTCCTGGTCATTGATAATTCTGTGTGAAGTTCATGGCAGTAGCACTTGTCTCACTTCAGGATCATGATGTTAACCCTTTTTTCAAAATCTGAATTTAACCCTATTTTCAATAGAAAAGAAAACAAGCATTTAAATTTTGGGTTTTAAGATATGTTTAGCCTGAGTTTGATGCAATATTAATTAAGAAAAATTACATTAATCTCTCTTGGGATTTAGTAAATTCACCTAGGTTTCTCTATATTTGTAAAATTTGTTCTTGAGATCACTAAATTTATGAAATCATTACACTAATCTATCATAAATTTATAAAATCATTACACTGTCCCCTCTATTGCATATTGAACAATAAATTCATGGAAAATCAATGTCACCAAGACAAATAGAAGGAAACCGTGATTAAGTTTATCAAATCTCAATGGAGGTTAATGTAATTTATATCGTCATTTATATAGCTTGCTTTTAATTTGATATGTTGTTTGTATAACTTTTTCTATGGTCATATAATTATGTACAACCATGTCATTTTAGGGGCTTGATTTTTAATTTTTATCATAATAATTACTTTAAAAGTAGTTAAAAGATAAAATATAATTGACTAATGATATAACATATTTTATCTTGACATTATATCAAAATTAATCTCTATTCAACTTTACTAATTTTGTATATATTTGTTCTCAATTATTAACAGTACAATTTGCCATGTTGTAAGAAAAACTATTTATTCCATGCAAACAGAGGGAAGAATATGACAAGTTGAGATTGCTTATTGTGATTGCGCCCCGGTCCCAAATCCAATCATTATTTCCCATCCGAAAACCACTTTTGATGCACACAACTAGATCCCATAAGAAATTTCCAAGATAAAGTGAGTTCAAATTGTTCTAAAGTTGAATTAAAATGACACGTGGTAGCTAGTCCAATACTGTAATATCAAAGCCCACTTCACGGAAATTTGCAGGGATAAGCCCATAACTGAAAGCAAACCCAAGGTAAAGTTCTGTTGCCACATTTAATTTGGACTAGATTCGTTGCTCCAAATGCATGTATACGTAAAAAACTCAAAACAAATTCAAAATCAGACCTAAAAGAGAAAAATCAAAAGTGCTTGCTGGTGTAGTAAAAGTGGACCGCTACAGAGCTAAACTTGCAAGTTGCAATACCCTGAACTTCTACATTTTAAAGTTATTATTTCAGAGAAAAGTTTAATTACTTAACCGTTACTCTTAACTCGAAATTGCGAAAGCAATTTCTTATACAAGAAAATAGGGTTTTCGCAATTTCTTATACAAGAAAATAGGGTACTTAACACGAATATTCTTGGTTGGAAATCTTTTGCTACTCTGACCCTTGAGCTCATAAGTTGGATTTGCAATTTTTGTGTACGACAGCTACACTAGACAGATGTCAAGAAATGCAACCTAGGGGGTCCAGATTTGAATGAAATCTAATTGGTTTGCCAATCATTTTTGCGGAAAGATTCGGGGACCTGCAAATTTCAATCATCACCATCTTCTCTTATGATTGGCTTTGCCGTTTATATTTTTCTTTGGCAGCTCATGTGTATCGCTTTTATCGTCATCTTCCAGTATGGAGTATCTATCAAACACACACCGCTCCTCCCATCTTGAGAAACCTAAAATGTATTCATATATAAAATTCCATAATATATACAAGTTATGATACATCAATATATGTTAATTTGTACCAATGCTTAGCTAGTTTAAATAGTTCATACTATCATATATAAAAATTATTTATATACTTCTACCAATCAGTTTAAACTTTTAATAGAGATGATTTCATGACAACTTTGGATACTAATGATTTAGATAATTAATATATATGTGTGTTAATTATTTCGATAGAGTTAGAAAAGAAGATGAGGTGTTTGGGTTTGGTGAATTATTCTCTCGTTGCATCCAACCCCATGTGAGGCCTTCTTGTTTTAATATGCAGAAAACACAAGAAAGACAAAAGTCTCCCGTAGAATCCGGCATCGAACATGATTTATACTCTACCAATGTATGTACTATGAAGAGCATAATGACCATCATCAACCATTAATTTCTGCTCATTGTTCTTCCTATGCTCTTTGGCACCACATAATAGACCTATAGATCTATTTGAACCTTTCTAGATGTATAATTAACGCAAAAGATCCTATCAATTAATTATGGCTCAAATTTTTCTTTTTTGGTTCACTTGTCAATGTTCTGATTAAAATTCGATTTGGTTACATTTGAAGTCCAACTAGAACCCTCATTCCCAACTACCAATTCTCATATATGGAATGGGGAAAAAACAAGAAAAACTACATGCAAAGAGAAACAATAATTAGGGTATTATATGAGAGATTGGAGTCTGAGCACATGAAAACATTTGAAAAAAGGCACATGATAATACCATTGGTCAGAATACTTACGCTTTGCTTATTGATTCTTCGTTTGTGACCAAGTGATTGATAAAAATGACCTAAACATGGTGTATCACTATTCATCAGTATATTTTTTTTCAAGTCATTGGGTAAACATTGCAGCAACCCATTTAAAGAGTTTAAAAACTCAAGCATTCCGAAGCACAAATATAGTTTTATCTCTAAGAGGCTATCTCTGTAAGCTTTTCTATGAAATTAAAAGATTAAACAAACGGTTAGATGCGTAAGTCCATAAATAGTGTTTATCTATAATGAACCTCTTTTAATAGTATTTCAAAATCGTGATTTGTTTTCAATGGCCTCATTTTTTATCCAATCTTTGCAAAAATAATTGCTTCAGCTTCATATTTACGCAGGAGAGTACTCTGTATTTGTATATTAATATATTTTGAAGAGATTAATTTTAATATATTATTAGGACATGTTTAATTAGGGGTAAAAAACTAAGAATAGAGTATATATTTTCATAAATGAGTTATATGTGTAAAATTACATATAAAACTCATTCATGCAAAATTTATTCCCATTTAACTCCTCCAACCAAACATACCTTAGTGTAAGGAATCTTTTTTCCCTATTGCAAGTGTAAAAGATTTTACACTGTAATCTAAATACATTATTTTGAGGGAAAAAATTAGAAAAGGAAGGTGGCAATCAGATAACTTACGTCGGTACACAAAATGTAAACATTTTCTAATTGAATGGCTCATTCATGTAGTGGTTAGTGCATGCCAATCATTTGATATACTAAAAAAAAACTAAAACAGTTGATGGATATGATTAAGGAATTGAGTAATTAGAGTGATGCCCCACCCACCAAAATTTGTCCATGACATATAAATCACTCTATCCTACTATAACTCTTGCGCTAGTGAAGTCTCCTCTTCGCACCATCATGTTTGTTAGCTTCGTCGTCAACCATGACTAATTATACAATCATGTACGTCAAAAGAGAGAACAATGAATATTTCATATTTATCATTTTATACTTAATTCCATCATTAATTAGGGTATTCCATGTGGCAAGTAATGATTATTGAGATAGAGAATAAGACGAGATTTAGAGATAATAAGTTATTTTCTTCCTATGATGTCAAAATGTTAAAAAGGTTTTTTTTTTATAATTATAAGACAAAAAAAGGGTTAATGTTCATGCAAGTTTTAATATATGGCCTGTTTGGGATTTAACTCTTTAGAAATGGCCTCTTAAATTATTTTGCTACTAGAATCCATACCTTCAATAAAAGTTATTCATTTAACAATGTTAATCTCGTACGTTTACACTTATTAACCTCTTCAATTCAAAGAAGTCAAATTCGTTTGTTTAATGATTAAAGTGGTGAGGTCGCCAATTAAAAGAAGTGACTAACAGAGTGTTATGATGAGAAAGTGGAGGGCATGACTGGGCTGGCGCTTGGATTAATTTCAATTGGAGTTTTAAGGAGCAAGAGAAGTCAGGTAATAACTAATTAATATTCTTAATTAATTATGTGATGGTGACTAATTTAAAGGCATTACTTTTGGGTACGGAAATTTTGTTTTGGATTTTAACTGTTTGGTGGGATGCTGGTGCCGCAGTCACACCAAAAAGGTTGCAGCTAGCTAGATAGAAAAAAAAGGGAAAATAAGACTCCTGTTTTACAGTAATTATTAAAAATTAAATAATATATATATCAAGAAAAATAAATAATATCTAAGTAAACATATATTAATTACTTAACTAATATATGTATATTAATGGTAGAAATAAAAAAATTAATACTATCTAATTATTATAAATAGATAAATATTCTGAAATATAAAAAGATTAAAACCCTACCCTCGTTACAAAACGGAGGGAGTACTAATCAAGAAACCTTAGCGAGCTTCCCAAGATGAGTAAGTTTAAGAAGAATCTTTGGCCTTAATTTGTAGTTATGTGGTAATATAAATCAAAGTGATTGTATACTATACTATATATATAACCTCTACCATTTAACAAGTGAAGATTCTTATCTAGTTATAAGATGATCACCGTCCAAATTATGGCTCTGAAAAGCTGCAAGAGACCGGGATGCTTTTGTTTTGGGGTCATGCATGGTGGAACATCAGTTAATTAAATTGAATTAAATCAAAGAGCATCATATACAGCAGAGGATTTGATTGGGTTTGGCCACGCATGCATTGACATCATATCACGAGAAAAGGCAAACATATTCTCTTTCCGTTTAAAATATCTGCCATTTTTTAATGAGTATAAATATTAAAAAAATAATAAATATATTAATAATAAAATAAAATAAAATAGAGTGAATGAATTAATATATTTTTATTGAATCAAATGTTTTAGAAAAATTAATAGTTAGTGAATAAAATTATTTATGAATACTATTGAAAAAAAGAAATAAATATTGTATTGAAATGTAAAGCTATCTAAAAATGAATATATATTTTAAAATGTAAAATTATCTAAAGTAGATAAATATTCTAAAAAAAGGAATAATTATTTTGTGGGATGAAATTTGTTTCTATAATTTCTCAGAGTTGATACTCATTAATACTCAATCAATACTACAGGATTACTGATTTATATGATAGATTTATTTTTTATATACATTTTTAATATAACATTATCTATATCATTATTTAATCTTGTATTATAATGTTCATAAAATTATTCAGTTGCATATGGCTTCTATTTCCATTCAGTAATAACCTAATGGGTTTCTTTTAGGACATATTCCCTCACTTCCCACCCATTCACCTATATATTTAATTTAATGTAACAGAATAGTTGGTTAACTAAAAGTAAGGATTGTATGATGGGAAGTTACAAACGGGAACACCAACAGAAAAGAGAAAAAAAGCTACATCAGATTAGATAGAGTGAGGGAAAAAAGGCAACTTTCTTGTCTCTTTTTATCATTATTATTATTGTTATTTTGATGAAGAGTGTTTAAAGGGCGGAACTAGCCTCCTCTTATAGGGGAGACCAGGGCTGAACAATTGAACATGTATAGAAAATAATAAAAATATATTCTTTTAATTTTTATTTAATTTAAAATAATATATAATAATTAATATTATTGTTGTTAACTTAAATTCTTATAATATTTAATAATAATAATAATAATGATAATTAATTAGTTAATTATTATTATATTTATAAAAGATATGTATTACCTAATACCTAGTAATCCTTTTCATATATCAAATGGGATAATGTAAATTGTCAGTTAGATTATTTGTGCATATCAAATATTGCATTGTAATATTATCAACCATTTAAATGGTTTAAATTTTTTTAGTGGTAATCTAAATTATTAATAATCTTTGTTTAGCAATATGCCAAGCATCACCATAATACTTAGGTGCAGACGTGCAGTGGAGAAGTAAGTGAATGGCTTTAGACTTTAGTTAGTTAATAATTATTGTTGGAGTATAAAAATTATATTCATGTATTTTTACCCATCAATTTAAACTTTGAGATAGATGGACAATAATAAATTCTTAGCTTCATGGATATGCATAATTATTTTGTACTAAAAAGGTTCAAGCTAATAGTATTGCTCCAAGCCTAATAAATCTTTTAAAATGTTGCCAAGGTGTCACACAATAATGAATCACATAGTTAAAGTGTCACACATCGAATGTAGAACAATATATTTTTTCCTTATATACTTCATTAATTCTTTTTCTTTTGAATTACAACTTACAAGCTTCTTGGAAGCATTGATCGATAACCCAATTGCATTCCTACATATTCTTTCCCCATTTAGGTATGTTAATAATTGGAGGGTTTCCGCTTTATATTCCCTTCCTTCAATCGCTTTCTCTATTCTTCATATACTAGTAGTTGACTAACAATTCCTTTTAATTTTAGTTCGTTTTTTGACCAGGAAGTAGCTAGCTGCAAAACTATGACAATGACCAATCTGATGAGCTGGTCTTAAAGCCAGCTTCAAATTATTTATATACGTGTCCATAACTAAGCTGTACTAATCATTACTAACAATATTTTATATGTGTTCGTTGATTTAAAAAATCTCTACATTTAATAGAAGAGATATTGAATGTAAGTGCGAACTCGTGTTTGCAATCTCTGAAGCAGTACTTACTTAAGTAACCATTCTGTTGTGTTCAATTCACATATTTTAATTCATTTTCTACTGAAATTGCGTGGTGGATAGCCCGGAAGTGCTGTTTTGATAATGACAGGGCGCGATATGCGGATCAAATATTAAATATATTTGATTGTACCATGCAAATATGGGATGAAAAAAACATGCTGTTATTAGAAATACAGAAATTTAATTTGCATGCGTGTAAATCATAAATATAAATCAACATATTTTATTGTCTGGGTTCCATTTTGGAAGCAGCACATAGCAACTTGCCTGGTTTTGATAAACTATTAGAGTTTAATTTTGATGAAAATTTTAAACATCATTATCCAATTAAATTATCTTATCTATTTAAATTTTTAAATAATGGTGAAACTTTATCACCTTTACTTATATAATAATATATGATTGGATGATAAGGTAAAATATTTTACATCATTAGTATATTAAAATTAAACTCAAATTATTACTCATAAATCTTAAGTGTCATTTAAATTTATTGGTTTAAATGACACTTTAACTTTTAATTAAACTCTCAAGTTCAAATATTTTGATTAACTGAAATTGAAAGTTTAGCTTTGAGGCATTAATTCCCTTCGCGTCCATGTTTTAATTAACCTCTAATTTTTAGAAGTCAAAATATGCTAGCGAGAATATTGAAGAAGAAATTAAAAAATAAAATAGGTCAACATCGACGAGATACAGAGCTGAGTTTGGCATGCTAGCAGCAGTGGCTGCAGTATTATAATTAAATTAAGAATAATATTGTTTATATATAAAAAATAAATTAAGAATAAATGCTCTATATCAAGATAAAGACACAATAAAGTGTTCCACCATAATGAGTTCGATACTCCGCACTTCTCCTGATGATATTTACTCCTAGCAGTCGTTTGGTTTTAACAGGAAAAAAAAAGAAGATGGAAAGAGAAAGGGTGGAGAGAGAGGGGGAAATTTTGGAGTTTTCTCTCATTTGGATGTATAAAAAAGTACGGAAGAAAAGAAAAGTTTCTCATCGATCCAACAAGAAAACTTTCTCCTCATGTATGCGAAGAAAACTCTTCCAGCAACACACGTATAAGTTATTTCACCTTTTTATCTTTTTGTTTATCTAAGTTATATCAATTTTACTAAAAATTGAATGGCATAAAAGTCATTTAATAAATTTATATTTTCTTTTCTGTTCTCTTCAACAAAACAATATAAGATAAAAGTCACTTTTCTTCTCTTCATTTTCTTCTTTTCATTTTCTTTCCTGTTATTTTTCTTGCTACATCCAAACACACCACTAAAATGTATTTGAGATAGAGTAAATAGTGAAAAATTTTATGAATGAATTCAATATATATGGAATCCATCTTTAAAAATTTTCACCTTTTTTTTACTCTGATACTAAACACATCCTTAATATATATTTTTATCTTTTAAAACTTAATCTTTGTGTATTATATAAAATCATTTTATATAAAGTTCTTATTATGACATCAATAAAAGTGTTTTAACTCTCCTTATTAAAGTATCACATATAATAATACATAATTTTGGCCAAAAATAATAATACATAATTAAATAATAATAAAATCATATTACTTTTTGTTTTACAAAAATAAAATAATAGTATTACTAAAAGTACAAAATACCATCCCATAATATTTATTAAGCATTTTAAAATTAATCTCATATAAATTTTAACATATAAATAACACAACTATTAAATTAACTATTTAGATGCATGATATGGTATTACCACTTAGGGTGTGTTTAGTTAAGGGATAAATGAGATGGATATTTTTAGAATGAATTTCATTTATAATTTTATAGATCTCTTTTATAAAAAATTTTATCTCATTTTTACTCTAAATTAAACATACTTTTATAAATAAATATTCATCTATTGATAATTTGCAAAGTTCGCTTTGTGGTTGCTTATACATGTTAACAATAATATCTACGAAGGTACTACAAAACAAGGGGGCAAGGCAACCGATATGATTTCCATTTTGGCGCATTCCCAATAAAATTATCCTAATAATATACAGGTCAATTTTTCAGGAAAAAAAAATCACGCAACCCATTAAAAAAAATAATTAATCATGAAACCAAGTGCCCGTGTCAATATCTTACTATGCTAAGTTTCTATGTATCTTAGCTAGCTAGGTATCATCATCATCTTAACGTACATGAAGCCTTTGATTTATTCATACCGTCCATTTTGTTTGCTTACCTGTGACTGCCATCATTCATATCAATATTGAAGATGAAGAATCAAGCCTCAATAAGTGTTTTTGTTTTATCTCTTCATATACGTTTTTTTTTTTTCTTTTTTTACTTTATGTACATGGATGGTGTACCAGCGATATAGCTGATTGTCTGACAGAAGATTTTGCAATATCTCATAATGTGAAGCTTATCCCTAAGTTGTTTTTTTTATTATTATTATTTTAAATATAATTAAACTCACAGGCATGTATACAACACAGATCCACATTGAATGAATGTATCACACCAACGAGCTGTTCATCATTAAATCTATGGATTGAGATTTCATTTCAAGAAACACCTGCAGTGCCAGCGCATGCATGTGTAGAGTAATTAAATCTTAATTTTTTTTACCTTGATTAATTATGGACATCTATATATCGTAGAAAGAATTAATTGATTATAATGAGGATGATTATACTAACGACAAAATTGAAAATTGGAACCAGAAACGTGGCGGTCTCTCAAGGCCGTATTGCACGCACCGAAAGTTTGATGACTAAATCCAGAGCATAAATACTATTCATCATATATAAAGTAAGGCTGCTAGGGAACTAGAAATATCATGCACTATTTATGTTGCTTGGCGTGTGCCAGCTATCTCATTTGCTATAAGACCCATAATTTTGTTTAGCAGCAATAGCATTGGGCGCCATGACCCCTTTTTTTTTTTAACATTTAGGTCAGGGTGAAAAAAGACCCACCTTAATTAATTATAATACTAGTACGTATAACACTCAAATTGTCATGTGCCACATATTTCAAAAGAATAAATTGATTGATAGAGATATAAATAATTTTATACTCTAATATGTTTTAAAGCGAAAATTTTCTTTAAGCTCGAAACACGGACAATTTTATTAGAATGATTTAAATCCCAAATCATTTGATTGGTATAGAGTATGCTATCATATCATGATTTATTTATCCCAAAATTTTAAACTAATAAATAGAGACACGTGAATAATTTTAAATTCTAACATGAAAGAATCACTAATAAAAATTAAATTGATATAGACTCAGTCTTAATCTTTTTTTTTATCTTTTTGATATAAAATTTAGGGTAAAATACATTTTACCTCTCTAAACTTTATGTTATATGTAGTTTACACACTAACTTTTTAAATATATCGTTACACTTTGAATATTCCCAATGGTGCAAAATGTCCCTTTGCATAATTTTGGCAATGAGTGAATGTATGTTTTATATGCACTTAACCCGAAATATGTCTAATTTATACAGTTGGACCCTTTATTTGTGAACTTTCATGTCTACTTGACCCTTTTCTACTTAGTTAGGTGGCAAAATGGGTTGGATTAATTCCCCATCAATCCGTCATTTTTTGATAGGAATGATTAATATTTCAAACCCAAATAATTATCACATGCTCATGGAGAAATGGGTTAGTCAACCAACCCATTATTTTTTGAAGGAGTTTGACACTTTCAACCAAAGTAATTAAAATAGATCAACTAATCTTATCTATTTTATGGCCAAAACATGCCAGCTCTGCCACCCCTAATACTTAGTAATCATTTATAAGGTACTTACGGATAATTCATACAAAAATAAAAATTGAAAATTAAATCTTAATAGTGATAGAACAAAAGAACGATTAGATAAACTACATTGCCTTTTGGCCAGCCTCGCTCTAATTTAGTTTACGGGTACAATAAAGTTTATTTGATTATACTAACATATAAAAAGAATATTAGTAAGAGTGTGTTAGAGTTGCATGATCCATTTGGTTTGAAAACGGACCAAAAACAGTACTACAACCCGCCGCCAACAATACCTCATTATGTTTGTTTCCCATGTTCTTTTAAATGATCATTATTCCAATGTAATTTCAAAATCAAAATGCCTCCGACCCTAGATAATTTGAGATTTATCTCATCAACGGAAAAGGTAAATGTTCTAATTGAAAGTATAGAAGCCTTGACCAATCCAAAATAAAGTATAGAAGCCTATGATTCTGTTTTTTCATTTTTCAAAATTGTTTGGTCGAAGTTTTTTCATTTTCAAATAAAAGCATTATTACCATGTAATGCCACCATTGTACGCACTCGATTTAGGACCTACTTTAAGGTGAAATGGGTCACGTTCACGGTTATAACGCACAAGTTATGAAACGATAAACAATGATTAATTATTAAGTTATTGGATAATAATACATGATGAAATTTATTAAAAAAATAATTGTAAATATAGACGTACACACATAAATTGATTGATATAGGCATCGTGCGAAAAACAAATTAAATTATCTGGAAATTGAAATCCTAATGTGAAATTAATGTCTCAGTATTGAGATTTTGAATATAAGTAGATAAATGGATGTCGGGTGTTATTTGTTTTAACATTTTCTAAGATGACACGTTTATTTTTGTTCATTTGTCTTATATTGATTGATTTATGTAATACACTTAGCACATGCTTGAGCATATCTTTAGATGGTGCAATGCATCCTCCATCAACATGAAACTTGATAGTATCATAACACTTAAGAAAGGATTGAATTAAGTGTTTTTTAAAAAAATTTCTACATACTTAACACACAAGTCAGAATGTTCAGGCAAATGTGTCCTGTTCAATTAGGAGATTTTCATGCAATCTATATGACAAAATTTGCAAAACAAGGTGTACTACGAACCATACAAGCACTGAGTTATAATGTATGAACCAAAACAGTTTTATCAAAGAATTATGGTGATACTTTTAATCAATCCTTTGAAGGTCTTACTAAAACTTGTATTTTATAGTAGAATGCAGTTTGAATAGAGAATCTGTAATACAAGTTATTTCAACAATCAATTTTATAAGATCATCGAGTATGGAATCAGATTTCTTTAAACTCTTAAAACAAATGCTGAGAGATATGACAGATATGAAAAGAAAGAGATAGAAGAGCTTGTGAAGGTATTTTATCCTGGTTTAGTTCTCTAACTTAGAACTTACATCTAGTTCTCACCCTTCAAGTAAGTGTATCCACTATAATCTTGTACAACCAATACAACACTAAGTATTATTTACCAAACCTTTCTAAATTTAACCCAAAAGTCTTTTCAATTAGTCTCTCCAAACTCAACCCAAATAATATTTTCAATAAGCCTTTCCGAACTCAAATCCAAGTAGTATTTTAACAAGCCTCTTCAAACTTATCCAAATAGCTCTTCTCTCACAAGACAAAATCTCACAATAACTCTTATGTTTTAAATCAACTCTGTAGTTTTTCTCTCAAAAGAAAAATATAACACTCAATACAATAGTTTGAACACTCTAGAATAATAGAATTAATTTTTTTTGCAAACTGAGAGAAGAGAAAAATTGCTGCAGCTGAGATTTGGAATTTGATAGAAGTATAGCTTTTTGTTTCTCTTTCTTTCGTCTTAGCTTTGAATGCTGCTCCAAGACTTTCTTTTGTAGGAGGATGGGAGTTTTTGACCATTTGATGGCTTGAGGACAACACTTCTAATGAAGTCTTTTTCTTTGTGATGAAAGGAGCTGCTTCATCTTTTTCTTTTTGTTGTTGTGCAGTCCAGAATATCACAAGAAAAGGAAATATTCGTTTGAGCATTTGAAGGGTCCTTTGACTTGTTGCCTTTCAATTTTTCTAATAAGCCAGCAACACACATAGCTTGTTTATTTTAACAAGCAATACATCATGAGCCTCAGTGTTTGCTATTCTTGGCAAAAACTTTTCTAGCATCAATATGCTAATATGCCAACTCAATGTGTTGGTTTGCTTGAAATCAAAACTATTAGAATGAGTCAATCTTTTCAAAATAAAGTTGAAACACTTAATGCACTCATTAAAAAGTTCATCAAAAAATTGTTAATTTAAAACAAATTAAAGTAATACAAATATACAAAAATATTTTATTATTATATTAGGACACATAAACTAACAAAACTTTACAAGCCGGTTTACTTGAAAATAAAAGAACACATTATCTGCATTGGTCCCGATAAAAATGGACGCGAAAAAGGGAGGGTAATTGACAAACAAGGACTACGTGAGCGAATGGCAATTTGCAACTGCAATTAATTGGTGAGGAGGGATGTGTGTATAACAACAGCAATGCTACCGAGGCAAATTGTGTGACTGTTTAATCCGTGATTGATGATGTTAGACATTTTCTATCTATCAATTTAAACTTTTTTAAAAGTAGTTTCATCATATCACAATCTTTATAATCAAATAATTAGGGATTCAATTATTGTGTCCTCATTATAATAAAAAAATTCATGCTAATGTCAAAAAATATTCATGTGAAAAAACATATTAAACATCTTCAGTTTAAACTTTTTAGATGATTTTATGACAGACAAGTAATAATACACACAAGATAAAGATAGACCAACGTAACAAATTCATAAACAATTACCAAAAAATTAATATAAATTATGAATATATTTTTTAATTTTTAATGGGAATTATGAATAGTTATTAAATAATGTAAAATAAATTCAAACATAAAATTTAACTCTACAGTATTTCTACAAGAATAATACTACATGAATTGACCCTTTATATTTGTTTTCATATTAGGTTTAAAAAACAAAAAATTTAGACAAGTAGAGTGTTTTTTTAAAATGAATGTGGATTTCCCTCCTCTATAGTGAAAAAATTGATAAAGTAAAAAAATAAAAAATTAACTATTTTTATATCATTTAATGAGATTCACACACATTGAAAGTTATTCATATGAGGGTTAACCACCATTCACTTTCTCACTTTATTAATTTCTTTATTTTAAAGGAGTCAAATCCATTGAATGTCAAATCAATATGACATGGTCAATAATTTTAAATGAATAAATTAATTTTATCATTAGATTTAATTCAATTACTCTAGTTGATTCCAACAAAAAAATTCAATTATCTCATTTTCAGGAAGTAGTAAGTGTATATATATGATGAGTTGGTCGAATTGAATCAAATCCAAACCCAGCCATTTTTTGATCGGGCTATTTTTAAAGTTAAAAACCAATAATAACCCGATTAGTGATCAAGTTAGATTGTTCAACTCAACCTTATAGATAGTAAAATTATTTTAGCATAATACATAGTAAAATTATTAAATTTTAAAAGTAAATATAAAATTTAAGAGACATTTTTATAACACATGTTTCAAAATAAATTATATCAATATAAAAGTAACATCAACTTATGAAAGATATATAAATTAGAGTATAAAATTTTATAATTTATCACTAATTATTTTTAAAATAATTAACCTTTTAAAAATTTATTTGATTTCAAGTTCAAGCCAGATCAACTTATTAAAATATGACCTAAATTTGATTTGAAAAATATACCGAACCAAATTTTAAAACTCGAATCCCAACTATTAAACTTCAAGTCGGATGTGTTATCAGGTGGAACCGGGTTATGAACATTGAACACCCTTTACTAGGTAGCATTTATGTTTAAAAAATTTTCGCTTGGAATGGCTCTGACCGTACTGAAAAGTAGCAAAAGCCGTGGGTCCGTGACCCTGCTTCAGTACAACTAAGCAGACCCGAACGTGGATGCCCTTCGCAACAACAAAAAGTACATAAAATATGTAAACCGGCTACCCTTTCTTTATTTACTTCAACTTCATATTTTTATTAAGCAATTTGTTAAATTATTTCAACATTAAAGTATCAAAATTATTATTAAGAGATTTTTAACTACTAGTGAAATATAGACGATATGAAAAATAGATAAAATAAACTTTCTGATCCCATATGTTTATTTGATTTTTCAATTAGGTTAATTATGTTTCGAATCATTATTAATTTGGTCTCAAGTTGTTTTTTCGTCATATAACTGCATGAAAATAAGGATGTAACACAATCAACATCAAATCTATGTGTATGCCATGTAAGCAAAAAAAATTGAAATATTGGAGATTAAATTGAAAAAAAGAAACGATAAAGGAAAAAAAAAACCTATTTTGATTTGTTTAAAAAATATTTACATTAATCATGTACATATACATCAATAAAGTTGTTTTTTCTTTTTTAAAAAATTATGATTAATTTTGTAAGTTTGTTTCCATAAAAAAATTTTATATGAATTTTTAAAGAAGTAAACTTTTTCAGAAGATTTTATATATGTTTATGTAGAAATTAAAAATTTCTTTAAATTTGTAAAAGAAATTTTAATTTTAATATGAGTTCATAGATAAAAAAAAAATCAAAACTTTTATAAATTTAATTTTAATATATTAACATTGTCATTTGATCATATATTATTACCTCATATATATATATATATATATATATATATATATATATATATATATATATATATATATATATATATATATATATATATATATAGAATTAAATAATAGTATAAAAAATTACATACAAACCCATTAAATTAAACTCAATTTTTTTTTAGGCTTAAACTCAATTTTTAATTTTAATTATGTTATTTGTCCTTATTATATATGAAAGTGTTGATTTATATCTCATTTATTATTGAATTAGGTGTACCTATTTAAATGGTTATATCACATCCAATAATAAATAAAATATAAAAACACATATCTACACATAATGACTATAAATAATATTTAATTCATCCACGAAAGGGCCATTTGCGGTGACATGTAAAGTTGTGACGTTGGACACCCACTACTCCAGCTCGAGAACCAATCATTGCCACATCACCATATAAAGTTGGACCTACATGTGTTATTGTAGTATTTTTCCTTTGATCTAGGACGTAAATATTTTTCCTTAGACAAGATTATATAGTTAAATGTATGCAAATGCCACTGACTATTTCATTATTTCCTGAAATGCAATTGTTTAAATCAAGCATATATTCTTCATATCTTGCGTTTTTTGTCTCCGCACAAACCAATTAATTAGACAATTTTTCATAGAAGCACAGAAATAAGACAACAAACTACACGGATGTAACATAATTCATATGCTAAAAATAACATTATTCACAATTTTTTGTCTGTTCAAGTTTTCTTAATGTGATTTGGAGATTTGCTGGGATATGTGCTTTGTTGAAGAACATTGAACAAGGCACATAAATGCCATGATCCTTAAGTCCTAGCAGGTGGGGTTCTATGGTCAAGGCAAATCATGCAAATGTAACACTACCTAGTGGTATGGACCTGCTTAATTAGTGCAGACTAAAACAGGCAACGTGGACCCATAAATCCCAATTGCCCCATGTTAACATTTCACTTTATTTTCGTTATTATGTTATAATATTGTCATAAAATTTTATAAGTAAATTTAATTTTAATCTATTTCAGCATAGCAAGATATATATTAATTTGAGCATGATGATATATTGTCATATTATTTAATAAACATTTAATCATATATTATTATATCAATAAAAATATTTGACTTAACCAGACAATACTAAAAAGTTTTATAAATAGGATCATATGATGATTGATTTATAGTGTAAATTTGTTTTATACAATTATTAATGCATCAAAATTAAATATTAAAATCAACAATATTAGATTATAAAAAGATCAAGATTGTTAGACAAAAGTTTGAAAAAATTATATCTATTTTTTGATAGAAAATAAACATTAGAATTAAACTCTTGCAATATTAGGGGGAAAAAATCAATTACAGCGTTTGAAAATATTTATTTCAGTGTACTGAAAAAGGTTAGCTTTTATTACATAGTCACTTGAGTGCCAAGTGTCGACATTTGATGTGTGTATTAAGTAATAACTAATAAACTAAATTATCATAAAAATAGGAAACGAATTAAGTTGAAATTTGATTGGGTAAGATGCTCAAAATATGGGCGGTAGCGGAATTAGAAGGGTGATTTTGGCAGTTTCTTTGAGGAAAAATATTAAAAAAGAGGGAGCTGGGGTAACCCCTCACATGGGGTGTGATCAGATTTGGAGGTTGTGAAATGGTGCCCTATAATATAAGGGCTTTTATAATACTTTACATTTTCTTTTTGCTGTTCGTTACCAATACAATATTTTAATGTTCTTTTTCTAGAGAGATGAACAATAAAGGGCATCTTTCACTAATAGTTTTTTCTGCCAGCCTAGCCTAAAGAGGGGAAGACCCTCTCAGTCTCAGCTACTTTGGCTCTCTTTCCCATCTGTGCATGTGGTGGGTTTTGTTTTCTACCTTCTCCTTTCACTTCAACTATCTCAGACATCCACTTCGTGTGCCAAAAAAACAAAGCCTACCGCACGAACTAGACTGGCGCATGCTATTGCATGGATGATGTTACTTTTAAATTTCTTTTATATTCTTGTAAGTATTTATTTGACTAAAATATTATTTTGATCCCTCAAATTATAAGAATATTTTATTTTAATCTCTAAAATTTTAAAATTAATTTTTTAGTCCTAAAAGCTTATTTTATAGGTCACTTTAATAGTCAAATAATCGTTAGCTAACCATTATATTTTGTTGACGTAGTGTTAAGTGCCACATGACATGCACCTGTCATTTATAATTTCATGTCACGTGTCATTTAACTGTAATGTCAATAAAATATAACGGTTGACTGATGATTTTTTAACCAAATTAAAGTAACATATGAATACAATTTCAAGGACTAAAGATTTAATTTTAAAATTTAAGACTAAAGTGAAACACACTTATAATTTCAATGATCAAAGTGACCATTTACTCATTTAATTTTTATATATTATCAGGATAAAATAATTTTATATCAATATCTAACTAAGTGTTATCTCATACATAAAAGTGTTTTTTTTTAAGACAATGAAAGTGAAAACTAACTACTTTGGCTTATATTGAAATTGTATTAAAATTAAATTCATTTTTAAAATAATAAAACCAAATAAATATATTTATCAATATATACATTGTCATTTAGGAAAGAAAATATGTACAAAAGGTATATATATAAAAAATCATTTTCATGGATTTATAATATATTATATTATATTGCATGTAATGAAAGTGTATATAATGTGATTTGTACCAATTTAATAACTATATATATCATAATTATTCATATATGTGTGTATTTTATTTTATTTTATTTTTAATAACGTGTGTGTGTTTTGTTGCAAATATTGATAACTCAAAATGGTGTTAATTTTATTATGCATATGAAACTAAGATTAGGAATTATTTTGATATTACATCATCATTTAATAAAGCCAGATAATTTTAATTAATTTTTTCACAACATATTCATAATTTAATTGCCTATTAACCGTTAATGTAACATGAAAACAGGTACACTAGCTTAAAATAGTAAGTCGAGCTGAGTGACATTTCATTGACTCTAGAATGGTAACTCTATTAAACAAAAATCATTTTCATAATTTTAAGGGTAAAATGTATTTTACCTTTAAACTTTAAATCATATATAGTTTACTCCTTAATTTTTTAAAATGTATATCACGACATTCGATACTTTTCAAAGAGTACATGATACCCCTTTTGTTAAGTTGATATCCATTTATATCATTAAGTAGTTATCATATGTATGGTACTTGTACGATTAAATGAATAAAATTACCTTTTTTTTTAATCAAATTTCATAATCGTAAATCCCTTAACTCATAAACTAACAAAAATATCATTTTGTTATAATCAAACTCTAGTATTTAAAAAGTATTTTTGTCCATTTTTAAGTGAAAAGGAGTTTAGAATTAGAAACTTTGATTAAGATAAAGGGTATTTTTGTTAGTTTAAATATGGCTATTTGATGATGGACATAGATGTTAACTTAACCAAAAGAATATTTTGTATTATTAAAAAATTAAAAATATCATGATACTCATTTTAAAAAATTGAATGTAAGCTACACATGACTTAAAATTTAAGAAGCATAATGTATTTTACCGCAAATTTAAATATCTTCCACAACATAGTGCACCTGTAAGGGGTAACGAAAGGATTGGCAAAGTGGGCGCACAAAGATTTGAGACGCGCCCCTAGAAAGAGGAGGTCCTCAAATTGTTACTTTGTCCAATGCGAGGTACTCATTTCACCCATGTTCTTGCTTCAACTCTATCGAGCAATTTCGGGCATTATGAACAGTTCCTTGTTTGACGACTGTCTGATTGAATTTACCAATTGACGTGGACACCCCAGTCGACAATTTGCGAATTGTTAGATCTGTGATTTATCTTATGATATAATTTCTGCCAATTTTAATTGCCTTTTGCGTTCAAGTTTTGCTTTTAAATTTTCCTTTTGACATTTCTGTAAAAAAAATAATAAAAATTGACGAATTACGAGCGCCCGAAGCAGCGAGTGCCATATCCATATGAACATATGCATTATAAAACGAGAAATTCTTAGGTAAGTAACCTGCCTTATTAAAATATAAGTTTAATTTCGTTGTCTTAATAATGTAATATTTTTTTACACTAATAATCAAATTATTTTATTTAAATAATTTTTTAAATAGTGAGTGTAAAATTAAATTATCTTTATTGATGCGACAATGCATGTGACAATACATAGAAATTAAACACTTGAACCATTTATTGAATATTTTTTTCAATAGTTGATATATATAAATTGATGTACTGCTATTGTAGATTAGATAACTTTACACATATTCATTATGGAGAGAAGTGTCTAGATTATGCAGTATCTTACCAAAGATTATTAATTAATCTCACCAAAAGCTAGGTACCATAAACTCGTACTTGCATGAGACCAAATTTACAATGTTACGGCGTGGACATTTCAGTTGGCAAGAAGTAATTATGCTGTAAATTTCCTTTCCCTTTTCCGCTTGATTGCCCCCAAACATGTGCTTCGTTATTCAATTTGAAGTGTTCTCTCATTCAGCATGCTTTAAAGTTAGTCTGCTTGAATAATTGAAGATAAAACTACAGTTGAAATATTGAAAGGACACAAAAACAATGGATTAAGTAGTATTAAAACTAGATGGATATTACATTTTAATTTTTAAGAACTAATTTGATGTACAAAAATCTAAAGACTGTCACATTTGACCGATTTTAAGGAACTTATGTCATACTGAAAATCATTCAAAAATAATTAAATTAATGTCACAAATCTTCTAAAGACTAAAATATGTGTATGCTAAAAAGAAAGAAGGTCAATAATAGGATAAATCCCACATTTTTATAAATGCCGTTTATTTATAGTATATATTACGAAAGATTATTGCCAAATTTCAATTATGTTGTAATTTCGTATCCCCCAAAACTTTTCTTATCTTCTTTAAAAAGACTTTAAAGAGTGATAAAAAGGGGCTGCATTCAGGCTAGTAACAAGAAAAAGTAATAACTATATTGCATGCATACTAACATGAATATTCAGTGTGATACCAATATGATATAGAGTTCTAATATAAATCAAACTTAAAATAGATAAAATATAATTATAAATTTCTAAAAGTATCGATAAAATACACAATAAAGGACGTATTCAGTGTGAACATGTTGATTATCCTAAAGTATTCGTGTACCATCTATAATGATATCAATGGACATTAGTCATCCAACATGGGTCTTTCCATGAGTCACAAAACAAATCCTTACCCTTGAACATGCCACAATAACATGAGACACTAGTTGGTAATTACCTCCAACCACCAAGGGCACTCTCCAAACCCCATCCCCTATAAATCCCCCAACCCCTCAACCTCCAAGAACTCCCCGCACCCCCAACATCTTCTTCTCTCAACTAGCACACACAAAAACAACAACAACAACAACAACAACCGAACCCCAAAAAACCAAACTCAAAACTCATAATGTCGGTAACCAAATCCAGCAAGATTCGCCACATTGTGCGTCTCCGCCAGATGCTGCGTCGCTGGCGCACCAAGGCCCGCATGTCCGCGAACCGCTCCTCTTCTTCCCTACCGTCCGATGTTCCCGCTGGACACGTGGCGGTATGCGTGGGCACCAACCACACCAGATTCATCGTGCGCGCGACGCACCTGAACCACCCCGTCTTCAAGAGCCTCCTGGTACAAGCCGAGGAAGAGTACGGTTTCACGAACCGCGGTCCCTTGGCGATCCCCTGCGACGAAAGCGTGTTCGAGGAGGTTATCCGGTTCATTTCCCGGTCCGAGAATAGTAACGGTTCGACCCGGTTCCTGAACCTCGAGGATTTCCAGAGGTACTGCCACGTGGGCCTCAGGAACAACCTTGATTTCTGGCCCGAATCTCGACCGTTGCTTCACGGGTTCGCTGACAAGACCATTTGGTAGCTTAGCTCTCCCCGAACCGGTTCGGTTCGGTTCCACTTCAGCTGCCATTACTATTTTTGGTCTTAGTAAAGTAATTGCAATTGTTGTCCAATTGCACATGTGCTATGCGAAAAATTGCAGGAAAATGCTGATATTGCGGCTGCTATCTATCACTCGATGCAATTGCAATGGCATTGCAATAGATTGCGGTTGCAGTTGTGGTTGGGGATCGCAATTTAACATCATGAGGTAGATGAAGTTTTTGTTGAAGTGGCGGAACTGAAATATGGATTTTTATTTTATTTTTTTGATATTGCTAAGTAAGATTTGCAATTTGAGCTAATTGAAGGGCGAGTTAAGCTTGGTGGGTGACTCGGCTGACTGTCCGAGTTGGTTTCGGAAGGAAAATTTGTTTTTTTTTTTTTTTAATGTTAACTGCCCCACCCAATTATTTTAGGTTTTCACTTTGACCCTATATTTTCCTCTTCACATGTCATGGGCAATGAGATGCAAGTAAAAGGAAAAAAGAGGTTAGTGAGTGTAATTTATGTTAAATGACAAATTGTTATCATGGATGCTCCGGGGAATGCTGAGGAGATGGCACAAAAGGGTGGGAGAGTATATGTATCGTCCACCGAGTCGTCCCGGGTTCGAATCGGAAGGGAGTCGCTGAGTTGATGACGATTTTCAAGCTGAGTGAAGTGAGTTATTTCAGACTCAACAAGAGTATGGTAACTTTTGTAAACTACTGTGTATGTATTTGTTATTATTGATATATAATATATATATATTATTCATTGGAAATGAAACTGTAGAGAAATTTTAATTTCACTGTGCGCTTTCTCTATTATTGTTGTGTGTTCTCTGGTAACAATGGTGCCATCTTGGGTGTCCACTTATCCTTCGTTTCAAAGTAAATAATTTATTTTTACTTTTTAAATTTGTTTATAAAGTGATATTTTTAAACGCAATTAAAAATGAAGTATCTTGACACAATTGTGTCTTATATATTATTTTATAAATAAACTTAAAAGATAAAAAATATTTATTTTAAAATTGAGGAGTACCGAGTCTACTGATATGTTACGGAAAAAATAGAATAAACACTCAAATTGGTCTATGATAATTTTTTATAAAAATTAACAATTGTAACACTCAAATTGTTCTTCATAATTGTGAAAATGAGGACATACCTTTAACAAAAGTCCTTAGGAGAGAGATGAAAACAAAGTTCACGAGAAGGTGAAGTTTGTCTTGAAGAATAGAGCCGTAGGAGAGAGCTGAGGAGGATGAGCTCGAAGAGTGTGGTTGACTGGGTATCAGCCTCAGGATCTGTCAATGAGCTCTTCTTTGTTTTGTTGAGCTATACTTCCTTTAGAAGAGCTTTTATCTTCTCAAACTGAACTTTTTTCATCTCTATCCAATTGAAGGTAGGATCTATATGTCTATTTTAACAATTGTGAGGGGATTTGAATGTTTATAATTGTTAGAATCAATTTATTTATCAAAGAAATTATTAGGATCAATTTAATATTTAGTAAGAAAAAAATATAATTGGTTTTCCTTAGTGACTTTTTCTTCATTTCGGTGGCTCGAGTTTCTTTGTATTTTTTTTTTTTTGGTTTAAAGTAAACCAATTTGGTTTTCCTTATTGTGCCGAATTGAATATTGTTATGTGGTTGTTTGTTTGTGTGGACGTTGCCATCATGGTAGCAGTTGTGGGAGTTATAATGACATCAACCCACGTGAAAAGCAAAGCAAGGTCTCGAGCTCAGTTTCACCTGATTCCCAGTTTGTCCCACTTGATCCTTGGGGCAAATGGGCAATTGTGCTCACTCTCGAGTTCAAATCTCATCTGTAAATTAATAAAATTCATTAGTTAAAAAAATTTAAATGGCTTAATTATAAGAGTTTCTTATATGCTCCTATAAAATTTAAAAGTAATAGCTAGTACCGTCTAGTTTTTCACAACTAAGAATTAACTTTGCATTTCACTAAGTAAGCTGTTAAAATTACGAAACTTATGATTAAATTACAATTTTTAATATTCAAAGTACGAAAGAAAAATCCTTAATTATATGTAGATTTTTATTATTTTTTTGGGTTCAATCCTCAAGATATTTGGTTGAAAAGTAAAAGTAAGAATAAATTTTTCATAATTGAGTTGTATATAATTTTATACATGAAATTTAATCATGTAAAATTTATCCTCATTTTCATCCTTCAATTAAACACAATCTTAGAGTTAAAACTTTGACATTTTGGTTAGGTTGAGTTACTTAAGCTAAAAAGCTGTCACAATTAGTTAAGCATAATTGCTCTTTGGTAACTATAATAATAGGAGAAATTTATAATTAAGATGATAAATGGCCGTAAGGATGAGTCTTTGACCTGATTATTTTCATTGAGTTGCATTCTTCAGTTTGGTGTTCCAGTTCATAGAACCCAATGCGGGAATACATTATTAATTGCTTAATATAATATAACAATCAATATCACTGGATTAGGCTGTCATGCCGGACTTTAGGGGAAAAACAAAAGCTAAAGTCAAAAGAAAAGAGTGATGAACATGACAACACAGAAAAAAAGTGCCTTTATATATGCGAGTACTTCCTCACGTAATTAATCAATGGAATTTATTTCTATAGGCTTAGAATGTTAATTAGTCTGCATGTGTTGTAAATAATTCCCAATTAATGTAAGCGTAGCATACGTACTTACGTACATTTTTTTTTCCCATTAAATAGAAGAGTAAATTACATTAATATTTGCCAAGATTTAGTGCAATTACACATTTCACCTCTTTATTTTGTAAAATTATAATCACTTCCTTCACATATGTTAATTCATTAATAATTTAAGCAATAGAAAAGGTAACATATGATGTGTACATGATTATTAGTGATAAAATTTTATATATATATATACACACTAAAATATCTTTATTTTATCATAAGTTGTAATTATAACTTTTATCTTCATGTGATAAAAAAATATTTTATTTATCATAAAAAATTATAATTTTATAGTAGATATCACATATTATCTTTTTTACCATTTAAATTAACTAACCAATATCTCCAGAGAAGTCAGTATAATTTTAATGAATTTTGGAAGAGTTCAATAATAATTTCACACATAAAGAAATATTAAGTGTAATTGTACTAGATTTCAAGGAGATCATTATAATTTCCCCTTAATAGAATATGTTTTTTGATTTTTGAGTAATTGTTTAATTTTTTGAAAGAAGTGCCTTCTATAACCTTTTTTCCCGTGTAAGTAAAACACACTAGGCTCTAAGGTAGTGTTTGGTAGGAAGAGATAAAAATATAAAGATAATAAATATAAAAGACGGAGACATAAATAATAAATATGTATAAGGATTATTATTAAAAAAAATATTCAATTTTATTTCCATATCCTATCTTATTTTAAGGTAAAAAATTTTGTATTTTTTTTTATTCCTGTCTTTATCATTAAATAAATTTATCTTTATTATCTTTATATTTCTATCCAAGAAATAAAAACGCCTAAAAATTCGGCAATCACATGACACTGAAACTTTTTTCTTTTTATCTTTTGGGTGCTGTAATTTACTCCATGGCACATGCCAGGAAGCAATGAGCAACGTACCTAGGATAGATAATTGTCTTGAAAGATACTGTTATTAGGAAAAGGCTGCAATTTAATTACTCAAGTATAACATAATCGACGACAGGACCAAATCAATGGGGCTTGATGACCACATTCCGAGAATCCGAGGTCCATAATAATGGAGGGCCTTTTTGCTTTGGTACTCCTTTTGAATGGAAACACTTGCGTTTGACTCTCTGATCGGATTAAATGTAGAGAACCACGAAACCGTGAATTTTAATAAGTATAACAAAGTTTTAATATATATATTAAAAAGAGATAAATTTTGATATACTGTTAATTACCTAATAATATACTTCTATTTATAAAAATTTTAAAATAGTAGATGATTAAGTCAAATATTTTTATTTATATAATAATATATGGATAAATACCTGTAAATTTTTTTTTGCACGTCATAAATTAAATTCTATTAAGACCACAGAGACGAAACAGCAAAGGAGAACTCCACATGCAAATTATGTGTTGGTTGACTATCATTAGCCTTTTTTTTTTCTCAGTAGGCTACATTGAATTTATACTAATTGGACAAAAGAAATATCTTGTGACATAATAAGATCGCATGGGCATCCACCATGCATGATCGAAATATTGCGTTCATTCAAATCTTTGACAAAATATATAACCCTACAATTTTGGTGTCACAATCATAGCATCTTTCTATAATATACCTACGTAGGCTAATTAAGCCATTGGTGCTCATGACACGAAAAGAACAAGTCTCACGGACGCACATGTTTCCAGGTACTAGAGAAATTCAATTCTGGAACTATTGAGAAACATTGGTAGTGGAAGGGGAAATCGGCATCATTGTCACATATTTTCTAGGAAAACAACAGATATAGAACGAAAACAAATTAAAGGACCGATTGACAAAGTAATTAATAAGTTTTTGAGCTATAAAAAAATTGTAATTAGAAATTTACTCAAATTTATTTGTCAAAATATAATATTTTTAATCTAAAAAATATTAAATTCTGACAATTAATTTTGAGAAAATATAATACTATTTTTTTATAGGATATATTTTGTTCAAATACTAAATATATTTTATTTATTAACTGTTGAATAAATTAGTGGGTGGTACGTCTTTATTTTATTTAATAATAGTCATAATCTTTTATAAAAAATTTTGTTAATATTTTTTCACTGTGTAATAACTGTTGGAAGACGATCGAGACTGAATTCCACATATCATTTAGACTTTACATAGGTGGACTTGAACTCAAATCAGCATTTCAATTTCCAACTACACCCCAAGGTGTACATCATTAACCATACAATTGAAATTGGATTGGGCAGGGTCAACTCTTACCATGCAGCTTCCAACTCTAAGACCTTTGGGGTGGTTTGATTTGTACTTGACAATGTCTTCAGGAAGAATTCTAACATGAAAAATCATTAAGTAGAAAGATAATTATCTTCAACATTAAATAAATTTTTTTTGGTTATTTTTTCTTGATTTCTTTAACTTATAGGACACTCATCATAAGCCATTAATTAGGAGTAGGTTAGGAGTTTATACAACTGGTCATAGATTCAAATTTAAATTATATCTATTTGATTAAAATAAGTTCCTTAAACACTAGGGAATATGAACGTTTAATGGCGTCGGAATCTTTGACTAGGTAGAAAGAACTTCTTACACATTCAAATTTTTTTATTACTACTGAATTGAGGAAAAAATCTCTATATATATAACTCATTTTCCTTTTCATTTTCTACCAAATACTGTTAATTGCCTATTTCTCTCTGCTCAATTGTTGTTATTTTGTTAATTGGTTCGCAAAACTATAAAGGAATATACACCTATACAATATTTGGTTCCATTTTGTTAAGATGTTTTACACCCAAAACTAATTTTAATTATACTTAAACCTCTCATTTTTATACAATTATACATGGGTGGACAATTAAAACTAAAATCCTCGTCATTCATATTTTTATTCCAATTAAAAAGATGACCAGAAAATGCAAATGAAAATTGCTCAATATGTCAGTATGATATAATAGTTTATAATTATATAAGTTCGACTTTTCCTTTTACTCTTCACATAATGACAAATCATATTAAAAACTTTAGAAATCGGGAGCTAGCCAAAAAAAAAAAAAAAAGTGTACTTATTTTGACGTGGAGAACAGCATATGAAAACTGTGTTTTTTCATAGCAATAAATAAAAAAAAAGTATTGTCTGATTCATCATAATGTTTTCTCTTTTTTGTTTTTCTTTTGTTTTATAACACTAATTCTTACAAACACATTGCACATCTTATTCTATTTATGTGTATGTATTCAACTAGAACAAAACTTTTGAATTCTGCATGTCCCTCAAATCATATATATACAGTGAATGCTATGTTTTTCCTTCTCAAAATGATAAGAGTGGTGTTATTTCAATACCCAAAAAGTGGGTGTTTATTAGCACCCACTTAATAATAATTTATGATGTGATGTTAGAGTGTGTAGGATCATCATCAATCCATTGATAATTAATATTAAACCCAAACTTTGTGTTTACATAGCATTTTTGAAATGATAATCTCTTTCGGATGGGCACATGCCTTTGTCAGGACAATATCTTAGGAGTAATAGTGGTCTACACATGGACTTTAATTTCCCTATTTCTATTGCATGGACTTCCAATTTCAAGAATTGCTTCTTAGTGCCAGTCTATTCTTTTGGGTTCATTGACAAAGAATAGAGAGTCTTCTTTTTCCGGTCTGAAGAATAGAGAGTCAGATCAGAAACACCAACTTTGGCATTAGAAAAATTGGAGCAAAATACAGGAGAATAAAACAAAAAGGCCGAAGATTAGACCCAACAGCCCAAGACACGCGCTTCATTAATAAATAAGATACATACACCACAACATTGGCCTTGAGGGTTTTGACGATAGATTGAGAATTGGGTTTCACATTTTATTGTAAAACTTGGGCTTCAAACATTGGGTTTGAGGGATAGCTCAATTCACACCTTTAGGAACTCTTTTTTCTTTTTCTTTTGTTTTTGTCTAATTTTAGGAACTCATTTCGAAAGGGAGTTAGCGTTGATCAGATATCTGACATGTTTTACACTATTGTATACTTGGGTGTGAAGGGATATCGTCTTTATATTTTAATGTGTTATCTTTAGCAATATAGTTTGTATTGGTTATAATCTTTGGTATAGTTTATGTTTTATATGGTGATGTAGTATTACTTTAATTTGTATTCTCCAATTTTCTAATAAATGTCTATTTCATTTGTGCATATAAATTAAGAAAATGATCGAATAAGTTTAAATATTAGGGAGATTTAAAGTATATTTTACCAAACTATCATTATTACTTAATATCTCCACTTATTCTGACTCTCCTATACATACTACACATTTCAAAGTTTAGGCATATAGATTAAGAAATCATTTAAAGTGCACTACCACCAAAAAAAAAAGTTCATGTTGACAAAATTACTCTTTTATTTTATTTATGCAATAATTGTTATGAGAAGTGTAAGAAAATTGATGCAAGGGCAAAGATGAAAAAAAAATTAGTACTTCCTTTAAACTTTCATATAACAGATAATATTGGACAGTTTTTTTCTTTCTAAAAAGACTTTTATAATAATTTGATGAAGGTAGTATTTGATAAGGATATAAAAGATAAAATGTAATTAATATTGACTAAGTTTCTTAAAATGATAGATGATTATAGAAAAACAAAATTTTGAAAATGCACAGTAATCAGAGAATTGGCATATCTTAATCAAACTTTGCCCATGATGTTTAATTAATTAATCTTTGTTGACAAAAAAAAATCGGAAAACGACCTAAAAAAAGCCCTCATATTGAAGGCAACTAGTCACTTCCATGCGAAACAAACGTTCCATCCCACTCTTGGCTATATAAACAAGAAAAATTTAAGAGAAAGGACAGAAAGAAAAACGCTCATCACTTTTGTTGGGTCAACACAAATCCCCCACCATTGAATCTTGTGGGCAAAGGAAATTGGGCCTATGTAATAATGGAGTGGATCAGGCTCACAACTTGTATATATTGATCATAGATATTGTATTGCATATTTATTTTAAGACCACAGAAAATGTCGGTGACCAAAAGGGCACAAAAATGTCAAAGAGAATTGTGGATAAACTACCACTCTTGGTCCCAAAGCGTTGACAGTTCATGATACGTTGCACTCAAAATCCTATCAGTGCACGAGCCAGTTTATTTGTGTATGTAAAATTATTTCTTGATAATATAAGGATTAATGTAAATATGGTTTAATTATTCATCACCATGGGGCCGTAGAGAAGTGCGGGTAGGTAGAGCACAATGATATCCTTTTAATAGGCAATAAAATTAGAGATCAATTTTGATATGATGTAAGTGTTAAAAAATTTTACTTTGCTATTCAATCATATACTATTTTATGTGTAACTTTTAAAATGGTGGGTATCAGAATCAAATACTTTTGATGCTTAGTGTATCAAAAATAATTCATAAAAAATATATATGCTTCGTATTTTTGAAACATCAAAAGTTGTTACTATTTTATTTAACATGATGAGGTCGAAGTAAAAGAAAAATTCAATGCTTTCCTTGTTAATAAACTAAAAAATATTTTTGCCAAGACACAATATTATTCAAGTACTATAAGTTTTTTGTGTTTCCAGTAGATATTCTCCCATTGGAAGCAATTTTGTTCAAATATTTGAGATTCCATAAAGGTATAGCTCTCCCAATATCAATTTTCTATATTCAGGACTTTAATTTAAAACCACTAATTAAAGAAATGACCATTTGTCACTATTCGATCATGTATTTATAATTTTATATGTATTGTAAAGTTATTATGTTTATTTTAACAAATTTTTACCTTTGGACACTGCCTTCTTCAAATATCCATTTCCAGCTATGCAAGTTAAATCCCTTCTGCAGAATATGTTATTGTCAGCCTTGGAATTAAATTTAAGACTATGGCTATGTCCCCAAAAAGGGGCAGGAAATATGATACAGTAATGATGGAAGGAAATCGGTTGATGAAGAAACAGTACAAAGTACAAACAGAATTCATGGAAAGCGGGGACGCTGTATTAATCACTATGCTGGTTGTTATTGAGCCAATGCCAACGGTGCAGATAAAAGAATCCCATTGTTGCTTTTCTATATGAAAAAATGTTATTCGTAATCAAAATATATGGGATACTATACCAATTTATTATTTATTATTGGAAGAGGTGTGGATCTTATTTGAATAAGATTCACATCTTATCCAATAATAAATGAGATAGAGTTGATGTCTTATAAATACAAATAACATAACTTATTAGTTGTGCAATATCAGCAGTTTTAACTTGATTTTGAAGGTCATGGATCGGTGATAAAACAAATTAACTTTTCTTCACAATTATTGAATAGTACAAATTTAGATTAAAAAAATACGAGTAAACAATTTTTATACTAATATTTTTAATTTGACATCAATTTGCCTCTAACAAAATTTTTAACATTAATTTAGTCATAATATTTTTAATTTTGATATTAATTTAGTCTTGATATTCCTTATCCAGCATCGATTTAGTTATTCATTTAAAATTGAAATCCAAAAAAAAAAAAAATTAATGTCAAAATTAAAAATGTCAGGACTAAAATTATGTGAATTTTTTTTGTTAAAATCAAATTGATATCAAGTTGAAAATGTTAGGAGCAAATAGATCATTTAATTTACTAAAAAAAATCATCGATCAATATAACTTTATAAATATGTATATTTGGCTTTTTAATATACTATTTCTGTGTATATAATTTAAGCCATTAACATATGTTTTGTTTCAAGAAATGCCTATCCAATTTTTAGTTAAGAAAGATGATTAAGTAAAGTCTTCTGTAAAGTGGAATTTCGAACCAAATAGTATTACTGAATGAAAGAATTCACAAAATTCATACAGAGAACTTCACAAGAAAATTAGTTGAAATTTCAGTCTAGCTATAACAGAATTATTGAATTGTTATCTAATGGACCTATGTTTATTAATTCTAAACTATCAAAGTAAACATTTTCTATACTAGCTACATCAAAATCTAATGCCTTGAGCCCTTAACTTAATTAACATTTACCAACCAAATATATATGAACCGAGTAGGTGAGGGTGAGGAGAAAAACCATACTTGTAAAATCTTAATTAAAGTGGACACAGGCCTCTCTCTCAGTAGCCAGAACCAAATATACATATGAGGTAAAGAAAAACAAGGCCAGGTAGGTAATGCATGTGAGAGAGACATTTGCAGAGAGTGGCATGTGAACCTTGAAAACGTGCGCCTGCAGTGTCATGTCCAAGATTTTGCAGCTGCATGCAGGCCCAGCCACTAAACACACTAGCCCCCCCTTCTACTGTGCTTATTTTTCAAGGCACAGTGAAGCCAACATTTGACATTGATGATGAGGAGGCACACTTTCTGTGGCACTTTGTGGAGACTATGTGCACGATCTCCTTTCCACGTTCACACAATTGCAAAAGCCACTGACTCAAGTTCATGGACCACTGGGTACATGAATGCACATGCAGTAGTAATTCACTACTCCATTTAATTTCTTCTTAATAAGATATATAATAGAAATTTTGGATGTTATATATAGTAAGGGAAAGAAGGGGGTTAAAGCCACTAAAATTGGTTTAGTGATGAGAGGCTTGAATAGTGTATATGAGATTCTAAATTTAAATTTGATTAATGTAATTTTAGAAGTATGAAAAAAATAAAAAAGAAAAGAATGGTACACTAATTTCTATTAGGTTATGCGTTATTATATATAATGGCATTTGATTTGTAACGCCTATATTGATGTTGCACTTATAAGGATACTTGGTATCATACTTTGTCAAAATAAAAGAGCGATAAGTGTAATTAATAGCACCTAAAAGTCAAGGAAGGCTAATATAGCTGCTACAAATCAAGAGATATAATGCATAATGTCTAATCTAAAAGGCAAAAAAGTCAATATAATTAATTCGCCAAAGAAAAATATTTTATTCAATTTTTAGATGTTGGTTATTGTATTGTTCAAATAAACACTACAATTTCCCTTAATATGTAGTTAGGAGATTCAAACTCGTGATACCAGTTTGATACTACTTATTGAATCAAATGTTTATCATTATTAGAGCAACGATTTATTTTTCATAGTTTATGATATGCTCTATAGAGCAACGGTTATAGCTCATGATAAAGATACGACTTTGTTTTCTTTAAGATTTTTCATAATCGCATCCAAGAAAGAAAAAAGAAGTTATAAATTTATCAAATTTTTGGAGTTTCGCTAACCAAATGAAATCCACGGTAACATTCAAGAATTTCAGACGTGTCAAATGCTTTGACACAAAATTAACCTGCCATGAGCATCGCTGGCCGAAAGGACCATAATGTGCATGCATGGAAAACCTAAACTCCTAGTATAATTAAAGCATTAAAGATATGCAATAATTATGCATGTTTTCTTGCGTTTGTTTATAAATCTAGATATATGTGTCTTTCACTTGTTCTTTGTCGTTTCGTTGGTCTTGCTGTGCTGCAAGAGTGTGAACAAAAGCAAGGTTACTATCAACGAATAAAGTGTCAAAAAGGGTAAAAAATCTCCACTAATTTGATGATGATTTGTCATGATGGAAAAAGTTGCATTGACAACAATAAAAGCAGCTTCAAAGACTAGCAATGTTGAAGGAGAAATTTTTATATTTCTGGAGTAAATTTAATTTGTATTTTAAAAATATATTTAATAATTTATTTTTAATTTTTATTTCATATTCAAGTATTATAAATTAAAAAAAATAATTGTAAAGTTTTTGAAGCACACATCAAAATATGCTACAGAACTTTTTTTTTATAGTTAAATATGTTACAAAAGTTTGAAAAAATGTTGAAGCCACGAACGTATGTCAAATATTAAGCCACGAACTAGTTAAGAAATTAGAAATAGAAAGTCTTGTATTGAAAATATATATTTTTATGTTTTCAAAGTATAAGACTTACCAAAAATTATTAAATCTTACTCTTTTTTAGGACATTGGTTAAGGGCACTTCGTTAGCAACACTCTTTTTTTTTTTTCCTCAAAATTGCAGAATTTAATAAATACACCGAACAACATTTTGAAAGATATGTGTCTTCTAGTCCGGTATAGTAAATTCATGGTGGTTTAATTGAAGCTAACTATTGATCTGCACATAGAACTGACTGTATGATGGCAACTGTTGAGGTAGGAATGTGTTTTGAGATTAGGTTATTATAAGCTTAATTGAATTTATAATAAATCTTAATATTCAGTTAAAATTTATAGAAAGTGCTTCAAGCCTCAACCAATATGTCAGAAATCCTATGCCCGAAAAATATGTGGCATCATAGTGGAGTGGACAACTCTTTTTTTTTTCAAAGAGGATTTTGGTATTTTCACTATGCACTTCTATAGTTTCACATATCATTTTGACATCACATTCTGATAAAATTATTGCTTTGCACCATTATTGAAATTTATAAGTATCTATATATGATCACTTTATTTTTCCTTCATTGGCTTTAAATTCAATTCCTTCATATAATATGCTTATATTTCTTTACTGGTTTATAAAAAAAAACTAGTAGCTTTGACTAATGTATCAATGCGGTATCAATGCAGTGCTAATGCAGCATATATATAATGCACAATTTGAAAGACAAAAGGCACTCTTTCCCTCCTTGAACCTGAAACCCATGTTGCATATGCACATTAAAGGTGGCTTGGTGAGGGAGGACTGAGGAGGAAGCACAAACTTCATGAATTGTAAGTAGTGATGAATAACATCGCAGAAACTTGTTCCCATCATCATGTTAGCTTATGAGATATATGGAAGGAAAGCACGTGTCCCCAAATTATCTCTTTTTCCTGTCTCAAATATTTATTATCATGAAAGATATATAATAGAAAAAAGTTATTTAAAAATTTAAAATAATTATCAAATATATAATATTTATCTTCTACGTGACGATAAATGATTGATGAGATATGGAATGAGTCATGTTTTGGGAACAAGTAATTTCCATCATGTGAGATTATGCTAAACAAATAAGATCTTATTTATATTTTCTGTGCTTGTCTACTCAATGTACACTGAAGAGACTAGAGTTAATTTTAAGATAAAAATTGATTTTAGTTCAAATAATTCAAACAAGTCTAGTAAGATAACTTTCAAGAAAATTTTAAATTCTATAATTGATTTAATTTTGGGATGCACAATCCACAAAGGATGCGTTTGTTTCAGATTTTGAAAAAAATGATCATTTAAATTTAAAAAAATTTAAAAACTGATTTTTTTAAAATTCTGATTATTTTTTAAAAATTATTCAAATATATGAAAATGATTATTTTGAAATGGAAAAAGTGATTCTAAACCAAAAAAAATTAGAAACAAACGCACCCAAAGTATCTAACTTTGATTTTCACAGGAAAAGAAAATTGATTGTACGTAGCATGATTGCTATACCTCCATTTTCATCCAAAACAAAAAATGATAAGGCACTATGGACAATTAAGTAAAGATACTTATGAACAGTGGTTACATTTGTCATAATTAGTCTTAATTGAAGTTGGTCGGGATTAGATTGAGATGTGAATCATAGGATACAGTAAATTTAGCATTCAGAGGGAGATATATTGAAGGTTAAAAAAGCAAAACATCATAGAATGTGTAGATGGGGGCACATTCTTTCTCTATTTTTTTGTGCTAAAGAGATTGCTTGTACAAGTACCAAAGGCAAATCGAATCCGAAGAAAGAAGGGTAGAAAAGCAAAAGAGAGAAGAAAAAATCAATGGCTTTGGCATCATATAAAAAGAAAGTGTATGAAGGAGAAGAAGAAAGGGGATTTGTGTGTTGTCTATGTGTATAGCATGATGCCATGCCCATTACATTACCACATTAAGCCCCGCAACGTTAAAAAATTCTTTCGTACCAAGAAAGCAAAGGTTGAAAATTCCCACACCAAAAGATCAAAACGCATGGCTATACAATTATTAATAATGAAGCTTTGTTTTTGGTCATCATTGTATCCCACTAACTCCATAAAAACGTTTCACTGTTTCAACACTGCACTCATTCAAAGACAGGTCACATTCTAGACTATAGAGAGCTATATACAGCTAATTACTTACAAGTAGCAACAAGTTAGATATATATATAGGTCCAATATATACTATTAGTAGTATAAGTTTATCATTTTGATTAAGCATTGATGTGTCATTAATCACTCACCCACCCTCTCTATAACCCTCTTGATTAGATATTATTTTCATAAAAATTACCTAATCTGTTTGGTTTTACTGAACCGGGTGGAGAACGTTCACCTATAACACTTTTTTTAAATTTTTTACTCTTAATATATTAGTATAGCATTGTGATAAAGGTCTCACACCTTTTCACATGAAATTCACAAAAGCCATTGTCACTACAAAGAATATATATATATATATATATATATATATATAAATATTATATATGTGCTTTGTATGCATGTGCATGCAACTACAATTAAGCCAATGTGTCTTGCCAAGTTTATAACACACCTTTTCACATTTCATGAGGATTCGTTGAAAAGAAATATTATACGCTCATGTGGGACGCAACAAATAAAAGTGGTGATTTCATATAAGAGTGGGATGTGTGTAAGGGGTAATTATTAGACTTTCTTATGAATTATTTGAACAAGAAATCAGTTAAGCATTCCAAATATTACTGAATTTAATTTCTATACATTAACACAATATAATTTTTTTTCATAAAATTATTTAATTATATATTATCATATTAAGTATAATAGTTGACTCTCACTAATTACTTAAAAAATCATCCAAGTTAAATGAAATATTTTGATCGGGTAAAAATCAAACTCATTTATTATTAGTTCACACATATCCTTGAACAGTCTTTATATATATATATATATATATATATAGTTAAGTCAAACATATATACTTCAATAGTTATATTGTAAGATTCAAAGTGTATGTGCATCATGAATATAATAGAAAAACAATTCCACTTCAATTGGAATTTATATGTGTATTTGTTTCAGATTTTTAGAATATGATTATCCAACTTAACTTTTATATATAACTGAAAAAGTTAAAAATTGATGATAAATGACTTTTTTTAGCTTATATATAGTTAAAAATTATTTTTTTAATATTCTGATCTTTTAAAGAAATTATTTAAATATATGAAAAAGTGGGTTTTTTTTTTGAAAAAAAGTTATTTTAAACCTAAGAAACTCATCCAAATGCGCTTTATTTTTTACTCTACCAATTTATTTTAAAATGATTAATTGCCATTTACTGTCAACAAATCTGTGGCGGTTCATTTCTTGTTGCTACGGTAGCAACTAATTTAATTTGTTTTGTAACTGCATGAATCAATCAGAGTAATAAAATAACGCCTCACCTTAAAAAAGATCGAGTAATTAGCGTAATCTGAAGGGAATTAATGACAAAACACAAATATTACCAATAAGTGTGTGTTTGGTTAGAGAGTAAAAATGTAATGTGAATTTTCATTGATGAACATATGAATTTCATCCATGATAATTTTACCCTTATTTTTACTCTTTAACCAAACATACTCTAAGAATTAATGTTTTAGTAGTATTTCAATAATTTTTTTTGTTCACGTGTATGAATAAATTATTAATTATGCTTAATTAAATTTTATTATGAAAAATATCAATTACTGAATGTTTTTGCAAATAAATACCGGATACATATTACCGTCCACAAAAACATAACTAGTATTTAATTTGAAGACGAGTTTGGAGCAAACGACACAATGGTGACCTCACCACAACAAAGCAAACCAAGCCAACAATAAAGAGCAGAACGACCTCACTGTCGTTTGTTTCACAATTACAAAGTACAAACCCACAATTGTTTCTCTCGTTTTAACTTAATTTTTATATAATAATAACACTTTTTTTTGGGAATTTTAATTTTGATATGGATATGGAAAAGGCTTAATATTAAAATATGTTACTTCCGGATAAATTTGAAAGGGGTGGGAAAGGGTAATAATTTCGTACTAAAATCACGAAAAAATAAATCAAAGGGTATACAATCCGCTAGGGTAGATATATGGTCTTGACACCAACATAACCCCCCACCACTCGCCACGCACAATCTGCAGGCCGCAGATTTTTCTCCATGAGTGATATTTTTTTTTTCATTTTGTCGGAATATAATCCACTAATCGCGGACTCCATTCCTTTAATTTTTGTTTTTCGGTTTGAAGCAACATTATCCACTAAAAGTGGATTGCCTTCCCACTCCCACCTCACCGTGATTTATTTGAAAAACGTAATATGCTAGTATTTTCACCTGTGCAATTCCGTGTGAAAAAAATTGAACCCTCTTTTTGGCACATTATTTTGTAAATAAATAATTTTTCAAGGATGCACCAGCTGGCAAATTCAGTTTTTTCTTCATCTTGTTCTTTGTCAAGGCATATTTTAAGCTTAGGCTTAGGCAAACAGCCGCCACGAGGAAGCATCTTATTCCTTAATAATCCAATCATAATTATTATTTATGCAATTAGTATTATATGTATACTATATTTGATTCGTACCATCAAATTCAAGTGTTTTACTAGATTAGAAGAGACGATGTATTAGATTAGATATGACAGAGGGAAAACATAGACTAATGCTACACCAACATTAAAATTAGTTGAGCTTAATTTGATTATCTATTAAATTTATTTGAGTCGTATAATATAACTAGACTGGTATGTTCTTAAGGGTCCACATCTGATTTATAAAGTGATCCTTACTTAAGGCCTTAGAAGTCTCATCTCTTGCATAAGCACTTACTAAAGTTGACCCAGAAAAAAAAACTAAGAGATGTTTTTAGTATATATATATATATATATATATATATATATATATATATATATATATATATATATATATATCTTTATATATAATTGTTTCCTTTATATATGATAACACTAATTATGATATTGTGTAACGCTCGGGACGAGGTAGAGAGCCTGTTGAAGAAGGCACCAGTTAGCCTGCCTCCAGCGGGACATGAATGAACCGATTACACACCGAATGAGAGGATCCTAGTCTATAGGTATGAGACTATACAGTTAGGAGGCTTATATGAATTGATTGGTACTACCTATATCACAAAGATGCATCTTTTTCGGTAGCCTATCATGAAGAACTCAGTGAGCGTGCTTGACTTGGGGTAATTTTGGGATGTGACCTCCTGAAGTTTTCAGGAAGCGTGTGAGTGAGGACAAGCACACGTTGAAAGACCCGTTGGTTTGTGGGGACGGATCCATAAAGGAGGGGATGTTACAAATGGTATCAGCCTGCACCTCTCCTAGTACGTGGTTCCTGGACGAACCAGCGGAAGCTGGGCATGTAAAGTTCAGGGACGAGGTTGAGAGTGATCGCGGGCGAGAGAAGGCACGGACAAGGAGCCCGCGCCTCCAGCGGAGTACATGAATGAACCGATTACACACCCGAATGAGAGGATCTGATATAGGTATGAGACTATATAATTAAGAAGGCTTATATGAATTGATTGGACTACCTATGTCACAAAGACGCATCTTTCTTTCGGTAGCCTATCATGAAAGAACAGCGTGCGTGCTGAAATTTTGGGATGAGTGACCTCCTGAAAGTTTTCCCAAGAAGCGTGTGAGTGAGGACAAAGACGTTGAAAGAACCGTGTTGTTTGTGACGGATCCATAAAGGAGATGTTACATATTGACCTAAAAAAAGAAGAAGCGCTAATTAGGACATTGAGATATCTTTGCATATATTATACTTTATCTTTCATTGGCCAATCGCTGTTATATAACCAATGTGAAACCTCTTCCCGCCACCAAACAACATTAGAATTGCCCCTAATGAAGAAGAAAAACTAGTAACATTATTTTCTTTTTTGGGTGAATTTACAAATGATTTATTAATTTTATGCATTTATTTTATCCAAAACTATTTTCATTTATTTAGTTATTGTTTTGTGACACTACCTTACTAGCAGGTGTAAGAAAATTCGAATGAATACACAAAAATTTGCAATTAAATTAAATTATAGAATTTTGATGGTTCTAGAGAAGATAGGGAAAACACAAGAACAAATAGTTAGGGAATTTATTTGACTTGTGCTTGTCACACAAATTATAGCAAAAGGAGTGTATTAATCGTACCCAACTACGACGGAAGAACAAGAAGTACAAAGGAAGCATAGATCTATATATATTTTAATTTTTTTTCTAGTACTTTATATTATATACAAACAGTTACGAAAAGATATATAAATATAAATATAATTACAAACATTTAAGGGAAGCTAGCAAGGAGCTGGGAACAACTTCTTGCTAACTGGAGTGTCACTTTCCAAATAACAATTCTAATGATTATCAATGCGTAATTATATTATCATTAGGCTGTGGCTGACATGATGTTGATGTCTTGGAATTATCCCTGGCCTAGTGTCATGTATAAATTGTTTTGCATGTCTAATGAACAATAGTAATACTAATAATGATGGTAAAGGACAAATTAAGAGGGATAAGTCTAAAGTAACATGAATGGATGGAAATAGAACCATTTTTTTAACTAAAATAAAATTATCGAAATTGAGGCAGTATAGTTGGGAGTTGGCACCGATCAATATCATATGGTGGGCCTATATATGATAGGAAACTTAAGACAAGTGTACGGGTATGATAAGATTGACCTTGCTCCCTTCCGCACAAAAATCTTGTTGGCTTGTGTGCAATTTAATTAAAAAATAATATCAATTCGCTTTTTGAATATGACAAGGTCCTTGATTAGGATTTATGTTTGGTTAGTGGATAATAATACACTTCTAATCGGGTTGTTAGCTTGTTTGCTTCACGGGTCATTTTTTATATTATGTATTGTGGTACCAATTTCAAGCCCTAGCTTCAAATTCAGTGTTTAGACTCGATCCATTCATTGAAGTAATGATATGTACAATTAACAAGAAACAAACAACCTGTTTTTTTTAAAGATTCAATTGGGAACGGATATGTCTCGCCGGGATTAAATAAAGAAAAACGACCTTAGACCACACTAATTAAATTTGAGGGGGCTTTCGGGCTTTTACATCACAAGTTTTTTAAATATAAACCAATAGAGCTAGATTAAAATGACATTTTGAAGAAGCAACTAGGAAACCAATCTTAAATATACCTATTAAAAATTAAAATATCAATTTCTTGCAGTTGATTTTAGAATTTCTGTAGCATCAATTGAAGCTCGTATATAGTTGTGCACATATAATTTGTACTGAATCACTTTTTTTTGGGCGAGAAACAGCAAATTCCTTAAACACTGCTACTTTATCAATTTGTTACTGTTTCACCATTTCAAAAGGTAAATATGAATGTGCTTCACTAGTTGATTGTCTTATAATGAGATAACACTTTTTATTTTGACCGCATATCACACATTTTTATTCCTTTCTATCATATGTTATCATTAGAATAGTATATTTTCACTTTTTATGACACTTGGCAGAGCTAGTTTCAATAAAATAATGTCAAGTTAAAAATAGTTTTTGATGAAATATAGACAAATGGGCTATGCAACGTAGATAGTGTGTCTCTACTTCTGCAGTTGGAAATTTATTTTTTTATGACTTTGATTTATTGACTTTGTTCCTACCAAACTATATATGAATGAAGCTTCTATTTATATTTGTGTTTGATCATATTGTTAAGAGTTTACTGTACGGTTGTGTTTTCTTGTTCTCCCCTTTCTGATCCTAATTCCTCTTGTTTTATAGTGGAGTAGGCTTCTTGATAATGTCCTTGGGAATGAGAATGGATAATCAATCATTTATGCCTTTTTAGTGTGTTATTTGGCATTTATAAAATTATAAAACTTAATTATGAATTCTATTATTATTTCTTGCAATCTGTTTAGATTACATCCGAGCATTTCGGGTAGTCAAAGGATCCAATCCAAAAAATTTTATTTGAAGAATAAAGTGTTTTATGTTTGATACCTTCAATTGAAAAGTAATTTCTAAAAAAATGATGAGCTAACCCAAAAAGCAGCTCTGCTTCAGATGAAAATCATTTCTAAAATCACAATCTCGTTTGCGAAATAGCAACTAAAACCAAACAAATGAACAAAATCAGCAGACTCATTTTCGTGATTGCAAGCTTCTGTTCGAGTTACCTGAACACAGAACCAAACAAATCTACTTGGCTCCTTCTATTGTCTCAAAACATGTAAAGTTTGGAAGGTATTCAAAGAACGAGGAGGTCAAGTTTGTGATAAGCCCCAAGTTTTCTCTATTCGCATAAAACAACGAAAAAAAAGGGTTCTGAAGAAAATATGATTATTATTTGTGGATTGTGATGTAGTTGGTGCTGATGGTGTATCACGGATTGTTTTGTAAGTTAGCTATGGTAAATGAAACTTTGGTGTCGTGACCTTTGCATGCGAGGCAGTGTCGACAGCATGGCCAGAACAGTGATGACTTACAATATCACTTTCATTTTGACTATACTACGGCACACAATTATAATTGCAATTTATAATCGAAGAATGTTATTTGTATTATTTTTTGAGATATTTTTAAAATTTAATTTTTATATATTAATATTATTATTCAATTATATATTACTACATCAGGAAGAGCCTGCCTCACATCTACCACTTGAAAGTTATCCAAACAAATAATTTGATTGACGACTATTAATATATCAAAATTAAACATAATTTTTTAAGGCAAAAATTATTTGAGATAAAAGTTGAGGCTCGTTTTTAATCAATGATTAAGAGACACTAAGGGTGCGGTTGTTTTCGATTTTAAAAAAATATAAAACTTAAATTTTATATATATTTAAGAAAACTGAAAACTTATCTTTTTCTCTAAAAAATATTCTTTTTAACTTTTAGAAAAAATTGAAAATTAAACTTTTTATATCCTAATATATGAAAATTGATGTTTTTTAGATGAAAAAAAGTGATTTTCATCCCAAAAATTCCGATCAAAACGCCCTAAGAGATATCTCTCAAAAGAAATGTTCAAAAGTAGTACAAAGAACAATTCTTATTCACCTAAAAAAAGTAACAACCTTTCTTTATAATTTAACTACCTAATTGTATGTGATCATCTCTGCCGACGCAGTGAACTAGAAGTGATTTTGGGGGGTTTTTCATTCTAGAATGAAGGCATAAATTAAGCATAGCGTTGGGAAGAAACGTGGTCAGTGGTCACTTTGTAAGGACGCGTGTCCCATAATCTCGAAGGACTGGTCCCCTCACTATGAAAGAGCTATCCAATAGTAATAGCAATACGTGTGGGTGTGTGTGGGGACCTCCTCATTCCCATTGGATACCCCCGATGACCCTTTTTACTTGCTCACAATGCTTCCTCTTCACTTGCCAAACAGACATGATGAACAGTTATATGAAAAATGCTAGAAAATCATAATTTCTATTATAATTAAAGTTGTTAAAAACATGTCACATAATATTAAGCCTCGAGTCATTGAGGGTATTTTTTACTGTCCTGAGCTTTTACTCTCTTTCTGGCTGGAGTGTTCACAACCGACCCAATTCGCTAATTTAGTCCGTCCCAAAGTTTATTAAATTGTGCGTCCTCAAATTTGACTCGGATCTTAATTTAAAAATAAATAAAGACTTAGTACACTTTTCATGCTAAGTTTGAGTAACATTTTGGGTTTGTCTGACTAGGCTTAAAATCAAACAATTCTTTTTAAAGTGTTATATATATATTTATAATAATTAGTGATAAGTTATAAGATTTTATACTTCAATTAATACATGTTATATATCTTGATATCATTTTTGTAATCATATGATTTATTCTGAAATATACATTGTAAACTATTTCTTGAATTTGTTTCTTACTAGTAAGATTTTTATAACTTTACTATATATAACGTCAAAATCTTTATAGATTGTTAAAAGTCCAATTGACCTCCTTTAACCCAATAATTACTCAAGTCAGTTTCGGCCTCAAGAATGACCTAATCTAAAAAATGAGTCGGGTTTAGGTTAAGTCCAACCAGAGACACGTCCTTGTGCGCCCCTACTTTTCGGTGATATCAATGGAAGAAACTTACTCTCATGGCCATAAGCAAGACACGTAAGTAAGTTCTACGTTTTGAGGGGATCAATTATGACTTCCAATGATAGATATAAACAAAGAAACTTAGTTGATTGGTTGAAATTTGCTTTTGAGTTATTCTATTCTTCTAGCTTTTGAACCATATAGTATTGTTGTTTAGTGGCTGTGTACTTTTTCTATTTGTATACACCATCTATGGTTTACTCTTTTCCACTTCAGTACTAGCATTAGCTGTTAGATTTTAGTCTTAGGAATGAAAAAATAAAAAATAAAAATTGTTCCTACGGATCAAGTTGAATTAAGCCGATTCTTGATAATAGAATTTGATAAGCCTGTAGACTTCTCCCAATAAGTGTTCAATCAATTTAAGTGATATTATAAGGTTAAACATTTGATTCCTTAAAAAAATAATTTATTGATCAATGTAAATTTTAATTTAATAATAAACTTTCAATTTAGCATAAATAAAAAAATACTTTCAATTTAGCATTCTAATTTTTAACATATTACTTAATACTACCTCTGTTTCAAAATAAACTATCAATTTTTTACTTTTTCATGTTTTAGAATATTTATCTATCTATAATATCTAGATAGTATTAATTTTTTCTTCCATTTATACCCTAAATCTAAATGTGTTGGTTAAGTAATCAATATATTTATCAAAATAATAATAATAATGACTGTAAGAATAATTTTATCAACTCATATAAATTTTCATATTTATTAAAATATTTTTATATTTTTCTTAATATATATATTATTTGAATTTTTACAACGATTCAGAGAAGAACAGGCGCCCAATTTCGCCTGCCATGACAACCTAAAATCGCATCAAATTCACCTTTCTCCGAGTTGCACTCCAGTGTTCCGAAATTGCCAATACCAATATAATTATATATAGAATGATGATATTTTGACACTTAAAAGTGAGTGTATAATTATTAAATGTGATAGTAATTATCACTTATTTTTAATATCTATTACATCCAATAATTATAAAATTAATATTTCAGACCAAAAAAAAAGTAAATATATGAATAAATATGTATTTTTTAGATATTAAAATATCATTACTCCCGTATACAGGAGGGCAGTGCAAACTTGACCTATGATGCGGATTTAATGAAGTTGTAAGGGCCCCATTTGGCAGACCACCGAAACATCGAACCGTTGTCTCTTAGACTGCTGCATATGATCATGGCTACGGCACATGGCTACAAATCTTGGTTCAACCCCCTTAAACCACCAAAAGCCAATACTATTTATTAATAATAGTAATGGTATTTCATATTAGGATTTTTTTTGGTAAAGATATTTCATATTAGGATAAACACATGGAGTAGCCCCTAGCCACCAACTTTTCAGCAACGTATTCATATACTATTGGCTTTATTATTTTATTTTAATTAAAATCCACCGTAGTACCAAGTTGTTGATGAAATTGGTGTGGTTCTTGTATTTATTTTAACTGAAAGGGACAATTGCTGAGTTTCTCATTAATAATGTTGTCTAAAAGTGCATGGCAAGTATGATTCTAGCTAAGTGTATTTTATTTGACATCTAGTTATATAGAAATCTAAAATTAAGGTTTGATTATGAGATACACTCACCAATAAAATATTTAATTAATTTATTCTATTGATTTCATCCGATTATATTTCACGATTAATATTGTACTTAAAGTTGTGTGAATGATAAAATTAGAAAAATTAACAATAAATATTTTATTGATATATAATGATGATATATAAAGTTGATTATGTGAAGTGACAAGTAAAAAGAATCGGATGTAGCATTTTAAATCAATTTGATCTGTATTTTAAGATAAAAATGAGTTTAATTTCTATGTAGTAAAAATATAAAATAATTTTACATTATCAATTAATATAATTTTAAGAAAATCCTAAACTATAATAGATAGTAATCATAGTAGATAGTTATTTAATATTTTGACTTTTTTTAATTTTTATTAGTTGACAGTGTAAAATAATTTTATACTATTAGTATATAGAAATTAAAATCTTAAAAATATATTTTTTTATTTTCACATTTTAATGAAGTGTTTATAATTATTTTTAAATTTTATTATTCATAATTTACAATCAGTACAAATTAAATAAGTAATAGAATGATAACTGGATCGATATTTAAAATTAATGAGAGCATTTTGATAAACATATAATAAAATGATCTTAATTCTAAATTTTTTTATTTCAATAGATCTTCTTAAAATGGCAACTAAAACGAAAAAAATATCGCATTATAATTTAAAATAAATAAAAGAGAGAAGTGTGTCGCAAAATAATAATGACTGAGGAAACTGTGGTTTGCTATATCAGCGGCCAGAAAAAAAGGACGGTGGTGGGTCGTGTTAACTGTTTTATGTGTTCCTTTTTTTTGTTAAATGTCAGATCTGAAAGTCAGGTGAATTGACACAAAAAAGAAAACAGAGATCAATAAAAAAAAAGAAAAAGAAAAGAAAGCAGAGAACTCAGTGAAAAATAATAGTTCTATGTTGACTTTTGTTGTTTGTGGTGAAATGAAATAAATATTTTCGTACGTAAACTGTGTAGTCAGAAACTTTGTTATATAATAAAACTATGATCAGTTTAATTGAATTTAAATTAAAAAATTTAAGTACAATTAAATTCAGATAATTAATGTCATATGTGAATTTACAGGACGTGAGTTTGATCATTTTACTGATAATTATGTTTTATAAATCATTAACATTATATCATTATTTGTATAACTTTTTACTAGTGAAAAACAGACATATTTATCATTTCATTCACTTGTGATTTGTATGCATAGGATATCTTAATAAGTTTTTGGGCAAATTTAGGATGCTAATAAATAAATGCATACATTGTTTTTTAGATTGTGCATATACTTGTTAGAAAGAAGCAAAAAAGTGTCATATGAAAATTAATTAAAAAATTAATTTTTATGCACTTATATATATGCATGTAACAATTTTTTTTATGGGTATATGCATGTCACAAATAATTCACTATGAACATAGCCTATGTAAAAACTAAATTTAAATATAGTGAAAAACGAGCATATTTCATGAAAACAGTGATTGCAAGTAACGTAATAAGCATTTATGGTCGCTGACTTGCTGTGGCAGTGCCATGCTGCATATCGCAAGCAGCAGCAGAATCTTTTGAAACTAACTTCGACCTTCTGAGATTCACACGTCTGTATTCTTTTTTCTAGCTACTATATGAACATAATTAAATTTGGAAAAAAATTGCCAAGGATGATTGTTTAGATGGCACAAATTCTACATAGTTGACTTCGTGGCTAAGAATTATTGAATATTAATTTAATTTGATACTAGAACAAATTGAATTCGTAGGTTTACTACGTTTGTGCTGAAGTAATCAATAAAAAAGATGTAAAAATATACTTCAAAATATAAATATCAGTGTCCACGCTGAAATCTTAAATGTTGAACTTTATAAACAAAAAACTTAGTCTTACGATTTCTGCTTTCTATTAAAGATAAAAAGTGTGTCACTAATGGTTTGAAATTTTTTTTTTTCAAATTATTAAACAATTTGTATACTAGTCAATGCCGCCTTAAAGTTTGAGAAATTTAAAATGTTTTTAATATATTGCAAAATGATAATAATAAAAAGGATCGAACCAATACTTGGTTCAAGAAGATCGAATCAGTGCCCGCTCAAGTAGATTTTGCACTCACCGTTTAAGCGTGTGCCTAAGAGATAAAAAAAATGATACGAAATCTCATTAATCATACCATTTATAAATCGTTTGACCATTACATTGTCATTCTTTAATGACTAGAAATGTAACTATTATAAGTATCTTAACTTCAATATATATGCTCACATTTGTTCATTTTATGTCCGGATTTTACACACATTTTGATCTTACCAAGTTAAATATCAAATCATCTTTTATAAGTAACATTATCCCTGCCATATTCAAATAGTTCTCCTCTATCTTAGTGCTCAAAGAAATCGGAAGTATTATATGTTACTACCTACCCAGAATTTGTTAGTTTTATACATCAAACGACTTCATATTATATTTTAGATTTAGGTATAATTTTTTTTTACCATACCCATTTTGTTAAAATTTGTGCTTCTTTACAAAAAATGTTATTTCTACTTATTATAAAGATATCATACTAATACACTCTTATTTATTATTAGATAAAATATATACTTCACTTAATTTAAAACTCACATTTAATTTAATAATAAATAAAAATATATTAATATAATATTTCATAAAATATGATAGCACTTAATACAATGTAAAGAGTGGATGTAAACTTTTCAGTTCCCGACATACGGGTACCTTTAGGTCACACGAAACGTAGAAATAGAATCCAAAGAAGGGGGATGGTTTTTCAATGTGGATTGTCTGGCTACTCATGGAAAGTCTCGTAGCATACAGTGTAGACTGTAGACTTTGCAGAGTGAAAAAATTAGAGACATTATTTCGTACACACGCGTTTAATATACCATTTTTAAGTATTGTGACAATAAAAGTAGGCTCCGTTAATTTTATATTAAATATACACTCATTTTATAAGTCTCAAATTCTTCTCTGCAAGTGTTACTAAAAGATAATTTTTATGCTTATGCTCATACAAGAATTATTCAAAATTATATTGTATCCATAGTATAGAATGGAATTCACTTGTTTGCAAATCATGTTCTCCTTGTTCCATAAATCATTTCTTGTACATAAAAGATAAATAATAAGGTAAATTACACTCACTTTTTTAGATTTGTAGAAATATAACTTACATCCCTCTATTTGTCCATTTACTCACACCTCTTTACTTGTCAAATTTTAAGTATTTATATTACAGTTTCACTCATTTAGAGAATAATTAATAAACTTAATAGAATGATATTTTTGTGATATTAACTATTTTTAATTAATAAAATTATAAAAAATACATATACCCACTCTGTTAATTTTAAGATATTTTTATAATTTTATTAATTAAAAATATTTAATATCACAAAAATTCATTCCATTAAGTTTATTATCAGTTGTTTTACGAATGAGTTAAATTTAATATAAATACTTAAAATTTGACAAGGAGAAACCTGGTGTTACCTCAAATAGACGCGAGTTGTATTTCCAAAATCTCATGATAGATGAGTGTAATTTACCTAAATAATATATATTTACTAATTTTATTATTTTGAATATTCCTCTTCCATGTAATAAAAAATAATTAATAAAGGCCGAAAAAAAAGAACGCGATTTGAGTAAAAAATGATTTTGCGTCATACCCCTCCTTGTATTGGAAAACCAAGGCCACGAATCTAACATGTGTATAAAAAATTGCTCAAAATCAGTACACATGCACCCAAAATCGCTTTCACATTCATTCATGTAGGTACTCTTGCTCCAACCTATTCACCATATGTTTTTGCTATGGGACCATCCAATTTATAAAATGATTCCCTCTGGTATTTGTCACATAGTTTATTCAAGAAAGCGATATTGGCTTGCATTGGCATTATTGAAAAGATTGAAAATGGATGAATATATACGAGCCAAGAGGTTGCTAGTAGAATACAATATGACATGGGAAAATTTATATTTTATATGCACAACTCATGATACTCTGTCTTCTTATATTCAAGAAAGCGATACTGGCCTTGTTATCCGTCGTTTGAATTTTTTTTTTAAATCATGTCATAATAACATGGTATTAGACTTAATTTCAGAATTCTGATTTAGTCATTGTTTTGCTTTTTTTTTATTTATAAAAAAATGTTTGAACGAAAAATGTTTTAATATGAGTAAAGAGTAGCTATACTAAAGAGTTTAGTTTTAATATACAAATAATTTTAAACAATCAACCAAACATTCATGTATTAATTACATTTTGCATGACTTAAAAGATAACTATTGTAATTTATAATAATAAAAATATTTTCAATAATACAATGATAGATTTGAGGATAATAAAAAGAATTATACTATCAACAAATGACTGAATTGCATGATTGGTGTTATACTTATGCATTACCATGACTTGAATTCATATGAATTTCTTTATCATAATGAGTTATCGATAAGTGCCCAATGATTCTGAAAACATATTTTAATCTTAGATTGGGAGCGGTCTTCTCATTTACCTAATTTTTTCATAAATGAAAAAATTGATACTTTATCATAAATTCATTTTGTAATAAAACTTATCAAAAAAGGCATTAAAATATTATGGATATGTATTTATAAATTATTGTCAATTGCATTATACAAAAAGGCAAATATTATTTCAACACCTATTCCATTACCATTAGATATGATAATACTCATTTTTTCAATCTATCACATCCAATAATAATAGAGTTATGTTTAATTAATATTTTTAGGTATTGAAATAAAAGTTCTATTAAAAAAAAATTGCTAACTATTCGGTCATCGCGCTACATTACGAACAAACGGCAATTCATTCAAGTATGCTACCAACGACTATGGTCATTGGACCACCACCTGTTAACTTATTTGTTTGACGTATATTGCAAATGTAAATTTTTTTTGCATTTGTTGTGACATAAAACCGTTATAACATTATTTCAGTAGATAAAATGTTGTCTGTTCTGGTATAATCTCGTTTTCAATTACAACATATACAGAAGAAAAAAAATAAGTTGGAGGAAAGATACATAGATAAAATTGTAGTATAGATAACGTTATTCATTGGCTCTTACCTAACACTAAGTTAATTAAAATAGTTGCAAGCTTAATTGAACTTTGGTTCTTGTCTCCCAGTTGTTTTTATTAAGAACAACTACTTCTTATATATGTCATCACAAGGTTAAGGTCAATGGAATTATAATCGCAAGCTTGACTGAATAATTAGTTAAACTGAATTTTATTTATAACGGGGTATGACATGGGTTATGACTTAACCTATTCTTTACGCATGAAAATTAAGTGCATTATTTTCTAATCAATCTTTTAAATATGTATTTTAATTTATATATGTTAGGGGGTTTGAATTTTTTCAAAAAGATAAAATAAGGTGTTTGGGGTAAATTGTTGCTTTGATGCTGGCTAAATTTGGGTTTATATATTTTTATTATTTATTTTTAAGTCTTTCCCTAAACAATGTTTTAAAGGCATACCATAAGATTTACCCCCAAAAAAAAGTAGAAATGACTATTTTATTTCCATTTTCCTATTATCATTCCACATTTATGACTATTACTTGTATAATTCCTACTATATCGTTTACCCCTGTTTAATATTTAATATTTTTTCCTTTCAAAATTAAATTAAGAATTCTGGTCTCAACACGACAATTGAGTTGGAGATGGACACTAACATCTTCCAATTTGTGGATATGCTTAATGTGAAGCACAACGACTTGTAGTGTTCTTAGTGTTTTCTTTGTTATTTGTTTCCCAGACCAAAAAAAGAAAAAAAAATCTAAGAGACCCTTATCATTTTTTCTTTTTTTTTAAATAAACACAACTAAGAAAAAAAAATCATTTTTTGACATCACGGATCATTCAATCTCATCGAAAATCACAAAGGGAAATAAATTGGCAAAAGGGGCTGCCGATCCTATTTGCCCAATTTGCATTCATATTTCACTCTGATGGTTCAAGAGAGCTTTCAATGTTTTTGGTTATACGATTTACTATTTCCAAATGTGCTAATTCCATCAATAGTGAAAAGAAGAGACTAAATACTAAAATAAGATTAAGAGTATATTAGGAATAATACAAATAATAGTCACAAATGTGGAGTGGCAATAGGTAAATAAGAGTGGCAATACCCACCCTAAAAAAGGACATACCATAAATGCATCCAGAAGAATTAATTCAATTCCATTAATGCTAACTCAATGTTCAAATTAGTAAATTCTCAGGACAATAAATTCGCGTTTTTAACCACTTCACACTTGCCGTTTAATTGGTTAATTAAAAACCAATTGGTTGAGTGGGAAAAATGCAGGGACGTATGCATGCCATACTATAGCCTATATAATTCGGTTTTGCATGTCTAAAAGTGATCACCCATAGAGGGATACCTATACGGTGAAAAATTCTTGACCCTAATCTTTATATTAGCGTATATAAACCTATTTGTTTTTGAATAATTATTTTGGATTTTATATATATATATATATATATATATATATATATATATTTAACTCTACAGTACAAACTAAATGAAATAATTGAATAGTAAATAACAATAATGTACTCATTTACTACTTAGTACTGCTTTGGTAGGTGACATGGTCAAATCATTTATGAGTGTAATAGTTTTTTTTTATTGACGTGTTTGATAAGTATAATGTAGTAATGTACTACTAGGCATCTTCATAATAATTGACTGTCAGAACTGCAAGATTAATTAATTACAATTTGTGCATAAGCTTATATAACTTCAATCACAATATATTTTCTATAATATTTGAACTTTTTACAAGCAAGGTTCTCACTCTCAGAGCTCATATCACTAATAATATGTTTGATTCAATTTTTTAAACTCCAACATCATTTTTAAATAAAATTTATAAGAGATAATTTATAACTTTTCAAAAATTAAGCCAAATATATTATGGATTTAGTTTTAGTGCGCTAAAGATGTAAAATAAATTATACTATTATCCAATTATATATTATTATATTAGTAAATACATTAATTTTTACATATATATAGAAATATTTAATATAATATCTGTTGATAAATCAAAATTAAAATTGTACATTATAACTAAATTTTTACTTTGTGGTTAATTCTATGTAGTCTTAAGCCTAATATGAGGAAGGAAAAACAAAGCTCAAACCCCTCAAAAAGAGTATGAAAAGTAGAGTAAAGGGTATGAATTTTCCAAGTATCCACGTTGATGAAGTGTCAGTAGCAATGGCAATGTTATTTTGGAAGCAGCCAACTCATACGTGATCCATGGGATGAGCAAGATACCAAATTGTGTGAGCTGTATAGAGTAGAATGCCAGTGAGTGACGGTGGTCCAAAGTCTTCTTAATCACACTTGTCTCAACTAGCTAACATAAATTAATTCCATTATATTATACATAGCACCCCTTTAAACCCCTCAATTATTTATGAAAAGTAAAGTAAAAACACACTAAAATAATGGCCTTTTCCTTCCCCGTTATGGGTACAGCTCATACAAGATATGCTCTGCTTCTGCTACAAGCTTTCAAGCAATGGGGGAGGACTTTAGTATTTTTACGGTTGATTAACTACGTATTATTTTTTAAAAAATATTAAATATAAGTGTTATAAGAGAAACACTTTTAATAAGAATTTAATTGATTTAAGTGGTTTAATACTTATTTTTCTTAATTAAAATTTTATGTTCAAAGAGAATTTCTTTTATTATTATTGTTATTACCATCATCATCATCATTATCAAAAGTATTATTATAGGAAATTTACAGCGCTTACACCGAATTTTACTCGAGTCATATGAGTCCACCACAAAGTAAATTCCTCTCATCGCTTAATTTTTCATTTATAGGATTTCAAAAATAGGATTTCATATTGAGACTTGTTAACAAGTCTTATATAAGGGAGTCGTACCATCTTAAATATGATACTTAAAGTCTAAGAGTTCATCTGATAAGCTAATTTTTTGGGTTAAATTCTATATTTGAGTCTATGATAAGATCCTTCCAAAGGAATAAGTGTTAAATCAACTAAATTTTACTCCCAAAGCAAGCGAACTTGACTGAAATTAAATTAGCAAAGGGAAGCAACCAACGATTAACTTAATTGGTCGACCTTCTCATTATGTTTTGTCATAATTTGGGTTCAATTATTAGATTCTTTTATTATTAATAATCTATAAATAACTCCATAAGTAATTGATGAACCAAAAAATATACCCCAATCTTAAATTGGGATGAGTTTTTCCCACATAAACTTTTGTTAATATAAAAAAAAAAAGTAGTTAAGTGAAGTGAACACATACTATTACTCTGCACGAAAAGATTTAATAATTTATCAATGCATAATTTAAATAAGCATGCGAAAAAAAATTACACAGTTAAATTTAATATATTAAAATTAATTATTATTTTTTGATTTTTTTTTCTTGAAAAATGACACATAAATTGAAGGGTGATGGACAAAGTTTTTGGAACTTCCGGGTGTGGAAGACAGTGGCTGCTTTTAATAAGCACCTAATTGCGAATATCTTAGCCTACCCACCTCCACCACCACCACCTTCGCTCCACTGCCACCCTCTCCCTCCACTCTCCACCACCCTCTCTCTCTCTCTCTCTCTCTACCAGCACTACACACCCCATTCTTCTTTTGTTGCAGACCACCACCACCACTTGCATTTTTCTCTGGTAAGTGTTTTCTCTTTATTCTCCCTTCTTCTTCTTCTTAACTCAATCTATCAATGCTCTTCTCACCTCTCTCTCTCTCTCTCTCTCTCTCTCCATTTTTACTTCTCTCGAGTCTCAACTGATCATTCATACTTCTTCTTCTTCTTCTTCTTCTTTTTGTTTGCAAAAGACCCTTATTGTTATGTTAATTTATGTTCCAGTTCCTTTCGGTTTTGGTTTCGATTCATTCTCATTGTTGGGGGACTTGTTTTTTACTCTTTTTTTTTTTTTGGTTTCCTTAAAAATTTCTCTTTGTCGGTGACTTCATGTTCTGTTCCTCAGTGCTCTTCCAATGTTTCTGAATTCAAAAATAGCAACATCGTACAGTGTTCAATTTGGCCATCATTTTCATTTCCTAACACTTCGCATAAAATCTCCCCAGATAAATTCCATTCGCTGTATTACACATAATTTCCCCCTTTTTTTGAAAAAAAAAATATAAATATAAATTTTAGATTAATTTGGATCTAATTTGAGCCACAAGGAAGGAAGCTTGTTTATAAATACATTAATTCCTTTTTAATTATTATTTTAATTTCAAAAAATTGCTCACGCATTTTCAACTCAGGATGATGATTATGTAAAATTAAAATCCTAGCTAATTTGGTAAGTTAGCCTCAACCAAGAATTTATTTTCAATTGTAACCAATTGATTTTGTAATTTAAATAATAAATATTATTCAGGAGGAAGAGTTTTGCCGTCTTTATAGTTCTCCTATCCGGCTTGGGCAGGATTGCCTCCAACAAGAGGAGGTACAAGGATATGGCTTCGACCAAAAGAGATTGGTTAATGCTTGTGCATTTTTTTTTTCTGGTGTGCGGTTATAAATTGATGATATTATGAAATTTGAATGGAGGAAAGTGCAGTAGTTAGATCTTGGAGGTCATGGTGGTATAAATACTAGTTAATATCTTTGGCCTATGTTTGCTACTGTTGGTCACTTTTTGTGAAATGCCAATTTCACAAAAATAGTAACAATGTGTCAATCAGGGTCCCAAAGAAGAAAGCCTTCCCAATTATTCTACTACCATGGTGTGATGTGTTGCACTGTTTTTGCCTTTTTTTTCACTTTTCTGTTATGTTATGTGTGTGTGTGTGTGTTTTTTTTAACACTACCGACACTACTTAACAGTGCACAAGCAATTGTGTTGAAAATGGAACCTGGCTATTCTTGTGAGAGTAACAGGATTGCTCTTTTTTGTCGAGTGATGGGGTGGTTTGGTTGTTATTGATTATGAATCACAATCTTGTTTTGTAATAGTATGTTATCTTATGAGAAAGGAAAAGAAACTTAAAGTGGCTTTTTTCTTTTGAATTCTAACTGATGAATTTCATGTTTTGTTTTAAAAGGGTCATTGTAGTTTTCGATGGACCGGCGGTGGCCATGGAAGAAGAAATCGTCTGACAAGGCTGTGCTTGAGAAAGCAGCTGCAGCATTGGACTCTGCTGGTGCATCCACTGAGAGTCATCAGGTATACAAATATTTGTTGGAGTTTCACAAATAGGAATGTTTGTTTGTGCTTGAGGAATTTTTCCCATAAAAAAATTGTGCACACCTAATTGACTTTCATTGATTTGGCTACTAAAATTCTGCTTTTCTTTTATTATTATTTTTTATCTGTATCACAGTTTTAACAGATGCAGTTATTCATATTCTTAGTTTTTTTCGCTCATTCTTAGCATAAGTGATATGGTCATGTGAAAATGTTTTTATTAAGTCAAGTTTATCCTTTGCACATCATGAAACATCTTAGCTGTTGTCCTCCCCTCTTCTTAATGTGTGCACGTAGGAGCTGTACTTGGATAATTGGATTGAAAATCTCACATTACTAGTACTCACTCAGTCTTGGTTTTTGTTGATTCAACAATGTGATTAAATTCATTTATTTGATTGTCTATTATCTGTGTTGCTCTCACCTATGTAAATAGGAAAGTTACAAGAAGCCGAACTACGTTCAAATCTCTATAGAGTCGTATACACATCTAACTGGTTTGGAGGATCAAGTGAAGACATATGAAGAAAAAGTTCAGACATATGAAGAAAAAGTCCAGACACTGGAGGATGAGATCAACGAATTGAATGAAAAGCTGTCAGCAGCAAACTCAGAGATAAATACCAAGGAGAGCTTGGTAAAACAGCATGCTAAAGTAGCTGAAGAGGCTGTCTCAGGTATGCTGCTTTAATGTTTCTATTACCTGCCTTAGAGGAATTTAACCTCAAAGACTGCCTTAATATAAAGTGCTTATTTTCTTGGAATTAAAATTCCATTGAAATTTCGCAGGTTGGGAAAAGGCTGAAGCAGAAGCTTTGGCATTAAAGAACCATCTGGAAACTGTCACTCTTTCAAAACTCACTGCTGAGGACCACGCAGCACAGTTAGATGGTGCTCTTAAAGAGTGCATGCGGCAGATAAGAAACCTGAAGGAAGAACATGAACAGAAAATTCAGGAAGTTGCTCTCACAAAAACCAAGCAGCTAGACAAGATGAAGGGTGAGCTTGAGGCAAAGATAGCTAGCTTTGAACAGGAACTGCTCAGGTCTGCTGCTGAAAACGCGACTCTGTCAAGGACCTTGCAGGAGCGCTCTAACATGATAGTCAAATTAAGCGAAGAAAAAGCCCAGGCTGAGGCTGAAATTGAGCATCTTAAGGGCAACATAGAATCATGTGAAAGGGAAATCAGTTCTCTTAAATATGAACTTCATGTTATTTCTAAAGAGCTCGAGATTCGCAATGAAGAAAAGAACATGAGTATGAGGTCTGCAGAAGCTGCTAATAAGCAGCACCTGGAGGGTGTTAAGAAAATTGCTAAATTAGAGGCAGAGTGCCAAAGATTACGTGGTCTAGTGCGGAAGAAGTTACCTGGACCTGCTGCTCTTGCACAAATGAAGATGGAGGTTGAAAGTCTTGGCCGAGATTATGGAGAACCTAGATTAAGGAGTCTCCTGTCAAACCTGCTAGTCCACATCTGTCCCCATTGCCTGACTTCTCCCTAGAGAATGTACAGAAATTCCAGAAGGATAACGAATTTCTCACTGAGCGTTTATTGGGAATGGAAGAAGAAACAAAGATGCTGAAAGAAGCTTTGGCGAAACGTAACAGTGAATTGCAGGCCTCAAGGAGTATGTGTGCTAAAACACTGAGCAAGCTTCAGATCTTGGAAGCACAAGTCCAGACAGGTAGTCAGCATAAGGGATCTACAAAATCTGCCATCCATATAACCCATGAAAGCATTTACAGTCAAAATGCAAGCTATGCACCAAGCTTGATCTCCATGTCTGAAGATGGAAATGATGATGTGGCAAGTGTTGCTGAGTCTTGGTCTACAGCGATAATATCTGAGCTATCCCAATTCCCAAAAGAAAAGAGTACTGAGCAGTTGAGCAAATCTGAAACTGCCAAGAAGTTGGAACTCATGGATGACTTTTTGGAGGTGGAGAAGCTGGCTCGTTTATCAAATGATTCCAATGGAGATACCTCTGTTTCAGTTTCTTCAAATGATAAGATGCATGAAGTTGTGACTAATGATGTAACAGAAGTCAGTAATGGCAAAGATGATCCCTCTGAAAATAAGAGTGATTCAAACCCATCGCCAAGTCAAGTATCTTCTGGTGCAGAGTTGTCAGCACCTGATCCCGAGTCCAATGTTGATGGCTTGCCTTTAGCAGGGCTTCGAATCGAAATACAATCAATTTTTGAGTCCATGGCAAAGGATGCTGATATAGGGAAGATTCTAGAGAATATTAAACATGTTCTTGAAGATGCACATGAGTCACATGACACTTCCATCCAGCACTCTGCAGCTGCTATTCCACAGGATGCCAAGCCTTCTGATACTGCATGTGATAAGCAGGATAATCCTGAAGATGCTGACTTAACTACTGAAAAAGAACTCATTTCATCCCAGCAATCTACAGAGTCTGAGCAGATAACTTCAGATTTAGAAGCTGCAGTTTCTCAGATTCATGACTTTGTATTGTTTCTGGGCAGAGAAGCAACTGCAATTCATGACATATCTTCAGATGAAAATGGAATAAGCCAAAAGATGGAGGAGTTCTCCGTCACCTTCAAAAAAGTTATATGCAATAAAGCAAGTTTACTACAGTTTGTTCTTGACTTGTCTAATGTTTTAGCTAAAGCAAGTGAATTCAGATTTAATATCCTTGGTTACAAGGGTACAGAAGCTGAAACTAACAGTCCTGATTGCATAGATAAGATTGCTTTGCCAGAAAACAAGTTAGTTCAAGACAATTCATCAGGAGAGAGATATCAGAATGGTCATGCCCATATTCTTAATCCCTGTTCTGATCCAGAAGTTCCTGATGATGGAAATCCGATCTCAGGTTATGACTCAAATGCTGCACCACAAAAGTTCTCAAGTAAGGAATTTGAAGAATTGAAATCAGAGAAAGAGAAGGCAGTAGAGGATCTGTCAAAATGTGCTGAAAGTCTTGAAATTACAAAGTCTCAATTACAAGAGACTGAGCAACTTCTGGCTGAAGTCAAATCACAACTGGCTTCTGCTCAAAGATCAAACAGCTTAGCTGAAACACAACTAAAATGTATGGCAGAGTCATACAGGTCACTTGAAGCACGTGCACAGGAATTCGAAACTGAACTAAATCATCTGCGAATAAAGACAGAAACTCTGGAGAATGAACTCAGAGAGGAAAAGAAGGATCATGAAGCAGCTTTGGCCAAGTACAAGGAGCTAGAGGAGCAATTACAAAGGTTAGACGCCTATCCATTATCATATAATTTGTAAGCACTGAACATACGCATATTCTGCCTATTGCAGTTCTACTTACTGGCTATTGATCGCAGCATTTGTGTTTGTGCAACAATTACTACTCCTACTACGTTGCATCCCATCATAAATACTAGGCTAAGGAACAAAATGTCATATTAGTAGTTGTGCTGTGTATATTTAATGTGCATGGCAACATTAACTTACTACACATACACATTCTTAAGATATCTTGTGTCCTGTGAATGTGAATCTCTCATGCTGGTTCTGTTTCTAATTCGTGTGTTACTTTCCATTAGGAATGAGAGCGCAGCTGCTGATAATGACCTTAAGACTAAGCAGGTAAGGATGTAATTCCAATTTCCATGTTGGATTTAGCTTCCCATTGCTAAATATATGAAAAATGTATGAAGTTGGAAAACTTTGTGGTCTGTTTGGTATCAGAAAATGTTTTTTTTGTTTCCATTTCTTGTTTTTAATATTAATTACAAATTGTTAATTTCACTGTATCCTTTACAAAATTGAAACAAGATGGAAACTGAGACAATTTTGTAATTAATACTGAATTTAGGAAATGGAAAACAGAAAACTTTTCTGAAATCAAAGAAATCGTTAGGATCTAGTGATAATCAAAACATCATTGGTCTTGATCCGAGTCCTTTTGATAGGTTGAAAATCTATGATTGAATTCTTCTCTTGATCACAGGAGAGAGAGTTGGCAGCTGCTGCTGAAAAGCTAGCCGAGTGTCAGGAAACCATATTTCTTCTTGGCAAGCAGTTAAAGGCTTTGCACCCTCAAACGGAACCAATGGGGTCCCCATATAATGAGAAAATTCCAAAGGTGGAAGGCTTCCCAGAGCGCGAACATGCTCCTAACAGCCCAAATTTGCAAGATCATGCTGATATGGACAGTGCTAATTCTGCATTTGTGCAAAGACTTGGTGCTGAGTCACCCTTGCATTATACCAACACTTTGTATAGTCCTTCAGATAATGAGTCAAACTTTCCAGCCATATCTCAAGCACAGCAACCAAATCACAGGCCTACAAAATCAGGATCTTCTTCCACTTCTTCAACTCCTACACCAGATAAACATGCAAGGGGTTTTAGTAGATTCTTCTCATCAAAAGGAAAACCGGGTCATTGAGCTTTGAGGGGTGCATCAGGACCTTATGAAAACTCATTATATATAGGGAGAGTTATATGGTGATATGGAATTTGGAAAGCACCAAGGTTCAGACTCCTTCATGGTTAAACAGAATTTGAGGTTTTTGGGACGTTTGTGTAGTTAAAAGGAGAAGGAGGATGGCAGGAATGTGAGGGTTATTCTTGTATCTAATGGGGCTGTACATGGTAACCATATGTTTTTCTTCTTTTTCCTTTTCATTCTGTTCTGTAATTTAATTAGCAAACATTTGACATAGTCTCTGAAATATTACAGGATATGTTGAATATGTTGTATTTCACAAAGTTATGCATACCTTAATTCTTTATGGACAACAAGGATAACGGATTTATCAAGTGATAACTTATGTCTTCAATGACAAAGATTTCGGCTGGTAAAAGGAGTATGAAAAAACACTTGTTCCTAAAATGCTCTAAATGTAATCATAGTGTTACAAACCAAAGACTTGTTTGTCGATTAAAATCTCATGTTGTTCTGTTTAAGTGTTTTAATTGATGTACAACTACATCAATGTGGCAAGGTGTAATTCATCCTTATACTTGACTCATAGAGGCATCTTATGATTAAGTTTGCAAGAACAAGAATTCTGATTTGCTTATTTGATTCAATGAAAATTCGGGGAAGAGATGGCTCAAGTTAATCATATAAATAAAAATATTTTGAGGAAAGCACTTGATTTTTTCTTTTGTCGGTGCATTAAAGGCTTCATGACATAGTGAAAACAGATCTAATGAGATCACTGCAACGTTTTTAAAATATGGTTTTGAACATCGTTTTTTAGCATCCTAGAGATTCTACCTCCCCTGAAATACTCATCTGATTAAATTCTATACATAGTTGGGAGAGTATCTTCTAATGTTGAACCCACCTTCCCAACATCATTGAACCTTCTCGCTCAATACTCAATACAGACAAGCGAGAATTGCTAGGAGTGGAATAATAGCAAGAGGCTTGGGTAGTTTGTCTAAAATTATAGATTCAAACCTCAGAAGCAATAATATACCAAAAAATAAAAACAAGAGAAAATTAAAAATAAAATAAGTTATAATATTAAATTATAATGTAATGTTAGTGTACAAAAATGAAGATACAAGAACTTATACTTCATATCTGCACATGAATTTACCTATATAGGTTTTTTTTTTTTTATTGAAGGGTGCATTTATATAATCTCATAACCATACATTTCCACACGTAATATACAATTTAATGACATTAGTTTTATGAACAAAATGTATCTTTTTTATTTATCCAAATTATTTAACCCCCAGCATTGTTCATATTAAAAAACCGTAACCACTAAAAGTCGGCAATAACAAGAGAGACTTATTGTAGCCACATATATAAATCAATTGCAAAACAAAAGATAATGATCAATGTAAAAAGAAAATAAAGGCACGCCGAATTTTAGAGAAACGTAAATGATCATTAGACATGCTGATAAAGACTACAGCACTCAGTAATGCACAATAATTAGCATAAGCATAACGTGACATTGTAGCAACCTGATTTGATGTTCAATTATAATTGGGTCACTTAATGAGGTGTTTGAAATTGATTAGTAGTTGTATTTTTTTCAAAAGCCCCTTGAGGAAAGTTTTAAATTTTAATCATAAATGTCTTGAACATCAAGATAAACTAATTCTAACTCGGATAAATTCCATTGTATTTTCTTTTTTGAGTTAAAATTTTCGCATAATTTGGGCCAATAGCTGTAGTTAGGTAAAGTTTTATCCAAAGTAACAATTTTAAGTATCGAGCTCCTAGTGTTACATATAAAATTCCCTATAAATCACATTCCACTTCTACTGCAATATAATCAATCACTTTCGATTTACTATGTAACCTTTCTAAAAGCATAAAGTACTATGGTTAATTTCTTGTCGGTCTCACAAGACACAAAATTAATAAACTAGATAAAGTACCCCAAAACTCTTTTTTTCCCCCAAAAAACAAAAAGGAAATATAGCCGGCCATCAGAATTAGACTAGGATGAGGAGAAAAGAGAGAGTTGGATTAGAATTAGTCTAGTAGAAACGACAACTAATTAAAAGTACATGGATCAATAAAACGAGGAAGAACAACCTAGCTATATGCCGAGGCTGCATGTTAATTATTATTTATGTTAATCTAATCAAGACTTGATGGAATGTAATTAGGTGAGTGATCATATATTAAAGTAGTTATGACTTATGATATATTGTTCATGCATGTGAGCTTGCCTCTACACATGTCAACCAGGTGAGAGTGACCCCTAAACCTTATCAGTCTTGTGTTTTTTTAATAATTCAGTTCCAATTAATATGTTTTGCCGTGTGCTTGGTTGAAGGCCAAGTGCTCCACAAGCTGAACTATTAAATTTCTCAGAGAAGACAAAAATAGGAGCAGCCCAAAATGGTTTTTGTAACAAGTGTGTTATTTTATTTTGTTGTGGGTTGTCCTATTCTTGAATAGAAACGGGTCGGGGAAGCATCTAACATTAAGGCCTAAAATCATGTCTAGTGTAAAAACAAGAGTGATGTTTAGCGAACTATTTGTCATTATATATAGTGATGATTAACAATTAATTAATTTAAATTACAAATGTTTGTATGCCGTCTGAGCCAGAGAAATAGTTAATCACATGCTTATGGTACTGTTTTGTAAGATTTGTATTTGTATGTGCCTTATATTAATTATGATACTTACTAGTCCATAGAAGTTTAATTACAGTTTCTTTCTTTTGTCAGAAATTACCTTTTTTTCCCTAATATGACTTTGTTATCCGGATCAAGCTGAAATGAAGTTTACTTGAATCTAAAATTTAATAAAATTAAATGGTGAGAATTTTGTGATAATATTAATTAATAATTAATATGCAATTATTGCGTATATAACTGTGTATAAACTCTATTTGTGACTCCATCAAATTCAAACACGATTGAAATTGAAACAAGTGTCACATCAAGACTATCTAGGTATTGTGATATGCTTTTGAAAAATTATAAAGCCTACTTTTAGGCTTGAAATCACAGCATCCAAAAAAAAAAAAATCATAGCACACAAGTAAATGAGACCAACCTTTTGCATTATTCCTTCATCTTAGTTATTTGAAATGATTGAAAAAATTATTGAATTTGCTAATTTATGGATTCGATCTTTAAGTTCAGCCGTTCATGACCTTCCCATTTAAAACAGAGAGCTGAAACGTACGTGCAGACATCAAGGGCTAACGTTAATGCATGTATTATTTAGAGCATGTGAATATAGTACGGGTCTTTCTAAATATAATAATATAGTTAAAGATATTTTGCTCAATTTATATGATAGGTTATAATTATAAGTTTTATTTTCACATGATAAAAATAGTATCCTAGTCAATCTATATGTCAAAATATTATAATTTTGGTTATTAATAATTATAATTGTGTATATATCACATAATATCTTTTTGTCACTTAATTAATGATATAGTAATTGCAGAGAAAAAATCAGTGTAATTTTTATAAATTTCAAGGATTGACAATTTTATATACTGAGAGATGTGAATTGTAATTAGGTTAAGTGTTAAGAGGAGGTAGCTAGTGTAATTCACTCAATAAAATTTACTTTTTAAAACTTTTTAATGTTTTTCATGCCACAAAAATTTGCAAGTGAACTCACAATATAATGGTAGATTTTTGTATGTCTTAATAAATTAAAAGAGATCATAAATTTGACTCTCATCTCAACCCTCTATTTCCTAATATTTTAGTAAAAAATATGGTAAAAATTTCAAAATTTCACTTTTCAATAATTTTTTTTATTACTTTTAGTTTCTTAACTTTTTTCATAGCATTCGTAAAAAAATTTCATATAATATTATTCGAAATCAAATTTGATAAATTTTTACATTTGCGGTTGTTGAATAACTTTCCGTCACCCGTGACCAGACATTCTGTGTCCGTTTCTGTGGTTTCGTAACAGTTTCAACCGCTGCAACAGTGGCCACAAACCAAAGGCAACCTTGGCATAAGTTATTCAAAGATCGACAGACAAAACTCTGAAAACAAGTGCAGGCTGTCTATGTTGTACAAAGCTCACAGCATTTGGAGTATGTGGGATGTGGCACATTATCAATGGATAAAGATAAACAATCTTATACCAACATTAAAAAAAAATGTTAATATACGTCAATATCTTAGAATTCTTTCACTCACATGTATCTAGAAAACTAGTTCAGATCAGTTATGAGATAAATTTTTTTAGGAAGAAATTAATTTTGTATATCAACTTAAACCTTATAGTAGGTGAACAATAATCAACATGAGTTGGTCAAAGTGGCCAAGTATTTTGTTTCCTTAACCAGGTGTTTGAATTTCAGTCCTATAGAATTGAAAAAAGATTCTCATTGGTGACCTAAACTTCCTTCCCTAAATCTCTACAAGTCAAGTCAAATTAATCAGATATCTAATAATAAGATTTGATAAATCGATAGACTTTACTTGAAAGAATAGCAGGTGGTAATATAAATAGGAAAACAATTAGAAAGAAAAATTAGAAGTACCTTTTATCATGTAATCTCTTTTATTATTAAAATTATGTGAGACGTTGCCTCGTAATTTTGAGAGAAACATTTAAACTATACTCGTCCTTAGTTCTACTAAGAAGAGTAATTTTGGGGGATAGAATATTTACATTTACTCTTTCTGTTAACAAGTGTGTTTTTCAAGATTTAAACTTGTGTACTCGTCCATAGGGGAATTAAGCTCTACAACTTGTTGGTCTTTCAACATGTAACTCATATAGCCTCCATGATTAGTACTTTTTAAGGGGAAAATTGTATTTTACCCTCTAAATTATATATCGTGTGCACTTTTGACTTTAAACGTTAAAAACATACAGTTTGATGCCATGAACTTTCTTGGATGTGCAAACTAAATCTTTTAGTATTCTTTTCAACCAATTGTTAACAAAATATTACTAATTCAAGAATTTTAGGGGATTAGGTTGCACATTTGAAAAATTTAGAGAGTTTATTTGTATATATTCCAAAATTCAGAAGGTATAATACATTTATTTTGGTTAAAATACATATTTATAAAAAAAATATTTGAGGTCAATTTGTATATTTTTAAAGTTTAAAAGTTAAAATGCACATGACCTATTGTTTGGGAAGGTAAAATCCAATTTTTCTTTTTCTGAATATTAGTATTCAAAATCTCATAAATTTCAATTAGTCAGCCTCAAGCCAAGTGAAGAAAGCTAAGGTTGCAATTGCAAGATAATAGTACGGGAAGACTTCAATAGCCTTTAAAATTAGTTATCCAACAGGATACATTTCAACAACCCTTCACCATTGCGGTAAAAAATGCCGAGATCTACTTACATTTACAATCTAAACCCACGAGAACACTTTCATGGGCCAAATTCTTGAGGTTAGAGCCACTCTAAAATAGGAACCCCTCATTACATATTAATACATAAGAAAGAAATGGAGAAAATCAAGTCAGAGAAGCAGTGAAGCAGCTTCATCTTATGTTGTTTTCTCCAAGAAATTAAAAAAGGAAAAAAAAAAAACAACTAAACAAAACAATGGCCTAAATGGATGTAATAAGAGACTCAAAAGCATCTTCATCACAAGGGATAGTGAGACCCCCTTCATGATCAAAGCCAAACTCTTCTTCTGCTTGATGGAGCAAGGTTAGGAACCCGGGGCACTTTAGAATAGAGATTGGTACAATGTACCTGCTTCTATTCTCTCCAACATACACAACAAAGTGACCTTTTGGGACATCATTATCATAGCCTTGTTTCTTCCCTAGACTTGAGCACCTCTTGAGAATTTGCTTGAGGAGTGGTGTTTGAGGAAGCCTACTTGATTTTCTAAGAGCCATTGTGGAAGAAGGGGAATGTATGTTGAATTATGGAGTGGTGAGATTAATAAGAGGGAGAGCTATGAATGAATAGAGAGAAAGTGGAAGAGGATGGTGTGAAAGGGAAAAAAGGAACGTGGGTGGTATTTATGGTGAGGGTGAGATAGTGTCTAAGATGTGCAAAGGGAGATAAACAAAGTCATGTGGGTATGTGGGGACAAAGGACAGAGGCATAGGGTCGTTTTGGGGGTTTGTGCGTGCTCTAAGAACATGTAGGGAGCTCAAACTGTTTGGCTCTACTGCCCTTGCTGCCCTTCCAAAGGACAACTCGGTCCCTCTCTCACTCTCCTCCATGAGATTTTTCTCTTTTTTTTATCCTAAAAATATTGTGTTGAAGGGGTTAGGATTGATTCACCTAAATTTATTTAAGATGAATATATATAAGAGCTTAATTACCGAAAATTTACAAAAACATTTGTATAGCTTTTCATGGATTTTAATATATTTTGTTAGAAAGATAATGACATTATTAATTAGGGTTAGTTCGCATTTGTTAGAGGGATAATATTGTAATCAATAGGTGAGTTCATCTACGCATCGAGGTTATTTTATTAACAAATGATCCGTAAATATTTTTATAAAAGATCTGACTCTTCTAAAGTGGTGAAATTGATAAAGTATAAAAATAATTAACCCCTTACTTTTATCATATGTACATTATATATAAATTTCACTAAACTATTCGATAATGATTAACCTCTCACTTTTATCTTTTATCAATATTGTCACTTTAAGGAGTAAAATCCTTTTATAAATGCTTGATAAGCCAAAAGGTTATAACAATGTTCTAATTTTGTTAAGGTGAATGTTTCTCCTCTTTTTTAGTTTATAGAAAAATGGCATTGTATATTTTTGCAATGTTACATCAATTTTAATTATAATTAGAGTTTAATTTTTTATATACCAATAGTATAAAATTCTAATGTTATCTAATTAAATTTTTTTATTATATGACCTTTTAAATAATAGATGTGAGAAATAATTATATTTACTAATAGAACAATAAATGATTAAATAATTATATAAAGCTCAAAGTTGAATCCTTATAATAAATGAAAAATTGATTATTAATTTATATATTTGTCACTTATTTTTTAAATTTTAAATAATGAAAAGTAATAGTTTATTAATCATAATTAAAATATTAAATTGAAATGGAATGAGTATAATTTTATATGTCACCCTAAAACTATTTTTTCAAAAAAAAGACAAAACAATAGGCTGACATCTATCCCCAACAATCATAAGCCAGTTAGGGAGCATTTGGATGAGATTTTTCAGAGGGTGAAAATCAATTTTTTAGATAATCTTTAAAAAATAATCATAATATTAAAAAAATAGCTTTTAATTTTTTTGTAAAAAACTAAAAAAATATCTTCCAAAAATATCATTTTCCAATTTTTTAATTCATATATAAAATTTTTAAGTTTTATATTTTTTTAAATATGAAACAAATACGGTCACTAGGTCTGATTATTCTAAGATTTGATAATTTTTAATACTTATTGAAAATATATTAAAAAAAGCCTCGGATTACTTGATGGTGTTAAGATCCCCATGTGAAGTGAATTAAAGATGCAGAGTGCTGAACTTAGCTTAGTAAGGGGGTTTTTGTTATGAGTTTGTGGTCTTTGGGTAAGGTAGATTTGTATGTAGAGGCGTACTAAACTGCTGCTGTTTGTTCTGTTTTTGACCCTTGGCTACCATTTAGTTAGTGATACATAAATAGAAATATGGAGACATAAAGATATAAATCTATTTAGTGATGGAGATAGAAATAGGAAACAAAAAATATAAATTTTTGTATTTTTAAAAAGTAAAAATAGAATATAAAAATAAAAATTTAATATTTTTTTTAATAATATCTCTATATATATTTATTATTTATATATTTATATTTAAGATCTCTATTGTCTATGTATTTATGTTCCTATCCCGCCTATCCTAGTGCTTTCTTTGGGGAATGCTCTACAACAATAAAAAATACATATATTAAAAAATGTGAATATATTTAATATTTTAAAAAATTAAAAAAAATTATAGATCTTTCTTCAAACAGGTGATATTTTCCGATTGTCAGTATGTACGGTTCTTACGACACTCGCATTCCCCAATTTCCAAAGTGCTAACTAGTTTGCCATGCTATTCTTTTTCTGCGTCACTCCATTTTTTGCTATAAGGATGAAAGGGAACCGTGAATCAGGGTGGGTCTCTCTGCACCTAACCAAAATTAAAAGCAACCCAGCTTTTTCTCTGGATTAATGCAAAAGCATCAATGTTGAGCCCAACACCTTTCGCACGAATACTGTTTTTTAAAAAAATTAGGATATATTTAGTTTTAGAAAATATTTTTGAATTTTTTTTAAATTTTATGAAGAAAAAATAAAAATTAAAGATGAAAATTGAAAAATTAGATTTTATAATTTTTACAATTTCATTTACAAAATCCTAAAAATAGTAAACTAAAAGCATGTTTGGTTTAAGGGACAAAAATAAGGTATAAACTTTTATTAATGAGTTTGATGTGTAAATTTATACATGAATTTCATCCATAAAAAATCTACCTCCACTTTTATTCCATAAGCAAATATGCCCTAAGTGAAAATAGAAAATAGAAAATAAAAATTGAAAGCTATTTTCTAAGTCAAACACACTCTAAAATACTGTTTGATTTGCATTTTCATTTCTCCGTTTTGTTTTCTTTCTTTCACTGCTTTTAATTTTGTGAAGAACAGGAAAAATAAAATATAAAAACATAGAACAAGATTTTATTATTATAATTGTTTTTAGTATTTTTCATAAAATTTTAAAAATAAAAATACTGAAAATGAAAATAGAAACCAAACATAAATCGTTATAAAAGCATAACCTCAAATTTTACAGTACATTCCACACAAAATAATATATTTATCATTGATTTTCCAATACATATAGGTCTCTTTTGGTACAACAATATATAAAAGTCTCTATCTATCCTTTTATGAAATAAAATTTATTATTTAGTTGTTAGCCTTATTAAATGAATAAATGAAGAAGTAATTGAGTAAGAGAAGAATAATATAATTTAAGGGATATGATTAATTTGTAACTGCAACAGAGTTAATTCATTGATGAATATAATTATTGAGTTGAGGCGTACAGCCAACTTGATTGTTGGACTTGTGAGTTGTGACATATGACCAATGCCTAATTTCACCCACATGCATTCATTCCTTGCTGGCTGCTGCTACTATAGCAATTTTCTTTACGGCACTGTCCTTCTCCCATCACCATCTCTTTTTTTTTTACTTGCTACAAAACAGGGGAGAGAGCAGAGACAATGATCATTAATGTCCTCTCTATTTCATCTCTTCTTTCACTTTATTATGCAATCGTTGTTTTAATAATTTAAATAAGGGATGTATGCATATATACATCTTATTTTTGAAGAATAAGGGAAGTATGAAAAGCTAGAGCTTAACCTATGGAATAGTTCCTTTAGTGTCTAAATTTTCTATTTTCTAAAATATCCTTAATATATAGAAAGTTACAAAACAAATTAAATAAATTTAAAAAAATTATCTATATTGTATATAAAGGGAATAATCGATTTGGTGTCTAAATTTTCTATTTCTCAAAATACCATTAATACATAGGAAGTTACAAAAACAAATAAAATAAATTTAAAAAATTATAAAAAAAAATATAAATTGACAGGTACGTAAGTACCAATCAATTCATTAATTTATGTAATGTATACATATGTGTTCCAGTAGCTGAAAATCTTTAGTTGATTTTACTGTTTTTTTATGTATTTTGTATGTAATCAAATAGCTGAAAATTTAGGTGGATTTTACGTCAGTTATTCCATCAAAGTCAAGGTAAAACTCGGCTCTTCGAGCACATTCAAGTGGAATATAGACCGATTCCATAACGAGTTGCACCACGCCTCATTTGCATTAAGAGATTGCGATATGGGCCATTAGGCCCACAAGCTGTTGATTCTTGTAAATATTAGTGGGCACATCTAATCTACAATTCACGTACTACAAGTACAAATTGCACAGAAAAGGATATCCCTGATAACCAAAGCTACCCTCATTGAGTTGGCCATTTGAGAATAAGGAAAACTTGACCGCTTGTGCATGCTGCTTGGTTCAGTTTTTTCTAACCTGCAGTCAAAGTTCACAAAAATATAGATATCAAACTCTCAAGTTAACTCATAATTATCAAAGTTATTCATAAACATGTATGCCAAATAATTCTTGAGTTAACTTGTATGTAAACTCATAAAACTCTCATGATCTTATGAGCTTATAAATTTAGGTTTTCAAATCAAGTTAACTAACTTGAAAACTCAAATATGAGTAAACTCTAATAAACTTGTAATAAATCAAGTTTACTCTTTTAATTAAAATTTAGTTTTTTAAACAATAAAACATGAAATTTCAAAAAAAAAAAAACTCTTAATTAAACCTTTCATAGTGAAAGTTATGATATTTTGACTTAAGTCATTTTGATTTTTCTCATCTTAAAATCTTTGATCTACTATATTTCTAGTCATTTTAATTTGTATTCATATTTTACGACTTGTCTCATTAAGTTATTGTAGGTGAAATTTCTATAATCTTTATTTTTTCATAGATTTATTTTATTATAATTAGATGTTATAAATTTTTTAAAATATTATTTTTAAAATAAGTAGATTTTTACGAGTTTATGATTCAAGTTTACCTAGAATCTACATGTTTAGGTCAACTCAAATTTGACAATCATGCTCACAAAAGCAATCAATCAAATCAAACCTTTAGGAAAAAAAAAGGAAAAAGGAAGTGAATGAACTCTGAAAACTCTCTTAACATTCTTTAATAGAATGGATTTTCATAATAATAATAATAAAGGCCTGTGTTTGATTTTAGAAACTATTTTTTTATTTTTAGTTTGTTTATTATTCTTTTTTTTTTACAAAATCTTGAAAAATAAAATACAGACTGAACATAGAAACTAAATAGGCTCTAATTTTCTAACCAAGCTCAAAAGACTCTAGTTTTCAACCTTTATTTCTTATTTTCACTATTTCTCTAAAATTTTGAAAGTTAAAAAATAAACTAGAAAAAGAAAATACAAGCAAAAGTTAAATAGAACCCAATATTCTACCCAAAATGCCATGTATCAATCACTCATCCTAAACATTTAAGATGCGAAGAGCCACATAGATAGTTTTTACTATATATTTCTAATTTCTAACATGCTTTTTGCTACTGGTTTTAACTTTTAGGATATGTTTATTTGGAGGATAAAAATAAGGATAAATTTTTCTTGATTGAGTTTTATATGTAAAATAACACATGAAATTCATTTAAAAAAAAACTTATTTTATTTTTACTTTAAACCAGACATACCCTTAATAATTATAGCATGCCATAAACTATTTGTTAGCAGAAAACATAAATGTATTTACCACCATCTATGAACTTCTCTTGTACCAAAAGCTTAATTTATTAGATGAAAACACTTCATTCAGCCACTAATTATAACTTTAACAATGTGTTACATCAGTTAGGATAAACATAAAGCTGGTGCTGTGCTAGTCGTCTGGTTAGTGGTTACAATCAGATAGTAACACTCTAATGTGCATGTGCAAATCCTGAAGACTTCACGTTCGCTTCTATCCCCACTTCGTTTGAATGCAAATAAAGGGATCAGTGGATGGGGTGGTCCTGGCATAGCACTACTTGGGTGAATCTGGTAAATGGTTTAGTTTATAAACTATGGTTATTTTGGCACATTTTACAAATTAAGGTTTCATTGATTCACTAAAAAAACGATTTTCAGTTTTGTTCAAATCTTCAGTTAAAAAAAAATTATGTTCAATCATAATTTAAAATTTAAAATTACTTTGAAGTGTAAATTAATATGATCTTGCCAAGTATGTCTAAAAGAATTAAAACTCAATTTATATATATTGCTAAAAGTAGGATTTGACATGCCGCAGGTTCATACTGCCACTCGTCTTCATGGAGTGAGGCAAATGTAGGGATGTAGTTTGTTCGGATCAAGTTTGGGAAAAAAGGATCCAAACCAATCAATTTATAATTGGTTCAGATTAAATATTTTTTTTTTGCAAGCCAATCAATCAATTTCTAATTGGTTTGGATTGAGTCATTGGATTCATTTTTATTTTCAACTTTTTCCCCAAAAGTAAAAAATATTGTAAAACATTAAAAAAAATATACTAGTAAAATTCTATATGCTAATATGTTATTTTAATATCTAGAGGCTAAAAACCTAGAATATAATAACTAAATAACATAATTCTAATATCTTAACATTCAAACTTGAAGTTCACGGATACCACATTATCATAACATAGTACTCAAACAACACAATTCTAATATCATAATAATTCCAAATTCAAAACATGAACTGAAACAACACAATTTATATTACATGTCTATAAAGCCTCAAACAAATTATAAATTAAAGACATTTGAAAGAGAAATAAAATAAGTTTGTCATTGGCTTAGATTGAGTCTCAGGTAGGAGGATGCAAATTCAATAGCCATGACAATATTTAATTGGTTCTAATTAGATTCATTGGTTTGTTAGGTCGAGTCAATTCAATTGCTTAAACCCCTAGTAAATGTAAGTGAGGTTTTCCCTATCTTAAATTGCGGTTATCCTCTCGCTCTGAATTTTAATATACCAACAATGAAAAAATGTTGCAATTGATAAGGAGATATTATATGGGAACCAGTGAATGGGCTTGGGGTAAAGCTTGGCTCCTTGTGCATAATACTATCTTGCTAGGCATACACCTATACTAGGTTGCCTGTGCCCATGTTCTGAGGCCAATAGAATGCCCACCATTTTCTCTCAGCCTGATCAGTGATAACCAATGTGGCCGCGTCCTCTTTCTCTTCGCCATATCGACCCTATGGAGATATAGTCTTATGGAAATAGTTTTGTATTCCTTTTTATCATTATTTTATTCTTCTGTTCAATGGATTACTTGATTTATGGTGTTTTTAATGTTGTTTTTAGCCTCAACAACCGTTAACTTATGTATAATTTTATAATATCAAAATGGATTTCACTCTATAAAATAAGTTAATATAGAAATCAATATAGGTTAAAACAGTTAGGAATATAAGTGCTCAATTATGTGATCTTTTAGTTCATGTTCCCTAGGATACGATGGGCTTAGAATAAGTCAAGGGGCTGCATAAAAAAAATCAAGGGGTTTAATTGTTCAACTTGTCTTAAGAGATTCTTAGTATTTAGAGATTGTGTTACGACTGTTAAGGTTGAGAATGTCAAACTATAAGATAATGTTAAGAGTTTAATTTTGATACATTGATAGTTAAACTATTTTATACTATTATATCAACCAATAATCAAATCTCACCATTTACATGAGACTTTTCAAGTAATGTTGTGAAAGTTAACCATATTTATTAATATAGTATTAAATGATAATTAAATGATTGTATAAAAATTTTTTACGTTGTCATGATGTGTTTGGTTAGAGGGTAAGAATAGATGTAAATTTTTGTCGATTGAGTTCTATGTGTAATTTAATATCTAAATAATGCAAAACTATGGAACTTAGAAGAAATATATCCTTAACACCTTTCCTTTTATTGATGGTATGTTTAGTTGGGTAAAATGAGGGTAAATTTTCTATGGATGAGTTTTATATGTAAAATTACATATGAATTCCATCCATAAAAAATTATTCCTCATTTTTACCCCTTAACCTAATATGCCCAGATTGTTTAATTTTCTTCTCTTTGCATATTTTATTTTATTTTGTTTATTTATTTTTATTCTCAATCATATTATTTTCTATCACCCAAATAATAGTTGTTCTGAATCACTTGATGATACTTAATTTGCAATCCTCGTGGGAGTAATAATTTTCTACTCAATATTGGGCCAATATATTTGATGAAGTTGATTATATAAATTAATGAACATTCCCATAATCCCATGTTAACCACACATCCTTATGCAAGTTAATGAAGAGCATTAATGTCAAAAAAATGCTAGTCAAAATTTATTGAACAAAATAATGTAACATACTTATTGATTCTTCTGTGAGTAAGTTGATAATAGCCTCTTCTTGTGTATCGATGCTGTTTCCTTGGCCACTATCGATGATAGCCGCTTTCGTTTTTTTGGGATGGGAATCATGTTTTCCTCGATGTTGGTGGGTCAATGGTTGCTGGCGATGCTGGTTATGTTGTTCCTTGCCTTTTATACCCTTATTCTCTACCTTTCCCACCTTACCCCTCGCACCTTGTTTTTCCACCTTCTGTTTTGACATCTTCTGCTGGTTCCGCTAGCTCGATGTTGTTTAGTTCAGCATGTGCCTCAACATGATGCAGATGGTGTTTTGAAGTTTCAAGGTTGGCGGTGGGTGTGCTAGTATAGATTCCGGTGATAGGGATGTGGATCGGGGTATTGATGGTTGGGTTTTGGTTTCAAGGGGTAGTGATTTGTTTTTGGATGCAAATGGGGCTGCAAATCTATTTAGTGTTGAAGGTATAGCCTCCAGGTTTTGGTTTTAGTTCGGGTCTTTTCTGTGCTAGTTCTTTATTCTATTGGATGATAGTTTTCTGATGTTTTTATGGAGTTAAGAACAAAAATCTTGTTCTTTGCTAGTTCTTTAATTTTGTTTGGTCTCCATCTTTAACCCCAGATGTTGAATGTTAGGCGCAGTTGTTTTCTCAAACTTTTCTATTTGGCTTGAGCTTTTCGGTGTCACCCCTGTTGCTGCTCACTGTCTCGGTTTGGGTTTAAGATGGCAGTCTTTATTTTTGGAGGAGCTATATCCTCTATGTGACCATCTAGGTAGAGGTTGTGCTTGTATGGTTTCATGTGCTCTTTCAGAATCGCATGTAGTCACGAGTGAATGCGCCTCTGTGAGAGCCTTAGTGGTCATAAGCATGTGGGCCCTGTTGCTTTGGTTGGTTTCGCCTTTTTGGTCTGTGCTCTGTAAGTTTGAGTGTGGTGCTTTGATGTTTTGTTAGTTTTCTTTGAATTGTTTCCAGTTGTTTGTTTTTTATATCTTTGTGCATGTTGTTGTCAACACTTGATCATGTACTCTTGCTTCTCTCTATGGGGTCAAACATTTTCAACTTATCAAAAGAAATAAAAAAAAACATTTAAAGGCCATCTTTATTTTCTGTAAAACCAAAAACTCTCCTATTTTTTTTATGGGCATGTAGACCGTAGTATATCGCTTTTGCATGTGATGTCATTCTTTACATATAACCCATTCTATATACGGACGACTCAAAATCACTTTGATAGAAGATAAAGATTAGCTCGGTCCCCACTCTTCATCTTCTCAACATCCAAAAATAAAATGATAAAGAAAAAGAGAGGAAGGAAGTTGCAAAATCTAGTTATGGGGATATATAGCATAGGGTCGATATATACATCGACAAAAGTGAGGCGCTTGGATGCAGTTTGCACAACGAAATTGATCGTGGCTAATTTGAAGAGGAACATCAAAATGCAGCAATATCTTCCTCTTTTGTCACATTGTCTTGTTGAGCACATGCATTGTTACTTTTGCAATCTAAAGCCATATAGAGTGTAAGGAAATAAGTGTATGTGCCAACTACTTTTTCCTAAATTCACCACACATCATTCAAAGCCATGGTTATAGTTAACCGAACCAGAGAGGAAAACAAATGTGAATAAATGTTGAATTTTAGTTCTTGGAAATTGAATTATGTTATTTTGATATTTGAAATTTAGAAATTAATATATAGCATAGAAACAAAAATGAAGTCAGAGATTCATGACATTTTGCAACTTAATAAATTAAAAAATCATTTTTAATCAAAATAATTTTTGTATGCAACATTATAAGGACAAAAGTGAACATTTACTCATTGATCTACTATGTCAAATAACATTTGAAACAAATTTAATTAATTTAAAATATAAAAATATTTGGGTCCTGTTCTGGTACTCTTTTAGAGAAATATATGTTTTTTCAAATGTTATTCTAAGATAAAAGCTATAATTATAGTATCGAAAATTATCCCGTCAATAGTATTTACATATAATCTGAACATGATAATTTTCAATATTATAATTGTTTTTTCTAAATCTTAGAGCATAATTTATCTTTCCACAAGGTAGCTTAGTACAGTATTGCCTCTAAAGAAAAGATTAGTGAAATGAAGGCCAGATTATTTATATGATGCAAGTAGTTAATGTTAATTGGCTTAATGCATTGTTCTGCCGTCTGCAAATATATATAGCCATAATTGAAAATACTTGCATCATATAAACCAATTAATATTAAATATGATCTAATAGCCATCATTCATTCACTAGGTTGTCCAGTAATAGTTAGAAATAAACATGTTTACACTGCTAAGAAAATGTTTACACCAAAGATAGCATCCATTTCCATGACAAGACACTTCAACAGCCAGTTCCCCAAACCTACTCCACTGATGTATATTGTTGTGTGCTTAAATATTAACACCAACATGCATTATTTATGCTGCTTAAATACTAATACAAATAAACGGGGTTCAGTAATGCAACACACATATAGTAGGTATATTATAAGTTTTCATCTCCCATGGAGAATGAAATTGGTCCCATCATGGCTAACCTAGCAAGGAATAATTAAGGAGCGCCAAAGGACTTTACGGATGTACCTCTCTAACATATCTACAAGCACATGTGCGTACTTGAATCACAATAACTTATGCTAACTAGAGAGTCCATATCAGGGCAGGAATTGTGCCATCTAAACCTCTAGATTGAACTAAAGCTCAGCTTTTATTAAATGATGCTCTGCAGAGTTTCTCTTTTGTTTAAGATGAACATTTAATTGCTAATTAATAGATATAAAGAGTGACCCATTCCATGAAACTCCTATTAAGTGGAATTTGGGATTGATAGATTTATACGGTTTGAATTGCTAACAGATATAATGACAAAAATTTATTGACGTCTTGTCTACCCCAATTCAAATGAATCTAAACAAGTGGGAGGTTAAGAACTTTGAGATTGTAGATAATATGTTCAACTTCAAATAACATACTACACAATAAGGCCTGAAGGGTTATATTGGCTAATTTCTGGTGGATCATATGAGTACTTATAGATTATCCACCAATAGAGAACCCAATAATTAAACTTAAGTTGTGACAATACTAGAGTGAAAGGCCGATCAAGAATACAACCTTGTCCTTTATGACATAATTGTTTGCATTTCACTCCTTCTTAACTTTTCCCGTCAGTACTAGCATTAATAATCAACTTCAATTTATAGTATCGAGAATTTAATTTGCTAAATTTGATTTCAACCAACATATTCTGCACGCCCTAAATTATGAATTCTGACCTATGTGCTGGGGTTCAGCTAGCAGAGCAAAACCTTTACTTGACAAGCAACACATACAGTAGGTACATAAATTTATGATATGGTAAAGAGGAATTGAATTGGTCCCATCCCAGCTCACCTAGGAATCATGAGCACCAAAGGACTTTACGGATGTACCTCTTTGATGTCTACAAGCACATGTGCCACATGACTTGGAAGTTAAATAAAATAATGGTAAGAGGGTCCAATCCAGCTGGGTGGAAATTTTGTTACACAAACCTCACTAGGTTGAATTGAAGCTCTGATTTGATCAAATGATAAGCTAAATTTGCTAATTCAATTGCTCAAAGGCATAACAACTAAACCGCAAAAAAGATTATTCCCCCGCACCATATCTATCCAATTCAAATGAACTTAAACCAGTGGAAGATTAAGTACTTTGTGAAAATGTAAATAGACTTTTTTCTCATGCCCTATTTTTTTTTGGTTTTCCACAACTATACTTCTATTGGAGACAATTCTGTTGCATTTAAGATCCTATAAGTGGATTACTTTTTGATACTGACTTTTCCATATCCATGATTCAAGCCAAGATCACTGGATAAGGGAAATGAGAATCAAGTCACTCCAACCGAACATTGTTTATTTCATGCTTTACTTTAATGAAGTGCATGAGTGCACCAATCTATTGTAAGAAAATCTAATAAATGCACACATCTATTTTGCTTCACTAATTTTGTCCTGATATTTGTGGAATTGATTCAGCATATTGCCATTTCCGTTCGCTTCACCAATTCTTACTAATGTGGATGCCCATTATCCATTACAAAGTATTGTTCAAGGCCCAAATGAAACCAAAAACACAAATGTAGGAGGATTTATTTTAAGCACACGGGCTAGCTCATTTGATTGCGAAAGAAACTGAGCATTTCATAGCACAGCGATTTTCTTGACCCCATAACAATAGTATAGTATTTTAATATTTTGTTTACGGACGGAAAGGGGAGAAGTACACTGATGTTAGCCCATTTTAGCCCAAATATTACATTCCTTTGGGCCAATTTCTAGAATGATTTTATGAGGGCCGAAAGCTTGTAGCTGAATGTGTGTTTGGAATTTGGACTAGAGCTCGAATTAATTATTTCGGTCTTCCATGTTACTAATTCAGCAACCATAAGACCCAAAAACAACACACCGACGAAGGCATTTAAAAAAGAGGGAGAAGCTTTACCAAAAATAAAAGAAAAATGAAAAAAGAGAGAAGTATATTCCCAAGACAACAAAATATCTTCTCCAATGGGTTTAGGGTGAGGTTACGGATAAAGTTAAAACTTAAATTTGATATAAACTTATGATTAGGTGTAATGATGGTGCCGATTCACCTGATTGGCTGTTTGCTCATACCTCATTGTAATTTGGATTTCATTTTTAAGCTTTTTCTGTTTATAAACGTTTTGTAAATATTTTTATAAGTATTCAACTAACTTGAAGATATGCTTTAATCTTGAATTGAAGTAATTTTTCCTTTCAATTTTAAATTTATCTAAAAAAATTGATTAACTATGCAATAAGTATCCGATTAGCCCACAAACATATTTTAACCTTGACCTTTTTCTCTCGAATTAAACCTCACCCAAAAAGAATGATTAGCTGTGTAGAAGAAGATCTGATCTAAATCATGAAATGAAAAGGTAACGAGGTATCTATATTTAAATTATTTAATTATTCAATATCGCCAGCACATAATACTTGTGTATCATGTAAATACATTTTATATTTTATTAATTAATAGATGAATATTCCTTTTTCTTTTTCACTTGTATAGGTGAATATTATTTATTTTTAGACAATTTTTATTAAATAATAATATCGTATATAAATTATAATAATTATTCTTAGGACACATCAGCTCCAAAATATCTGGCCGCGCAGCGTCCTTGAAACCTAGGCTGAAGACCAGAAGAAGCAGATGACGATATACACCCTCAAAAGACAAAAGTACCCTTCAGAAATCCGGAAATCACCAACTCTCCCCGACCCAACAAGGGGCAAAACCGTATATTCAAAATCAGCATCATGCCCTAGCAGGTTAACAACACGGAACACCTTCGTCACCGCCTATAGCGAGTAACAAAAAAAGGTAAAAAACAAAAGGGAGAAAGAATCGTTTCGTTTTGCTTCGTATATTCTTTTCGTTTCGTTTAGTTTTTCTCTTTCGCTCTTTCTTTCTTTCTTTTTTTCCTTTTCCCTCTTTGAGTTTGTACGAGTGAGTGAAGAAATTGAGAGAGAATGGGAGTTCCGGCGTTTTACCGGTGGCTGGCGGAGAAGTATCCGATGGTGGTGGTGGACGCGGTGGAGGAGGAGCCGGTGGTTATCGACGGAATCGAGATTCCGGTGGACACGAGCAAGAAGAACCCTAACGACATCGAGTACGATAACCTCTACCTTGACATGAACGGAATCATTCACCCTTGCTTCCACCCTGAAGATAGGGTAATATATATTTATAACCCTAATCCTGACCTCTCTAATTTCGTCTACGATTTCGTTTTTTTTTTTTTAATTTGGATTTGGATAAATTGAAGAAATCACCATGTTAGGATTTGTTAATCTGTGTCAGTTGAGACTCTCAGAGGTGGTGAATTCGGTTATATGGATTTTGAAGTGATGGATATTTTTTTATTTTTGTTTTTTTTTTTTTTTTTGTGCAGCCATCTCCGACGTCGTTTGATGAGGTGTTTCAGTGCATGTTTGATTACATTGACAGGCTGTTTGTTATGGTACGGCCTAGGAAGCTGCTCTACATGGCCATTGGTGTGTGTTTATTTGATTTTCACTTTTTTTTTGTGTGGAGTTGTGTGTGTTATTGAAGCTTGTTTTATCTATTTATTTATGTTTTTATAACCGTTGTAGATGGTGTTGCGCCGAGGGCTAAGATGAATCAGCAACGGTCGAGGCGGTTTAGAGCAGCAAAAGATGCAGCTGAGTCGGTATGTGATGATGCAAATTGCTGAGTGTTTCATTTCCATTTGTTTGGTGTTTTGTTGTTTTGACTGTTTGGGATGCATTATGGAATTTAGACACTATTATTTCGGAGTACTTAGTTTCTAGCAGTTGCCATGGATATTGGATAGTTTGGATACCATACATTACAAGTTGGCATTTGAATGCTTGAAACCTGACAATCGTCTGATTACTCTTGAATATTGAACCTTTTATTATCACTCTAGTGTCTAGTCTTGAGTCTGTTTGTACTATGACTGTCTAAAATCATTTTTCCGTTTTGTGGTGAATGTATCTACTAGTAAGAACTAGCAAGAATTTGAGATTTCCATTGAGCAGGAGACGGTCCTGCTATGGATTCCCTTGAGTTGCTGTTGTAGTTTTGCTTGCATCCCTTCTTTTGTGGATGATGTTGGTGACTATTAAATGCTGTTGATGAGTATGTTTATGTGGGCAAGTTTTCATCTCTTAAGAAAATGACGAATTATTTGAATTGAATAGGTGAGTTGTGGTTTGCCTTTTTTTTTTGGGTCATCTTTTCGCTTTTGTGATTGATAGGCTGCTGAAGAAGCGAGGTTAAGGGAGGAATTTGAGAGGGAGGGCAGGAAGCTTCCTCCCAAAGAAGAGTCCCAGACTTTCGATTCAAATGTCATTACGCCAGGAACTGAATTTATGGCTGTTTTATCAATTGCGCTTCAGTATTATATTCATCTTAGGTTGAACAATGACCCTGGTTGGCAGAATATTAAGGTATCAAGCATGTTCTTCCTAAATTGTCTGGCTGCTGTTTTGTGTGTCTTTGTAAAGAGGATGATATTAATGCTACATTTTTTTTCCCGAAGGTTATTCTTTCTGATGCTAATGTTCCAGGCGAAGGGGAGCATAAGATTATGTCCTATATTCGCCTGCAGAGGAATCTTAAAGGTTTTGATCCAAATACACGACATTGCCTGTATGGTTTGGTATATATCTTCCTTTTTGACTTGAACTCAATGTCATTTGTTTTCCCTTTAAATCATGGACTTAATTAACTGGTTTTTATTATTAATTGTCTTATGATAGGATGCTGATTTGATTATGTTGGCTTTGGCTACCCATGAAGTCCATTTTTCAATTCTTAGAGAGGTTTGTGACTAATGCTTTTGTTTTTTGTTTTTAATTGTGAATCTTTGAATTAGAGCATATCAGCATAGTAAAATAATTACATGATGTTAACAATGCAGAATGATTGTTATTATTTTTTATGCTTTTGTTTATTTTTTTTGGTTTCTTTTCTCTCCAGAAGACTTTGATAGTGATTGAAGCTTTTGTAAATAATGGGTTCTTGCAGGTTGTCTTTACTCCTGGACAAGACAAATGCTTCCTCTGTGGTCAGATGGGTCATGTGGCTGCAGACTGTGAAGGAAGGGCAAAAAGGAAGGCAGGAGAGTTTGATGAAAAAGGAGATGCTGTTGTGGCTAAAAAGCCCTATCAGGTCAGGATTTGTGATAGATTGTTTCAGTGGCTTTTAATTCTTTAATTTCATGTGACAATGTAGTTTTGGATTGATTGAGCTTAAGTTCTAATTTTCACTTCTTTATATTTATTTTGTAGTTCCTCAACATTTGGACTTTGAGGGAATATCTGGAGTATGAGATGAGAATACCAAATCCTCCTTTTGAGATCGATTTTGAATGCATTGTGGATGATTTTATCTTCATGTGTTTCTTTGTTGGCAATGATTTCCTACCACATATGCCTACGCTGGAGATTTGAGAGGTGTGGTACTTTAGTTCTCGTTTTCTTTCTCTCTCTATCTTTATGTTTTGTATGTGATTTGGTAATCATATTTCAGGACTGGTTTTCTATTTTTTAAGCATTAATTTGTGGTGTTTTTCCTTGACTGGAATTTATTGTGGGAGCTTGGGCTTTTCATTTTTGGATCCTTCTTTGGTTTTTGATAAGTAATGAACAATTTGGGCCAGTTGCAAAGATGATGGTTTCTTCTTTTATCTTACACAAGACGTTGTTGCCAAAAATGCTTAAGTTGTAAGATAGTTTAATATCTTTAAACATGCCTTCCCATGCAAAAGCACTTTGAGCTTGAAGCACATTAATTAAAAACAAACCCACTTTAACTTGAGCTAAAATTTACTTATGAAGAATGTGGGCTTTAAGGATCACACTCCCAACCAGGCTTTCAAGGAGGATTTCATTCCACAAGGAGCCAATCATCTCAAGTTTTAGATTGAGGAACATTATTATTTTTTATTTTATATATCTAATGCCCAAAAAACACTGTACAGGAGGGTTTAGACATGCATGCATTTTTGTAACCATGTTACTAGTCAAACCTCTTATGAAGTACGTGATCAGATAATCTGGATGTGTCTCAAGAATATAAGCTGCTCTAGGTTAGGTGGGTGATTATATTTTTAAAGTTGTTTCATTTTTTTGTCATTCTATAGGGTGCAATCAACTTGCTGTTGGCAGTATACAAGAAGGAGTTCCCCACGTTGGGTGGTTATTTAACCAATGGAAGCAAGGTACTTGATGGTAATTTGTTTGATATATTCCAATGGTATGATGTGTCACTGTCTCTGTATAATTTGTCTATTTGTCCCTGCTTTTCTCAGCCAAATTTGAGCAGAGTGGAGCACTTTATTCAGGCTGTTGGAGCTTATGAAGATAGCATATTCCAGAAAAGAGCACGGTTGCATCAGGTCTGTCCAGCTTGAAATGTTGTATTATTACTCTCATTCTCCTGCAGTTGGCTTTGATGAATGGTCAAATACTGTAAATATAGTATTCATGTATTACATGTAATCTGGTCTTGAAGGAACCCCCAGGGCTTTGTTATGTGAGACTTTACTTTTGTGAAATTGTCTTGATGTATGATACAAGAAGTTCAAATAACTCAGATGTTTTTATGTATTTTTGAATTATAAAATTTTATTTTATGCTTCGCTCTATTGATTATTGCCTCTTCAATTGTGTCTGGTTGCATCTCTTTTGCATTTGGGGAACAAGGTAGAGTTTGTTGTGTGTGATCATGGTTTTATGCCCAGGGGTTGTGTGTGTATGTCACACCATTTAGGAAAATTGTGTTATTTTCGTCACATTTTCCAGCTTGTTACTATGTGAAGGTAGTCGGGAAGAAAATAAAAGTTCACATTCCTGTCATTTTTCCTGTTCTTTGAAATAGATAACTTATTGTTTGATCTGAATTGATGAATTCCTTTGTATTTATTGTTACGTCTTCAGCGACAAGCAGAAAGAATAAAGCGGGAGAAGGCACAAGCAAGAAGAGGGGATGATTCCGAGCCTCAATTTCAACCAGAGTCTCTAGTCGCAGTGTCACGATTCCATGGTTCTCGTCTTGCTTCAGCTCCAACGCCTTCACCGTATCAACAATCCGGACGTCATGATCCCTGTGCGTCCACGCCTATTGGAAAAGACTCTAAGCATGTCTCTGAGGGGCCTCCTCGTAAAGTTGCTAGGATATCTTCAGGGGCAGCTGTTGCTGCTGCTATTGTTGAAGCTGAGAATAATCTTGAATTAGAAGTATGTTTTCTTGCTTCTGGAGAGGCATTCTTTAGAACTAATATTTGGGCTAACCTATGACTGGGTATGAGCCTGGCAAGGAGTTGAAATTGTGCTTTCTTATTTTGTGATATTATTATTGTTATTGTTATTATTATTATTGGTGTTCTACAATGAGCTGGTGATTTCTTCTGTTCTTGTTTTTGAGTTTGTATTTTTTTTTTTGTCAGTTTCAAGATAACAAAGACGACTTGAAAGCAAAACTGAAGGACATACTTGTGAGAAGTCTGATGTATTCAACTCAAAAAATACTGAAGAGGACAAGGTGATTTTCAGATTTGATATATTGTGTTTAGCATGGTGTGTTGCTATTTATTAATTCTCGCAGTTTAATTTGTATTCAATGTGTAACATGCAAATGATCCGTCCAATGAATATCAGGTTAAGTTTTAATATCAGATTTAGTCATTTTTATTCCTAAATTACTTGTTCTCCCATATGCATCGATAAAGCTTGATGTTGGTGATCTGTATTAGTTAAAATTATGTAACTTAGATCAATGGATTTTGTCAGAGGTGTGATTTCAGCATGGTAATTATGTAGATGTTGACGAGATAGCTTTCCTGTAAAAGAAATAGCCGAGGAAAAGTGAACTTATAAAGGATGCAGCAAATTATCATGTTGCCTAATTAGTCTCTAAATTTTTGTTGGGCAGTATTCGTGTTGCCTCCTATTTTTAATGTTGTCAGTTGAGTCCCTTAATTATTTGTGTTCAGTATATTCTGTAAAATCAGTTGGATCTTAAATTAGACTGTTGGGTACATGCATAGCTAATATCAGATAATGTGTCCATACTGACCTGGTGAATCTGGGTCCTGCTTGTTAGCTAATTGGAGCTAAAATATGGTGGTAAATGTCATGTACTAAAAGTCACTGTCTAATTTAGATTTCGTTCATCATGGGACATTAGCTATATAAGCTCCTTGCAGTCTATTTTGGACATAAGCTGATTGCTAGAGGTACTACGTTGAACAATGATGATAAACTAGAGACATCGCTTAAAATATTCTGATATTAGTTACTAAATCAAACAGAACCTGAATGTTAAGGACTGAACTGAATGAAGCCTTTTAAAATTTGCTTTTGGCCAAGTTCTGGATATGTTTTGTCCTTTATTCTCTCTCTTTTTTTTTTTTCCGGTTTGGGGTGGGGGGTTATTGGCTAAATGCTAATTCCTGTTTTCAATAAATTTGTGTTTGGATGTTGTCAGTTGTAGTTAGTGCAGAATTCAAGATGCTTTACGCCTTATTTATGGTACAATTAAGGTTGCTGCATTAATTTTGGAATTGAAATAGGCAAGATGATGTTTCAAATTCTTTTTGGATCTAGGCTATAGCTTGTTATGTTGGGATGGATGAGATCTGCTATATCGCGCTTGTAATTGTGGTTCTTATATTGTGTTCCTTTTTTTGTTGAAACTTATTTCCTTCAAGTATTTATTTTATTCCATTGGTAGCTACTACTCATTGCTCTAACAGATTTCATGTATATTTCTTGTTTTAATAGATCAAATTGGGAGAACCAGGCTGGAAGGAGAGGTATTATGAGGAGAAATTTTCTTCCAAAACTCCTGAGGAACTTGAAATGATACGGAGAGATGTTGTAAGTTGACCATTTTAAGTGTTGTTGCTGATTTTGACTCATGGATATCTACTCTTCCTTACAGCATTTTTATGGTTTAGGTCTTGAAATATACTGAAGGCCTATGTTGGGTGATGCACTATTACTACGAAGGTGTTTGTTCTTGGCAATGGTGAGTTTCTTTTTTAGTTTTCTTGAGTGGTGTGTTGGATTTGTTCTTGGGTTGGCTTTCTTTTGCCTCTCATGTGTGACTTGTGGTGAACATATTTGAGATGATGAGTGCCAATTTTGACATGTTTCATATAAAAGGATGTTTTATTAGAGAAGAGAAGGAAAGCACAACCAGGAAAAGGATAAGAAACCCTTTTACTTTTGATATCTGTGATATTTGTGTGTCTTCTTCATTCAGGTTGCAGTCTCAAGCATTGCTTGTTCTATTTTCATCTATCTAAATTTTATTTATTTTGGTGTAAAACAGGTTTTATCCTTATCATTATGCTCCCTTTGCATCTGATCTCAAGGACCTTGGGAAGCTTGATATTAGCTTTACATTGGGTACCCCATTCAAACCATTTGACCAACTTCTAGGTGTTTTTCCTGCTGCAAGGTATACTTGCTATCCCTTTTGATTTGTTAAGTTTAATTGTAACTAATTATCGGTAATGTGAGATGGAAACTATGATTTTCTTGCAGTTCACATGCACTACCTGAGCCGTATAGGAAGCTTATGACTGATCCAGACTCACCAATAGTTGATTTTTATCCAATTGGTATGCCCTTAATAGATTGAACTAATAAAGTAAGGGTATGTTTTGTTGGCAGGTAAAAACGGAGGTAAAATTCCATGGATGAGTTCTATCTATAATTGCCTACCCATGGAATTCTACCCCATCCCCCCTTCAATTTTCACCTCAACAAATCACACCCTAACTTTTACAATTTTCTCTATTGTATTGCTCCCCTAATTAATTTTGATTGTGTCAGACTTTGAAGTGGACATGAATGGCAAACGGTATGCTTGGCAGGTTCGTTCCTCATTTACTTGTCTTCTATTTGTTTCTTATCTATTTTCCAGACACGATAACAGCTGTTCATAAGATCAACTTTCCTCTTTGTAGGGTATTGCGAAGTTGCCTTTTATTGATGAAGCACGCCTTCTTGCAGAAGTCAAAAAAATTGAAAACTTGTTAACAGTATACTTCTGTTCTCCATTCAATTTCAATGCACTTTTTATGTTCATTTTTCTTAACTTTCTCCCACCCCCTATACATGCCCCTTGCTCTCCATCATATGCTGATTTTTGTTTCTTTTTTTTGGGTACTCCACCTAAAATAAAAGCCGGATGAAAAGCGGCGAAATGCAATCATGTTTGACCTGCTTTTTGTGAATTCCTGTCATCCACTTTCTGCATGTATAAGTACACTTGACAACAAATGTAGAAACATGCCCGACAGTGAACGCACTGAGGTCAAAGAACAAATTGATCCCAAAGAAAGGTTAGTCCATAGTGCTTGGCAATTTTCCAGTCACACTTTTTGGATGAGAATGGATTTACTTGGATTTCCTTTGTGACCATTGAATTTGGAAAATTTTAGAGCCTATTTGGTTTGAGTTTTCAGTTTAGTTTTTCAATTTTCAAGATTTTGTAAAGGAAATATTGAAAATTGGAAATGAAAACTAAAAATTGAATTGTGTAGTTTTTACGGTTTTTAGAACTTCCTTCACAGAATCTGAAAAACTGAAAACCAAAAACTCAAACCAAACAGGTTCTTAGTGCGTTTGATTTGCTGCATCCAATGGGGCATTTAGGGTCATAAGCCATACAATTTGTCTCAGGATGATGTTCTGGCAAGCCATACTATGCCCCTGATTTTTTTTATGGATTTTACATGTGGAATACAATATTTTCGTTTGAAAAAATAAAATTGTGAGGCCTTTCTATTATTCATCTTGCATTTAAAAATGTTTTGATGATCAAACACGATTTTGTGAAATGAGTCTATGAATGCAGAATTGCTAGGTTTCTTTCACTTATATAAATTAATAGTTTTCCCTGGAGATAAAACAATACTTATCTTAAAATAATACATCTCATTTGTGCAAGTGCTACACTGGAATTAGCTAATATTATTTGTTGTCAGGCATTTAATTTAGGGTAAATTACACTCATGTTTGTTGAAATGTAACAGACATCACCTCTATTTTCAAACTTTACAGCATAGGTCCCTGAGATTTGTAAAAGCCTATACTGACCTCCTCTGTCAACAATGACTGCTAGTGCTGTTAAATAGGTCATATCTTTTAATGGCATAGATGTAAACATTGTAATTGTAAAAAGACCATAATGTCCTTCTTTTACTAAAACAATGAATATTGGAGCAATGTTGTGAATATGGGAGGAGGATGTTTCAGTCACAGCATGCAAATTGTGGGGAGGAGGAGGATATTTTCATTGTTTAGTAAAAGAAGGACATTATGGTCTCTGTACAATTATTATGGTCCTCAATATTTACATCTATGCCATTAAAAGACATGACTTATTTAATAACACTAATGGTCATTGTTATCAGGGGAGGCCAGTGTAGGCTTTTACAAACCTTAGGGACCTGTGCTGCAAAGTTTAAAAGTAAGGGGTGTCTATTACATTTCAGCAAACCTTGGGGAAAGTGAGTGTAATTTACCCTTTAATTTATATGTATGCCACATTATTAGGTGTACATACTAGTGTGCTATGAAGATCTTAGTATGTGAGTGGGTTTTATTACAGGTTTGTTAGGAGTTATGTTATTTGAGTTGTAAAGAAGCAACTATTGATGTAATAGAATTCCACTGCAATTTTCATATTCTTGGTGTTATAATTTTGTTTCCTTCATATATTATTTTCTGATGTTATTTAGGGATACATGCAGTGGTGGAATGAATGGTTTTATATCCTTATGTGGTGGAGAACCCTGCCCTCCTATCTTCAGGTCTCCTGTTGAAGGCATGGAGGATATTATGGACAACCATGTCATGTAAGCCTTTTAATTTTATTTTCATCGTAAGAACAATGATTTATGGTCATGGATCTGAAAGCTTGTGCACCTTTCCTTTTTTGCCTTTTTCATGCGCTGTTCTTCAGATGTGCAATATACAGACTCCCTCATCCTCATGAACACATTACCCGACCACCCAAGGAGTTAAATTTCCAAAGAAGGTATTTAGATTTTCTGGCTGCTGCTTATTTATACTCCCTTCATTTGCTTTGGTTTCCTTCCTGAGTTTTGGCTTCAGTTTCAACTGTAGCACCCCAATCTGTTTAAAGGAGTGTGATTCCATGTGTTCTGTTACTTAAATTGTCACTGTAGGCTGAAATAAAATTCTGTTCTTGTGCAGACTGTGACTATTGGGGATCTAAAACCTGCACCTGCTCTATGGCATGAAGATTCAGGTGGGAGACGTGGAGAAAATGGGAGGTAAGGCTTATATTTATATACGTATTGGCTTAAAATGCTTTGATTGAAGTTGTGATTTACTCTTCATTTGATTGCATATAAATCTTGTCATCTAGCTGGCTAAAATTCTGACTTGGGCTTGGGTTTTCTATTTTCAGGAGGAACCCTCAGGGATCCATTTCTGGTCGGGAGCTTGGAGAGGCAGCACGAAGACTCGTTGTAAATTCCTTACAGGTGAAGGCTGACACCAATGGATACCCCTATCCTATTAATAGACCACCTCCATCATATGTAGCACCGATGGGTCATCCACCATTGCCTTCCTATAATTATGCATATCGCCCAGGATATGGTGTGATGCCACCTCGAATGGCACCTCCTCCCCTCCGAGGCCAACAACAGTTCGTACCTTATCCCGCAGTCCCTCCCCAACAGTATGGTTACAATCAACCATACCCTCCGCAGTCAACGTACAATCCTCCTCCTCGTCAACCAAATTCTTATGAAAGAAGTAACCACCAACACTATAGATCACATCATTATGGAAGAAATAATCACGGCAGTGGGGAAAGTATGAGGGATAGATATGGACCATCAGGTAACAATCAGAATTCCAGGTATGTGAATAATCGAGGTTCATTTGCCGGTCATCACCACCAAGCTGGTCACCACAGACAAGACTACCAACAATCTAGGACTCCTAACCAGAATTGGGCTCCACGGAATGACACAAATGGCCCCAGGGAATATGGTCACCATTCGGCCAATCAATATTCTCTATTAGACAGAACGGGGGAAATAGAAAGCCAATGCCACCACCTGGCTACAGTCGCAGATAAATTCATTTTCTCCAAGAGACTAATCTGCTTTAAAGGGAATTGTTGTGCCATAGCTATTTATTTCAATTTAGGTGAGGTTTGAGAGTTGTACTAATTTCTATTAATTGTTTAAGTGCCTAGTTGAGGTAATGCTCTATCAATTTTCCATTAAATAGATGAAAGTGGTCAATCATAAACCCCTTCAACTCAGGTTTGAATTTATTTTAGATTAACTGGTATGTCCATTGCCTGTGTTACTTTGTCTTGTGTATTTATCTGAAAGCAATTAAAACTATGCCTGTATTTCCGGTCCTGGAAAATACTTGGAATGTCCTGAAAACCCCAAAATAAAAATGCTACGAAGCATCAACATTCGGTCATGGATTTCAAATATGAGGTTTTTTTACTTGCTCATCGGAAAGTCAATGCCATAGGATTTGAATTCATGTCATCATTCCCACCACAAAAAATAAAAGAATCTATGGCTTCATGGTAATTTATCAATTCAATCCTAATGGTTTATGGGTTTCATTTCTTGGATTAAAAAAATTTGTAATGTTTTTGTACAACATAGGCTCAAAAAAAAAAGACGGGATCCATTTCAAGTTTATATTTTCCTGGGCATATCCTTTTTTTTTCCGCTAATATTGTATGTATGTTGTACACATTTTTTTTATTTTTTGTTTTTTCAAAAGATGATTATGTATTCTTTATAAGGAATGATTATGTCATCGCTTCAACTGTGGCTAATTCATGGCATAAAACTTGTGGTTGCTCAAATATAAGGGAAGATAGTGTACGGGAGAGGACATCCATAAATCCCATCCAAGGAAAATGGAAACCAACCATAAATCCCATCCAAGGAAAATGGAAACCAATTCTACAGGCATCTTATTGGCTAAAAGCAGGCAGGCAGTGGCCCCAACCCAAAACATAAACTTTCACGAGTAATAGCATTCTTCTTACTCCCCATCCAACAATAACTGTCATTTTTCAATATATAGTGTCTAGGTATGATGAAAAACTGACAGATATTGTTGAACGGGTGAGTATTTTTATATACAGATTCTGATATGGTGGAATTCTTGATGTGCTGTTAAATCATTCCTGCTTATCTGTTGGTATTGCGGCTGAGAAGAAGGGACATGCTGACACCGGCTGAGATGGATATTACTTGCTGATTTCTCTCACAAGTGCAAGCGGCTGACACTTTATTTTATTATCTGCTGTCTCCAATTGCTGCGGTCTTCTGTATATTGCTGTTTTGCGGGTATAAATGTATAATTGCCTTAGACTAATGAATGATTTATCTTTTGGTGTTTGTTTTGGTGCAAGACTAGATGTAGGATATGGTCTTTGTTTGATAGCTCTGTTAGCCTTGGCTCGTGTTGGATGTTTGCAGCCTTGTGGCTGAATTTTTTTCTCTTCCCCATTTTGGTGGTTTAGCTTTATAATTATCGAAAGAAAAAAATGTGTCAAATTAGTTTACTAATAGGTGATAACACTATTGTTTGACAAGCCAATCATTAACGATTTGGTTTAAAAAAACTGCTTTCAATTAAAATTAGAAAACATAAAATAAAAATTAAAAACTGTTTTAGAAACCAAACTCACCCTAATTATTTCTTTACAATCACGGCATATAAAGTTTTGAGTCTATAATTTATTGTCATGTACTATTCAAATCCTTCCCTTATCGCCATTAGACCACTCTTAATAGTCAATAGTCTCATTATTCTATAATTATGATTTTGGCTCTTCCAAAACATGTCACCCGCGAAGGGTTTTTCGCTCTATGTTATTTCCACCAATGAGAAGAGCGATGTATTGGTAATATGCCAAGTGGCTATTTCGTACAGCCAGAGGCATTGTGGTTGGAAGTTGATGGGACATAACCAACCCAAGATAATCCAAACGAGAGATTGAATTCCAAACCTGTCACCCCGAATTCTCTCTTGCCCAATAGACTTAAAAGGAATACGTCCCCTCATTGTGCTCTAATGATAAATGGGTTAGCTTGTTCTTCTCCCACATTCTAGGCTTTGTTTGGTTTGAAGAGTTGTTACTTGTTACTTCTCTTATAGTAACACGGTTCACTGAAATAAAAGAGATGCTTTTTTTCTTTTTTATATTAAAAAGGATAAACATGTGTTGCATTGAGATAGATATATTTATGCATTTCACTTTGTTTCCTTCCTTCCAATCTTCATAAAATAAAGATATAAGTATGTTAAAACATAAAACTATTCATGTGCCTTTAACTCTCTCCTCATCCAATTAAGTTTTTACGAGAGATGATATAATATGATATTAGAGCTTCCATAATCAAATGGTTTGGAATTTGAACTCTTACTATGATAAAATTGTTAATGCTTTAAGTCTAAAAAGAGATTTGTGAGAAGACGTGTTAATAACTTAAATAGAGGTACATAAATGATTTAATACTCTGGCAAAATGTGAACTTTATCCTTCATAATGATACTAAACAATGAATGACGTATAATCAATGAGCATTTTACTTTCCATTCCTAAAATAACATGCCAAAAGATCAAACATGGAACTGTCTTCTACCTTAATTAATTTCTGGTGATCTCCTTCTGAAACCACGTTTTTAACCTTAACGAATTTAAATAAACCTTAGTCAAACACCACCTAATTAAAGTACACCTTTCATGTCTATGAACCACATATTACTTAAAATACTATAGATTCAATGTTCAAACCGACTAATTGTATAGTCAACGACCTTCCCTGAATTAGATTTATAAACAATAGTCCGTATATTATGCGAGGCATGCGTGTAAAGAGCTACACGATTATGTTAGCTGTTGAGCGGTATATGTGTGTCCTTGCCTGTTGGAGACAACAACTCGCTAACTAAGATTAGGAAATACCATCTTTTATACTATGAGAATTATTATACCGAAGAAATAAGCATCATCATTAATTATTTAATTTGTATTGCAGGTATTATTATATTACATACTCACAAATCACTAATTCACAATGGTGGACTAGGATTTTTCTTATTCTTTAATCATAAATGAGAAAGCAATAAGAAAAAGATGACACAGAAGCTTAAGTGAGAGCCTGCAACGAAGCACGAGGCAACAACCACCCAAATTAGATAAGATTGTGGGGAAAGTTTTGGATTGGATAAGTTTGAGTTGATGCGTGAAAGATTAATTTTATTTATTATTATACGAAGCACTCAATATCACTTGGTTTTTTTAGAAAGAAATTGAAGTTATTACAAACTATGAGCCTACCACAATTGATAGTTAACTATATTCTTAAGTTAAGTATCTAATCATTTGATTCATAGCAGTATCTATAGAGAGGATCTTGTGAAGAGACAATACCTATGTTGTGAGCTCTGCTTAGAGGATTAGTTATTATTTCCGATAGATATTGTTGGTTCATTAAAAAAAAAATTGAAGTTATTAGAGTACTATTTTTTTATTTGATTGAAAAGAAATTGGAAGTAACAAAGAACAATCAAAGTGGTGCCATGGATGGAGCACTGAGACTGAGAGAGTGATTATCGCACCTGGCCATGAGGATATATTAGAAAGCAACAATCAAATTAGAGAACCAGAAGATGCACTCTTGGCCTCTTGTGTGACATTAATTTGGGTCTCCATGTATAAGATGGAGCTAATTTTTGTTCCACCCATTTTATTTCCCATGTGGCATTATGAGCTTAGAAAGTGGGACTTATCATGAGTGAGTGCTTTGTAATTATTAATAATGAATTTGTTTATGAAGATTGTATAATATTGGGTCCCAGATTTTGCTTTGCATCATACCATTAACTATATCTTATTTCATGCCTGCATTAATGTGGAGAATGCAAATTTGATTTGAGTTTGTGGTCGGCCAAAATCATTGAACAGCCACACCCATATATTTTAATTAATTAATCTCTGGAGTTGTTATGCTATTTCTTTTGATTAATTAAGTTGAACGACTAAACAAAGAGAAAAAAATATTTGAACCTTTGGCGCGGGACACTCAAGTTAAACACCAATGAAAAGAAGAAGAAAAAATATATACAATTATTTTTTTTTTCAGAATTTGAAGACAGCTTGTTGTAGATATCTAAGAATGGGTGGGTATATATGTAAGTTTTACAAACAAATAGCTCTCCTTATAAGTTTTAAGAGGTTCTATGTGAATTTAATTTTAATCTATTTTATTTGAAATCTAATGTAAATATATTGCAAGTAAAGAAAGGCTTTGCATTTGTATTTAATAATGTATTGATATATTATTTGAAGAGTTTTGATATTTTATATAATTGTTAATAGTCAAATTCATAAAAATAATGCTAACATAAAATTATATAGTACTGTAATATATATATATATATATATATATATATATATGCCGTAGCATCAGAATTAATCATCTATATGAAAGACTTTAATTTTGATATTAATACAATAATAACTTATAATATTTCATAATATTTCATAATTTACTTTTAATACCTATGGTACCCAATAAAAAAATATGTAACATAGTAACCCCTGCTGCATTCCGTCGACCGTGGAAACTGTAAAAGGGTGTAGCAAGCAATTGGATTTTAGTCACATTTTAGAGAAGTTAATCGTGCAGATGATGCCCTTAAGTTCCTTAATTTTGACATCCCCATCAAGAGCTTGGTGATCCTGTGTTTTATCCCCCTCCTTGTTTAGCTCATTTTTTACCATGATGAATTGATGATATATATATATATATATATATATATATATATAGCGAGCGATTAAGCTTCTTGGAAACTAGTGTGCCTCTTTCCTTTTAATTCATTTAGTTTTTTTTTTTTTGGATATTTTGCCCCATCTACTAAATAAAAAAGAGCTAAATAATGGCTCTCATGTACTTCTCAATTCACTCTAAAACAATATAGTGATTTGAAACAGAGATATTATTAAAATGATGATGACCAGTCCACTAACTACAATTTTTTTATCTTAAGTTTCAATTTTTTAAAAATAATAGTTTTTAGTTATTTATTGAAATTCGACTATAATTTTTTAAAGCATATTCATTAAAACCTAGCTATAATTTTTTTCCTTTGAATATGTATATGTTAATTTTTACACAATTTCAAAAGAAATAATTAATCCCACTTAGAAACAAAAAGATCTGCAGTGCACCCAAAAAGAAGTTAATTGCCATGAGAGCCACAGCTAGCCCTATCAAACATCATAGTGTGATTAGAGTCCAAGGAAATGGAAATTTGACTCATTCAATGGAAGAATATTTTCAAAAAGGCTTAACGAATACATAGAAGGCTATGAATGAAACTATGAGAGAAAATGTGATTGCATCAGCATGTCTTTTTCTTTCTCCGATCCATCTCTTTTAACTCTTTTTTTCCTTCCATGTAAATTATTGGAACAGGTTTCAGTTGGAATAACTCATAAGAGATATAAAGTGGATGAAGGACCGCAAAAAAGAAGCTACTTTAGGAAGAAAATGAGAATCAGTGATCCACAGTGATCAATTGCGATTGTGAAAGGATGAAATTTTATTCATTTAGCTAAATGGATATATGAATTTTTATATGATTTAATAAATAAGAGGGGTGGAATATTCTAAAACATTCCCCTTATATTCACGCAGACAACGACAGGAACGTAAATTGGTTGGCTTAAATAGGTAATGTATCTGAATTTTCTACTTTTTTTTTCTTTTTTATTCATCATTCAATAACTAATTCCTTTGAGATATAGAATTTATAAATATGAATTTTATCTTTGACCATAAGATTCTACATACTATCAACAATCAAATCGTCAATGATTAGATATTTAAGGAGCCTGGTTATATATATGAGTTTTCTATACAAGAAATTCGTATATGATGAGTGGAGCTTAAGTAGATGATACTGGAGCATGTCTTCTCTTTTTTTTTTTTTTAATGTTTGTGTGAATTTTATTTTTTGAAAGATACATGTCTTGGTTCAATTATTATTGAAACTTCAAATTGCCCCCTTGTCTTTCATTGATTGGTAAAATTAAGTGCAATAATGGAGAAGTAAATTATAAATTCCAATTTCTTTTTTTCTTCCTTTTTTTAGGGATGCTTTAGTTCTCAGAATTCTTCCTCAAAAGAGATCAGAACAGGAGATTCTATAAATCTCACCAAACTTGTTCATACTTTGTCTTATTGATTGCAACCAAGGTATCTAGTACTATCTAATTAAGTTCCTATTTCAGTAGGTCCCTTTTATTTTTGTTTAAATTTTGTCTCTCCGCATCAATGACATCATATATGAATTTTTCCATCTAGAAAAACACATTGCATGTATTTTTCAAATAATAATTTTTTAAAGCCTAAACGCAAATCCTTTCTCTATAAATACAACTTATATTAATCACTACGTCACTGATCAAGCTTGTATCGGTGAAAAAAATAAAATAACCTCATGTTGCTGCATGTTTTACGTGTGTTAGTTGTAAAGCCCTTTCCACGTCTCAAGGCAAAACTTCTCAATACATTGCGAAGTAAATAGTTTATTTTTTGGTAGTTAAGTTTTTTTTTCCCTCCTTCTGTACACTGGTAGTTCAGTTTTTACTCATCTGATTATTTGACCATAACTAGTACTTTTTCTTATAACAAATCCAACCATATACATGTCAAAGATGAGCGGCGAATATATATATATATACACTTTTAGCAACAATAAAAACAAATAAAGAAATCAATAAATAGTACAATTAGTAGGCTCCTTAAATATCTAATAAGTAGTTTAATTTTTGACAATATATATGAGAGACTTTAACCAAAAACAAAATTCATGTCTATAAATTTTACACTCTTTGCCCTTTAAGGAGATTACTTACTGCCTCTGATAATAAATATCCTAGATTCACCTTTTAAAAATAAGTAAAGAAATCAATCGATAATAATATATTTTTTTAGGAATAAGTTTGAGAATGGAATTTCATTTTATTTTAAGGTCAGATTCAATCCATGACCAACGCAACTAATCTCGTTATACCCTTTACTTTACAAATATTTAGCTTTGTTTTATGGATAACATAATCACACTAAATTTTTTTTATATTCAACAACGTAATTTCAAATTTCTAGGTGATAAGAGCATAACTTTAATATATATATGCAAGCAACGGAATTGCTTACTAGCTCCAAAGAATAGTCCAAAAGTTTAGATGAAAAAAATAAAATAAAATAATTATAATCGGAGTGTGAACCAGATTCTTCGAGCTATGAGGAAATTAAATGTCACGAGAAGAGACGATAAATTGAGAGAGATGATGTAAGATGTGATGCATAGAGGGACCCTGATATGCGATATTATCGTGTGTTGTTTTGGGGGGTCACTATATAGCATAGGAGATGGATCTGATTCTCATGTTATTTAAGAGAACCCCTGACACCAATTCTCAAATTCTTCTCCCACACTCACTCACTCATTCACTTTTTGGGCATTTTGCTTTCTAAAAAGATTATTTTGCTCCCTCCCTCTCTTCTTCTGCTTTCCTTTAATTTTTGCTTTTGCTTGCCTATGAGTTAGCACTTAGCACAACATACACGTTAATTTTCTTCATATTCTATTCTATTCTATTCTATTCTCTCTGCCCCTTTCTCACCCTTCATATTCATTATCCTAATACACACTCTTCACCCATAAGGCATAAGCTTGTGATTCAAACTTAATATTATGGAATTAGAGATTCAAGCACAACCCATCAAATCAAGGTTTAGGCGTATCTGTGTTTTCTGTGGCACCAGTCCCGGAAAGAACCCCAGCTACCAACTCGCTGCTATTCAACTCGGACAGCAACTGGTAATCAATTTGTCAACACTTCTCATCATTCTCATCAATCTGATAATCGGATGTATGCAAAAGGATTCTGATATTCCTTCTCTCAATTTCCTGTTTCTTTCTTTGTTCTCCAAATAAATAAAAACTTTGATCATTATGAAATAATAATTAGTTTAAAAAAAGAATTTAATTCTTATGAACCAATATAATTTTACAAACCAAAATGATAAATCATAGAAGATAACTATCCGGCTACTATCACAACCATTTCTCCATGATTTATCATTTGGTAAAATTATATTGGTCTTCAGTGTAAAAATGTTATATATGCATATATGTTAAATTCCGATTGAAAGAATAGTGAAAGGGGCCGAAAACTTGATAAAAGATTTCAACTCATATATAAAGCATATGCTAATTATTCTGTCCCCTTAGGGTGTTTTCTTATATTATTATTATAATTGTAATATATACTCATATATATATGAATAACTAATTAGGCTTTAGTTTAGATGTTGATATTGTTGTTGTAAGAAATATAATGATAATTGAATGCAGGTGGAGAGGAACATCGACTTGGTTTATGGAGGAGGAAGCATTGGGTTGATGGGCCTAATCTCACAAGTCGTCTTTGACGGTGGACGCCACGTGTTAGGGTAACTACATCTCTCTGCTCCACCCTCCTCATATGTCACTTTCGACACTTGTGATGTTGATCAGTTGATAATGAACCTTGTTATTGTTTAGAATTTTTTTTGATTTTCTAAACATTTTCATTCAACGAGGACTTAATATTTATAAATGTATATCATCTAATCAAATTAATACATATGTATAATTTTTGAAGTTGTGGAATATAATGAGAGTCCAAATATATTTTACTGATATAATATAATAGCATATAATTGAATGATTATATAAAAATATTTTATACTATTAATATTTTAAAATTGAATAATTTGTTATTATCAAAATTGATGTATTTATTATTCTATATATATAGTGAATCACACAATCTTACATATATTTTATATTGAATGAAATATCTATAATGAACAGTACCTAACCAAGAATTATTCTTTATTCCTTTTTGTTTGCAGTGTGATTCCTAAGACTTTAATGCCAAGAGAGGTATTGAGGTTTATTTTTTATTCTTTATTTTTCAGAAAAATATAATGGTAGTGCACTCGCATGTTTGATTAATTAATTATGTCTTCACAGAATAAATAAATAAATAAATAGATGGATAGATCGATAAAGTGGTAGAAATATTAATTGACAAAGTATGTGGTGAAAATGGGTTCAGATTACAGGAGAGACTGTAGGAGAAGTGAGAGCTGTATCGGGGATGCACCAACGCAAGGCTGAAATGGCTCGACAAGCCGATGCATTTATTGCCTTGCCAGGTTTTTCTTCTCTGATTTTTTAAGGGTTTTGCTTAGTCCCTTATTAAGATTTTTAAAGTAGAAATTTTTTTATTGAAAAATAAAATTTTTAAATTATTAATATATTTAATGTATTTGGAGCATAAAAAATTTTCATTTTCTCATCTTTTAGTTCATTTAATGATTCTCTCTTTTTCCACTTGTTATATGAATTATGGATGCACGTGTAGTGTATATGATGGGATGGCACAGATTTTGACGTTTTCTGCATTATGAATTTTCTCCTACACCATTAAAACTCAAATGATATAACCTATTATAGTAATTTCCAAAAACTTTGAAAAGAGATATTTTTTATTTTTTTCAAAAAAATCTGAAATGCATGGTCTATATTGATAAAAAGGATTTTCTTCTTGCATATCAATTTCAAGAATATTGTAACCTGATTAAAAGAAGTGGAATAGTTATGACAAATTCTTTGCATATCCATCTTAATTTTTCATCAGTAATACTTGAATTCGTTTGCTAATTCACCAATTAGTTACTTGATTGGCTATATTCTTTACTCTTGAGGGTATGTTTATTTTGGGGATAAAACTGGGTAAAAAAATTTTAAATAAGTTTTTATATGTAAAATTACACATGAAGTTTACTTAAAAAATTTTTATTCTTATTTTTATTATCTAACTAAACATATCCTTAATCTTTATAAATAGATATCAAATTCTCCAATTTACTTGACATTTTAAATAGTAAAAGTATGAAAGTCAATTACTTTTCAATTTGTATGACTTTTTAAATGCATGATTGGATAATAATGCATAGAAATTGTATCATATATATATATATATATATATATTCCATCATTTAGTATATCACTTTCTCCATTTCTTTCCTGTCTACCACATTCCTCAACACATTAATACTTTGGAAATTACATTCACCTTTTGAGATTTGTGAAATTCAACTTACACCCCTTCTAGTTGTTACACTACACCATCTGCTTATCAAATTTTAAATATTTATATTATAATCACACTCTTTATTCATAAAATATCATTAGTAAACTTAATAGAATGACATTTTATAATATTAACTGTTCCTAATCAATAAAATTATAAAAATACCTTTAACTTAATAGAGTGGGTAAAGATATTTTTATAATTTTATTAATTAGAAACAATTAATATCACAAATATCATTCCGTTAAATTTACTAACGTGTTTTGTGAATGAGAGTGTGATAATATAAATACTTAAAATTTGACAAGGGAGTATGAGTGTAAACTAGATAAAAGAATGTAAATTACATTTTCATAATTTCAGAAAAAGTGAGTGTAATTTACCCTTAACTCTCTCATTGATTCAGTCAATGTCAACTATATGTTGCAATAAAGATTCTTGTAGCAGCTGCAAATTCAATGTAAATTCTATTTGTATCTTGTTATTATAATATGACAACAGTAATACTAATAACACACTAATTTATTTGAATTTTTTTTATTTTGGTCTGAATTTATTTGAAATTTATATTCCTTTAGGTGGATATGGCACTCTGGAAGAACTATTGGAAGTGATCACCTGGGCACAACTAGGAATACATGATAAACCAGTAAGCTATCAAAATTCATAAACCCTTCGGCAGTTTCTTTTACAACAGTTCAGATATTAATTTATTAGAAAATTGATTGAGTGTCCAAAACGGAAGATTACAGAAAGTGGCTGAATAGTTAATTACACTACCCTGAGTCTCACGTCTGAGACCCACTAACAATGTGACAGGTACTAAAGTGTCTCTCCAACTTCTATAGTTATCTGGATTACCTAGTAGGTAAACCTTTTCTTCTTCTTCTTGTTGAGATTGAACATTTTGTCTTCTATGATTCGCCTCAAATTTTAAATACAATTAACTAACTGTGTGAAAATGAAAGGAGTATTTTAATTAAGGTGATTGCTCACCTACATTTCAAGGTCAATACAATTACTGCAATTCGTCATAGTCATCCAATAAAAAATAGACACGTGGATGATGAGACCAGTCAATATTAAAATGAAGAAAGATAAATTATTAATTTGTCTTCCCTTCTAAATCGGCTATGTTGCTCAATTGAATCTGCCGAACCTATAGAGCCAACATCACTCACACCATCGAAGCGCTATCCTAGTCGCCTCCATCAAGGAACCCATCATTGCGTAGTCGCTCGTCACTTCCTTGCCAGCGAATTGCCAAACTCATATCTCTGAATGACCTCCACCGTGCCTTGCCGCTCACCGTGGATGTTGTGCTCACCACCACCGCACCATGCTCACAAATCCCCACGGAAGCCCATTGCTGATCATTCTCTCATCGTGCATGTGCTCGTTTTCGCCGTTTTCATTTATATCGTGCCTTGTTGTCCTCCGTCACGAGCTCCCACCTGCATCCCTCTCTCTTGTTTCAAGCACAATCTAGAACACTAATGGGTTGTTTGGTTTGAGTTTCAGTTTCATTTTCAATTTTCAGAATTTGTAAAGAAAAAATTGAAAATTCTGAAAACTACAAACAACTCTTAAGCTCCTCAAATCCCTAAAGTTTCGTTCCTTTTCCTTCATCCCTGTGTGTTTATTTTGTCTTTTTTTTTAATTTTTTGAAATATTTAATTGGGTTGAAGTATCTGTTAAGTGAAGAAGAAAAGATAAAGAAGCTCATTCAAGGTGTGCTGGAATCATTGGTTCAAAGATTCATTATAAAGGTCCACTTTGGGTCCAAAAGCATACAACTTAAATAGAGTGACCACCAATAATGGCTGCAAAATTACAAAAGCAAGCACATAAAAAATAGTTCTATGTTCATACAGGGATAGAGCTTCCTTTCATGACTTTTGGTTTAGATGCGACTCTCAAAACATTTATTAAGAAATAGCAAGTGACCAAGCCGCAGACCCCACATATAAATCGTCCCTGAGATAGAGAAGGGGGGAAGGAATAGTTGGTTGGAATGAGTGAGCAAAGAAAGAGGATAAATTAGTAATTCAATTTATTCATTTTAATATTGATTGATCCCACTATCCATGTCTGTTTTCTATTGGATGATTATGGATAACTGTAGCAGTATTAACCTTTAAATGAGCAATCACCTTTAATTAGGCAATGATAAAAAAAAAAACACATATCAATACAATTAACTCACTTTATTGATATTCTGCTCATACTTTGTCATAATTGAAGATTTGATTTTTCAATTTTCCCATTAATGAATAAGAATATAAAAATATTTTACCATAAATCATCTCTCTGAAAAATATAAGCTACCTTAGTTTGTTTGGTTACAAAAGCTGTAATAACATGTCATCATCAATCTCTCTCGAAAGTTTTGGCTGTTGTTTTACATCTAAATAAGCATTAAATGAGCCCAAGACATACTTGATGTTAAACTGAGACGCATCTTTCTCTCAACTAATTTTTTTGAATAAAAAAAATATTGTTAGGAGAAATTTTAATTAATTATTTGACGAGGATGAAGAACTGACATTATGCTAGTCTAAATCAATAAAAAGTGATAGCAGTGTAGATAAATGATTGACACAAAAAATAAAAAAGGAAAATGAGAAAATGGAATGGCTGCAGGTGGGGTTGTTGAACGTGGATGGCTACTACAACTCGTTGCTGTCATTCATGGACAAAGCTGTAGACGAAGGTTTCATAACACCCGCTGCCCGGCACATTATTGTGTCTGCCCAAACTGCCCAAGAACTTATGTGCAAGCTTGAGGTACATGGCAATAAAACCCAACCTTTCACTTAAGAGTTTCCATCTTAATTACATTCCTACACATCCGCTACAAAAATACTTAGATGTTTGGAGAGGAAGAAAATATATTTATTCTATTTTATCTATTTTATTTAATAAATAATATATAATAGGTTTTCTTTTATATTTTTTTTATATATTTAATACAATAGTTGATGTGAAATTGATTAAATGAAACTGAACAAATATATATTCTATGATCTTGTAGCACGTAAGAATTTCTCAGTATTATTTTATTTGTTAATCATAAGTTCCATTAATTGACATTTCATTTGAATGGTTAATAACATTATGTATGTATCATACAAATGATGTTTGAATGTAATAGATTAATATTTATGATATATTTGATATGAGATAAAATTGAAGTGAAATTTTCAGGAATAAGATGTATATGTAATTTTTTATCATCTTATTACACCCTAAGGCTATATTTGGTTGAGAGATAAAAGATGTATAGCTTTTTTATGATTGAGCCCGTGTATAAGTTTACACAAATTCAATCATAAAAATTATATCCCTAATTTTACCCTCTAACCAAATATATCCTAAAAAAAAAAAGAAAAGAAAAGTCACCCGCACTCAAAGTTTAAGTTAGATTTCAATTAATTTGATTTGAATTACATCAACTCAATACGAGAATAAACATCTCTAAATTTTAATTTTTTTTCCTATTTAAGATTCAAACTGTGAGTTTATTTTTTCAAAATTTTTTTTGGTAAACTACTTAAATCAATTAAATATCGATTCTCTCCTAATTTGTTTGTCAAGATGCATGAGGCTTCGTGTAGCAAAGGGAGAAAACACACTAAGATTTTTTTTCCCCTTAAATTTGTTTCTTTTTTTTAAAAAAATTGAGCGAAATGACCTGAGTTGTTCAATTTTATGTACCTAATTTTACCAGGAATATGTCCCAAAGCATTGTGGCGTAGCCCCGAAGCAAAGGTGGGAGATGGACCAACAGTTACTAAATAGTTAACATTACGAAATCCATCAATTTACTTTAACCAAATCGAATCTATAATAGTTTCTCTTGCCCGGTAGAAAATAGCCTTCTCAATAGAAACAAAGTCTTTTTTGGCTGATCACACTGTGTATTTTGTTAATTATGTACTAATTGTGTCTTCGATCTAGAGGTGCGCGAGATCAAGATGTGGGATTGCACTATCATTGTCAATGATTATTAGTATCTTCGCTTAGTTGGCTCCAATGAATTCACGAGGGCCCAATGTTTCTAACAAAAATATTTAGTTCATAATTTCAATAGAGAACATTTCCCGACTAAAACAGAATATCCCCAAATGCGGGTTTTTGTTTTTAATACAGTGTTTTAATTTAACAATTCTTCATATACAAGGTTATGAAGAAATTTATATGAATATATTGTGTAAATTTTATCATTGATGAGATTTGAGTTAAAAAATAATAATTTATTATTAAAATTTTGTTATTAATAATATTTGATTTAAAAAATTATATTTTATCATTGACAAGATTTGCTTTTAAAAAACCCTATATTATTGTAAATAATCACAAAAACTCATATTATGATAAATTCTGTATGCAAGTCCTATAGCAAAAAAATGATGCATAAATGAATAATGCTTTATATGGCTTTTGTGTAGTTTTTGTAGGAATTTCTAAAAATAATCAATACTAAAATTCCTACCTTACATACGCAGTTTAATTCCGAGACATGACATGTGCAACAGTATTTGAAGTTTGGGTATTTGGGTTACCAAACATGGAATTGAAGAGAAAACACAAAACACTTGTTAGACAAAAGAACACAGAGAGGATGAGAGAAACTCCTCCTATTCCCTTGCATTGCAAGAATGTGCTGTCTCTATGGGACGATAGACACATTATTTATGATTAGGAGCAGGGTCTCTTTTTTTAGTAAAATATGGACTAAATCTTCCAATTATAACAAGTCCATGCTGAAGCAACCATAACAATGCTCACAATAAGTAGTGCTTAATAATAATAATAATAATACAAATTTTGAACCTAAACAATATATCATAATTATTTTGACATTTAATTAATTTTGGTTTAAAATTAAATTTTATTGATTTATATCGGTCCATAAAAATTATTATTCTAACAGTTTTATTACTAAAATACCTTTTTTTTGTTATGTTTCTCAAACTGGGTTAAAACTTTTGCAACCATAATTTGTAATTTACACTGATTTGTAAAATTGGAAAGAATTTTGCAAATAAATACGTGTTGGGTGTAATTATAGTAAATTTCATGATACGCATGTGTAATTCACCCTGTGTTTTAATTATTTACGTAATTCATTGAAATTTATAAATCAACTCATATAATACTAGTATTGAATCGCATGGGTATATAATGGAAAATGTTCAGTGTTATGAAAAATTAGTTGTACGAATCAATGTAAAATGATGTGTTATTAGAATATTGTTTTTAAGCTCTCCCACTTGTATTATCATTAATTCTTTGTGTTGTGTAAAAATATTTTTTGTCAATTTTCAAACTAAAAGGGTTTAGCCACATATTGGTACTTCACATACGGCGTTGGAAAAGAAAAAAAAAACTTGATAGGACTTCTAAATGGGGTGAAATTAAATTTAAACTATCAAAGCAATAAAAATTGAAATTTTGTAACATTATATAATTATATAATTATTAGTGAAGGTTGGAAACCTTTAATGAGAAAATTGAATTGAATTCCATTAGGAATTTAATTTGTTAAGAATTGAATTGAATTCTTATGTTTGAATAAAGATAAATTAAAGAATTGAATTCAATTCCTTGATTTGGAATGGTTAAAATGAATGAATTTAATTGTTTTTACTATTTTATCCTTCATTAATAGGTTAGGAACAAAACATTATATTCAAAAAAGGTTATTTTAGTATTTTCATTTGTTGGAATTCAATTCACCAAATCATCCTTTTTGTCTGATTTCAATTCCTTAGTTTTGTGGATTTCAATTCAGAATTCAATTCCTTCACTTAAGTTTCTTTCAAACATAGAATTCAATTCAATTCCTTGATGAAATTGAATTCAGAGTTTCCAAACGCCTATGAAAGAATCATTTAAGTTATTATGATATGCTATTAGTAATAAGATTCTTCGTAAATTAAAACTCGTACGTTATGGTACATATCCTATTATTAATTACTAATTATTATCATGTTTCCCTCTATGTTCAATTTGATATTATCTTCGAGATTTATAGATTTGAGTCAAATTGCATGCATTATATTCAAATGTTTATTTTATTATAATTAATGTTAATTATGTTTTCAAGTTTTTATTTCAAATTTTTGTTTGATTCAAAATTTAATATTTAAGATTAAAGAATTGATTTTGGTTGATATTTTGCATATCATTTACGCCATATCCTCAAATTACACGCATTATATTTACACTATATGAATCAATTTTGATTTTATCCCCGAAATCACATCACACAATCACATTTTATATTAGAAAATCTATAATGACTAACTAATTTATAAGATGCATTTATGATGACTAATAAAATTAATTGCTAAAAATTGTGTCCATCCGTCAATGTAAATAGGCGAAAAATGTGTCAATGTAAAATTTATTACCAAAATTTCATATTTAATCATTCTAAATATAATTTTTATTTTGAAAAAAATGAAAACTGACTCATGATGGAGTGATTCTTTGCAAAAATGAATGTGTGAATTTATTTCATTTCATTGTCCATTTTCACCATTTTTTTGTTTTTTATTTTCTTAAATGAATGTATTTAATATACCATCAACCTAAACCCTATCCTCTTATAAAAATTATATCAATTATCCTCTTATTATAAAAACTTTTGTCCACAACCCTTATAAAAATAACTATCCATTTGTCATTATAAATAGGTGGGAAAAAAAATCTCATTTCACTATTCTCTTATTATATATTAATATAATAATTTTAATATTTAAGATTGAATAGTTGATTTTAGCTGATAACATTTAATTTAATTATATCATAATATATCTATAATATATCCTATTATTATATAATTTGATTGATTTTATTTAATTATAATTTAATTAAATGATGAAGAGGAGAACACTATAATTTTTCTAATATTAAAAATTAATATTTTGTCATAAATCAGTTTTGATTTTATTTACAAAAAACATATTACAACCTGGAATATCTATATCTATGTATATAGCTATAATATTATATACCAAAATCGCATTGCAATCATAATTTATACTAATATACCTATATTGATTGACTAATTTATAAGTACTATTTATAACTAAAAATTCTATCTATTTTTCATTGCAAATAGGTGAAAAATGCATTTCGACACCACTAATATCTTACTATATATTATAATAGATATATTAACAAGAAACACCAAAGTATAAATATTGGAATAAGGCTGTCGTTAAACCACAAGTGTCTAATGACAGCCGCCCTTAACCATCCTTTGGGTTAAAATAGAATGAAATGAATTTCATCTTCATCGTTGTTAGCCTTTGAGAGCTTATAATGAGGAATTACCATTACTACCGATTAAATATCCTGATTTCGATAAAAAATTAAGGCTGTCGTTAAATCACGTTGTCAAGAATTTTGCCAAGTTGTAACTATAAATAGATAGGTTGTTGGAGACAACTTCCAATTAAAAGAGATTGATATTGATACGCAGCGATAGTGACTCATTAAAATCAACGAAAAGCTGAATACAAGGGCGGAAAGTCGACACAATAAACTTCCTTTTTTAAAAAATAAAATAAAATTCTATGCACACATGATAAACTTCCTTATGCATTTATCCTCCTTGAATTAATGAAAATAGTGATTTTTACTATTATTTGAACTTTCTTAATAATTTATTAACACATGGTTTATTTCGTCTTATTAGTTATTAACACATGATTAAGTTCTCATATAATTTATTAAAAAAAGAGAGGGTGGCTGATCCCACTTAAAAGTGTGCTTAATATTGTGTTCATGAGAGAAATTTTTGAAGAATTTAATTTGATACATTGAATTTAATATTATAGTTTATTTATATATTATTATTTTAATAAATAAATATAATAAATTAAATATTTATTAAAAATTAATATAAATAAAATAATTTGATTAAATAATAGTGCAAATATACGTTATTGTCAATATATAACAAAATGAAACTCTTTATGAAATAATGACATTGCCATCATATATTATTATTATTATTATTATTTTGTTATTTACCGTTAATACTAAAATAATGACATAGATGATGAGAGTTTCCATGCATAAGGTGGCACTATGGTGAGAACTAGGAATGAGAAACGAAGCAGGAAACATGTGTAAAGCTGATAAAAAAAAATCCTTGTCGCATGGCTTTTGAGTCATTTTTGTTCAAGTCTTTTTTTTTTTTTTGGTTTTTGCCCTTTTTGGTTTTGGATAAGCATTACCATGATTGGTAAACCATCTAATAGAGGTGGGAACCATGTCATCACTATTTTATTTTCTTGCCCTGTGCCTGCGTCTTTTCTCCCGGTCAAAAGATAAAAAGAGAGGCCAAAATTAAAAGAGATTACGAGCTGATAATATATTTTAAGCTTTGATTATGGTAAGCTTAATATAATGACATAATTAGGAAGTGATTGATTTCCCACCAATTGACCAAAAGTTTCCTTGCAATTGCATCATTGTATAGCTTTTAACTCGGGCTCACATTTGTTAATGAACTTCCCTTCCATTTTTTATTTTTTTGTTGAAGTTTCAAATCAAATTCTCGTCAAGCAGAGTCGACCTTTGATTATATGCATAGCCAAATTGGGCAATTGGATAAGTATTTGTGCACTCTGACTAATGAAAAAGGAAACAATTTAAAGCGTTTAAAATCGTTTAAAACATTTAAATCAATTAATTTTGGAGCAACAATCCCATTTTAACAAATTTAAAGAAAAGGATGAAACCAACCAAGTCTGTCAAATTGACAAACTTTATTAGTTTTGTGATTCCACAGATCCCTGATTGAATTACATAAATGCAAAACCAAACACACAAAGAACTTATTAATTCATGAAAACATTCAACAACCATTCTCGTGTACTTTTCCCTTCATACTTTGATTACTTGCTTAGCCTTTTCTTGCTGATAATGCTGGCTCCAAACGCCATTCATAATTTTATTTTTTGCCCTTCAATATTTACTTAAATTAATCCTTCATTTAATTTCCATCGGCTGTGACTTGTGAGTGATCAGTTGATGAAGAAATAAATTTTAGTTGAGGATCTTGTGGGTCTGATATTGATTGCTTGAAAAACTATTGACGATCATTAAGCAATCACTATAACTGTATCAATTAACTAAAGATAATGCCAAATCAACTCCACCCATACATGGTATAAATGGCAAAGTGGTAATTAGTTGCAAGATGTCACAGTTTACACTTTCTAGTACATAACAATCAAGCAAATCATTACAGTATACTATTTAACATTATGTGGCCACCCTAAAGTTAGTACTCAAGATCCCTTTGTTGATATTCATGCATCCAAACTTCTACAAGCTTATCTTATTAGATATAAAATTATTCGTGGACTTCTATTTAATAATAAATTTTTGAGAGAAATGATTCATGATAAGATATTAGATCATCTAAAAACAAATAGTCTAAAGTTTGATCCTTTATTTTGGATGGGACTAGAACATGATCATTCTTATCCCATTCTTCTAAATAAAATAACTAAATTTTAGTACAGTGTAAGGTGAGTCTATATATTATCTATATTTCAAATTCAAAAAAAGCATTCATATAAAGAGATATATTAGATATAAAATTATTCATATATTCCAATAGCTTAAACTTATAGGTGAGCTGGTTCATTACATATCTTTCTTCCTCTTTGGCTGGAATTGCGGACTGGGAGGAAGACAATGAGGCATATCTTTTTTTCTTTTGGGTCGAAACAATGAGGTATAACTTTTTGATTAGGTAAATGATGGACCAGCTGAAAGATGTCAATTTAACTTGATAAGAGGCCCACAACGATATATCATTGTTGGGTGCGGGTGGTTGTGCTTGTGCTTCGTGGAATTGTGGCATGAATCAAAATAATTCGGAGATATTTTGGAATGGATATAAATATGACATTTTATGTTTAGATATGTTTACAATAAAATTAGAAATTTAATTTGTTGCATTGTCAATTTAAAAAATATCTTGATGCACTACAGGTACCTTTGTAAGCATTGGATGAATCACAGTAGTGAAACTTTTCTTGAACCTAAACTCATGTATGCTCAAAAATAAAAGGCAAATTATGCTGATATCCCTACCAATTTGGTGAAGTTTACTCTAACACCATTTTAATTTCAAAATTCACTTGGAAGACCCTTAAATTTATGAAATCACGACTCAGCTATCCCTAATTTTGTGAAATTTTTACATTAATCTCCCCTCCATTGCACATTGTATAGTGCCTTCAAAGGAGATCAATATCATCGGGACAAATGGAGGAGAAACAAGTGAATGTCACCTCCTTGATTTGTCAAAAAATTAATCTCATTTTGTTGATTTTTATTATCTTTTGATAAACAACTTTGTTGGATATATACTTGTTTGTTTCCTACTCTATCAACTTCATTATAAATATAGCTAAGTATAATGGGTTAGATTTATATTTCTCACCTGATATTTGGGATGGGTCCACTAAATGGCTAGGCAGGCATCAGATGAATGAGGGTCACACGAGTCAAGCCACTCGAAGCCATATTTTCAGCTGATTCAATTAATTTTGGCATAAGATCCAATAGAAGATGCACGAACTCGCGAAATTGATTCCCACTGGCCCACTACAGATTCATATGCTTAGGATCACATCATGCAAGAGTAGTTGATAATCATTGCAAATGATAATGGAACCAGCCTTGAGATTTGGCAAAGTTTCAAAGATGTAGTTAATGGGGCAAAGGAATCTAAATCACGTCCTAATGTTGCAGTCTTTGGTGTTGAAAAGAGCAACTAAGAATGCAGAAGGAGATGCAAAAAAGGATGCTGCAGAGAGTTGAAGTGGCTGACACAGCAATCAATGCATATTTTAGTCTGGCCTTTGGAAAATCTTTGAATTATGATTTGGGTATCTAAGAAGTCAGAAAATTGATTGGTCACATGCTTCCTTCCTTATTTCATAATGATTTCGGATTTAATATTCCATTCCATTCCTACTTGCAAACCTTTCTGGAGCATGATTTCAAATACCAATTTTGGACCCTCTTAAAGCAACAGACTATGCTTAATGTTAACAGCTACACATGAGATTAATTCAGGCCATACCATACAAATAATTTCTACTTCACACTAGAGAGATTAATTCTGCCTCTAGTTTTTGAACCTAGCCAGTAATTGCTTTATGCCTCTAAAATCTGAAAGATTCCATACATATAAGGATTATATGCTATTTAAAATAGTCGAGTCCCATAAACATAAAATACTTAATCAAAAATTGAAGCAGCTACAATAATTTAAGCATAGTTCTTTGGTCCTGGAGCCAAATACCGAACATGGTTCAATGTTTACAGCAGGGCATTGAATAATTGAATCAAATAATGTCGAGAAGCGCTAAAATTTTACAGAGATAGGTCACAAAAAGTAGGGGCCTTGTATCATTGATTAACAGGTAAGCAAAATGAAAGCCTGAACATGATTTTAACAGTTGAATTAGGTGTGTACACAGATCAAAGAAATTGAATGAGAACATTAACCTTGCGAGAGTAAATCCAAAATCAGCGCCGCTTCTATATCCATATCTGAGCTCAGTCATCGTCTTTGAATTCTCTGCTCAAGATGAGACACAAAACAGTGGTTAACCAAACAAAAGCACAGGTTTCATCGTCAACACATTTTATTGCCAGTAGTGACTAGTAATTTTACTACAACACTTAAGCTTTTTGTTGAAGAAACTTATACGATGCAGCAATTCAATGTTTCTCCATGACAATGAACTATTTAGCATCTTAGATGCTGTATCATTCCTTGTAGCCTTATTTTTATTGCAAAATGAGTGCTGATTGCCAAGACTGTCATGATATGCATTAACAAATCAACATGTTCATTAACAAAATCAGATTGCTGAACCCCATACCTGCGATCGAGGTAACGTGGTTGAATTCCAGATCCTTGACATGTGGTGCATGTCAGTGAACCAACACCGTTGCAATTTATGCACCGAGAAACCTCCTTCTCATCCCCACCAAGATCTACTGACACATTGCCAGTTCCCAAGCAAAATCTACATTTCTCTGGCATAAGTGTAACAATTTCAAATGTTAAAAAGAAAAAAGAAGAAAAACTATATTGCCATTTTTTGAAGTGTAAGATGTCAAAACTAGTGAATAAGCGTGTATCCAAGGGTTGCTGTAGCACTGAGAGAACCACGCTTACATAACTAATGAACTATTCTCTTCTTATTAATTCAGTCATTTGAGTAGCTGCCATTTTCCATTCTTATGTTGTACCATAATTGATTGTCAAATTTAACAAAAAATTCACTCATGAAATCTTAAGTAACTTCTGAAAGACAAGGTGCTTATGAGCTTAGGAGATTTAATCTTCTTTCCCTAGCACTAAAAAGAAACATACCCCAGACTGCAACTGAATAACCAACTATCCTCTCACTAGGGGGGGTTGAACTACCACATTTACAACCCAATGCCATGCGCAAATTAAACAGTTTCAATCTGACAACTCACAAGCACAATAAAAAATCTAATAAAAAAAATGAAATTGCAACAACCTATATTACATTACTGTTTAAATTGAGAGAGAAATGAATCAGACTTTGTCTCGTTGGAATAAATACTAATTGGCAATATGAAAAATAGTGTTAGTGAGAGACGGTTAGTTTAAAGGTTTTAATTTTGAAGCTAAATCAGCCAATCATATATGAATCGAGCATTTGCCACTAGGCCAAAAACTATAACTATTAGTTAGGGCGTAACTTTTCTACTTAAATCCATAACTAAGAGCCATGGTTTGATTTTACTCCGACCCTATTCGGGCCTTGCCAAGGCAGCATGCCAGCCCACAACCAACAATATATTGCTACTTTAGACAAAGTATTGACTCTTATGATTACATATGTTTGAATGATAATGTATCAAAATTAATCTCTAATATAAATTCCTTTTGTCATTGAATGCTTCCACTACCTTAATTTAACTTACTCTACAGCTACAACTACTACAAACTACTTCTAACTAGTCCTAGTAATGCTCGCTCTATGCAGAAAATGTTCCCAGATGGAGAGTTATGGATGATACTTACGAGCACCAGATCCATCGCATGGGAAGCAGGGCTGCGTGTTTTCCCTCTTAGACTGCAACAATTAGAAGTTGTAAGTAGAACTTTAATTAATTCGAATTACCCAAAAACATTAGATAACATAGAAAATAAAATATAATAATATTAATATATATATATTGTAAAGAAAAACACTTCACAGCATTATCGATTTGAGTCTCGTAGAACACTGGAATGCCAATTCCCACAGCCACACTCGCAATACCAACTGTTATAGCCACTACCTGAAAAAACAAAACATCCAAAATAAAATTATAATTCATACCTTAAAGTTTAAACTAACAAATAACTCTTTTACATTGTATGTCAAATCCATTGCTTAAAAAGTTATATAAATAAGATGATGAACAGTTAGTGTATTATAATTAAACTCTTAGACTAATTATAAAGAAAAAAAATTACTTTTTCTAGATAAACAAATAAATACATAAATATAAATAAATAAAAAGAAGGAGTAGGCAGAAATAGGAACCGTGTTTTGATCAAGGTCTAGAGCTCTAATACGTGGATAATGTGTTGTTGGTTTTGGTTGAACTCTAGTTCTAGCACATGGATTCTTCAGAGGGCAACAAAGGAAGGAAGAATGCAAGTGAGGGAGAGGAAGAGGAGGAGCAATTGTCATCTCTCACTAGCTCCCTTCAGAATTCAATTGTTTCCTTCTTCTTCTCCTTTTCTTTTTTATTTTTTGCCTTTTTATGTCACGTTTTGTGGTTTGTGTTGTGATGTTGTGTTGTGTGTATCTATCTATGAAAGGCTGAAAAGGATTTTGGTTTGAGGAATGAGAAGTGAGGTTCAGTTCAGTGGAAGTGAAACAAACTAGGGGATGTGTGGGAGGGGACAACAAAGTGGACATGATCCAAACCAGTTGCAGTGACGACCACATAGTCGTGGTCCCATGTTCTTCCACGTGGCTGGCTCCATTGCCATGACACGATACCATGCATTTAAAATTTCTTGTGCTCAACTTACGGCTTATCAGATTATCAGCACAAAGCCCATGATCCAACAAATCTTGTTGGGCTCCCCCACCCCACCCCAAAAAAAGATTACTTAGAAAGACTTAAAAAAAGAGAAAGTTAAAAAAGTCACACTCAGTGAAGAAAAAAAAATTAAAAAAAATTGAGGATTATAAGCTCCAGCATTTTTTCAATAATAATAATAAAAAAAAAGTCGATTCTCTGAGAGAGGAGCACGGAGAACTTAATAGTTCAATAAAACACCAAATCGGTGAAAAAGAAATTCTAACACAAATGAAAACACAAAGCTACTGCCATCAGGGCACCAAACACTAAAAGCAACAGAAGTTACTCACGAATAACTGGAAGCAAGAAAACACGTCAACCCATCAAAGAAAACCAAACGCATCATGACCATGAGTACGAGCCTTCGACCAGGCTTACTTGGGCTATCATCATTAAGATGAGTTTTGGCTTTTATTTGTGAGCTGAGTTTTAATAATCTTTAGTTTTAAAGCTGTACAAGATGTGAGAATGTTATTAAAATCAAACTAGATTATCTAATTGAACTTTGAACACGGTGTGTTTCTAGTTATTTAATTATAGTTTAATGACGATTCAACCATAAATTTAATTAATTGATCAATTGAACTATAAATAGAAGGCTTTACCGGTTTAATCTTCGGTTTGGTTTTTAAACTTTTAAATGGTATTTAAAAGTTTTAAATTATTTAAACGTAAATAAAGAATAACAAATACGAAAAAAAAAATGAGTTTTTAAATTATACTTGTTATGTACATGTGTTTATGTGCTACACATTTACATTTTTATCATCATGTTTCCTTCCTTCATCTTTCCTACTTTCCTAGCTAGGGAGGCGAAAAGTTTCTGAATTATTAAGAACTAATAATGAGTTTGCAACTATATGCATAAAATAACTAAATGTGGGATGAATGAATTAAAATGTAAGATGCAAAAATAATGAGACAAGCATAGAGAGAGTTTCATGATCAAATGCAAAACTCATGTTTATAAGCTTTACTTTTTTAGAGGATTATTCATCACTGTTTTTATTGAGAATCAAGATACTGAGTAACATGTGTGTTGTATTGAATGAGATGAAAAAAACCTTTGTGACATCAGGCAAGGAGATAGGAAGATTTGGCCTCGAACTAGAAGAATATGAATCATTGAGACCCATGAGAAATGAAAGAAGATATTCCTTGTGGAATGTTCACCAAAGGCCGAGAACCACCACAAGTGCATGAACAAGAAGGCTTGATGAGTTTAATTCCAACATTGACCATTAATGTTGAACTTTGGAGAGAGTTCCTTGGTTGAGTGTCACATGATTTCTTCAAATTCCCTTGGAGCATTCTGCTTGAATCGAATCATAACATGCAATGGAAAATGGATCATATATAGATACTTTGAGAAACGTAGAATCCAAGGCTTCCTTTCTTTTCCTTTTTTTATTTTTTGCCCTTTATTTTCTCTTTTCAAGAGGAAACCCAAACTTGTTCTTTGCAGAGACAATTTGCATTGACCTTTTCCTGGTTTTCTTTACCTTATATCTATCTATCTAATTAATTAATGTGTCCATAATATATGTATTTTAAGGTTAGCCCTGTGGTCATATAGACTTAGGGTCCCTTTGGCTTTTGAAATCTAAGAGCTTGAGCTTCTATTATATGAGGTCTTTTTTCTTCTTGCCATTTGTTGTATTGAATGAGTTAGAGAGATATATATATACATGGTTTTAAGTACCCATTACTAGTATCTTCTGTTAACCTAAAAAATCCTAAGAACCGTGTTAATCCATCCACCACCTGAAAAGATAATGATCCCATCCAATTGCTTATAATGCAACTTTTTTCTAAGGGGACAATGGTAAAACATGGACTAAACAAGGACATCCTTGTTGATGGATGAACGAAGTGAAGATCAATTTCTATGTGCTTTGTCCTTTCATGGAAGGTTGGATTGGAGGCAATGTGGATAGCTGTGGCTATCACAATAGATGAAGTTAGGTAGGTCAATATGAAAATCTAAGGCTGAAAGCATGTTAGCTCAAAATGCAAGTGTTCTTGTGCATAATTATACTTTTGTGTTTTTTGATTTCCAAGAGATCATAGAGTCGCCAAGGAAAACACAGTTTTCCCATATGCGGTTCTTTTTCAAACAAAAATTTCACACTATTATTCTAAAAACAGTTTTGAACATATTAATTACTATTTTAAAAATATTGTGCCTACACATTTGTATTTTAACATATGTTAATTTTTATGCACTGTTAACTTATAAACATAAATTATTTTACACCAACATTTAATCATATAGCTACATAAGTAAAATTTAAAGTGATGTCTTTTTGATCAAGTGAATACAAAAATTGATCACTTTTACTTATGTGACAACACTTGATGAATATCAATGTAAGAACTATTTCCTTTGAGATAAGAAGATTCCAGGAAATTAAACTCTTTCCAACAAGATATTAGGTGATGCATTTATTTTTCTTGTTGCAGTTGATCCTTGACTTGCAGGCCAGGTGGAGAAGCCCCCAATGATGATGTCATCTACATAAACCAATAACCAAGACCAAAATTAGTGGATTTTGAAAAAAGAGAATCATTTTTAGATTGAGAAAAGTCTAAGGATATGAGAGTTGTGGAGAATTTCATGAACCACTTAGAGCTTGCTTGAGGCCATATTTTGTTTAGTTTACATACTAGATCCTTTATTAAATAAATTATAAATCACCATTGAAAAAGCGTTGTTAAATCTAGTTGTGCTAAGTGCCAATTTTTAACTGCTTTCCTCGTCCTAATCTTAGCAACCTTATCCATGAAACAATTCCGTTGTTGTAGAGCACAACAAAGTGCCTTATGCCGATTTATGGTGCCATCAGCATTGGGATTGTTCAACATAATCTTACATCTGTATGCTCATTGTTATGGTTTCAATAGATTTATTAAATAATTATTGAATTACAAGAGTTGTCTCCATTCTTTTAAAGAAGATTATTTGTCTTCAAAAGTTGATGTAACTTTAAAATGTAATTTTTGTATTCGGGGCAAGGAACTAAACCAATGAATGGGATATTGGATAACTGAACATTGTGAATGTGTTGCAGTGGTAGTCTTTCAAGTAAGTGAATTTGATAGGTGCCTTTTCTTGGGTAGAGGGTTAGAGGACCTGTATTTTGTATTTGCAGTAGGCTTGTGTTGAAATTGAGTAAGTTTTTAAACTTCAGGTTTGATTTGTTGAAATTTGAAAATTGTTGGTTATTCTTTCTCACATATAAATATTGTTTACACTTTAGTTTTTAAAAACACAGGAAGAATTGTTTGGCATGGTTGGCTGCCATTCTCTTCATGAAAGGTCACATCCCTTGAGATAAAGAATTGTCTTGTAAAAAGATTATACATCTTGTAGCCTTTATAACCTGGTGGATATCCAAGGAATTTGGAAAAACTTGTTCCTTTGAAAGGCAAAAGAGACAAGAAAGTTTTAGTTCGCCAATCACAAATTTTTTGTCCGCAATTGATATGGGGATTTAGCATGAGACAAGTTAGGGAAGGGGTTCTATTAATCAAATAAGTAGCTAGAAAGACAATCAAAAAAGACAAAGCACCTTAGATTGAAAGTAAAGGGACCTAGCAACATTAAGAAGATGTTGGTGTTTTCTTTTACCACAGAGTTTTGTCTCTTCAACACAAGAGAATTGGTGTAGGGTACCTTGTTTTGCCAAAAAATCTGTTAATGCTAACTCTTAGCATTATCAGATTTAGAGCTTTAATGGTTACACCAACTGTGTTTTAACCATAGCAAAAATTCTGAAATGATTTGAGGTGCTTGAGATTTATTTTTAATTAGAAAAGTCCAAGTGAACCTAGTAGCATCATCAACAATAAAGGAAATACTTTTGACCTTTAATATGGGTGTGTGATATGGACCCCATATGTCACAATGAATTAAATCAAATGGTTTTGCCCATTTTTAATTCCTTGGAAACAAAAGAAAGTCTCTCTGTTTTGCAAGAGGGCACAATTGCATTTATTTGAATGAGTACAAGTATCTTTATTGTTCTTACAAGTAGGTATAAGAATTGAGATTGTAACAACAAAATAATCAGAAGATGACCTAGTCTTATGCCATATGCTAAGGGACATTTGTGAAAGTAAAATAATTGACAAGTCTTTAGAAGTATGAGAAATAGTAGAAGCAAAACATATAATCGTCTCCATTACCCCTTCCAATGTTGAAAATTGTGGTCCTGAACAAAACAATGATTAGCATCAAAGTAAAACAATGATCTTGAATTCTTCCCCGCAGATTAGCAAGAAGTTAAGCTTTGAAGATAAGAACATTTTAAGAACAAGGTTAGGGAGTAAACTTATGTCACCAATCCCTTGAACTAATGCTTTGGATGATTAATGACAACACAAGGTGTTCTTAACAGTTTAAAAAATTAAAGGAGAACAAGCTATGTGTTTGGTAGCTCCTAAATCAATAATCCAAAAATCAGGAATTGTAAATTATCAAAAGACATTAAATAATTATCCCATGGAGTCACTAGCATTGTTTGCAGGCTTTGAAGCTTGAGAAACTTGAAGAATCAAGAAAGCAAACCAGATACAATCCAACAAGCAACTTCAGAATAACAAAAGGGAAAAAACTTGTTAACTGAATTGGTGACTTGTTTGCTCTTCCCTTTGTAGTTTGGAGGGTAACAAAAAAGGTGTGAAAGCAGATTACAATTGGAACATTGTGGCCTGTCTCTTTTTCCTTTGTTCCTGAAATCTTGACTTGGCTTTATAGCAAAAGCCATCTGAGTCTCAGAGGAGGATGAGGGAGTGCCTTTGTTGTTGTTTCCATCATAAAGAAAAAACCTTTGTGACATCAGGCAAAGGATCTTGTAGCAAGATTTGGCCTCGTAGAAGAATATGAATCATTGAGACCCATGAGAAATGAAAGAAGATATTCCTTCTTGGAATGTTCAACCAAAGGCCGAGAACCACCACAAGTGCATGAACAAGAAGGCTTGAAAGAGTTTAATTCCTCCCATATGGCTTTTATTTCATAATGCGGACTTATGGAGAGAGTACCTTGGTTGAGTGTCAACATCTTTGTCGGAGTCAAATTCCCTTGGAGCCGCGCTTGACCTTAAGATCAAGCCAGGCCTCATACCATCATCATACTCTCCACAATGTCCTTGGATACAGCATTCAAGATCCATGACATCAGGATTTGATTATTGCGATCCCAAGAAGCTTGAAGCACAGGTCCTCTCTTGGAATAGATCCATCAAGAAACCCAAACTTGTTCTTTGCAGAGAGAGCAATTTGCATTGACCTGCTCCATGAGGGATAGTTGTCCTCATCAATGGCTGAGTGACTAGCACGAGTCCAAACCACCATGAGCCAGAATCAGCGCCATCTTCTTGGGCCATGGCTTCAACTGTGAACAGAAGCATGGGCACAACGAAGAACTCCAGAGAGAGAGAGATGCACAGCGAGGAATTATATCACTGATACCATATTGAGAAAACTCAAGATCTTAACATGTGTGTTGTATTGAATGAGTTAGAGAGATATATATATACATGGTTTTAAGTACCACATTATCAGCTTAATAAACCTAACTACCTAACCTATCTCAAATAACAGCTAACTATTGTTAGTTAATAACATGTCTAATAGTTTTTACTGTATATGTCCTGGTTTCAGCCAAAAATAATGAGATGAATTTATTTTCTTTTCGCAGATTCTATACAAGGGAGATAGGAAGAAAGAACACCAACTAGCGAGTTGTGCGTGGAGAAAAGTGAGGGTAGGGATAGGCATTATGTGGTAGACACGAGAGCGACAACCTAACCAACACATAAGTGGGAGGCACATGTGGGAAATGACCAACATTGACCATTAATGTTGAACTTTGGCGATTTGGCATCATGGTACATGATGTCTTCTACATTGGACATTTCGCATAATGCCCCATAACATGCAATGGAAAATGGATCATATATAGATATTTGAGAAACGTAGAATCCAAGGCTCCTTTCTTTTCCTTTTTTTATTTTTATATGCTTTATTTTCTCTCAGAGGAAACATAAACTTCTCCAGCATCCACATAGCACCCTTTTCGCTGGTTTTCTTTACCTTTATATCTATCTATCTAATTAATTAATATGTGTCCATAATATATGTATTTTAATGTTAGCCCTGTGGTCATATCAACTTAGGGTCCCTTTGGCTTTCTGAAATCTAGAGCTTGAGCTTCTATTATATGAGGGTCTTTTTTCTTCTTGCCTTTTGCTTTTGATGTCAATAATCTACCATGTTTGTCCCCTTTGCTAGCTATCTTCTGTTTAACACAAAAAATCCTAAGAACCGTGCCATCCACTCCACCACCTAAAAGATAATGATCCCAATCCAATTGCTTATCTATGCAACTTTTTTCTAAGGGGACAATGGTAATGCATGCCCAATCAAGGACATGTGTGGATGGATGATGATTAAATATAATTAATGTCAACGCATTTTCAATTTATGGTATCATGTATACGTGACTAAGAAGTAGTGAAATAAAAATTATGGCTGAAAACAGGTAGCTGAAAATGAGTGTTCTTGTGCATAATTATACTTTTGTGTGTATAGAAACACTTAACGTACGTGCCCAAACTCACAGTTTTGACCCATATGCGGTTCTTTTTCAAACAAAAATTTCACACTATTATTCTAAAAACAGTTTTGAACATATTAATTACTATTTTTAAAAAATATTGTGCCTCACATTTGTATTTTAACATATGCTTAATTTTTCAGGACCATAAACATAAATTATTTTACACCAATCATTTAAGTAAAATTAAATTTAAGTAATGTCTTTTTGTCAAGTGATTGCGTAATTGATCACTTATTTATGTGAAACACTTGATGGAATATTAATGTAAAACATTTTTAATGGAAATATTTTAATTAAATAAAAAAGTTAATTAGGTGATGCATTTATTTTTTTTTTCAAGATTTAAATCCATCGTGCAGGCCAGGTGGAGAAGCCCCCAATGAGGGTCTCTAAATAATTTTCTAAGCAGGCAATATATAAAAATGAATATTTTGAAAAGAAATTAGGAGTGGATATTATTTTTATGGTTAAGTTTTATGATATTTTATTTTTACATGTCCTTTATTAAATAAATTATAAATACTTAAAAATTGGAAAATAAGTTCGGAGGTATGTTTTAACTGTTTTCCTCGTCCTATCAGCACCCTTTCATATACACTTCCGTTTTAAAGAGCACAACAAAGTGCTCATATATACATTGGGATGTTCAACAGAATCTTAAGGTCCTGTATGCTCATTTGTTATTAATTCAATAGATTTATAAAAATAATTATTGAATTACAAGAGTGGATTAGGTTATGAAGATTATTTGTCTTTAATAAAGATTTAGAAGCTTGTTCCATAATTTCAAAACCAAACAAGAATGTAAAAGCATAACTGAACTTGAACTGTTTAAATGTCAATATTATAGATGCCTCGTGGGCAGTTAATTACCTGTATTTTGTATTTTAACTTGTTGTAAATTAAAAATTGTTTTAAAAAAAGAATTTTAACCGATGAAATTTGAAAAAAATTCTATTATTCTAATCACATATAAATATTGTTTACACTTTTAGTTTTTAAAAATAATAAGAATTGTTTCATATTTGGCTCCCATTCTTTTTAATTAATAGAGAGTTAAGCCTATGGGGGCAAAAATAAAAAAAAAACCGTTATGTGAATTTGAATGAAAATTATGAAATAAATACGGGCTAAGACTTTTGATTTAAACCAATTAAACCGACTATCAATTTAATTATAGTCCATTAGGAACCAATTAATGGAGAGCCTGTCCATACTCAGCTGCATAGGAGGGATGTTCAATTAAACCCGAAATCTTGTCGTTATTTATTCTACATTTTTTATATTTGTATTTGAAGTGCTTATTTGTCATCTCTCACATTTGATCGTTGTTAATGCATACGCAGAATTAGATTACAATTTTTTATGTGTACATTTGAAAATGAATTTGTACTAAGTTATTTTTAAAACAGAATATTTCATTTCAAATTCATTATTTAATTATACATATTTGCCTTTTTAGTTTTTCCCAGCCGTTATTCTGTTTAAAATGTCACTTTAATTATATCAGATCCCTGTTATTATTGAGTAAAATAGCATTATTCTTAATATTATAAAGGGAAAACAAATGCAGCTAATAGTAGAGTTATTTAGGGAAAGTTTGTTTTGGTTTGTTGGTTTTATGTTTCCATCAATACAATATAAAAGCTTAATAAAGGACAGATTTCTACATTAATTATAACATCAACAAGGACTCCAGTTTTATACTTGGATAAAACAAATTGAAGCCTGTCTAGAGACAAAATCTCTTGTTCCTGTAATCTTGTCATGAACCTAAATGAAAATTTAGTTGATTTTTTTTTTTCGCTGAATTTTTATCATATTTATTTGTGTATTATCTTAATTTGAATCTAACTAAGTTATTTCAAAACAGAAGATTTCATTTCAAATTCATTGCTATCACTATCACAATTTGCCTTTTTGCCCTTTTTCCCAGCCGTTGCTTCTGTTGAGGTGTCACTTTAATTATATCAGATCCCTGTTATTCTTGAGTAAAATAGCATTATTCTTAATATTATAAAGGGAAAACAAACGCAGCTAATAGTAGAGCATATTTAGGGAAAGTTTGTTTTTGGTTTGTTGGTTTTACGTTTCCATCAACAATACAATATAAAAGCTTAATAAAGGACAGAATCTCTACATTAATTATCAACATCAACAAGGACTCCAGTTTTATACTTGGATAGAAACAAATTGAGCTACTAAGAGACAAATCCTTGTAAGATTAGGCATGAACCTAAATGAAAATTTAGTTGAAAATTTTTTTTGCTAATTTTTATCATATTTATTTGTGTATTATCTTAAAATTAATCTAACAAATATATACTACAAATAGATGAATGAATACAAAAAATGAAATTAAAAGAAAAACAAATCAAAGATTGATTTAAATAACCTTATTTTATTCTATTTAGTATATAAACTTGTAATTTATAAGTTAATAAATCTTTAAATATCTTTTCTATAGGCATCCTTCCATTAAGGACAATCATGTTCAAGCATTTGAAATCACATATAGTCATTGCTTTCTTGATACTAATTATTTTATATCCATGACTTGAACTTAAGACTATTGATTAAGGTGAAAGAGTATCCATCACTCTAACAAATTATATGTTAGTAATCTTTAAATATCTTTAGTGTTTTGGATTAATTTGAAGATAAGCATTGCTATATGGTATAAAAATGGTAAGAGGTTTTTTCTCTCCAGAAGATAAGGGTAGTTATTAAATAAAATAAAATAGTATGATTATTTAATTCAATTAAAGAATCAATATTTTAATTTTAAAAAGGATACATTTTGATGCATTGCTAGTGTGAATTAAAGACCTTTGTATACTCATCAAATTATATGCTTCTATTTATAAGGTTTTTAAGGCAATGAGTGGTTAATTCAAATATTCTTGCATATGATCATACAAAGTTAGATGTTTGCGTAAAATATTTTTATACTAATAGTACATATAAATTAAAGGTTTTTGTTATTTAAGGATATTGGTATCCTTTTAAATCTAAGAATTATGATTTAATCATGAATATTTAAAATATTAATAAATTGAGTTAGTGGGATAAGTGGGTAAATTTTTAGTCACAAATTATTTAAAAATACCATACCATAAGTTTTATGGATATCCAAGAATCCCTCAATCAAATTTAAAAAGAAAAAACCCCAAATTGGTCCTCTTAAATTTTGCACCATATAAATTGGTCCATGTAGGAAGAAAAAACACCAAAAAAGTTACTAAAAATAAAAATTATAGGATAAATTAACCTCTTAAAAAAAATAACAAATTAGTCTCTCAATAATAATAGAGTACAAATTGATCGCTATACGAAGTAACTAACTGGTCCGATGTTTTCAATTGGTATGGACTTATTTAGGTTTTCCTTTTGTAGAGAGCCCAAATCGCCCTCAGTAAAAGTTGAGATTGACAGATTTGAGGGTTTTTGTCTTTAAAGAATAAGTAAGGTGGGTAGAGGTTATGAAGGGTGATGATGGATGAGGGCACACCAAAGCAATTAAGACAAAGACACATAGCATAAGCAGTACTAGTCTAGAGTGTAACCACACCATTGATGAGTAATGCAGCAGCCAGCTACAGCAACATAAATGCCATTTGCATTTGCATTTGCATTCCCAAAAGCAACAATTTAAGCAAACGGTTACTTCCCATCTCATCTCTTCTCTTCTCATCTAATCTCAACTCTCTCTCTCTCTCTCTCTCTCTCTCTCGACATCCGTAACGGTAAACGGCGCCGTTACTCTGCCGTCACCGCCGATCCCTTTCCGCTTCCTCCGCCGCAAGATTCGCCGTCACGGTTAACGGATTCACTCGTTGCTTCACTCACATTCTCTCTCTCCCACCGCAACACAGACATCTTGAGGTATTTCTTCATTTCTTCTTATTTCAAACCAAAAAAAAAAAATGGTTTTCTATTTGACTTTTGCGATGCGTAAATTAATAAATTTAGATTAAACGGAACGGTTTTAGTGTGTTACTGCATTAGATGTTATTACTGATATGTGTTAGTGTGTTGTTGAATTTGGTCTTTTTTTCCTTCCTTTTTTTTTTTTGCTTTGGCATTGCTTTTCCAAATTCAAAATACGGTTAGTTATTGCGTATTTGTGTAGTTTTTAAGAGAAGTTCAGAGAGAAACACAAAATGATTTTGTGGATTTTTTGAAGAGCATTAAGCCGTAAGAGTGTGTTTGGTCTAGCTTAGTTTTGATTCAAAACAGCTCATAATCTTTAGCGATTATTATTATTTCTTCCTTTTTTTTTGAAAAAAAAATTATCTATTAAAAAGGCCTATAGGATATCAAATCTGGAGAGCGTGGAATTGGAACACATCGGCTATGATTTTTATCCACCATTCATGATGGTGAAACTCATTCAGTTTCCATTGATTTTTGGTTTTGATCGGTGTTGTGTTGCACATTGCCTAAGAAGCCTGTTATCAACTGAATTTCATATCCTCTGCTCTTTTTTTCCCCCTAATATTGAAATGATCTAAATTTCTTAATGTGCAACTTATAGATTATAGGAGAACCATATCACCATTAATCAGTTTAACTGCATGTTTGGATTTGCATTTGGGAGCCTTAAATTTATTTTGGAGGATTTTATACTTTTAGGTTTTCAGTTTGCTTTTTGTTCAAAAGTGATTTTGGGGTCCAGAATTGATTTTGACCTAAAGCAATATTTTCTTGCTTTTTCTGTTGGCTATTGACATTATTAATTTTGACAAAATCAATTTTCAAATCAAACTACCGAACATAAATCACTTTACTTCAGAATCACCTTTAACTGAGATCAATTTTGAATTTCATTAAAAATCAATTCTAGAAATGCAGAGTGAAATGCACACTTAAGTTGCTTGGAAGCTGTCCTGTTTGGCTTAACGAGTTTTCATTTTTCTTTCGATGTCAGGGACGCAAAATGATAGGATCATTTCTTACCAGGGCACTTGTGTAAGTATTAAGCTGTTCTGAATTCCCCAATCTATCTTGTATGAATTATTTGCATTGTAATGTTTGACATTTAACAATTTTTTCTGTCCTTTGATGTATTGCCAGGATGGTTTTTGGCTATGCTTATCCAGCCTATGAATGCTATAAAGCAGTTGAAATGAATAAGCCTGAAATTGAGCAACTTCGCTTTTGGTGCCAGTATTGGTATATATACTATAGATTGATAATCTATGCTAAACATGACTTGATAACTTCCTAGAGGAAAATACCAATACCAACTTTCTTTTTCCACCTATGTTGCAGGATTTTGGTGGCTGTTTTGACAGTATGTGAGAGAATCGGTGATACTTTTATATCATGGTAGAGGATTCTACCTTATCTTGGATGTGTTCAGAAAATGCTTGATCTTTTTTTTTTTAAAAAAAATTGTTTATTTTGAAATCTTATTTTTTTAATTGATTTTTTTTTCCTGTGAAGGATCCCGATGTACAGTGAAGCTAAGTTGGCATTTTTCATATTTCTGTGGTACCCTAAAACAAAGGTATGGAATTGTTTAATATGGTGCTAGAATCTGATGATAATACTTCATTATTTGATTTTCTTCAACATGATGGTAAAATTTAAGATATCTATGATAGGGAACCACATACGTGTATGACTCCTTCTTTAGACCATATGTTGCGAAACATGAGACAGAAATTGATCGTAGCTTGTTGGAACTAAGGACAAGGGCAGGAGATTTTGCAGTTTTGTATTGGCAAAGAGCTGCTAGTTATGGCCAGACTAGAATATATGACATTTTCCAGTTTGTTGCTGCCCAATCAAAGCCAGCTCCTCGCCCTGCTCAGGTAGTTTGATTATGATTATGTATTGGTGTTGCCTGCTAGTATGTTTGAATGTGAGTTAATTACGCTAGAATTTCTAGGAAGCAAGATAATAATGTAGAATTTCCATTATCGGGTCTTTATATTTGGACTCAGATTGTGCTACTTATCCTTCTTCCATCTGAAGTTTACTATAAAGATATGTTTTTTCAATTATATATAAGCACATATGTGCCTGTCAGAATGCATTTAAACTCATACACATAAATAAATACCAGTTAAATGATTAATTTAGGAAGGAGATATCTTTTTCACGAGTAAAAAAACTAACACATGGAATGACTCCAATTTTTTCTGAAGAAAGGAAAGAAGGAAAAAAAAAAAACAAGGAAAACTAACACTAACAGATATTCTATTCTTTGTTTGTATGTTGTTAATCACTGTAACTACGATTTTTCTATTACTACTTGAGTGGTCGTTAAGATGGATTTTGCCGTGTTCTTTGCCGCATCAGATGCTATCTTTGAGGGCTTTAGTCCATCTCATTCATCTCTTTGCATACTCTCATGTAAAAAAGCAATTTCTCTCTTGAAATAACAGCAACGACCGGGTGTGAGGGTCCGTCGACCTGTATCTGCTAATCGCCAACCAGCTTCTGCAACAGAACCACAACCTGAGGAACCTCCATCTCCTACCTCTAGCACAACTTCAAGTCAATTCCAGAAGGAGGTAGCAGAGGAGTTGGCATCTGCACAAGTTCCTAAAGCAGCCGCTCCTGGTGCAGGTCCGAGTAATCTGAAGCCTCCTGCAGCAGTTCCAAGTAATCCGAAGCCTCCTGTGGCAGGTCCAAGTAATCCAAAGTCTCCTGTAGCAGGTTTAACTACCCAGAAGTCTAATCCTCTCCCCGAAAAGAGCAACCAACCTGCACTAGCTGAAGCAGAGCCAAAGCAGACTGAAGCAGCACCATCTTCATCCTCTTCAGCAAATGAAAATGTGAACCCTAAGGAGACCATAATGGAAGAAAGCATTCGAGTTACACGAGGCAGACTAAGAAAAACCAGATCAGGAGGTACGCGCTAGTGAAATCAGTATGTCAATTTTTAGCTTGATACAGCTTTAGGTGGACAATGGCAGGCATTGGATTGTTGTAGAACTTTATGTAAATCTGTTCTCAGTTTTCATTCCATTTGTTGCTTCATTTTGTATTCCTTTAAAATTTTGTCTTGCTGTGGAAGTGTTAGTTTGGCCTGATGCCACTTTATAAGGGACTCGAATTCCGATTGGTTTTTTAGCATTGGCTGATTTGTATAGTGGTCTTCATGTCAGTGTAATAGTGTTAACAAGTTTTACATGCAAGGTAGAACTGTTTCATTTCCCTCTCTAAACTACTAGTATCTGAGTTTTATCGAGTTTAATTAATCGGGTTTGAGTTTTTTATTTTTATTTTTTGTTGAAACCATGGTATCCACCGCCATAAGGTATACATAATACTGTTAACAAGTTTTACATGCAAGGTAGAACTGTTTCATTTCCCTCTCTAAACTACTAGTATCTGAGTTTTATCAAGTTTAATCAATTGGGTTTGAGTTTTTTATTTTTATTTTTTGTTGAAACCATTGTATCCACCGCCATAAGGTATACATAATATCTCTAAGACAGAGAACTCACAAATGTGTTTTGTCCCTGATCATTAGATCCTCTCCATTCACACAGACAAGAATTAAATTCCTAACTAGATGCTTAATGAGCTCGGCTAGTTATCAAGTGTATTAGGCTTCATGGTTAATTGGGATCGAGTTTGATTTAGTGTTTCAGCTTACAATATTAAAATTTGAAATTTTAGTTATGTGAAATCATTTGAACCAATTGACAATTTCACCTTTGTTGCATACATTAGGTGATATCATTTGAATATTGGCATATTTTATTTCAGATGCTACAGTCGAGAATTGACCGTTGTTATCAACAATTAAACAAAAATTTTGAAAAATTTCGAAAACATTTATATCATAGAAATTGGAAACGTGGTTAGTTGCACTCATGCATGATATGCATAGTAAATAAATCTCTTTCAGAGATTCTGTGATGGGTTTTCCCCTATCATATCATATGAATACTTTTAGCAATTAGTCGCAGGTAGTTGAAGGATGGGGTTTAACATTGTCGTTTGGGGTTCTACATAGTTTCGATTTTCAAACGGGAAGGTACCGAGTATTATGAAGTTGACATTGAAAAAAAATGAAAGAATGGCACACTCAACCATATATATTATTAACTTTAGTTTGACTTTTAAATCTTCGAAGAAATTGTACCGTTACAAATAAGGATATCTGGTTGGTTTTGGAATTATTGGCTGATAAAGCCTACAGGCTACATAATCTAAATTTGGATAATAGAGACTAATATTATGTTCGGATTATAGTTGCAAATTGAATTTCGTTTACAAATAACAAACATGAAAATAACATTTTATATTGTTTTGAAAATAATAAAGTACGATATAGTTTTTCTTTTAGGTCAATGTATGATGTAAGTGGAAGTAAAAGAAAATTACTCGTGTTAGATGGAATCATAGAATTTAAACAATGACCTAAACAAATTATAGGCGTTTGGTAGGTGATAGTTTAGATTCTTAAATTACGTTCGTATTTCCTCATTTCTTTTCTAGTTCAGTTAAATCAATTACATTTATAGAATAATAGAAAATAGAAATAAATATCATAGTTGGAGTCGATGTTAGTTAACTGGGGGATAGAATGGAATTTGTTGAACTAAGATGTACCAGTATTCAATATTAGGTTTACTAGGTAAGGGTATTCATGACTCGGCTAACCCCACAACCCAGTTTGGCTTGAAACTCAATGGTTTGGGGTCTGAATTGACTCTACAATTTTTGAAACAGGTTCACTCATAGTTTAGGTTGGTTTGATCCTAAAATAAAATAATTCCTTAGTATAATTTGTGATAAAATATAAGATTTTATACTTTGATAAATAAGTTAAACATAACTTGATGTTACTTTTATATTTATATGGTTTTTGTTCAAATATATATTATAAAATATTTCTTGAATTTTATATTTTACTTTCAAAATTTTATAATTTTACTATGGATGATATGTAAATCTTTACATATCATCTTAAGTTGGTTGATTAGTTTAAATCAATCACGAGTCTAGTCTTTTTCATATGAAGTTTGGACTCCAAAAATATCTCAATAGAAGATTCAAGTCAAATTCAGTTTAATTCAACAGCTCAATTCATCTGTACACCCCTTGTGTGTACAATCGAAAACAAGCTTGTAATTACTAGAATGTGTTGTTAGAATTGAAAATCCATGCACTATCTATCAGGTTTATTAAGGTACTGCAATAGCAAACCAAAAGGGTTGCAAATGTTGACTCCCTTTATCACTTTGCCTGATTCTATCTCAAGATTTTATTTTAATTTTTGGTTAAAAGACGGGGTGAGAGGGAGATTCTAGCTCAAGCTTTTAGTTGTATTGGTTGATACTTAGGGCCTTTTGGGTGCCTTAGAGTTTGTTTGTTTGATTATCCTTTGGGCCTGTTGTGGCCTTGCCAACTGCGGGCTATGCCTTCCGTATTGTTTCTATGACTTGAATGCAACCAGTTTAATGGAAATTGATATTTCATAACAAAAACAAGACAAAACGAAAAAATGTTGACACAGTTCTGGCTTCCATTATTGAGACGGCAACAGTGCGCAATATAACCGTTGGAAATGACAAGACCATTGTTCAGTCATAGCAGTAAACTGTGTCATTTATTGATTCAGCTTTTCAGCTTTGCTCAAGACTTTTTTGCATAGATATTTTCAGTACTATTCACCCGTGATCAAGGGTAAAAGGGACTTGAAAACTTTTCAATCTCTTCTATATAGCCGGCCAAGAAGGGGAAGTGCATGAGGGTAAAAGGAAAGGAGAGAAGCTGAACAAAGAAAGAACCGCCGAGACAAGGAGCTGAGGAAGAGGACGGTGGAGTCGGGAGAGTTTAGGCTACTGGCCACCAACAGGTAAATCTTTATTCCTCCAACTTGATACTTTTTGATGGGAAATGGATCTTACCATATTTGATCGTCTTGCATATGAATTTTCATTATTAAAAATATTTGATGTGCAATAAAATATGATAATAAACTTATACTATTGTTATTTATTTCCCTTATTGCTCAACCAGTCCTCTTGTTCGGTCTTTTTCGGCAACTATATATATGGTATAACTTTGTTGTTATCTTATAGGGAGTGGCTAAATATTTACTGTCACTCTTATTTTAGTGACTTTTATTTTATTTTTTCAAAATATCCTTTTGACTTTTCTTAATAGGTTAACATTAATTAGTTGTATCATCACTTATAAATTTATCTAAATTTATTATTGATAAATTAACTAATAATTTATTCAATTATATTTTTGGAATTCTAGTTGCTAATCTCATTAATTTTTTAATCCTTGTAGTAATTATTAAACATTATAATTATTTAAAATTAACTTACATATATATATATATATATATAATACGTATTAAATTATTTTATTGAAGTATTTTTAATGCATTAGTTACTTAAATATGTAACAATGAAGTAATATTTAAAAATAAAATAATAATAACAAGTAAAATGAATAATAATAACAATAATTCCATTACACTCGTTATAAAACAATCTGATACATTGATTTAGTTACATGTTCGATTTTTATTTATGATTGTTAATTTATTTAAGAATATTAAAATATAATCTGTCTGATATAATATTAATAATTTATCCTTTATAACATGTGAATGTTGGTAATATCGAGTGATAAAAGAAAATTTTTAACAGTTTAAACTCTTTTTGTGACTAATAAATAATTTAATGTCTTAATTACTTTAATTTTTAAGAATAAATAAATAAAAATTTTATAGTAAAATTTGATTTGTCACTTGTAATAAATTTTGTTGTCTTATGTTTATTGGATAATTATTTAATTCTGTTAATTATGTAAACACTGTAGGTTAAAACATATCTGTATGATGTATATTATAATTTGTTAATATATCTTTATTATTATTATTTTTATTTAATATTTTCTTTAAAAAGTGGTTACTGTTACATTATGTAGATAGTTATTAATCCAGATTTTTTTTAAACATTAGTAGATAGATTGCAAGGATCATAATAAATAAATTATAGTTATTAATACTTCTATCATGTTATGATCCTATAAAAAATTTAAGCTGAGATAAATAACAAAAATTTTAAATAATTATATTAGAATTAATCAAACTAATAACATAATATTATATTAGTAATTTATAATGATTATGTTGTTAAATTATTTTTCAATTACAAGTGAAGAAAGAAGGGCATTTTAGAGATATTAAATAAAAGCCACTAAAACAGAAGTGACAATAAACAATTTAGAGTAGCAATAGTCATTCCCCATGTTATATTAAACATGAAACATTTCTTTTTCATTAAGTGATTATTTCATGTTTCTAGTAGAAGAAAACTTTACATGTTCAAGTCATGCTAAATATTTCACATGAAAAAAAAAAGCTATTCCCTTTTAAATACTGCTTCTTGGTCTACGATGATGCATGGGAGTCTAGCTAGTAAAAAATCATGCACATGTTTAGTTAATGCTGCATGCTTCTACTTGTTCCGGTGACAGTGACAGGAGAACACAAAGCAAAACAACACTCTATCAAAATACTCCATTCTTGAGTACAAATTCAGGCCAGAACCCAGAATGTATTCAATCCAAATCCCGAAGGCATAGGTCACAATAAACATAAATGATAAATCCATGCCTTCCCATATATTCCCCTTTGTCACCATTTTCCTTAAACCACCACCAAATCATAGTACCACATTTGAATCCAGCCCCTAGACTTTCCAAGCGTCTATCTTATTTTTTGCAGTTGGCTAAGTTTTAAGTTTTTCTTCTTTTTGTCAAATCTGATCGGTGTTTCTTAGGGTCTCTTTTTTGGGTATGGAAAATCACCAATGGCCAACTATGTAAAAAAAAATACAATTATGGTTATATATTTTTGTATGGAATTTTGGATGATAATATCCTCAAATATCGTATTATGGCCAAATTTTCCATGATATGATGGTTTATCCTTAATTAATGACAAATATATATATATATATATATATATATATATATATATATATATATATATATGAATAGCATGGGAATTATTTTTTAAATGCGTAATGAGTGAATCATTATCACAGATATGAATTTGGGGCATAAATTACAATATTGTGTGATTAAAACATGCTTTGGACTGATTTACTAGCCAAAAGTAAATATCTACAGAACGAATCACGTGCATCTAACGGTTGAGGAATCTCAACACTTGCGAGATTTCAGGGCATAGTGGAAAAGTAGAAGTAGAAAAGCAGACACGCGGACCATGCGGACAACTAGCGTGGTGGAGAATTAGAGCACGTCGGGACAAATGGTTGGTGGGGATGAAATGAGCTTATGCGAATTGTCGCTTGCAATAAATTAAAAATATTTTAATTATTAAAATACAACAAAAATATAGTTATGGTGTAACTCAGCTCGTCTCACGTTGAAATATTCCAGTCAATTCAAATGAGCTCCAAACTCTCCTAGTTAGCTCCCCAAATTCTCCTAAAGTAAACACTACTACAAGCTCTATACACTTCTATGGTTTTCATGTACCAACATAGGAAGACTTCCCAGCAAGCAAATAACACTCACAAAAGAGAATTAAAAGCACAGGAAATTCCAAAATATAAAAATTGCACAATTAGCCATGACTTTATTCAATGACGCACAATGAGGAATAAACAAAAATCAACCAAATGTCAATCAATCTAGCACACAAATAATGCAATATGCCTAGAGTTATATAGGAAATGGTGTATAAATGTAACGCATCCCTCGTTGCGCCTTCAAGTGCAGGAGAATCTCGCGTCAGACGAATTTCAGAAGGGAATCTGGTTGCAAACGAGATTTCATATTGATGGACATATCGTGAATCTTCCTCCGAGGTTTTCAGATTAATGGACATCTTTGCAACAATATTACCTCATGTCGTGAACCAGCATTACACTTTCATATATAAAATGAGGGAAGAGGTGAGTGGAGAGCTTATGTGTGTAAGAGCTTATATGTGTGAGAAGGAAGTTTCATTTGTTTATAGTTTTAAAAAAATAACACCTGATAGAATAGTAATTTCAGATGAAATGTGTTTGAGCAAATTCATCAAAATATTATAAATATTTTATATTTGAATTTTTTGTAAAAATGTTGTTTAGTTTTATTTATTTAGATTTGCAATTTCTTTTACATATTCGTTATTTTTAAAATTAAAAATTTTGGATTTAATTGTTTATTAACATGTATTTTACTTTTCTTATAATGACAATTATGTAAAAAAATTTGATAAATAATATAAATATTACTTTATTATTAATTAATGCAAAATTTACTATTTTTAACAAGAAAGAGAGTTATTGCGGCTTGCACACCTATATATGAAGTTATCGAAAGTGGAGATATAAGAGCACTTGCGACAAGCCCTCTACCACGTTTCCAAATTTTGAAATAAAAATAGATAGATCTTTGATAAGTGTGTTAGTGGAAAGGTGGAGACTCAAAACTCATACGTTTCATCTTCCAATTGGGGAGTGTTCGTGACACTGAAAGATGTTGCCATTTTAATTGGACTTCACAGAAAGGTTTACTATTCATTGAATTTACTAATGACACGACCAGTTCTTCAAAATACGTGTGAATAACCTTAGTGGTTAGCCATGTGACCGATGTTGTGGCTAAAAAAATAAAATTTGAATGGCCTGCATTTCATATAAATAGACTTAGCACAAATTCAGAAGTTAATAGCATTTAATGTTCACAATTATATACTAGCTCTATCGGGACATTTTTAGTGCCGAATAAGAGCATGGTTCACAGAAAGTTCTTGTAATTTCTTGTAAATTTGGATGAAATTAGATGGTATAGTTAGGGTTCAACGTGCTTGGTTATGCATTACCAAGTGTTATATCGTGCTATGCGTAAGAGTTCGTGAGAAGTCATTAGTTGTATGCCACTATTGCAAGTGTGAGCATGGCAACGGCTTCCATGATTGGCTCCTTTGCCAAGCATGACAATTGCTTTTTCCCTTAATCTCATATAAAAACATTATTTCTAAATAAAAATATTTTACTAGTGGAGGAAACTATGATATCAACGTAACAATCCATACGATAATGTCTCTACTATTAGACTTGCATTAGATCAAATGGAATTTCATTAGGTAAACATACATCAATATATCAAATACTTCCTTTTAATATTAAATTAAATATTATTTGTAACCCATGTAATTTTTTTTATTAATGCAGTTTGAGTAGCAACTATATTATGGATTAATGATTGATACTCACGTTCTAGATGATATGTGGGTTAAGCGTATGGTATGGTCAACTGTTAGCCCATTTATATGTTTTGAGGCATAAAGTGGCATGATTCTGACCATGTGATGCAGGATTAAGCTTATCAGCATATTCCTCTTCTATCCTGTAATTTAGAATAATCACATAATAAAGATTTACAGGAAGAAAACCAACTAATTGGAGGGAGAAACATTATGAGTATATGATATTGTTAGGGACCTATTATGAGCATGTATCAGGGACAATATCCTAGCAATATGTTCCCTCAAATGAATATGGGGATTGGTATACAGGCAATAAATTGATTATGGTTATCCCTTAGATGTAACAACAGTTAATCTCCTATTACCAACCAATCCCCTAGCACTAGTATATCTCCCAGGACCAATCATTCCCACTACACCATGAATAATGGGCTCATCTTTTTTTTTATATTAGTTTTGAGGATACAAAATGCATTAATATAGATTTAGGGCTTTATTTATGAAGGTGTGAGCTTTCAAAATCTCACCCCATAACATGTTTTTATAAAAATGAATAAAAACAAAAAAAAATGTATGAAATCTTGGCAAATCCATTCATGGTGTGGGGATGGCTGCTTATAATGTAGTAGCTCATGGTGTGGGAAAGGCTACTCATAGGGAAATGGTTAGTGGTGTGGAAATGGCCTCCTGGGGGATATGTTAGTGATGGGGGATTGACTAGTGTTGTATAGAAGACAACCATAACCAATTTATCGCGTATTGTGTATATCGATTCCAATATTCAATTGAGGAAACATATTGGTTAATAGACTGTTTTTGTAATACACGTTCATAATAAGTCCCAATAATGTCATCCACTCATGATGTTTCTCCTTCCAATTAGTTGGTTTTCTTCATCATAAATCTTTTACTATGTGATTCCCCTAAATTACGGGTTTGAGAGGAATATGCTGATTAAGCTCAAATTGACGCATCACACGGTCAAAAGTATGTCAATCTATGACCTCAAAACATATGAGTGGGCTAACAGTTGACGATATCATGCTTAGCCCTCAAATCATCTGGAATGTGAGCATCAATCACCTATTTGATATGGTTGCCACACAAACTGCATTAATAAAAAAAACTACATGATTTGCAAATAATATTTAATTTAATATTAAAAGGATGTATTTGATATATTAATGTCTACCTAATGAAATTTAATTTGATATAATGCAAGTTTGATAGTAGGGACATTATCGTATGGATTGTTACGTTGATATTATGGTTCCCTCCACCTGTAAATATTTTTTGTTAAGAAATAATCTTTTATAATAGACTTATTTATTAAAAATGTTTTTACCTAAGAGCAAGGGGAAAAACAATTGGCATGCTTGGCAAAAGAGCCAACCATGGAAGCCACTGTTATGCCCACACTTGCAATAGTGCCATGCAATCGGCGACTTCTCGCATACTCTTACGTATCACGATCTACCCTTTGGTAAAGCATAACGAGGCACGCCAGGTCCAATTATACCATCTAATTTCATCCAAATTTGCAAGAAGTTACAAAAACTTTCCGTGAACCATGTGTTCTTATTCGGCACTAAGAAATGCCCTAATAGAGCTAGTATATAACTATGAACATTAAATGCTATCAGCTCCTTAGAATCTATGCGAAGTCTATTTATATGAAAAGTAAGTCATTCAAATTTTATTTTTCCAGTCACAATATCAGTCACATTGGCCAACCACTAAGTAGTTGTTCACACATATTTTAAAGAACTGGTCGTGCCATTAGTAAATCCAATGACGGATAAACCTTCTATGTGAAGTCTAAGTAAAATGACAACAATGTCATTGAGCACTCCACAACTAGAAGGTGAAATGTGCGAGTTTCCAGTCTCCGTCTTTCCACTAATGCACTTATCAGAGGTCTATCTCTATTTCAGAAATCTGAAAACGTGGTAGACTAACCTGTCATAAGTGCTTATATATCTCCTTCGGTAACTTCATATATAGGTGACGAGACTACAATAACTTTTTTTTTACAAATAATAAATTTTGCACGAATTAATAATAAAGTAGTATTTATATTATTTATTAATTTTATTTTTTTACATATTCCCATTATAAGAAAAGTAAAATATATGTTAATAAAACAATTAAATCTAAATTTTTAATCTAAAAAATAATGAATACGTAAAAGAAATTGCAAATTAAGATAAATAAAATTAAACAATATTTTATAAAAAAAACTCAAATATAAAATACTTACAATATTTTGATAAATTTGCTCAGACACACATGTTCATATGAAATTATTGTTCTATCATATGCCATTTTTTTAACACTATAAATAAATGAAACTCCCTTCTCACTCACACACATAAGCTATCAAACACTCACACATAAACCCTAAACATTCACAAGATTTACTTGGCACTCCCCTCTTCCCATTTTCTCATTTTATAGATGCAAGTATAATGCTGCTTCTTGACATAAGGTGATGTTGTTGCAAAGACGTCCATTAGTCTGAAATCTCACTTACGACAATATTTTCTTCTGAAATCTCACTTGACGCGAGATTTTAGTGCACTTACGGACGCGACAGCCGTTTTATCCTGGCCACCTGTCCTTGCATGCTTTGCTTCTTCACCACGCTAGTTGTCTTGCATGGTCCATGTGTGCTGCTTTTGTGCAACTGTGTTTCTACTCTACTATGAAGTCTCACGAGTGTCGAGATTCCTCAACGGTTAGATACACGTGAGATATTTGCTTGTGGCTAGTGAATCACGCCTAAAGTGTGATTTTAATCCCACATGACTCTAACTTATGCCCTAAAATGAGATTATCCATATAAAAAATACTTCCCCTTTATCAAATGCCATCTTTTTAACACTATAAATAAATAAAACTCCTTTCTCACTTACACACAAAAGCTCTCAAACACTCACACATAGAAGCTCTTAAACACTCACAAGCTTTATTTGGTGCTCCCCTCTTCCCATCTTCTCATTTTATAGATGCAAAGTGTAATGCTGCTTCCGACATGAGGTGATGTTGTTGTAGAGATGTCCATTAGTCTGTAATCTCACTTAAGGTAAGATTCCCTTCTTAAATCTCACCTGACGCAAGATTTTGCTGCACCTAATGGTCCGGAGCCGCTTCATCCTCACCGCTCGCTCCCCACATACTCCGCTTCTCTACCACGCTAACTATCATGCATGGTCCGCGTGCTCTACTTCTTTGCTTTTGTTGCAACTGTGTTTTTCTCCTCTAAATCTCGCGAGTGTTGAGATTTCTCAATGGTCAGATGCACATAACGCGTTCTGTAGATATTTGCTTTTGGCCACTAAATCATGCCCAAAGCATGATTTTAATCCCATATGACCGTAATTTATGCCCCAAACCCATATTATTGATAATAATTCACTCTTTACCCATATATAAAATTATCCCTCCCTAATAAGGAATATTTATTCAATTACAAATATAAAAATACATAATTACCCTCCCTTATGTTTTTTGTCCATTTGGTTTCTTGATTAGTAGCCTGCCACTCTACCAATGCTGTAGTGAGTAGCATCTGTGGAAAACTAAGAGAGTTGCATTTGCTGAAACCAATGGAGCTACTCATTGCCCAGAAAATCTATGCAAGGCCATTGTACCAATTTCATATCCTAATAGAATGGTTGATTGTGTTGTGAAAACCAAGTTTGCCGCTCAAGAGGAACTTCTGCTCATTGTGGACATTTGATCTGCCCATAAATGGGAGCCTACATCATGTCCATATCTATAACAATATCAAGCAACCACCAATTTCTTATGTAGATTTGCACGTTGCTTCACATAATGATGGGTAGAGCATGGTGACACACACTGAACCCCTACTATATGACCCAATCTGGATTGTATCATTCAGTAATATTAGGTATTTTCCATGGACCCTTGTTGTGCTCTTGTAAGACACTATACTATCTAGCCTATAATATATACCTGCATGCATACATTTGTATTAAAATGTTCAAATCATTGGGTGAGTATTCTTAAATGTTGCTGCAGCCAAATCAATTTGATTACATCTCTATAAATATACTCTAGTCTAGGCCAACCACTAAGAAGATTACAGCACAAGTCCTCAACTGATTCGAGCTATTACAAATATGCACAATGATAGGTAAACCATCAATGGTAAGCCCAACTTCTACGACAATATCTTCTAATGTCATCATGCATTCCCTACATCAAAAATGAAATGTGTGTCTCTGACGCAAAAAAGAAAAAGGCTTTATGATGAATAGTGCCATCTTTGTTGGTCCATGGCAAGTTCTGGACCTTTTGATGGCCTAGTTAAATCTACCATTAGATGACACTTTCTTAAAGATCTAACGACTGCCATTTCATCCCTTAAATTTTATTTAACAATTGACATAAAATAGGTGAAGGCTTATGATTTTACAAAGAGTAGTGTTATTTATACTCACAATATGAGGCCACGTGGTACACTCTTATCCATCCTTGAATGAGATGTAATGCAAACTAAGTGGTATTCATCCCATTACAATGATGAATGAGAGTGTATTAGGATTAATAACAGTACAAATAACATTTCTCTTTTTACAAAGGAGCCATCTCCATCAATCCCATAAATTCCATTGCTTTCCGGACTTCTACTCTGCTGCTTTTGTTTCTTTAATTTACCCACCGAAAAAATCAAAACCCTTCTTGCTGCCCTCCATCCCCTCAATGCCACCGCTTCAGGGGTTATAGATTACATAACCAAAACCAAAATCCCTTAAATTACATAACCAAGTATGTTAAAGATGAAAAAAGAAATAACCATTATTGTTGTCCCTTTTTACCACCTGAATTCTTCGTTCCTTCATGATTTTGTTCTCTTCAAAACCATCTCATGCAAATGGTAAGAGACGAAAGAGTAACTACCATTATTGCTCTTGTTTCCTTTTGTTTTCATCACGTTAAATAGCAATATTACTCCTGCTCTCAACATAATGAAACCCTACAAATCTAAGAGAATTTGGTCTCGCTTTGCAAGCGAGCAAGTTTAACAAAAGGCTTGAATGAGAGAGAAAAATAATGTAATATGGAAAGGAAGATCCAGGAACCACAGCTTGGTTCTCTAACCAGAGAGTTGGTGCCCATGGATGAAGATATCTGGGGAGGGGAAGTAGCTGAGTGCGGTGAACCTAGAGTGAGGAAGGGAACATGAAGGAAAGGACTTTTTTGTAAATTACAAATAACTTTTGTTTTCTCAAAACAGTCATGCACTAGGTGATCTAGAACTAAGGATGGACCATCGTAGAAGGCACCTATGATGAATTAATAATAAATAGGTGGATCTGTTCACCTCTCACTAACTACACCTAGATTTGATACCGGGCGAGTCTCTCACTGACTATACCCTGGATTGAGACCAGGCGTTGATTTAGTGGTGTGGATTTGTTCGCTTTTGTTCAAATAACTTGAGTTTAATTCTTGAATTTTATCATTGGTAAGTAATCTATAAGTACTTTTGTGAACAAGTGAGTTCAAAGACATGCCTTAATCTTAAACCAAAGTAGATTTTTCTCTCGATCTAAATTATTATTTATACAAAAAAGGAAGATGATTTTGAGATATTAGAATGTAATAGTTATCTATAAATACATTTACATATATTGATGACTATAAAGATGCGTCTACAAGAAAGAGAAATTTGCACACAATTGCAGTGTTTGAAATATTATTACAAACATTAAATTATTGGTGACTAGTCTATTTGAACATAGACAAATTTGGCTATCAAAATAGATGAATTGAACAATGGAAAATCAGATGATGCTGCTCTGATCCCTTACTCCCACCACCCTTTTTCAAAGAAAACAAAGACTAAATAAGTAATTTAGTTCCTCATATTTATACTAAGACAAATTAGTTCTCAAATTTTAAAAATCTCATATTAATTTCTTAAATTTTATAAATAGGGACAAGTTAGTCTCTTCATCAAATTTTATAAATGTGTTATGTTAACTTATTTATGTGTACTTTAATTTTTGCGATAGTCTTAACTTGCCTTACTCCTCCTGTTCTTGCATAACAAATGACAATTTAAAGTCAAAATATTTCTTTTGAGAGAGCTATGGTAAGAGAGAAGATAGAGAAGAAGAAACAACTTCATTTAGAGATGGCAGTTATGACGACTCATGAAAATTAACATTATATATAAATAAGTTAAAAGTATACGTCAACAAGTTAACAGAACACATCTAAGATAAAAATTTTACAAAGGGATCAACTTGTTCCCATTTGTGCCATTTAAGGGGTTTGTATGAAATTTCTAAATTTAAGAGATTAATTTCTCCACTATAAAGTTGAAAAACTAAGTTGGGGTTTTAGTCGAAAACAAATATATGATCTACAATGCGAAACTTCCTTTCAATATCAGTTTAATTTAGTAACAGGTCATTCCATACCATTGAAACCAAGGAATAAAATAACTTTCCTATGCTATGAATGATTGGGCATTTAGGAATTAAGTAACTATAGACGCTCAAATAGGTAATCTACCCGTACTTGGCAAGATGATCTCCTTTTTTTTTTTTCTTTTTTTTCTCTCTGTTGTTGCAGTTGTTCAATTAATTTATAATTGAAGTTTTTTGCGCTGGCAAGAAACAGGTAGCAAATAATGTTCTAGTTTACAGCTTATTTTTTTGTGTCAATGTTGCTAATTGGATGGTTGGCCAAATCTGTGTCTGACTTTATAACTACTTTCCATATGATTTGTCCCCATTTACTGATTATTAAAATTGATTTCTCATCTTTTTCTGCGTTGTATGATGAATCTCACAGAAACTTATGGAATATATATGACGACATATGTAATAAGACGAACATATATAATGCTATTATACCACCTTAAATACTACAAATTGAACATACCATCTTAATTAAATGATACTCGATTGCACTGATTTCACTAACAATATATTTGGATCATCTAGAATCCTCACCTAGCTGGCATATTTCTTTATAATATCGATCAACTATGGCCATAGTTTCACAAACGATGAAGTATGTCTGAGGCCATAAACTGGGACTGTACTATGTATTTGGAAACTTACAACAACGAAAAAAAGAAAACATGGAAAGACATTGGAAGGCACAAATTGGCATATGGCTGCTTATTCTTTCTCTGTGTTTTGCACGATGTCTTCTTGGCTCATATGCATGCTTTGTGCATGATGTCTTCTTTTGCTTTTGGAATCTGGCTCCATATCAGATACGATCATTTTCCCCGTTAAGAAATTATATAATCAGAGTGCCTAAGCCACTTAAACCAAATCTCATAAATCTATTTGACAGCATTCAAGTAGGTTTATTCTAATAATCTAATCTTCTTAACTTATCAACGTTTAATCGATTCAAGCCATCTAACGTACACTTATTTTTTCCTAAATAAAATTCTAAGTTGAATTATTATAAACGGAAAAAAAAAATAGTACTAAAAGAGTTTTAATCTTACAATAAGTTGAGCTGATTCAAACTAGATGAATTGCAGTTTAGTGGAATCTTGTTTAGCGTTGATGGGACTATCAGTATCTGAATCCTATTGTCATCAGGAACTTCACTAATGCATCTGACCTGATGAAGACTCCTCAAGGGATAGAGATCTCCCAATAAAGTGTTTTTTTTTTTTTTTTCAAGACTCGAGTCAGACACCTCTAGTTAAGTGATAAGGATATTTGTTACCCAGCTATCACATTGATCAATCCGTGGTTAGTTGTAGTTTAGTGGAGTCCAAATATAAGTGATTTAGAAAAATAAAAATAAAATCACGCAGTCAAATCTACATATATTCAACTCACATCTCGTAGATGTGGTAACGCTTCTTAGAAGCTACACATCCTGGTCAAGTGCCTATTTCTGCGCTTTCATTCATCCAGTTATTAATGAGCTTTCACATTTTTCAAAGGTTTATGTGTAAGCAAATCACTAAGTTGAGTTTCCATCCTAAGTTGAGTTTCCATCCTTAACATGTATACTCGACATAAATATAAATAAAATATGTATATTAGCTTATTAATTACATCTTAATTGATTAGTCATGAAATTTAATTTGTCCCAGCCTTTTCTTCCGTGCCTTAAGAGTTGAGAGTGACTGTGGAATTTTTTTTTAAAAAAGGTGAAGCAAGTTGAAGCAGTAGGCCACACTTTCCTTTTCCTAACAGAGAGGCCAGAAAGATGAAAGTGTGTTTGTTTCATTGATCAGTTGACCGACAAATACCTTACATTGATTCTACTTAAATCTAAGTTAGAGAGATGAGATATGAATGGCAATAGACTAATAGAGAAGGAGGAGTCATCAGTAAACACATCCAAATTTTAATTAGTGTACCACTTATGACATTTTCAATTTTGGAATATATAGTAAGTCCATTTTCTTAAAATAATTTCAAGTGTTTGTAGGTCCAAAGCAAGAAACTAACAATTATGCAATAAAAATAACGCAATAAGTTGTGATACATAATATAATATACAAAAATAACATTAATCAAGGTCCCTGTCCCACCACACACACACACACACACAGAGCACCCTGCATCCTCCTTTATGACACATCAAGGATCCTCCCCTCTCATAAATTCACACCTACGAAAACAAAATTGTTCAAACATAGAATCAAAACCTCCCTCTAATTTGTCTCTCCCTTGTATGAAAAAAGAGAGGAAGTTTTGCTTCACTTCCACTCTTTTTGCTTAGACTTGTTAATTTCTAATTTCTAATGGCCCTCCTAACTTTCTTGCCTGAACAATCCCACCCAAAAATGACCAACCCCACAAACACAAAGCAAAGCAACACCATCACAAACAAAAGCAGAATCAGAATCAAAAACAAAAACAAAAGCAACCCTCATCATGGGACCAAATCAAGAACCTGATCACTTGCAAACAAATTGAAGGGTCAAGGGTGCATGACCCTTCAAAGGGTGGTGTTGGCCACTCCAAGCTAGGGTCATCTTGCAGCTCCATATGCAGCTTCAAAGATGTTGTTCATGGAAACACTAGAGTTGTACACAGGGCTGATAACTCTTCACCTGAGAGTAGTACCCTTGGTCAAGAAACTGGCCTATTGAGTAGGAAACCAGCCACCACCACCTCATCAACCCGGTCAGGGAAATCCAACGGTGGAGCAACCTACACGTCATCATCTTCTTCCAGAGCAATGCAGTTCAGGAAGTTATCTGGGTGTTATGAATGTCACATGATCATTGACCCTAGCAGGTAAATTAAATACACTATGCAATGTTAATTAATGTACCAAAAAATTATAATATATAGTTTACATATACATGAAAATTGACTACTAGCTTAGTTTTTTAAAGTATAATGCGATATATTGAGAAAACCTTACCAAAAATCAGTGATAGAAATTGTAATGATTATTAAATAAAATAAATTGATATGATTTACTAGTTGTTCTAAGGACTAACAATTTTGACACATTATCCTAAAAATAAAATTCTGATAAAGATTTTGGACTAACATTTTCCTTTTCTAAAATTTGAGAAATTAATGAATTATATTATATGATTGGATATTAATTCAGGCTACCAATTCCGAGGAGCAGTGTGTGTGCTTGCTCTCAGTGTGGAGAGGTGTTTCCTAAGATGGAAAGCTTGGAGCTTCATCAAGCTGTTCGTCATGCTGGTACCATGTCTTTTCACTCTTTAATTTGTCCTTACATTTTAATTTCTTTTATTTTTATTATTTTTTGTTTCGTGCCCTCTTCTTCACGTTTTCTTTTATTCTCTTTTTTTTTTAATGTCAGAATAAGACGTGCATCATTAATTCCTTTTGAAATGCATTAACCTTGGGGATTGATTTCTCCCTTCATGTGTACACCGCTGCTGGTTGAGTTTGTTCCCAAATAATGAAAAACAAATCTGTTTTATTCACAATTTAACAATTTAGTTGTTTGATTAAAAATATAATAAAATAAAAAATAATAACAACTCACAAGGTTAAAATGTTAAATTATAAAAAAAAAAAAAATTTGTTACTGTAAAATCACTTTAGAATTTCATTTTACAGTTGCTGTTAGTATAGGACAATCATAACGGTTATCATTTTTTTTTTCCCTTTATCCTTTCGCTTTTTATCATGCAGTTTTCCACTTTATTGAGCAAATGAAACCTTTTGTTCCCAAATGAACTGTTTTAGTATTAGATCTGGTGGCAATTGTTTAAGCAATTCTGTCTATATCAGTACTGAATACTGATTGAATTTTCAGGCAATTGTAGTATTAGATCATGCCATGTTTGTGGGGATTAAAGTTAAATGTTAAAAGTTAAAAGTAAGCTTCGAAATTTGGAACATGGGGCTAATTGGACTCCACCATTCCATGCTTGTTGTCATTATGCTGATGAGTTGCTTTATTGCCCTTTGCCGATAATCTTGCTCTAAATTTTCTCCTCCTCAGTTCTCACCACCGAATGTTGCACTATCAACATATTATATCAAGTGTTTTGTATTTTCAATTAATCATGTTAAATTTTTTTTATATAACTTTTGAAATAATTATAATACGAATTAAATGTAATTATATATAATATAATGAGTTCAATTTTTTTTAATTGTTACTGTAAAATAATTTTATATTCTTAACCAATATAATAAGATTTAAAAAAATATCAAACCATACTAAGGGCTCGTGAGGATGAATAATCTATGTAAGGTCTAGTGTGAAAGTAAGTTCTCAAAAGTAACGTAAATAAATTATTTTTTATTTAAATATATAGAAACAAAATACTCATTTTAAAATATATTATTTAATAAGTCAGATATTTTAACTTCTCAAATAATATTAACATGACTTTTTGAAGGAGGTAATAAGTTGTACGGGCAAAGAAGATTAAAAAGTTAATTTTGTTTGATTTAAATTTTCATTTTTTAGTTTTTATTTTTAGATTTTTTAAATTTTGTGAAGAAAATACTGAAAATTATAAATTCTAGTTTCAATTTTTATTTTCATTATTTCCTTTATAAAATCTTAAAAATTAAAAAAATTGAAAATAAAATTGAAACTAAAATTGAAAACTACAGTTTTCAAAATTTTTAATTTTTCCTTCATAAATATTAAAAAATTAAAAATAAAAACTAAAAATTGAAAACTTAAATCAACCAGCCTCTAAACTTTTTAATTTTTTTATCCTTACAATTATCACTTTTCACTTTCAAATATCTAAAATAAATCATAAACAATACTATTGACGGTGACCCTAAGCAATTATCCATTTTATTAACTATTTTCATTAATTTGATAACTTCTTGAACTCATATCAGTTGATAATATAAAATTATTTTATAATATTAATGTATAAAAATTAAATTTTGTTTTGGAAAATTTGATAACACTGCATCACTGATTAAGGGTCTGTTTAGTTTTTATTTTAATTTTAATTTTAATTTTTTAATTTTGTCAATAAAATATTAAAAATTAAAATTTTGTAAATAAAATATTAAAAATTAAAAATAAAAATTATAAATTTAAATTAAACAAATTCAAATTAGATAGACCCTAAGTATTTACCAGATGCGCCCACCAACACTACAGTTTAATTTGTCTGTGGGGGTAAACGTATCTGTGAGGTTGGTTTCCCCATGGCTGAAGGAGTAAATAAATAAATGAATGTACAAAAGATCACAGCTGTCTGCTGCAAGGGAAATAAATGATCTGCCTCCACAACGTGCCAGCTCTTTATTAGTGTACACTCTCACCACCACACCCATCCACAAAAATAATATGAAACTGACACATGTCCACTCTGAATTACCATTGACTACTGATTATAGTAACAGAAAAAATCTACCTATTTACTCTTATGATCATAGTAACAAAAGTTTTATAGTCCAGTACCATTCTAAAGTTTATAATGATCAATTTTTATCTTTCTATCTTGACTCTCCCAAAAAAATGATTGCCCACAAGTGAGATACTCTTAAGGACAAATTTTTAAATATCCTTAAGAAAAGGCATTTTTTTTCAATATTCACCGCTCCCATCGTAGTATAAAAAATGAATTGACAAATAACACTCATTTGTATAGCTAACTACAAGGATGATACATAACCAAAACGTTGTGAGAGACATTGTTTTCTCAGTTTTGGAAGATGGATTATAGTTACTCCTCCTTTAAATAAATGCATTTGAAAATTGAATTTGTTTTCTATCTTTTCAGAAAATCCAATAACTTCTTGATGAAAATTTTGACTGTTTCATAGCAACTTTTCCTTATAACAAATAATTTTGACAATTAAAAAATTTTTTTTGGTCTATTTTTCACCCTAAATTTATATGATTGTATAATTTGTACTTTGGGTACAGTTTCGGAGCTGGTGCCAGAGGATTCAGGTCGGAACATAGTGGAGATAATCTTCAAATCGAGTTGGCTGAAGAAGGACAATTCCATATGCAAGATCGAACGGATATTAAAGGTCCACAACACCCAGCGCACGATCCAACGGTTCGAGGACTGCAGGGATGTAGTAAAGACCCGTGCACCCAATAGCACCAAGAAAAACCCAAGGTGTGCAGCTGATGGTAATGAACTCTTGCGGTTTCATTGCACCACACTAACATGTGCACTGGGTGCGCGTGGCTGCACTTCTCTCTGCGCCTCCATTCCTGGCTGCGGCATTTGTACCGTCATAAGGTATAAGAAGTTAAATGTTAACAAAAAAGAAAAAAATTTATGATCAATTAATTATATATTGCCACGGTAATAAACGTGATTGGTTTTCATATCAATTATTCAAATGATCAATTGATTGTAGTATATAAATAGAAGAAATTGGTTGGATAATTAAGTTGTATAAGATTGATGTCGAACCTAGTAGTTAATTTTATTTTATAGCATTTTTGGAACACGATTTCTAACTAACCCTAATGACTATCTTTGGTATCAGGCATGGGTTTCAAGGCAAGTCCGGTGGTGGCGGAGAGGGTGGGAGAGGGTGAGGACCACTGCGAGTAGTGGCAGGGCGCACGACTCAGTGGTAGTGCAGAGTGGCGAGTGTGGTGGTGGTCAAAGGGCAATGTTGGTGTGTCGGGTGATTGCGGGGAGAGTGAGGCGCGTGGCACAGGACGCGCCATCTGAGGAGGAGGGCATGTCGAGTGGTGGTTGCTATGATTCTATTGCGGGGTCCACAGGTATCTACTCCAATCTCGAAGAGTTAGTTGTTTTCAACCCACGCGCCATTCTCCCTTGTTTCGTGGTTATTTACAAGGTGCTTTCATGTTGAAGATTGAGAGGATTATGCGCAAGATATGCACATGATCAGGTCATGTTCAATTTTGCACACTTAAAATATTTCACACGTAATTAACCTTCGTCAATTAATAATGAAAGAATTTTTAATCAACAAAGTGTGCAATAAACCAGTTAATTAGTTGATGCACTTTGATGATTAATAATTCAGTTCATTATTGATTGTTCTGTTAGAGGTGCAAAATGTGAAGTATAGGAATAGAGTTACGTTATTTGTCCTCACCATATATTGAACACTGTATTAAGTCATCATCCATCATTAGATGAAGTGTTTATTAAGTGAGAATTCATATCCAATTTAATGATAAATTAGATTAGTTGATTGGTCATATATAATGAATATAAATAACATTTTTTATAAGAATAAGAGAAGTGAAGTGGTTGGTGCTCAGATCCAGTTTAGAGATGGTTTTGGAATATTGCAATGTACTTTCCTTTTGGTTGGGTGCCTGCTCTGCCATGCAAACGCACACGCATGAGTACCCCAAAACATGGTGGGTGGAAGGTGGAACCCAGTTTGATGTCAACTACCTTCTGTATATACCAGCTACATTTTAACCTTGTAGTTTATGCTTTAATTTGTTTGGTGACTTTTGCTCAAGGTTCTACTTAATTGTGAGATCTATTAAAAGCAAAACAGAGAATCACTGTGAAAATAAGGGCTTAATTGAACTGTAATTTCTTATATAGTGAAAAAAAAAGGTGTTACTGCTTGTGTAAGAATATTATTAAAGGGGCCCGAAGACATTGACTGTTCATGTAATGTATAGACGATAGAGTATCCTATAAAAAAGTGCGTGTGTCCTGTGTACAGCCCATGCATTAAACATTGACCCGTTATCCTCCAAGCACACTAGGACACTTTCTAAGTGCAGTACCTGTCACTCCAAGGTCCACGCCTCGTTTTCTATTTTAATCTTTTTCTTCAAAATTTCTATTGTTTTCATTGGAGAAATTGCAAAAACCTATATCGTAATTAAACATATTTACATTAGATTGATATATTTTTTGTTTGATTTGACAGTGTTACAACAGCAATTTTGTCAAAATATCCAATCCCAAAATTATTATCATGATAGAGGTTTAATTTCAAATATTTTCAATTACAAAGATCAAACTTATTAAAATTTAAAATGAAACTTCAGAGACTTAAAGAGTAATTAAATGAAAATTTACTATAACAATTGTAATTGTCACTATATCACCATTATATCACTATATCAATTGATAAGTTGTGTTAATTAATTGATGGGTAAACATGCCATGGGAACATAATCATGATGGTCAAAGTGAGGAGATTTTGGAGCAATAATTGGAACGAAAAATAAGGATAAGATAGAGGAGGAAGCAGGTGGGACGTGATAGGTATTTGCTTGTCCTTGACCAAACAAACACTTTTTGAAGCAAAGCATGATGAAGAAGGTAGTAGCCTTTTCTTTGTTTCTTTTTTAATGCAACTAGGCTTTGGAGCATTGGAGAACACAGATCATGATAATTGCATACATATGCGGTTAGCACATGGTGTTTCATTGTTTTCTTACTGTCCGGTGCCTTTGGATTTTGGGAGAATCCATATATGCCAATACAAGTTGCCAACAGATCTAACATTGCACAATGTAATATATATGTTATATTGCTAGAGGCGTTAGTACTATAGCTAGTGGTTTCATTTTCCTAATCATAAATTGAGGATTAGTTTTATTGTTGTGGTACTTTTAAGCAGCAGAAAATGACAGATTTGAGTTTCATAATTTTTATTAGTTTTGTCCAATGCTTTTCAAAAACTATAAATACTTGTACATACCCATTTTTCTCTTGAAAAAGAAGCCAGTAGGTACTTAAGATAATCACCTTATGAGTACCTTTATATCATTTTTTTTTGTGTGTAAAATTTAATCCTATCTCTTTTTATAAGTTCAGATATTTACAGTATTTTATAATATTTTTGCAAAATACGTTTCCAATAAAAGTATTATATTACATATATCTTTCTGAAAGTTGTAATATTACCAAACAGGACAATGTTAGTGTTCTGCATCAGTTTCAGTTTGCTGGGATTTGCCTTGACAAAGCATATTATAATATATATATATATACACTTGAAGGTTGCATGCAACTTAATATTTAAGCTGATAGTTTATTCGAGGTGTTCAGCACTTAAGTATGCAAGATGTAAAGAATTTGAATCTTGTAAATAAAATAGATTCAATTGATTCCAATTGTGTACTCGATTACACTAAAAATCGTGTCGTATCTAAGAGTGTAAGCGATGCTTTTTTTTTCGAAAAAAAGAAAGAAAGGAAAAGTGATGTGTATGGTTAGTAATAGATTAATGATATAACTGCTCAAACTTTTAAATTTATACGTTCATCATATTTTTTTATAAACTATAATTTTTTGGTAGGTCATTTCGTAAACTAAAGTTAATCTACCCCTTTGCAGGGCATGTCAGACAAAAGCAATTCATTTTTAAAAGGGATGAAATTTCACCTCTTAAGTTAATGAGTATTTTCAAGTTCAACTAGCTAGCATAATCAAATAGCATCAATAAAAAACTCGAGTTTGATTTCTGTTTCATAATTCTTTATTAGTAAGTAATTATTTATAAGTACTAGTGTACTATTGTAAGCCTTCATTTAGATTTATTTTATGTGATGACATTAAAATGAAAAAAAAAAAAGCTCTCATCAATCTCCAAGCAAAAGGAAAAATCTCTAAAAACTACAAATACACTAGTACTGAGATGACAAAAATGGGTGTTTACTGCAAAAATAATTTGGTTGAATAATATCAAAGAAAATGGAAGGAAATAGTCCAAAAAGAAGCCAAGTTGGGCTAATTAATATTTTCCACGAATGGCCCAATTCCAATATGGATACTTAGCCCAATGGAATGCTTAAAACCCATAATTTATAGCCCAATTTTATTTCTTGGTATTTTGTTGAGCCCAATCTGCTTTTGATAAGCATTGACTACTGTTGACAGGAGAAATAAGTACTGGAATCCTCATTACCAATAATAATAATAATAATAATGTACTGGAAGTACTCTACAATCCTAAGAACATGAAGAAAGTCTTCAATATTCATCTACAACTTTTTGAATAAAATATTTATATTCAATTAACAAGTTATGATGTTATAATTGAATGTTTAAAATAAAATAAAAAGCTGAATTATTTCAAATACTTATATTCTGCATTGTGTATCTAGCCTTCTTTTTCTAAATTTCTATATTGTGTATGGTCAAACACGTAAGCATAAACTTCTCTTAATATAATATGTTTTCTCAACACATAAATTTTAGATCAAACCTAATACCTCATGTTTAAGAGACTTAAGCCCCCTCACTTGAACCAGCACATTGTTAGTTCTTTACTTTATATGTATCTTTTTTTTTAATTTTTTATTTAAATAAATATTTATTGTGATGCAAAAACAAAGAGTGAACCAGACCAGTAAAACATAAGTGAGTAAAGAATAATTGCAATTTTGAACTTTCGTTTATATAACACTTCATGCATTGAAACTTTGGTTTAATTACTTTGTTTGTAATAATAAATAAATAACTGTAAAACTGAAGAGAATCATGGTGTCCTCCCTAATCATTGCTCAAATTAAATCAGCTTATTTAAATTGAATATGTTATTTTACCAAGCTGTTGCACAAGTGATAAGCTGTTTTGTCTTTTATAAGAATGAGATTACAAGTTCATTTTCTAAAAGCATATTTGTTGGGAGGAGAACTAACCGTAAATATTTATCATATGAAATTACGAGAGTAATGTCTTCTATGATTTTCCAACCAAAAATTGAATATGCTTTTAGCTAAAAGATGACCTCCTATGTCGTATTATTGAGTAGATCAAAGGAAACAAATACAAGACGCTATCATAATGCTTAGGAATCCATAATGATTACCTCAAACCTTCGCTAACGATAAAATTCTCAGATAGAGCGTTGAATGATTCTCATTGCCATGAACACTTATTACAGCCCCTCCAATTTTACATATCAAAAGAGGAGTAATTTTTTTATGAGGATTTTTGGACAGGTAAATTAACATTTAATGTGTACAAAGTTTAAGGTCAATTTTGATGCACCATTCTTATACTATTATTTAGTTTAAACTAATTATATATGAAATGAAAATTTAAAATAATAAATATAAAAATTAAATATTGTTATTGATTTGATAATACATTATTACATGCTTATGTTAATTTTTTTTACAGTAATAACAATTCATCAAAATTAAATCAATAAAATCTTGTGAATAGTAGAGATATATTTTTTTCACGTGATTTATATAATTTTTTATGTACATATATATTCAAAATTAATTTACATAATTAAAATAGAAAGTCTTTATGCGAGAATTTCTCATCAAAAGAGATAGATCGCAGGACTGAAGGACTACAAAATGGCTTCCATGCTCTTTTTTTTTTTTTTTTTGTCTGGTTTATAACCGACACATGTAATATTTTCATATGTATATTTAATGGCAAAGCTCACTTCAACTCAAAACCATTTCATTTTGGAGCGCAATGTGTTCAAATGTGCGGCTATGGATTAACTTTCATCGATGAAATTCATTCTTAACGCTAAAACTTGCCCATCATTTAAAAAAAAAAATTGTAATCATTGTAAGCTTGGCTTTTGTTCTACTTCCTAATTACCAAATAATTATATCTTCTTGTGAACCATATTACTTTAGCAGAAATAGGGAACATAAAATTCCTGAAAGATAAGGAACTGCATATAAAATGAAAACTCAAGATAGAGAGGAACTGGGGCAAAATCATTAGCTCTAATGTTGGACATGTCATATGGGTTCCACATAGGTTACAAATGATTATTGTTGGAGATTCTTCAAGGTTTTATATATGTAGCAAAGTAGATTGATCATCATTCACTCCCTCCTTTATTTATCTAGCTAGTAAACTTGAAATGATTATCAAGTTTTAGTTATATCTAAGCGCTGATCAAATGTTTCTGCCATGTATATTAAACAAACTAATGCTACTAATTAATGTGCATAAAAGTGAGGTTAAGTGAACTTAATCAAGGAACCATAAAAAACAAACTAGCATAGGAGGGACAACAGAAGATCATGCCAATGATTTGGGCACATGGGACTTACTTGGCCAATATCTCGTTTGGCCTTCCAATATGGAATATAATCTTTAACCTTTGAAATACACAACCTTTTCATACAAAGAAATGTTATTTTTACGTGAGGTATCATTTTTGACACATGAAGAATAGTAGTATATTTATAATCAAACACTTCAAACCTAAAAATGGTTGACCTCAATAGAAATGAATTCAAGTGCAATTTCAAATGATTTTTCAAGAATTCGATTCTTAAATTCATCACTTTAAAAGGAGATTTACTTAACTATTACTTATGATTTGAAATTGCGTGAGAAATTCTTAAAACAAAAATTAACTAGATATACTAACAAGGATCGAGTGCAGAGGTAAGTGACCCGCACTCCCTATAAAATGACTAAGGTTTCAAACCCCGGAAAAAACAATTATTAAGAGCATTTATTTAATTGTGATAGTGTTTGAAAATAGAAATACCTGAAAAACAAAAAATATTTAATTATTTCAAGGTCAATTACTTTGACCTATCATGAGATTTAATGAAATTTATCCTAACTTTCCTCCCTCATATAAAATTTGCTCAAAAGATTTTTAAGATTATGGAATTATAACACCAACATCCACTAAATTTTTATAATTATTTCACTATTATCCACTCTATTGCACATTGAATAATTGAATAATACATTCAAAGGAGATTAATGTCACCTAAAAAAATAAAGGGGGAGTTGAGTAAATTTCATTGAACCTTAGGATATGTAGGTAAGCATAATTTGCCTATATATTTCAATTATGATTCTAACGCATTCATCTATAAAAATCATGTATTAATAACTGAGTATTTTAATTAATTGTTTTTATAGATAAACATATTTCTGTGTCAAAAATAGTGCCCCAAAAACTAACACGTAGAAAAGGAAAAAAACATTCTTTTATATATATACCTTCAAGAAACCAAACGACATCCATCATAGCATTACACTTCCCGGGGTTGTCAAAGGGAGAGAGGAAAAATGCACAACCAACAAAGAGGACTAAGGCTAGGTGAAGAGAGCATTGTCATACAAGTATGTGGTGATGCTACCACCCAAGAAGCCCTTATTGACCAACCCCTTCAACAACAACACCACCACCACACCACTACACTTCCCTCCTATATCAAGTTCAACTTCTCAGCCATGAAGCTCTTCCACCGTTTCCGCAAGATTCTCATGCGCATTGTGTTCTCGGTGCCTTCTTCTTCTTCTTCTTCTTCTCGTAGCCGGGCAACGGATTCAAGGCACAAAAACTCTGATAAGTTTGAACCCCCAAAGACATCGTGCAGCTCTTATTACTCTTCTTATTCCCATTACAACGAGGCCATTGCGGATTGCATTGAGTTCTTCAACAAGTCAGCTCAAGAGGGCATTTTGGATGGTCGCAAATCAGATGTTGTTTAACTTAAACACCCTTTTATGTGTCCTTCTTGCTTTTATACAAAACCATGGTATATATATATATATATGGTTTCTTGTGCATGATATGTTGATTTAGGAAAATCCTATAAAGCCATAATTGTTTCCCGCATTTATTTGACAGAATATTGTGGTATATTTTGTGCATATTGTGTTGCATTACCCGTTTATATAATGTATATGTGAGCAATGCCTAATTAAACAGGCCATACTGCAATTTTTGTTAGTATGAGTGTTATCCTTTTTAATTATTGCTATGCTTCAACCATTGTGCATTGAGGGAGAATAATGTGCAGCAGTGTTTTTTTTTTTTCCATTTTTTGTTTGTCTAAGTGGAATCACTAATATCTAGGTTATGCTAATAGAAATCCAATTATTTCAACCTGATTTGATGAATATCTCCTAAGAGATTAGGGGTCTTCTAAAGATTTTTTTTTTCCTTCATTCTCAGAACTTGAATTTGAAACTTTTGATTAAAGAATCAAAGTATCTGTCATGTTGACCAATCTAATATCACTTCGATAGTTGCGGTTAAATTTGAATTTCCTTGCTATTGCTAATGTGGTAGTGTCCATTATCAATTTTCTTCATTGACTTGTAATTTGTGAATGTGTGAATTAGAATTCAGCCCTTCACGGCATTGATGATTATATGAAGTGCATATGCTGTTTTATTGCCAATTCAATAGCCACGAGCTTTATTCTAAATATGATTTGAAGTGGCATAAAAGTCACTCAAAGTAATGATTCAAATAAGGCTGATGCATAAACAAGACCAAGTTTAATTAAAAAGTATACATTCATATCATATATTCAATACATTGCTTACAGTCTCATCTCAATCCTAGTCCAATTTTGCCGCTACTATGATACAAATGATCACATGAAGATATTTGATTTTTTATTTTTTTCATGTTCTGAGAAAAAAAAGGGGGGGGGACCAAATTAAAAAACTTATTATTGAACTTGAGAATTATTATTAAGTCAAAATAACTTTTCTACCATTTTAATTTTGCCCCTTTTTCCTTGAAAATATATCTCCAATAAGTGGAATCAATGGCTTCTTTTTCTTCTTATTCTTCTTCTTCTCATTCACAAGTGAAGTGTGCTTCTCCAACTTTTCAACTCCATGTGGTGGTAGTATAACTTGATGAGCTACATAGGGAGCATTTGCGAAAGTCACGTACCTTTTCTTTTGGAACTCCATCTTTTCTTCCTCGGATGGGAAACCTTTTGTTTCAAATTTGGTTAAATTCTCCACAAACTTGACATCGTCAATCTCAGGTTCTTCCTCTATTGGATGATGCTGCTTCTCAATTTCACGTTGCTTCAATTGTTGGAGCTCTTGCTTTGTCTGTTCAAGCTCTTCCTGCAGGGAAGAAAGGCAATGCACCATTGACATGGTTTCCTCTCTAGCCCTTTGCAGGTCTTGCCGTGTCTCTTCTAGCGCAGCTTCAACTGCTCCATGCCTCAAAGACTCAAAGCCATTTTCATTTGATTCATTGTTCATCTATACATATATACATGTATATTATTAATACACAAGCTATCAATCTAGAAAAATTTTCATATACAAAAGAATTTAATTTTAATACGCTATAAAAAAAGTTTTACATAGTCATCAAATCATATAATTCACATTAGCAAATATCGTTAACTTTTACTTTTACTATTTGAAAATTATACAAAATGAGAAAATTGATTAGATATTAGTAAAAAACTCTTTTACAATTTCAGTAAATCAAAATTAAACTCTATACAAAAATATCTCAATAGTCTAGGAGATTATTTGCATACTAATTATAAATGCACTAGAACACATAGTAAAATTTATAGTAAGGTACTGCATTATGTAACCATCCTAGAATTAGTATCAAGAGTCGTAAACTTCAAATATGTGAGGCTAACAGCACTTCAGTTGGAGGGCATTTGTAGGCAGAGCCAAAGAAGGTTTGATCCCAAAAACGTTATAAGCCCAGCCAAAGAGGTTACATCCAAATTTTTTTTTTTTGTACACCTCTTTTTATGTGGTATAATGGTTGTTTGTTAGTTAATTATTTATTGCTTCTATAATAAATTACCATTTTGTGTGTGTGACTTTGAAATGTGTTAGTATCTTATATTTAAAACATTGTATAAAAGTGGCATATAGTAATTCTTACCAAGCTAGGCTCTGGTTCTTAACTATTACACCACAAATTATATATTAACATTTGAGATAGTAAAAGTACCAAAGTAATACTGGCTGCCTTTAATTATTCCATGACATGTAAGAAAGCAAAACATACAGCACAAGCAAGCGTATGACACAGTCTACAGCTCGATAACCGCTTGAAGATTGCACCCTCTTGCAAGCAAGCATAAGATTGGAGCCTTTTATTGATTGGTGAATATAATTATCCAGAAAAAAAAAGTTCTTCATGTCCCTTAGTTTTTTAAGATAAAGATGTACAATTATATAGTAATCTATTAGGTACATTGGAAGGATACATATTTAAGGTAGTGATATAAAAAAGTTCAAACATATAAAAGCTGTGTGGAGCTAGCTGTGTGTTGGCTAAAACTGTAACACATATCAATAATTTAAAATTTAAAGAGAGTAGGACCCATATACAATAATTATTAAAAGGACAAAAGTAACTGTGGTGTGCTCAAGTTTTCCCCAGCAAGATCCTATATATGTGTGTCTAAATAGAAGGAATTGGAAGCTCTGCTCAATTTTGAGTCACACATAATGGCAGTGGCCTTTTCACTTTCTCATCAAATACCGATAGATTTAATTGAATTGAATTGATGCAACACATATGAATACATGAGAATCCCAATCCTGTAATTGAAGCCTGAAGAAAAGTTATTATTGAAGAAATTTTTAGATGCCAAAACAAACTGACGATTTCGTTTCATTCATAATTCAACATTTTAGTTAATGTATGTGTTACTTCTGTTTCTCAAGTTTATTGACTTAACATCTAACAATTTCTCTTAACATTTTTGCCCTCAGTTGTGCAAGGTTATTAAGGCTCTGGCTCATGTATATTGATTGAGGAATATATAAGGCCAGTCAATAGAAAACCAAACAAAATGAAGCCATATCACTCCGTTAAGTAAGCAGCAAAATATATAATTTTTTTCATATATATGACTCTAGTAACCAATAAGCTAGAAGTTATGTATATTATAATTGATGCATTAGAATGAATTAATGACCTGTTTGAGCGTAGTTGCATAGAGCTCTCCAGCAAGAACTTTCTCACCGAACAATGAGACAGCCTCTTTGACAGACCGAAAGGGAGCCCTTGTATCTATCTCTGCCTTTCTGGTTTCCTTGCTCATCATCTCGATATGTTATTGGTGTATGTTCCTTTCCCTCTCAGAGAGACAAATAGATGAGAAAGTAAGAAAAAGAAAACGAATGATGATAATGGAAACAAAACAAACGAGGGTGCCCTTTATATTTTGGATGGTGAATGTGAAACAAAGAGATATAATAGAGCAATGAAATGAAATGGGGGGTTGGTTACAACTTACGAAGTTAACAAGTGGAAGTTGGTGTTACAAGGACTGGACAAAGAGAGAGAGAGAGAGAGAGAGAGAGAGGTGAGTGTTAACAAAATATATATCAATGTGTGGGAAGAGAGGGAAGCTTCGTTACTTCGCGTCCACTTCACTAGAATTCTGTTATGTTTTGAGGGTGACCTTGGTGGGTGGATTAATATTTCTCTTGGTTTTTGTTGGACCTGAATAAGGAATGGCCCATGGTTTTTTATGTTTATATCAAATCTGAAGAGGACTCTTCACCTATAGCCCCATCATATAGGTCCATCTTTCATGCTAGCTAGGTCTAGGAGACTTCTGTTATGGGAAGCATTTGGAAAGGGGGAAACTCTATGGAGTTTGTTCACATTCCCTTAATTATACTTGTAAGCTTGAAGAGAGCAACGAACGAGGGGTTCCTTCAATTCTTCAATGCTATCTTGCTAATAGTTTGGTAACCAAAATAAATAAATTGAATTGGGAGCTACCCTAATGGCATTCCCTGTTTTACCTGAATACAAATCACATTTGCATGTAACTATTGGAAAAAAAAAAAAAGAAAGACATTTACATTATCTACTCTTAATTGTAGTCATTCGTTCATCTTTCTTAAGTAATTCTCTCCTTTGGGCCAAGCAACGTAATTCGATTAAGTATACTATACTCTCTTACTTGGTTTGGGGCAACATTATGCCTGGACAAGTTTGGATGGAGTTGGAGCTAAATAAGATGCCACTGGTAATTGATTAAAAGTAAAAAAAGTTGTGCCAAGACTAATAATTGTAACTTTTTGCCTAATGGTAGAAACACTGATCCAAATGGTATCATAGCAGATTTGATTGCTAATGTACTGACTATTGGTTGGTTTTGGAAAAGGGATTGTTGGTTCTAAATTGGCATCCTACTTTACCAAGGCTTGAATGAGGTTGAAATTAGACCATAACACTTTTTATAAGAGTTTGAAGATAAATATTTTCTTGTTTCTATATTATTCTGAGATATAATTTGAGACTTTTGAGTTTCTTCTATCCGTGTTATATGACACGAATTTTATTCATTAGAAATTTATAGTAAAGGAATAATTCAATAATAACTTATTATATATTCAAATAAGTAGTCAAAATATGCTGAATATCCTTGCATGTTGGGCATCGAGGAAATTAACGGTATTTAAAATTCTCAATATAGAAAAATGTCTTGTTTCTCAATTTTTGTTTGTTTTTTAATTCTCTCTATTTGAACAGGTCGTGACAGAAGAAAATTTTGGGCAAAACCGTGACAAGATTGGGAAGGGAAGAACGGGGCATATGGACTTGATATTTGAATGAATGGGACAAAGCAGAGATGTAGCCTTTACATCGCAATGTCCGCCCCAATAGTCCAATGCCAACTTTGTAAAATCGCAGAAAATAGAACTAGGTGGTCAATTAACGACCTTGGAGTTGGGCATTCTTTGAGTTTGTTGGCATTTGCGTAATAATTAAAGATATTAAATGAATAACAATATTTAATTAAATAACCTTGTAAGTATCTCTAATAAAAAAATGGTTAAATACAATTAATATATTGAAAATATTTCTAGCTCTATTTTGAATATATAGGCTCGAACCGAACTCGAATTTAAAAGGTAGCATAATGCAAAAGTAGTCAACCATTCCATTTATCTCTTCACCTTATTTTTCAATATTGATACACCGAAATGTTAAAAAATCTTTTACATATATATATATATATATGTATTAACGATATAAAAAATGTTTGACTTACAAAATAGAAATATAGGATTGGATCATGACATAATTTTTTTTTATATTCACATTGTATTTAAATTGATTTTTAAAACAAAACATTATTTTTTTTAAAAAAAATTAAGCCATAAACAATGTCTAAAATCTAAAGTGAGCTTTTATTGTTAAAAAAGAAAGCAAGTTTTTATACCCAAGTCCAGCGGTTCCGTTCATCAACGAAGGGTGCGTTTGGTTTCGGTAGAATTACTTTTAAAAAATTAAATTAAAAGTAATTATTTGTAAAGAAAATATTTAAAAAAAGTTAATTTGTGTATGATTTGATTATATCAAAAATAAATTTAAGATAATAGTTTTTATTTGAATATAATAAAATAAAATTATTTTTAATTATTAATGTGAGAATAATAATAAAATTTTATTTTAAAAATGCCTTTAATTACTTAAAAAATATTTTTAGGAGAATAAAAAATTTATCAAATACATTAATTAATGTAAAAGCTCGTTATCATTCTTTTAAAATTATTTTGGTGTCCCAAAATGCAGAAGGCCAAACAGTCACGAAGTCAAGGACACAGAGAGAGGAGAGAACCAAAGACCAACCAAAAAAAAAGCAAACGCCAAACACTCGAAAAAATAGCTAATTTCTTTCTTTTGCTACCTATTTAGTGTTCTTCTTCTTCTAGTGTTCCTTTCCGTGGATCATCATATTATTATTAGTATAACACATTAATTAATTAGGTGACAGTTAGAAAAAAAAAAAAAGGGAGATCACAGGCGAAGAAACATGTCAGTTGCTGCAGCTGCCACCGTCGGATCCTTCCTTCCGCGATCGCCGGCGCAGCGGCGGAGGAGCACACTTCGGCTGTCGTTGTCGACGAGAATGTCCCTCCGATCCGACGCCGTTTCGGTTGCATCAACAACAACAAGGAACATGTTGAAGAAGCTAAAACACGAGTGTGCGACTCCTGCGGCTGTGCTTCAGCGAGTGGCGGATGCCATGTCAGCTGACATGCGAGCTGGCCTCTCCGCCGCCGACGACCGTGGACACGGCCTTCCCATGATCCCTTCTTATGTTCACACTCTTCCCACCGGGTATCTTCTAATTTTTCTTTCTTTTTTTAATTTTTTTAATATTTTTATGCTACACTGTGACCACTAATAGATCCTTACAACTATATTTTCCAAGGACTGAACTTTAGTGCAACATGAGATGTGAGATGCATACTTCTGTAAGCTTTCCATAAGGCCAAGAGCATGTCTTGAATCTTCATCCTAGACTGGGATGGGATTTCTCATCAAACCTAAACTTAACTTTTGGCTACCAAAAATATCTAGAGAAAAAACAATTAAAGGTGATGCTTTCTATTCATAGTTGAGGGTGTGTTTGTTGGATTTGAATTGATATTGAAATTATTATAATAATTGATCATTAGTTTAATTTATTTTCATTATATTTGGTTGATTATGGTAGAATTAACTTTATGTTTGGATATTAGCTTATCAGTGATTTTAGGGTGGTGGTGTGTTTGTTATGTTTAGATTATATGAAAAAAATTGGTAATATATAATAAATTACTAAAAAACCGTATGAAATGATTAGTTTATATTATGTAATAAAATTTAGAATTAATTAATTTGGTGAAAAATATTATAAAATAATATGCTTCTACATCTACTTATCATCAAAATACTAAAAAATAATACTCTTTTAAAAATGCCATTTATAATATAAATAAATTAAGTTGAAACATTATAATCAATTCCTTATATTTTTATCAATATATACCATAATTAATTGGAAAATAGCTTATTTTAGTAGGGAAAAAATAGATTTTTTGAGAAATAATAACATTCTTAAGCATGCACTAACACTTTAGCTTTATGGACATCAAAGGTAGACACAACACACAAGCATTCGGTGATGGTAGCTAATACCTGTTTTTTTTTTTGTTGTTCTCGCTTTGTAATTTTGTATTCCACCATTAAAATCTACTTTCAATATAAATAACGTTTCTCAATAGCATTACTCTTAATATATACAATAGCTGAGTGTTCACGTGCAAATGAAAAATATCACAAGATATGCATTACTCCACGAGTATCTAGGAATTCCTCCATGTCACATCCCTCAATGTTATTGAGTTTTCACAGTTTTCTTCTGGTTCCTTATTATATATCTTCATTGATTTGAAAAAATGAAAGGAATGAGAAAGGGTTGTTCTATGCTTTGGATCTTGGTGGGACAAACTTCCGTGTGCTGAGGGTGCAGTTGGGTGGGAAGGATGAGCGTGTCATCGCCACTGAGTTCGAGCAAGTGCCTATACCTCAGGAGCTTATGTCTGCTACATCCGAGGTATGGTCTTTTTTTTATTATTATTTTTCTGAGATGAGTTTTTCTATTTGATTTATTGTATGTTTGAATTCGCTTAATTATTTGGTTAAATTAATTTGTTTCCAATAAGGTTTTTCTTATGATTATTGTGGAGTAAGCTAATTCAAACACAGTAGTACTACTTTCTTCAAAAAAAATGCTAGAGGTTAGAAATTTCGTCTGAATTTGTCTGCTAGAATGATGTACCCTGCTTAATGAGCTATATATGAGTGGATGAGTTAGGATTTAATTTTGATTCACTAATTTACACCATCATTTAATCATGTTTTACTACCACACATGAGCAGATATGGTTGACTCTCATACTTTCAAAGGATTTGATTACATAGCAATGTAAAATTTGTTTATATTGTTGATATATCAAAATTAAACTCAATGAGTTATACTATGTTATCCTATCTAATGTTTTGGCAATTTTTTGGTTATATAGCATTGCTCCTTTCTAAAGTGGGATTAACATGGTGGTGTACTTCTGCAGGAGCTTTTTGATTTCATTGCTTCAGGGCTAGCGAAATTTGTGGCAAAGGAGGATGGTAGATTCCATTTCTCACCAGGAAGGAAGAGAGAAACAGGGTTCACGTTTTCTTTTCCAGTGAAGCAGACATCTATAGACTCTGGCATACTAGTCAAGTGGACCAAGGGCTTTGCAGTCTCTGGAGCAGTATGTACTTCTGTAGCTCTGTCTATCATAAGTGGTACTCACTATTTGTGATTTTGTAATGCATTGTTTACCAGAGTCGTTTGATCCATGTAGCCGGCTTCACCTAGTGAAACAATGCTTCCTAGTTGTTGTTTTGTTGTCTTATTATTTATAGGATCAATCGATATTGTGATTTGTTTATGATCAACATGCAAAGGTGTCCCTAGTTAAATGATATAAAATCATTCATAGTAGGCTGTACCACAAGGCCTTCATGATAATATAGCAGAAAATGTGGCTCCATTTACATCAACTAACTGGAGTGTCTCACTTAATGCTGTGGTGCTATAATTGGATTCAATGCATGTTATTGTTAACTTTTAAGTCTGAGGTTTGTGCTATGCATTGAGCTTATTTCAGTTATTTGCACTTGTATCATTAATCATTATCATTAACTGGAATTTCATATTTTGAAATTCGAACTCTTTTTGCAGGCAGGAAGAGATGTTGTTGCTTGTTTGAATGAGGCTATGGAAAGACAAGGACTAGATATGCGAGTTTCTGCACTGGTATGTTAATTTGAATGTTACACTTTTGTACAAGTTTAAACCATTGCAGGTGGTAGTATGATTCTAGTAAATGGCTACATAATATGTAGGTGAATGATACTGTGGCAACATTAGCAGGAGCAGAATACTGGGACAATGATGTCATGGTTGCTGTCATTTTGGGTACCGGAACCAATGCTTGCTATGTCGAGCAGATGAGTGCCATCCCTAAGTTACAAGGCCATGTCTCTTCTTCTGGGAAAATGGTTAGTGAGAAGAGTGGCATTCTCTCCTTCATTACTTCATCTATTGTTGAAATGGTATTGAAGATTAATCTGAAGAAAACATTCTTTCATTCAGATCATTAGTACCGAGTGGGGGGCATTCACAAAAGCTCTCCCGTTAACTGAGTTTGATAAAGAAATGGATGCTGCTAGCATCAATCCTGGTGAGCAGGCAAGTTTTGGTACCACCTTTGTGCCTGTTTAGTTTAAATTCTTCCCAAAGGAAAAGAAATAATTTAGCTTGCTGGGGCACTTTCTAGAAGTAACTAAAGAGTTGCCCATATCAACAAGTATCTTGGGAAGCCAGATTCTTCTTTTTCTGTTGAGGAAAATTCAAAACAAACAAACCAAATTTCGTTGTAATTGTCTTGTGACAAAGTAGCAAGCAAAACAAAAAGGGTCAATCTCTTCATATTACTGTGCAGATCTTTGAAAAGACGATCTCAGGAATGTATCTAGGGGAAATAGTGAGACGGGTGTTGCTGAAAATGGCTGAAGCTGGTGAATTGTTTGGAAAATCTGTCCCACAAAAACTGTCTATGCCTTTCATACTTGGGTAACTATTTACTCTGAGTCAAAATCAGTATCTCAACGTATAGATTAGTACATATGTTAAGAATTCCAATATGAGAATTGGTAATATAACAATTGTTCTATACATGCAGTTATTCTTTTTAACCCTACTCTTTCTGATCATTATATCTTGAATTGAACTCTCTTGAGATTTACTCATGCTGAAATATGCTTCTACATAAATTTGACAGGACCCCAGATCTATGTGCCATGCAGCAGGACAATTCAGGTGATTTACAAGCTGTTGGGTCCCTTCTCTATGATAAAGCAGGGGTATAGTTCTTGTCCTTAACATACCAGTGGTAATGCCAGTACACTCTGCTGCAAGAAATAGGATGCACTAACGTTAAGTTTAAGCATGTATTTTCATAATTCACAATACTAAGTTACTAGAGGATAGGTTTTTTCCATGGCCAAAAAGAAAATGGTAATTGCCAGAGAGAAGGCAAGCTGGTGGGCAGTGATATTCACCATAAGGGTTTGTTTGATTTGTAATCCATAATGAATTTTTAGAGTAAATTTTGGAACTATATTGATTGATTAACCAAGAAAAAGGAATTAAACAATGCAGTTTGGGCAGAAGTAACTATTTTTAATGAGTGTGGTTGAGCTTACATCCAATGATTATGGTTGTCTCCTACACTTTTGAGTGAGTGGTCCTGTGTTTGACTCCACCTCCTTTTTCCCCTATCCCCTCTAGGAAGAATTCCTTGCTTTAATGCCTTTGTAAAAAATATATATATTTTTAATGAGTACAATTTGGTGACTTACTAATATTCATCAGTAATAACCTCACTTTTTTTCAACAATTTGAATTTTGTTGTTATAATTTTTTGCTAAGAATGATGTGCCATTATTTCTAGCTTTTGAATAGTTAGGCTATCCACTCTTCTTGAATGACAAATTCTGATAATAATTCTTCTTACATAACATTACTCTTTTGAAAATGATGCAAAGTCATGATATCACTATATGATGCAAGAAGATTGCGTTTTATTGTATGATAGATACCTAAAATTTGTTTATGTTATTGTAAATGCATATGCTATATGACTCATTATCTTCATTTCCTGTTTTCTTGCTATTCTCTTCAGGTTGAGTCCAATCTAAGTGCAAGGAAAACCGTTTTAGAGGTTTGTGACATTATTGTAAAGCGAGGTGGTAGCTTAGCTGGTGCAGGAATTGTGGGGATTCTGCAGAAAATGGAAGAGGACTCCAAAGGTGTCGTCTTTGGCAAGAGAGCGGTTGTGGCCATTGATGGGGGCTTGTATGAAAATTACCCTCAATACAGGACATATATGCAAGATTCGGTTAAGGAGCTACTAGGAACAGAAAAATCAAACAATGTGGTAATAGAGCATTCCAAAGATGGTTCTGGAATAGGTGCTGCTCTATTGGCAGCTTCAAACTCCATGTATAAGCATGACTTTTAGTCTTTTAGGGGCATTTATTATCATAATTGCAAAAAAAAAAAAAAAAAAAATCTGAGTAGTTCAAGTATTATTTAATTATTGGAACCCTTTGCATAACCATTGGGTAGAAAAAATTGAAGAAATAGTCCAACTATCCAGGTATAAAAACTTCCATGTTTTGTAAAGTTGGAGCCTTGGATGTAAGCACCTAATATGATAAAGGAAAAGATGACTTGGTAGAAGGTTGAAAATTTAATATAATTAAATATTGCCATACAAGTTTACTTGAGCCACAGGTAAGCTTGATACTAAAAAAAAGTTATTGCTTACTATATTTGTATACAAATAGAAAGGTTGAAATCTGTAGATGAATAATGTGTTCCTTGAAAAGAGTTTAATGTACAAAACAAAAACATTTAAGATCTTGAATGAGTAATCACAGTCAAACATGTACCGTTGTTTGATAAAGAGAAAATGAGAAAATAAGTTAACAGAAAATGTCAAGATTTTAAACCTTTCCCCAATTTATTTAAGGGCATCAAAGGGGTACTAACAACACTGAAAATATTTATTTTAATTGTTTCATCCCATCCAAACAAAGAAAAATGTGAGATTAAAAATCTTCATTACCATGTTCATTACAAATATTATTGTGAATCAAAATGTTCAAAACCCTAAGCAACAACCACTTCATTTGGATTTGGAACATAATATATATCATAATAGAGATAGAGTAACCTAGAGTTTAGACTCAACATGAAGTACTTCCCCTCTTCCAAAGGAATGTACAAAGTAAAGGCACTAATTAATGGAAGCTTCATTTAAGAAATGGTGTTAAATGTGTGCTTATGACTTTGAATTTTAGACGAAAATAAAGAAAAATGAAGTACTTGTGTCATAAGATTTTAAAATTTTATTGTATGAGTCTTTTATTTTCCTCTAAACTTACAAACATACTCAAATAATTTGAGAAGGATCAAACTTTTAATGAGACCATAGGAGATTTCTTTACAACCTTAGAAACAAAAAAAAAAAAGACATATATTAGCCCATTTGGAATGTTCAATCTTCCAAGGGAATAATAATTTTTTTTTTGTTATGTATAATCGTAACCATAATTTGCGTAAATTTTAACTTGTTCTCACTTTAAATTGGATCAAATTTCTTCTCAACTTAATAATATTTGTTATTTATTATAAGAAAAAGAAAGTATTTTTAATTTGAAGTCAAAAAGTAACAAACGCCGTAGCATAGCCTCGTCTCCGTCAGTACACGGAAGCTGCACTCCCAATTAATTCAGTCAAAATAAAAATATAAAAAAATAAAAAAGAAAAAGAAAAAGAAAGTAAGGTCGTTCATCTCATCTCATCTCATATCGTCTGGTGTCTTTTCTAGTGTAGCAGTTGCAGGTGCAGAGCTGATTGTAAAATTCAGCTGCTTCAATTCAATATTTTCTTCTTTCAATATTATCGTTGGAAATGGTGATCTTTCATTCTATCTCTTATAATCTCTTTTCATCATATTCTATGATATCACTTATTTATTTATTTATTTATAATTTTGGTATTGGAAAAATTGGCAGATCCGATTCATTCTGTTGCAGAACAGGCAGGGAAGACCCGCTTAGCCAAATACTACGTTCCTCTCGAGGATTCCGAGAAGCACAAGGTCGAATACGAGGTTAGGTTCGGATTCACTTGTTTTGAATTCAGAACACAGCTTATAATCAAAAAGCTTCCTTATTGCTGAGAAATTATCAATTGCCAAACACGCACTTAAATTCTCTTTAATTCCTCTCTCTCTCTTTTCAGGTTCATCGCCTCGTCGTAAACCGAGATCCCAAATATACAAACTTCGTTGAGGTCCACAACTTACTCGAATTTCTCTCTTTTTTTTTTCCTTTTTTTTTTTTGCATTTTTTATGTAATCTTTTGCTTTCAGAAAGTTGAGGACTTTTGTGGCTTTCCATAGCATAGATGTACTAATTTGACATCATTTGTGATGAATCTTCCTTCATTTCATAGGCTAAAAACGGTGTGCTATAGTAATGTGCCTTGATAAACTTTGGGTTCTTATTAGGTTATAATCAAAAGCTGACTTGAACATTGAAAGAAAATTTTTAAAAAATGGATTATTTATCAAAATTAAGCTGATATGTATTTGGATTAGTTTATTTAGACTCAAAATAACTATAATCGAAGTTCTCAAAGACAGTCAGCATTTGTAGTTTCATGGTTGGAGGGATTAGAATCGATTCTAAAGCAATAGAATTGATTTTGGTTATTTAAGAACATGGTTGGTTTCAAGATTCTAGAATCAATTATTGCTCGTAGAATTGATTTTAGGAGAAGTGAAAAATTGTTAATTTTTGTCAGAATCACTTTTAGAAAAACTATCAAACATAAATCACTTTATTTTAAGATCAATTGTACAAGTGTAGAACCAAACACACACTTGAAAGGAAGAAAAAAAAAGTGACTATTATTCAGAAATAATCAGTTGCCAACCATGCATTATGTCTTTATTATTATTATTATTATTATTATTATTTTAATTAGATTGATTTGTATTGGTGGTTTTTAAAAATTTAATGTGTTTGAAAGTAGTTCTAGCCTGCTAGGCTCTTTTGCTTGGTGTTGTAACCATTTGATTGTGACCTCTCTTTTGCAGTTTAGGACTCACAAGGTAATATACAGGCGATATGCTGGGTTGTTCTTCTCGCTTTGTGTTGACATCACTGATAACGAGCTGGCATATTTAGAGTGCATCCATTTGTTTGTGGAGATATTGGATCACTTCTTCAGCAATGTGTGTGAGCTCGACTTGGTTTTTAACTTCCACAAGGTTTGTTATTGATCATAGCTATCTTGTATATTCATGTCGTTGTTCTACTTGTACTGACCTTCTATAGTTTCCATAAAGGCATGAATGTGTTCTATAAAGGAGTATAATTATCATTATTATTTGATATGATCTGTTCTAGCAGGGAGATAGATGAATAATTCCTATGCTATGCTATGTTTTTTCAATAATAATAATAACAACAATTGTGTTTGATTGTTGGAGTAGATTTCTATCTGCTAGTTATGGTGGTGGTACTTCAGATTTTGGCTTCTGCTGCACTTGCTCTTGAGCTTGTATTAGAATATTGGCTAACCTTAGCTTGCACTGATCAATGTGCTACTCATTTATTTCTTCCCTGCCACTTTTTCTATATGACCTATGTATTATTTATTTTTGTAATTGAGCATGCCTCAAATGTAACTTCATCTACTGTGTACATCAACACTCACCGCTCAATGATGTATTTGTGTCTATAACATGAGTTTTGCCACACTTTACGTTTTTTTTAGCTCTGTTTTCTTTCTGAATAAACTTAATGGTGAGGGATTAGAATGGTTATTGATCACAACGCTAATCGTATTGTTCCTTAACATTTATCTTCTGTTATTCCTTCACTGATTTAGTTGACCTTACTGTCTTGAAGGTCTACCTCATACTTGATGAATTCATTCTAGCGGGGGAACTGCAAGAAACTAGCAAGAAGGTATGCATTCTTTTGGAGTTACTATGATCTTGACATGTGGTTGATACTATCTCTTTCGTTTTGAGCTTTTTCCTCCTCTGCAGTTGCATATATGGTTTGAGTTGTACAGTTACTCTATGATTCCAAGTCTAGTTGCCCACTTTTGTAGCTTCTTTGAGCGTATTTTTCTGCTCATGACAATTGTGGCCCTGGTTAACTTCTGTGACATATGTTAAATTCCATGAGACAATATTGATCAAATTACAAACCTATTTTTGTGCTTTGCAGGCTATCATTGAGAGAATGGGGGAACTGGAAAAACTAGAGTGAAACATTACATTAGCGGTTTGGAGATTCTGATGATTTGCTCATGTACCTCGCATCATTCTTGTAATTCAATTGTGATACAGAATTTTGAAAATATTTTCCCTTGAGCCATGTATTCAGTACCTTACACCCAGGCTTCTTTTTGGCTTGTGTTTATATAAAGAAGTTCACAAAAATCAGATCCTTTAGTAACCTTTCTTTCATTGTCTGTATGTGGGTGTTTGCTCTGTGGTAGTTAGCAAAACTCCGATGAAGTAATCATTAATAACCGGCAAATTAAAATATAAGCAAAGCAACTCAAAAGGATTAATTTGGATGGTACAAAACTCCCCGTGAACAAGTGTTGTATACTTTTAACCTTTCATTTACATTTAGATCCGAGGTGTCCTGGGAAATGAGAAGATAGTGTGATCCTTTCAATTCTTGCTACCATTTGTGTTACCCCAAATCATCACTGGTTAAATCCACTAGAGCTGGCAAGTGTATTTTGCCAGTGAGCTCAAGTTTTTCACATGCAACTACATTGACATGTTCAGTATAAAAACTTGGGCATGTAGTAACAACAATGATGAACGTTATTCAAATAGGCTCATCACATGGAAGTTGCAGCTATGTTCTACCACACTACTTGAGAGTTTTGCCTCCAATTTTCTTCACGTACAGAAGGGAGATGAAGGTCTTGCCCATTTTTCCTGGATGGAAGTAATGAGCTGCTGCTGTTGCCCAGAGATTGAAGTAATCTTGGATCCAAGTGCTTCCGGTGATGCATGGGAACGGGAAGTTTGGCTTGTGCACATGGACTCACTGCATAGTCATGCCATCCATTTTGCCAATTAGGATATTGGGTCCTCATGATATTGCAATTTACAGCAGACCTACCTTGAGCTGCTAATTGCACTGCCCAAAAGCTTTGGTACTGTTGTTTATTTATGATCGTTGAATTATGATTATTTCCACATGAAGGGTTACCATAATATTGAGGTTGCTGCAGCCGAACCTGCAGTCAATTAAACCATTATGGAACAATAATTAGCATGAAAATAAGACCAAGGGTGGTATAATTAATGAGGATATAAGTTGCATGTTTTTCTCTTTTTTGGTTGTTGGGAGCAGTTTATTTATTCATTTCATCAATAACAATAAACTTTAGCCACCCCATTTTTGTATAGCGTTGAAAATCAGTAACATTAGGCTATCTTTTTCAAAATTTGGCCCCAGATTCTTGGGATCCATTTTCATTTTGATTGACTGTACTCTTGCAAGAAGGAAAGATTAATACCTGTGGTCCAGGGGCAGAAAGCCGATCAAGGTAAGAAGCAGATGAATATTGACTCTGAGGTGTAGGAATTGACATGAGCCCATGCTGCTGTGGTCCTGACTGAAAATAAGGCACTTGCAATTTTGACAATGCTTCCGACCTAGTTCCAATCTTATCATAACTATTGTCTACCTTTAAACCATTATTTCTTCCAGCTGAAAAGGACAAGAAGTTGAAATCCTGCATAATAAGGACAATCAGGACATGAGCAAGAGGGAGCAAGGGGAAAGACGTAAGCATGAATACTTTAAGATAGTTATCATGTCGGACACGTTACAGATATTTACAGACACTTCTGGTTACATCTTATAAATTTTTATTTTAGTTTTTTAAAATTTTTATACTTATGTACATGGAATTCCATAATAATCAAATAAATAAGTACATTTTCTTATGTTTATAATAATTTAAGATAATTTCTAAATTACTATTTTTCTGTTTTAATTTAAGATTTATGCTCTCATGTTAATTTCATACTAATTTTATACGTTATGCTATGGCTGTATCATGTCTTATAATTTCTAAACATTATCGTATCTTGTATTTGTATCATAACATATCATGTCATAGTATCATATCTGTGCTTCATAGGGCGGGTCTTTACAAAAAATAACCTTAAAGCTTCCTTGCTTCTGAGGGCCATTCACCTCAAGTGTTGTTGGAGCAGCCTGTGATATGCCACTATAATAGCATTGCTTCTGAAGAATGCCATTCTTGCTCTCATGAAGGTTCCTCACAGTTGCAAATTGACCTGTTCCAGGTGCACAAGTAACTCCTCTTCTCATCCCATTCAAGTTGTGTACTTCCAAAAGAAATCCTTGCTTTGATCCCTCATGTGCTTTCATTTGATGGCATTCATTTTCAATAACCCTTCTCTTTGGCACCTCTAAACTTTGAATGATATGACTGATGTGGACATGAGCTGCACACCTCTTCCATGGTCTTTTATGAGTTACAACTTCGGATGTCTGCAGGGTTAGTTATTTGCAACAAGAAGTAGGTGTTTGAGTTAAGTGCATCATTAAGAAGTAATAAGAAAGAAATTTTGACATAATAGATATTTATGACAAGACACTGTGACGTCATCTAATCCATGTAAATGATCTCACTTAGTAAGACAATACTTGGCTGTTATTATTGTTGTTGTTGTATGTACAAGTCATGCAAAACAACAATGACAATGACAACCAAGCGTTGTTTCTTTAGGTGGGATCGGTTACATATATTAGTCGACGCTAGATGCCATAGTGACATATTGTAAACCATGTCAACGATTCAATTCGTGAAAAGCAGTAATGGCCAAATAATTTTGTTAGTCCTTACCTTTCCACTTGAAGAACAACTTTCCATCAAATCCTGTTTGGAGGCACAGATAGCCGCTTCCAGCCAATCCGGAGCTTTGGCAGCAGAAGAAGACCTTGGAAAGAAAAACCTATCAGATTTGGACAAGCAGAACAGGACAGGGGAAATCAAGCTGCCTAAGAACGTGAAAATGAAGTTGATTGGAAAGAAATTTACTGCACATAAGCCTGGCTGGTAGATGCCACTGGAGACAAGCCTGGCCACAATGCAAGACCTTCTGATAGAATAACCAAAAGACGTCCAAGAATCAGACAAATTGATGTAAAATAATTTGGTCAATGAAATAAGAATTCACCACTGCCAAAAAGGACATTTTGATCTTTAAGGAAGCATACCATTTCCTTTTTGGTCCTTCAACATATGTTGTTCTTGCTTACAATCAACCTCCTTCACCTGAAATGCAAGCCAATTAACACCAATAGTATTAGTCCTAGCTCACAAAATAAGAAGTATGCTGTAAGAGTTGAGATGCCTACCTTCTCAAATTCCGCATCCAGTTTCCTCACAATATGCAAAATCTGTGATTGTCTGGACATATTTAACGTGCAATATGATCAGAAAACATGTAAATATATACAAACAGCTTGATAAGGATAGAGATTTCAAAATGCAACAGAAAAACTACCTACCCCATTGCTAGACATAACTCAGGGTCATGTGATGACCCTTTGTTGCTATCGTTACTCCTAACCATCGTAGGCATGGTCTGAAGATCAACTATTGGAGTAGTGCTATGAGATGCCATCAAGGATTCCGCCCTCTCAGGCAAATCAAGCTGTTCATGACCAATAGTTTCATATATAGAACTGATTTTTCTAGCTTCTTTAGGTGATCTTTCAGGACAAGGACTTGCGTGCTGAGCAGTCCCCGAGGCTACAATATATGACAAAAGGAAAAAACAAAAATTGAAAATACATGAATTAATAGCTATGACAGGTGTTGTGGGGAAGAGAACAATCATTGTATAAACAAATAAGGGTGAGAATAACCTTCAAAGGCAGCACTAGCATTATCCTTCAGGTCCTCCAAAACTGAGGTGTTCTCTGGCATAGATTCTCCACCTAGTTCCTTACTATGATTCATGCCATTGTTAGGGAACATTGCAGCCAAGGCATAGAGAGTCTCTGCAACCTCTTCCTCATCTTTTGTGATGGGGCCAGATAAAACTTCCCTTTTGGACAAGTTTTGGCCAATTTCTTGCTTCTTCTGAAACGGCAAAAATTCCAAGCAAAAGGGTGAGATAGAAAATGCTTTAGAAAAAACTTAAGGTCTATTTGGTTTGAGTTTCCAGTTTTCAGTTTTCATTTTCAGTTTTCCAGTTTTCCAAATTTTGTAAAGGAAATATTGAAAATTCTGAAAACTATAAATTCTAGTTTCAATTTTCATTTCCAGTTTTCAATATTTTCTTTACAAAATCCTGAAAACTGGAAACTCAAACCAAACATATCCTAAACTAAACAAAAGGGTCAAGTTCTGAAAACTGGCAGCTACTACACCCCACTGATACGCCTTTACTTACAACACTTACTTTGGATTTCTTTATGCCATTCTTTTTGGAGATTCTATTCCATTAATCTTATGGTTCACCTTTTCTGAATCAAGTAACATGGATTCACGATTTCTCTTCTTCATGGCTGCAATTCACAAAGAGAAAAAAGCATTCAAACTTTCTTTTAGCAAAAGAAAAAAATGGAAAAAAAAAAACAACTTTTCCCTTCCCCACAAGAATGAACACAAGAGAAGACTTATTACCTTAGATAATTCATAAAAATAAAACCGTTATTTTTCAGAAAGTATCTTACAATACAGAATAAACAATATAGAACAAAGAAAAGAAACCGGAATCTGGAGTCCACCAATAATTATAAAGAAAAAGCAAAAAGCGTCAGGGATTGCTTCAACTCTAATCCAAAATTACCAACAAATAATAGTATTTTCCTGGAGGAATATAGAAAGAAAAAGAAGCAAAAACAAAAACAAAGTGCAGATAATCCAGTTGAAGATAAATAATCATGAAAATTTTCATTTCGATTTTGATTTTGAAAAATCACTCACTCACCTGAACGTAGCTTCCTTGGGACAGATGCATGATGAACACCATTGCAGCCATTCAAAAACTGCCAAACAAATCATTTCACCAAACCCCAAAAAAAAAAAAGAATTATAACCATGATTCATACATGGCCATATATCATCAGTCCATGAACTAAAAATCAAAAGGGTATCATAAATTCACAATAATATCATATTAACATACATTTTGGGAACCTTAAACCTCTTGCTGGTGGCAATGACACTAGAAGAAGAAGGCTCACGTGCTTCTACTTCTTCCTTTTCTGAAACATGGCAACCCATTTGGCAGCTTGATAGTGCTTTTCCCACAGCACTCAAGCTTCTCACTTCCCCTTCTTCGATTTCTCCAAGAATTTCAGGTCCCCCCCACCAATAGCAGCAGTGAAAACTGTCACTCACAATAAGAGAATACCATATAGTTATTCATTCACACCAACCAAAAAAAGAAAAGAAAAGAGAAAACCTTGTGAAACAAAAATATGAAGATAACAAGGGAATGATGAATGAAGAAGAAGGGAGCAAAAAACTGAGAAGCATTATCTGAAAAAAAAAAAAAACTCTTTGTTATATAAAAAAGAAGAAAAAAAGGTAAGAAGGAAACAAGCAGATAAAGACAAGCTTTCCAAAATGGGGTTTTGTTTCTTTGTGCAGAAAGAACCAAGGATCAGTTGTAAAATAATTCAACTACCACCGAAGAGTTTGTGTCTTCCAGATTGCTTATTCATGTGTGGTCTCTTGTTGGGTTTGAGAACCTGATAGCTCCACGCCGCAAGTTTCGAGCTTTGTCCATTTCTGCATTTCTAGAATATATATACATAGATAAACAATATAACAATACCAACACCCCAAGATGAAAAAAAGAAAGAGATTTTTTCTCTTTTCACCACTTTTCTTGTCATCGTTATTATTCTTGTGCATTCAATGAAGATAAGAGTGTTAAATAGCCAACCCTTTTAGGTGTATGTGTGTGTTATTGCATGAGTCAAAAAAATAAAAAATAAAGGTGAAGAACTTTTGTGAAGGAAGAAAGAACAACTGAAAGTAGGTGAATGAAAATGTGTGGTTAAATGAGTCTAATATGAGTTGGTATTGTTGTGTTGTGTTTGATCTTCTGATGAAAAACCAGTGTGTGTGTGTGTGTGTGAGAGAGAGAGAGAGAGAGAGTTAAGGAGAGACAAAAAGCAAGGTGACTAACACAACATGAGAATGAAAGTCTTGTGTTGTATTCATTCTCATGTTGTACTATGTTATGTGTGTGTAGTTTTTCTTTTTTTTTCTTTTTTCCTGTGTTGAGAAACAAGGGAGGAAAAAAGTGAGTAAGAGTGGTGTGCCTGGTGTTCAGAGAATCAGGTTCTACGTTGAAATAAAGTAAGGGATTGGAGCCAGAGAGAGAGAGAGAGTAATGGGGTGATGGAAAAATCTAACTCACAAGAAGGAAAGGGAGGAGGAACCAGAAATTAAAGAGAGAGACTCTGAAATACCCCGTGAGAAATTTTGGTAAGAGTATTTATTATCATTAGTCATTACCAAGTTCGAAAGAAAAATGGGGCATTGTGTGTGGGTGTTTGATTTGACTTTGGAGAAGAAACTATAAACTATGGTTTAAGGGTAAAAATTGAATTTTAACTTATCTTAACATATTTAATAAAATCATATTAAATTACATTCTAATATAAAGTTTAGTATCAAAATCATAGTTTTTAAGTAATAGTGAAAAAGAAATCTTTTTTTAATTATTGGAGTAAACATGAGTTACAATAAGTAAGCCAAACGCAAATGACATTGAATTTCAAGCATGGGATCTAGTTTGATGCATAGAAGTACCAAGTTAAGATGGATAATTTGTGCATGTTCCTTCTTTTTTTGGTTTTATTGGGGTCCCCATATTTGTACATGTTCCTATGGCCATGATATTTTTATAAGACTGATAAAAAAGAGAGAGAGAGAGAGAGAGAGAGAGATTTTCCTAAAGTATATATCTGTGTGCAGTGCAGCATGGAAAGCTTGTTAGTGTTATCCATATATACACACATTCACCACTTTCTCTTCCTTTCCTTCTGTTCTCTGTTGGACTTTCTGTCTCCTTACCTGCAACCCTCTGCGACTGAGCTTAGTGTACAATACATACCCACAACACTGCTAATTTGTATTCAGTGGGATTCATATTGAATTAGTAGTGAAACCCAATCATTCATGATGATGTCAGCACGTACAAGTATACGAGTTTTATCAACTACTTTCAATTTTCTTCAGTCTCAAAAATCAGAGTCTCATCTTGTACAAGTGATTATTGAATTAAATCATTTTTCTTCTTTTGGTCTATAAATTGAATCAATTGAATGTCTCTATGCATAACATCATCCCGGTCGTGTATTGTTTTGGTCTACAATTAGCCACAAGCCCAGCCCAAAACAAATGTGATATATCTTGGGCATTGATTTTGGTTGGTTTAATTTTAATGCTAGGCCCAGTTTTTCATAACCCAAAATTTCTCTAGTTTACTTTCTCTGTAATGATATACAGTTTTAAAAAATATTAGATTGTCAGAATCTTTGATATAATTCATGACAACAGTTGATAAAATAAAGTAATATGATCCACTTATCTCCAACAATTAATAATCATCCAATATCGTTCTAGGAACTAAATTTTGACCAAATCTCTAGCTTTATAGCATCTTTTTTCTTTTTCGAAACCGACTTTGTTCATGAAAAAGAAAAAAATCAACTGGCTTTGTTAGTTTGGGCTAGTGATACCAGAATGTCAAGTAATTCTTGCTTCGGCGAAAAATAACAACAGTCAAGTTTTGTTAGGGTAGATCAATTATATAAATTAAACAAAACTATAATATTTTATCCTAAATTATGTCTATATATATAAACCATTAAAATTTAAAAATGTCTTAATAGTTTACCTGCATTATTTTAGAACGCTTTAGTTGCATAGTACGCAAAATCTGAGCAAGTCGAAATTTTACAAAAAGAATGTTAAATGCTATGTTTTGTAATCTGGGCGTAATTACTTAAGGGTCCAGTTTCCAATCAACGACGGGTAGATCTATAGTACATACACGAACACCTACTTCACAAGCGATGCATTTATCAAATTCAAAATGGATTCAACCGCAGCAATGTTTCACATTAATTAATATTTCATATGGATATTGAATAGTTACAGGTAAACAATTTATGTGAGATAAGTTAATCATGAAACTTTGACCAATGCATCTTGCAGCTCAGACTGTTTGTTGACCATAATTCATGAACCTAGTTACCATAAGGAATATATCGAAATATCTATGAATATTTTTGTTTTGTTTCTTTCTCTTGTCTGAGACAAGTTACAAATATAGACGGTCAATCTTTTACAGTGAAAATAGTTGAAACGAAGTTGTTAATAATAGATTATAGAGAAATCCATTTTTTACCTTTAGATAAAGGCCCATATAAAATTTAATAGGATAAGATTTGATAGTATAAAACCTAATAAACTTTTAATACTATATAGTGTTTGGTATAACATCATAAGTATTCAATTTTATATTTAGTAATATCATACTATTTATTTACATATAATTCTAATATCTTAATTAAATATTAAATAAAATCCAATAATAATAAAATGAGAATTTTTATTGTAATTTTCAAGTATTATATTTATGCAAATATTTACTAATTAATATATAATACCCTAGTTTTAAATAAAATAATTAGAAAAATTTTTTTACTAGGAAGGGTCCTAATTATTTTATCTATTCGGAGTTCTTAATTTCACTAGTCTGAATCCTATACCTCTTTGAAAGCTATATGATAAAACCACATTCTTGGGACCAAAAGTCCTGGTAATTGTTTCCAAAAAGAAAGTAAGTTAAAGAGTGATTTTTAATGAATTTTATGAAACCTTTAAACATTTCGTTTTAACCAACAAATTTAGAATATCTTGAAGATTCCAGAATTTGAACTAAAACTCAAAATTTGGATTTTGATTTGTTGGGATTTTGATTTTTATGATATTTTGTTTGAATCTAAATGGGGGTACTTCTTTATTTACATTTATGTTTTAAAGTTAATGGAGAGTAAAATAAATGAGGACGTTAACTTAAAATAGGTGAGTATTGACACAAGATGTCAGAATGACCCAAAGGTGCTAAAGTAGGTTTACCGTTATCAGCCGTCTAGGACCACTATAGTGGTCACAGTATGTTTGGGGGCACTCAGAGCAATCCTTGACCGCTATAGCGGTCATGCGAATGTCTGTGGTGCAGAATAGTGTCAAACGACAGTTTGATTAAATGAAACCCCACCTCCTATATATACCCTCCTACTCGTATTTCACCCATAAAATCTGAACCTTAACATTTCCTAGGAGCTCTTCCTCCTCCCACTCTCATCCTCCATCAAATCCACTTCCTCCAAGCTTTAAGGTGAGTTTGATTATTGGTTTATGTTTCCTTTTCTTCTTCCTTTCATGTTCTATGATTTGAGTTGTTATTTTTCTCCCATTGTTGTTAAGTGTAGTGCTCCCTCAATGTTATTAAAGTTTTATATTAGAGTTATCTAGAGGTTGTTAGATATTAATCTAGAATCTATGGTTACTCTATGCAGTTGTTGTGTCATTCCAGCTTTAAGGTCAAGTTGGTGGGGTCCACATACTGCTCCTAATAGTGAATGGGTTTAAACTCATGACCTTATTCTTAGTCATTACAAGTATGTTTATGCATTATGATTGTTGAATATGAAAGTAGATATGAGAATATGATTTTTTTTTCACATTATGTTGGAAATAGCAGGAATTATGATTTTGTGATGATATCCTAAAAAATGTGTTTTCAAAAAACTATGGAATCATGATTGCTATGTTGCATGTTATGGAAATGCTTTATATGCTCAAGTTTAAGAGATTTATTGAAAAATATATGATTTAGCAAGTTTACAAAAAATTTTGAGCGCATTTTATGGTTTTCCAATATTGCTACATTTAAGGAGATTTCAGAATGTCAAGTTTAATTATTATGAATAGATATGGAATAGAGGATGATTTAACTTTTGAACAAATATGTTATTTGATTTTAGAGTTACATGATTTAGAACCCCAATGTTTTGAGCTATGATTTTAGATTTATCAAAAATATGAAAAGTTATGTTAGCTAAGACTTGAACTTAAAACTTCATTTATGGTAAAGGATAATTTCAGAACTTGAACTTACAATATTGCTACATTTAAGGAGATTTAGAATATCAAATTTAATTATTATGAATAGATGTGGAATAGAGGATGATTTAACTTTTGAACAAATATGTTATTTGATTTCAGAAGTTACATGATTTAGAACCCTAGTGTTTTGAGCTATGATTTTAGATTTATCAAGTATATGAAAAGTTATATTAACTCAAGACTTGAACTTAGAACTTCAGCTTATGGTAAAAAGTTGTATGGAATTCAATATGATTCATAGCAACTGTTAGATACATATTTTGTGGGCTTGAAATTAGAATACCTACAAGTGGGTGATCCCTGGCACGATAATCACATCAAGTTATGTTAAACTCAAATTGTTAGAGTTGTATAAATCAAGAACTCTTAGAGTACTAAGAATTAGGGGCTCTGTTCGCAGAAAGAACACCCACCATTCATTTTTGTTTTTAACAAACTAGTTTAATCAGTAGAGATAAAGGAAATAGGCAATTAGTTAATGACTGAAGAGATCGTTAACTTTGGTCAAGTTGTTGTTGAGGTTTCACCCTCGCAGTTCCAGAAAACGGGACTTAATTGGTGCTCGCAGCTGTTAACATGGACTATTATGGTTTCAAGGTGTCTTGTTCAACAGGAGTAATCATCACTTTAAAGTTTATGATTTTAGCTTTTATTATTATATATATTTATCATGTTCAGCAAATCCTTTCCTAATGCTCTACTACACCCTTAGTTAAAATGATTTGTTTGATTATGAGTTTATAAATGGGTTTATGAATTTATGGAATGAAAAGTGTTTTCCCTAGCTAGCTACGTATATAAATATCAAATGAGTTATGTTTACCTGTATGTATATTGCATTATGTTTCTTATTTTGTCCCTGTGAGTGATAAGTGAAATTCACTCACTTAGTTCTGCTCACCACTACTCCCTCCCGCTCATAGTTGTAGGTGCAAATACCTTTCAGGTCCAGGAGCTTAGCTATCTTTTGGTGAACTTTACATTGTTGTAATAAGGCTTAGATTAGGCTTGTGTTAGTTTTAGAGGGCTCTAGTAGTTTTCAAGGGGATTAGCCACACATGTATTTTGAGATGTTGTAGTTATTTTCAAAGTTTATGTAATTCCCTTTATGTTTCCAAGATTTAAGTATGGATTTCAAATACATTTTGATTTATATTATGTAATAGATAAGCTAATAGTTATGATTTAGTTTCAAGAGTTAAGCGTGTTTTTAGATTTAAGATTTATATCATGTGATGACTATATTACGATTTCATGATTAACAGATTTTATCAAGACGCTTTCAAGTTATGTATTTTAAATACATCATTTTTTTTTATAAATTTGAATATTAGGTTAAAATAGAGAAATTGATATTGATTTTAGAAGAAAATCATATTTTAAATGTAATATTATACTATTTTTATACATTCAGAAAAATACATCATCCAAGAGGCTTATGTAAGGATAAGATTCACATCATGCCTTACGTTCTTAAGTTAAGGCCGTGACATAAAATTTACTTTTTATAAAATATTATTATTTATTTCAATAATTTATAATTGTTTATTACTTCAATAATATATATATAAATAAAAAATACTATTTTATATATTTTAATATTTTATATTTTTAATCATAATTATTTAAATTTAAGTTATTGATCCTTACTTATATATTACGTATTATTTATTATTTATCAATTATATTTATTTTTATTTTTATTATATATAACTAAACTGATAGTATATATTATTTATATTTAGTTTATTAAAAAATAATTTTATTTATTTTTATAATTTTATTTTATTATCATTTATTTAATAATTATTTTATTTTAATAAAATATTTAAAAAATATATCTTATATGTTAAAACTAATAATGACTAAAATAGCCTTAAGGTTATATTGAGTTATATAGCATTTTGATGTATAAAGGGATTATGATGTATAATGTTATATAATACGTTGCTGCAACAAATCAATAATGACATAACGTATAATATTAATTTATACTATTATATTAATACATAGTATCAAACACCCCTAAGGGTTTTGGTAGGGCACTAGTTAAGGATCAGCAAATTTCAAAATCTTTTAATGGGTCTCATACTTACCAAACATAAAATATACATTTCCCATTTCGTGCCCTAGATGAATCCATAACTTAGAAGCAAAACGTAAGCAAGATGTCAGCGTGATAAAATCGCTAGCTACAGCAATCCCATAAAGCAACATTATCCACTTTAAGAATCGAGTTAAGTTCAACAAATGCAATTTCAACCTTAAATGAAAGACATAAAAGTCTAAAATTTTGAAAAGTCACACCTTCCTATTTTTTGTCATTGTTTGGGTGCTTTTACAATTGCTTCGTCTCAAAGGCCAAATTGATTAGAGTTCTGACTAACCAAAAAAAATTACAAAGCGAGTAACCCATCATGTTGTACCTTCTAAGAAACAAAAACGAGGAAGAGAATAGCCAAAACAATCGTTGTCAATCAAAAGTTAGCCCAAAGCCCGCATAATTTTATTCTTTTTTTTTAAAATAATTAGTGCATTAAATACTTTTTATTTATTGTTTCTGATTTTAACTACACAATCACAATAACCATTCTCAGAAGACGGAGCACGCACAAATTTACTTTATTTATAAACACGTACGTTGGATTTGCAGATGAACCAATCCATTCACCATTCACAAATGTATGAAAACAATTGAATTCGTGTCTAGTTTGAGGGAATAAAAGAGTCACGCAAACAGATATTTAAACCTAAACTGAAGTTGATATATTAATAATAAAATTAATTAAATCTTCACTAATTTTATTTGAGATGTACTCATTTATTGACATATAAATAATGTAAATAGTGGTAATTTGTGGTAATATGTATGCCTAAACATGAAATAATAAATTTATAAGAACTTTTTCCTAGAATAAGAGATAAATGTAATCAAGGGCAATAGCAAGGACACCCCCATAGTGGCCAGAAGTGCCCGAAGGAACACAATTGCAGCGCTCACAACAAGTCCTGCATCCTCGTTTACATAGGTTTGTGTTAGGAAATAAACACACAATTCCCTACTTGCAAGAATAAGAGGAGCAACTATACCAGCCAAAATAATCGGCAATCAATACACAATCAAAACAGAACAATAGGGACAATGCAAGGATTTTCGTGGAAAAATTCCCAATGTGAGAGATAAAAGCTGGGTCGTAAGACAAAAAAATAGCTCCACTATTATCAAACAGGTACAAGAGTCTCAAATATGTGCACAAATTGTGCTAACAATAAGCAAGCCAACAAAACACCAATCTCAAAATTTGAGATTAAGGAATTATGAAATACCCCAAAACTGAGCTGCTGTCGAAACCAATACCTCACTCTCGACCACTTCTCAACGATCCAACCGTTCAAAATGAAGAACCAGATGTCCAGAACCTACTATCCAAGTTTCAGCCCGATCCAACGGTAAACGAGTTCATAAATGCTGATCTATGATGGCTGCTTACAGTAGAAAACTGATTCTCCAAACCAAAACTGAACCTCCATGCGAGCTGAATATCTCGTACTCCAGAGCTTTTATCAATCTAACCGTTCAGAATGACGATCAGACACCAAGAACCTGCTGTAAAATTTTCAGCCCAATCCAACGGTGAACAACTTCATAAACCTCAAATTACAGAGATATGTTGTAGCAGAAAAACTGATTCTGACAGAAACAGAACCTCAGTTCGAGCTTAATATCTCACACTCCAGACCTCTTCTCAACGATCTGACCGTTCAGAATGAAGAGCCACCTGTTAGGAATCTGCTGCTTAAATTTCAGCCCGATCCAACGGTGGATGACTTCGAAAACTCCGATCTACGGTGGCTGTTCGGACAAGGAAGGTGAAAATCGGGTGGTTATGTTTTCTCTCCTCTCTCTCTTTGTGGCTGCTCTCTCTCACAAATGATCACACACCCACACAACCCTAACTGACTCCTCTCATTAGATAAGTGGGCTAGCTTGGTTTTGGGCTTTCTCCACATAGGAAGGAGCCCAACCCAACAAATCTCCCCCACGACTATGTGGAGGTAACGCCAAACGACAATGACAAACAAACTTCAAACTTCCATCTTGGCAAAGATTTTGTCATCATGTCTGAACCATTCTCATCAGTGTGAACCTTTTCAAGTTCCAACAACTTAGCATTCAAAACATCACGTATCCAATGATACCTTACATCAATATGTTTGGATCTTGAATGAAAAGTTGAGTTTTTACCAAGATGTATAGCACTTTGACTATCACAAAATAACACATACCTCTCTTGAGTAAACCCAAGTTCTTGTAAGAACTTCTTCATCCAAAGCATCTCCTTGCACGCTTCGGTAATGGCAATGAACTCAGCCTCTGTAGTGGATAAAGCAACACACTTTTGTAACTTAGATTGCCAAGCTACAGCTCCACCTCCAAATTTAATCAAATAACCTGAAGTAGACCTTCTGGAGTCAACATCTCCTGCCATATAAGTCAGTGTAGCCAACTAGAAAAGGCTTCTCATTTCCAAAACATAACTTCAAGCTAGAAGTACCACGGAGATATCTCATAATCCACTTCACTCATTCCAATGCTCTCTTCCTGGGTTTGAAAGAAAACGGCTAACACTACCAACGCATGAGCTAAGTCTAGTCTAGTACATACCATAGCATACATCAAACTACCCACGGCTGAAGCATATGGAACTCTCTCCATGTCTTTCTTCTCTTCTTCATTTGATGGACTTTGCTTGCAACTCAATTTGAAGTGTGTATCAAGAGGAGTGCTAACAACCTTAGCTTTCTCCATTTGAAACCTTTGCACGACTTCAATGTATTTCTCTTGTGACAACCAAAGTTTCTTCTCCTTCCTATCTCGGATGATTCTTATACCAAGAATCTTTTGCTGTAGAGATCTTTCATTGCAAATGACATCCCCAGTTGCTTCTTCAACCTATCAATTCTGGAAGCATCTTGACCAATAATAAGCATGTCATCAACATATAACAAAAGGATAATAAAATCATTACTAGCAAACTGTTTAATAAAAACACAATGATCTGAAGTAGTCTTCTTGTAGCCTTGCTCTCCCATTACGGACTCAAACTTCTTATACCATTGCCTCTGAGCTTGCTTCAAGCCATATAAGCTCTTTGAGTTTGCACACATAATCTTCTTTCCCTTTTGCCTTAAAACCTTCAGGCTCCATGTAGATTTCCTCCTCAAGATCACCATGGAGGAAAGCAGTTTACATCCATCTGCTCATCTCTAAATCTAGACCCGCAGCCAAACTCAAAACGGTCCTGATAGAGGACATCTTTACACAGAAAAAATATCTCATCGTAATCAATCCCTCTTTCTGCCTAAAGCCTTTAACCACCAATCTAGCTTTATACCTTAGGGAAGAGGAGTTTCCTTCATGTTTCAGTCTATATATCCACCTGTTTTGCAAAGCTCTCTTGCCTTAGGCAATTTGACAAGCTCAAATGTCTGATTATCATACAAGGACTGCATTTCATCTTGCATAGCATCAACCCATTTTTGCTTCTGGTCACTATCCATAGCCTCCTCATAACATTCAGGTTCTCCCCATCAGTCAAGGTCACATACTCATCAGAAGGATACTTTGTTGAAGGTTGTACCTTTCTAGTAGACCTCCTTAGTGCAACAACGGATCTTAGGTATTGCATGTTGATCATCAACATCATCAGTTTGACCATCTAAATGGTCTCCCATTCTGGTGGTCATCAGGAACATCTTCTTGCATATGATCCTGGGCTTGATTCTCTGGTTCTTCTGCATGTGGTGGTTGAACTGGATCTGCATCGATCAAGTCACTACTATGTTGGGATTCAGTCTTCTCTACTTTCTCAATATCTTCAATGGTTTGGTCTTCTACAAACACCACATTACGGCTTCTCACAAGCTTCTTAGCAATTGGGTCATAAAGCCTATAGCCAAGCTCATCCTGACCATACCCAACAAAGATGCATTGCTTTGTCTTCACATCCAACTTAGATCTCTCATCTTTTGGAACATGAACAAATGCTTTGCACCCGAAACTCTCAAGTGATCATAAGAGACATTCTTGCCAAACCACACACTATCTGGAACATTACTATCCAAAGCAATTGTAGGACTCAGATTAATCACCTGCACCGCCTGAGCAATGCTTCTCCCCAAAAACACTTAGGTAGCTTTGCTTCAGTAAGCATACACCTAACTCTTTCAATTAATGTCCTATTCATCCTCTCTGCCAAACCATTCAGCTGAGGTGTTTTAGGAGGTGTCTTTTCATGCCTAATGCCTTGGTTTACAATACTCATCAAATGGTCCACAATATTCACCACCATTATCAGTACGAATGCATTTAAGCTTTTACCTGTTGCCTCTCAACCAAAACTTGGAATTCTTTGAACTTCTCCAAGACTTGGTTTTTAGTCTTCAAAGCATAAGCCCAAAGCTTCCTTGAGTGGTCATCAATGAATGTCACAAAGTAAAGAGCACCGCCAAATGACTTTTCCTTCAATGGACCACAAACATCAGAGTGCACCAACTCCAAGAAATCTGATTTCCTTGAAGGAGGATGCTTCTTGAAGGATAATCTTCTCTGTTTCCAGCCATGCAATGAGAACATTTCTCCAACTCTGCATTCTTCAAACCAGAAAGTACATCCTTTTTAGCCAAACAATTTAGTCCCTTTTCACTGATATGACCAAGCCTTCTATGCCATAAGTCTAAAGCTTCTTTGCTTTCAATTGCATTCACACTGCCTTTTGAAATTGTGGATTTCATCACATACAAACTTGAAGTCTTCTTTCCTCGAGCTACTACCAAGTTGCCTTTAGTAAGCTTCCATTGACCATTACCAAAGGTACTAACATAACCTTCATCATCAAGCTTTCTAACGGAAACCAAATTCAAGCGGAGATTCTGGAGCATGTTTAACATCCTTCAACGCAGCTTCATTCCAACATTAGTTTCTAAACAAACATCACCTATACCAATCACCTTGGCCAAGCCATCATTGCCCATCTTTAGCACTCCATAGTTACCTGAAGTGTAAGATGTGAAGAACTCCTTCCTTGGCGTGACATGTATTGAGGCGCCACTCAATTACCCAATCAAACTTAAATACTATATTAATCATATTCTCATATCCTACAATGAGAAGATCATCTAATGTAGTAGACACACGATCATTATTATTTTCTTTCTTCTCTGCTTACCTTTGTTCTCCTTTTTCCAAAGAAAGCAATACTTTTGGATGTGCCCGTTTTATGACAGGTAATGACATTCAACATTTTTGTACCTTGATCTGGACTTGCTTCTCTTTTACCTCTACCCTTTGGGCCTTTGTTCTGACTTCTCCCCTATTTTCTGTCACCAACATCTCTGAGTGAGATGAAGAACCTTGAGTCTTCCTTCTCACTTCTTCATTTAAGACACCACCTTTTACAAGTTGCATGGTTACCACACCATTAGGAGCGAGATTATAAGAGAGATGCGAAATGTCTCCTAAGAATCCGGTAGAGTATTTAACAACCAAAGTCCTTGAACCTCGTCTTCAAACTTGATTCCCATGCCTGACAATTGATCTAAAACTCCTTGAAACTCATTCAAGTGATTAGATATAGAAGATCTTTCCTTGTATCTAGATTCATCAACATATTCAACAAATACAACTTGTTGTTGCCAGACTTGGAAGCATACAAGGATTCAATCTTTTCCACATAGTTCTAGCATGAGTCTCATTAGCAATGTGATTATAAACATTATCATCTACCCATTGCCGAATAAAACCACAAACTTGTTGATGCTCAAATTCCCATTCTTCTTCAGTTTTTGAATCTGGTTTTTGTGTAGCAAACAAGGCATATGTAGATTTTTAACAAACAACAAATCTTTCATCTTGCCTTTCCATATATGATAATTGGTACCATTCAAGCTCACCATTCGACTAGTATTTGCCTCCATCATTCAAGCAAGTTATAATCAATAATGCCCAAGAACGAGCTCTGATGCCAAATGTTGGGAAATAAACACACAATTCCCTACTTGCAAGAACAAGAGGAGCAACTATACCAGCCAAAATAATCAGCAATCAATACACAATCAAAACAGAACAATAGGGACAATGCACCAAGATTTTTAACGTGGAAAAATTCCTCAATGTGAGAGATAAAAACCACGGGTCGTCCAGACCAAAGAAATAGCTCCACTATTATCAAACAGGTACAAGAGTCTCAAATATGTGCACAAATTGTGCTAACAATAAGCAAGCCAACAAAACACCAATACTCAAAATTTGAGATTAAGGAATTATGAAATACCCCAAAACTGGAGCTGCTGTCGAAACCAATACCTCACTCTCCGGACTACTTCTCAACGATCCAACCGTTCAAAATGAAGAACCAGATGTCCAGAACCTACTATCCAAGTTTCAGCCCGATCCAACGGTGAACGAGTTCATAAATGCCGATCTATGATGACTGCTTACAGTAGAAAACTGATTCTCCAAACCAAAACTGAACCTCCATGCGAGCTGAATATCTCGTACTCCAGAGCTTTTATCAACGATCTGACCGTTCAGAATGACGATCAAGACACCAAGAACCTGCTGTAAAATTTTCAGCCCGATCCAACGGTGAACAACTTCATAAACCTCAAATTACAGAGATATGTTGTAGCAGAAAAACTGATTCTGCAGACAGAAACAGAACCTCAGTTCGAGCTTAATATCTCACACTCCAGACCTCTTCTCAACGATCCGACCGTTCAGAATGAAGAGCCACCTGTTAGGAATCTGCTGCTTAAATTTCAGCCCGATCCAACGGTGGATGACTTCAAAACTCCGATCTACGGTGGCTGTTCGGACAAGGAAGGTGAAAATCGGGTGGTTATGTTTCTCTCCCCTCTCTCTCTTTGTGGCTGCTCTCTCTCACAATGATCACACACCCACACAACCTCACTGACTCCTCTCATTAGATAAGTGGGCTAGCTGGTTTGGGCTTTCTAGGAGGAAGGGACCCCAGTTTGGCCCTGATGATGACTGGCACCTCACATTGCAGGCAGCATCACAATCTACATCATTACAAGGAAATTATTGTTATAACCCACAAAGTATAGTCACAATGCTTTGAGAGAATACATAAAAGTTGAGATATACATGTATTGCAGAAGTTTTAGATGATCTAAGAGTAAATAAATGAGAAGTTTTACTATAGTATCATTCATCATTTAATAGTTGTATGGGTCATTATTATTTTTTCACTTTTCCAACATTTATAATACAATTGCTAATATGTTAAATTATTAATGATTTCTGGTAAAAAAAAATATGTATATCTGTGTGTGCGCATTTATTATACAAAATTAATAAAAAAAAATAACATATAATTGTTCATTCAGGCTAAGGAATTCGTACCAATGGTTGGTGGGAAAGGGCTGGGATTTGGGGTCTCCACCATGGTGTTCATCTGTTGATAAATTGAAACACATGACAAACCATTTTCAGGGTTGATGAGAAAACTAAGTATTGAATCATTAGACAAATTATGATACAAGGCATATGGTTGAGAGTGGTATGCAATAAAAAACAAATTATTACTTAACCATTGTATCTGACTGGACGAGGTGCAAAGTGACAAGAGAGATAAGGATTGCTGCAAACACAGCCTTGGAGATAGCCATGGCTTGCAGGTATGGGAAATATGTTTCTTGTTCAGTGGGGATCAGAATTCAGAAAGCTTGTGGACTTGTAGCACAGGAATAGAGAAGGCTGCTCTATTTATAACCAAACCTTGTGGCAGTGTAATGAGTTATTAAAATCAGGAACTGATTTTATTTTATTTATTATTCAATTTTATGTTTGAACAATATAAAACAAGATCTGAATGGATTTAAAAGGTGAATTCTTTTGTTTAGAATATATTAGATTAGATAGTATCTAGAATTTAGAATTATTTAAAATATTTTTTTTTGGTGTGAAAAATATAAATTAATTTGATTTGATTTGTGTTTAAACTTTAAAATTAAATCCATTCCTATTAAATCCTATTGATTTTTTATATGATTTAAAAAATAAAGCAATCAAATATCATAAAAATTAATGAATAAAATCATTTCTTATTTTCTAAAATATTATAATACAACATTTATTTTACAAATTAAATCTATTATAATAAATAGGCCAATAACCATTAGTTCCAAATTTAATAGGTTGGTGTGGCCATATGTGGGTACAGAAATGTGTTGCCATCGTCTTCTAATACAGAAGAAAATAATTTGTATATTATTTTTTTTTAGGATATCCATTGCTATCAACAATAACTAATCCTTTTGAAGTGTGAGCTTCCAAAAGGATAAATCTGGTCATGAGACTTGATCATACATAATAAGATATTTGACTATATATTTAAGAAGTCTAATAAAAAAAGATAAGTGGAGAAGCTTAAGCTTGAGACCTGAGTGATAAAACTCATTCCGTTGAGCTAAACCCATCAATATCTATAAATACCACCGTATTTACTGGCTGCTAGCTATTCACTAATTCACATTTTTTATGTTAATAATTAAGATAAATAAAGCAATGAACGTCCGTATTTGATTTCAAGTATTATCCTAAGTAGCTAGCTAACCAGTGTTTTTTGTTTTCCTCTTAACAATAATCACATAATTTTAACTTAAAAGTTTTTAATTTGCCAGCGTGTTGTCATTTAAATATTTTATTAAGGTATATATCTACAAGTTATTGGTGTAAAACTTAAACTTTCGATATTGATGAGATTAAGATACTCTTTCAATGATTACCCTTTTTTTCATGTCTGAAAATCGGTCCCTCATTAGTTTGGGATTAAGCAAGTAACAAACTAAAGTTTTATCCACATCATAGTCATAAATGATATATCTGACCCACTCTCCTATGATCCAATCACATTTCTCGTTAGACAATCAACATTTTCTCCCATCTATCTATACCATAATAAAAAGTTTGTACCATTTAGAATAGAAACCCTTTTTGTGACCTCTTCAACTTATTATGGAATGTTGAGAGACATTATGATCATCTACCAGAGTGTATTTGATGAATGTAAGAGTAGTCTTGATGACACAACTTTGTGGAGTGGAATTATGTCGAATTTGGATTGCTTGGTATGCATTTAGTTTTAAGTCTAGTTTTAAACCATTTACACACATATATGAATAACAATTGAATCCATGCCTAGTTTGTAAGAATAAAAGATTCACACAAATATAAATCTAACTCTCATATTTAATAATAAGTTTGAATATTCATTAATTTTATTTAAAATACATTTCCACTTATCACTAAATTTCGCAAGCTGAAACGTTAATGCACCTAAACATAAAATCTAAATCCTTACTTAGGTAAAAACTCATCTAAACTAAAAGATAAAGCTAATCAATCAAGGGCATTTGCGTTTGCCGCCATGGGTGGTCATATTGGCATAGCAAGAGCACTCCTCATAGTGGCCAGAGGTGCCCGAAGGAACACAATTGCAACGCTTACAACAAGTCCCACATGCTCGTTTACATAGGTGTGGCCTTGATGAGAGCTGGCACCTCACATTGCAAGCAGCATCACAATCTACATCATAATAAAAAGAAAATTATCTTTATAGTACCACAACAACACATAAATAACACTTCAACAAAGATATGTGCATTTATTATTCCAAATTAATAATAATAATAAAAAACATGGAATTGATCGTTCAAGCTAAGGAATTAATTCATACCAATGGTTGGTGCAGGAGGGCTGGGATTGGGGTCTCCACCATGGTGTTCATCTGCTGATAAAGTGAATCACATGACAAAAAAACATTTTAAGGGTTGATAAGAAAATTAAGTATTGAATCTTGACACAAAATTATGAAATTAGACATAGGACCGAGATCGGTATGCAATGAAAAAAGAAAAGAAAAATTATGATATTGAAATTGAAATAAGTTAACAAATAAAGACACAATTAATTACCACTGCATCTGACTCCACGAGGTGCAGAGTGAAAAGAGATACAAGGATTGCGATAAACATAACATTGGAGAGAGCCATGACTTGGAGGTGGGAGCCTTGTTTCTTGTTCAGAGGGATGGGGATCAAGAAGGCTTAAAGACTTGTAGCACCCAAGGGAGAATGTTGCTGTATTTATAACCCAAACCTTGTGGCAATTTTTTTGGTGCGAAAAAAAGATACATATAATTAAATTAAAATCAATTTAAAATTTAAGAAATCGTTAAGATTAATTTATGGTTAAAAATATAAAACAAGATTTGAATTGATTTTTTTTAAAAATCAATTCTTATGTTTATAGCATATTCAATGAATATATTATTATTATTATTATTATTATTATTATTATTCATTGTAGATTTACTTTGCGGTTTCTTCAACGAGGACGTTTTTGAAAGTTGGTGTAAGAGATATGGCCGTTTGTTCATTTGGATGTTCGGCTGTTAGAATAAAAAAATTAATAGGTTTCATTAGTTGAAATTGTGAGTATTCATTCTTAATGAATAAAGAGCAACGGTTCTATTCATCTAAAAAGTTAGTACTACATAGTTTTGATCAGCTATATAAACACTAGCTTTTTGTTTCGATCAGCTATATAAACACTTCATATACACTCTAGTTTTCAACTTTTGACAAATAAGTATAGACAAATATTAGTGCAGTATTCCCATAAGTAAATTCAAATAGAGTTGTTTCTATATATAGTCTCACTAGTTTAAGTATAAAATTAGTAGAAAGTAACTGTTGTATCAAGTAGAGTATTAGTCATGAAAACTATTTGTACGACACACCTCAATCAATAATATTGATAAGTCACTCTATTATATTTTAAATGTGTTATTTACTTGTCATATTAATTTTATAATTTTTGCGACTGATAGTTTATATTATGTAAATTTATTTCTTATCTTATTTAATCTTATTTGTGTTATTTTAATTAATTTTTTTAACATATATTAGAAAATATTTAGAATTAGTTAGAGTATATATACATTGATTTGATTTGTATTTGAAATTTAAAATTAAATCCTTTCATATCAAATCCTATCAATTTGACATGATTTTAAAAAATAAACAAACATAACAATCAAATTTCATGAAATTTAACGAATAAAATAATTTCTTATTTTATAAAATATTTTAACGCTAGATCTAGTTTACAAATTAAACTATTCTAATGAGAGGCCTATAATTATTTGTTCCAAATTTAATAGGTTGGTGTGATCACGTGGGTACAGAAATGTGATGTCATAATCTTCTACTAATGAAAAAAATAACTTGTATAACACCTATCAATACCAACGTATTTACTGGCTGCTAGCTACTCGTTAGATCATTTTTTTCATTTTATTTAAGATAAATAAAATAATGAACGTACGTATTTGATTTCAATTATTACCCTAAGCGGCAAGCTGACGGGTGTCTTTTGTTTTCGTCTTAAAGTAAAATTTTTGCTAGCATGGTGATTCTAAAATTTTTTATTTTAATCTTTTATTAGGGTATATATCTACCAGTTATTGGTGCAAAAATTAAATTTTCGATATTGATGTGATTAAGATACTCTTTCAATGACAGATTACCTTTTTTTTCCGTCATGTCTGCAATTCGGTCCCTCCGTAGTTTCGGATTAATTAAGCAAGTAACAAACGAGTTTTATATCCATATCATAGTGATAAATCATATCATATCATATATATGTATATATATGACCTCACTCTCCTATGATCCAATCACGTTTCTCGTTACACAATCAACATTTTCTCCCATCTATCTATATAAAATTTGAATGTAGAATCTTATTTAAAAAGAATAATTCCCTAATCACCTAAATTAGCGCAACATTAAAATTAAAATCTCTTTAAAATTACTTGACTGAGTGAAATCAAGTATTTAATTTAAATTTTGTGTTTAATTTATAGATTTAATTTTGGATAAAATTAATTTTAAAATAAAGTGATTTATATTTGATAATTTAAGTTAAGAATTGATCTTGACAAAAATTAGGGATCACAACACACTGTAATTAGTTAGGGTGAAACGAAAAGTTTGCTGTCCTTGTTTGATTTTAAAGGGAAGAAACATCTTCGGAAACAGCTGGAGATCTGACAGCAACATGAACATATATATCATTATTGTTGATTGATTATTGATTATTGATACGATCACGCCAAGGGTTAATGTAACCATCATGAAATTCTTGTGTGGGCCTCGTAACATTGAGAACCATAACTTGCTTAGGTTTTAGTCACCATCGCGGCTTCTCCCTGTATAAACGCTTGAGTTTCAAGAAACAACTATCTTTACAGCTGTGATTTGTGTTTTTGCATAATGGATGGTTAGTCTATACTATTAGTTTGTCTTAATTAAAAGAAAAGATTTGTTACCCTGACTTCGATCAAAAAAGAAAAGATTTGTTCGCTTTGGTTTTGACACTAATAAAGTTTTTTTTTTTGTCCTTTCTGATTCATGCATATGTTGAGATATTTTATTAAAATAGAAATATAATTTTATTTAAATATGATTTCATGACTGTAATTATGACTACGATTTGGTTAATTGCTGCTAAATCTGAATTGTGATGTGTTTTATAATTGAAGATCAATTTAATTTGATCCGGTCAGATAATTATCTTCAATATTATTTAAATGTGATTCTATTATAATGCTTATGAAAAGTATTATAATGAGCTCGTTTGGATAAACACCTGCAAAGGAAAAAAACACTTCTTTTCAAATTTTTTTAAATGACTTAAATATATTTTTAATTCCTATAAATATAGGTTATTTTGGTTTTGGTCCCTTCAAAATTTTTATTTTGATTTTAGTCTTTTTTTCTCATTTTCTTTGTTTTTGGTCCCTATTATTCCAAATTTTAATCTCAATAAATATTTTTGAATATATATTTAATTTTTAAAAATATTGAAAATTTTATTCTTACTCTTTAAATATTTTAAAAATCTTCTTTTGATCATTATAAATATCACCATTCAACATCAAATTTATACAAAATAGACTAAAAAACAAAAATTTTAGAGGGACCAAAATCAAAATGACACATATTTATGAGGACTAAAAATATATTTAAGCAAAAAAAGTACTTCTATGATTTTGTTACATGTTTGTTTGTGCCTCTTAAGAAAAACAGGTCAGTTTTACTTTTGGCAGAAGTAGTAGAAGAGGAAAAAGGTTGTTAGTTATTTTTTCAAATTTCTTGAATTCCAAATCTACCTCATAAATTTTATTAAAAGACAAAAAAAAAAAAACATTATACTAAATCACTCTCACACCTTATCCTATTTTTTGACCTTGCACTGTTGATTATTTTTTATTCACATTAACTCTTTACATATTTAAATTGCATACGTCGTCATTTTTTTATTTTATACAAAATAATTTATTTTTTTATTTGATTTCATAATCGTTAAATTTCGAAGTTGCCCCCAGGTAGATCACATTGCCAGTCATATAAACATTTATTTTTAGCTCGATGACAGTTTAGGGCGATTAGTTTTAACTTTGATATAAAACAAATAAAAGAATATCTTAAAAGTAATTTAATTGTTGTGTTACATTTTATTCTGTGCAAGTATGATTTTATAATTCAACAAAACATAAATTAATATATATATATATATAGAATTAGTTTAATAAGCCCAATAAATATTACATAATATAAACAAATATAAAATAATAAATATTTTATTTTATTTTATTTCAATAATTTTTTTATTAATTTTAAATTTGGTTAAAATAAATAAAAATATTTTCATGTGCAAAAATACTTTTTATCCAAACATCTTTATGAAAAACTAACTTTTCATGTCCATAATTGTAATTTTACCAAAAAAATATTTCTATATCTATTCTATCCAAACAATTTAACTACTCTGATTTTGATAAAAAATACTTCTACAATATTGCATCCAAACATATAAAAAATTTATACTTCTACTTTAGATTTTGCTTTTGCTTCTAAAAAATCTAAAGAAGTACTTCTCCTAGAATTTTAATGAAATGAGCATGTACTTATGAAAATTATATTGTGTTTGTTATAATTTTGATTGATATTTGTTTACCTGATTAATGTCAATAAAACTATTTTTGATCTCATAATTTTGATTTTGTTAATTTAGTTGATTTTTTTCTACAAATAAAAAGTTTAAGTGGGTTCAAACTCATTCCACAAGGATAAGGACACACCCCTCAACTTTTCAGGTGCTTATATGGATTCTTATGTTATTACTTATAAATAGAGATCTTACAGCAGTTAGTAGATTTTTAATTAATATGCGTTGAATGTGAAATTGCTTTTAACATATGCATGTCATATGCTTTAATATTCAATATGGATTTAATTTAAGAACCAAACTTATCTCAAGTTTCATGCCTCGATCTTCTCAAGTTCTCCAATCAAATATTAACATATGAACATTTAGTGGGTTTTGTTTGTATCACCAAAATGCTGAGTTTCATTGTGTGGAATAAAAAAGTTCATGTGTCATATGTTATTGAAAAATTTGACAAAATAGAGGTATGGAATTTGGGATAAATTTTATCCTTAAGGGATGTTTATTTTAAGCTATAATGATGTATTCTCGAAAATAATATTTTGGGAATGATTTGTTCCTATGTTTACTAAAAGTTTTGAAAAATTATTCTCAAGAAAGAAATTTTTCTAAGAAGAAATTTTCGCTTGATTCCGTGAGATTTTTTTCCAATCATGAAAGGTAGGAATAAGACATTTCCATGAATCAGGAATAAGAGATTGAATATAAATACTAAAATACTCCTTAATTATTTCATTTTCCTTCCACAGTTCTATTGGAATAACAAATTTTTTATTATCACTATATTAAAGTGGATTATATGTTGTTAAGGTCACGTAAAGACCCCTTTAACACAGTTGTTATTTTTTTAGCATTTTATTTAATTATTAAATTTGGATGATGAATAAATTTTTAAAAATCGATCGTTAATTATATATTATTTAAAAAATATTTATGAATTTATGATTGTTTATATTTTTTTCTTTTTTCTGGAAGTTTAATTTTCATTTTAGATGATAATAATAATATCATTAAATATGTTAGGGATATTTTAAAAATTATGATATGTATTTCTAGGAATTTGCATTATAAAATAAACAAGTTTTAAATTAATTCCTAAAAATCTTAACAAATAATCCTAGGAATATAAACAAACAATTTTTTTATTGGTTAAATAAACAAATTTTTTACAATTCCAGAATATTATTCCCAAATATAACATTCATGGGAATGTGATTCCTTGAAAGCTAGTTTCATATTTCGAAACAAACTCCCCTTTAGTTTTGCCCTTAATTTAAATATTATGATCATCCGTTGATTTCAAATCAAGTCAAGTCAATGTAGCATATAAAACAAATCCAACCTGAAAAGTACATGCATCGCATTTTAGGATCCAAATCTGGCTCAATAAACTTAAGACTGAAATCATTGAGCAATTTTCGATCATGATTACCCTAATTCTAGTTGATATAGATATTTTGTTTAGCTATTAATATTAAGCGAATCCAACCCCCAAAACAAACACTCACAAAAAACTTTTAATTTGATATATAATATTGGTTTCAATGTCTTTTTGGTCCCTAAAAAATCAACAAGTTTTTTATTTTGATCCTTGAAAGATTTTTTTGTTTTATTTTGGTCTAAATATTTCCCAAACAATTTGGTTTTAGTCAATAAAATTAGTCTGTTTCTATTAAATGCTAAGTTGTTGTATAACAAAAACCCAAATGATTCACTCATGTATAGTAGCCATTAGTCATATGTAGCATATAATAATCATATATGTCAAAACCTTATTATAAAATGAGTTATTAGGTCAAGTAAGATACTTTAATAAGTTTGGTCTAATGAGTTATTGAGTGATGATTTTGACATATAAAATTATGATATGATATATACGACTATTGTCTACCATATAAGATTGGATAATGTGATTTTTTCTCACCCAATATATAACAAAAAGACAGACTAATTACAAGGACTAAAACCAAACAATTATTAAAATGTTTGGACTAAAACCAACTAATTTTTTTTACACGAATCAAAATCAAAACACAATTATTTTTCGGGGCCAAAAATATATTTAACCATATATAATATTTTTTATGTCATATATCTGGCACCTTGAGCTAGAATTTTTTTCGTTGTTTTTTTTTATTTTTTTGGTCTGAAGCCGGATCGCTTTTGACACGTAACTCTTATGTGCACAAACAAAAATGGCATATTTTGACCAAGAAATAAAAAATAATATAGCATAATTCGATTAAAATACAAAAAACTAAAATGGCATCACAAAAGAAAAAGATCTCTCAAAAAAATGGTACATACAGAAGTTTGGTTGGTGCGTATACATGCGAGGGACCAGCAAGCATTAGGACAAATGCCTCTGTTTTGTCACATATGAATTCAATGCGCATTATATCCGAGTAAGAAAAAAGTATTTTTTTTCATATTTATTATTTTAATTAATACAATAAAAATATGAATAACATAATAAGTTGCAAAATTAAATAATGAATAATAAGTTATATTACCCTCTCTAAAAATTAGGTAATATTATATATACAAAATACTCTTCAATATTAACACCCCTTATAGGGGTACTCAATGTCACATTTATAAGGGTATTCAATATCACATTATAAACTATATAAAGATATCAAGACATTGTCCTTTAAACTTTAAAGGAGATTAGTGTATGTATATTGGGACAAATCGAGAGGTATTATGATAATATCACCTAATCTTAGAGAAGATTAATATAATTTACTATTAAAATTTTTTGTCACTTGTCACTCCATTCCTTTGATATTGAGTAATATTATATGTATGCAGATTAATACATATATGCTAAGAGTGTTAATATATACTCTTAATTAACCTTAATCCTCCTAATTCAAAATTTCATTTACAATGATATGAATTGTAATTTATACAATATCAAAAGACTAATTAATATATATGAATAAAATTTTGAAGAATTTTTAGAACTATTAATTAAAAAAATATATATCATTTCTCTTACGCTAACCGTGTTTGACAAAATTTTCGGCAGCTAAGTATGTGGCCTTGGAAAAGCGCTCTCTTTGTTGGTTGACTTATAGTAAAAATTAAAAATTATTTAAAAGTTTCAAAAGTAATGAGAATTTGCACTTCTTTTTTTTTTTTTATCATTCTCACAAGATAAGGTTAATTTCAATTGTAATCTAAGTTTGCTTGCTATTTAAATTGGACATAAGACTTTACCATAAAACTACTCAAAATACCACATATCTTACATTATCAAACATAAAAATGACAAACTCTTAATTTATTATAATTAACAATAATGATATATACCACCGTACAACAAAGTTACATCAAATACATAAAAAGACAAAATGACTATCACAAATTCACAGTACAGTACAATTATTAATTCCAAACACACAAACTGATTAATTCAACACGGATTGAAAACACAGTTTATTTAATTTCCATGATGTTATTCTTCAGAGCTCATCATCATGGACCAACATAACATATATGTACTCTGTACAATAAACATAATGTGATGTGATGTACGATATACATGCATGGCGTTGGTACGTAGTAGTGTACAGGATCGATCCTCGAAGTCTTGAATTAAGTAATTAATTAATTAATCTTCTAAGGGCACTTGCGTTTGCCACCATGGGTGGTCAAGCTTGCATAGCAGGGGCACACTTCTTGGTTGCCAGCAGTGCCAGGTGGCACACAGTTGCAGCGCTTACAGCAAGTTCCGCAGGCTCTATGGCAGAGGTTTGGACGAGATGATAAACGGCACCTTGCAGCGCATGCTCCCTTACAATCTGAAATCATTAATCAACACACATATGTGTATGCTTTTAAGTAAATACTCGACTTAAATCAAAATAGTCAAAATCTAATGAATTTTTAAATATTGGCAGTTCATACAAAATAAAATTAAGAGCATATATATTGGCAATAGCCTATTATAGTTAAATAATTAATTTTAATCAAAAGCCATTTTTCTGTTTAAATTAACAATATCTGAAGTTTATTGAACTTTAATTTATCAATGTGGGTCGAGTCAATAGCTATTTTTCTAGTGATTATTGTATGCCTTTCAACTTGAAAAAATACATTCTATATTGGTGGTCAAACGTACATTTGATTGTTCACATAAGATAAAACTAACAGGTTACAAGTTGATCAATTAATAGAAGTAAAGCTATCCTAATTATTTTATTATTATTTATAAGACTTGAACTCCTTGGATCTTCTAATATGAAAATCACACATTATCTTGACATATGTAGATTTTTATGTTTGATTAAGAAAGTGACTCCAACATGGGGGTCACAACTTTGATTGATCAAAATCTCCAAATGACAAAGTCTTCAGAATTCACTCAACAAACTCAAAATATTATTTAAGGGAACAAATGTAATGATAGCTATTTTAAACTAATTAAGAACCATTTCTTTCAAAAGTTAAAAATTTAAATTGTTGGATAATTCACATGAACGTAAGCTACTCCAAACATCCACTTATTATACACGAAATTGTATGTTTAGTTTGATTTGTACCTATCTGTTGAAGAGAACCCTGCACTTGCTGGTGTGCCTGCAAAGAATGTATATAAATCAGTTAATTAAGCAGAGGCCTATAGTTTAAAAGAAAGAAACACACTAGCTAGGCGCATGTGACTTGTGAACCATATATAAAGAAGAAGACACAGGGAGTGAAACACTAATTAGGAAAATGTAGAAATCAAGAAGTAGAATCTTTGAATTAATTACCGGCTGATCAGCAGCATCAACAAGATGAAGGAGAAGAGATGCAAGAAGGGAAGCCACTAGAAGCTTTGAGAGAGCCATGGCTATATGCTATACAGCAAAGGGGGAGGAGCTAGCTTGAAGATATGTGTTCTCTTATTGGCTAAAGTTTTGATTGCCAAATTGTGCACAAATGAAAAACAAACAAGAGGTGGTATTTATAGTTGATGAGGGAGCTCCATGAAGCTTTGATTTTGGACACACAAGAGAGTTGAGTACCCAGTATGAGTAGATATTATTATATAAATTATGCGAATATGTGTACAAGTGGGGCATATAGTGATGTGGTGCATACGCGGAAGAGACCTGAATCAGAAAGGTTGGTGTTAGTTACTGGTGATGAGGGGAAATAAAACAGAGAAAGGGTCTTGGAAGCATCGGGAGACAGAGGAGGTGGTAAAGTGCAATTGTTTGGTGGGTGAAGTATCCTGCTGGCTTTACAAGGATAATAAGCAAAGCATATACAATAAGGTTTTTTCTTTATTCTTTTTGTTACAATGGTTATGGCCTCACTCACAACCTCCCGAGTCTTATCTCTGTTTTTGTTAAGTTTTGGGGATGGAGCTATATTGATATTTAGACTCTATTATTAAAAATAAATCTAATTAATTTAATTGACTCGATTCAAATGAGGTCTTTCAAGTGAATAATCTATTAATGAAATTTTTCGATTTTCAGAATTTGAATTAAAGAATTTTAATTAAAGGATCAAGACATTTACAATATTAAACAGTCTTATATTGGGATGTGTATTTCAAGTGGAACACATGATGGTCTAACCAAAACATGAGGATATTAATTTTGAGTTATCTTACTTCAATGTCAAAATTTAACATTAAATTTAGTATTTATCTTTACATGTACATATGATCAATATGAATTTGAAAAATGTTTTTGTTAATCTTTAGACTGTAATAATGAGTCAATTGTGGATAACTTTGAGAATATTTTATTTACTTAAACCCTTGGCCACGAAACAAAAATTTGTGCTAAAGACTAATAAGAGGTTACTTTACGTGCATGACAATTTGACCGCCTTAAGCTATTGTTTGGCTTTAACTGGGGTGGTGACCATACTATATGCCATGGCTAGCTAAAAGGCAGGGCCACCTAGTTCAATGTTAGTATCATTTGCGTCATATGTTTATGCATATCTTCGGGGCCTCCCAAGGAGGGTCATACTATGGGTCTAAGTAAACATTCTTGCATAGAATATATGTTTGATGAGCAATCAATGTATCCAGAATAATGAAAGCAGAATTTTTTATAAATTACATAGTGGTGGTTGGATTAAATGTGATGATAAAACTAATTTACTCATCTAAAGATTATTAATCATACCATGTCATTTAATATTATTTTCTGGAAAAAAATTTTGGATGATTAGTATATTCCATATTTAACACCTTCTACCATGTATGGTACATTTATGATGAAGCTAATAGGATTTAAAATTGAGTCAAGTGTATCTTGAACATATTGAAATGCAATTTTATTGTAAATAACATGAGTTTTGAACCAATTTTCTAGGATTCTGGTTAATGAATTAAAAAGAGAAATTTTCACATTAGGAAGTAGAGTCTTTATATTCTCAAAACATGGGACCCATTATAAAATTATAACACTTATTCTTCCTAGTATTCTTAACAATTCTCTTGTTAAAAAATCCTAGCTAAATATATTCATATGTAAAATATTATTATGCAATTATGGAAGAATCTCTTATTAATCTAGGTTGCATTGCATTATTTGGGAGGGGAGAAAGGTGCATGCATATAAGGAAGGGTTTCATGTTTATCATGTACACGGAAAACTACAAGTCCTGAGTTATTATACAAGGGCCAAAAACTTTGCTAAGTGGCTTGCCGCCAAGTTTGGCTTTGGAGAGGATGGTGATATATGGAATTGGATGCAATAACTATTTGTGGAATAGGAGGAGGAACTATATTTGGAGAAAGTAGGAAAACGATGCCAACCTTGACAGCTGTATGCAGTTGCCAGCACCCACCCCAGCTGTAATATGCTAATATGAAATCTATCTCACTCTCATCCCAAATTATCATCTCATTCATCTATTTTATGGCTTGCATTTTTGTTAAAATATACAAAGACTAAATATTTAAATGGTCCCTTAGAAATATATCAAAAAATAAATTAGTCCCTTATTAGTTTTTCAAAATTTGAATGTCATATATTGGTCCTCACAATTCAAGAAATGGGACAAATTGATCTCTTTGTCATAAATATTTGTTTAATTGTATGAATTTGTATTGAGGGACTAATTTGTTCTATTTTTTAAATTATGAGAAACCAATACAAGACTTCAAATTCTAAGTGACTAATTTGTTCTCAATATATTTCTAGGGCTAAAAACGAATATTAGTCATATAAAAAATAAACAAATATGTTAAAATATAAAATTCATTAGTTTACCGCAATTCAATAGTTTAGGTTTTTCAAAAGAGATAACCTTTCCTCTCTGACGTTCAACCTTCATTAAATTGCAATACAAGATAAGTGGGTATGTATCTTATGCATGTTGGGAGTTCATAAAAACTCTTATGTAAGAAAATGTGTTAATTAGATATAAAGTGTAACGCTTGACTCTTGCCCACAAATTAAACTTTTGAAAGAGAGAAAGGACAAACTCCCTTATTTTAGATATATGATGCAGAATGATATTACCAGAGTATTTACTAAAATAAATAAGCGCCAAGAGTAATAGTGTATATGTAATTTTGTGTAGTTTTTTTAAGTGTGATACTGATAATATATATAGTTGTTATATTGATTAACTAAATAGAAAAGAACTAAGCTGGATAGCAATATTAGACTATTAGTTTAGTATGAAGCTAGGCAGGCTGGGGAGAATGATATAGCTATCCAATATATTATATGCAGAATATTAATTTATTTGAAAATGATTGCATCTCTCAATCAGTCAGTCCCACATATATTTGATTTCATGCAAGAGTGATTATGTATGTTGTTGTTGTTGGAAAGCCATTTGAATAAGTGAAAGGCTATGGGAACAGAGGAGAGAAAGCAAAGTTGTGTGCACTGGAAAGGAAATTCCTCTTCATAATTCCTGATTCGTGGTGCGGGGCAATTTAAAATAATAGTAAGCTAAATATGTGACAAATAACGCAGAGGAGAAAGTAATGTCCAATGATAAAAGTACATGCTTTTGTATAGATATATGCATAAGTAATCATTAAGGGAATTCATAGTATTACTGGTGAAGCCTGTTTTAAGGTTTGGTGGGCTGAAGCACCTCTAGTATACAACTAGCAGAGATTATGGCTTTGAGATATAATTAATATAGTAAATAATAATAATAATAATAATAATAATAACAACAACTTTACAGTTGTAAACCTGATAGAGAAAGAGAAAACCAGCTACTAATACCATTGCACCAGCACAAGGAACAAGCGCCTTCTAGATTTAACCAGTTGTGGATGTGGTAAGAATAGTTGATTAATCATTTGTTAAATTTAACCAATTTTATATGCATATCCAATGAATTCAAAAGACACTGATTGTGGTTAGTTGTAAGTGGTGAAGTAGTTAAATATGTTTGATAATGATTAAGTACACATAAGAATTATGTATAAAAATAGTCTTGTGTAATTAAAATTGCTCCATTCGTAATTCCTGCTAAGAAATGTACACCATTCATTTTAGCTTCTACTGTGTTACATCAGATTAGATGAAAACATATCATGTGTCTGTCAAGTGTAAATTATACCAATAGTAGTTTCATTTAACTTGAACTGATCATAGATAAAATCAAAATTCCTTAAGTTACATATACCAAAAGGTAATCTATAATTGGCAAGTCCTATGTGGCTGACACAAGTACATTATAACCCCCTAATGGTGAAGAAACATCAATTCAAACTCCTCTAGCTACCTTGAGTGTTGATTTCTGAAGGAACATCCAACTTCATGGATCTGAAAAAGTAAGTCCAAGTTTACACCACTCCTGAAGGAAGCCGAAGAACAAGTTGTCCACCAACAAGGCTGCAGCCAAAACAAGGACAAGGTCAAAAAACTTAGACTAGAGCTCATGTAGACACGACAAATTATTGCCTAGATATAAATCTTAAAGCCTTATACTTAAAAGAAGCGTTTTTTTCAAGCATTTAACATAGGTATTGATAAGTATATATCAGTGTAGACCCGGTTTTCTCTTTCTCTTACTCTTATCTTTCTTGCCAAGTGTTCAATTTTGATATCTTTATATTTAGACACGTCCCCGACAAAATTGATGAGGTCTAGAAACAATAATGAGTATATCTTGAACAAATTAAAGTTGATAGAAATCTAATTTTATTGTGAATGAGTCTAAACATGAGATATCATATTTGTATCAATGTAAGAATCTTTTTTTAGACATGTGTTGCACAAGTAAGAATTCATCACCCACCTCTTGACATAGTAGTAGCAAAAGTCTGCTAGGATGAAAGTCTGAACAATTTCCGATAGGAGTACCATTGAAGGCCACAATCCGTAACCCAAAGCTGTTAGTAGACGTCCTCTAGTATCTAGTACCTGAGCAAGACAACATACATGAGCTTATATAGAGGATGAAGTACACAGTCTATCTATCAATTATAATTGGATATCCAATTAAGGTTGAGGTATTAAAAGAAATACTACTTGAAAGCTAAGGATGAGTTTGGTTTTAAAAAATAGTTTTTATTTTCTATTTTTAAGATTTTATGAAGAAAATAATAAAAACAATAAAACTCAATTTTCAATTCCAATTCTTATTATTTCTTTCATAAAATTATGAAAATGAGAAAATAGAAAATAAAAACAGAAAACTATATTTTGAAATCAAAGGCGCCCTAAGATATTAGTTCCAAAACTCAATATGCATCACTACTTAATTTAAGAAGCACCAAATAAAGCCCCAGCATGATGTGGCCAATAGTTTAAATCAGTGGTATATCTGGCTTAGATAAATATGCATAATTCAATGTATTTTGTATCAAAATTCCCTATTGCATTAATAATTCTTTATAATATTATGCTAATGGCTGCAAGGTATTTCCAGAACTAGGTAATACAAACATCTTAGCTTTATATTAATAATGACAAACCTGAAGGACCCAATGAGCACAACTCAAGAACCTTGCAATTCCAAGGGCAAAAACGTAGTGTGCTGTGAATGGTTCAACAATCTGAGAGTTGAAAAGGAGAATTAAATAGTTGGATTTTATATAAAGGAAGAAGTATTACGACTACAAATGTAACATCATAATCAATTAATCATCATTTAAAAGTATTAAAACATATAAAGAAACACATTTCTATGAGACCTTAGTGTTCTGCATGACTTGCAACTGAGGGAGTACAGAAACAGCTTCAAGAAAAACACAAAATCCCCAGAGAATCCTGTTAACAATATGATGCTGTGTTGTTGGATGAGTAAGCAAGGAAAGCACAGCACAAGGTATCACCTGCATGAAATGAAAGAAAACTTAATCCTCAAGAATTGATCCATTCTGACAAAACGATACACTTCTTTCTCAGACCAATGTAATCCTCTATATATGAGTTTCATGACAGATAAAATCATGCTTGTTCTTATGACCAAGTAATTTTCAGTTTAGAGCTAAAGATGGTTCCATGAGTATGTGATAGAATTGGATTCTCGCAAGTAATTGTCATGACTTGAATTTGATTCTTGAATTCTCGTGTTGGCGGGTCAATTGTAAGTACCTTTGTAACTGTTTGTTAAGTTCAAGAGGCACACTTTAACTCTAGATTGGGACGAGTTTTCCTATCAACTCTCCACAACTTCCTAATTATATAACTTCTCAATTGATACTTCTCACCTCTCCTAGTACCTATTTATAACCAACTACTCCCTAACAATTACATGTAACTAACTAATAGTGTCTTATTATTTGAAGCAAGCACTCATCCAAAATCATCTTCTCATAGTCAGAAGCCAGGTGTTCTGATTTAAAACAGGTAATAAAACCAGTACAAGCTTCCAGGGATTTCAAGACATGCATTCAATCAAACCCCCTCAACTCATTAGTTAGTATTACAGTTACAAACTGAAGACAAATTGAAATTTGAATAACTTTGAATCCATGTAGGAATGAAGAAATCCAAGCCAATAAACACACAGCTAGTAAAATTTTGTATTTTATAAGATTATAAACTGTTTCTAATGCAATCATGCTACAAAAGTAGTTTGCAACAGAAACCTCATTTTGATCAACTTTGCATCACAATGTATTACATTGAAGGACAAACTCAACATTAAAACCTTTTGGATATGCAGAAGATTACCATTATTTTAAGAAAATCTATGTTAACAAGTTATATGAAGAAGGAAGGTAATAAACTTGCTAAACATAGTAAGGGACTTACTACATAGTGTATTGCAAAGTTGTCCTTATCATCCATGTAACTAGAATTCAGCCTGAAGCGAATCATGTAAATAACCCAAAGGGTTGTTGCCAATGTTGCCAAATCAAGCAAGGTGTGTATATCATATTCCATGACAACACTGCAATAAAGTCTAACAGCTAGAAACATAGCTGTCAGTTCCTGTGATTTGAGTGAAAGTCCTGCAAGGTTTTAAAACACAGTGAAAAATCTGGTTGGTGTGTGCAAAGATATGGATAGTAGTTTCTTTTATTCTCATTTCTTTACCTAATGGAAGACAAGAAGCCAAGTGTATGTTTGATTTGGCATTGAGAAAGCCTAAACCATGGTTTGAATGATGCAACCTGAGTTTTAACTCATTTCAACATATTTGACAAGATCAATGTTGAGTCACATTTCCACACAATTTTCAGTCTCAAACCACAGCTTTTGACCACAGCTTTTGCATTAAACCAAACTATGATTTGTGAACCATAAACCAAACACACTCTTAAGTTTGTATAAACATCATTACTAAATTTTCACACAGGAGGAATATAATTTCCCAGTATTGTTCTCTATAGTTTCTAAAAAGGAAGAACGTATAGCATGTGCACTAGTGAAAGACAGAAGACATGAATTTTCCAATCACAAAACATTGTTTCCAGATCTCATGATAAATGAGCAGAAAATACAAAATCTGTACACTGTATTCTTAGAAATGTCAATTTTGTAGAACCTTATGATTGTAATTAAGGACCGCAATGGTTTGATCTCCATCAAAACATCATGAATTCACCATGACAATTGAATCATCCTTTCCCCTGCCACAAACATATCACGTGATTCTTGGTTCCATTCCATTCATTAATGTAAATGGGAATAAGCTCTTCCTTTAACAATCAATAATATATGCATGTTGAATACTTATATATGGCATCCAATGAATATGGAATGAGCATAATTCTATGGGGTGCTCCATAGCATGCAATAATTTCTCCTTAACATCGGATAAATATCATGGTTACGGATTCATCCAAGGGAAAATTACTTGATTGCATACTGGCATGTTTGGTTTAAGTTTTCAATTTTCAGTTTTTAGATTTTGTTAAAATCCTGAAAATTCTAAAACTACAAATTAGTTTTTAGTTTTTATTTCCAGATTTCAATATTTTTTTATAAAATCCTAAAACTAAAAATAAAAACTCTAAACTTTCCAAAGATTGTATATAGTTTTGAAATTTCCAAGGTAAATCCAAAAATTCCAATCTAATTAACATGACCCTTTTTTTTCCTAACGTAGTTTAGGGGAGATATATGGTTTAGATAAAGCATGATTGTAGGACTTGGGAAATTCCACATGTCTCTAACCTCAGATATCCAGTAGTTGCCATTGAAATATAAGAAAACTAACATGAAGAGAAAGGTTAATAGTATACGGACCAGAACAAGAATTCTCCTTGGTGAGCTTGTAAATGAGTATGGATATTTGTCGCAACGGATCCGATCCACAAAATTAAGTTTTTTTTTAATTGGAGTCCACCAGTTTATTAAATTGGAAAATATGGAAAACCCGTTTTATTAAAAAATTGATCTTTGAAGGTTTGAGCTCGAGTTTGGTTATGCATAGGGAAGGGTAAGATTTTAGTCTTACGCACAGGTATACACTTAACGGTACCTTAATTGATTTGTGCAAATTATTACTAACCTTTCAAAACATTCATTTTTATATTTTTATTTACAACAATACTTTAAAAATAAATTGAAAACAAGTTTCACGCAGTGTTAAAATACTGTGTTAAAGGGTACGGTAAATTAACATTTTTATTCAAAATACAATATTTCACAAATAAGTAACAAATTTAAACTAAATATATGAAAATGAAAATCTCTCATGAATTATAAATATTTACAAATAAGATAAAAATTTATTTTGATATTTTTACAAAAATAAAATAAAATATAAAGAAAACATGCTTTAAAGAAAATTTGAAACATGAACTGTCACAACTCAATGTTAGAATATCGAGTTAACAAGCGGCTAAATTAACCCTTTTTATTTGAAATAAAATATTTCTTAAAGAAACGATTATTTAAATTAAATAAAATATCTCATAAAAAATTTTACAAATAAGACAAAAATTACAAAAATTTAATTTTGACTTGACAGATTCAAAATAAGCCTCTACGTATCTTTGGTGAATGGGAAATTAAAAGTCACGTAGTTCTGTTTAAAAGAATAATTGTGGGTTGATTAATTTTATGCTTGAAAAGGATCTTTAGAATATCAAGTTGTCTCAACTAAAATATTATTAAATTATGGAATTAACAAGGTCAGGTTCATTAATCTTATTTACCGATTCATAAACTAAATACATTTTCTTTAAAACAAAACATTCAAGTATTTATGATCGAAAATAAAATGAATCTTCTTTTTTTTATTTTAAATTTAAATTAAACCCAACTTAAAATAAGTAAGTCTAAAAATGAAAAATAAAACGACAGTAAACCAAATAAATAAATCTAAATCTAAACAAACAAACTCAAAAATTTATTTCAATAACAATAGTTGACAATGTAATTAAAACTAAAACTAAAATCTTAAAACCGAAACTCATTATTTATTTTGTCTTATTTTTAGATAAACTAAATTTATAAATTTAAAATTTACTAACTTAATTCCACCAATCTAAGTCTAATTATAACACATACTGATATTAACTAAACACACACTCCAACCATACTATTACAACTCTCTCTCACTTTGACATACACATGAATCCACAAAACAAAAACACATGCATACACCCTTACAATTAAATAAAAGACACGTACACACTCACTATAACACATTAATACATATAGATTCTCTCTGACCCACACATGTGCACATCTCTCAGCACTTTCTCTCAGTCATGCACTCACACTCACAAAATAACAACCCCTCACGCTAACCAACGCACACAAATGTCTCTCTCTTTGACCAAACACATGCACACCCACATTCTCTCACTTAACTCCATTATTTTTTTCAGCTCAAAGACTAATGGAATGGACTAAAGGAAAGATTAAAAAATAACTAAAAAAATAAAATCTTAAACTAAACGCACACAGACACAACTCAATGATTTCATTTCTTTTCTTTTACACTAAGAGAGAGAATATGAGGCGGAGGTGGAGAGAGGGGGAGCAAGAGGTCATGGCCTAGGGGGAAGGGATGGGACGAGACACCATCGCGGGAGGGAGAGAGATGAAGGGATCGCCGCACGGAAGCTGCAGACCTGAAGGGAGAGCTTGGGCTTTGTGCACGGAGAGCAGCGGGCGGCGCGCAGGCGGTGACGATCGAAGGGGCGGCGCGCGACATATCAAGGAAAGGGGAGCATGTGCCAGGACGCTGAGGAGGGTCCGCTGTGGCTTGCGCACGATGGTGGGTGGAGGCTGAGCTTTGCTAGATCGCGATGGGCGGCAGGCGACGAGGCGTGAAGGGTGGCAGGACGTCACGCGTGCAGAGGTGGAAGGAGATCTGGGCGGTACAGTCACGCCTCGGGGCTGAAGGTGCGCGTGGCGTGGTGGAGGGAAAGGGTATCGAGATCAGGAAGCGCTGGGAGGAGGAGGAGAGAGAAGAGAAAATCTAGGAGCCGGCGGGAGCGATGACGATGACACCGGGCTCCTTTATCTATTTATTTTATTCTGATTCTCTCCTTTTTAATTTTCTGGAATTGGATTTTATGTTTGGCTCTGGTTTAGGACTTAAATTTTGTGTAATGGACTATTGATGAAATTGTGAATTGTCTGATTGAATATTTTTGATGAATTTGGGTTGTATGGATTGAGTATCTGTTGATGAATTTGGATTTCTGGAATTTGGCTGTATTTTTGGTTGGTTTGGGAAAATGGGGATGGTTGTTAAGGGGGAAGATGATGGTGGCTGATGAAAAGGGTCGTCCAGGCTAGTCCTTGGGAGTCCTCCCTCTCTTCTATGTATTTTATTCCTTTAGATCAGCCCATCCACCGAAAGGAAGTTTGTCACTTTGCAATTAGTGGGAAGCCCCATGGTGTCTACCCTCCTGACATTTCCTCTCCCGTGATGAAGCGCCCTTCCAAATGCTTTCCTCTCTTACACTATGTTAGAGATCACGAAAGAATTTTTTTTTCTTATTTTTTATTTTTTATTTTTTATCATTTTTTTTCAAAACAAAATGGAATGGGCCATAATGAGTTTGAAATTTTTCCTTTTTTTCTTTTTGGGTTTATTTTATGTGGAAATGCGTTGAACACTAATTATTATTATTTTTATCTAAAATAACTAAATGAAAAGACTATAAAGGAAATTCATTTAAATTGTGAAATATGAAAATTTTTGAGTTTTCTATTTTAATGGGTTCAAAACAATGGGTTTAACAATTTTTAATGCATGAACGGCCTCCGATGCCACAAGAGGTTGTCATGATTGTGAACCACCATTCTTAGGAACACCAACGCCACCACCCCACATGCCACCGCCAAACGCCTTCATCTTCGCGGTTGCCGCGAACGCGCCGATACCGCATGGATGGCCTCTTGGTTGCCTTCATGATTTTCTTCTTCTTCCTCTTTTGGTGTTGTGTGTGCTATCTTAATTGTGTTAGAGCTCAATGGTTATACCTTGTATGGTTATAACTTACTGTGTCTCTGTGTCATGTCTCTCATATAATCAAAACATTCTATGGGTTAGAAAGTTGAAAGTGAGTATGTGGGGGGGGGTTTGAAGTGGTGGGACACGTGGTGTTGGATTGCATTTGTTAGCTAGATAGAGTTTTCATGTAATGTGATGTGATGTTGATTGATTTGCTATTTTCATAGGTTGATTGGTTAGTTGGATGCTCAACTAATTTTGCATCAAGGGTACGTGTGCTACATTTTGGTGCAAATATCTATCATATCCCATAAGATGTGAGAAACATGGCTCATTGCAATTTAATAACCCAACGCGGGTTATGTGAATTTGATGGGGGTGCAGTGCACCAAACAAAACACAGATTTGGTGGGCAAGAATCATCTGTTGACCAACTAATGAGTGTCGCATTGATTACGATATTGACCGGAAATGCATATTTAAGAGCTTACTTTTACGTTGGTTTTATTTTTTTTAACGAAAAAATGTTGCTTCTAACTTTTAAATAGAAATTAATATGAGTAGTTCTTTGACAAAAAAAAAAGAGTAGTTCTTATAAAAAGTAATTTTTTAGTAAAAAAAAATTGCCCAAAAATGTAAAAAAATATTTTTCACTCTCTATTTATTAGATTTTAATTAATTTAGGTGAAGTCAAGTCATCTGTGAGGTAAATTTTTATTTTTGTTAGTTTTATATTCGCATAACTCAATTTAAAAGTCATTTAAAGAGAATAAATGTTAACAATTTTGTTATTGATTTTTTTGTTGTTGATTGGAGATTACACTTTTGTATTTTCTTTCCAATGATGTGTAGTAGGAAACCAACGTTTTCGGTGTATAGCCAAAAGGCCCAATGGAATAAATTCCTAGTCCAACACCAATCTTTAGTTTTGGTCAAAGGTCCAACTCCAGCCTTAGAAAGCAGGTTTTCATTTTCGGCCTAATCGAGGAGGTCTCATATATTCCTATACATAAACAATCTCATTCAGACCAAAAAAACATGAACAATCTCATAAAGTGTTTTTTTAGATGAACCTAGCTATCAATTACCGAAAACAGTGAGTAATTCCCTTCATTTCAGTGTCTAACGAAGGAGAAAAAAAAGCTTCAATTTTCATTTTAGTTCAATTGGGGGAGGGCAGAGCATACACCATCTGAGTTGGCCTCCAACTGCCCAAAAACTATGTCATCATTTTTTGTCAGACAAGCTTCATTTCAGTGTTGACTCTAGGCCATTTCAGATTAATGGGTCGCTTAAAGTATGATGATGGAGGGCCTTGTCGGAGGCCCAATTTTATCTAACAATAGCCAACCTACAGCCGATAACAGCACAAATTTCAGGACCAAAAACACACACACAAGAAAGAGATCACCAATTTGAAAGGGTACTACAGTCCATTAAGGACTAAATATAATTGATCCTTAAATTTATATTAGAGATAAGTTAATTCCTTATATATTAAAAATTTCAAATTGGTCTTTCACATTTCAAAAAAGGGAACAAATTGATGCAAGATATGAGATTTTCCCTCCATAAGGATCAATTTATCCCTTTTTTACAATGTGAGAGACCAATTTGAAATTTTTAATATCTAAGGAACTTATCTCTCAATACAAATTTGAGGGATCAATTTGTCCCATTTTTTGAAATGTAAGAGATCAATTTGAAATTTTCAAGATTTAAGGAACAAATTTATCTCTAATACAAATTTAAGGAATTTGGGGTTTTAGTCCTCCATTAAGCCCTCTACTGACCAATCTTTGTATATACTTCGACCAAAAAACAAAAACCCTTGTATTGTACTTGATGGGAACCTTTTAATGAGGTCGCACAGGATTTACACAGCATCCAGTTTACAGCAATGTGTTTGTGTGTGTGTCCACCAAGTTTATGAATTTGCCCTGCATAGTATTCCCTTGTATCTATCCAAATAGACCCTACCACAGCATAAAATATCAATTAGAAAAGCCTCCATTAATTGTACGTACGAAACAATTCAAAGGGTTTTCTTGAGCACAAGAAACCGTGGCTACATTTATTTTTTTAGTAGTGTTATTTATAGTTAACTTTATAAGATATTGTGTTGAATACATTTTCATCTCCTATAAATGAGATATATGTAAAAACTAAATGGGGTAATCCAATTCAATAGATAGGAGTGTATCAATATTGAATGTCTATAAATAATAAATCCAAATAACATTTTATTTTTTTCCCTTATTTCCTTCCTTTAAATGTCACAAGTACATCCAATGATTGAAGATAACCTAATTAAGTGAAAGACGAAAACTATAATCAAATACTCAATGGAGAAGAAAAAAAGCAGGACGGAATTGGAAAGTATTTCTCTTCAGGCCCAAAAGAAAAGGATGGTAACTTGTGAGATTTAATATCTTTGATTATCGTCCTCGACCCAAAAAAAAATTGTCTTTGATTATAATCAAGTTAAATTATTATTGTATCTTTAAAAATACAAGCAAAACTAATCATCAATCATTTAATGAAACTTTTGAAGTCATGACTGTCGAGCTATATGAGGTGCCGTTCCTGAAAAGGTTATTTTGTTTTCAAACCATAGATATTTTACTAATAGGGGCAATCCTACTGGAATTGGGTAAAATTATTAGAAAGGTTAAATATATTTTATTTCTGAATTTTAAGTCATATATAATTTATATAATAATTTTTTTAAATGTGTATTACGACATTTTGAAATCAAACAGGTAATTGACAACCATTTCCTTTAAGATAAACAAGATGTTAAGTTGCATAAAATAAAAATTTTAGCAACTAAGTACACACAATAAAAACATTAAAGTGTTAGAGTTACACAAATAAACAATGGAAATAAGTATCAACTTAACAGAAAGAGTGCCCTTATTAGAATGACAAAACTCTTCATTTTGAATTTTAACTAGCTGTATATGTAAGGGTCAAATGCAAGACCTTTGACTAAATTAAAAAAGTGTCATCAGCTAATCTTTGCTAGTAGACGCACAACTTGAAAGTTACTTATGTATTGGAGATAAATTACATTACTAAACCAATCAAAATTATTATTTATACTTTTTTGTTAATACTGTTACTTACTACTTACTAATTTATTATTATCATCATCACGATGTGAAATAATCAACAAAAAAAAAAGGGAAAAAAACGTTAATCTTTTTTTTTTTTTGTTGACAGAACACGTTAATATGCTATGCATCCCTAAAAATGACGAAATTATAATAAAAAGCTTAGAAAGTACTGGATAAACGTGAAATTAAAAAAGCAAAGATAAAATTGAAGAAAATTTACTGATAAATTGAAAAGAAAACAGTTTATGAAGTGATAGGGTTTGAAATGGAGCATTATGATATTTTCCATGCAAAATAATACTTTTACATCAAGTCCCTGGTAATTAGTGATTTTATCCAATATCAATTCAGGGTCTTCGGACCTCAGGGACTTCAGACCCGTCGATGAGAATGAAATTATCTATTGAAAGAAGGTAATTTTGAGACTGAAAAAAGGAAATATAGAAGACACAATATATAATCCGGACGAGCTAGTAGGAGCATATATATCAAGATATCAAGCATTCAAACTTACATTAATCACTTCATTCCTTGGAATAAAAGAAACTTTTCTTCGGTCGTATGATTTTTTTTTTTTTGGTTGACCGTCGTATGACCTCGCAAGTAATGCTTTTGCAATTTATAATTTTTGAACTTCTTTATATTCATAATTTTCTTGAAAAATTAATAAAAAAATTCGTTTTTTTGAAAATTATTGACCGTAATTAATTAAACTTAACAAAGAAACTAATAATTTCATTTTCACAAACATATGAACGGATAGGATTATGATGAATCTCTTATTAAGCATAATATCTTCTTATATAAAACTAAAATATATTCGGAGATCATGCAGAATCTAAATTATTTAAGGAAAAATTTTAATAATCCATCAATGTATATAGGAAGCGTTATTTTGTAGCACTAAAAGAAAAAAAAATATTAAGATTGATCTAGTAGTGAGAGGTTGGAGTAATATATATGTATAAGGTCTTAAGTTTAAACTTCATTGTAATTAATGTAATTTGTGAAATATGAAAAAAAAGGGTATTTTTGTAAAGTTATTAAATTTGTAAGTTTACCTAGGTTTCATGGGTTTAGCGTAGACTCAAATTGTAAATCCAACTCATAAACTCATAAAAATTGATTATTTCAAAACTAATAAAAATATGTGTTTAATTTATATATACTGATAATATATATATATATATATTGTTACTTAAGATACCAAATTCTTAATAAAATCAATACCAAAAAAGAAAATTCTTAATAAAAGAGTAAACTTACAAGTTTACCTTGAGTATATGATAGTTTAATCGAATTTACTAAAAAAATTATTGGAATTTATTTAGGTTTGAGTTTTTAACTATAAAAGAGTTAGCTGGGAGTTTGATAACTATGGTATTTTGCAAATAAGAGTACTAACTAACATATTAGCCTGTATTTTTAAAACAATTAAAAGGAAGCAAAATTATAGAATTAATGAAAAGTATTAAAACAAAATTATTACTTATCCCTTGCTGGTGTGTGTGAAGAAAGGTAAGTCAAAGTAATGGCAAAAAAAGCAAATCCAGTTTGATTTTGGAATCATGTAGGAGCGTTTGGTTTGTGAAAATATTTTTTGTTTTCATTTTTTATCATTTTCTGAAAAGGATTTTCATTTCTACATTTTCAAAATGAAGAAATGTGTTTGGTTTATAAAAATAAATCCTATTTTAAAAAGTGAAAATAATGAAAATATATTTGGTTTGTTATTTTTAGGAAGTAAATCCTATTTTAGAAATTGAAATTTTAATGCATATGCTTCTTCGTCCGTCCACTGGTGTTGCCTGGTAAGCAAGGCAAGTGGAGGTTCTGGACTTCCAACGACCTCACGCCACTAAACAGGGGTGCTCGCTCAGCCAGCTCAGCCATCATCCCTCGCCTTCACCGCTTCTTATATTGTCGGGCCTTCTTCTTCCCACGTTTTACTCCTTGTTGTAAAGACAGAGGCCACACCAACCGCCATGAGGTCGACCACATCTTCCGCCTCCCATATCTACTCTCTCGCATTGATGTCGGCAAACCCATAGTTCAATGTCTAACTCGCTCCTTCTCTCCTAAATCAATCCCTTCGATGCTTCTTCCTGCTTCTACAATATGATTTCTTCTTTCTGGTGTTGTTGTCGTCAGGATTTGGCAAATCTGTTGTTGTTGGAAGATCTGGAGGCATGCCTCATATCAGCATCTGCGCCTGATTCTTGGATGGTAGATTTGACTTGTTGAAGGAGACAAAGGGAAAGGGGTGGGAGAAGATGTGCTTCAAGCTCTTTCTCTGAAGCATTGAAAAATAAAAAATAAAAACAAAGGTGTGTCTTGTGGGATTCGAATGGAGCAAACGGTCTAAGAAAAATGGAAAGATGATTTATTTACAACACTGCCACCGCATTTTCATCTGAAAACATTTCCAACGACAACAACTAAAAGGATGAAAATGGGAAAATATCATTTCCAAATTTGTGTGGCTTTTGGAAATATTTTCACTGAAAATATTTTCTTTAATGATCAAGTAAACATATTTTCTTGCTTACTTTTCATTTTTAGTGAAAATGAAAATGAAAAGAAAGAAACCAAACACGCTCTACATCTCCAAAGAAGGTTGATGGCAATAGAGTTAAATGCTTTTGAAAAAGAATAACAATATATATATATATATATATATATATATATATAAAGAGTACTCAGAGCTATGAAAAAAGTTTGACAGGGTTCAAACTTATTGATGACAGTATATTCTTAGCCTATACTCAAACTCAGTAAGAAATAAATTTTACATTTAAGATATATGTTTGCTATTTGATAAAAATTAAGGAAAAATTAATGAATTAAATTACCCACTAAATCTTTATTTCCATTTGCTATCCCATATCATGCACACCCAAACTTAATTTATTAAAAATTCATGACCAGTTTAACTTCAGTGAACATTTTTTTAATAAATTTCATAAGGGTCTCAGTAATTTTTACTAACATTGCAATATATAGTTAGATGATTATATAAATTATTTTTGTATTGACAATATATAAAATTTATTTTTTAAAAAATATATATATTTTAGAGTTTAATTTGAAATAGTTTTATAATATATATCATCCAATCATATATTTTTATTTGTAAAACTTTTAAGAAAATAGATGGTTAAGTCAATCACTTTTATTGATGTGATAAAAAATAATTAGATACTTGTATAATTTTGCTTTACACTGATATTACATTTAAATTAATTTCTATCTAGTATAAAATTCACATAATATTATAATAATTCACATAATATTATACACATTCAATTTTAAATAAAATATGAGCACGCCTAAAGCTACTCATATCCAACTTGGGATACCTGCATACCTTCACTGCCCCCTTATATTATGATTGAGAGTTTTATAGATAATAGAAGAGAAAACTAATAATAGAATGAAAGAACAAAGTAAGGTGTAGAGTGAAAAAGTGAAAGAGACTATGTCACTTTTTTAAAGTTACTTTTATTCCCTTTTTATCCCTCAATTTGAAGGATAAAAAAACTAATTTAATGGCAGTGAAGAGACATATTGTGCTTGTATGTCACTTCCTTAAAATTACTTCGACACAATGATCATTTTACTTTAGTCTTTTATTCCTTATCACTTCCACCATTTTTATTATTCGGCAATGACCAAAATAACATTTAGTTCCAGGTTTCATTTAAGCAAAATTTAGTTTGGAGTCATCTAGTTAGGATCAGAAGAGTTTTATCTCTATAATAAGTTAATTTAATTTAAAACAGAATAGTTGAGGTCTAATAAATTTTAAATTTAAATACATTTTTAATTCTTAGTAACATAGCTAAATTTCCGTTTCAGTTCCCATAATTTGTTTGTTTTGATCTATTTTTTATTAAAAAAAAACTTGGTTTTTCCCTGTTGCACTAACCTTATTATTAAGAGATGATATTTACATGGAACAAAATGCATACTTTTAAATATTTATAGAGGTCAAAATTTAAAGCAATAAAGATCAATAAAGTAAAATTTTAAAAATCATTAGATCAAAACTAATTTTTCATTATAAGAATAAAAACTACATATTTTAAAGGACAAAAATATTTTCAAATCCAAACTCTTTGAACTGAAAGTTCTAAAAATATTAAAAAAAAGAAATAAAAATTGTGATGCTAGCTGTGCAAGCAGCCATACACACACACAATAAACCCTAGGAGAGTGGAGAGAGCAGCATCAAACTCTCCAGGGGTGACACGTGTCAACCGCTAGAGCCTAACCCTGATTTTCCCAATTTCCTTTCCCTATTTTCTTTCTTTTTATTTACTTTATTTTCAAGCAACACACACTCACACGGAGACTCTCTTCCTTCTCTTTCTCTTTCCCTATCTCTAATCCCCTCTTTTCGCTCTCTCTTTCCTTCCCATTCATCAATAACCTCACTCCACGCCCACACTCATCAAAATTCTCCTCTTTCTTTGAAAACCCCCCAATGCAAAATTCCACTCACTCAAACAACCAAACACAACAGAAAGAACAAGAAGACTAAGAAAAAACAGAGATGGAGCCGAGCAATGGCAACGACAACGACAACGACAACGACAACGTTGCTGTGTGGTCTCGAGACGAGAGACAAGTGGCTGAAATCCTCGTCGAGATGCGTCACGTGATGTTGGATTTGGATGCTGACCTTAGGATACCGTTCCAATGGGGCCGCAAGAGGAAGAGATCTGCAATTCAAGATGATAGTAGTGTTGTTCTTCCGCAGCGTCTGTCCTATTCACCAAAGCAGAAGCCACTACCAACGACGCTGCATAACGGCGGTGCTGACGGCAGTGGAGAAGGTGGTGATGGTGTGGCGGCGGTGAAGGTGAAGGTTGAGGCTTCTAGCCCTGCAACCCCTCTGTCACTGTCGCTAACTGAATCTGATGAGAAGCCTAATGATAAGCCCTTGAGAACCAAAGCTTCTCTCAAAAGGGTATTACTCTTCAATCTTTATCTTCTTCTAACTTCTCTTCTCTAATCTTTCTTTTTGTTTTTTGTTTTTTATTTTCTAAATCACAAGTATTATAAATACGACGAGGGTGAACGCAGTTGGTTAAGGTTTGTCTCATATTCTAGAAGTGCTTGAATTCGAATCCGTTGATCAATGAGAGGACCTTATTGGTGAAGGGATATGTAATCCCCAGCAGTGATGGGAAACTGCCGCTTATCCTCACTTAAATTTTTTTTCCAAAAAAAAAGAAAAAAAATAAATATTTTGATTCGAGGTTTTTTTTAATACGATTTTTTCTCTATTGATAAGTTTCTAATTTGAAAACTTGCTTATCAAAAACAAATCAATCTCTATTCTTGTAATGGCGATTATAGTAGAATTTGTAGCTGGATACTATTTATCTTCTTCCATATTGTATTTATTTATTTATTTTTCTTTGGTCTGGGAAAAAAAAAAGACTTTTTTGAATTATTTAATGTACACAAATAAAAAACTACGGAGGTTTTTTTTATTTTGGAATTTTTCTGGATCCTTGTTTGGTTATGAGTTTTCTGAATTTTTGAGTTTTTGGTTTGATTGTGGTGTCAAAACTTGCAGAAGAGGGATTACTATCTGAAGACTATAGAAGATTTGACCGAGAGGAAAGCCAAGCTCAATCAAGTAAGATTTTCTCCATTTCCCCTTTTAGTTTCCTTTTTGCTCTTTTACTGTTTTTTTTTTTTTGGGATTTTTTTTTAATTTTTTGGGCCCCATAAATATTAATAAATTTACAATAATTTTTCCTCTTTTCTTTTCCCTTCTCTTCTCATGGATTATTGAAATCCAAACAGGAGATAGAGAAAGTGAGTCGTTACCGTGAACAGCTGAAGGCCTTCAACTTGAAGTTGAAAGAAAGGAAACAAGAGGTATTACTATTAATAATATGAGTAAAACTTATCCCTTTTTCTTCTTCTTTTTGGGTACATAATTTACCCCTTTTTTACTTGTTTCTTTGTTTGCTAATGCGTACTTTTTAGGCTTATTTATCTGGGTTGTATTCAAGTTGCATTTTTCCTCCTATCTGATGATGGTGGGTCCAATCCTTTTATATTTTATTCATGGGATTGCTATTTTTATTTTTGCTTTTACAGCTAAGTAATGGCCCCAAAAGAGAAAGCAAAAACCCAAACTCAGAAATGGGATGTCAAATGCAACAATTGGTCCATGCCCCCGTCAACCCTTCCAATTCCATGGCTGAAAATCAACACCAAAACCGCAACAATCATCATCATGATCATCAATTGCAAGTACCAAATACACCACAAAAAATAAGGCTAAGGCCCAAAAACACTTCCGGGCCACCGCAATTGCGTGGCAGTGAGGGCCTTGCTCAGTCTCAGCATGTGTCTACCCAATCAAATTTGTTGTTGCCAATGCAACCCTGTTCTTCTCCTTCTTCCCCTAGTGCATCACCCTTGACCTCGGTCAATAATACTAGTAACGCTGGCACTAGTACTAGTGGTAACAAGGGGCCACTAGGGGGTGTTGTTCTTGATCTCAACGTCTCTCCTGAAGAATTGATCCAAGTGGAGTCTTATCAGCCGTTGGATGCGACCGTGGCAAACAAGGATTTGAGTAAAGCCATGGCAGCTCAAGCTAGGCAGAGGAGGATTCAGATTAACAGGTTCAAGAATACCATAGGAAATAATATCAAACCACGTTATTCTTGTAGATCATAGTATATGCTTTTCTTTTTATTCCCCTTTTACGGTTTTTTTTTAATATCAGAATTGCTTTTGCAATTTCAAATCATTAAAAATATTTAGATAAAATCTTCATAAAATCTTTCCTAATTGACAACTTGAGGATTCAGTGTTTCAGAATTTTAAATATGGTTATAGGTTATTACTTGGTGCCAAAGGAAATTTCTTTTGGGGTGTAGGATTAGAGTTTGCACAAGATGTATATTCGGGAACCTTTTTGCGAGATTTGGTGGGATTATGGTCAGTCAACGGAATATGTTTTGGAATAATATGTGATGGAAACGTTTTAGATTACTAATTTTTATTGAAAAGTCGAATTACATTTGGAAGCAATCTTTGTGAATTATATGATCTCAGCATTGTGAGATTATGGTCACTTTTTACAAATGATTGCATTTCGTTTTCTTTATTTTCTTCACTGTTTCGTTGGGTGAAATCCACCCCAGATATTCCTCTATTTAGCGTATTATTATAAAGAAAAAGTTCAAAAAGGAAAAATGATTCTAAAACCGAATCTCATGCGCATCTTCTTATATATACAGAGTAATGTAGTTTGTCCGAACTCTGTAGTTTTGCAAGAAGTAAAATTTTCCTCCTAATGAGATCAATTACTTTAGTCTATTTATATGTAATTACTGTAATTGGTGTGTTTATTTTATTTCTGTCAAGTTTTACTTTTATTTAATTATTTTTTGACTAAATACCCAAAGCAACTTTGTATTGGGACAAGTTAACAACCTTTGAAAATCAAATTGACACAATTTCAAAAAAGGGGATAAATTGGTATTTTTCCAATTTAGTCCATGTACGTAATCAATTTGTCCTTTGAAACATGAGAGGGAATTTAAGATTTCAAAGGTAGGAACTTCTCCGATAAAAGTTTAAGTCTGTTTGGTATTTAGTCATTCATTAAATTGACAATTTTAATGGTAGGGCTATTGAGTACGAAATGAAATTCATACTGAAATCACAAAGACTTAATTTAATATAGAAAAATATAATATAAATATGATTACAAAAAGAAAATAATATATAACTTTTTGAGTTTATAAAAAAATAAAATATAAGTGAAATTTATATAAATAATATTTTAAATAATATATTATTTTTATATATATATATATATATATATATATATATATCATATTTGTTTCTTAAAATTTTTTAACTTTAGTTCGTCCTCGTGTTATTTTGGTCTGTGTGAGTGTTCGTGCTCGATAACTTTACAAAGCTAATCATGATAAGCACCGAGATAGGTGCAAAGAGAGTAAAACGTGAGCGAATATAAAATGCATAACATTTCCCCATCTGCGCAAACCTTCTTTCCGCTCTTTGATTGGGATGTTAAGTAGGAGCCACTTAGATATGCCTGTAGTGTATTTTGGATTAAGGCATTATTAGGGTTGAGGGGTGAGGAATTTGACTATTTGAGTACTAAACTTAAGGCATTATTAGGGTTGAGGGTTTTGACCACTGGGTCTCTAATTCTGGATCCTTGGGCCACTAGCAAGGGCCTGGCCCAATTTGGAAAGGTTGTGTTTTAGGATCAAAACCTCTTGTCCACATGGTCTTTGTAGGTTAAATTGTATTCCTATGTCTGATATGAATTGTTCGGTGTGCTCCTCAGTTACAGAAGCTCTTGACCACCTATTTTTTCTCATGCTCAGTTTCATCTTCGTAATAGGTTTATTTCGGAAAAACAAATTTATTGTGCTCCACTCTCTCTGAAGAATACCAAAGAGGCTTTATTCACAGAAAGATTAAAATGAAGCCAGACAATAGATACCTAAGTTAAATCCAAATGAAGTAAAACTCATTACAGTACTCAAATAGAAGCACCCAAGTGTAAAAGACAGCATACAGCAAGAATAAGTTGAATATGCACCTCGAGATTTTTCCTCAACTCATCATGTCCCTTCAAAAGGAAGTGCACTGAATGAAGAATGAAAGAAATGTTATCCATCCTATTGTCAGCACTAGAACCCTGCAGGGTCAATTAGGATTGCATCACATGGCCAGAAAAGATGACAGTAAAGGAACTCTTAACATTAAAGGCTTGTTTGGTTGGAGGGCGAGAATGGAGGTGAAAATTACATGGATGAACTTGATGTGTTATTTCACAAATAAAGCTTATTCGTGTAATTTTTATTTTGATTTTTACTCTTCAACCAATCACACCTTCAAAGTAGAAAACACAAATGGGCCAAATACAAAAGTTGAGTTACATATGATGAAGGTTGAAACTTCAAATCATATCCTGATAATTATATTTTCCTAATGCACCGTCAATGTCACTGCTTAAATCCAGATGAACAAAATAGCATATAAACTTAGCTAGGTAGAATCTACAGTCTACAGTAGTCAGATTTCCTTATCATTGTATAAACGATAAAGCATATCATCATTTAAGTGAATATGGAAAAAAGAGTAAGCCAACCTTGTAGGAAACAGAATCAAGAATCGAATTACAACCGCACAAGCAAGACATGAAAAATAGAAGGCATACAAGCAAAGCTTTCCATGAGGTTCTTGCTGAATGGTGGATCCAGAAGGTAGGTGATCTTCAATGTTGGGTCGATCAAGATCCAATTCAGTACTTTAAGACTTTAGTGTTTGTTTCGGAGATATACCAAAACCATGTTGAAGTCATCCTTGAAGAATCCAAGTACGAAGAGAAGCTCTTGGAGGTGTGCTCAACTTTGTGAAGGAGAGCCCCCTTAGAGCACTTGAGGCAAGCGGAACACCTGAAAGGATGTTCGAGGAGGAGCCCCCCCCCCAGAAGGGACGCTTGAAGAGGGATGCTCGCGGAGGACGACAGAAGGGTCGCCTAAGAGGGACACTTGAGGAAGAGCGTCTAGGTGGGACACCCGAGGTGGAGCACCTACAACTTGAGGAGGAACATTCAAGAGGGACACATGAGGAAGACATTTGAGGAGGAGCACCTGAAGGAAGCCGAGGAAGACGCGTAAGGAGATGTGCCTCAGAGGGACGCCAAATTGAGAAAGACGTCGATAGACCATACCAACACCTGACCAAATGGATATGGACTTGAATTAAAGAGTCCATGGACCAATGATGGATAACTAATGAAAATGTGCCACGTAAGCCCTAAAACATGGAAATAGTCCTGGAAGGAGGAAAAGTCCAATTTGCCCTCCTAGCCTTGCCTATAAATATAGGTGATACTATTCATGTCACAACAACATTCCCATCATTTTAGAGAGAAACTTCTTGATTTTAGAGAGAAGTTAGAAAAATACCTTTTGTAATCAAAGAGGAGAATTTCCAATGAAAAAGGAATTTCATTCATTGTTCTTATTTCATTCATATCATTTTATATCATTTGATCTTGTTTAGTTTGTTTCTTTGCCTCTTTGGTATTTAAGAACCCGACTCTGAACAGTGTCCCAGTGCTATTCATCAGTTTGTGCTTTTACTCATTCCAGTGACTTCTAATCTTAGAAAAAACCACACCTGGAAAAATTTACACCTTATTTTTATTCCATAATCAAACATATCCTTAATGTGAAAGGTGTGGCTAAAGTAGACTTCTAATCCTGGAAAAAAAAAATTGGCACAATATTCACTTTAGTTACTAAAAATTAGTTGTTTCAATTGGATCATTGAAACAGAGAATTGACAAGGAAAATTAATCTAAATACTGCAGGCTTAGACTCAACATAAACTAAAGCAAATACGGAGCAGTTCATATTTTGTAGAGTCAGCTAAGAAACTAAACTTTATAAGGAAATCTTAGGGTAAAAGCAAGATCTTTAAATCAAACCATTTCCTAAATTAGCAGAACCAAAGCCATAGGAACATGCAAAGCAAAACCACTTTCCTATTAAATAACAAACCTCACAGTTCAAACCACCAGAATGTAAAAACTCCAATGCCAACATATATGTTCACTGCATTACAATGATTAGTTTGGCAAGCCATTAAAACAACAAAGTTTCATCAATGCTTCATAATACATAGGATTTAAATGGGTAGGAAATGAAAGAGCAATATCATTTTAGTTTACCAAGCACTTGAGATGTGCCTGCATATTTAGTTTAAGCTACAAATGTGAATGCACAGAACATTTCTAAGTAGTGAGTAAGGGGCTATCATCACCATAATCACCATGAGGCAACGCGTATAAAGTTTTGCCTTAGTGGAAAAAAAATGTTGTCTTAGCCACTAAAAAAGCGACCCTTAAAAAGTGTTGCTTATCATCTGGAAAAGAGAAAGGGCCACGCTTTTATTTCAAACAAACAATATTTTCGTCGGAATCAAATGCACGCGCATGTTAATCACTAATTTTAACAAAATAAAATTGATTACGTATTGTTTAAAGGGACTAATTATTAAATCCATTATTATTATTGAAAATAAAAATACTTTATTTGTCTAATGTAAAAATAAATCTAACTCGTATTGTTGAAGATTTTCAGCAAATGACTCATAAACAAATTAAATTACAAAAGCTATATTGTCCTGAGATAAAAATATTAATGTGACTATTTTCATTTTTCCTTGTAAAATTTAGATGCAAAGATTTATATTATTAAGTGCAATTAATAAAGTATCAACTGAAACTAAATGTCTTGATGATGTTAAAGTCTTTCTTCCTTCAAATTTAACTATTGTATAAATTAAAAGCAACACCATTTCATTTTTGTGTTTTAAAGCTAAGTTTATTTTAATTTTAAGTTTTTTAAAATTTTAAGTATATTCTTTAAACTTAGAATCACAAACATTTACGTTATCATTAGTTAACAAATTAATGTAATTATTTCCGTTTTAATCGATATAAGCTAAAAATAGTATTATTGTGTCCAAAAATATCAAATAATTATGCACTATCAATAAATAATATAGCATTAATTTGCCATGCGTTACAATTTATAGCAAATTTTTTCTTTTTGGTGGGGAATTTATAGCAACTTTAATGATACACATTGTTTTGAATGTTTTCTAATAAAATACATCACAATCTTAACATATTAATTAAATTATATTTAAAACAAATTTCATTTTACATTTTATTAAAAATTTTAAACAAATTAATTATCAAATTTAGAATCACAAAATCTATATTGTGATGAGTTAACATATTAATATATTTATTTAAATATAAACCTTATAAAACCTATATATAAGAGATTAATATTGTTATGTATAACTAAATAAAATATCACTTAAATATTATTTTTCTTGATAAGTTTAAGGTCATTAGTATTTTAAAAATAATACTAAATAATTTTAAATAAAAAATTTGATTTCATATTCTCTTAAAATTTTAAACAGATTAAATCTCAAAATCAATATATATATATATATATAATAATAATAATAATGTGCTAACAGATTAACATAATTAACTAAATATTACTTTGATTAAATCCAAAGATAAAAGGTTAATATTATTGTTTTTAATTGTAGAAATATCAATTTTGACACATTATTATAGTAAATTTTTAATTATATTATTAGAGTTAACTCACTAATTATGCTATGATTTAATAATTATAATTAGAGTTAATTTATAATTATGAATGTAATAATTACACATTAGAACGAATCTTAATTACAAAATGGAGGAGGGTGGGTGAACGAAAAGTCATAAAGAAAATAAAAACTAGACAAAAATTAAATTATCTAATTAGGTGGGATTGCCGTGTGCGAACATTTATATATAACTGGAGTTAACTCTCATGCATTACACTGGTTTGTTAATAAAATTCTTTTAATACTAACAATCTTTAAGAAATATATAATATTCATTACATTCTGGATATGATAATAATGAACCATTTTTCTCTGATACCCATAGAATGTCAGCACATTTTTATATTTAATGGTTGTAATTTAATCAGCATTTATATAAATCTTAATAACTTGGGTTCAATGAGACACATGACTCATTTTAACCATACATTACTAAAATATACTGGTACTCTTAAATTTTATAAGGATCCTAAAGAAATATCTAATAATAATATATCTATTTTCTTATTATCCATAATATTTTTAATATAGTGCATATATTTATCATATTTTTTAATTACAAGAATTAATTATTTATGTGAGAAATATTTTTATTAAATGAAAGGAGTTGATAAGTAAATATTAGTTATTATTTGATCATATTTTATTTTTTTAATATATTATGTATTGTAACATGTAGCCACATTATTGTTACACATTATTTCCTAACAAAATGCATCATCAAATAATTTAAAAAATATATTATCTGTCTCATTTAAAAATAAATCTAATTAACATTTTTAAAATTTTCAGGAAACGACTTATAAAAAATTAAATCACAAAAACTATATTATTCTGACCTAAAATATTAATGTAATTATTGTAATTTTAAGCTTATAAATTTTGATACAAATATTGATGTTATTGTGTACAATTAAATAAATTTTCACGTGAAATTTTTTTTAATGATATTAATGTCATTTATTTCTTCAAATTCAACTATTATTATACAAATTAACGCAATAGCATTAATTTTTCTATTTTAAATTTAATTTTAATTTCACATTATTTAAATGTTTCAACAGATTTTTCAAAAGAACAATCACAAAATTTTACGTTATCTTTAGGTAACAAATTAACATAACTATTTTAATTTTAATCTATATTAAATTCAAAGAAAAAACATTAGTACCATTGTGTCCAACGATATTAATTAATTTTATTATTTAATTTTCACAAAGAGATTATTTTTTATACATTGCTAGTATATGATTTTTTATATTATCAGTCAATTATATAAAATTAATCTATTATGTATTACATTTTATAGCCATCTTAATGTTACGCATTGTTTTCTAATAAAATGGATTGGAAGCTTAACTTATTAAATGATTTTAAAAGTGAAATTATTATTTTTAAAAAATAAATTAAATTTTTCAGTTTATTAAAAGCTTTAAGCAAATTAATTATCAAATTTCGAATCACACAATCTATATTATTATGGGTTAACGGATTATATAATGTAGTTATTTAAATTTTAATGTTATAAATATAGAAATAAAAAGATTAATAATGTTACGTATAACTAAATAAAATATCACATGAATATAGCTGTTATTGATTATGTTAAGATCATTTATTCCTTTATAAAGATATTATTAAATAATTTAAAATAAAAAAATTTTATTTTCCCACTTTTGACATAAATTTAATGTCATATTCTTTAAAATTTTCTAACATATTAATTCTGAAAATTAAAAAAAAATAATCATGAGCTAATATATTGACACAATTATTTCAATTTTAATTTTATTAAGTTCAAAGATAAAAGATTAATACTATTGTTTGTAACAATATTGTTATATGATCGTTGTTGGAAGATTAGTTTTGATTTACTATTATAGTAAATTTTAAAATATATTTTTAAATTAGATTCACTTATTACATTATGATTCAATAATTATATCTAGAATAAATTTATAATTATAAATATAATAATTGCACATTAAAAGTAGTATTAATTATATAAAGTGAAGTGTGAGGGTAAATGAAAAGTCAAAAGGAAAATTAAAATTACAAAAAAAAAATTAAAATTTATCTAATGTAGGAGAAAATGCCATGTGACAATTCTAGTGGGACAACTTTAGTATTATATTATAGATTATAGATATAGATAGATAAATGTAGATTTATTTTTCCTACTTTGGCAATTCAATTTCTTAAACAAGTTCTATTATTACTACATTGAAAAGTATAATTTTCAAATGAATTTTATGTTTTTTTTTTGTCTCAATGGAATCATTGGTATTTGAGCCTTATCTCCAGAATTGTCTAATTCAGCTTGATCCAACAGAAGTCTCTAAAGAGGATAGGAGTCTCCCAATAAATAATATTTTTTCATTCTTGGATTCAATTTAAGTTGAGGGTTGAAACCCGTGATTAAGGAGTCAATTAAATCACCGACCACATTAACCAACCCACGTTGATTTTAAAAGAGTTTTAATGTTTGAGTAAACATCAAACTTAAAAAAAAAAAATCCAGGTCACGAAAGCTCTCACATGGTGAGATTTAGAAGATAAATATACATAATCTTACTCCCGCTTTGAAGACCTATTTTTGAATTTTGAACCTCTAACATGTAGGATGAGAGTGAACTTTGAACTTAGTCCTAAAAAATAAGGATGTTCTTGTTGTATAGCATTGCTCTAATTAATTGGTGCTTTTGAGCTTGTTCTTGTTGTCCTTAATATAGAGCTAGGTTTCCTCGGGCTCAATTTCGTGTTTTCCTAGTGCATTGAGTCTTGACCAATGTGTAGGATTTGTCTCTAACCATAATTTTCATGATCTTCTGGCCACTAGCAGGTGTGGAGAATATGCAACATCGCTATTGATATCTAAGGGAAACGTTCACCTGAGTCTCAATTAAGTGTTAGACATGTTAATGATAAATGTTAAACAAATGATAAATGCTTAACAAATATGAAGATTGATCACATTTTACAAAAAGATAATACTTACTATGAATAACATTGACTTTATTAGTAAGTAATAGATTTCTTTCGAGGAAAAAAAAATACACAGCTCCACTCTCTTTGAAGAATATTCAAGAGATATTATTCACAAACTGATTAAAGTAATTATAAGATAATTTTCTTATTTATAGTCCTAATTAACTACTAATAAACTTAGCAGACTGAGTACGTACTATTGGATTGAGTTTTAACAATATAAGTCAAGCATAATGTTCCAATTGAAAAGAACAAAACGTAATGCTTTGATAAAGATTGCCCGATAGAATGGGACAAAATTATTCAAGCTAAACTCACATCCACTTAACCCTACAACACTGTTTCACCAACCCTGGACGGAAGTACAAGGGTGGTTAGATAATTATAAATTGAGATGAATTGCTAAGTCTAATAGAATTTTTTTTTTCACATTTAAAAATTCAGACTATGATTTAGGTGAAAATTCCTCTCTTATATAACTTTTAAGACACAAGTTCAGTTGAGTTGGAATTGCTGTTATTATAGTAAACAAGATTTTAGTTAGTTCCAAATCGGTGAATCCAAAAGACACTTCCATAGAAATGAAATTGAATTGTTTTTTTCTCCCCCTCTGACGATGCCTTTTCTCTTTGTTGTTTCCCCGTGAAAATGCTAAAACGTAACATTGTTAATGTTCTAGACGTTCAGTAATTTCTTTTACCTTTCGGTTAGAAGACTTTTCAATTTTTATCATTTGAATTTAACTAATTTATATTCGCATCGAATGAATTTTATTTATGTTAATACTTTAGATTATATTTCAGCTTACAATTTTCATGGTTAGCTTTGTATAAAAAGGAATATATAGGTTCAAACAAAATTTACCAACCCTTTAACTGTCTTAATAAGGATATTGACCCTCTTTAGTCACAGAATTACAATTTATCATGATAGATTGTAATACATTAGTTATATTCAAAATTATTTGTCCTTTTTTATGGGAAATATAATCTTAGTGGCAAGGCTTATCCATCAAAATTAAATTATAAAATCATATTTATATGGGGTTGATTAAAGTAGTTATATATAAGGTGTTTCGCCCTCTTAATTCAAGTATTTTAGGTTTGAGTTTTGAAAATGAAAAAAATTCTTGTTGAGAGATTTAAAACCCCACTAAAATCTTTATTGGTTAAGTTTGATTAGCTGAGTTTTGGTAATAGGGCTCAATGAATCGGTGGGCTTAAAAAAATTATAAAATTATAGTGTATGATTTTATGACTAAGATAAGATTAAGATCACGCTCTAATTAAGTAGGAATTTAAGTTTTTAATTGCTTCACTCATTACACAATTGGCTATTAAGGACTCATTAAACCAGGTTAATCTACAGTTGATCCAAGTATATAATGGAATAAATCACAAAATAACTCTCTAAAAGTTCAAGTAGAGCAGTTATCCTATGTGTATATTTTTCCTAATGGATTAAAGACATTAGATGAAGTTTACAGAGAAACTAACAAACCAGGTTTCTACAGTTATCCAATCTAAATATACAATGGAATAAATCACAAAATAACTCTCTAAAAGTTCATGTAGAGCATGTTATCCTGTATGTATATTTTTCCTAATGGATTAAAAACATTAGATGAAGTTTACAAAGAAACTAACAATAGACCGTACCACGGGCCTCTCTTTAGCTAGGTTGTGTGTTTGTCACTAAACATTTAATAATCATGTTCGACCATAAGGCCTCAACCAACTGTGGGCTGCTTTTAAACTTATAATATTTGATCATGCGGATAGTTGTTTGTTTGTGTAGGCAAAGAAGACAAAAGAAAGACAATCACAAATCAAAAATTATCTTAGGTGGAGAGTCCAGTAGAATCCCCAAGAAGAATAAGATGTATTCCCTATGGCAAAGAGTGAAGCTCCAATCATAAACAAGCATCTACTTAATTTCTATGATCAAACTATCATAGACATGGAAGAAAACCTCCATCTAAATCACTTGGATAAAATGACGATTTTCAGGTAGTCCATTCCACAAATGATTGCACGATAGCCGGCATTCCACGCAAGTGAATGAATGATATCTAATTTATTAAAAAAAAAAGACAAATTTTATTATTTATTTTATATTATTATTCAACGAATATTTTAGTCAACAATTCAATCACATATTCACATGCGCAGCCAGTATTGGTGGTCTTTCTGCTCAATAGTGGGAAATTCGTAAACGGGGAAAGGAAACACTGTTATTAGAAGGTGATTAACGTGGTAATTTCAAGTCTCGACGGCTGGGTATTGCTTGACAAAAAAGTGTTTGTTTAGTTCAAAATTCGAACTTATAAAAGATTCCTTTTATTGACCTTTTTTCTTTGAAAAAAAATCAATTCCTTTACGACGTTCAAGATTAATTTATTATTATTTTTTATATACATGATTAATTTATTATTTACTATACGAATGATTTCGAATAAATGTTTCCCAAAAATAACTTTTATAGCTAATAAAACCAATTTCTATGAAGAATAAACGTCTTTTTTTTTAAAAGGAATACAACCAATGACGATACAATACACTATATTTTCAAAAACTTTCTTACAGCTACAGTTATTATTATAGATTAAAACAAATATAGAACGAAATTCAAAATGATTTTATAATATTTTTTTATACGGCAATATCATATATGCTCCTAACACATGGTAAGTAAAGTCAAATATAAAAATTAAATACCACGGCCTGGAACAAATGAATGAACCGGGGCAGGGGGGGACCATGGCCTGTAGTACTAAGGCTTTCGTACACTTTCACTTTCTGCTCTCTCTTTCATACTTAGTCAATGACTATGATGGCCTAATTCAAGTATGACTCAGTCGTTGTTCCCATTAAATATTCATTCGGCACAGTGTTTATTTTTTAATTAATTTCATACTTGAAGTAAACTGAAAATTTAAGTGAGTTTCACTCGCAATATCAAAATATTCTAATGATTTTTTTAACCAGTGTCCTAGTTAAGGTTTTAAAAGGGGTATTTCCATTGAAAGTGTGATTGTTAAAGTATGTTTAGTTTTAGTTTTTTAATTTTTAAGATTTTATAAAAGAAATATTAAAAGTTAGAAAAAAAAATTCCTTTATAAAATTCTAGACACTAAAATTGAGAAGTGAGAAATAAAACCAAATGCATCCTATATTTTCAAAGTATATGGCCTATCCAAAAACTTTTAAATTTATCAATTATGGAAACTTTAACCAATGCCCCTTTAAATTCTCGTTAGAAAAGCCCATTCTGTAATTATGAAATTGTACTTTGATGATATTTCTGATCATTAGATTGTTACTTTAATTTGATTATAATTTTTACCTAATCACCATCACTCGAATCTTCAAATTATGAAATTGAAGCTTAGCTCTGTCGGTACACGTCTCTTTCTCTGCAGTCAATCACATCACACTTCATGCCACGAAGCTTCCTTTCCCACAATTCCACCAGTTAACGCGTCTTTTGTTACATGTTCACCTTTATTATTTAATTCCTCACCAGGAAAAAAAAAGAACACTCATTCAACCATATGAATATCATTTACGTACCAATCAATTCATGTTTAGTCAAAGGGAATGCCAGTAGTCGTAATTTCCCAGCTACTTCAATTCTCTCTCTCTAGTTTGTTCTCTATCATCTCTTCTGCATTCCCTGCCACTCATATCTATGATCCTCATTACTTACAAACTCTTTCTACTCAGTTTCCTTTATGGACTTTAATTTTGATTCTCTCTTGTAAATAGGTATGCTCATAATTTGAAATATTCATGCATGAGGGTCATTATATTTTTGTTTAGGACCTTAAAGTTATAATAAGCTACATATGTATGCATATCTTGTTGTCAATGTGTTATTGCTTAGAATATGAACCATAATGATCTCAACTCACTAAGTCATAGCTTAAACTTGCAGGGTCCTTATAATTACCCTTCTGCCAGTTGAAGTATAAGCCAAATCTGTGTGCAGGTTGTTGAATATTCTTCAGTTTCATTGATTCATTCATTCACCTTAGGAAGAATAATGGGGTCGGTTTGTTCATCTGGAATGGCTAAGAAAAACAAGAATGTAGAGGTTGGTAGGAAGACTTTGGGGTCTGCTTGGAAGCTTAAGAAGAAAAAGAGCTTTGTTAACAGGAAAGGAGATTCTTATTCAGGTTCAAGGACTACTAATGGTGTGAAAAAGCAAAAGAAGAAAGAGTCTGGAGTTTCAAGTGAATTCAAGTTATTGACTCCTAGTGCAACAGGAGCAAAACAGGTATGTAAATGTTTGGTTTATATTTGGAGCTGCATTAATTTGGTTGTAATTGTTAAGTGTATATATGCATGTTCTTGTTCTGGACTGTAGAGAAAACAACTCGTTTTTCACTTTGTAATATAATAGAGTTGGATTAAGAAAGAAATAAGAGGTAGTCAGAAACATGTTTGCAATGTAAAGAGATTAGTTTGCAGTGCATATTTCATTGTTGTTTTGACTGAAAGTTATGTCACCGAATTTGATATGAAGGTGGATTAAGTTGTTTCTGTTCTGCCAACTAATCATTGAGGTTAGAAGCATCATCCTGTATCAAGAGCTAAACACCGGACACAAAAATAACTAGTTTGATCATTTTGAAAATTCTTCAATTGATCAAAAAAAACAAAGAAAAATTAATTATATAAAAAAAATCATACAAATACGGAAAAAAATCATACAACAAAATAAAAAAAATAATATATATATATATATATCTTCGTATCATGTAATTTTTTTGGCATATATCACGTCCGTGTCTATATTGTGTTGCGTCGTCAGGATCACGCCTTCATAGACCAGAGGCCTAAGTTGTTAAATAAAAGGACATGATTCATTTTATATTAACAAATCTCCTCTTGCAAGAGTTCTTTGGGAAACCCTCCAAATCATTTGATCATAGAATCCTTTTCTATGCCATGACAATGTTCAATTCTCATAAAAGTTTCAGCTATTAAATGAAGACTCGTAAATAGTTTCATATCTAACAGTATCTAAGAAAGCGTGAACTGTTTGTTTCCCTATTGATATCAACAACTGATTCCCCTACAAGTGAATTTTCTTTTTAACTGTTTAAGTTGCTTCTTGTATTTGGGTTCCTTTTATGACATATTCTCACATTCAGTTATGGAACCTCTTCATTCTAATTCTGATGTATAAACTTTTTATATATATAATGACTCTTCTTTTCATCATTTTCCAGAGGGGCTCCTTTCTGGAAGAGCCGGTGAGAGGGCAGTGGATGTTCTGGACACACTTGGAAGTAACATGCCAAAGTTAAGCACCAGTAATGGCTTTGCCCTTGGCATGGCGCCCAGAGGGCACAAAATATCTATATTGGCATTTGAAGTGGCAAATACAATAAACAAAGGAGCAATTTTGTTTCAATCACTCTCTGAAGAAAACATTCAGTTCCTTAAGAAGGAGATATTGCAATCAGAAGGGGTGCAACAATTAGTCTCTACTGATACAAATGAGTTAATAAGTCTTGTGGAGGCAGACAAAAGGTTCTTCCTTGTTCATAGAATCACATGCTTCTTCATGGAGTTTTAGATTGCCCTTGATAATGTTTTTTCCTTTTTTTGCTTTCTCTAATGTTTTGTAGGGAAGAATTCAATGCCTTCTCCAAGGAAGTAGTCAGATTTGGAAATATGTGTAAAGCCAATCAGTGGCATAACCTTGATCGATATTTCTTACGGTGAGTTTGCATGCATTTTAAGTGCAGGCTTGTGACAAGATTATACTAACTCATTGTCACTGAATTATTATCAAATAACTACACACACTTCAGATTAGATTATTTTTATTTTATGTTCAAAACAATTTCAGATTAGATTTGGAGGTCTTGGGCAACAAAGAACCTAGGGTAGAGGCAGAAAAGACAATGCAGGAGTTGACCACTCTAGCTCAGACTACTGCTGTAAGAAAATTGTAATTTTAAATGAAGTTTTCTTTTTCAACATCTATGGTTTTACTCTTTATGCCACATGAATTTGTTTCTTATATCTTACAGATACCATTTTTACCTATGTACTGATTTGTGTTAGGCTTCACTATTGAAATTTTGTGGTTCCTACTTTAAATAACAATTTATTCTTATTTCTGTGTAGGAATTATACCACGAATTAACTGCATTTGACCATTTTGAACAAGATTATCAGATAAAGGTTAAGGAAATGGAGTCCTTAAATCTCCCTTTAAAAGGTTAGAAACTTCATAGTATGGTTTTCTCCTAAAAAAATTTTATAATGATGATTTTAGTATTTGTCATGTGCTAAGATTTTTGTGTTGTATTTGAGTTGGAATCAACCTTGTAATAATAATATCATGATTTCGAAACGTTCTTGGTTAATTTATAGTATCTATGTCCACTGTGATCAACAAGGAAATTAAAGTCTCTTCTTTGGCTAAAATATATGGTCAATTTCTATTTGTTTGAAAGCCTGAGAAGTAGTGTCAGATTATCAGTAACAAACTAATTATTGAGTTTTCATTTTCTTCTTCACAATTGCAGGGGAGAGTATCACAATTTTCCAGAGTGAGCTAAAGCAACAGAGAAGGCTTGTGAAGAGCTTGCAAAAGAAGTCCATTTGGTATAGAAATTTGGAGGAGGTATATGATTAAGAATCTAAGAACAAGTTTGCAAATTCACATAATATTTAGTTCAAAATTTGAATCTATCAAGTGTTCAATTCACTATTCATTTCCATTTTCTCACATTCTCTAATCTGTATGGAGAAGAAATGATGTTTTATTTCTGCAAATTTTACAACAATGGACTCCTTTTGCTGGATTTGTGCACTGCAGATAGTTGAGAAGCTTGTTGATATTGTTACCTATATGCAACAAGCAATTTCTAAGTTCCTTGGGAATCATGGTATGAGATAGTTACATGAATTCCAAAATCCTGAGTCAATTTTGTTGATTGTGCACTGTCGTGTATGTCCAAACATTGATTCCTATGAAAATCTAGTTTTATCAGACCACTACTAATCTATCACTTAATTAGATTCCAATGGAAGATTATAAAACATGAGTGTTACTTCTCTCTACAAATTAAGGCTGTGCTTCTGATTATTATAATCTTCCAAAACTTAATGAAATTGTGAATTCATGGCAGGTACAAGTGTTGTCAAGTATAGTGATGGTTCTCAAAGACTAGGTGAAGCTGGTCTTGCACTGCACTATGCTAACATTATTAATCAAATAAATATGATCGTAAGTTTGTATCCCGATAATAATATATACCTTAGCATGCATATATATATTTGTGAAACTAAAATGTTCGTTTCTAACTTAGGCATCTCGCCCATCTGCACTTCCACCAAATATAAGGGATTCACTATACCATGGATTGCCCAAAAATATTAAGAATGCACTTCCATCCAAGTTACAAAATGTTGATGTCACAAAAGAGGTATATGGCATTCCATCTTAGACTCAAATGTTTCATTAAGACTGGAATGTTATTTTTCTAATGGAATATTCTAACTTGGACATATGTAGCTCTCCATGACTCGGGTCAAAGCTGAGATGGATAAGACTCTCGAATGGCTCACTCCACTTGCTACAAATACGACCAAGTAAGACACAGAATACATGTTTGAAAATCCTCTTGCACTTTACGAATTTAGCGTTTCTAAAGTCATTGTCCATGACAAATTTAAGTATTTAAAATTTCATAAGAGTTTTGGAAGGTCTTAATTTTTTTGGTAAATTTTTAAAAGTGGTTTTCAAAAGGTAAAACCTAATTTATATTTAGATATGAAGTTAATTTATGTTTAGATATATTAAAAGGTCAAAATTATAGCTTCTAAAAAAAATAGTTTTTCTCACTTTTCTAGTCACTTTATTTTGACTAGCCTAAATCATCCAAATATGTTTAAAAAAAATGATAAGTACGTATTTTATTAAGAAAAAACTTAAAATAGCATATTCAAGGTGTGTTTGGATGGACTAATTTTGGGGTAAAATCACTCTTTCAACCTAAAATATCATTTTTTGTATATTTAGACAATTTTTTAAAAGTATTCAGAGTATAAAAAAATCTGTTTTCAGCTTTTTGTATAAGCTAAAAAAGAGCAGCTTCTGAAAAAAAAAAAAAACAATTTTCAGCATTTTTATTTATTTATAAAATTTAAGTTTCATAATCACTTTTAGCAAAATTTGAAACAAAATCACTCTCAAATTACCCAAGTATTTGCATGACAAATCATAATGATTCTGACCTTCTTATAGAGGGTTAGTCACTGTTTTTCTTAGCCCATGCTGGCCTTATATTGTTATATGAAACCAAAAAAAGGGTCAAATATCCCTGCAATTGTTTATACATGTTGGATTAGACTTTCATTTTTCATGTTCATGTACTTGGCAGGGCACACCAAGGCTTTGGATGGGTTGGTGAATGGGCAAATGGAGGGTTAGTTACAAATATGAATCTCCCTTGTGTTTATATGACAACTCAAGTTAGCAACACAGTTTATGTAACATATTTTGTTCTATATTTTGCAGTAATGAGTTTGGTGTCTGCACAACCAAAGAAAGTAACCTGATTCGCCTCCAAACACTACATTATGCTGACAAGCAGAAGATAGATTTTTACATCCTTGAATTGTTGGCAGGGCTTCACCATTTGGTTAGCTTTGTAAGATACAAACATAGTAATGGTAAGAAGCCAAAGCCTATAGTAAGTAACCCTCACAAGGGGCTTGATTTTCAGTCAAAGATGTTGCAGTTTATAACCTTAGAGAGTGATAGGAAAAACCAAATAGGAACTCAAATATCTCAAGAAGATAGGAGTTTATTGGATGAGGTACTTGGCAGGGGAAGGACCCAGGAGTTAGCAAAAGTGAAAATTTTACTTCGACCAAGAAGAAAATAGAAGCCAGTGTGTTGTATTCCAGCAAGAGTCTTGGGAATTCACCTGTTACGGGGTTATATGGTGATCAAAATTCTCATGTTTTGGATGTTATGGATGGGTTAAGATTCTGAAATTCTTATTAGGATAATGTCTAGTATTTCATCCTTCTATTATTGGTAATTTAGTATTTCTTTTTTTATTGTTTTCAACTCTTTGTATCTATGATCTATACAAATTACCAGGCCTGGTGGTCTTAATTGTTTACTTCTCCAGTTATATTTGTATAGGGAATTAAAGCAAGGTGGAACACTATGTTTTGTTTTTGAAGAAGATTTTAGCTAGTTCTATATACAATTCCTTGATATAAATTTCATACACATACTTGTTCAAAGTAAAAATCTTACATAAGTTTTTATTTATTCCTATCATTTTTCTAGTCTATATTTATATCTTATGTTTTCCATGTTTTATATTTTCAACAAAATTACTACAACTGCTACAAAGCCATTAGGATTGGGTTAATGATAAGTTTGATAAGAAGCTTGGATAATTTATCATGAGATTATAGATTCAAGCCACATCACCTTTTAAAAATACCCAAAAAATTATAAAACGATTATAAATAAAATATTTTGTGAATGCTTATTATTGTATTTATGTAACTTAATACAATATGATTTACTGTCAATTAATATTATTCTATAAATCCTTCTGTTTTCAACGTAATGAAGGGTCTACAAATAGAAATATAGGGTGACACACAATAAATGAGAAAGAATTCACTTGTTCTTGTTTGTTTCTTCTTTTTCCCTATCCATTGTTTTATAACACGTGCAGCACGAGTTTGCTCTCTAAAGTAAAGATTAAAAAGATAGGAGTCAAATTTTTTTTTTCAAGTGAACTGAGTGAGGTCGCCTCCATATAAGCATCCTTATCTTTATGTATTCATGCAACAAGTGACTGGTAATCATTTTCAAAGATAAACCCAAAATAAAGGAATGATTCCTATACCCAAAATAAATTATTATGATTCAAAATCATTCGGAAAAACACGGATCAACAATAGAATTATTTCTCCACTTGTACATTTGTCTAGTTGAGATTTTCTAAAGAGAAAAAAAAAAGTTATGAAGAGGATATATTTTCCATTTACAACTTAACAATTAAAATTAATTTCCATTTAAAAGGAATAATATAAATACCACAAACAACTTTAAAAGAAAAGTAAGATTTTTCAAAATGAGAAATTAAGGCCTGTTTGCCAAAGGTTTTTAAAAATTATTTTTGATTTTTAAAAGTGAAAAAAAAAAAAATTCTGTGTTGTGTTTTCTCAACACGTCTTAAAAACTAAAAAAATAGGTATGAGATTTTAAAAATAGAAAATGCAAAACAGGGCCAAGATGTTTTTTTAACTTTTGTTTTTAAACTGAAGAAAAACGTGGTGGTAACTTAATAATATTTGTGTTTTTGTGTTGCCACCGTTATGTTTTCATTTTAGGAGCAAGAAGCAAGAGAGTAGAGATAGAGAGCAAGAGAGCAGAGACAGAGAGCAAATCTCCGTTGCCACACACGCGACTAGATCTATCGTTGCTTGTGACCTCCACCTCGGAACGGTGCCGCTCCAAGCGGCGATTTATGGACGTTGACACATCCACGAAGAATGAAAGACCGAGAAAGGCGGCCTTGGTGGAGAACCACCAGTGGAGTCACGGAGGTGGCGACGCGACAAGGTGGAATCTGAGGCAACGGTGGGTGGTGCAAAACTCCCTCAGGTGGAGGTGGTTGCGGTGCTCTTCTAGTGGTGCTAAGATGCGTAACAAAGTGGATTGGAAGGTGAGGAAGAAAGAGAGCAAGGCATCCTTTTTTTTTTTTGGTCTGAGTGACTCAGATTGGTTTCTGGGTTATGTTTGCCCAAAATGGACCAAGATCAAGGCCAACAAAAAAAAAAAAATGAAAACCAATTGCAATTTTTATTTGAAACAAGGCAATGTCGAGAATGCGAGACATATTGTTTAATTAACCATACGTAGCACAAGTTTCTAATTATTGTGTAATTTATAACTATGTGGCTAAATGGGGAATGTGGGACATATTGTTTACAGAATGAGGGATAATGATCATCTAACGTTGAAGTTATAAATGATAAGTAAATTTAGCGGTAAATTCCAATAAGAACAACACAATAAGATTGACTGATGAAGCTGGAAAATGATAAGAATATCGTGACCAAATTGTAAATTTGATGTGTCTACAAGAAAATCATGCATAGCTTATAAATGAATTTATAAATGTAAATTAACACCAAGTTATATTAAGACTATTTTTAGAATAAGAAATTATATTAAGATTTTATTTATTAAGTATGTATGAAAAATATTATTTATAAAATATAATAGTTAAAATTTGTTATTTTTAATAATACAATTTACCAAATAATTTTTTATTTTATTAGTTTTAAAAATTATTTTTTAAAAAACTTATCTAAACAAATTTTCTATTTTTCACTGTTATAAAACTATTTTTAAAATTAAATAATCAACCAGATTTTCCTGTTTTTTTATTTTTAAAAAGCAAACTTATACTTATTTTATAAAACAATTTAAAAAATTATAAGAACAAAAATAATTCTTAATAAGCCCTAAAATTTTTTTTTTACGAAAAAAAATAAACATTTGATTTTGGTGTTATAATTGGTCCTGTCAGGGTAGGGATCAGATGGGTTAATGGGAGAGTGCCCAGGTGTCGTAACCAGGCTTGGGGTGGACACCCACTCGCATTTTTCGTTGCGAGATATCACCACTCTTCATATCCCATTTACTGCCTGAAGGATCATGAATTTCATAACCTTAATCTTATCCTCTTATATGAACCAACTTGATTCTCTCTCATTGTTCCACACGGTGTGGGACTTACACCATGATATAATGCTTGCCTATCACTAGTCAACGCCTCTTCTTGGCTTAATAGTAAACTAACTAACTACAGTTTTGACTCCAAACCAGGCTTTTCTCGTGCATTACGAGATCCTGTTAGGAGCTAATCAAGCAATTGAATGTTAGCACGATTGAATTTGTTCATGCAGGAAGCCTTTTTTTGTTGTTGATGTGCCACTTAAATTTGGTATAGTTTGGCTAAAAACTCGTGTGCAACAAAATAGTGGCACTCCAACATTTGGCATTTGCCGGGTTTGAATTGCTCAGTTGTCTTTATCTATCCATTGCCTCCTGCTCAGCACTTCTATTTCTCGCCTAGTCAATGCTTAGGTGCAACCATCTAAAATGGAGTGAATGAATTGAATTGTAAGTATGCTTTATTGTTTAGATACTTTAAGATAAAATGAAATTGGATAGTATTATATATAGAACTCATTTCATTCCATTCAATATCTTTTTTTCCCCTCTCCAAGTTAGATGAAATAGGATGGAGAATGGATTAAGAGCATATAACTTTAAAATAGTGAGATGACAACTTCTTTTCAGCTGTTTTAGCTTATATCATTCAATCACATTTCATTTTGTTCCACTCAGTCATAGGACTTAGTATCGAGAAAGAATACCATAAGGTAAAAGGGTTCAATATTATAAGCTTTTATTTTTTTGTAACATATATTGTTGTAAATGGCCCGATCAAGTATTGGGCAGGTCCAACAACCTTAAATGAAAATCCATAATGATTATAAACGAGGGATGGTTTTGGCGTTGGGTGTAGGTCGGTTTTGTCTCATTGATCCGAATCGACCAAATTAAATCCAGTTAGACCTGATAATTCAATGCAACGGACTAGAATTATCAAAGTATCGAACACATTGCCAATTAAGATTTGGCACAAATGGTTGGTGTCCAAAGATTGAGTTCATGGTTACGAGTTTGATTCCTTCCAACTATTAAAATCATCATTGGTCCAACCCTTAGAAGACCCTATCCCTCAGAGCAACATCAATTAGTAATCCTGGCTTTGTACTTCCAATTTAGTGGGATGGTTGGTGTGATTGTTGGGATGGTGTGTGGCTTTGGACTAGCCCAATTTAGTGGGATGGTTGGTGTGATTGTTGGATGGATTACGTCGTGATTCAGGGTAAATGCAACTCAACTGATTGGAATCCCAGATCAAGCATTGTGCTCATCCCACTAATATTTAGGATGCCTCCTCTTACTGGTATTTTTAATACCAAAAAAAAAAAGTTTCGAACACGTTTGGGCAGAATGGATTTTCAAGTTATGCTCACACTAGCCAATTTAATTTTAGGCAATTCACCTAATATAGGCCCCGCCAAAGTACTTGGGTTTTCTTAGGAATTTCTCACGCAACAAAATTGGATAGGTTATCAAGCTTCCTAGCTCTTATTCACGGTTCTTGTGCTCAGAGCACAATGTTAGCCTTATGTTTTATTCTTGGTGTATTCTAGAAGAACACATATCATTGTATGTCTATAGAATTAATTTTATCAGAATTAATTAATTTAAAATTAATTTTAAAGTAAAGTAATTTATATTTAATAATTATTTTAGAAGTGATTTTGATAAAAGACAAGGAATTTTTACTTCTCTTTTCCTGAGATCTAGAAGCCAAACAACATTTAATTATCCACGTTATTTATTCTATTCTAAGTCACGGTGGCAATTTTCATGCCACCTATTGTGAAGCTGCAATTTGCTTTGCTAAGCCAATCAACCACATTCGTATGCTAGAATTAGCCTTGCAAGTAGGGCGAGCAAGTGGTTCTGCATTGGATTCACTACACTGAGGAAGTTGTCACGATTGGAAACTCCAAAAGCATGTTGCTAAGCAATTTGCGCAACGTCGACATGAACCTCGAATTGGCCTGCCTGCTTCTTGCATCATGTTGATGTGATCTAGAATGTTGGATGCATGCGGACACTAAGGAGGATTGGACAGTCGTTCAAAAAATGGCTGTGTATTTAATTAGAGAATAAAAATATGAAAAAAAATTTTACAAACAAATTCTATATATAAAACTCATTTATGAAAATCTTTTCTCCAATTTTATCCTTTAACCAAATACACTTTTATAGAGATGATTATGTCCAAAATATGTGACAACTATATAATTAATTTATGAGTTTTGCTAACGTACCCTAAAAATATCATAACAAGCAAGTTGTAAATGTTTTTAATAGGCCTATTCTTTAAAAATATAAAATCTCATTTTTTCAATATCAATATTTTCTTTTTTATTTTCTTAAACAGTATCTTAAGAGCACTGATTAAATAACTCTTAATTTATACATAAAATTTATTTATGAATTTTTTTTTTCTCATTTTTATTGTACGACTAAACACAGCTTTACATACATGATTATGTCCAAAAATATGTGACACCTGTATAATTTGATCTGTCATGAAGTGTAATTTTACATGATTACGAAAATGATCAATCGACTTTGCAATATATGCCGCCGATATCAATAGCCGTTAAAAGAAGCCGTAAACAGGTTCTATAGCTACTCATTTCCATGCTAAATACGACATTATGATGTCATTTCCTCTAAATAATGGGAGGGCAAGTGTTCAACGTCATTTATTTCGGGTCTATACTGGTCCGTCCATTTTATATCAATCGTCACTCCTGAAAAAATTTATAATTTTAATATATTAAAAAGTAAATATCCGTGACAATTAACAATTAGATATATTTATCTTTTAATATATTAAAATTATATAATTTTTTAAGTAACTATTAATATAAAAGCTTTTATACAATCAATGATCAATGATTTGTTAAAAAAATTTGAGCACTTTTTTACGAGACCCAATTATTTTCTTTATGTCTTGCCTGCTTTTGGACGTATCTCTTTGTTATGATTCCGTTTTCATCACATCTGTATTTGTATTTTTGCTAGCTAGGCTTAAGTTTACTATATAAGATAAGAGTTTTCTATACAGCAACAGAATTTGCATGGAAAATTACGCAAATCATGATGCTCTCGCTGACAGATCAAAGCAAAATCCCTATTATCTCTCGTGAAAGTTCGGTGCTTGTCTCATGGCAAGTTTAAGCAAATTTTCTAGCAATGGTAGAGAAGTTTTGCCCACAAGGACACTCTCAATAATTTACCTTCCTAATTAAGATGTGTTACGTGAAAGGAAGTTTAATAACCTGCCTTTGATCAAATTAACGTGCATTTAATTTGACCTCTAAAACAAACAAGTTCTTAGTGAATCCAATTTACACTTAATTAATGCTAAGGTTCTTACTTATAACAAAAGGGAAATTGATCCAAACAATTGAATGGTAAGCATAAAAGCAGAACCTGTCTTGTATTTTGTGTGTCCAAATTCAAGGAACGAATCAAACACTTGTCATCAGGAATGGACGATAGCAAGAATCTCTCCAAGAGGTTGTTTTGCTATTCAAGCTTACCCACCTGAATCCGGATCCTTTGAAGTCATAATTCGTGTGCTTTGAAGAGTCATGAGATTGCTTGCTATCACCGTATTAAAACAGGAGAGAGTGACGCCTTGCCCAATAGAACGTTATAATTAGTAAAGTATGGCACAAAATATCTGCTAAGTTTCTATAATCTCAACGCTATGTGACCATGCTCTTAATTACAAGAACTTGCGTGCTTAAATGCCCAACCCCAATAAAGACTACACATGAAGCTGTGAACCATAATGGTAAACAATTACTATACCTCCCTTATCTGATAAGTGTTCATGTGCAAAATTTTATTTTTTTATTATTATTTATCCTTTTAAAAATTCTAAACAATATTAATTATTTTTCTTATAAAAACTTGTAAGAGAGAGAGGTGGTATAGATTAAATATGAAGAATATTAGATTGTGTAAGACTAATCTTCGAATGTACAGTAAGACACTTAGCGAAGACCATTTCCAATGATTTTTTTTCATACACATAAATCTCAAGATCAAAGTCAAAACTTCATATCTACAGGATACCCTTTTCGCTTGAATTAGTACTCTGTTGACTTCTATTTACAATTTGATATATATCAATTATTATATTAAAAATATAAAAATAACAATAAATTACAAAACTAAAGTATTGAGCGAAAAATTGAAAATATCATCACTTTTTTTATCTCTATTAATGGCTAATAATTTCTCATAATTCAAATGCCACAATGTTTTTCACAAATCGAATTGATGTTCCAGCTGCAGCCAGTATCAACCAGATATTTTAGTTGTGCTTTCTCTGACTTTTGGATATTTTAGAAGAGCAGCGGGATTTTATTTGGATGAGATGTTTAAATATCTTGATGTGTGGTTGTTTTCCGGTGTGATCAACTTTCAGGGCAATAGCCTAATACCTAATTAAAGCATAGTTGTTCAACAAAAAGGCAAAAAAGAACCAAAGCAGTTCAACAATGGCAAGAATTTTCGCAATCAGAAATTGAGAAGTTGAAGCAGACTCAGCAAACTCAACTGCCAAATAGGCCTAACCAGTGAATTTATTAGTAATTGCTAGTTGCTGGTATAGCCAGGAGTAAACTGGTGCATGAAATAGTCCATAGGGGTGTTAAGAAATGTTCAAGCTCAATTTGACACTAAACATTAAAAATAATTTATTAGATGTGATGGAAAACGTGTCAAAATTGAAAAGGTTGCCAAATAAGAGTGGTGGCTTTTTATCCATTTGGTATCTCAATCAAGGAAACTAGTAGGAGCAAGGCTGCTAAAGAAGTCAGTCCTGACGGAATTTCAATTAAAATTCAACCCCACTTTCCTTTGCGTATTATGATATATTCACATCTGTGGGTTTCATCATCTTTCCACCATATGTACAGTCATATTTGCCGCAGTCACACTTAAGACTTGGTTTAATAGTATTTTTTTAAGGATGCGCTTGCTTATTAAAAGTATAAGTCCATATTTTTGTATTTAATTAACAGAATAATTAATGTACTTTTGATACTGGTTTTTAAAAGCCATTAGTGCCTCTAAGAATGTGTTACGAGGTAGTACTTTTTAGAACCGATTCATATTCTCTAAAATTTAAAGACTAATATAATCTTATTTTATTTAATGATAATAAAAGCAAACATTACCCTTCTTAATATTTATGGACATTATATGCTTTACAATATGAAAAATGATAGATGATCAGAAACTTGACTATAATTTTATATTTAGAATAATGTGTTAAAATTATTAACTTTTAAATAAATTAGTGAGTTATATAACTTTATTTTATGATAGGATCATCTAGATTTCTATCACATATTCTGTGAAAAAAATTCTGTCATATAAGAAAGAATTGACAATGGTAGCATGTGGTGAGATATGGCAGGAATTTCAGGAAAACAACCGTTATCTTTCATGACAGGAATGTTCAGATTTCGCGGTATTATCAGTTCTGGATCCAATATAGCGCGAGGCTATTGAAGAGCAATAGGAAAAAATGCCCCACCATATATGATATCTAGGAACATGCATGTGGCTAGAAGTCAATTGCAGCAAATTACATACGCAATCGAGGAAAAACAGAAAGAAATACTCATGCAATTATGATCACTCCATCCGTTTGGCTTGTGATTTAAGTTCGATCGGTTTTCCTACATGAAATGATCGAGATTTGCACGTGAAGGTTGATTTGAACTTACACATTTTTTTATCATAAGGTGAGAAATTACGCATCGAATGCAATTAAAGGGAATCAGGACAATGACAATTTTAATGCCAAATTTCATAGCAAATGAGATACACACTCTTCTTCTGTCTTTAAATAATTAATTTTTTTAAAAAAATTATCTATAAATAATTTTCTATTTCAAAAATTTAAGCTATATTTATTGTTAGGATAAAATACGTGCTTAAAAACAAAGAAAATGGAATCTAAAAACTTTAAAATTAAATTAATTAGTATTTAATTAAGGAGTGAACTAGAATGATTTTGGCTTAATGAGTACAAATTCTCTCGTGCAGATAAAAATAAAAAGAAGTGAAAGAAACAAAGAACGTTACTTTGCTCAGTGTTGTGTCCCCGTCTCACCCAACAAACAGGGATCCCCCAACCGAAAAGCTTTTGGGTAAAAGTAAAACCAAACGGGTCCCAAACCATAAAACTATACTAGTGGTCTTTCCAATCATCAAACACGTCACCAATTTCTGTATAAATACCCCAAAACCCCTCCATTGTTCGACCTCATACCATTCCCTCTTTCCTCATTTTTAATTCAGAGCAGCAGAAGTTGGATACCAGCTCCACCTTCTTCTGCTATACATATATATTCCCCATTTTCATTTTGACACGTTATACCCAATATTATGGATCAACATGCTTCATTACTTTTCTCATTCTTGTTAGCGCTTCATCTATCTCAATCAGGTAACTCACATGGGGTACCAGTTCTCAGCTCCACCTCCTTTTTCTATATCCCCCATTTTCATTTCAACACACTCTATTCTGCGATCATCTTCACTATCATTCTCATTTTTAATTATTAACACTTCATCGATCACTACAACATGATTCACAACAAAAATTGCTAGACAAGTATAACTTTTACTACTTATTTATCCTAATAAAATAACAAGTTTTTTTAAGATTATTTTTTATGTATTATTATTGAAAAATAATTTTACACCGTAAATCAATCATATAGTCGGTAATTCTTTTACAGGACTGTTTGGATAAGGGATAAAATTGAGGATAACTCCGTATAAAATTACATATCAAACACATCTATGAAAATTAATCTCAGTTTTACTCCTCAATCAAACACAGCCTAAAAAATAAAAAATAGACTCCATTAGTTTCTCTTAATTGTATAATATTAATAAATTACAAAATTCACAAATAAAAAATATTAAACACGTACATGTAGATACACACATAACATAACATTTCGCAGCACCGTAGTTTATGATTAAATCCATCTAATATAATCAATGTATTTTTATTGATAATATACAATTAATGTTAATCCAGGGGTAATGGCAACCACATTCACTTTGGTTAACAAATGCGACTACACCGTGTGGCCTGGAATGCTCTCAAATGCCGGGGTCTCGCCTCTTTCGACCACCGGCTTCGTCCTTCAACCAGGTGAGTCAACCCCTGTTACCGCCCCGGCTTCCTGGGGCGGCCGCTTCTGGGCCGAACCCTCTGCTCCCAAGACTCCACAGGGAAATTCTCCTGCGTGACCGGCGACTGTGGCTCCGGCAAGCTGGAATGTTCCGGCAACGGCGCCACGCCGCCGGCCACCCTGGCTGAGTTCACCCTTGACGGCGCCGGCGGCCTTGACTTCTTCGACGTCAGCCTCGTCGACGGCTACAACGTCCCCATGCTGGTGGTCCCCAGCGGCGGCTCCGGCGGCGGGAACTGCTCCGCCACGGGGTGTGTCGGTGATTTGAACGGCGCGTGTCCTTCGGAGCTGAAGGTTATGAGTGAGGATGGGAAAGAAGGGGTCGCGTGCAAGAGCGCGTGCGAGGCTTTCGGTTCGCCGCAGTATTGCTGCAGCGGCGCGTATGGGACGCCGGATACATGCAAGCCCTCGAGTTACTCGCAGATTTTTAAGAGCGCTTGCCCACGCGCGTATAGCTACGCGTACGATGACAAGACGAGCACGTTTACTTGTGCTAATGCGGATTATACCATCACCTTTTGCCCTTCTCCCAGTACCAGGTTAGTTTATGTTGAATTTTAAAGGGTAGTTTCGTCCTTTGGCAGTTGTTATTCACTTTATTAACCACATATAAAAATAGATAAAATTAAACATTAATTAATATGGTGCTAATGGCATGTAGTAATTTTATTGTGTTGCAATAATTTTTCGTATTTTTTAGCATTTTTTCTTGCCAACGATGGCTTGGGATTTGCGGAGATGAACGTTGGGGCTCGTACAGTTACCGTTCTGTTGTTTTCCAACGTTCAACTTTTTGGCTTTGTTGAGTTAGTAGTATTATTTATAAGGGTTTTGATAATAAATAAAATAAGTTTTAAGGTATTTAAGTGGGTATTAGCTTTGAAAATATAAAAAAATTTCATTCGAAGATGAAAACTTTTCATTTCAACTCCTTAGGCACTGGTTAGATAAATATTATTTATTAAAGATATTAAGGATGGGTGTTTTTTAAATTCACTCCACTTCGTAGAAAATACACAATGCACGTTAAGTTGGTATTGATCACTTTTATGTATTATCAACAAAGGTATTTTTTTCAATTATGATGATGATAATTTTTGCACAAGCTGTATACATATTCATTTTACTAGGTGATATTTCATGTCCTACATGACAAGGTCTTGCACATAACTAAATATTGGTTTACATAAGAGATTAACATTGATAACTTCTAGTTGCGGGAATTCAGATGGATAGTCAAGTTTATCATCCCTATTTAAGTTGAAAATGTTTGTCAAATCAAACCTCTTGCTTACAATTGCAAGCAATCTAGTAATCTAGACTACTAAGCACAGATTAAAACCTTAACCCAACACGTGATCGGGGATTAATTGAGAGAGAGACACCAATGATATAATACCCCCACCATAAGGAATTATTTATGTCTCCCAATCGATAATTCCCAATGTGGTCAGTGTCCTGAGGCATAATAATTATGTTCTCCCGAATGTTAAATAGCATGATAAGTCGACAACGTATTAATTTTTGCACATGGGTTTGGCTAATTGAGGGCTGGCACACATCCCAAAGCGTGCAGATACGCAGACACTAGCTAGTGCATTAAAGCAAGTAACCAGCTGGTGTGATGGAATCCATTCATAACCGTTACACAAACAATGTTGTGACACGTTCGGGGTTCCATTCTTGTCGTCTTCGTCGAGTAGCTTTAATATTTAATAGAAAAATTCAAATATAATTTTTTTTTGGTGTAGAAATTCATATATAATATAAATAGTATAAATCTAACCCCTTATCCTAATAAAGCTAGTTAGACCTAACAATAAATGATATTCATCCAATAATTTCTCTTATATTAAATATTTAATTCCTTTTTTTTTTTTTGCAGTCAGAAAGCCTCGCAGGATGGTTCATCTTCTGCCTCACCCTTGCTCAACAACGGCACAATGGTGTATGAAGGTTTAGACCAAAGTGAAATATCATGGGCCACGTGTGGCCATGTGTTCCAATCTCAAGTAATTGCCGGCACTGTTAGCGTCGCTATGGCAATTTGGCGGTTGTGCCAGCTCTTCTAAATTGCTCATTCCTTAGTCACATTATACTCTTATATGCAAACATTTTACAAAGTTTGATTAGTTATAAATTTTTATCATTGATCAAATTTCCTATATTTATATTTTAAATTATAATTTCTTGATCGATGATAAGAAATTTATATATAATCAAATGGAGTGAAATATTTATGTGAGCCCATCACCTTCTAGCACACACGCATGCGCTCTACGTTTTGGGGCCCAAAATGGATGGTGGTCCTATGAAGACTTATTCCCCTTTCCTTGCATGGGCCATCGTTGGATCCATGCTGAGCAGGATGTGACTCATTTGAAGGGAAAGCTCACCTGCCATTTCAGAAGGCTACGAGTCTTATTCTGTTTTTTGTCCTCAAAGGCCAGGGAATGGTGGGTGGCATACGACCCAAATTAGACCAAGACATACATGTGTATACATATAGCAATATAGGTTAGGTAGTGAGGGAAATTTGAGTTTTTTTTATTTGTTTTTTTAAATGTTATTCCAGTTGGTGATCTATTTTCCTAGGGTTAGATCAATAGGTATACTACTATTGAATTATATTCTTTGTATTGTGGGCGATGTGATTCATTTATTGGTTGGGGAATGTATGAGGCTATAGTATTTGACTACAAAAAGAAATGGATTCATATATTACTTTTTTCTATATACAATCTAGCATTTTACTATTGTGATCTATTCCAATTTGTCAGCATGTGAGGTGATTTCAATATACAATTCTAATTAATGACCAATAGAATATTTATATATACAATATCACTCTTGTCATTAAAGGTGCCAAAAAGTGCGACACAAAAAGTGCGACATTGTAAGATTGGATAACATAACTTAGTTGAGGTCTACAATATTCAAAGTAATGATGATAATGCTCAAATTATAAGAAGAGAAATTATTAGGTACTAAGAGTAAGATAAAATATTTATTTTATTTTATTTATTGATTAATAAATTATTTATTGTATTAAAAATATAGAGGAAATGAAAGACAATAATAATTGATAAAATTTATGTGCTAATTAATAAATAAATTAGAATAAGTGTTTTTTTCTCACACTAAATATTTTTCTTATAAGAATGATGAACAATGAAAAAAAAGGGTCTTTTTAATTGTCCTCCCTCTTTTTTCAGCTATATATGTGAAGAATATTATATACCACTAGGTTATAAATTGTAGTTGGGTAGGGAGCCACGAATTTGTTTTCATTATAATTATTTATGAGCGTCATTAGGCCTAATCAGTCGTAAACATGCTATTTTTATGTATGGCATTTTTTTATGAATCAAGATGTACTAATGGGACCGTTCCAATTGCAATAATTAACATATGATCCACAAGAGCGGTGTGCTCCTCGCCATGGTTTCAATTGTATTATTATAGAAGTGAGTGGTGCAATGCAGCAATTGTCTGGCAACCAAGCGTTCCTAATTTCTTAATTATTAGATTATGGGTAGCTTTAGATGAGTTGTTTTTTTAAAAATCAAAATAATTTGTTTAATAAAAAATTACTTTTTATATATTTGGATAATTTTTTAAAAATAATCAGAATCTCAAAAATAATAATTTTCAATTTTTTCAATTATATATAAATTTTAATCTTCATAATCATATTTTTAAAAATTTGAAACAATGCATTTTATATTAATGTCTACTATTATTTATTTGATGGAACATATTCCATGCCTTTGTATAATAGGTGGGTAGTCTATATCTTATATATACTACACCGGCGGCGCCATAATGTTTCATGTTTTAGCCAGCTTGGGCTGAAATGCCCATTTTTAATTAATTAAATATTTTTTTGCTGTGTAACTATACAAGGACTAAACAATTTGTTTAATATAAATGGCTGAAAAATTACCCCTGCCGTCAAGGTTCATGGAGAACACGACTTTGGTTCGCGATAGGGACACAAGGCGGGCGTTGTTGTTGTAGTACAAACACACCAACCTTTTATTGTTGTAGTACAAACACAAAGCAGGTGTTTGAATTCAATGAAGCACGATCATATCGTAATTCGGCCGCCAGTAGAATATGTAAAACCCATCCCCGTTAAAGTCAAACTCACGAGATTGGGTTAATATTTGATTAGTGACATGGATGAAGAAAAAAGATATGGGGAATAATTTGACTAATCTTAGTTAGATGTCAAATTACAATTGAAGGGAGCAATCAAAGATTCAACATGCATATATGCCACCCGTGTGTTATTTTCCAAATACAACTAATTGACCAAGCTTGCACTTTGTACATGAATTTTTTTTTCACATGATTCTCCTATTTGGATACGAGGGCAATTTTATTGAAGCATTTTAAAATATCATAGGAAATATAACTTTTTGACACCTATTATTTTATATACAAAAGGATTAAAACTTAAACTTAAATCATTGATTAAAAAAAAAACATCTATTACTCTAACCAATCATTTATTGGTGTTTTGATTTCTTGTGTTTTGACACCACAATATATACGTTTCTCAAAAGTTTGAGTTTTAGTTTTGTTAAAACCGCCAATTTAGACATCAATTTTCATGTTTCAATCAGTTAATAAAAAGAACGAAAAATAGACAAGAAAAAACATGCGGCAATGATTGAAAGGTGAGAAATTTATAATAAGTTTTTAGATTTTTTAATCATTCAACGGGTAATTATAAGAAAGCTTAATACAATTATCCTTAATCAAGATTTCAATTACGGGCTTCCATTTTTAGATAACATACTTTAGTATATCGATCAAGTCATATAAAAGGGGTTGTGTTTGGGCGAATATGTCAATTGCCGATGCCACAACTTTATGGATAAGATGATCCTTGACTTTGGCACGCTCAATTCAATCATATGAGTAGTTGAAGTTTGGATATCATATCCCGGCTACCCCGCAAAAAATCGTGGGCTATTTTATGAATTTTGCCTCATTAACTTTGGATCATGGCAACCATTATGATTTTCCGAGGCTCTTAATCTTTACCGACATCTATATTTATAAATAAAAATATAGCTATTAAGATTATTAAACACGATAAATAGAGACATTTAGTCTCATCTACTACTATCAAATAGATTCTTACATTTACCTTAAGGATGATATGTAAGCACTCGGTGAGTCGAAGACATGTCATAATCGTGGATTAGAGTGAGTATTTTCCTTGACCTAAACATTTCTCTACCCAAACAAAAAAAAATGCAAAGATTAAATTTTCAATTCAGTCCCTCAAATTTATGGGAGAACAAATTAGTTCTATAGATTTGGAAAATCTCATATTAGTTACTTAAATTTTACAAATAGAAATAAATTAGTCTATTGTCAAATTATTATCTAAACTGTTAATAAAAAATTATACGTGTTCTGTTAATAAAAATGACTACGTGTTCTGTTAACTTTCGTGTATTGCTAATTTATTAGTAAGTCATAATTTGTCTCACTCTTCCTTTGTGCATAACGAATGATAACTTAAAGTCAAAGTTTTTAGGAGAGAGCTATGGTGAGAGAAAAGATAAAGAAAAAAATATAAATGACTTCTTTAGAAGAATCAGGGAGTTAATCCAAATGGAAATTAACAGTACACGTAAATAAGTTAATAGTATACGTAAGTAAGTTAATATGACACCAGACAACAATTTTATAAAGATACTAGCTTCTCTATATGTAAAATTTGAGTAACTAATATGAAAATTTTATCTAAAATACTAAGTTAGGGAGTTTGTCAAATACAAATATACTTTTGAGTCCTTATATTCATTTTTTAATTGGTTTCCATTTTATATACAAATATTATTTAACTCCTATCATTGTACGGGTTCTTCTGGATTGACACTATGCTTCAGTTGTGAAGGTACGTCTAAATCATTACTGCATTATCAATCGGAGAGGGTTCGGGTGTTCTGCTTTACTTCAGCTGGCAGCTTTCGTCATCGGCGTGGCCTTAATCATGTAATTATTCAGTCATGCCGCCACTTAATATGCGCTGCACGCTTCAAACTATTAAGACATGTCAATGTTTTAATTTTAAACGCAACTTATAATATATAGAAAATGGAAAAAATAATTTGTATATAGTGTTTTGGTAAGTAATTTATACTTTTATGAGATAATGGATAAATTTCCTTGTATATAATGTTTATAGAATCCGCTTGATTTATGTTATTTTTACTTTAGGAATATTTGAATCCCAAGATCAAATTCTAATTCGCAAAGGTGGATTCTGTATTAATTTTGAATATGATTTGATTGATCTAATTCATCTTCTTCTTCCTGTTAATTTTGAATCTGATGTGATTCATTGCTTTGAATCGAGGTTTTATGGATTCTATACTGAAAAAAATCATATTGCATAATTTTTTTCAAAACACATATTAATATAAATACACCGTCAAATTCCATATAAAAAAAGTGACCCAAATGAATTTAATTAATTTAAGTAGTTTGTCACTTATTTTTCACGAGAAAATTTTGGATTCAAGGGTATTATTCTAGTAAAAAGATGGCCTAGCTTGAATAAAATTAATTTTTAGTAAAATCATAATATTAGTAACATTATGATTATGACTAGGATCGATCTCATTGGTTTCTAATTTTATTCTAATTGGGCTGGGCCCTTCCCGTCCTTCTCCTCGTGTTTTATTCTGGGCCTGACATAGGCGGGGTGGGTACAAGCATCTGTAATTATCTTGTCCTCCTGCGGCAAAACCAAAATAGCAATTTTGTCTTCCCTCTAAGCTCCAACCAAGCCTTTAAAATCATGACCAGAAGAAAAAGGAAAATTAAAAAAAAACCCTAAAATCATAAAGAATTAGACAATAATTTTTTTTTGTACATAGAATTAGACAATAATTTTAATGATGCAGTAATGCATAAATAAATAATAGTGTAAACTTTTTCAAAACTTACATTGTTTCTCAATTAAAGTCAATAATAAAATAAATAATGAGATTTACATTGTTTCGCAATTAAAGTCAATAATAAAATAGCTAATGAGAAGAAGATATACTAATTAATTAAAGGAAAAGCAACAGGACCAAAGCAAATTATCACTAGTAATTGGAATGAAAACACAAAAGTGGTAAAATTTTTTAACCAATATCATCACGATAATTTTCCTTTCCAACAATTATGCAAAGGATGTTGTTGCAACTCGATCACAAAAGGCTAGAGCTTTTACAATACTAAGGGAATCCGTCTGTTATCCAATGGAAATTCGAATCAATCCTTGCGTGTTTTTTTCAATCTAGGGGGCATTTGGATAAGATTATTTTAGATGAAAATCATTTTTTTAAAATATTTTTTCATATATTTAGATAAGTTTTTAGAAAAATTAAAATATAAGTAAAAAAATAGTTTTCAACTTTTTAATTATATAAAAATTCAAATAATCACTTTTTTGAAAATTTAAAATAAAAGTTAGATGCTGAACTATATATACTGTTTACAACAAGTGATACCTAACTATGGATGAAAAAATCCCATCAAGTAACATCATAATCAATAATGTAGGAAAAATGATGAGAGGAAAAACAATGATATTTTTTTCTAACCGGCCATCACTGATTGAACACAAAATTAGCATCACATTTCATCTTATGTTGCACCGAATTTTGAGTAGTAAAGCATGATACACAAGCATCCATGCCACTAAAAGTAACCACGACAATGATGGGATGGGTGAATTGCGTCTTCACACCCGCAGCTCCCCACTTTACTCAATCTTTGTTGTAGCAGAAATAAACTAGTTTTGTGTTCCTACGTGAACCTTGATTCTGTGATTCATGAATTTCATTCATTAGTCCATTTTGTCAAACCAATAAACCAAACTTTGTGGGTGGTGTCACATTCAATTCCCACATCACAAAAGCAAGCATCACGTTCATTATAGTTAAACACAAAGAATACAAATGCAGTCTAATTATAATTATAATTTAATTTTGATATGATAATGTAAAAAAAAATTATATTGTCATTAACTTAGATATGTATATATCAATAAATATGATTGACTTTTACCTCAACTGTATGAATGATCGCATAAAAGAAAAGATTTAATTAGATGTAACAGTCTAATATTGTCAGTATTTAAAATTAAACTCTTATAATTATTCCTTTATATTTACTCTTTCTATGAAGACGATAAGAAGTGTTGCTTTCATGAAGATATATTCTGGCTGCTGCTTTCAACGGATGAACTAGTGTAATGGTTAAAGGCACTTCATTGAAAATGTCCCCTCAATTAACATTGTCTTCGTCATTTGTAGGGGGTAAAAGAGAACATCCAAAGCTGATATTCACAACATATAAGTTTTCAAGTATCATTTCATTCTATATTGTGGAAACTACTACATGCTTTTACAATTGTATCCTTTCTCCCCTTTTTATATTATTCAAATTTAATTTCCACAGGTATATTGTTTGAATACACTTTTTGTAAACACTAATTTTGATACGTGTATAAATAAGTGAAAATTTCTTATATTACATATGTGAATCTAATTATCTATGGATTCTATGCGAAAATATGGAAAACTATGTATTAATATATAGGCATGGACCAGGGCCAATGAGATCCTTTGATGGGCTTTGTAGTTTGTGTTTCATACATTGTATCATATTTTTATATATACTCCTTCCATTACATTATTATCTGTGGCATAGGCCCAGAAGTTAGATGGTTCTTGGTATGACTGGACCTGCTCGACATAAGGTTTTCACACAAAAGTCAGGACACTATCAAATTGTTTAGTTCTTGGTCAATAAAGGTGGGGGCAGTGTCATTGCTTAAATTATACAAGATAATCTGGAATTTCATAGCTGCGAGCAATTTATTCCTTTTACTTTGGATTGAAGCGATCAACCCTAACATTGTATAATATTTCAGCAATCTGAAAAGAAAGATCAACCATTCAAGAAATAGCTTGTAATTCTTGCAAAAGAATATACTAGTAGTGGAATTGACAAAAACAAAACGGATAAATAATTGGCAATATATATGAACATGGCAGCAAGTATAATTTGATTCAAAGCTATACATTTATTTACCATTCATTTTGCTCTTGTTTTTACAATCAAGCACTATTTTTTATCGGCTTCTATAACTCAATTGGAATATAATGCCGACCACACGTGTTGCTTAAAAGTCTAATAAGGTTACCTTGAATGGTCAGCATCACTTTAACCTACTTTGCCTTATTAGAGCCAAACATGAGGCAAAGAAGTAAGGCATGTGTTGGTCGTAACAACTACATTAATGTTTGAATTATCGCTTACGATCTAAGACTTTAAGATGATAATCTGTTTTATAAATTAATAGTTATTATTATTTTTTAAATATTCCAATAGAATTAAAATTCATTATCATTACTTTAAGAAAATCTTTACTCCAATTTTCAACTACCGGATTTTATGCTAAGTTCAAATTTATTTTACCCTCTGACTTATGCAGGCATAGTAAAATAAATAAATAAATAAAATTTATTATGCTAGAGCTTCTGTGCACAAACCTTATTTTTTCAGTTTGCTATGGTGTGATGATGAGTGAATGAACACTTTGTTATTGTAAATTTCTTGGTGAGGACTTTGTTATTGTAAATAAATGTAGCTGTATAATTTCTTAGACATACATGAATATTTTGTTGGTGTGCACATTACTTTTGCATAGCACAGCCCAATATATACTAGGATAATGGACATGTTATTATTGTCGATGGAAAACTACCTTATTGGGTAATGTGGCCCAACTTAGGGGCAGCTGTGTATTTATATGGAATGCTTGGACCAGGCTTTGAATGTGGAAATCTAGTAGCCCAAAAGAACACGAAAATTTAAAACTCAAGTTGTCAGAAGTGGGATTTGAACCCACGCCCTCTCACGAGGACCAGAACTTGAGTCTGCGCCTTAGACCACTCGGCCATCCTGACTTGATATTTGTGCTTCTAATCATGTACTATAAGTAGGTAAACTTCGGTTCATTTTTAAAATCATTCTCACCTCAATTACATTAGTTATTCATTTCATCATATAAACAATGTTACATGTAGTTTCATTTTCATAGCCGATTTTAATATGCTAACATAGACTTTTTTCTTTCTTTTAATTTGTTCTATTATTAATTAAGTAACTTATGTTTACGAGTTTTATCACAATCAAAATAAAATATTCAAGTGTTAATATACAAAATAGCATACTTTTTTTAAAAAAAGTGCTGAGTGGTCTCATATAATTTTGTTATATAGTAACTAAATATGATTATTAATTTATTTTTAAAATATATAATTATAAAATTAAAAATATAGTTAATTTTTTTTTATAAAGAATGGTTTTTTCAACAAATATATATATCAGAAAAATTAAAGAAAAAATAAACTAAGAGTTACTATTGATTATCGAATTTATAATAAAAATTAAAAAAAATCATTGAATAAGATCAACACCTGATAAATACTAGACAATTCACATAGAGTTCTTATACTCATGAGACAAAAAATACTGGACTGATCCTCTAAATTATGGATAATTACATGTTTTTGGTAAAATGGATAAGTACATGTTTAAATAGTGAACTGACGATATATCTATTTCTTTTAATACATTAAATATACGATATATTTAAGATTATTAAATATGCAATTAGTTATCACCAAAAAAAAATTGCAATTAGTTATCATTTGATTGAAAAAGTCATTAACTTAATCAATTAGTTTAGATTTGAAGAAACATAATTAACCAACCAGACAGGCTACTACCTCTCAAATCAAACCAACTTTTTATAGATAAGAGACCTTCCAATTATTTTAAATGTCACCAAATCAAATTCTTTTTTTTTTCAATGAGAATAAATGCTCGAACCAACCAAATGGAGGTGAGTAGCACTACACAAGGAGATTAGGGGTAAAGAAGTAATACAAGAAGGGCAAAAAACAACAAAAAGATAATAAGACATCTAAAAAAAAGTTAAATCAGGTTTCATCTCTAATCCTTTCAGCATTATCATCAAGATCAGGAATAGGAACTGCACAATGGTAACCTCTTCATAGACTATGCAGACTTTATCTTCTATTGTGAAGGTGAGGATCAATTTCATAGAACACATAACCTACATGTAAGAGAGATTTCCATATTCTTTGTAATACAGGATACATATAAGTATAGTTGTTGTCTCCATATCAACGAGAAAACCATGCTACTAAAAAAGTATCTTCAATGCGGAGTAGTAGGACAAGAAAATTGTGAGAGAACATCAAAACAAGGTGAGACTCCATGCTTCCATATTATATGACACAAAATTTCAAGCTCGCCACAACCTCACAAAATTTAGATCTTGTATGAGTGAATGAGGTTCAAAGGGAAAATCTTCACATCAAGCTTTGTCCAGTATCCTAATTTGAGTAACATGTTTTGTACTTCTATATATCCCATTTAAGCTTGAAGTCTTCAAAAATTATCCAATTCCAGTACTCCTAAGCCACCAAATCAAATTCTTTATAACATTGCATAACCAGCCCCCTCTGCAGCTTTCGTCGTTTAATCCATGAGGCAACTCACTCATAGATTGTGAAATTCATTATAATCAAATTTTTTTTTTAATTCATTCGACAATAATATGTGTTTTGTGAGTTTCACATTTAATTCACCGAATTTCAATTAAAATGCCAGGATATGTTAATCCATATTAAAAACAAGAGAAATGGCGAAAAAGACAAGTACAAAAGGCTTTCTTGCCATATGACACCACCCTAGATACAATTCACCGGGGATTCTAAACATAAGATAAATTTAATTACCTAAAAGATAAAGATTTCCCGTTTACGCGACAATTGAGAATCTGATTCCATATTGAAAATTGTAGATTATCCAAATCAAAGAGGCACGAAAAAGAAAAAATAAAAGATGCAATGGAATTTAAAAGGGAGAGATTCTTAATTAGAAATATTGTTTCAAGCATATTAAGCGAAATTGTTACCAAACTATAAACAGCCGTAAGATGCTTTGAAGTCCTTACTTTTTTTTTTAAATTAAAATGGAAAGAAGTAAGGAGGTGAAAAATTAAAATAAATATTATTAATATGTTAAAATAATACAATCTAGAAAAATGGTGTTACAAATTAATTTAATTGCTACTACCAAAAAATTAATTTAATTGCTACTCGGGATTTTTCTTTTCGGGCTTTCCTCTCATAAAGCATTAATTAAAGTGGATGAAAATTGTTGTCTGCCGATTGTAGTTCCTTTAACAACTCTAACACAAATTTGTCAATATATAACTTGCAAACAGAGAATATACGTCGAAGCTGATTCACTTATGAAAAAAAGTAAAAATAAAAAAAGAAAGGTCATTGAAAAAAAAATAAAAAACACACAAATGATTGCCTTCCGATATGAGATTCCTAGCGGGACATTGGCTTGTTTTTGACGACACAGTTTAAACTTTAAAATATCAATGAATCTTAATATAATATTCATTTGCCTTATGAGTTTGCAAAGAGGGAATTTTTTTTTGCCAATTGGCTCTTTCCGCGTTAATTGTTACTATTAATTAAAACAAGTAATGAGCTATAATTACTTAAGAAATTAAAAAATGGAAAACTGGTTATGTAAATTTATTGATGAAAAGAGTAGATTAAATTAAATTAAATATATGATAAATAGGCTGTAAAAGATCATACTTAAATACAATATTCCTTAATTGCTTTTAATTTGAGTGCGCGTGTTAGAAAAAAATTTGACAATATATAGTTTTATATTAACATTTATTCTAATTGAATTCATTTATTGTCCAATAGACCAATAACAAAAGAATACAAATCTATACCGTGATAAATTTTACAGATAGTTTCGCAATAATATTGAGTTCTTAATCTTTGAGAGGTTCAATCCAATCCATATGAAACTAATAATAGATGAAATTAAAGAATATTCCAATTAATCTCACGTTTTTATAATAGATGTAAGATTCAAGGACTTGATTACGTACTTTTATTCACTTTAGTGACTTGATTATAAAGTATTAAACTATAAAATCTAATTAAAAATTTGATAAAATGTATAAAAATTAACAAATTAATTAAACCTTTCAATTAATATTAAAGTAAAGCTAGAATTTTGTCAATTAAAATTAAAACCCAAAATTTTTGTATAATTTGTATTTCCCTTATAGGTTTCTTTTATTCATTTATTTATCTTCTTTTAAACAAAACAAAACAAAAAAAAAATCCTTTTCAGCTCATTTGCATTTTTAGCCCAATCAAAACAAAAATTATCCAACATATTTTTTTCCTTTTTGGTTAAAGCCCACCAGTCCATGAATTCAGAATTTTCAAAAAAAATGATGAAAATGAAAAAAGACAAGGAGTCACGGACTCATTCCATGCAACATTCATTCCTGACAAAAAAAAATGGTCACGAGAAGTGGCAGGAGGGAGTCAGAAAAATCAAACAAGAGGTGGTGGACATCATGATGGGTTTCCTCCTCACTGTGTGCAAGATGCTAATTTTCTTCAAGTGTAAAGGAGGTGCAGAGCCCAAGAGAGAACCGTGAATGCTTGTGAATACCCATTTTGGGCCATTAAAACAAAAATCCAAAATTTGCATTGTTTATTATATCTAATTTCTATTGAAAAACAAATGTGAGAAAAAGAGAGGTTTTGTGTTGATTTTTTTTATCTCCAAAAATTAAAACAAAAACCAAAAAAGAGTTCAATTCATTTGATACCCAAAATTTCTTTTTCAGCCTATTTGTGTTTTGTCCATTCTGTTCAACCCAATCCAATCAATTCTTTTCCTTTTACGATCCAGCTATGTATGTTTGTCTCGGGCCCATATATATATCTTTTAATTTCTGTCAAAAAATAATAATAATAAAAAAGGGAAATAAAAAAAGAAGAGGAGAGGTGGGACACAGGAGTCACGGACTCCTAATTCCTTCATTCCCTGCCAAACCCCATTTACGGCCAAATTGAAATACGGCCAAGTGAAGCAACAGCATCCAGGGAGAAATCAGAAAATCAAAGAAAGTTGCCTGACACAATGATAAGAGCAGTCTCTCACTTCATGCAACGGGTTAATTTTTCTTTCTGGTCTGGAAGCCAGCAACAAAAAGGGGGAGAGTTCCATTTTCAAAAGAAAAAAAACAAAACAAAACAAAATATTACCATCATCATCACCATCACAGCCATCTCTAGATAACCAAGTTAAATTTGCCCTCAATTCCAACATTAGGATTTGGACTAACAAATCATCTCAAACAAAAAATAAAATCAGGCACATCTGTAAAGTTTGGGGAGCACATACACAAGGACATCAAAAGCCGAATCAGAGAAAAACCACCAGGAGATCAATAGCAAATATCCAACAAATACAATCAAGCAAACAAACCAGAAACGATATTTTCATTCTATCAAAATATATATATATAAGAAAGGAGAAGAGGAAGGCTGAATTGCTCAATCACCGCCACCACCGGCAGGCCTCCCCTTCGCCAATTGGTTCTTTAGCCGCCTCACCCTTTTCCTCATCCCTTGCGCTGCGGTGGAGTGGCCCCTGGCTAGCCTCGCGTCCCCAACTCCTCTCCTCCTCTTCCTCTCATAGCCTTTCTTCGCCCACAAACCACGCAAGCCCTTCACTCCATCATCCCCTCCTCTTTCTTTCAGCTGAACCATCGCGGACTTCCCATCATCATCAAAGCTCGTGGTCGCCTCTGCATCTCGATCGGCCCACCTCTTCCGTTACCGCCGTGCACATCCCGCAGATCGTCACTCGTGCCTTCACCCCGTGCCGCCGCGAGCCACTCGTCCTCATCCTCCTTTCCTCCGCCTTCAACGCCGATCTCTTCCCTCCATGCAAGCCGCGGTGCTGCCTCTTTCGGTGAGATCCGTCCCTTCCACCACCCGCCGTCAACTCCCTTCTTCCACCGCGGCACTCTCCTCTTTCCCTTTCGCGTGCGCCTCCGCCTCTCCTTCGCGCACGCAGCACCGCCCAGTCGCGCGGTTTCCTCGCCGCCCACCCATGGAACCCGCCATCAATCCGCCCAGCCACCCGCGACCGTCACCCCTCCGATCGCGGTTCCCAGCCGCAAGCCCTCCCCCTCGCGCTTCTCCCTCGCGTCCTCTCTCTCTCCATCTCTCTCATTCTCTCACATTCTTTCCCTCGCTTCTAATTTCTCTCTCTCTACTCTCTTTCTTTCTTGCCTTATCCCTTTTCTTTATTCTTTAGTGGGTGCCGCGTGTGTGTGTGCGTGTGTGGATGTGTGTGTGCGTGTGTGGATGTGTGTGTGCGTGTGGGTTTGTGAGAGTGAGAGAGTGTTATTGTGTTTGTGTGAGTGGATTATGAGTGTGTGTGTTATTATTATTATTGTTATTATTATTATTATTTTGTCATATTTTTAGTTGGATCAAATCTTGAGTTTGTCTGGGTTTAGATTTGTTTAGTTAATCAGTGTTGTTTTATGTTTTTTGGTATATTGAGCTTTATTTATTGGGTTTGGATTTATTTTGATCTAAATAATAAAAAAGGAAGTTTTATATAATTTGGTTCAAAATAAATCTTTGAGTACTTTGATTATGCAAACCAAAATAAAAAGGTGATTTAATTATCTCTTTTGAATGAGTTTAATATTTGTAGTAAAAAGGTAAAAAATAAGTAATAATTAGATTTTTTTTTCAGTTAATCATTTTATATGTTTTTGTGTTGTGTTTAAATCAATTGTGTAATTGTGCTCATAAATTAATTTTATTATTACTTTAATCATTGTAAATGTTTATGTGTTGTGTATCTGTATTTATGAATTAATTTTGGAAGTGTTGTTGAATTTAGAGTTTATAAAAAATATTTTCTTTCCATTCAATAATGAAAATCCATTTTAAAAAAATTAAAAATAATTAATACATTTTTATTCTCTTTTAATTAAAACCAATTAATTCACACTCGTTTTCAACAGAACTACGTGACTTTGAATTCCCCATTGCAGGAAGGATACGTAGGAGGCGATTCCAATCCCTGTCAAGTCAAAATCTAATATTTATAATTTTTGTCTTAATTGTAAATTTTTCATGAGTTTTTATGAGATATTTTATTTCATTTAATTTTCATTTCTTTAGGAAATATTTTATTTCAAATAAAAGTTAATTTAGCCGACGACTTGTTAACTGATATTTGGACATCTAAGTTGTGACAGCTTGATGTTCCAAATTTCCTTTAAAAGCATGTTCTCTTTTATATTTTATTTTATTTTTGTAAAAATATCAAAATAAATTTTTATCTTATTTGTAAATATTTATAATTCATAAGAGATTTTTATTTTCATATATTTAGTTTAAATTTGTTACTTATTTGTGAAATATTGTATTTTGAATAAAAATGTTAATTTAACCGTGACGGTTTGTTAACATGGTATTTTGAACACCTGAGTTGTGACAGCTTGGTGTTCCTCAATTTTTAAATTTTGTTGTAAATAAAATATAAAAATGAATATTTTGAAAGGTTATTAATAATTTGCACAAATCAATTAAGGTACCGTCTAAGATGTATTAGGGGTGCGTAGGATTAAAACCTACCCTTCCCTATGCATAACCGACTCCAAGCTTAAGTCTGGTTTCAAAGACCATTTTTTTAATAAACGGGTTTTTCCATGTTTTCCCAATTTAAATAAACTTGGTGGCGACTCCAATTTTAAGAACTAATTTTTCGCCGTCCCGTCGCGATCCCGTTGCGACAGATGGCGACTCCACTGGGACTTCCTGAGAGTCAAGCCTAAATAATTGATTGTGCACATTATTATAACTTCTTTTTAGTTTATTTTATTTTATTTTTTTATATTTATTTATTTTATATTTTTATCTTGTTATTTTCTTTTTATGCTAGAATTTTGTCAGCATTATTTTATTTCTTTGTGACAACCATAAGGTAGACGACTTTTGTTTGTTTTTTTTGTGAAAACTTTAGGGTAGGCGACTATTGTTGGTTTTGTATATTTGTTGTTTGTATTTATTTTGCAGGTATTTTACCATGGGTAGTTATAGGATTCCAGGTTTGTATGCTCCCTTCACACACAACACTCACACATTTATCACACACGAGTGGGGCCCTATACCCGGTCTAAGTGCAACTTGAGATAGGTAAGAGATTGTGTAGTGGTAGCCATTTTGGATGTACATCCTGTTGGTTATTGCGAAATCTCGTCTAGAGTGTGACTCTTCGTGAATGTCCTACATCTAGCGGTTCACCTCCGTTGGGATAACATTCGAAATGAGCCTTTAACTCTAGAGTGTAGAATCCTGAGATCATAGACCTACCTGGTGAAAGTGCTCACAAAATAGAACAACCATAGGACCACAGTTCTACACCCATATTTTACCTCAAATAGGACACAAAGGGAGCATACCTTTTCTTTAATTAATTTATTTATTTTATGTACATAAATTCTTTAACATACAAGTGTTTATTGCCTTTTTATATAATAAAAAACTCACTTTTTCTTCGTTGCTACAAGGTTTGTTAGAGAACAATATTGAAGTCTTGTTGTGAGTATCTAAAAAATGGAAGCAAACATGAGACCAAACAATCATGAAGAGAAATTGAAAAAGACTTTGCAACTCAAAACCAAGAAACCTGAAACAGAAAGCCTGAGATCCTTGAGTCAGCTGTTGAAAGCACCGCAACGTCTTTCTCTCACAAGAAAATATGGAAAATCTTGAGCCTATTAGAAGTGAAAATACAGGTAGAGGCAATCACAGCATTGGCCCAGGATTATGATCCTCCACTCCGATGCTTCACCTTTCAAGATTTTCATTGGCACCAACCCTTGAAGAATTTGAACGAATCCTGGGTTACCGCTAGAAGGAGAAAAACCTTACAATTACCAAGGACATTATGCTTCTTTGCACACTATAGCAAATGTCCTAAAGGTAAATGTAAGAAATTTACATGAAGCCCAGAAATGTAGAAATGGGACAAAGGGATTCACAAGAGATTATTTGGAGAAGCACTTACAGCTTAGCTCGAAGATTGGGACACTTTTTCAGATGTGTTGACCCTCACCATTTATGGCACCGTCTTTCCAATATTGACGGTTTCATAGATCTTAGCAATTGATGTGTTCCTTGCTAGAAAGTTTCATGGTCACAATCCTGTTCCTCCTAGCAGATGTCTCCTGTTCCTTGGATTTTTGTCATGAGAGGAATGGTAAGAGAATTTTGTGTTGTTTACCAATACTATATGTGTGGGTTAGCGCATATCTTCCAAAGAAATTACAAGGCATCTTGTCCCCTTGATGATCTAAAAATGCATCGTATCAAGAAGAAAAGTGGGCGAGAATGGGCTGAAGACCTGGTTAAATTGAATGAAAAGGTGATCCGATGGTACCCTTGGTGGGAAGATGGCAGACCTTGATTTACCAGTGCGGAGACTTTCCAAATGTACCCCTTATGGGTACTCGAGGGTGTATAAATTACAATCCAGCATTGGTGTTGCGCCAGTTGGTTACCCCATGATGGGACCGCCTTCCAAAGCCCAATTACTCCATTTGTCCTTTATTACCTAGATTCCCATGACATTAGCCTACTACGAAGGTCGATTTGCTTGGAACAACGTCATTGAAAAGGAAAAGAATTGGGAGTTAGGAGTTGTGCGGTAAAGAAAATTACCGCCAATGGGTGAAAAGTAGGGCTCAAGAGGTCAAGTTGCCATTAGAATCTTGACAACAATTATTCCTGACAAGACATCGGCCTTGCATTGATGAAAATGAAGAAATCAAAGAAATGAAAGAAAGGTTGGACAAGGCTAAACAAGAAAAGGTACAAGTGGAGTTTGAGTTGAAAAACGCTCAGCATGATTATGCAACTTTAAAGCGAGAAATTGCTGAAAAAGATCAGATTCTAGAAGGGACCAGTAAAAGGCTAAAAATGGGCAGGAACACATGGTAAAGACCAAAGAATGTTTTGAAGCTGCCAATAAAGAACTAAAGCTTCGAAGGCAAGAACGTGATATGGCAATAACTGAAAATCAGCAACTAAAGGAGCTACTTCGAAAGGCCAAGATTGTGAGAAAGCGCTAGAAGAAGGAACAAATGAAGCAACAAATAGAAGAAATGAGCAAGGAATATCAGAGGAAGCCGAGGAATTAAATCAACACATGAAAAATGAGATCCTGAAGTATCAAGCTGCCCTAGGAGAAGAAAAGGAAAAAGTTGCAAATTTGGATCTTGAGGTGCAACACCAAGATCATGTCATTCATGAGTTGAAGATTCGTTTTCGAACTTAGGGGTTGGCTAATGCGGCAATAGAAGACGTTCCAAGACACTTAAAGCTGGCTGAGCAAGAAATCATCCCTTTTGAAACCCCAACTGAAATTAGCAGCTTTATTGGCTATTGTAAGGACTTGATTGGGAGAATGAAGCAAATAATCGCGGGAAGACGTTGAAGACACATAAAGGCTTTTCTGTTGGGTAGCATTGTTGTCGACATTTATGATGTATTTCGTTTTGAATGGTTGTATGAAAAATGACGATTGTGACAAATGATAAATAAAAGAATGGTTGCTTCTTTGCATTGTGTTGGTCTCATGGCAATAGCTATAACTTAGTACCTTTGAACGAGACGTTCTGGAAACAGTTATCATCAAAGATACTCACGTCAAGACTAGATATATTTGCCGCTCTCTAACAAATTGCAATATTTTTATCTTTTCACTAATTCTTTTTCTTTTATTCTTAACAATAGGTAAAACTGTGTCACAATTGGGCGCCCAAGGAAGGAAGATACCGATCTAACTCGTATTCACAATACCAGAGCTCGGACTAAGATGGTGGTGGTAATCATGAACCAGAAAGTGCTGACCAAGTAAAAGGTTTGAGCATGGAAGTCGATGCAGTGAGAGGGAAATTGAATGAAATGTCAAATAACCAAGCAAAGATGGAAGAAATGATGAGAGCCATGAAGGAGTCACTGGATTTATTAGGAGCTAATCCAAACGAGACATAGTGACTGCGTCAGGAGGGGTACAACCAAGCACTGCAATGGTAGCCATACCGGGAACATCAAATGTGGCTGTAAATGTCACTCAAGGGGTGAACGAAGGGGATGAAATTCTGAATAACCTTCATGGACAGCCACCACCAACAATGCCATTGGTGATCCCAATTGGGGAAGGCTATCGCCCATTAGAGAACATTCATACGACAGCACGGGCATGCTACCCCGTTGGGAGCCACCTCATGTTGTCATCCAAAAACAACCATTTTCCTCAGAAAATAGCCGTCCAGAGATGAATAAAGACAAATTCAGAGAAGAATGGATGAAGAAGATTCAGGATCAAATTAAAGCCATTCAGGGACCTAACACCTATGGTTATGTGGAAATTGAGCAACTATGTCCTCCTGGAGATCTGATAGTTCCCAAAGACTTCAAGGTTCCGACTTCTCAAAATATGATGGGACCGCAATCCTTTGTTCCATTTGAAGAGTTACTGGACTAAAATGGCGATATGGTCCAAAGATGAGAAGTTTCTCATTGCTTTTTCCATGAAAGCTTAAGTGGTCCTGCTTTAGAATGGTATATCAGTTAGACCATTCTAAAATTTCCTGTTGGAGAGAATTGGTTGATCAATTCATGAGTCAGGACAAGTTCAATATGGAAATAGCACCCACGCGTGAGCAATTAAGCACAATGCAAAGGAAGAAGGAGGAGTCATTTAAACAATATGCTCAAAGATGGAGAACTTTAGCCGCTAGGTGCAACCGCCACTCATCCCTTCTGAAATGTGTTCGTACTTTTTGGGGACCTTAGGATCTCCTTATATTGGGACAATGGGGAGCAGCATACAAAGATTTTTCTGAGCTAGTAACCGAGGTGAAAGAATTGAGAGTTTGGCTAAAGCTGGAAACTTCCTATGAGCAATGAGGACACGAGAAGAGGATTCCGCCTAGGAAAAAGAGGCGGAAGTAAGTTATGTGCAAGGTCAGCAACCTTTCATTCCAAGATATACCTCGACACGGCCAAGACCCCAAATACCATCCATCTCTCCTTACCCACTATACCAAGTCACTCCAAATGCAAATACAATTCCATACCACCAACCTCAAGTCAATAACATCCATATACGCCCATACCAACCAGCTCGCCCAACATACACCTACAACCCAACCATACATCCTCAGAATCACCCAAATACCACACCACCACGGCCTAATACCCAAAACCAAAGTCGTTCTCGATTCCCAAACTTACCACCTTTCCCGAAACTATCCATCTCAAATGCTGATCTTTTTCAACGACTAGTTGATGCTCATCTCATCTCATATCCTGTGCGTCCATTAGAACCACCATACCCAGCTTGGTATAACCAAACTTAACTTGCAAATATCATATGGACATAGCAGGACATTCCATCGAGGATTGTGAAGGTTTCAAGACGGAGTGAAGAAGCTAATTGCTTGTGGGAGGCTGGATTTTCAAGAGGAGTCAAAACCAAATATTGTCCATAATCCAATTCCAAATCATGAAGGAGGAGGTCGAGTAAATGCTTTGGAGGTAGAAGAACCACTGATCAAGAAGGTTTTGAATCTTCAAACCCCTATGCAGAAAATTTTTATCGGCTTGAAGGAGGCTGGTTACAATAGCAGCACCCCCTCTGACAATGGAGAATGAGAAACATGATGAGGAATCAAGTTGTGCATACCATTGTGGAAGTCTGGGGCATGATATTGAGGACTGTTGGGATTTCAAGGTTCATGTACAGGGATTGCTTAACTTGGGTGTTATACAAGCAAAAAAGAAGCAAAATGTCTTTGAGGAGGTGAATGTGATCGAGCGTTTTGTACTTCGAGTGCCTCCGCTTAATCAGGCACCAAAGCCAGAAAAGGTAGTGATCACTGAAGAAACCACACCCTTTGTGTATGAGGACACACATGCCGTACCTTGGAATTATGAGACCAAGGTTGAAATGAAAAGTGACATAGGGGAAACCTCAAAAGCTCAAGAAGGTGAGGAAGTGACCAGTGTCATGGAGGTAAAAGGAATAACAAGAAGTGGAAGGGTGTATGGACCCAAGGAGTTGGAAAAGGGAAATTTGTTGATGAAGGGAGTATTGAAAAAGGTTTAGAGTCAGGAAGAAAAGAAAAGAAGAGGAGGAAGAAGAGTTCCTTAAAATCATGAAACAGAGCGAGTATGATATTCTGGAACAATTAAAGAAGACTCCTGCTAGAATATCTCTTCTGTCACTAATCTTGTCCTCTGAATCTCATCAAAAGGCAATATTGAAGGTCCTGAAGGAAGCCTATGTCAAGCCCGACACTTCATTGGAGAACATGATAAGTATGGTGGATCCAGTGAAACGTGTCAATATGATCACATTCTTAGATGAAGAAGTGATATCACGGGCTAACCCACAAGCGCTACATATAACCCTCAAATGCAAAGGCCACATAGTGCCTAGAGTCCTTATTGATGGAGGATCAGGGTTAAATGTATTACCACTGTCCACTTTGAAACAACTATCAATGAGTGTGGATGATATATCACCTCAAGTGATGGTTGTAAAAGCTTTTGATGGAGCTACGAAAAACATTCTAGGTGAGGTGGTGTTGCCACTAGAGATTGGGCCAAGCAAATCAGAAGTGTTATTCCAGGTGATGGAGATTGGCTCAGATTATAACATGTTGCTAGGAAGACCGTGGATTAATGATATCGTGCTGTCCCTTCAACCTTGCATCAAAAGGTTAAATATATTGAGAATGGATCAGTCGTCACAATCCATGGAGAAAGGGACATCATTGTATCCAAACCAGTCTCACTACCATATGTGGAGAATGTGGAGTCGATAGACAATAACTTGTGGCATAGCCTGGAGTTGGTGAAGCCCGGATATGAATGCAATGGGTCCATAATGCAGAATGTTAATCAAATAGTGGCTCATATCATGGCTAAGAATGGATACCTACATGGTAAAGGGTTAGGACCACAGTTGCAAGGTATTAGAGTACCTATATCGGTCTCCAAGAAACCTAATCGATTTGGTTTGGGATATAATGCACCATTAGAAGAGGAAATGGATGACATGGCCCTCCAACAGGAGAAACATGAGAAGAAAATAAAACAGATCCCTCACTTGAAGGAAACATTTCCTAGTCCAGCTGAAGTGATTACAGGTGGAAAAGTTCATTCCCCTTGCTACCGTCTCACCATCAACACCTTGGACATAGAGACAACTGAAGAGAGCAACAAGATTTATGCTGCCAACAATGATGAAATGCTCATGAATTGAAACTGAACCAGTGATTGATGTTATTGCTGCAAAGTAATTATTTGTGTTGTATCAGGAAAGACTATTTATGCTTTTATTTATGCTACTTGAAGACATCATAAATAAACTTGTGTGTTTATTCAGCATATTTCTTTCCTATTCCCGCATTTTTTATATTTCTTGGTGTCTTTCATTCTCCTTGTTTCAGTCCTCTATTTGCTTTCTCTTTACCATCATTTTTAGCTCATTAATTTTTATTTTTCTTATTTTATTTTGCACTTTTTCACTATCCGTTTTGGCCTTCCAACCCACCACAATTGCTTTCCAGGAATCTAAATGCTATAGAAATTTTGCCTCATGAAAGGGAATTTGAAAACTCGTCAATTGGTTCTCTGCTGCAATTGATTGTGATAGCCATGAATCTGATGAAGATCAAGAAATTGTTGGGCAATTTTCAGACCTATTGGAACATACAGAAAAGGGATTTGACTTAGACAATGAGGTGATCGAGTTGATTAACATGGGCATTGAAGAGAAAGGAGCTGAAAATAGTGGAAAATCCAGAACGCTCAGAAATGATTGCATTGTTCAAAGAATACCTGGATGTCTTTGCGTGGTCCTACCATGATATGCCAGGGCTGGATCAGAAATAGCTTCACATAAGATTCCTTTATATGCGGAAGCTGAACCAAAAGCAAAAGTTGAGAAGGATGCGGCCTGAAATGTCATTGAAAATAAAAGAGGAGGTGACTAAACAGCTAGAGGCCGGATTTTTGGAGGTGTCAAGACACACTGACTGGGTGGCTAACATTGTGCCCGTGCCTAAAAAGGATGGAAAAGTTAGAATGTGCGTGGATTATCGGGATCTAAACAAAGCTAGCCCAAAAGACGATTTTCCACTCCCTCACATTGATGTCCTAGTCGATAATACAGCTGGAAATCACCGCTTTTCATTTATGGATGGGTACTCAGGGTATAATCAGGTTCCTATGGACGTTCACGACAAAGGAAAAACTACTTTCATAACGCTGGGGAACATTCTATACAGTCATGCCATTCGGATTGAAAAATGCTGGTGCCACCTACCAACGTGCCATGGTTGCATTATTCCATGACATGATGCATAAAGAGATTGAAGTGTATGTGGATGACATGGTCGCCAAGTCTAAAGAGGGAGAAAGTCATGTAACAGTTCTACAAAAGTTGTTTGAAAGGCTCAGAAATATAAGCCGGTTGAACCCGAATAAATGTGTCTTTGGAGCATCTACAGGGAAATTACTCGGATTCATTGTCAGGAGAGAGGGATAAAGGTAGATCCAGACAAAGTAAAGGCGATCCAGAGATGCCGCTCCCGAACCGAAAAGGAAGTGAGAAGTTTTCTTGGGAGGCTCAACTACATTGCTAGATTCATTGCCAATTTGACTAGCACTTGTGAGCCGATATTCAAGCTACGAAAACACCAACCTGGAGAATGGAATGAAGAGTGCCAAGAAGCCTTTGACAAAATAAAGGCTTATTTAGTAAAACCTCCAGTTTTGACCCCACCTATACCAGGTCGTCCTCTAATATTGTACCTCAAGTGTTGCCCACGTCACTTGGGGCAATGTTGGGACAATATGATGAGTATGGAAAGAAGGAACAAGCTATTTATTATCTGAGCAAGAAGTTTAATGACTGAATCCCGCTATTTGGCAATTGAGAAGACCTGTTGTGCATTAGCATGGGCCTCTAAAAGGCTAAGGCAATACATGTTATACTACACTACTTGGTTAATCTCTCAATGGATCCATTGAGATACATATTTGATAGTCCCCATGTGTCATTGAGAATGTCAAAGTGGCAAGTGATACTGCGAGAATTTGATATCAAGTATATGACTCAAAAGTCTGTCAAGGGAGGTGCAATTGCTGATCACCTAGCTGAAAACCCTTTGGAGGATGGACAACCCACCACGCTGAGTTTCCTGATAACGAGGTATTGGTGGTGGAAAAAGAAGATGTAGAAGAGGAGAATACATGGAAGATGTACTTTGATGGGGCTGTCAACATGAATGGATGTGGAGTAGGAGCTGTTAGTATCAAGCTGGAAAACAGGACCCAGTCTCCATCAAATTAGATTTTGAATGTACCAACAACATTGCAGAGTATGAAGCATGTGCAAATGGTTTGCAAGTGGCAATTGACTTGGGAATCAAAGAACTAAAAGTCTTTGGAGATTCGGCACTCATAATCTACCAAGTTAATGGACAATGGCGTACAAAGGATCCCAAATTGGTACCTTATCAAAAGCACTTGTCTCGACTAATTGAGCACTTTGATGATATATCATTTTCTCACTTAACTCGAGATAAGAACCAATATGCGGATGCATTGGCGACTTTGGCTGTAATGACTAAATTGGAAGTCCACACCAATGTCCAACCTATCCATGTAGAGGTACAAGATGAACCAGGTATCCTGTGGTAATGTAGAGGCTGAACGACGGTCAACCATGGTATCATGATATCAAGCAGTATATTCAAAAGGGAGAATACCCAGCTGGGGCAAATGAGATAAGCAAGAAGACAATCCGACGACTGGCTATGTCCTTTTTCCTGAATGGGAAGTCCTTTACAAGAGGAATCATGACACCACTCTCCTTAGATGTGTAGATGCTCATGAAGCTCGAATAATCATGATGAAGTCCATGAAGGAATTTGCGGAACTCATGCCAATGGACACATGATGGCACGCAAAATCCTAAGAAGTGGTTATTACTGGTCCACCATGGAGAATGATGTATCAATCATGTTTGGAAGTGCCACAAATGCCAAATATATGCAGACGAATCAATGCTCCTCCAGTTCCATTACACAACATGGTATCTCCCTGGCCTTTCTCGATGTGGGGCATGGATGTGATCGGCTCAATTAATCCCAAGGCATCCAATGGTCATCGCTTCATTTTGGTGGCAATAGACTATTTCACTAAGTGGGTGGCGCTTCATATGCCAGCATCACACAGAAGGTGTTTCTTAGATTCATCAAGAGGGACATTATCTGAGATATGGAATTCAGAAGAATCATCACAGACAATGCTCCTAATCTCAATGGTGCCGAAGTTCAGAAATTTTTCAAGACTTTCAAAATCAAGCACCACAACTCAGCTCCTTACAGACCTAGATGAATGCGCGGTTGAGGCCCAAATAAGAACATCAAGAAAATCATCGCCAAAATGGTGGTAAATTACAAAGATTGGCATGAGATGCTGCCGTATGCTTTACATGCATATCGTACCAGTATACGATCGAGCACAGGGATGACTCCCTCTCACTGGTATATGGACAGAAGCTATCTCCCATAGAAGTGGAAATCCGTCATTAAGGGTTTAATGGAGGCTGAGCTAGAGGAATCTGAATGGGTGAAGACTCGATGTGAACGTTGAACATGATAGAAGAAAGAAGATTGGCAGCTATTTGTCATGGCCAATTGTACCAAAGTAGGATGGCCAAAGCTTTTAACAAGAAAGTTCGTCCTAGAGATTTTTATCCGGAGATTTGTTTTGAAGAAAATTCTCCCGAACAGGAGGCACGGGAAAATGGGCTCCGAGTTATGAGGGTCCTTACATTGTCAAACAAGCGCTCTCAGGTGGAGCATTGATTTTGCAAAACATGGATGGACAAGAATTGCCTAAACCAATCAACACTGATGTCAAAAGGTTTTATGCTTGAAAATATAAAAAAAAAAAAAGAAAAAGAAAAACCCGTTAGGTTGAAAACTCAAAGAAGGCCTAAGCAAAATTAGGGCAAAACAAAAAAAAAGAGCTCGTCAGGTCGAAAACTCGAAAGAGCGGCCTAAGCAAAAGTTAGAGCAAAGCATCATCTCAAGCAATCTACACTTGGGCAATTTTTGGTGATAAGTTCATCCTCAGAGCAAAGCAGGCTAGGTTGAGGTTGGGAAAAGGAAAGAATTGAAGGCTCAACATGGAAGCAATGGTTATAGCATCCAATTGCTCGAAATCAATTGAATGAGCCACAAAGAACCCAAACTTGGCAAAATTTTCATGTCTTTCACAATCCTATCTTTCATTTTGTGGTTGTCTCTTTCCAAATATTTTGTCATCCAATATACCAAGCAATAAATATGTCCATTCAGTTAATTCTTCCACTTTCTCTTTGAATGCATGTTTATTTACGATGTCTCAAATAGGATATATTTAAGTTTAAATTATACAACCTAACAATGTTTATAGCAATACATCAATGACTAGCATCACACCAAGAGATTCAAAGCTTTAATTAAGCTTGGCAGAAAGCAATCATCATCCTTTAAAAGGGGAAAAGAGAAAAAGAAAGAATGGAAAGAAGTGGTAAAGTTACAAAAGAAAAGAAAGCTTTATTTGTGCCAGAAGTCAGCTCAAGAATTACGAGTTTGATCGGTTAAAGTCTTCCTCGAGGCTTGCTTATTTGGAGACAGTTAGTTCTTCAAGAATGTGTCTGAATAAACTAAGTGAGTGATAAATTCATGACTTTTGCATATAACAAAAAAAAAAAGAAAGAAAAAAGAAGTGCAAATCATTATTTTCAGTGCAATTTATTTAAGTCGGCTTATATTGCCAATTTACTTTCCAGTCGCCTCAGATTGCCACCATTTACATTTCATGTCGGCCTCAGATTCCAACAATTACTTTTCAGGCCCAGATTGCCACCATTTACATTCCAGTCGGCCAGATTGCCACTTTACTTTTCCCTGCCCCAGATTGCCAATTTACATTTCAGCCTGAGATTGCCACTTTATTTTCCAGTCGGCCCAGATTGCCACTTTATTTCCAGTCGGCTCAGACGTCAATTATTTTCCTGCCCTCCAGACCACTTTACTTTTCCTGCCGCCTCAGCCGTCATTACATTCAGCCTGCCAGATTGCCACTTTATTTCCAGGGCCTCAGATTGCCACTTTATTTTCCGGCTCAATTCAAATCATTTTTCAGTCGGCCTCAGATTGCCAATTTATTTTCCTTCGCCTCAGATTGCCATTACTTCCAGCGGCCTGAGATTGCCAATTTATTTTTCAGCGGCCTCAGATTGCCAATTCATTTTCAGTCGGCCTCAATTGCCAATTATTTTCCTGCGGCCTTAGACGCCATTACATTTCAGCCCAGATTGCCAATTTACATTTCAGTATGCCCAATTTTACTTTCAGTTGGCCTCAGATTGCCAATTTATTCTCAGCGCCTCAGATTGCCACCATTTCTTCCACGGCTTAGAATTGCCATTTATTTTTTCATTGGCCCAGATTGCCAAATTTACATTCCAGCGGCTTAGACCGCCATTTACATTTCCCTGCGGCCTCATTGCCAATTTACATTTCAGTCGGCTCAGACTCAAATTTATTCTCTGTCGCTCAGATTACCAATTTATTTTCCAGTGGCTCAGATTGCCACCATTTACATTTCATGTCGGCCTCAGACTTGCCATTACATTTCAACCTCCACATTGCCAATTTATTTTCCTGGCTCTAGATTACCAATTTATTTTCCAGTCGGCCTCAAATTGCCACCATTTACATTTCATGTCATCAGATTGCCACCAATTACATTTCAGTCGGCTTAGAATTGCCAAATTTACATTTCAACTCCAGAATTCCAATTTACTTTTCCAGTTCTGCCACTTCCAATTTACTTCCCAGGGCTAGAGCAAATTTACATTTTAGTCGAATTGCCAATTCATTTTTCAGTCTGCCAATTGCCACAATTACTTTTCCAGTCAGGTCAGATGCTACCCTTTTAATTTCCTGTCACTGTTAACCTGGATCCGTGGTCCAGGCATTTAAATCTTGTTAAGCCCGTCGCTTTCAATTTACTGTCATCCCCCATCGGCTTTTGAGTTCATGTTAATTCCATTGGTTTTTACATTTCTTGTCATTTGTGAATTTGTGTCAAATTAGTTAGTTTATTTTCTTTGATATTCACAGGTGATTTTTGAATTGCAGTTTACATGTGATCTTCTTGATGTTTAGACTGTTCAAAGTTAAATTCAATCTTTCTTGCATTTGCATTCATGCATCGAACAAAATCAATGTTCATGTCTTTACTCATTCCTTATGAGACAATATGAAAACTTATTTTTCATATTTATTCATAAGAAATAAGTAAAGAGTAACTGAAACTTTTGTTTCATTAAAACAAAAATCCAAAATTTGCATTGTTTATTATATCTAATTTCTATTGAAAAACAAATGTAGAAAAAGAGAGTTTTGTGTTGATTTTTTTATCTCCAAAAATTAAAACAAAAACCAAAAAGAGTTCAATTCATTTGATACCAAATTTCTTTTTTAACCTATTTGTGTTTTGTCCATCTCGTTTCAACCCAATCCAATCAATTCTTTTCCTTTTACGATCCAGGATGTATGTTTGTTTCTGGCCCATATATATATCTTTTAATTTCCTCAAAAAATAATAATAATAAAAAAAAATAAAAAAAGGAGGAGAGGTGGACACAGAGTCACTAACTTTGATTCCTTTCATTCCCTGCCAAACCCCATTTACGGCCAAATTGAAATACGGCCACGTGAAGCAACAGGATTAGGAGAAATTAGAAAATCAAAGAAAGTTGCCCCACAATGATAATAGCAGCTCCACTTCATGCAACGGGTTAATTTTTCTTTCGTGATCTGGAAGCCACCAACAAAAGGGGAGTTCCATTTTCAAAGAAAAAAACAAAACAAAACAAAATGACAAGCTCACATTACCATCATCATCACCATCACAGCCATCTTTAAACCAAGTTAAATTTGCCTCAATTCCAACATTAGGATTGGATTCAAATCATCTCAAACAAAAAATAAATACAGCACATTTGTAAAGTTTGGGAGCACATACACAAGGACATCAAAAGCCGAATCAGAGAAAAACCAAGAAGATCAATAAAATATCCAACAAATACAATCTGAGAAACAAACCAGGAAAACAGGAATATTTCATTCTATCAAAATATATATATATAAAGAAAGGAGAAGAGGGAAGGCTGAATTGCTCAATCACACCGCCACCATCGGCAGCCTTCCTTCGCCAATTGGTTCTTTGGCGCCCACCCCTTCCTCATCCCGCGCCCTGGGTACGGCCCCGGTGAGCCTCCGCAATCCCTGCTTCTCCTCCCTCCTCTTCCTCTCATAGCCTTTCTTCGTAGCAAAAACCACCAGCCTTCACCTCATCATCCCCTCCTCTTTCTTCAGCTGAACCATCGCGGACTTCCCATCATCATCAAGCTCCTGGTCGCCTCTTCATCTCCATCGGCCCACCTCTTCCGTTACCGCCGTGCACATCCCGCCTAGTTCCCACTCGTGCCTTCACCCCGTGCCGCCGCCCACTCGTCCTCATCCTCCTTTCCTCCGCCTTCAACGCCGATCTTTCCTCCATGCAAGCCGCGGTGAAGCTCTTCGGTGAGATCGTCGGCTCAACCACCGCGCCAGTCCAACTCCCTTCTTCCACCAGCTGCGACTCTCTCTTTTCCCTTTCGCGTGCGCCTCCGCCTCCTCCTTCGCACGCAGGACGCCAAGTCGCGCGGTTTCCCCTCCGCCGCCACGCGGAACCCGCATCACCGCCTCCACCGCGCGAGTCGTCACCCTCCGATCGGCCTTCCCACCGCAAGCCCTCCCCCTCGAGCCTCCCCTCCGCGTCCTCTCCGTCTCCATCTCTCTCATCTCTCACATTCTTTCCCTCCGTTCTAATTTCTCTCTCTCACTCTCTTTCTTTCTTGCCTTATCCTTTTCTTTATTCTTCGAGCGTGGCGTGTGTGTGCGTGTGTGGATGTGTGTGTGTGTGCGTATGTGTGTGTGCGTGCGTGTTTGTGTAGTTGAGAGAGTGTTATTGTGTTTGTGTGAGTGGATTATGAGTGTGTGTGTTATTATTATTATTGTTATTATTATTATTATTTTGTCATATTTTTAGTTGGATTAATCTTTAGTTTGTCTGGTTTTAGATTTGTTTAGTTACGATGTTGTTTTATGTTTTTGGTATATTGAGCTTTATTTATTGTTTTTGGATTTATTTTGATTAATAATAAAGGAAGTTTTATATAATTTGGTTCAAATAAATCTTTGAGTACTTTGATTATGCAAACCAAAATAAAAAGGTGATTTAATTATCTCTTTTGAATGAGTTTAATATTTGTAGTAAAAGGTAAAAATAAGTAATAATTAGATTTTTTTTTTTAGTTAATCATTTTATATGTTTTTGTGTTGTGTTTAAATCAATTGTGTATTGTGCTCATAAATTAATTTTATTATTACTTTAATCATTGTAAATGTTTATGTGTTGTGTATCTGTATTTATGAATTAATTTTGGAAGTGTTGTTGAATTTAGAGTTTATAAAAAATATTTCTTTCCATTCAATAATGAAAATCCATTTTAAAAAATTAAAATAATTAATACATTTTTATTCTCTTTTAATTAAAACCAATTAATTCACACTCGTTTTCAGAACTACGTGACTTTGAATTCCCCATTGCATCTGAGGATACGTATAGTAGGTGCGTTTGATCCTGTCAAGTCAAAATTAATATTTATAATTTTTGTCTTAATTGTAAATTTTTCATGAGTTTTTTATGAGATATTTTATTTCATTTAATTTTCATTTCTTTAGGAAATATTTTATTTCAAATAAAAGTTAATTTAGCTTGACGAACTTGTTAACTCGATATTTTGGACATCTAACGTGACAGCTGATGTTCCAAATTTCCTTTAAAAGCATGTTCTCTTTTATATTTTTATTTTATTTTTTTGTAAAAATATCAAAATAAATTTTTATCTTATTTGTAAATATTTATAATTCATGAGAGATTTTATTTCCATATATTTAGTTTAAATTTGTTACTTATTTGTGAAATATTGTATTTTGAATAAAAATGTTAATTTAACCGTACTTTGTTAACATGGTATTTTGAACACTGAGTTGTGACAGCTTGTGTTCCTCAATTTTTAAATTTTGTTGTAAATAAAATATAAAAATTATTTTGAAAGGTTATTAATAATTTGCACAAATCAATTAAGGTACCGTCTAAAGACGGTGTATTAGGGTGCGTAGGATTAAAACCTACCCTTCCCTATGCATAACCGACTTTAGTCAAGTTGGTTTCAAAGACCAATTTTAATAAAACGGGTTTTTCCATGTTTTCCAAATTTAAATAAACTTGGTGGCGACTCCAATTTTAAAGAACTAATTTTCGCGCCGTCGCGATCCGCGACAATGCTCTCACCCTTTTATCAGCCTTCATCATCTTCCCCTTAACAACGATCACCATTATTATTTACAAGAAGGTAAGAAACATAATAATACAAATACATCAAAAAGCCAATTGGCTTAGAACCTTAAAAATAACAAAAGCTTCCTCACATCATCATCATTATCCTCTCCCATTATAATCATCACCATCACTCTTCAAAAAAAAACACAAAACCAGGAAATACAGGCCAAACAGAAAATCATCATCACCAATAACTTATCCCACCCCAAACAAATTTCAATCCACAACCAAAATGAGTTGAACCATATAAGCTTCTCAATCTAAAAAAAGAGGAAGGGAAAATGAACAAAAAAGGAACCGCCTCACTCACGCGCCACCATCTTTCCGCCGCGCGCGAATCGCCTCCCGCTCAACCACCCGGCCTTTGTGGTCCCCTTCAAGCCGCACCCCATCCCATCGTCCGCGAAGCCAGCCTTCTCCCGTCCACCCATCATGCCCGAGAGCGAAGTCACAACCGCCAACAGCACTCGTCCCTCACCTGCAATCTGCCGCCAGATTAAAGTCATCTCCACCAAGCACCACGCCACCACCCTCCTTCCCGCCGCCTCCCTTGCGCGTCCGCTAATACCCGTCGGACGAGCGTGTCCATCACGCCGACGTCATTTCGGCCTCCATGTCTCAAGAACCACGCCAAGTTCAGTCCCCACTCTATCTCTCATTTTCCAGATTCTCTCTCTAGTTTCTTTATCAACTCTCTCTTCTGTTTTTCCCCTCTTTGTGCTTGTCTTTATTTTCCTCGTGTTTATGTTAGTGAGTCCGTGAGTGATGGGTGAGGTTAAGTGTGATGAGTAGGTGTGCGCGTGTGTGAGCGTATGAGCGCTTTAGTGCGTGTGTGCATGTGTATTGGGTTAATGTTATTTTATTCATCTTAAGTATGTTTGTTTAGATTCAAATTTAATTGCATGGATAGTAATTGTTTTATTTTGGGTTCTTTTATGATTATATGTTTTGATTTAAGTCAGTTTAATCCTTATGATAAAAATTTTTTTACATTTTAAGTTCAAAATAAATATTTGAGTGTTTTGCTTCATATAAAATAAAGATAATAAATAATAATTAGAATTTTACTTTTAGTTTAATTATTGTATATGTTTATGTGTTTGCTTAAAATAGTTGTGTAATCATGTTTATGAATTAATTTTATTTTTTAGTCTAATTATTTTATGTTTGTGTGTTTTTGCTAAATGTGTAATTATGTTTATAATTTAATTTTGTTTTATCAATTTAGTTAAAATTAAAGCTTAAAAATGTTTTCCTTTCATTTCATAATAAAAATCCATTTTCACAATTAAAATCAATCAACTTTTTTGTTAAATTAAAATCCATCAACACAGAACTTTATTTAATAAATACGTGACTTTGAATTTCCCATTGCACCGAAAATACGAGTGAAGTGCCATTTTAATCTGTCAAGTCAAAAATCTAATATTTATAATTTTCGTCTTAATTGTAAATTTTTCATAAGTTTTTTTTTTGAGATATTTTATTTCATTTAATTTTCATTTCTTTAGGAAATATTTTATTTCAAATAAAAAAGTTAATTTAGCCTGATGGCCTTAACTCAATATTTTGGACATTGTTGTTACAACTTTATGTTTGAATTTTCTTTAAAAGCATGTTCTCTTTTATATTTTATTTTATTTTGTAAAAATATCAAAATAAATTTTCATCTTATTTGTAAATATTTATAATTCATAAGAGATTTTCATTTTCATATATTTAGTTTAAATTTGTTACTTATTTGTGAAATATTGTATTTTGAATAAAAAATGTTAATTTAACGTACGGCGTTAACACATGATTTAAACACCTGAAATTGTGAAATTCTTGGTGTTCTTAATTTTTTAAATTTTTGTTGTAAATAAAATATAAAAATTGAATATTTTGAAAGGTTATTAATAATTTGCACAAATCAATTAAGGTACCGTTTAGGACTGTGTAAGGGGTGTAAGGTTAATCCCCACCTTTCCCCACCCATAACGACTCCAAGTTAGTCTGTTTCAAAGACCAATTTTTAATAAAGCTTGCTTTTTCCATGTTTTCTCAATTTAAATAAACTTGGTGGCGACTCCAATTTTAACAATAATTTTTGCGTCCGTTGCGATCCCTCACAAGCTGAAAATATTTCAGCAAGATAAAAATTGTACTAAAGGAACTTACAGCATGCATTCGCCATAGTTTTTTCTTCGTTAGAAATCATCATTGGCAAGAGTTAATACAATGATACTATTTTTTTCTGAATATCCCCCTATCCAATTTGTGAGAGATTAATCTCTCAAAATATATACAATAAGGTATTTAAATAAATATCTTTTCCAATAATATTTTATCCATACCTATAAATTTTGAGATTGAACTCATGGCATCATGCTTAAGGCATCCTAGCTCTTTCCACTCGGTCTAATACATCATTGATATACAACGGATACACTATTCACATTTGACACAAGTAAATTAACATGGAGCAGAGACTGAGTGCACATTTATACACTACAGTGCCTGCATATCTGGAACAAAGAATTATATGCTAAACCTATCTAATCTAATGCAATACATGCAGTTCGCCACGTTGAAATTCTGGAACTCACAAAACGTGCCGTGTAATTGAAATCACAGGAAAAAAAAATACAAAAGTCATCAGTTTCATAACAAACACGTCTCAACTGAAATATAATCTGAATTTCTTGCCTGAAAGAAAGAAAGAGAGGGAAAAAAAAGAAAGAATCGAATCCATTAGCCACTATCAAAAGTTGGCCCCCGAACTGCTTTTTCTTGTAATTTAAGTGCCCTCAGATGTGAGACTGACCGTAAATTGAGTTGTTTTCCTCCCCTTGATTGCACACTTGGCGCTAAAATAATCTGTGGACAATTTTAGCATCTATATATATACTTTGCCCAATATTATAATGCATGTCCAATCAGATCCTAGTTGCTAACAATTATTTAATGTTGGCATTTGCTCTTTCTTTAAATCAACGAGAAATCATGGCATATTTAATATTATTTTACGGGAAAAAATACAATGGGTTTTAAGCTAATAACGTAAATACTTTGTTTAAATTTATTAAATACTGTGCTATTCTTTTGAAACAAGTACTAAATATAACTTCTGTTTTAGATGACAATCATTAAAGGGTCTCATAATCAGGACAATACTTAATAGTTTAATCTCACATTACTGGTTATAAAAACACTGCAAGACCAAACACATGTATTTTTCTTTTAGTACTCATAATAATTATAAAGGTATTAATATTTGGTGGTTTCTATGGTACCCTTCTAATTTGAGGGGTTTAAAACCCTTCCTATATAATCTAATTGTAGTTGAACAAGTGGTAAGTGATTAGCTACGTAGGAAAATGACATGGCAATACTTTAAAATTTACATTTTGATCCCTCTAATTTTTTCTTTTTGTTACAAATCTCTTTGTGAAATTAAAAATTTCTCAACCTCAAACATTAATCCTATTTTATTTCCAAACACCTAAAAATTCTTTTTTCATCAGTGTTAAAAATTAGCAAGATGCTAACGAAAAATTTGAAAAACCCTAAATCACTACAAAGAAAAATGACATTTTTCAATGTTTTTGATAATTAAATGTCAATAAAAAATTATCAAGAAGTAATTTTGACATAAAATTATCATTGAAAATACTTATAAACTTTTATCAACAATTACATGTCAAAAATATATCTTTTGAGTATTTTCCACATTACTAATTGTCAATAAAAATTTATAAGTATTTTCAAGTCACTTTATATCAAAATTATTTTTCTTATAATCTTTTATTGAGAAGAACTGTTGAAATGCGTTGAAAATTGCTATTTTTTCTTAGTGAATTGACGAATCTTATTTTTTCAATCAACATCACCATTGCGACCTAAGCACCGTATGCAATGATGCATCTCCCATTGGATCTATGATGCATCGCCTTTCCTAGAAAAAGCCATGCCATGCGCCGTTCAAATTAACCAAGGGGGACTACATTTGCACTTGGCTTGTTGATCCATATGATTGATCATTCAAATCTTGCTTCGGTTTCCACAATTTCAGAAATGCCAACACTAAGGATATGTTTGATTTGGAGGTAAAATATGGTGTAAATTTTAATGGATGAACTCCATGTGTAAAATTATACATGAACCTCATTTATGAAAAATTTATCCTTATTTTTACTCACCAACCAAATATACCCTAAAAGTTGTGGGTTTAGGGAGAAAACTTAGGGTTCTTCACATTTTTTGTTAGGTTTTGTAGGTTTAGAGTAAAAAGAATGTTTATTATATATTTTAGAATCATAGTAACGAAACTCGCTCAGTATGAATTGGGAGCTATGATTGGTAAAGCACCATCTAATGAGTTTAGGCCATGATTGTGATGGTGCTGTGGCTGTCATCAATTGAAAAATTAGAATTTCTGAATTTAGAAAATAAGAGCTAAGGTTCTTTAATTTTGGGTTAGGGTTCTTAATGATTAAGAATAAAAGGTGTTTGAACGTTTGAGAATTAAAATAATTAAATATTCAAATATGTTTAATGTCCACGATTTTTAATTTTTTTAAATAGATCAAGGAGAAATTGTAATGAATTAAAAATTAAAAGGGTCTAAAATCTAAATTTTAAAATATTGCCACATCATTGTCCATGTGATTAATTATTTACCAAATGTTAAAACCATATGAAAAGGGTTTTAAACCCTTTTAAACTGAATGGGTATGGTAGAAATCACCTTAATATATTTTTCACTAATTAATAAATAATGTTTAGTTATAATTTTTTTAAAAAGCCTAACACATGTATTTAATATTTATAATGGAGAATAAATGTTCATTTTAATCTTTAAAATTGTATCCATACTTCAATTCAATATTTTAAAATAAAAAATTAATGATTTAATTCTTGAAATTGCAAAAACTATTCAAATCCATTCTTAGAGTAACATTCATTTGAAGTAGGTTAAATCACCAAAATGATTTATTTAAATTACTATTTGATATTTTAAAAATTAAAAATGAAACAAGCGTATAATTATAAGAATCGAAAAGTACTTTTATTCAAAAACAGAGAATACACACACACACAAACATATATATATATATATATATATATATATATATATACATACATATATATATATATATATCGGTTAAATACATTCTAGAAAAATATCATGATGTCTCCTAGTGGCTCACTCTACAATCCAGAACAACCAATGGAGTCAGCTCGTTGATCTGATATTTGATCTTTTCCCCGATATGCACTTGTTCCTTCCAAGTATCATCATAGCCTACAAGTTATAGTGGGTTTTACTCAAACTAATATTCCATTGTAATCTATTCACACACTTTATAATCTTCCACCTTTCCTAGCTCCTCTCTCCCATTCCACCATTCTGTCACCCTCTCACTTCGCACAAACTAAAACTTTATATCCGATCATTGTGTCATGCATGGGCAGTGGAGCCCAACATTCCCACCTCCATTTCTCTTCTTCCCTCCCTCTCACTTCCATTTCCATTCCTCACCCTTCTTCCCTTGTTGCATCATAGCCATTTTCATATCAATCACAATATTCAAATGGGTTCTTTTCTCCCCATTGTTATTTCTCTACACGCATTGCATTCATCTGGGTTCTTCTTTGCATAGGTAAATTGATAATCGATTCTTCTCATCCCTTAATTTCGACTTGATCAAGCCAATTAGATTCTCCATTCATCAAAATTCATCAATTTTTAACGCATATTACACATTAATAACATGTTCCACTTATTATTGGGATATGATGCAGATAAATGTGCATTAGGGGCAATGTTCACTATAATCAACAAGTGTGATTACACGGTGTGGCCTGGGATTCTTGCCAATGCAGGAAGCTCCGGATGGATAGCACCGGGTTCGAGCTCCGACCTGGTGGGTCCGGAGCTTCCAAACTCACCCAACTGGTCCGGGAGATTCTGGGTAGAACCGGGTGCAATTTTGACTCGAATACCCAACAGGGTAGTTGCGCAACAGGGGATTGTGGCTCCAACCAGGTGCAATGTAATGGTGGCGGGGCAAGCCCACCGGCAACACTCGCAGAGTTCACAATCGGGTCGGGTTCCCAGGTGTGTATGTGTGTGTGTGTGTTTAAACTAATTATTTTACCTTTGTATTGTATTTATTTATGTTTTTCATTTGATGAAATAGAATGAAACTTGCTAGTTGGAATAAGTTAGAAATAGAAGAGGATCGTGAATAGAGCAAAGTTATTTATCCTTTGTTTGTTGGGGAGATTGGAAAGGAAAACATGATGGGACTTTATTAATTTGGTTCGAAAGTTATATAACTAATATAGTTGGTGGTTACAATTTTTAGTTTCACCATTTCACTTTAACACTAAAATGCTAAAGAGCTAAAATTTTATTTAAATTTATTTGTCAAAATAATTTAACACATGAGTTGGTCTTTAAAAGAGTAAGTCAGTCATGATGATATTTTTATTTCATTAACATTCATCTTTATTTAAAAAAAAAGTTGATAATTTTTTTCCTAGTTAGCATTGCTAATTAATAAAAAAATGGGCCATTGAGGGGAAAAAAGATAAAATAGATCCCTAAATTCTTTTTATCTCTTATGAATATTCAAAATTTTTTATAAAAAAAGGGAATTTATTTCTTTTCCCAATCATTTTTTTCCATTTTTCTAATTATTTATCATTCAAATATAACTCTAAATTAAAAGTTTAATTTTTATGCACTGACAATTTAAGATAATTTTATATTGTCAATATTAAAGAAAACTTATAGGTTGATAATATAAAAGTATTTTATATTATTAATGCATCACAATTAAACTGTTAAATTAATTAGAAAATTTTAAAAAATATTTATTTCTCTGAAATTATAAAAAAATTTATTTCCCTAAAATAATTAATAAAAAACCATTACATATTTATTTATTTATTTTCCTAAAATAACAGCTTTCTTTCTAATAATAATATTTTAGGACTATTACGACGTGAGCCTTGTTGACGGGTACAATTTACCCATAATGGTCGACGCAAGTGGCGGGTCTGGCGCGTGCGCGTCAACCGGGTGCGTGGCGGACCTGAACCAGCAGTGCCCGAACGAGTTACAAGTTGGGAATCGGGTCGCGTGCAAGAGCGCGTGCGAGGCGTTCCAGAGCCCCGAATACTGCTGCAGCGGCGCGTACGCTTCACCCGCGACTTGTAAGCCTTCGGTTTACTCGCAGGTTTTCAAAAGCGCGTGCCCCAAATCGTATAGCTACGCCTACGACGACGCTACGAGTACGTTTACGTGTACGGGTGCAGATTATACTATTACATTCTGCCCTTCAACCACAAGGTAGGTCTTGTAATTAAAAGCAGATTCTCATCTTTGTGATTTATCTCATACCTATCTGTACTACATATGCATGTCATGCTGCTTAATTAATTAATTAATAAGAGTTTAATTACTTTAATTTGTTTCTGTCAGTGCCGTTACTTTCATGCCATTTTATTTTTGTTTAGTTGAGATAACGATTCCAATCTTTGATTAACACTTTCGGTTATGTATATATATATATATATATATATATATATATATATATATGCAATCGTTCTGTGAAAAATTGGAATATCCACAGTGCCCATTAGCTTTAATATTGTATGTGTACGGTAGTTGATTTTATATACAGCTTTTGTTCTAGTTGTAGTGTACTTTTGTGTGGCACCAAGTTGTCAATGCCTAGATGATATTTTTGCTTGCGGTGCACATAAAGAAAAGAAGGCTGCCACTCTGCCAGCCTGCCTGCAAAATAATATGCACCGGAATGCCTCACCAGCTCACAATTGGAATCCTCTTAAATTATATCATTCATCAGTAGAATTTATTGTCGTGATTAAAAAATATACTTAAGTATATCCTTCAAAATATTATGAGTAAATTACATTGACTTTCCTTCAAGTTTGATGCAATTTACCCAACTCCTTTATCTATAAAATTTACTCAAAAACCTTAAATTTGTGAAATTATTACACTGATCTCCTATTAATTTGTCAGATCATTGCATTGTTCTTTCCTCTATTTGCATGTTGAAGAGTATCTTCAGGGAATGTAGTGTACCTGAGGAAAAGGTTTATAAATTTTACCAAACTTCAGAAAACTCAATGTAATTTGCCTTAATATTATTGTTCTTACATGTGTTTTGGGTGATTGGTATTCAGAATTAAACCGGTTCTAAGACTATGTTTTTGATTTTGGATTTTGGAGAAAAGTGAAAGAGATGAGATAATTTGTTGTGTAAAATTTTAAAATCTTATATTACAAGTTTTCATCTCCTCTATTCTCCTTCAAAATTCAAACTCACAAACATACCTCTAAGGTTTCTATACAGAGTGTGAAATAAGCAAAATAAAACATGTTCTATCCAAATCTAAAGAGAAGTTTTTATAAAAATCACTAGATTACACTTTCAATCAGCTCATTATAACTGTTTAATGGAATAATCCAAGTATTTAATCTAATTAAGTTTTTTGGTTAACTATTATTGGGCTTGCCCGGCCTTGACAGGGTTCAATTGATGAGCTTCATTAGTCCAATTTTTTCAAGACTGGGTTACTATGAATATGTTTAATCTTTCTTTTCTTCGAATTTAACTTCAATTTTTCTTCCCTTTTCTTATTATATGCAGCCAAAAATCCGCAAGAGGTTCACCACCACCTCCTCCTGCAATTGGGTCTGAAACAGGAACAGGGAACATGCCAACAATAACTGACAATTCATGGTTTTCTGACTTCTATGCTGGATTCTCACCCAAGTCTTACTCTTGCCCAACCACACTTATTGCTACTATGACTATGCTAATATTTCTCTATTTGCAATACTCATAGTGCAATATTAAAAATTTTAGGTGACATTTTTTTCTCAGGGCCTATAAATTTAAATATGTTACAAAAATTTACTATTAATTCTCTTTCGTACTCATTTTAAGTATGGAAACATGGAGAAATAGTTGCATGCTGAACCACATCAAATGTATGCTTTATGAGCATACATAATCACTTATTTTATTTATATATTTTATATAACTTTTAAATATTATGCATGAAAATGAGTGATTGTAGATATTTCTAGGCGTACATTAAATGTGTTTTAGAAGTATGCAAGAATTTCTCGGAAACAACATGCTATCGGAATCTAGGGCACCTACCAGCAAAAGGAACTTTTATAGGCATGGATTGTTATTGTTCAATTGGGGATTTGATCTAGGAGCAATATAAAAAAGAAGTAGTGATTGCTTTGCTTGGCTTAGAATCCGAGCAATATGGTTGATACTTGTGCTAGCCAGCCAAAGTAAAACCCAACTTTGCGGGTCTTTCAAGCTTGGTACCATGTCATTTGGGGCTGGCTAAATGGGGATCTACAATTATGTTGTCTGGGGAAAGGACAGTGCCAGTTCTGGCTGATGTTATACTCACACGGTTATGTTCAAAACATTCAATGACATCACTGCCTCTGATCTTTCAAGGCAATAGATTATGACATTATGTAAAGTTCCTTGGAGTCGTTATGCTCTGCTAGATTATTCAAGTACCTAGCATTTTTATTTTTTGGTACTATTGATTTTGTTTGTTGGTTCACTTGATCCTATGTAAAGTTCAATACTTTCGGCATGTTGAATACTACCTTTACTCTTTATTAATAGTCGCTTTCAAAATCTTCATTTTGATATATTTGAAGTTAATGTATCAAAATGAAATACATTAACTTTCTAATGTATCAAAATTATTAACTATTAATAAAATGAAAGGAGTAATATATTGTTTTGATATAATAATCATTTTAAAATTATTTCAGAAAGATTTAGATTAAAAATTATTTTAAACTCAAAATTACTTAATCAAAATACGCATGTAAGCAAATTCACATGATGATATATATTTTTAGGAGATTTTCTGGTACCCAATAAAGTTAATAGGTATTGGTACCTTTTAGATAACTTGTGGTTAAAAATTTGTCATGTGTCTTACTAATTAAATTTATTAATATTTTAAACATTTATGATTAAATTATAATCCTTGGATTCAAAAGGGAGTGGTACCCTTGAAGTACTAAAACAAAAATCATATTTTTAATATTGTAATATTTTTGTAACCTTATTAATTACTAATTTTGATGTTAAAGGTTTTTCTAACCAATGCCCTTAGAGCACAGAAGGGCATGAGCATTGATTAAGAATACTTAAAAAAAAGTAACTTTCCAAACTCAATAGTGGGTCTCATATTTTGAAAACATGAAAACTCATCCTTTCAACATAAATTTTTTATTTTTTAACTCTTTAACTAGAGCTCTTGTTAGAAAAATCCCTATGTTAATTTGTACGAAAATGATAGCACAGAAAGCGACCAATCAATCATCGGTCAATGATATTTGTGGATAACTAATGGTAAGTGGAAATTAAGATCCTGCGATCGATAAAATTTGATAATTTTTATACTCTATTTCTTCTTATCGTTTATTATTTTCAATGATTATTCTCATCATTTATTAATAAGTGTCAATTTTTATTTATGCACGTAAATTAAGAAAATGATCAAATAAGTTTACACGTTAGAAAAATTCAAGTTTATTTTGCAAAACTATCCCTCTCATTTAATCTCTATTTCTTTTTTAATACACTCTTTCATATTTACCTATCAAAACACTCTTTCATATTTAATTGATTTCAATAAAAAAAAATTTAATATGTCAATTTACTCTCTCTCTCTCTCTCTCTCTCTCTATACATACCGTTTAATAAGGGTATACAAGGACAAAAGTAATTAATATGGTGTATATTTCTTAAAAAGACAGCTAATTATAACACGTAAAGGAGAAGCAAATATGATCTGGTAAATTGATTATGTGACTCTATTAAACTTTTTGATGGCATTAGATAATGTCATTTACCTTGAAATATGTGAAAATAAAAGTAAAAAAATTAGAAAATAAGGGAGATTAAAGTTTTTTTTTTTTTGGTCAGAGGGAGATTAAAGTTTAAAGATGCATAAATATAGTTAACAAAGAAAAAAGGTCGAAGCAAATTCTTTTATGCCTCGTCCTCGACCCCCTTTTTTTTTTGTTTTGAAAGTATCAACATCTTCCTCATTTTTGAAAGTATCGACATCTATTCAAGTAATATCTTGGACCAGGGCATCGACCTTGTATCCAGCTAGACCCATATAAAAAATTATAGGGCCATTTAAAGTCCGTAAAACTTTGTTTCCTTTTTTGGATCCGGGCAGTAATTTAATATGTCCATGGACACCAATTGCTTAGGTCCAGGTTGCATTGATTTGGTCCAGCCTACGATCAGATAGATGTTTACTCGAACTTTTAATCCCAGACCAAAAAAAAAATGTAACCATTTGCATCACTTTTTTAATCGTTTGCATTACTAGTAGTACTATAAACCAACTACTCTATTTACAGCCCATCTCCAATTTAGTGATTGGGAAGCACCAACCAAAGTTAACTTAAAATTTAATAAAGCAATTAATTTAAATGGAAAACATTCATTGTATGTTGGGATATTTCTGTAAAAGCATTACTAGTAGTATCACTTTCAAAACTCTCAAAATCACATAAAAATTTTCTTATGGACAAAGTTTAATTTGTCCTTGGAGAGATGCCTAGCAGCCTTACTTGGTAACAGCACTGTTTAAGTCAGATGCATGTACTGTAGCAAATGGCCATCGCTAACCTAAATACCCACCACAAATTTAGGCCACTTAAATTGTTTATATTAATCTTATTATTATAACACAAATTATATAATTAAGGATGAATAAAGGATGAGTCGGGTGAGACTGAACCAAACTCAAGCTGATTTTTAGATAGGGCTATTTCTTAGAACTCAAACTTTACCCTACGATAACTCAATTAATGATTGTGAATTCCTTTAAATAATCTATAAAGATTTTGATATTGTACATAGTAAAATGATAAAATTTTATTAATAATAAAAAATTCAAGAGATGTTTCATAATATATATTTTAAAACAAGTCATATGACTACAAAAATGATATCAAGTTGTTTAAAGGATTGTTTGATTTAAGGTGGGGTTAAACAAATCCAAAACATAACCCAAATCTGAACAGAAAAGTGATCAAGGTGAAATTCAAAAATACGATCTAACCAATAAATTTCAGGTTCAGTTTAGCATTCTGCTAAGTTTTGACACCTGTATAATTCCCCACTAATTATAAATGCATTTTCTTTAGTTTAAAATCAAGTGCTTGAATAATCATGAAATAATGGATTTTATTACCGAGTAATCCTAAAAGTATTGATTAAAAAATTGTTAATAAAAATTTACGATCAAAATTCTTAAGACATTCGTTAAGAAAACTCTAGAAAAAATTTACTAGAAAAGGCAATAATGAGTTGGAGTGTTTGACCAGGACCACTCGGTTTCTTGAGTCATCGGTGTGATTCATGAATAGCCCCCACACTTACCAATGCATGAACTTGGGTCTCGAATCGATCAAAAGCCATCTTCTAACATTGGCTAATTACCTGCGCAAAATGCCTTGAATCATGAAACCGCAAAATTACAATCTCCGAAGCTCTTTGAGTGGCTTCCCAATAAGATACAGATTCACCATTGGGTCCAGATTGAGGGCACAAGTTCAACAGGGTGAAATCTTTTTTAATTTAAAAATAATCTTGTTACTCGATCTTTTCAATATTTAAGATGAATTAACAAATTTTGTTTTATAGATGAAGATAAAGAAAATAAATAAATAAATAAATGGTGATGCAATAACTAAAGCACTTGTGGTTGTGGGTGCTAGTGTTTGGTAGAACTTTCGAGAAACAAAATGAACAAACCAATTAGTACTCCAAAGTTAAATTAACTAATTGAAGAAGAAGAGAATAAAATGAAGTTGGAGCATCGTAATCCAAGGTTTAAACTAATCCTTGATTAATTGAATTAAACCATCCAAGAACTAATATTCATCATATATATTTATTATAGAATGAGACAGTGAAACAGACTAATGATTCCTCCAATAATTTGTGTGCAAGTCAAGAGAGACGGTCCTGCGATTCTTAATCTTCAGAGACCAGCAATATTGGTATGTCAAATGTACATTCAAATATAGCATATCTTATCTAAAATGATGCTACTGGTGAACGACAAGGGCATAGGAATAGCATCTACTTAAAAGAAGATTTAACATTTCTCTGTATCACGTATTTTCTTGAGTGTTGAAGTCTATTTGCAAGTCTTTACCAGTATCACGTCAAGCTCATAAAAGATCTCTCTGACTATAAATTCACCAAGAAGGCAAAAAAAAAAAAAGAATCATGTATGTATAATCATGTCATATATGAATTTTCACCATTGGTTATACTATTTTGTGAAAGCATGTTATGTCATGGATGGGGATCGTGACATGACATGATCCCATAATACAGTCTAGCACTTCTCTTATTTTAATGAAATGACCCTAAACACATTTTCTTTTTGCAAAACGAGAAACACAGCAAAATTCAATAGTCTCCATATAGTGAATCCACCAACTTCTTGTCAATACTAATCGATCAAACGCACGCAATTCCTCGTGATACAAATGGTAAAGCAAAACACAATCGCTTAATAAATGAACGAGATTCGTTACACTTGGGAATAATAAGCTTTTGAGTTTTGACTAGACAATACCATCTCCATACTCAAATAACTGTTCATCTTAGAAATGCATTTTATTTAAAAACAATTGTTCATTTTACAAGCTATGAGAGTATTAATTGTTTTTTTCACAAATGCTCTTACTAATAAGAAGAGAGGAATTAATGGAGAAAGAAAAAAAAGATAGAGTTGAAAAGTAAAAAGATAATTTACTTTAATTTTTTTTAATATTATTATCTTTTCAACTATTATCTTAATTTCAATATATATTTATAATTGTGCAGTTATTTGAAGATGGGAAAGTAAAATATAGTGTATATGACTTGTGAGTTGTGAGGCTAGTTTCACTTTCAGAATTCATAAATGAGGAGCCATGAAAATCACGATATTTTAGAGTGATTAGAAGGCATGCGTCATAGTCAGCCATTAAGAAAGGGCGGGTGATACACGATCAACCAGCAAGACTGTATGTGTTGTCCAAGTCACCACCAACGAGGGGAGCACTGAGTTAATGCCATCTCAGAATATAGTCGGTGACTCGGTGGTTTAGTATCACACTCTTCCAACATGCCAAGAAGCACAAAACCACATGCATGTATTTATTAATTTATTTTATTTTATTTTATTATATTAAGAATTGGATTTCTATACATAATAAGATGTGTTTGATTAATGAATAAAAATAATAATAAATATTTTATAAATATTTATGTGTAAAATTATACTTCCATCATTTTTTGTGACTAGATATATTAAATTTTTAATGTATCAAAATGATATCATTTTTTACCATGACTAAAAAATAAAAGGAATATATCAATCTCATTTATAAGATTTTTATCCTATTTTTATTTCCTAATCAAACACCTTTTAAATATAAAATAATTTTATATTAATATTCAATTAAGTGTTCATTATATAAGTAAAAGTTTTAGAATTAGAAAGAAAAAATCACTTTTACCTGTATAACACCATCCGATAGAATGCCAGTGTGAAATGATTTTCCACCAACAATATATAAAAATTAAATTTTTTATTAATTAATTAAATGTTTCTTTCAATCTTTCTCCAAGTATATAAGATAAGAATGATGAACACAGGACAAAAATAAGAATACGGAGTACTAAAGGGAAACGGTGGTAGTACAAGGCCACAATCAAGACAAGACAAATTATAATTAGCCACATCATAATGTAAGAAGAATGATAGAGATGTGTAGGAGAAATTCTTAAGTGCTAAACAAACAAATATTTATTTTATTTTATTTATTAATTAAAAAATTAATTATTATATTAAAAATATTAAAAAAATATGAGACAATAATAACTTATAAATTTTATATGTGGATTAATAAATAAATTATGGAAAGTATTTTTTTTTCTTATTTTAAGTGGATAAAGTATATTTTCGAGGTGTCATCTCCTTGGGGTTACAAAACTCGGCTGGCTCGTAAATGTGTACAGTAGAAGATAAGTTTTTAAATAAGTTGTATAAATTATTTAGGATTGGGCTCACAAGAGAAATGAGATTGATAAAGTGTAAAAGTGATTGATTAATTACATTTGAATTATTTAGTGGGATATACATATAATATATATATGATGAAAATTATTAATTTAAAGGTGATTAAAATATTACTTTTACACCTTTTTAATTTTTTCACTTTAAAAGAGCTAAATCTAATTATTTGGCACCTTCCATTTTAAATAAGTATATTCATAAGAAAATTAGTTTCCATTAACTTTAATTTGTAGAAGACACATTAGCTAACTTCTAGATTCCACGACTTTATTATAAATCGCCTGAATGTGAGCCATTATGTGCAAATTTTGTATAAGAAATTAAAAATGTTAAAGAAGAAAGTTTATCCTGATTTATTATTTGTTAAAATCATATAATATATATTTTCACTTTCGCATAAATGAGTAAGTTTTTTTTCGCTGCTTAATGATTAAGCTATATTATTTAATTACATTCAACAGCTTTTATTTTTATTTTTTTTAAATATAATGATGATTATTTCTCGTTGGGTAAACATTTTTCTAAGAATGCTATTTTTTTAAAAAATATATTTTACCTATCACTTTCGTCATGGTACTCTTATATTTAATTATCAACATCTAATGTATTACATCATTAATAGTAGAGTATGTTTTAAAATAGATTTTATTTGATTTAAATTATTATCACCATAAACACTTTTACACAAATATCCAATCATTTATTGTCAATATTATAAAAAATATTTGATATGTAAGCAAAAAAAGTATTTAGCTCTTACAATATAACCATCTCACAAGTCATGCATATATAATACTTTGTAATTGGTTAAAAATATAAAAACACTTGATACTAGTAATATGTATTAAAATTAATTAAATTTTTTTTCAATCAATACGCTGAAAGACAATTACATTATGAAACAATTTTCTTTTGGCAAAGTAGCAATCAAAATAGAGTGGAAATCAGAAAAAACAACAATATATAAAGTGGCATTGTTTTTGTTTCGTTCCCCTTTCTTAGTCCCCTTGTTTTGGAAGCAAAGGAAAGGATAGATAGATGAAGATAAGCACGATGTGGTAATCAATGTACTACTATATATATATATATAGATATCCTTTAGATTTCAGACAAAGGACGAGGGACCCATTTTCGTAATTTTGAGACATTCGAGGACTTATAAGACCATACTAATTAATCAAAACCCGAAACATTCCCAAGACACACACACCCCACCATTAAAGCCCACATAGTTCGATCCCACATCCACATCCAAAACCCTTCGCCCTGCTCTTATTTCCTTCCCTCAAACCTAGCAAACCCTTCTCTTTCTATTCCCTTATTCTTCCTCTTGCTCTTCTTCTATTCAATTCAATTCAATTATATATATACTCTATGGCTGTTTCTGACTCGGTTGTGAGCAACCTCACATCGATCTACGTGGCACTGATCGCGTGTATTAAGGTGTATGGTCTCGTGTGTGGTCGAAACTTCGGTAGTGGTTTTGTGCTGATTGTGTCTACCATGTTGGTGGCGCTCTTGTTGGTGGCAACGCTTACGTGGGACTTGTCGCGAAAGGCCACGTACGCGTTTTCAACTGACCATGCCATTGGAGCGGATTATCCATCGTAGTGATACGCATCATCATGAGATATGCAAGGGTGGTATATGCTGGCATGGTGTAGCGGTACGGTCACCGGCTTCACAGGTCCGTTTTAGGCTCCCCCAGCATCTCCCTTACGGCACTTTGTGAACAAATAATTAGTTAAAGTGTTTATGTTGTTGGCTTATATTTGAGAAATTCTTAGGCACATCCATGACTAGAGAAATTTTTGTTCAGTTTTGTTCATCGTTTTGGCACTTTAACAAAAATTTAATTTTCAGATGTTATTGAAATGGAAAAGAAAATAATTCTGCATTATTCATCACTTGAATCGTTGATTATTACACTACAAATTTGTAACAAATTAAAGTGAAGGATATTGATGACACAAAACTAAGGTAGCAAGTGATGAATGATATAGAATATTTTTTAAAAAATTATTTTGATAGTATCTGGAAACTTCTATAACCCACACAAAAGGGAGATGTCAAATGATGAATAAAATTTGGCAAGAATTTTCTTTTAAGCTATGCGAGTGCATGATAATTTCTTTTGCTTATTTTGTGTTGGTAGATTGGTAAATATACACAGGGAGAGAGAGGGAGAGAGAGAGAGAGAGGGAGGGAGGAGAGTGGGAATAAAAGAAAGGAAACCTAGAGGAGACAAGGAGGAAAAAAAGGGGTTCTTTGTTTTGGTTTGTTTCTCACTTGCCCTCCAATTGTAAGGTGTACGAGGGTTTTTATTTTTTATTTTTTTTGTTTTCTTTGGGATGTCGGTGTTTGTGTGTAGTTTATAGGTTTATGCTGCTTTAACTGTTTGGAAAAGGGCACGAGAAGTTTGCTTGCTAGCTGTGTTTTGGTTGAGACTTGAGAGTGATATGTAGAGAGACATATGTATATATAACTTTGTAAAATATGTTAATCATTTCTGGAGGTGGATTTATGTGAATAAATAATGTATTTTTTGTATTTCAAAAATTATAGTAGTCACAATAAAATTTGAATCTAAGATCTCAAAAATACTATGGCTTAATATATTTGTTATTCTTATATTGAAAAGAAAATGTTGATCACTACATTGGTTTCTGTTTGGCCTTGGAATTTCAAGGCTTTGGCTTGCTGAATATGCATCATATGCATAGATTTCAATTTTTTGGCCATAGCATCATAGATGTTGCTAGAAAGATTATGTTTGCTATATGAAGTGATACGTGAGTTAGTAGTACTAGTATCTAGCACATATTTGATTTGCTGAGATGGAGGAGAGTGGGGACTCTAGCCAGGGTAGGAGAGTTGGTGAAGGTGGACTTGTGTATATATCGGTAATGGTAATTTTCTGAAGTATTCTTCTTTTTAGGCGCTCAAGTTTGACACCTCTGAAAATAAAATTGCAATAATTATGGGAAAGGAAAAATAAAGAAAAGTGTTGAAGAATATTTTTTTTTCATCAGAATTTAGTTATCAAAATATTTATTGCAATTATTGATTCTTAGATAAATAAATAAATTATATCATTTTATTCCCTTCAATACCATCTTAATTTCTGTTTAAAAGTTTGATATTATTCTTTTTGGTGGTGTGATATTACTCAGAGATAAATAATGTAATTTTTCCTATATTTATTCATGTTATGTCATATTTTTTCAATATTTTTAAATAGATAAATATCCAGTAGCGGTCTTTATTTTCTGTTTCTAACAGGGTATAGATAGATCATTGCTAAAACAAGGTAAAGAAAGTACAGCACCCCACATTATATAACTCTGTGTGTGTTGTCACAAATTAGACACATTTGATTTGGACCCTCCAGCCAGGTTGGGGTCCATTGTTGTGCCGTGTGACTTTAACTTGTTAGGCGTTGAATGGGTCTTTTGGTCGCCATGAATTGAAAGATGCCGGTTCCAATAAGGTGAATTTTCTCTCTTTTTTTTTAATTATTATATTTTCGACGTGGAATTTTCTCATTCTTTGATAAATAAATACTAAACAATAATAGCAGTTGATAAATACTAAAAACCACTGATAGAGACATAGTCCATGGTGGCAACTGGCAGAACCAGATTCAGCGATGACTCGGTTCTCGCATGTAGCAGACACAGTGCAATTTATTTCTTCATGGCGATTGAATCTATAACTACTAAGATGGGAAAATTAGCCGAAAAGAATTGAAGGTGAATAATCAAGGTTATGTGTGATTTGAGTTTTTAATTTTTGTTTTTTTAAGTTTTTATAATTTATAAAAAAAATTGAAAATTCTGAAAATTAGAATTTATAATTTTTTCAATTTTCAATTTTTTCTTTATAAATTCTAAAAAATTAAAAATAAAAATTAAAAACTCAAATCAAATCACCCCTAACTATTCTATATGGTTGGTTTTTTTTATCCTAAGTATTCCTTCACCTAATAAGTGAGGGAGTAATCTCTCAAAATAGATTTGACGTATAAATAAGAACAATTTTTATCTGTATTTTTTTATATACATGAACATCGAATCCGAGTTCCTTCGCTTCTTTGACCAACATCTTGGTGTTTAAATAATTGATTAATTGTTCAAAATATAAAATTAATTGCGTCATTTCAATTATATTTGTTAAGACTTGCAACAATAATATATTCTGTTCGAATTGCGTGCCTTCATAAGGCATAGAAGAAAAAAGTCTCTTGATTAGACAATACCCAGGAATTTTCGAGTGTATTTGGTGGGGCTAAAATTGAGGGAAAAAAAGAAAAAAGAAGGTGATGGTGTTGCAAACCTAACATTTTCATATACATGATACGTTTTATTATGTGTTGTCATCATGAAAACGAAGAGATATCCCGTCACCGTGATATGTCGCTTCTAACGACTATAATGATCCATGCCTAATACTAGTAGTAATTTACCTAATTTAGCTTCTAATTCATTTGTATATGATGCAAATGCTGTTAGAATTCAATCAACGAAGAACAAATTAAAAATGTCAATTCTTCACTCTCAAGGAGACAAACTGAGAAATGCAAGCTCCTAGCAGAATCAACGATTTCTAGATGTAAAGGGTCCGAAAGTCTTGTGTACATTCGTATTCAAAAACATCTTATAATCAGGGAATGAGTACACACTCACGAAAAGAGTGCATTAGTATTTTAAATAGGATTATTTTGAAATTTAAACGAGCAAACCTTTGTGGGATAGTCAACCTCCTTACGTCCTTTTAGTTTTTATTTTTGCAAATTATAATTGTACTCACGGTAGAGTTTTGAGATTAATACAAGTTGGTTTATAATCCTAACAAAACTAATAGAAAGGAGTTGGTTTATAATCAGATCGTGTTTGTATATATATATATATATATATTTTGGTTATAAAATCATGTTAGTAATATGTATTACTTAAAAAAACATCGACATAATATAATTCTAACCTTATACACACACACACAAGAGACCTATTATATTTAAGGTGTTTTTGGCTGTGGGTAAAACATAATGATTCTTTTTTTCATAAACCAACTATATATATATATATATAGCAAAACACGCAGCTCATCAATAATTTTTTCCCCTCAATTTTACCTCCTAACCAAATATATTTGTACTATTCTTTTGTAAAACTCGAAAAACATCACTCTTTGGTGATAGGTAGTAATGCACAAAATGGAGGAACGAACCGAAGGTTCGATTTGGTAAACTCATTTGAGGCTGGTTCTATAATCTGCATTAACAATGTCAACTGAAAATGAAATAAGACAGCTATCGTGCTTTGGTTGTATCATGTGTAATCGAAAAATTTTTAGAACAGAAAGCTTACTCTTTACAGGTTATTACTTGGACAATAAAAACTCACTAAAATCAACTAAAATTTGTGCCCATGTATTAACTATTACCGCACCACTAACAAATGAGAAACAGGATACTATGCCTATAATTTCTTTGACATATGAAAGAGAAATTACAGCTACATGTACCAAGCCTTCTGCACTTGAACTGACTTTCTATGAAGCTGCATTAAAGGAGAAAAAAACAGAGAAAAAGAAGAAAAAAGAAAAACTAATTTTTCCCCTTTACCAATCAATCACACGAATAAAATTACATCCATCCTCCACCAGCTTTTATTGAGTTCTGGTTCTTCTCTTACTAAAGGATTCCGATGGATTGGCCTACTCTTCGGGATCATTTTAGGTAACATAAGAATCAATTGGTGGTAGGCTGTATCTATTATGAACAGATTAGAAGAGACAAAGGCATAAATTGGAGCTACTTCCATGGAGGTTGAGGATTTTTGTAGCTAAACGGATAAGGCTCCCAACCACTCTCTGGTTCCTTTCTTTTCCCACCAACCCCAGAACTGGAGGATTGTGTAATGGTCATTGGTTGCTCCTCCATAGCTCTACCCGGAGAAGGAAAGAAAAATTGCCTCGCAGCCAATGTGTCTCTGTGCACCCCATCAATCATGAAGCCAGAGTTTAGATCGAAGTTGGGACGCGAAGGGCCAACCCCATTTAAACTGAGCTGTGTACCGGTCATGCTCATGACAAACGGGTGCTGATGGTATGATGATGGAACAGTTGACGAAGATCCGCCAACTTGAGGCACAACTGGAGCTCCCCTTGAGTCCATCATGTACGGAATTGCGGCACCAGACCCATACATGGTTGGCGAAAATGTTAGAGGGGGCGCTGATGTCAGTCCAGTATACCCAAAAACAGCTGAATTATTGTAGGAAGCCGAGGGGGTCATGCCTAAAATGCCACCTGCTCCCGACATTGTAAGATCAATTGTGGGCTCAATAGCCTTGCCATTTGGCAAAGACAAAGTTTGAGGAACACGTTCTCTTCTACCAACTTCCACCTTGGCACCCAAAATAGAGATCACAGGAGCATCTGATTTAGAGCTTCCGTATAAATCCATAGTAGAAGACTTACTAGGCCCTTGTTCCACCAAATCAGTCTGAAAATATGGCCTGTCATTCAAATCAATGTTTCGAACGGAAGGCTTCATTGATGACGATGATGACGCAGGTGATGGGCTCCAATAGCCATTTCTTCCAGCAAACAGTTGCCCCTCCATCCTACGATCTGAAGGTTGGGTATCATCATCGTCACCAATACTGTTTAAATCCAATTCAAGCCTGCTTGATCGTTTAGGACTAAGTTCTACTGATGATTGCCCAGAAGGAAGGCTTGAAGATTCACCAATTTGTTTTACCAATTCTTCACCACCCTCGGCCACATTCAGATCAAAATCGAGGAAATCCTGCCTCTGCCTGGAAATGTCAGAGTTCCCACCAACAGAAACATTCTTCTCACTATCAGAATTTTTACGAGGTGATGCAGGACGAAAGGCACTGGTGGCAGCTGATCCTTTCCATCCAAGTGTCCCCTCAAACTGCAAAGGGGCAGTCGGCAACACAGAAGTCTGTGCAGGCTTTGAAGCAGAGACAACAGGTATTGGTGTAACAGACTTGGCATTTACAGAAACACCCAAATCATCAGAACCAACTTCTTCATTCAAATCAAAATTACATAGGCTTTTCTCTGAATTACCTCCTGGATCACGAGCTGCTTCAGTCACCTGCGAGGACTCCAAGTCAGGTATGCATTCTGGTTCAGCCTCAATATTGTCTGAATAACTAATATGCTCCTCCTCTTCAGAACTTGCCTCAGCAGAGTTGCTTTGCCTTGATGATACTTCCTCAGGCAGAACATGAGTGAGTTCATTCTTTTTGCCAACAGAATCTGGGCTGCCTGCTTGCCTGACTCCTCCTGAAATTTTCTCTGAAGATGAGCTCTGGGCCTCTCTCTCAACTTCCTGTGCCACTTGTCGAGCAACTGCTAAAGCATCATCAATGCCATACTCAAGTTCAATGTCGGAACTCTTGTCTATAATGTTGGGGCTTCTGGGCCTTCTTCCCCTTTTCAAAGAATCAGAACCATTTGAAGCATCACCGCCTTGACTAGAAACTTGGCCCTTTTCCTTATCAACTTCTAGAGTATCAACAATGCCCCACTCAATTTCAATGTCAGAACTCTTGTCAATAAGTTTAGGGCTTCTGAGAACATTTCCCCTTTTAAAAGAATCAGAATCATTCGATGCATCATTCCCTTTCTTAGAAACTTGGCCCTTGCCCTCCTTTAATGCTCTGACATATTCTGTTTTAAGAAAAGGCATCTCCAACACCCAGACTTTCCCAAGTTTCTGCCACTGACTGATGAGCCCTGCAACACATTAGGGCAACAGTCATCATTGTTTTCTGAAGCTTTGGAAGGTTTTGGATTGCTAGGATTCATAGCACTGACATCATCCACCCCACTTTCTCTATCAGATGCAGGTGTTCTCATGTAACAAGAAACAGTTGTTTTATGACAATCACCATTCTCATTATTTTCAACATTATGTTCTAAAGCAGGTTCTTTCATGGATTCGAGTGCTGTTGTTTCACAAGGACCAACAGAAACAGGCCCCGGCTCTGGCTTTGTGCAAGACAAAGAGATATCTGGTGTTCTTAAATTTTCTTGGGGGGCATTATCATTTTGTTCTTGCTTCTCCTCTTTAGATGAGTCATTTAACTGTAAATCATCTGGTTCTCCTTTGAAGCTGCTTTGTTTTTCAACAGGAGAGCTACAGGTCTCAGCTGATGTAGCTATGCCTTCGCTAATGAGAGAAACTTCTTTAACAGAAGTCAAAACACTAGAAAGATGGTTTGATGTCTCTTTGTTGTCTTCACAATCCAAACTTGCAGAGGACTGGAGGGTATGATCAAAACTCTGTATCTGTTCACAAGTAACCTTTTCTGGTAGCAGGCTATCTGAGCTTCTCACTTGAGACTTCTCAACTACAACAATTCCTGAGGCATGACCATCGTTATTGCCAGCTTCATTCACAGCAGATGGCTGGCCTTCCTCACTGACAATCTTATCACTCGATTTTCGACTCTATCAAGATCCATATCATGAGGTTCACCATTACCATTTTCACCTCGTTCCCACCTGTCACATAATAGTCTTGCTCTATCTTGAACCCTAGAGCTATGATGGCCACGAAGGTTACTTACAGCTACCTGAATTCCTGATGAAATTGACTTCTTGCTGTCTAAATGCAGTTTTTCAACTGCTCTTAACATTGAAGTGATTGACTCTTCAAGGAAGCCATCATTTGCATCAGCAACAAAATTCTGAGCATTGTTTAACCATCTATTGATGAACCAAAGTCCATCTAATTGAATAAAAAGATCAAGACAATCTTTATTCTCTGTAGCAGCAATGGTGCTTGCAACGGCGGCCCACTGCCTTGTTGCATCACCAGCATTCTTAACATCAGAATCTTGCTCCTTTTGCATTACAGAGATCAACTCCTGCACTCGGGAAGGGGCTGTGAGCCCATCTTTCATCTCAGTCAAGGTAAAGAAGTCTTCGAGAGTCATAGTGCTTTACATAACCTTCCTCAAAGCTTCAAAGCTGTGCTTTTGGCATGCCAGAAGTTTTTCTTCCATTAAGTAATGTAAAGGATTCCAGAATAAAAAAGCTTCACAAATACACACTGCAAAAAATAATAACAAAGTCAATATGCATTTTGCGGACAATAATTTCCAAAGTGCAACGCACAGGAGTCATTCAAGGAAGCTCCACTATTATAATTGGAAAGTAGAGTTCCCATTTGTAAGGGATATTGCCCATGAGTTCTTTATTTCTCAACCTTGTTTTACTTTGACTTTACAATTGTTTTCAAACGTCTAAAGGTAAGTAGCATAACTGAATCTAAGAATATATGTATGTTTTGCTTACTCAACATATTCACCCAGTAATTTTTAAAAACTCAAAACGACATTGCAGCCCAAAAAATACATTATGTGTTACAGACCATAACCATATTTTGATCATCTGTTGAAGGAGGAGCAATTCAAAGGGAGAAAAAAAAACAAAAAAGAAGTCAGATTGAGCAAACCTATGATCTATCACTTGCAAACTACCCACATTAAACGACACTGCATAAATCAAGTCCCATCAAGATGGGTGATAAAATAACTAAAGCTGAATCCATTAACAAATAAGATTAGCAGTCAATTCAAGGGATGGTACAAAGTCACATACTTACACTTTCAATTTTTTTTCCCTTTAAAAAAACAAACAAACAATCACACTCACTGGATAAAAACCACTTCATGAAAGCAACCGCAATTCACAACCAAAATCACGATCCCACACAGAAAATACAACTAAATTAAATTAAAAAATAAAAAAATATATACGAATGATGATTAATAACAGTTCCAATCTGAAACCACTAGGCATATAACCATACAACCAAAAAGCAACATGAATTATCAAATAACATTAGCGTAAGCAAAAATCGCCAAACCCTAAAATTAGACGCTAGATATAAGATAGCCAAAAAAAGAAAAAACCCTAAAAAACACGAAAATTCCATAAGCCTATCAAAATGCAAAGAAGAACGAACTTAACAGGAAACTAATCACAATGAAAACTCTCAGAAATTCTAAATAAAAACGCAAAATCCCCAAAAATTGGACTTAAGAGCAAGTGCGATTGAAACTAAGGGACAGTGAAATTAAGCGAGAAATTAAAATACGAAAACGAAAATTGCTAATAGAAGGTTACCTTGGTGAATCAAATCGGAACCCTAGCTCAGGTTTCAGCTCCGAAAAGAAGGAGAAGCTGCCAGAAGATGTGAGGATGGGTTCTGGATAATTCTAGAATGTTATGAGAGCGCAGAGAGTTTCGAAATTGGGAAGAAGGGTTTTCGTGTTTTGTGAGGGAAGCGTTGCTACTTGTTTCTTTGGCGCTCGAGTTTTTTTTTTTTCGTTTGTTTGTTTCGCTCTCTTTCTTTGTTTCTGTGTGTGTGTGTCGTGTGGGAACGTTGGAAGCAGAGAAAGAAGAGGAACAGGAAGCAACGTTTTACTTCTTCGTTCGAATCGTATTGAAAACATATACATGTTAGATTTTAATCTCTAAAATTAAGAAAATATTAATTTAATTATTAAAATTATAAAAATAATATACAAATTAATATCTATGATAAGATATATATATATATATATATAGATCGATTTGAATTAGTAAAAGAATTAATATGAATATTTTTGGTGATTTTAGAAATTAAATTGATATTTTTTTAATTTTAAAGGCTAAAATAAAATACACATATAATTTTAAAGATGGAAATAAATCTTTACTCACATTTTTTTTTCATTTTTAATATATACTTGTTTGTGTAATTTGGAAGCTTTGTTTGGGGGGCATTAACACGTGCGACGCCAGAAGTTGTTTTAAGTTGTTAATGGGACCAGGAAAAGCGTGGATTTGTGCTTAAGCTTTCAATAATATCCTTTAATTTAATCCTCGAAATCCTTAAACAAACAGCTTAAAACTTAAATTACAGTTTTATTTTTTAAAACGGTCAAACAAGTTTGATTTTGATATATATTATATAGAGATAATATTTAATTTTGAGTCAATTATACTTTTTTAAGATCTTCTTCTTTTTATATATGATGATTGTGATTTAATTATTGAATGTTTAGGTTTTAATAATTTGGGATAATGAGATATATGACTTATTTTTAACGACAAATAACTAAAATATGTTGCTTTTGAATTTTATAGAGGTATAAAAAATCTCCTATTTTGTACAATAATATTGCAAATTTAGAGTCAATTTTTTTATTCATCAATTTAAGTAAGCAAGTAAATTTTCACAATATATTGATTTTTTTAAGAGTATTCATCGCTAATAATAGTGACACATTCCCCGAGATGTAAAGTTCACATACGTGGACATTATCTCTAGTTACAAGAACTTTTCTATACATACTATTAAGATTTGAATCTTTGACTAAATACTTAAGAAATTCAATTAACTACTAAATCCAAATGTGTTAGGACTTATATAATGATTTTATATGATTATAACTACATTTAACTTTAAAATTCATGTATGTTTGAAATTTAATTCAATTATAGAATTTTAATTATTATTAAATAAGAAAAACATCTGACTACTTGAGTTATTATTATAATTAGAGGATCATATAAAGAAATCGAAAAGTATTTATAAGCCATATATGTTTTTTCGCTGCTTATAAGTCATGTCTGTTGATAATACATAATACATAATTCTAGTTTTTGGAAGGAAGAAGATTATTGTATACTTTTTATTTATAGCAATTACTTTTTAATTTTACTTATATATATCCACATATTATATATGTATAAAAACAATCCACATATCAATATTTTTTTATATAACAAGTATAGTAATATTTTAAGAATCTAATCCTATTTATAAAAGAAGATTATTTGTTAATATTGGTTGACTTTATTATTCTTCTTAACCTTTTTTCCTTAAAATTTTATATTTGAAAATAATAATTTTTTAATATATTATACAAACTTTTTTTATAAACTTAAATATTTTCTATGTTAATTTATATTTTAAATAATGCATATGCTTTTGTGTGAGGAATCAATTTTCATATGATAATTTTAGTCAAATATATACCATAATATGGAAATTTATGGTAGTTACAAGAATATGGCTTTTCAAAGTTTAAAAAAAAGGAATATGTGTTTTTTCCGGGTCAAAGAGTTTTGTCGTTTAAATTTTTTTTGTATATGTATATTTGAAATCTTTTTAAATTTTTGTTGAATTAAAAAAGTAGATGCTGCTGCATAGTACAAAGCTTGATTCACTATCCAATCTCCAATGTGATGTTAACTAGTTGGAAATTTGTGCTACGTATGGTTTATTATTCTATATTGATCCTTATTAAAAAAAAAGAAATCAGGAATTTCTGTGTACTTTATTTTAATTTCAATATATTAGTTTTCATCTTGGTGTAAGCTTTTATAACCCAAGATGAATCCCCACCATTTATTGCGAGGCTATCCTAAAGCTTGTCAGATTTGGAAGTACAATTCCTCCTAACATTCTGCCTCAGTTGAATTTTCTTGTCATTTCATAACTACCTAGTTTTTTTTTTGGGGTCGTATCTTACCAAGAAAAAAGTTTTTTCGGCTGTATTGGAGTAGCGGAGATTAATGATTATCCCCAGATATATTTGAATGAGTATTATTATAGGAATAATAAATATATATTATATATTTTATTATTATTAAATATAATAAGTGATCTCTACTTATTTTATTCACTCATTACATCTAATAATAATAAAATGTGTAATATATATTTATTATATAATTTTATTATTCTCTTAATATTATTCTATTTGAAAAGAATCTCTATAAATAATTCAATTGGGTCTTAAGACACCAAAAAATGGTTATATTTGGAATCTCTTTTATAGTATAGGTAACTTGATAGGTATATGGCTTTCTTCGCAAACGATGGATTGTTGATTACATATCCTTTTATATTAAATTTTGAGATGACCTTAATAATAATAATAATAATAATATGTTAGAAGTATTTTAAAAATAATAAGATATATTTTAAAGAATATATATTGCACATAAAAAATGAATTTATTATCAAGAATCTCAAAAGAATTATGCGGAATTTCTCAGGCTTAACAAACAAAATTTTCAAAATATCAAAAAATGATGTTCTTGAAAATAACATTACTAGAAATCTGATTTGTGAGAAAATAAATTCAAATTTGGAAACAAATGTTTCTTTATTTAATTTTTCATTGAAAATTCCAACCATTTTTTTTTGTTTCTCAGAATATCCATTTATCTGGTAGGTGAGAGACTAATTTTAGGATACAATCATAAGCCTAAGCGAGGACCCCTCCCAATAGTGTTTTTTCATACACATGAATCCTGGGATCGAACTTAAGACCCCATACTTAATGAATTCAAGCCTCTTCTACTCCAACCAACATCGTGTTGGTTCCAACCATTTTTATTTGGTGTAGCATTACTCAAACAAAAACACCCTTTAATTTAGAGTTCGGGTTTAAGTCTTTGAAATCGAAGAAAAAAATTCTTCATTTGGAGATCCCTACTCTTTGGAGATCTAGTTGAGTAAGTAGATTAATTAAATTTCTAATAATAGAATTCAAATATTGATGATTCCACTTAGAAAAATAAAATTTTGATCTTTCATTTGTGAACAATGCTTGATTGGGCAAAACTTATGACTGTATGAGCTACTTTAAAGGCAAGTCTATACATCTCTTGAACTAATGTCATGATATTAGACCAAGGATTCCTTAGTCTCCCATGTTGGGAGACTATTGTTAGTCACTTCTTTAACACCATTAGATATAATACTAAAATAAATAAATGGACTAGATTTATCAGATAAAATAGATTAAATTTAATCTAAAATTAAATAATTTATACTTTATCAAATCTACCCTTTAGGCATCTTTTTTTTTTCTTTGTCCATCATCTCTCTTTTTCTAGATCCACAAGCGCTACAACCTGGAACTCCACCAACACCTTTTTACTCACTTTTCTTATTTTTGTTAGAACTACTCATTTCTTACTTCTTTATACTTATGTCTTTGTTCTATTTTCTTGACTTCACTTTACTCTCTCTGGTTAACACAAGATGAAAAAGATCATGGTGCTATGCAGAGATCAAGAAAGAGGGATAAGGAGTAAACTCAGAAATGAAGTGAGTGAATTATGTTTCCATTACTGAATCAACAAGAGTTTTCATCTTATATACATGTCATGATGAAGTCCCTAATTGCTAACTAATCCTACTATAGTCTGCAACTAATCCAACCACTTAACTAACATTAGTTGGCTATATACATTGATACCCCATTAATCTGGAGAATGAAGATCAATCATTCCCAAATTGGCCATGAAATGTTGGAAGCCTTCGAAGGCAGTGCCTTAGTGCATAGATCAGCAAGTTGGGACTGTGAATGGATGGGAAACAAATGTATTAAACCTAACTTCACCTTTTCTTGGACTACATGATAGTCAAATTCAATATGTTTGCTTCACTCATGGAAAATCGGGTTAGCAACTAGATGAAGGGCTAACTTGTTGTCACAATATAGAAGAGCAAGTGACTTAAATTGCACACAAAGGTCCTAAAGAAGGAATGTGAGCCATTGAATCTCATAGGTGCTAGCCGCTAATGTGCGATCTTAGCTTCAAAGGATGACCTAGAGATAATGTCTTGCTTCTTCGCCTTCCAAGAAATGAGTGATTCTCCAAGGTAGATGCAATACCCAGTGATGGAACGAAGTGTGTTGGACAAGTAATCTAGTCTAAATCACTGAATCCTTTTAAGTGAATGGTCGAGAAGGAAGGGAAGAACGTCCTTTGCTCGGGCATCCTTTCAAGTACCTTAATATTCAAAGAGTAGCCTTATAGTGTGTTTCTAGGATTGCTAAGAAATTGACTAACGTGGTTAACTGCAAAGCTGATTTTTGGACGTGTGTTGGTGAGGTAGCTAAGTTGACTTATTAGTTTTCTACATTTGGCTTAATCAGCAAATGGGGCACCATTATCTTTCTCAAGCTTTGAGTATGATCCATTGGTATGGGTGCTGGTTTGCATGCTAATAATTCAGCTTGTTCTAGCAACTCAAGTCCATACTTTCTCTGCCATATGTTAATTCCTTTACAGGACCTTGCAATCTCTAAACCAAGGAAAAACCTTAATGATCTCTTGATCCGGAAAAGTTCATCTAGAGTTTTATTGACATGAGCAATTTCATGCTTATCATTCCCTGTTAATACCATGTCATCAACATAGACGGCAAGAGTAGTGAATGATGGGGGAGATTTGGCCTTAGTGAAGAGAGAAACTCTACTTGAGATTGTTTGCAAGCCCAATTGAAGGAGAACATTGGATTGTTTGTCATACCATTATTGGCTGGCTTGCAAAGACCATAAAGGGATTTTTTAAGTTTGCAAACTTAACCGTATGGGAGGAGTGACATCTTGAGGCAAGTTCATCTATACTTCTTCATATAGGTCACCATGCAAGAAGGAGTTGTTGACATCTAGTTGCTCCAAGTGCCAATTTTGAGATATTGCTAAGGCAATGAGAAGTCTCACTATACTCAGCTTTGCAACAGGTGAAAAGGTCTCTAGAAAGTCAATGCCTTCAGTTGTATGAACCTTTTTACCACGAGCCTAGCCTCGTGTCTTTCAATTATGCCATCAGATTTGAGTTTAACTTCGTAAATCCACTTGCATCCAATAATTTGCTTGCTTTTTGGAAGATCAACATACTTACATATGCCAGTTAGAAGTAGAGCCTATATCTCAGCAAGCATTGCCTGCTACCAGCACTCATGACCATCAACTTGAGCATATGACTTTGGTTCCTCAAGGGTTGAGAGTGTTAGAGCAAAGTGTTTGTGTTTGTAAGAAAACTTTGAGTAAGATAAGTATTGTAAAATAGGATATAGCACTAACGGGGAAGATTGAGGTCTTGAGGATATGGCTAGAGAGCAATGGTAATCCCATAGATATGCTCCAGAGATAGGCTCGAGGCCGTCTAGTCTGGTTGATCATCTAAGATGGGCTAAATTAGGTTGTTCTAAGGATAGAAGTGTAGGTTTTGATGTAGGCTGAAGGGAAGATGATTCTGTTGTTGATGGTTGTTGGTTTAAATTGGAATTAGGTACATCAAGAATGACAGTATGTGGAGGTTTATCCATGTCAACTAGCAATTTAGAAGATATAAGTGGTATTGCCTGTGGTGTAGGTGCTGTAACAGTGTGAAGCATTGTGAAAGGGGAATTGATTTTAATGAAAACCACATTTCAAGAAGAAAAATTCCTCTTGTATTAATGTTAAAAAGAATATGCCCTTTATTGCCTAATTTGTGTCCTGAGTACTCAACATCTAGCTCTAGGATCTAATTTCTTACGATGACCTGTATGAGTATATGCAAAGCATTTGCATCCAAATATTTTTAGCATATCTAAATCTGGCTGTGCATTGTGAAGAGTTTCAAACGAAGTAATATTATTTTGAAGTGCAATAGTTGGTAATTTGTTTAGTAAGTGTACTGCATGCATCATAGCAAAATTCAGAAAGACTTGGGAATATTGGACTGAAAGAGTAATGCTCTAGTAATGTTTAAAATATCTTGATGTTTTCTTTCCACAATAACATTTTGTTTTGGAGTTTCAACATAAGAAGTCTGGTGAATGATGCCTTTGGACTCATAAAAAGATGGCATCTTAAATTCTAGACCATTATCTGTCCTAATAGTTTTAACTTTGCAAGGGAATTGAGTTTCTACCATTAAAATAAATGATCTGACATATGAAGCTCTTCAGACTTGGATTTCATTAGGTATATCCAAGTATGCCTAAAGTGATCATCAACTACTGTTAGGAAATACTTGTGGCCATAGATTAAAGTGATAGCAAGTAGTCCCCACATGTCAATATGCAACAAATAAAAAATAAATGATGCTCTAGAAGTGCTAATAGGAAAAGGTAGTTTCTTCAGCTTTGCTAATGGACATATATCACATGTACAATAATCAGCATTTGTATTTATTAAAAGAGAAGGAAACTTTGTTTAGTACAAGTAGTTTTTCTTCTAATGCATAGCCTAGCCTATAATGCCATTCATTCTTCAAGGCAACAGAAATGGTATTTACAGAAGCTACAGGTTAAAAGTATGACCCAGGATTTTTCAAAATGTATATGCCATGTCATTCTTTAGCAAAACCAATCTTCCTCAAAGTGCTAATTTCCTATATTTCAAAGCTTATTAGTGAATTTCAGATAACATTGTAAAGATGCAATGATTTTGTAAACTAATATGAGATTAAAAGCAAAAATAGATAGGTACAAAACATTGGTCAAAATAAAAGATTTAGAAAGTGAAATTGAACCTACAATCCTGGCAATGACTTTATTACCATTGGGTAGTTTGATCTGTAAGTAATGGTCTTATAAGTGGTGAAAAGGTTTAAGGAACAATAAATGTGGTCTATTAGCCCTGAGTCAAGGACCCAAAAGGACTCATTTATAATAGAACTACATAGCACAATGTTACCTAGTGAGGTGTTATCTATGATGAGGAAGGAGGAAACTTAGTTGGAAAGATGAGGAACTTGATTCACATGGTCTGTGTTGGGCAATTGAGCTTGCTCCAGTAATTGGATGATGTGCTAATACTGCTCTTGATTCAAATCGACCTTGGCAGTGTGTTCAAATTCTCTAGGAAGCTCATTAGAGCTACTGCAATCTTCAACAACTTATGCAACATTAACTGATCTAACCCAGTTTTCTTATAATTTGACGGGAAACCATGTTTTTCAGAGCAAGTTTCCATTGTATGACCAGTCTTGCCATAACACTTATAAATTTGACCTCACTGTTTTGGTTTTTCACAAATTTCTTTTTGAAGAAAAATTGGGATTTGCTACCTGAACCATTGAATCTTCCCCCATGCATAGAAGCTAAAAGTTTGGCACTTTCTTTATTTTCACTAAGAAATTGTCTTTCTTGATGTGCTATCATGCCCAAAACTTCATTGATGGGAGGTAATGGTTTCATGAGCAAGATTTGGGATCGTATAACTGAGTATTGTTCATTGAAGCCTTTAAGAAACCTCATGACACAACATATTTGGCCACATGCACAAGGTAATATAGGCCTGAAATTTTCTAACTCACTCTATAGACTCTTCAATTGAGTTAGAAAACTAGTTACTGAGATGTTACCTTGTTTCAAATAATACAATTGTTCTTGTAGGTCTACAATTCTAGTTTGATCTCATTGAGAATACCTCTAAGCCAATTCAGTCCACAAGTTAGATGCCTTAGTATGAAAGATCACACTTTCAGCAATCTCTTTTGACAAAGATCGAGTGATCTAAGAAAGAATGGTTGTACTATTCCTCTACCAAGCTATTCTCAAAGGATCTCCTACGGTTGGTTCTTGGATCTTGCCGTCTAAGAAACCAAGCTTGTTCTTCGATTCCAAAGAAAATGTCATTGCTTATGATAGGATTGAAATCAAAGTATCATGGTGCATGTAATACTCAGTGTACACATGTCCGTAGATAGGTTCCGTACCTTTAGGTCCCAGAAACCCACCCGAGTAGCCGGTTTGGCCCCGAGGGTAGAAACCAAGTTGCAGCCCTAGTTTTACAGAATTATACAGAACATGTTCACTGCAGCGAGTATGGCTCGCTGACAGTGAACCAGCCTTTCTGTGCCTGATCGGGAGGCTCGCTAGCGAGCATCCCATGTTAGCACAATATCAGTAAATGACACCGTTCCACTTATGCCCCAAACCCCTCTTTTAAACTGGTTTCAGCTCCCTCCTCTCCAAAACAAAAATCGAAACACACACACCACCAAACCCTCATTTTCTCCAATCTCTTCTACCTATGTAACGCCCAATTTCCTGTAATTTTCACTGTCATTAGGAATTACCGAATCACCATAGGTAAATATTATATAAAATTTGAGACCAAACAATCCTAATAAAGGAATATAACGTTAGAAGAGAAGTTAGGAGCAATTCGTGCAAGTATTGCAAACCCAATTTTCTGTACGTGTAAAATGACCAAAATGCCCTGAGGTTATTTTACTCAGAAAATGAGGATCGTGGGCCCCACCCATCCTCAAGGGGATGTTTTGATGTTAATAAGGGATTGTTTGTGTTATGTGTGTTAATAGAGGAGAAGAATCCTAATTTTGAGCTTCGACGCGAAATGACCAAAACGCCCTTGCTTTTAACTTTGATTTGCGTATCGACTGAGCCCGAACCTCACTAAAATGTGTTGAAAGGTGTTTTTAAGCCATGATTAACCATTGGTTAAGCTCGGGTGGTCTCGGGCAATTTTTAAGTAAAATGACGTTTTGCCCTGTCTTTGTAGTTTTACAAATTTTGAGATTTTTGATTCGTCTAACGAAACCTAAGCAATATTAGGCTCAAATTAAAGCTTCTTAAATTCTAATTATTAATCTAGAGTCAAAATTATTTATTTAAATTGATTAGAACCTAAAATTGCTTTAAAACACTCAAATTGCTTACTAATTCACCTAAGCCCTTAACCGTAAATTCTCTAAATTGCATGAATACCTTACCTACACCTAAATAATGCATGGAACACACAAATTTCTCCTCCTTGGGCTGTAATGGACAAAATTATTGATGCCATTATGCATCAGAATAATTTCCCAAAGATACACTAAAACAAAATGCCAAAAATTCCCTAAAACATGGCATAAAACATGCCTTAAACAAGGAATGATTTTCCTCCCTTTGTTCCCCATGAAAATCCATCAGCCTTCCTCCTTCATTTGTCCATTTATGAGCTTCAAAATCTCTATAAATAGGCATGCTTGAAGAGGTGTTAGAAGCCTTTGATCATAACTTACACAATTCTAGTTCTTAGAAGCACCAAAAGCTCTCATTTCCTCCTCCTCTTGGCTGAATTCTTTCTTCAAGTTTTCAAGAATATTTTCTTTCATTTCACTCCAAGAAACCAAGTTCTCTTCCTTTCCTTCAAATCAGATTAGGTAGGGAGTTGTTTCTAAGTTCATTTATGCTATGACAAGTTATGTTTCTAGCTCAAAAATGATGATTTCATGGACTTTCTTCTAGCTCTCAATTTCGGTTTTGTTTTCCCTTTTCTTTTAAAAACATTTCAGCCTTATGGCCTAGATTATGATGAGACCATGGTTTGATGATGAGGTTCTTGAGTGTTGGTTGCAAAGCCATCACGAGTTAGACCTCTAAAACTTGAAGGTTTCACTAGTTTTTAAAACTTTACAATTTCGGTTTTTCTTTCCTTATTTTTCTTTAATGATTTTGGCCAAATGGCCTAAGAAGGAATATGATGATAGCTTGATGATGAGGACCTTGAGTGTTGGTGGTAAATCCATCACAAGTTAGGCCTTTAAAGCTTGAAAATTCCACTTGATGCAAAACTTTAAAGAATGATGTTTTTATGATGTAAAAATAAAGATCTTGAGTTTAGAACTTGAAAGATGTATTTTTCACTTTGTCTTGCTAAGATATATATATTGGGTTGAATTTATATTTCTCTAAAGTCTTGGAAGAGCTCTAGTAAAGAAATAAAAGGAACTTGCATCCATGTTTAAGTTTATGCCTTGCATAACCATGTTTACTTTTAATGTCATCACTAAATTCTCAAGAATAAATAAATGAACTTGCATATCTCATGTTTAAATTTCCAAGCTTGCATTTCATGTTTATATTTCAAGTTGTCACTTAATCTTCAAAGATAATAAAGAAGATGCATCTCATATTTATTTTATGTTCTCACTTTATTTTATAATGGCTAAAAGAATCAACGCATGACATGTTTATTTTTATGTCATCACCTAAAGATCCTAGAGCTCAAAGACTTGCCCAAGTATCACAAGCAAAGAAATAAGATTATTGGAGTTAAAGAATTGATTCTTTAAGAAGTCTTGAGATTGGAGCTTAAAAAGATGTAATAATAATTCTCTTCTCCCTTCACCGGTCCATGCGGATTACCGCCGCTCCTTTCTTAAGATTCTCTTCTCCCACTGGTCCTATGCAACTACCGCTTCAAGTTTCTTGCATCATGTTTATATTTCAAGCTCTTGCATCATGTTTAATTTCCAAGTTATCACCTTAAATCTTAAAGATAAAGAAATGGTTTTGCATATCATGTTTATAATTCCAAGTTATCACCTTATAATGACAAGATTAAAATGAGGTTGCATAGCATGTTTATGATTCTAAGATATCACATAAATCTCTTAAGATCAAGACTTGCTCCTTTTATCTTAAGTGAAAATTTTAATCATGAACATTCTTTCAATGTATAAAATGACCTCATGATTGAGGAAGGCCTAAAGTCCTATGACTTCTTTCAATTTTAACAAAAAGAATTAGTTTCTAAAGGAGTTTCAAGGTTTTACAAATATTTTACGGTAAACCAGGATCACATGTGTACTTGAAATGTGACTTCTAGCAACTATATGAGGTTCATGATTCGGCCACTAATCTGAGTTTAGTACTACTGTATGATGATGGTTTAATATGTTTGAAGTTGTGATAATCATGGTTTATTGCTGAGAAAATGATTCATAATTGGTTTAGTAATTAATTTTAGCACCATAAGGAAAGCGAAGAAAGGGTTAAAAATGCAACTTCTAGCACACCGTGAAGCCTTAAATATAACTTGCTGCCTATGCTGTCCCATATAGTTTAATAATATTCTTAAGGCTTATAATTAATGGTAATGATGATAATGAATCCTTTAGATGCATGATTAATTAGTTTGATAATTAAGATTACCCGATTCTAAAGTTTCGGTTGTTTAAGACAGTTTTGGTAAGAATTTATGATGATGGTTCTTTGAAGTTTGAAATGATAAGTCTATGTAGTGATTTGATGCTTATTAAGTATTTGATATCATTGAATGACTTCATAGTTTGCATGATATAGTTGCTTTTGCAAACAATGAGAATGTTTATGCATCTTGATGATTATGAATTCAGAGTTATATTATGATATAACATGCAAAGACTTAATGGTGACTTAAAATTATGAGGAAATGATCCTTTGGACCCATCAGACTATAGGTGGTGAAAAAGTGATCCTAAGAAAATGATCCTTTGGACCCATCAGACTATATGGGTGAAAAGGTGATTCTTGCCCCAGCCGTTCTCAAAAGGGTAGAGTTGGGACATTAACTTATCAAAAGGGGATAAGTATATGCTAGTGACGACTAGTAAGGTATGAGCTCATAATCTAGATTACTCCCAAAAGGGTGGAGTATAGGGTGGCCCCAAGGAAAATAATGATGATGATGACAAGATTTTAAGTCACCTAGGACACTAAAGGAATGAAATATGTGCACTATGTCTTGTGCATAGCATTTTATGAGATGATGATGGGAAATATGATGTTCTTCTATGCATAGTATTTATGATATGATGATGAGAAATATGATGTTCTTCTATGCATAGTATATATGATTTGATGATGAGAAATATGATGTTCTTTTATGCATAGTATTTATGATATGATGATGAAGAATACGATGTGTTGATAAAAGGAAAAGTTCATTATGAACATGACATGCTAAGTTTATGATGCATTATAAGACGCATGATTAAAACGACGAACCTCGGTAAAGTATATTTTCGAACTTAATAAATCAATCTTAGCATGCTCACTATTTCATAATAACCCGAGGTTCCTGGGGACGATGATGATGACACAATGCATCATGAGGTGAGTACCTACTGAGATTCTTTTTATAAGTTTCTCACTCCCTCTATTTTTCTTTCCATCTCGTCTTTAAAACGGAAGGAAGCGTTCGTGAATCACATTGAGGCTTCAGGGTAGCTGAACTTGATCCTCTAGTTTCACTCATATATTTCAGATATCTATCCCTATCCCTGGAGTGTTATAACTAGGTGCCATTAATGGATGTCCTTCCATCCATATATTATTTATGTTTTGTTAGATTGCCTACACTTAGTCTTATTCTGTTGGTAGGCAAAATATCTATATGATATGTAATTATGGATGCTGTATGATGGAGCCAATATATTATGATGTGATGTTTGTAAATTCCTATGTGTCTTTTAAATTTTGCTAAATCATTCACGTTAAGCGCGGCTCACGTTTTCAATTATGTTTAAAAAAAAAATGGCTCGTAATTTCACTATGTATTTTCAAAGCATGATTAGGGAACTGAAGCAAAGAGTAAAGTCTAGTAATTAATCAGATACTCCTAGGTGTATTGGGTTAATTATTAGGGTGTTATAACCTAGCTCCCCTAAAATCATTAAAGTAAGTGTATGTTGTTAGATTATATCTCTATTTTCTCCATTCTTCCATAATCTTAGATTAGGCTTTGTTATTTCTCTCATTTTTGTCAAGTGGGAGTGCTTCCCCAATGTTGTCAATGTATGTTTAGAGCAATCTAGAGCTTTCCATAGGTTGTTTATGAGTTGTGTTATTTCAATAGCAGACGTTGGTATTATCCCTCCTTCCTAGAGTCCCTGTGATGTTGGTACTTCGATGTCTACCCCTCCAAGTGAGTGGGTTTGATCTCATGGCCTTACTTTGGTCATCCTATAAATTATTTCTAGCATCATAAAACGATTAGAGACTATTTGCTTGAGTTTTATCATGAACTAAAATATTTAATTGTGTTTTAGCAAGGATTAGAGAATATGTTTTTGAAACTTAGCATGAAAATCTATGTTTATCAAAATGCATGGGACAATATTTGGAATATAATTACTATCACATAATTTATTCATGGTTTTCTTTTAACTTGGTTTATATCATGAGAATCATATATAGATAAGGAAATGAAAATGTGAAACGTTATGTTTTTATAAAGAAATTGGAATGGTTAAACTTAGAAAGTTTAGAATCCCTCTTTTTTTTTTTTTTTTTAACTTTAGCATGACTTTAGATAGGGAATTCCTAGAGGAAAGAACTGTGAATTAGCGGCAGTTAATCTGTTAATCTTGATACATCAAGGCTTGCCAGGGGCAAATCATCCATGTTTAGATCAGTCCGCCAGGGATGCAATTCGCTAGTGACCGTTAAGATCTCTTTTAGCTAAGAGCTCTTATTTACCAGGGACTGAGCACCCACCTTACAAATGATTGATAGTCTGTTCTCTTTTTGTAATTTCTTTGAGAGCCATTATGTTTTCACATTCTAGCAACTATGGTTTTGAAACTAATATGTAAATATAAATGAGATGATCTATAATTATTGCATTGTTACTATATATCCTTTTTCATGTTCCATGTATGATTATGAGTGAGGATTTATTCACTGAGTTTTGTAACAAAACTCGCCCCTTTCTTCCTTGTCCAAGATACATGTATAGCTCAGATCCTCCTCTTTCTCCCCTTCGCAGTAGCCTATTTCGTTTTGGTGAGTTTCACCTTGTCGTAAAGTATTTTGGATTCTTTTTGGTAGAGTACTAAGTGATATGATGGAGGTCGACCACATGCATAGATATATGTTCATGTTTTGTATTTTGTTTACTATGATTCTTTTATATTAAAATAATTTAGCATTTATGATTTATTTTGTAAATGAGCAACTTAACATGATTTACACCATAGCTACAGTTTCAGATTTCATCTATAAAAATAATTATTCAGATTTATTATGAGTTTAGTATATGAATTGATTATGATTTAAATTAATTATATGAATAAAGTATGCATATAAACGTGCAATGATCACGAGGCTTACATGGGGATGAGGTTCTTCACGTGCCGATCACAATCCAAGTAAGGTCGTGAAACGTAGTAGAGCCCTTTCTTACAAGAGAGCTGCTACAACACAGGGATGAAAGAGATCATGGTGATGTGAGAGAGAGAGAGAGAGAGAGAGAGATGAGTAAACTCATAAATGAAGTGAATAAATTATGTTTCCATTACTGAATAAATAAGAGTTTACATCTTATATACATGTCATGATGGGGTCTTTAACCTAACTAATCTTACAGATGTCTGTAACTAATTTAACTACTAGTTGCATCAAGAAGTTCATAACGAAAAACATCACCTTGCCACAACCACCGTTGTTTGCTACTCGTGGCTTATACACATTGACCTAAGAAAAGGAAAAAAAAAATAAAGAGTTCTTAAAGGCAAAAGAAATCCTATCATAAGTACAAAATGTATTATTCCAATCCACTCCATAGCCATTTATTAAAATGTGATTTTGCATTTAAGTCATGAGTGTATAGCAAAGTTTCAAGCTTTGCAATAAAACATGACAACAAATGTTTCTAGGTGATGCTCCTTGCAGCCCAATATGTGTTCTATTGCAGTGAAATGTCAAACTGAAAAATCAGGGGACTTGTTATGGATTTTAGTAGGCTTCAACTGTTGTTATTATCATCTTCTATACAGTCTTTGTTTTCACACTTGTGTAGGTGGAGGCGCTTGTGAGGTTGGGGTGGAAAAGGTGGCGTTGAGTGGAGCCAGGACGACAGCGGCAAAGACAATGGTGGCAGTGGAGACAACAATGGGGTGGTGGATTCATTGAACTAGGGAAATGAAGATTGAAGAGAATAATACAAGTTTATATTGTAAAATTTGAAGAAACAAAAGGACCGAATAGTAATATTAAGAAGAGACTAACCTTAGTCCCCAACATAGGGGGACCAAAGGATTTAGCCATCTTATTATATTAGGAACATGAGACACTTTTCGTACACATGAAAACGAGTAATGTTATTTGAATATAAATTAATCATAAAAGAGGAAAAAGAAACTCCTAATAATAACTGAGATTAAGGGCTGGTTGTATTTCTTTTTATAAGTATTTATTGCCATGTCTATTTTTTATTTTTCTTATAAACATTGCTCTAAGAACATTGTGCTAAAACAAATTTTCTTCTTAAAATTTAGCATCGGATATGTATTGTGAAGGAATAAATGTATAACACGCATATTTTCACATTCTACCAACTCATAACACTAAAATGTACTAATTTTTTATCCATGATCAATGAATAAATTTAAAATCATAATGAAGCTTCATTGTTTCATCATAAATTCTCTTCATGAATACTTATCCATGTAATCGTTTGAAATAACTAGCTTATAATGAATGTAAAACTTCATATTAACTATACTATCTTATAAGTGCTAATATACAAATTCAGAATGATGAGATAAATTAATTGACTAACACATCTCTATCGGAATATAATTGATCATCAAATCTTTAGCATTTTCAATATGGACACCAGTGGTTGTGATGATAACGTGATATGTCATAACGTCGACAACATAATATCAACTTCACTTAGTAAAGGAGAAAGAGATAGGTTATGAAAAACAAAATGAAGAATCAACCTTTGACATTGACTTCTTTTGGTGAAACCTTTGATAACCACTTTAAGTCTATCCATATGGTTGCCAGTCTAAATTTTTCGCATAATGATTACTAATGAAACTCACTGAAGATCGCTGTAATTTTTTTTTCTTTTCTTGGTTACGACAACTATTTGAGCCAAAAATTGAGAAACTTGCTCAGTTTATAAGTGGTGGTCTAATAGTACATAATGTCTGAGTTGATACAAAATTGCAAATCTATTATTACTCAGGATTACGGTGCAGTGAATTTTAGTTTTGATTTCTGTAAAACTTTTAGTTTGATTTTGATCTATTTTTTAAAAGGTTTCGATTTTTATTTTTGTTGTTCTGTATTTTGGTTCTTATAGTAGTATTTAGAAGAATTAAAATTAAGAATTGTTTTGATTTATAAATTAAATCTTATACTAAAAATGATTATATAAAATATAATTTTAATTAAGTTGGAAATCATTTCTTATGTTTATATATTAGACTATATATATATATATATATATATATATATATATATATATATATATATATATATATAAAGTATACATTAGACTAGATATAATGTCTATGAATTGCAGGGATTTATTGATATATTTTTCATTTATTATTTTAATACAAATATTTATAAATGAGCCATGTTATATGGCTGGAAATTTTGCAGTGCGAAGACTGTCCCAATAACATGTAATTTGACATGTCTCTATCGATCGACTTAAGCATTCGAGGAAAAGATAGTTCCATGACAAAAACAAATGTGAAAATATATAGAATTTTGTCAAATAATTCGTAATAAAAAGCTACTTCAAATCATTTGCTGTGATGACTATTTAGGGGAGAATGCTTTTCACGCCTAACTTTTTCATATATGATAGCTTTTATACATTGTCGTCAAGAAACTGAAAAGATGTCTCTTCGCCAATGATATGTCACTTCAAATGACCATCTATCTATAATGATCCATGCCTAGTAGTAAATTACATAATCTAGTTTCTTAGGGATTTTTTTTTTAATCTTTCACTTGATGCGAATGATGTTAAAAGTCGATCAATAAATCACAAAAATGTCTTGCAAAACGTATATAGCATAAATCTCTCACTCCTAGGCTATTTAGTAATTAAGTCAAAAAATGAAGTGTATAGATTTTCACAAATGAACTTTACCAGTGCATTTTTGTTTCTCTCAATGAAAGTAAGTGTTAACTAAGAGAAACAAAAATGCAATTAATTTTATTCATGTGTACACAAGGGGGTTGAGAGAAACAAAAATGCAGACGCTGTGCACTAGACAATTCAGTAATCTTCAGTAACAATGTCATCGGAAATGAACTAAGACAACTTCTATCTAGTCAGGCTGTATCTTGTGTAACTAGAAAATTTTCTAGCAGAAAGCTTCCTCTTTACAGGTTATTACTCTGACAAGAAGCAACTCACTAAAATCAACTAAATTTGTGGCCATGTACTAAAGGTACCACTGACAGTGAGAAACAGGATACCATGCCTATAATTTCTTTGACATATGAAAGAGAGATTACAGCTACATACACCAAGCCTTCTGCCCTTGTACTAAACTTTCTATGAAACTGCATTAAAGGAAAAACAAGAAAAAGGAAAAACATAAAAACTAATTTCCCTCTTTTACCAATCAATCTCGAGAATAAAATTACATCCATCCTGCTCCAGCTTTTATTGAGTTCTGGTTCTTCTCTTACTGAAGAATTCCAATGGAGTGGCCCACTCTTCAGGATCATTTTAGGTAACAAAAGCATCAATTGGTAGGCTGTATATATGAACAGATTAGAAGAGGCAAATTCATAAATAAGAGCTAGTTCCAGGGAGGCTGAGGACTTTTGTAGCTGAATGGATAGGGCTCCCAACCACTGTCTGGTTCCTTTCTTCCCACCAACCCTAGAACTTGAGGATTGGGAATGGTCCTCACATGCACCTCCATAGGTCTGCCCGGAGAAGGAAAGAAAAATTGCCTTGCAGCCAATGTCTCTCTATGCCCCCCATCAATCATGAAGCCAGAATTCAGATCAAAGTTGGGATGCGAAGGTCCGACCCCATTTAAACCAAGTTGTGAACCGGCCATGCTCATGAAAAATTGAGGTTGAGAGTAGGATGACAGAACGGTTGAGGAAGATCCCTCAACTTGAGGCACAACTGGAGCTCCTCTTGAGTCCATCATGTATGGAATTGGGCCACCAGATCCATACATGGCCGATGAAAATGATAAAGGGGGGGCTGATGTCAGTCCATTATACCCAAAAACAGCTGAATTATTGTAGGAAGATGAGGGGGCCATCCCTAACATGCCACCTGCTCCTGATATTGTAAGATCAATTGAGGGCTCAATAGCCTTGCCATTTGCCAAAGACAAAGTTTGAGGACCATGTTCTCTCCTACCAACTTCCACCTTGGCACCCAAAATAGAGATCACAGGAGCATCTGATTTAAAGCTTCCGTATAAATCCATAATATTAGACTTACTAGGCCCTTGTTCAACCAAATCAGTTTGAAAATATGGTCTGTCATTCAAATCAATGTTTCGAACAGAAGGCTGCAATGATGATGATGACGATGCAGGTGAAGGGCTCCAATATCCATTTCTTCCAGGAAACAGTTGCCCCTCCATCCTATGATCTGAAGGTTGGGTATCACCATCATCACCAATACTGTTCAAATCCAACCCAAGCCTGCTTGATCGTTTGGGACTATGTTCTACTGATGATTGCCCAGAAGGAAGGCCTGAAGATTCACCAATTTGTTTTACCAGTTCTTCAGCACCCTCAACCACATTCAGATCAATATCAAGGCAATCCTGCCTCTGCCTGGAAATATCAAAGTTCCCACCAACAGAAACATTCTTCTCAGTATCAAAATTTTTACGAGGTGATGCAGGATGAAAAGCACTGGTAACAGCTGATCCTTTCCATCCAAGTGTCCCCTCAAACAGTAAAGGGGCTGTCAGCAACCCAGAAGTCTGTGCAGGTGTTGAAGCAGAGACAACAGGTAACGGTGTAGCAGACTTGGCATTTACAGAAACGTCTATATCATCAGAACCAACTTCTTCATTCAAATCAAAAGTACATAGGCTTTTCTCTGAATTACCTCCTGGATCTGCTGCTTCAGTCACCTGCGAGGACTCCAAGTCAGGTATGCATTCTGGTTTAGCCTCAATATTGTCTGAATAACTCACATGCCCCTCCTCTTCAGAACTTGCCTCAGCAGAGTTGCTTTGCCTCAATGATACCTCCTCAGGCAGAACATGAGTGAGTTCATCCTTTTCCCTATAGAATCTGGGCTGCCTGGTTGCCTGACTCCACTTTCTGAAACTTTCTCTGAAGATGAGCTCCGGACTTCTCTCTCAACTTCATGTGCAACTTGTAGAGCAACTTCCAAAGCATCATCAATGCCATACTCAAGTTCAATGTTGGAACTCTTGTTAATAATGTTAGGGCTTCTGGGCCTTCTTCTCCTTTTAAAAGAATCAGAACCATTTGAAGCGTCACCACCTTGACTAGAAACGTTGCCCTTTTCCTGGGCAACGTCTAAAGCATCAACAATGCCATACTCAAGTTCAATGCCAGAACTCTTGTCAATAATTTTAGGGCTTCTGGGAACTTTTTCCCTTTTAAAGAATCAGAATCAGAATCATTTGGTGCATCATTCCCTTGATTCGAAACTTGGCCCTTGCCCTCCTTTACTGCTTTGACATGTTCTGGTTTGAGAAAAGGTATCTCTGACACCTCAGACTTTCCTAAGTTTCTGACACTGACTAATGAGTCCTGTAACTCATTAGAACAGTCATCATCATTTTCTGAAGTTTTGGAAGGTTGTGGATTGCCAGAATTTGTAGCTCTGACGTCATCCACCTCACTCTTTCTATCAGATGCAGGTGTTCTCATGTGACAAGAAATAGTTATTTCATGACAATCACCATTCTCATTATTTTCAACATTATGTTCAACTGCAGGTTCTTTCATAGATTCAGGTGCTTTTGTTTCATTAGCACCAACAGAAACAGGTCCAGGCTCTGACTTTGTGGATGACAGAGAGATATCTGGTGCTCTTAAATTTTCTGGAGGAACATTATCATTTTGTTCTTGCTTCTCCGCTTTGGATGAGTCTTCTAACTGTAAATCATGTGGTTCTCCTTTGAAACTGCCAGGTTTTGGAACAGGAGAGCTACAGGTCTCAGCTGAAGTAGCTACACCTTCACAAATGGGAGAAACTTCTTTACCAGAAGTCAAAACACTCGAATGATGGTTTGATGTCTCTTTGATATCTTCACAATCCAATCTTATAGAGGACTGAAGTGCATGATCAGAACTCTGTATCTGTTCACAAGCAACCTTTTCTGGTAGCAGGCTATCTGAGCTTCTCACCTGAGACTTCTCACCTACAACAATTCCTGAGGCATGACCATCGTTATTGCCAGCTTCATTCACAGCAGGTGGCTGGCATTCCTTGCTGACAATCTTATCACTCGATTTGTTGACTCTATCAAGATCCATATCATGAGGTTCAGCATTACCATTTTCACTTCCCCTCCAGCTGTCACATAATAGTCTTGCACTATCCTGAATCCTAGAGCTGTGATGGCCAAGAAGGTTACTTACAGTTACCTGAATTCCTGATGAAATTGACTTCTTGCTGTCTAGATGCAGCTTTTCAATTGCTCGTAACATTGCAGTAATTGACTCTTCAATGAAGCCATCATTTGCATCAGCACCAAATTTTTGAGCATTGTTTAACCATCTATTGATGAACCAAAGTCCATCTAATTGAATAAAGAGATCAAGACAATCTTTATTCTCTGTAGCAGCAATGGTGCTTGCAACAGCAGCCCACTGCCTTGTTGCATCACCAGCATTCTTAGCACCACACTCTCGCTCCTTTTGCATTACAGAGACCAACTCCTGCACTCGAGAAGGGGCTGTGAGCCCATCTTTCATCTCAGTCAAGGTAAAGAAGTCTTCGAGAGTCATACTGCTTCACATAAACTTCCTCAAAGCATCAAAGCTGTCCTTTTGGCATGCCAGAACTTTTTCTTCCATTAAGAAATTTGTAGGTTTCCAGGAAAGAAAACTTCAGAAATGCACACTACAAAAAATTAATACCAAAGTAAATATGCAATTTGCAGACAAGAATCTGAATAAATTACCACCAGCAAGAAGCTCTACCATTATAATTGTCAACTAAAGCTACTATTTGTATGGGATATTGCCCATGAATTTCTAATTTATCAAACCTGTTTTACTCTAACTTTTCAATTGTTTTCAAAGGGTTACAGGTAAGTACTACTTTCGCAAAATTTTCTTTCTTTCTGACCATTCTCTGTTTTGTTGTTGGATCTTAATCCAAACTTAAAAATTTATTCTTGTGAGTAAGTATGCATATTGTATATGTTAATCAGTTGAAGAAGGGAAAGCAATTCCGAACCCATCTCTCTTTTGTGGCAAAAAAAAGAAACAAAAAAGAAAGACAAATTAGGTGTCACAAAAACATAACTACATTTTCTAAATCAGTTGAAGAAGGAGCAATTCAGAGGGAAAAAGACAAAAAAATTAGACAGGTCTAGCAAACCTATGAGCTATCACTTACAAACCACCAACATTAATCAGCATCGCATAAGTCCAGTCCCATCTTGATGGGTGATAAAGGAACTAAAGCTATATCCATCAACAAATAAGATTACCAGTCAATTCCATGGCCGGTACAAAGTCACACTTTTAAAAGAAGTATTATAACCTTCCAATCGCAATCAACAGAATTTTTGTCAACTTATAATCCCCCACAAGAAAATAAAACCGAATTAAATAAAACAAAATTATGATTAGTAATAATAATAATAACAAATCCAATCTGAAATCACTAGGCATTTAACCATAACACCCCAAAAGAGAGACACGAATTATCAAATAACATTAGCGTAACCAAAATTTGCAAAACCCTAAAATTCGACCCTCGATAGAAGATACATAAAAAAAAACCCTAAAAAATTTACGAAAAATTTCATAGGCATATCAAAATGCGAAAGAGGAATGAACTTAACACACAGCTTATCACAACGAGAACTCAAAGATACACTAAACAAAACGCAAATCCCCAAAACTAACCAAAAAAAGGGGAAACTAAGAGCAAGTGAAAGAAAAAATAAAGAACAGTGAAATTAAGCGAGTAATGAAGGGAGAGAGAGAGAGAGAGAGAGAAGGTTCTTCACCTTGGTGAATTGAATCGAATCGAATCGAATCGAATCGAAACCCTAGCTTCCAGGTTCCGGGCTGGTTTGTTTCAGCTCCGAAAAGAAGGAGAAGCAGTTCCAAAGCTGTGAAGAAGGGTTCTGGATAATTCTGGAATGTTCTGAATAGGAACGTGTTTTTTGTGTTTGAGAGGGAAGTGTTTTGGTTTGGCGCCACACCCACAGAGTTTTCCTTCGCTATCTTCGAGTGTCGTGTGGGAATGAATGAATGAACGAATGAATGAGCGAAATGTTGAAAAGCAGAGAAATGGAAGGAAGGAGAGAACAACGAGAAAGTGTTTTTAGTTCCTCGTTTGTTCGAATATTGTTTTCTGGTTTTTGTTTTGGTTTTATTATTATTATTATTATTATTATTTTGGGTGTAATTTAGAATTTTGGGGCATTTGGCATTACCACGTGCGACGACAGAAGTTGTTAGGGAGTTAATGGGACCAGGAGAACCAGCACGCACTTGTCTGTGCCTGCTTACGTTACAAAAACAATCCATTTTTATTTTTTCGTTGTTGTTGTTGGCCTACAATATCAAAGGTTCTTTAATCCTCAAAATTCCTAAACAAACAGCTCAATTAACTTAGGGCTATTTGTTTCAAATTTTAAAAAAAATTTATCGTGAAATTTAAATTTTAAATAAATTGAGAAATTATAAATTTATTTTACTTCAAAAGCTATCCCTTTTAATTTATATTAAAAAAAATTGAAAACTAACTTTTTTTTTAATTTTGATTTTTTAAAAATTATCTAAATAAATCAAAAATAATTTTTTCCACAAAAAATATTTAACTCCCAAAAAGTTCATCTAAACACACCCTTAAAAGATCAATTTTAGATTTTTAAAATTTTTCATCACAATTTAATCTAAAACTTTATATTAACTATATTATCTTTAATCTACGAAGATATGTTTGAAATTGAGATAAAATGATTTATTAATTTCAAGAATTCAAGTGATTTGCATATATAACTTTAGGGAGTTAAACTGGGCTCTTAAATGAGAATGAATGAGTTTGGGATCATGATAATAATTGAATTTCAACCATTGAAAATTGGAATTAGAGTTTTTTTTTCACAACAAAATAAAAATCTAATAATATACATATATATTTTAATATTTATTAAAAATCACATTACCTAATCTACCTTCTTTATCTCTTCAATTAGTGCCGCCTCCTCCTTCCTCTACACCTCTATCAATCTCTTTACCTTCTACTCTCTCGTCAATAGTTGCCATCGTCCCTTCCTATGGCACTATCATTGTCGGCATGGAAGTTGCTATAACAAAGAAGAACACGTGAACTCACCTTGTCCAACAAGGCAATTAAATTTGCATTCTTTCTTTTATTTTATGATGTTCCTCATTTTTTGGAACCAACATCTGTTGGAAGATGGTAGCTTTCCAGGTTCCATGAATCTGTGAAGCTTTCTCAAAATTGCATCTCAGTGAGCTTGTAAGCCTAGAGTGACAATAGAACGGAGATGTAAGATTTACATTGAAAGATTTTAGCTTGGAATCTTTAGGGAAAAAAAGGGATGTTCATGGTTTTAAAGTATCAAGGACTCTCACGAGCAAACATATTTCTATCTTATTGAGAAAGATTTTTTTTTATATATATAATTTTTGGTAGTTAACTATCATTCCCAAAGAGGTGATGATGCCAAATACAAAGATAACAAAAGTCCAGCATCCAACAAATGAACTTATTAAACAAAAGCCAAATTGTAAACCCTGATTCTACCCCTTCCATTTCTCTCTATCAAAGTCAATCCCAAGTATTATTTCTATTCACCTTTACATTAGTGACAAAATAAATTATCATAGCGCTTTGAAAGTGCCTTGGCAATAAGTGTAGATTGAAAGTAGCACGAGAAGGGGTTTGAATCATACTTCTAACTTCTTTTACGTTTTTGAAATACTAAACAGAGTCTATCAAGTTTTCACTTGAAACAGCATAAATTATAGTTAGTATGCTTCATAAAGTAACTTTCTAAATCAAGAGAAAATGCAGAAACTTCAGAAACAATTTTTCAAAGAAACACACAACACAAATAAACTCGAATGTTGAAATATAAGAAGACGAAGAGATAGAATGATAGAGAGAGATATTACCCAATGATTTTATACCGTTCGTCAAACACTGCCTATCCAATTCTCAATAACTTGTTGAGTTCCACTAAAAACAACATTCTCAACCTCAAGAAAGTGAGTTAGTCTTTGTACAGTCTTCTCAAACTATTTCCAGTAAACAATAGTTTCAATTTACTCTCACAATAAGTAATCATTTTACTAGTCTCTTCAAGTTAACCTTACTTGATCACTACTTGATCAGGATACAAGTATATGATTTTGGGTTGGCTCTCTTCAACAAAGAACACTCAAATTTTTCTAAGAATTAAATAGTGCATGAACTGAGAACTTGAGAGACTTCTTTCTATATTATTCCTAAAAAAAGATGTTATCTAATAAGTATTAAAAAGAAGAATTTTTTAAAACATAAACTGATTACAATAAGTAATAGATGAACTTTCCGGACATGCTTGAAGATATCAGCGCTTGAAAAGTGCAAAAATTCCTTTTCGTATAAAGGTCTCATCATTTTATACTTGGATTTTGAATGTGATAGTTTCCCCTTGATTTTTCCTCCTCTTGACATGTGTTGATCATCTTTTTGTATCCTAGAACTGTCATCTAGAAGAGTAGCTGAGCTATGTCAAAGTTGTCCTTGAAGAGACATTGACAATATGGTTTCTTGACACTTTCAAAAACAAATTTTACTTTTTGAACTAGTTTTGAACTATTCTTCTAGAATACGAGGAATCTTTTCAAGTACAAAAATAATATACCACTGTCAATACTTTTCTAAAGTTAACTAAATTTGAAATTCAAATTTTTCACAGTTTCTTGACTAAGCACGATTTCTGAATAATGCGTGCTTTCTAATGTAATTTCACAGTTTGATTTTCGTTGATCTTCTTTACTTAATTTTGAGCTTGATAAAGATCTTTTCATCATCTAGAATGTTTTCAAAGTTGATTAACATTGAGATTGAAGACTGTGATCATGATATGTTCAAGAGAACAGGATTTCATTAATGATATATTACTTTATGAACGTTTAATACACTTTATGAAAATCCATATATTTTTTGATGTTGGATATTGTATTCTCATGTTTCTAACATATCTTAGCTCATTTTCTTAACTATTTTTCACATAATTAAAACTTTGAATATTTTTGAATGAGATTATAAGCAAATTAAAGCATGATATTGTCAAAAATATGTCACTAATTGAGCTTATATGCAACGAAAATAGTCCTATTAAACTCTATAGAAGCTCAATTGAAAGATCAGTCATTTTTTCAAAATATTTTAACAAAATTTACTTTGTTATCACTCAGAATAGAAACTATAGAGTTTTCTAAAATGTTCTGAGCTAACAATAAGGTGGGGAAGGTGGGGGATCAAGTGGAGAAGGTGGGGAAAAGGTGTGCAAGGGAGAGAGAGTGGAAGGAGAGGGGGCACAAGGAAGAGGAGGAGTTGAGTATAAGGTTAAACATGTAATTTTAATACTTAATTTTAATATAATAATACATAAGACCACAATTAGTCCCAAACTAGTTTTTCCCCATGACAAAACTTGCCGCTAAAGTGAATATCCATTCTTTCCAAATACTACGTACAACTGCTTGATTTTTCAAAAATTAGCGAAGAATAAAGGGCTTTAATGATACTCACACATCAATGTTTATACATCTCTTTTAAGTTTTAGGATTTAGAAAAAATTAAAAACAAAAAGAGAATGCCTAGGAATTTATTTATTATTTTATTTTTTATCAACATAAACTAAGTGTAAAATTATAACCAATGAATACTATACGATATTAAATAGCCACCCTATTTATTATTTTCTTTTCTTTTTGTTCAAATGTTATTTTCTTTTTTAAAGTAAAAGAGGCTTCTTTTGTTCTTTTTTCCATTTAGCTGCTTGTGCAAATTTAGGTCTAAGAGAGGGTCTTCATTGTTAGATCCAATGCGGTAACAGGCCAAGTTTTAGGCAATGTGGCTCGCAATACGCTATCCTTTTGATATGGGCTTTAGAAAAGGCCCAAGGGTGGAACATAAGTATGAGAGCGAGAGGGGGAGCGAGAGGAGCATAAAATTTTTCTATATTTTCAAGTAAATTTTTAAGTCTAAGGTAAGCATTTCAACTTTTGATATATCTATGTGTGTGTGTGTGTGATTACAATTTAAATAATTACGAATTTATCATGTAAGTGTTAAATCTATGTATTGCATTCATTAAGGATGTAAGCAGCTTGTTAATTAACATTGTGATACGATTACCATACGTCGATTTGAGTGCACATACACTGGCGTATACTACTATAAGAAAGAACATCTCTCATCATAGTAAGATTAAATATACAAGATTAATTGATGCACTTCTAGACAATAAAAGCCAGTACAACTATTAGAGCAATGAACGTTGCAGTAATCATGGGTACTGACTCACATGCTACATGGCTTTGATGATGAGGCTCTGCATTTGCGTATGCCCCATCAGAAGGACATGACATCTGTTGTGGGAAACACAAATTCGGATTTCCAACGAAGGAGCTGTTGCCAAAAACTAGGAACTGGCCATTGGTTGGAACTCTACCAACAAAGTTGTTATGAGAGAGGTCGAGAGTGATGAGGCTCCTCATGGCTCCAAACTCTTCAGGGATGTGCCCTGAGAGATGGTTCCTTGAGAGGTTCAAAATACTCAGATCCTTCAAATTTTTAATCTCTTTTGGAATCTCCCCAACAATGTCGTTACAACTCAAGTCCATTGACATGAGTGAAGTGCAACGAGAAACTGAGTTTGGAATTGAACCACTTATGTTGTTGCTACTCGCGTTAAACTTTGTCAACCTCGGCAAATCAAACACCTCTTCGGGAATCTTACCTGATGAGTAATTTCAAGATAAGTAATTAACTATGATCTAACATAGGGTCATTTTTTCTAATATGGAAGTTGGACTGTAATTATACAGTAATATGGAATTGAAAACACAGTTACAGAAGTGTGGGTAATTTTTAGAGAAATTTTTAGAATACTTCTGGAAAAATCATATTATATTTTATTCATGATAGTTTGACATCTTAATCATTTTAATATGAAAAATGTAGTAGAAATGAAAATTAATTAAGGGTGCATATATCACAATGCTGATAAATCAAATACTAAAGGTAATATAATAAAATTTCTATCTTAATCTGATAACATATAAGAATTTCTCTTATTATAGCCATGCAAATCATTATTTTATATTATATGTGTAAAGACACGAAGACCATAATATGTAGAAGTGAACTTACTTTTAAAAATAGGTAAATAATAATCCAAGCATCTATATATCATGATGAGGTAGGTCGTATGCCGAACTAATAATTTAGGGGTCCACCAACTTTATACACATCTAACATGTTATATTTAAACACACTTACAATAAAATTGAGTACTAATAATTTTATTTGATGCATACTAATTTTTTTTATTAGATTCTCTCAATTTTACTATATGTTACATGCATTTTAGCTCACAAACTTTAAAAACGTGTAAAATCACTTTTAAATTTTTACAAATATGTATTTTAGTCAAAATAAATATACTATATCCTAAACTTTGGAATATATATAAATTATCCTCTGAATTGTTTTAAATGTGAACCCAAAACCCTAATTTTTCTCAAAAATGATGATTTACCGGTTCCCTTACGGCAATTGCTAAAACTCGTTCAATAAGTTGTACTCACCTGAAAACTTGTTCATTTCAAGTGACAGTGTCTGCAAGCTTTTGAGGTTTCCAATGGCTGGTGCGATCTTTCCGGCGAAGGAATTGTTGGACAATGTAAGAGTCTCAAGTGAATCAGCAATAACGTTGGATGGTAACTCTCCAGAGAGGTTGTTGTCTTTGGCTTCGAGCATGAACAAAGAAGGTAGCATGAACCACCCTTGTGGAATTGAACCGTTGATGAAGTTTCTAGCTATTCGAATCTTCATCAGAGACTTGCAATCACCAAGCTCCGTGGGAATGTGGCCAGAGAAGGAGTTATCGGTTAGAACTAGTGTTTGTAGCATCCCACTTTTGCATAGGTTTGGAGGAATGGACCCTGTGAGTTTGTTTGAGGTTACATCAAGTAACCTGAGTTTCCCATTTCCACCAAGGTTTTCTGGCAACTGGAGTGTGAAACTGTTGTTCCAAAGCTGAAATAGCAGTTCTTAGGAGAAATTCAGATTTCCCATCAAAAATAAAAATAAAAATGCTACATTATTAGAAAAAATTGTCATAACTCTTAATCGAAGGGTGGTCATTTGATGGAATAAAGTGGAATTATTTATATATTCAAAGATTAATTTACATGCCACACTATTTTAGAAGACTCCCAAGACAAAGAAAATATTTTACTTTGTTTTGTTTATTAATTGGTTGGCACATCAATTATTATATTAAAAATATAAAAAAAATAAGAGATAATAATAGTTTACAAAGTTAATATGTCTATTAATAAATGGAACATAGTAAATTGTTTCTTATAAATTCAGACAAATATTGTTTCATATAAATAAAAAAATATTATGTACCGGATTAAAAGTAGGATTTAATTGAAATAATTGGTAGTTTTAGGTAATTAAGTTCTCTGCATGACTAATAAAAGTGAGTAGAGATTCATGCTCTTAATGATTTAAGTGCCTAAAGAATGAGGTGATAATAACAAAACTTTTCTCAAACCTTAAGGACCTCGAGACGAGGAAGGTCACCAATGAAGGATGGGATGGGACCTTGAAGCTTGTTATCGAAGAGGTTGATTAGCGAGAGGTTCTTGAGCATGGAGAAACTCTGTGGAATCTCTCCAGTGAGCTCGTTAGTAGAGAGATCAAGATATTTCAGGCTAACCAAAGAAGAAAACTCGGGTGGAATGCTTCCAGTGAGATGATTCAATTGTAGGAACAGAGAGTTCAAGCTTTTCAAAGAGCTTAGGCTCTCTGGATCTCCCCTGTGAGGTTGCAGTTAGCCATGTCAAGCGTTTCAAGAGATGTCATGGAACCAAATTCATCTGGGATTCCACTTTGGTAGCTGTTTTCGTACCCTATGTACAATGCTTTGAGATTCTTCAACCTTCCTAAGCTTGCAGGGATCTTGCCTGTTAAATAGTTAGCATTCAAAGCTTTGAATCTAAACACCCAACCACGCGTTGCATAGCATTTACTAAAGGTGGACAAGGGGAGTAATATTATTTGTAAATCAAATTTGTAGAACATTGAGCTCTCACCTGTCTGGTGGTGGATGAAACTATATCAACACAATATTTCATAAATATTGTATAAATAATATTTCTTTTAACTAAAATACCTAATAAAATTAAGTAAAATGGTACATTTTAATGACAAGATCAAGCATAACTTAAAATTTATAGATCTTTTAGTAGAATTGAGAGTTTATTAATTTTGTTTGAAATTGATTGCTAGTGCTAGTTATTATTACTACTATTATTATTATTATTATTTGGAGTTAACTCATTTTAGTGTATTAAAATAACTAAACTCATTTAAGGTCTATTTAAATAGTACAACTTATAACTTTTATTAATTTTTTGGAAGTTAAAAATCATATTTTTACTTTTTGTCTTATTTGACTAAATAGATTATCATTTTTCTAAAAGTTATTTTTAGTATTTTTTTAAAAAATTAAAATATCTAACTTCTTGATAAGCACATTCTAAAATACTAAAAATAAATAATTTTATTATTATGTATTTAAATATAAAATAATTTATTCACATGTTATTTTTTAAAAGTTACTTTTCTATAAACATTTAAATAAATTGTTTATCCAAATGAGATCTAAATTTAAAAGGTAAGCAGAGAGTTTCACGACCATGCTCACCTGTTAAACTGTTAGCGCTTAAGCTTAAGTATTCCAAGCTTTGAATCTCAGCATAACTCTCTGGTATGTTGCCAGAGAAGTAGTTGCCTGAGAGCCGAAGGTGCTTGAGTTGCTTCAGTTGCACAAACTCTTGAGGGAGAGGTCCTGTGAAGTTGTTGTCGTAGGCGTCTAAAACCTCTAGTTGGGTCATGTTGAGAGTGATTTGTCCAGGGAAATGGCCAATGAAACTGTTGTGGGAGATGTTGAAGTGTTTGAGGGAAGTGAGGTTTGAGAGTTCAATTGGGAGATGGCTAGTGAGGTTGTTGTGGACTATGGTGAGGTTCATGAGGCTTTTCAAGTGTCCGATCTCTGGTGGAATGAAGCCAAAGAGGGGAATGAATGAAACATTCAGGGCAATGACTAGGAAGTCTTTGTTACATGTTACCCCAGAGAAGGAACAGTGTGCTGAGGGAGAGTCAGAAGAGGTGTTGTTGTAGTTCCAGTCCTCCAGTGCTGAAGCCTTAGCTTTTGGTCCCTTCATGGCACTCTTGAGCTTTAGCAGTGCATCCATGTCATTGTTCCCACTACAGACCCTTGTGTAAAGCCACAAAATTGAAACATGCAAGACAATATAGCTCACAGCTTTAGCTCTTCTCATCTTTCTGCTTGCTGATGGTGATCCAATTATATAATCAGTTGGTGTTTGAAGCTTCATATGGTGTTTGAGTTTAATAGACAGAACCAGCCAGATATGTATATATGACATACAATTGTGAGCATAGAGTATTGAAGGTTTCTTTAGTACCCTCAATTATTTTAAGGGCATTGATACTTCATTATAGTTAATGGCTAATATTAAGGCATATGTTGTATTTTCTTTGAAAAACCATAGTTGGATGTTAATCACTCGTTAATAAAAGATATTAGTATCTTTATAGGTAACTTTAACTTTGTAATACCTAAGCAACTTGTTGCCATTAACATGGAAAACTAAATTATTTGGTTAAACTTACCAAATACAAAATTTGTTAAGTGGACACCAAGTAAAAGGCAAAGAATCTATTCTTGCAAGGCTCTTGAACATCATGCACTTGTTGCAGAACATATTCGTTTTATGCATTTTTTTAATTAAAAGAGATTCTGCTTCAAGAGTGAATTTGAATGTTTCCCCTTTTTTTTCGGTCATGACTCATGACTCATGAGTGGTTTGGAACCCAACAAGAATAACAATAATATGCCATGTTAGTTTTTAATTTCATATCCTTTGGAATGACCACATGTCGTTGATCGATAGTACTCACATAGACGAATTAAAATGGAATAAAACAAAGTCAACATTATGTGGGAGCATAACTCCTTAGATAGTTATTGATGTTGCATATCAAACAAATCCACAAAGAGAGTGCTCCAATTTTCCTTTGGGGGGTCAGATATAGAGAATCAAGTTTGAGAGCTTGCATCATATAGTAACCTTCACCAGAAGCAGCAGTGCTTTACAAAATTGTGCACAATGGAACTGTGTAACTGGTACCAGCTACCATCATCAGGGAGTTCTCCACTGAAGTTCAATTTGAATCCTTCCATTTCTTGAGTCAATGAGATTATATTTCTCGTTAATTCTTTTGTTACTAACAACATCTGATAGATTTATGTCCACATAGCCCAGAGTTTCCTGCTTACAAGAAGACAAGGTAGAAAACCATGAATTATCATACTCATTGAAGTGAAGGTATATAGATACAAAAAATAAAATAACGTAAATGGAAATACTAAGGATCCGGATGAGATGAAAATCATGGACCTAGTTCCATAGAAAGTTGATATGGTTTCATGAGTTGCGCGTGATTACAAGACATATCATGTTGGACTGAATCTTGCATGGATAGGAACTAACATTTCATACTTAGAGACATTAATAATAGAATTGGACCCTGCAAACTTTGTTTTTGATACACTCACTTATGGGACCTACCAACTTAATTGTAAATATGCATCATAAATGTGAAATGTTAGATTTGTATCGGTGTAAGATTTTCTTCTGAGTTACGTTGAAAGTGTATTACCTTGGGATGCAGCAGGCCAAGCTTTGAGGAGACACTTAGCACTTCAACATATAGTTTGTCGTTGGTGGGGGGTTCCTCCAGTGTAAACTGAAACGTTTCACCCCATCTTGGATCTCTGTTTTTCTTTACGTGCTGTAAAGTTGAGGCGAGCAATAGTCAAATTTTACAACAAGGTCATGCCATGTGTTAATTCTAAAAGCAACTAATGCAGCAATCCTTTTATCTCGTCCATTGAAGTGGTTGTTCGTGGTAGACTAGTAGTTGTGTTTAATAAGAAAATACACTATTAACAAGGGAATGGTATATGTGAGAGATGGTGAACCTGGATCAAGTAATGGATTTTGGACTCAACCATTAATAGAAGGTTTGCTGTTTTCGTGATAACAACAGAAACAAAGTCCTAACTCATCAGCGGAAAGTCACATGCACTAAAAGAATTTAGACCAACATCTTTTAAGTGGTTTCTCCTAAGGGTGTGTTTGGTTGAGAGTAAAAATAAGGGATAAGTTTTAACTCATCCATTAAAACTTACCCCCCACTTTTTACCCCCAAACCAAACACACTAAAAATTTTCCTCGATATTTGTCTACCCCTTTTTAGTCATACTATCTTTCAGTTCATCACTCTTCTCACTAGACAAACCATCTCAAGTGGCACTACTTCAATTCTCTCTCTTGAATTACATAGGCTAGCTACTAATCTTATCTTTTATTCAATGTGCATTTTTCTAAACTCAACATTCTCATATCCGTTACACTTATTATTCTGTTCTTGTTGGCACTTCACTTCCTAATATTCAGTTATTCACTAACTTTAAACAACTAAAATTTCACCTCCACATAAGTCAAATATATTTATCTTCTTCCGGTTAAGAAGCACAACACATAATTCACCAAAAAGAAGAAGGAAAAACATGACAACCCTGACAGCAACAAATCAAAGTTGACAATATCATAATCAGCATAAAATACCTTGGTTTTTCTCTCTCTCCTTTAAAGATGAGTCGTGCATATGGATTTGTGTGGTGTTTTCCTTCTACATCTTCAGCTTCATGGATGATTATAACAAGCAAACCACCACTTGCAGGTGTTCCTTCAGGAGCCTTTTCTATTGCATTGGGGTCTTCTGCATTCTGAGGCATCTCATTATCCTTAAAAGGTTTGTACAGAACTTCCACGGCGAGCTGCCCCCGTGACTTCTCATTCTCAGGATCATTAGGCTCCATAGTCTTGAGTAAATCAAGCGTAAGTTGTTTTGGTTCATCCGGCACAAGCTCTTTCAATGGAATGACATTCATTCCCATCTTGTCATGCTTGCCAATCTAGGCAAAAAGAAGAGAAAAATACTTGAAAACTGTGATATACTATAAAAATAATGGCTTGACAGTAGAACATGTTTGGATATTGATTATTTTGAAGAAATAGTCACTCTTTTTTACTTCTAAAGGAAGGTTTTGATTATAAGTTGTTTTAAACTCTAAATAAGCTAATTCAAACACACACTTACCTGCTCCCAATCATAAACACCAAGCTCCAAGACTTGAGATTCTGGATCTTTGAGGACCATATTAAATTCTTCATTCCATTCTGGATTCAAATTCTTGTATTTCACAGTTGTTTTCTTTGAAGGAAGTTTATCATCTGTGAGTTTAAGTTTCACATAAGGGTCTGATGCCCCCAGTAGGTCCTTCTTTCTAAGCTTTGTAGCCCTCAGAACCTTCACATGGAGGATTCCAACTGGCACTTTCATGGCCCTGACAGACCAAGCAAAATTGGGTAAGTCTAACAACACTTAATGTTATAAACTGATGAAAGGAAGAAATTGTACATACTTTGTTGGATCCATTATTTGCACCTCAAGGGCCTTGGGCCACAAATACATTTTTGCAACCTGATCTTTGATAATTTCCTGAAAGGAAAGGGAATGAAGAGGAAAATTCAATGCTAAAACTTCACAAGCATAACGATGACTAGCCATGTGATAAATAGCAAAAAATTTAGGGGGCATGAATACCTGGACAATCCTATAGAGACCAGGAATAGACATTGCATCAGCTCCAAGAAGTTTTAGTCCAAAATCAACATGTGGCTGCAGTCCAGGAATCAAAAGGACAGCAATGGGGAAGAAAAAAAAAAGGAAAAGTAAGAACATATTTGCAAAGAGATCAATACTGGATGGTGTGATATGGATGGTATGCTTGCATCCTACACAGACAGAAGTTGAAACAGTTTCTATAAAATAGGATTGTGTGTTTAAGAACACCATGTGAAACTATTCTTTTGCTCATGAATATCTTTCAATTACATAGAATTGGACAAAATGTCAGATGTTTTTGCAATCACTAGAAACTGCAATGAAATTTAGTCACTCAAGAGTTTAATATCATACGCACCTTCTCCATGAGAGACACGTAAATATTGGCAAAACAAGGAAAACTAGGGACTAAAGGCTTCAGAGTGATACGCGGAGAAGCAAATACTTGCAGATCAAGAACCTACAGCAATTTGAAAGCATAAGGACCCCACATTGGTTGAGAACAACGTATGTGCATGTCTCGTAACATTTTAATAAGGCTGTGAACAATAATTAAACCAAACATTTTATTTTTTTTATGTTCTTCAAAGGTTATGGAGGTACTCATATACCTGGACTGTGGCTCGCAACCCGAATGCTTTAACTTCAACTATAATATTAGGATTCCCAGCCCACTTCATTGATGGTTCCATAATCAACTCCTTTTCATCAGTACTATAGACTTTCATTCCTGGCATATATTCAGATGAAGAGAAGCAATCAGTCTAAACTTCTTGTATTTGCTGAAGAAATTATGAAAGATCAACAACAACTGAGTCTTGTTTCACTAGTTACTAGGTAGATTAAATGATGCCATGGTGTCCAATCATAAACTACTTTTTCTATCAAACCATCTAAATCTTTCTAATACATGTTGCAGACAATTATAACTCAAAATGATTCTGCAGTCATGTTAATTATTGGAACTTGGAAGTTAGCAGCTTCATATGGCATATCACAATAAGCATCAACCATGAATCACAAGAACATTCCCTAGAACATTAATAACTACAAAAAAAAAAAAAAAATTCCAGTGATTCTTCTTTCACTAGTAATTTGGAAATTAAACAAGAATTACCAACAGTGCCTGGACAACAATGGAAGATATATTTGTTTAAGCAATGAGGTCATGATAACAAAATAAAATTGTGGGACATAAATAACTGCAGCTCTGCATGCATCTCTTTGCATGGAAAAAGAGAGAGAGCACAACCTTGAAAAGTTGGTGGTAAAGAACCCAAGGTAAGCGCTTCAAATTCAACTGAATCAATTTTGTACTTTGGAATTTGCTCAGCAATAATGGGCTTTGCTATAGTCCTTGCAGTCTTGCAAATTGCCTATGAAGATTGAAAAGTTGGTACTATTTGAAAATTATCCAAACTAGTTTCAATAACAATACACATAGATCATAGATGCCATTGGAGCAGATTCGAACATCAATAAATAATTGTGCATACCTTGTCCAGATAAGGCCACATATACTCAATAAATTTATTAAGCCAGTCAAGCTGCAAACAAGAATATTACATGATAAATTTTTCTGTTGAAACTACAATGCAGTTTTGGTTGCCAAGATAAAAACACTTATTTAAGGGACAAGAGTAATAACATACACGATCATAGTCTGGATTTTTAATCCAAAAGGGTATCTCTGGAAGCATTTGTTGCAGAGTTTTGGAATCTTGATCGACCAAAGCACGAATTTCCGGATCCTGAAATCAAGCAAGTCAAAGTTTAGAAGTGTTCGCTGAAAGAGAAGGCAGTGAATGACATTCACTCCTTCTCACATTGGTGAAATAACTTAGTACATGCAGTACATATCTCCACATTATAGTTGAGTCCCATATAAAGTACTATTTACTATTATTAGTATAATCATGAGAAGAAAAGCCCTGCAAGTTTTTTTCTATGAATTCTAACAATGATACATAACAATTGTCGAAATTCAACTTCAAACTTGTGATTTAACATAGAGGAGCACATTAGTCAGAGAAGATTTATATCATTACAGGATTATTTGATTCACATAAAAAATCTATCAACCTAGTCCTTTTTGCCTATGTTTTAATGTTCAAAGTCCTTTATGCTAATCTATTTTCAATTTCGTCCATCTTAAGCTAGCCTCCTTCTCCACTGTGGAGTTTCAGCACTCTTTGAAATTCATTTGTGTTGAAAATCCCCTCTAGATCAAGAAGCCCCAAAAATAATTTCAACTGAAAGAAAGACTTTCCAAAATTTCACAATGATAAAAGGTATTACTATTACAGTCAAATTTTAATATATTGAACAAATAATTCATGATTATCTGGAAAGACCAAAGCAATCTTCATCTGCAATCAATGTTACAACATCTCACTTCAGGATGAAAATAATCTGCAATAAAAATTACATAATTCCTATTAACTGAAGAAGGAAGAAGCTCCATTGGTTTATCATAGAAATCTGTTATTTTGTGTGCAAAAATGTGATGCTCATCAGTCTCATGCAAAAGTCTTCTATTTTTGGAAAATAAAATAAAATAAAGACCAGAACATGTTAAGTTGTTCAACCTTCCCAGAAAGTAATACAGGATGAAATGTGATTCAGAAAATTATCAAAGAAGGAGGAAAATGACATAATTCAAAGCTCACATACTCTATTCAAAAATTAAAATTAACAAAAACAAATGAAAATTTTGTTTAGATAAAAAAATGAGAGGAAGAAATTAAACTAACCTTGACATGTGTTGGCTGGAAGTATATAAACAAATAGTATCCAATCACCAACCCAAGTGAAGTTCCAATTCCAAACCCAAAAAAACTAGCTATGGTACTCAAAAAACCCATCTTCAAAATATCTCTCTTTTTCCCTGCCACCACAACCCTGAAAAGTTTTTAAGTTCAATGTAGAAAAGAAGAGGAAAAGGGGAGCTATAGCTAGGTTGGTTCCATAATATTCAAAGTGAAACCTTCACAACTAAACTTCCTCAACCAACACTCAGTGTAGTTAAGTAGCCTCTTTTTGTGGATCAGTGGACTCACTCACTTTTCTGTGCCTGGAAAAGAAGGGTAAGAAAAGACAAGAACATGTGAATATTTTATTATTATGATTATGATAAAAGGCGCAATAAAGAACGCATTAACACCAGACCAGTGACATCAACGACCATTTGATCCACACAACAGTTTAACGAAGGAAACTTGCAAAGGGCGCGTGAGTTGGCAGTTAGTGTCGGTAAGGTCCCTCTTCTTTCAGATTTTTTCATGTATAAATTATTTATCAGTTTGGTAGGGGCCACTCCTCTTGTTAGTTATTACAGCATGCATGTTGGGGGTAGAAAATACTATATAGTATTATACATAAAAAAAGTACTATATAGTATATACTTATAAATTTTATGAGAGTTTAATTATCAGAATAATTATATCATTTTATTTTTATTTCACAATTATTATAGGAGAAACATAAACTGGATACATCTATCTTAGTTTGCATCTCTGACTTTAGGATATATAACTTATTTTAGAACACTGCATCTCCCTAATCTTGAAAACTAAAATACTTTTACTTTTTAAGTAATATATAGTTTCCTATTTAAATATTTAGGAAAATATTCTAAAGATTGATTAGAAGAGTATAATGTTACTGTGTGTCTTCTAACACATGTCTCTGATCTTTCTTTCTTTGAATGGATATTGGTATGTGAGAACTAGTTACTACTAATGTAAGAGGTAATGTACAGACGATTCTATAAAAATCGTGTTTATGATTTTCTTTTGCTTGTGGATAAAGATCAATATGCCTTAATCATAGGACCTATTATTGGTAGAGAAAAAAAGTGTTAAAATGATCAATAAATGAAGAAGTTTCATTATTTTTCAGAAATAATTGATACTGAAGAAACAGAAAAAAAAAAGAAGCACATATTCAATTAGCTGAATGGGATATATGATGGAATTGGATATACTTGGACAAATGTGGGGGACGTTATGTCCGCTTTACCGACAATAATTCATGTAGAAAATTATATATATTTTGCTTTCACACATTCGGTGGCCACTATTATTGTCCACAGGTTACTGAAAGGTGAAAACAGTACTTGGGCGATATCTTAAACTTTATAACGATATCCCTTAGCACAGACAAGACTATGCAATGCCATTAATGCAGGAAAATACCAATTTGGCGAAGCTTTATATTTTTTTTAGAGTAAAGTTTAGCATAATTATATTTGGCAATATTTTTTTATTTTATAAAATTATCACTGATATTGTCTGTGACCTATTAAAATTATATTAACTTTTTTCTATAAATATTAATTTATTAATTTAAGTGATAAAAAAATAATATAAAATTTATACATAATTATTAATGATAAAATTATAATATTTTGATAATATTTGACATACAAATTAACTAAAATTCCTTTTTTTATCATAAGTTATAATTATAAGTTTTATTTTCATGTGATAAAAAAATATTTTATTCAATAAATGTGTTAAATATTACTAAAATATTATAACTTCGTCAATAATAAAGATTAAATGTATTTTACCCCTTTGAATTTTAGGTTACAATTTAAACCTCAACTTTTAAAACGCGCATTACGACATTAAACTTTCCAAACTGCTAAAAACCCTAAAAAATTTAAGTTATGGCAATGTCGAGTTGTACACAATAAAAAAATCAAAGCGTTAATTACACATAGATTCACAGCAGGTGTTAGATTATACAAATTAAACACATTAGAGGGTTAAGTGAACATAAATTTTACCTTTATTAGTTACTAAAATTATACTGAGGGATGTTTTGCAGTTTGTAAAGTTCAAACTGTTACAATGTAAATTTTAAAAAGTTAAGATATAAATTGCATATGATCTAAAATTTGGAAGGTAAAATATATTTATCCCTCAATAATAATTATGTATATAACTCATTATTTTTTTATCACTTAAATTAATGAATTAATATATATAGCAAGAGTTAGTGTAATTTTAATGAATTTTAAGAGAGTCAATAATTTTTATAAAATGGAGGAATATCAAATATAATTAAATTAAATCTCAAAAGAGATTTTTTTTCCTCTTTATTTTTTATTTTATGGACCATAACAAGGTCCCTTTACACACTATTGGTAACATGTTGCCTTCGTCAGTTTTTAAGGCGACCACAAACACATATCCAACAAGATGGAAATTGAAACTAATAGTCAAGAGTTGTGAAGTGAAGAAACGAGAAATTAATCATTATGATTCTTGGTGATACAAACTAATCTTCATATGGACGACACGAGTTTACAGATAACCAATCACGGTACATATACATGTATGCATATAAGAGGAGAGAGGGAAGAATTATTTTATAACCAAAACGCGTCCACTTATTGAAAGTATAAATGATATTCGCACGTTATTTTGTACAAAAAAAAAGTGTTGAGCCATTTAGTATGCCCTCTATCCAAAAATAATTATTCAAGGTATTTGGCTATAATTGTAGGTATGTATTGATTTTTGATAATTTTGGATAATTAATTTTGAACAAATACAGTGGGTAGGTCTCGTCGAATAATCTAATGATACTTAATCCTTTACTTTCTCAGTGTCGTTTTGGTCTGGCTTAATGTTCATCCAACCAAAATAATCCAAAGTCCAACTTTTTTGTTTTCATTTGATGGGCCTTAATATTAGAGATTAAAATTCAAAGTTAAAACGGGTAAAAAGTTGTGTGCGTATTTATCTCCTCGTTTTGGTTAATAGTAGAAGCATGCAGGGGCTATGTTGCAAAAGGGAGTAGCCGTAATCAATCATGGTCAAAGTAACAGTGGCATGTACTTAGGTCTTATATTCTCTGCTAGGAGATGAAACACAATCCAAGAATGAGAAGCTTGTCGTTTTATTTTGGTGTCAATGAGAATGATGAGAATCTGCCCGATGTGTCAGTGTTTCTTTCGTTTTTGGCATCGACTTATATACGGCCCAAAGTTGAGGGAGAACCCTCAATTTATTTGAATCCTGCAAAGAGCATGGTACAATTCAGAACGTAACTAGCATCATCTTCAGACCAAAAAACAAAATAGAGCATAATCTTAAGCATTAGTACTGACCGGAAAAAAATTAGTAGAAAAAAAGTAGTAATATAATGCATGCATAATTTATGAGATCTATTTAGGTAACCTTAGTTATTGATAACCTTTTATATTCAATAACTATAATTTAAGCATAAATTTTAAACACATTAAAAATAAATAAATTTTATAGATCATAATAGTTTGAATTAGTATGATCCGTGACTAATTTGTAGTTACAAATAACTAAAGAATATCAACAATTTATAGGCAAATCCAAATCAAATTTCACTAATAAACATGGCATCCATAAAAAAAAAAAACCGAATACAGTGTTAATCAATCGAATCACCATGTGATGAGAAGAGTAAAGACATGAAGGAAACTAAAAAATAAAATAAAAGGAAGAAAAAAAATTAAAGGGGTCACTAGCGCGACCACCATGGAGAAGAGGAGCCACATGACTAACTTCCCATTCATAGAGAAGCTTGCTGATTAGTAGGGAGGAATGCTAGGCTAAAGCATGAAAGGGAAAGGAGATAGGAGGGGTGCTGAGCGGGTTTGTGATGGCAATGCAAGGTTCTTTCTTTTTTTTTGGACTGTTAAGAGTATGTTTGATTTTTTTTTCAGTTTTTAATTTTTATTTTTAGTTTTTCAATTTTTAAAATTTTATAAAGAAAAAATTAAAAATTGAAAATGAAAACTGAAACTAGATTTACAATTTTTATAGCTTTCACAATTTTCAATATTTCTTTCAAAAAATCTTAAAAATTGAAAATTAAAACTAAACATGCCATAAGATTTCAAGAAGCCAATTTGAACTTTCTTTATTTACAAGTTTATATTGCACTAGTTGCAAGAGAAATATATATATTTTTTGTCAGATAAATTAAAATTCAATTATAACAAAGCCCAACTCTAAGTGAGAGATACAATCAAAGTAAAAACTCTAAGATTCTTATTTACGATATAAAAATGTCTCACAAACCAAACTCCATTTAAGTTTCAATTCAATTGTAGACAACACACATGATGTATTGAGAAAACCACTGCTTCAAACTTTCAATAATACTCGTCCATAGCCTTTCTATTTAATTCAAGCTTTATCTAATCTAGACAATCTGATTTTATAAAAAATTCACACTGAATTTTTCCCTTCGAATTTCGCACACAGGAAGAAGCTGCACTATTTTTTTTCCCTTCAAACTGACCAACTGAAAAAATATATACACAAACACGCAGACTACACGGAATGGGCGTTTTTATGTTATTTTGGAATTTTTGTCAACAATTTGGGCAAATTAATATTCCACTGCAAGGGCCATGTAAAAGATTCGTATAGCAGAATGGGCTATTCGGATATTGAAGATGGACCGTACAGATCTATTAAAACTTCAAACCCACAACAACAAAAACGTTCAGACGTATAGCTATTAGCCCAAAACGTATTTATTCCATGTGCCGATAATCCGGCAGATTTATGTTTTGGGTGGCTTTCTTTCAAATTCAATTGAAAGTGCCTGACAGCAAAAGGAACCGTCCAAAGAAAAGCCATAATACTTTAGTCCACCAATTGATTGATTCTTAAACAAGTCTAAAAGAAATATCAGTCTGTGCTTCAGGCAATAATGAAAGTGGTATAATTACAGAAAAAGAAAATGATGTGCGATGTTATTGCATTGCTTAACAAATACATTTTAAAATTGAATTTTGCACATTTCTTTGCATATCAATTTTTCACATCACTGTCCCATAGATATCCGTTAAAGAAAAAGATAATGAAACTATTCCATCAGCCCATTTTTCCTCACAAAAAGCGCATTTGTCAAATTTCCATAAACGAAAAAGTGTAGGTGTGCCTATTCCATACGTTGTAGGCTTGCGCCGTAATTGACTAATTGATAAACTTAAAGTCGCTCTAGGGTGGTCTCAATTAATAAAATTAAATTATATCTATATATATTAAGATAGCTTAGGCAGTTAAATCTACAATCTAGTAGTTGTTTCTTATATTTTTAAGTAGGTGATCTGTTTGACTTCAACCTCTCCTTCACTATCTCCTCTATAAAAAATTTCTAACTTTAGTACCTTCGTTTATTAAAAAAAAAAAAAAGTCTTAGCTTAGCCACACTTAAAGGATATGGATGCCTTCATTAAGACCAAAAAAAATTTATTCACCGCAAATACATGTTCAGTTAAGAATAATGCACAAATACCTCAAAATAGTTTATCTAATAATACAAGACACACATGATATTAAATACTTTACCAATATTTCTTTATACTTCTAATTTCTATATGCTTGTAATTTACTTTATATCGTATTTATGTATCTTACTCATGCCACACCAAATATTTATAAATTTGTGCCACATAGGAATAATTAAAACCTTCTCTGACTAGTCCAACATGGAGAAACTCATCTACGGTCACTGTCTTCTAAACGGCTATTTTATGAGGACACAATCCAACGGTGTTCAACTCTCCGGCGGTTGCCGTCCAACAGTATTCTTTTTCGCCCGGTCTTAGACGTAGCCGACCGACCAGTTGTCGGTAATTTACGAGTAATCTTCACCCTCCCTATTTAATTATTAGACCTTTTTTTATACCATACATATTATTATTATATACATTATCCGATATTCCAACTTGATTTTGCCACATATAAAAAGGTGCATGAGCTAGATCCACTGATACTCGCATGCATTTAGAAAATAAACGAAAGACCCATTTTAATTTTTCTTAGGGTCGCAGGGTGTTGTGGGATCAACATTCAATATATCTATCTCCCCATTATAGGCATTAGCTTTCATGATATATAAAATGTATAGCTAGGTTGTTACTTGTTAAGTAGTTCTGGTAATCTGATTTTCTAGATCAAGTACTGATTTGTTTCTGGCATAATTATATATATCATATGATCATATGTTTTCTCATTGGCCAATATTGTTTCCTGGATATTTATTAATTAATTAGTTTAAACTAGCTATATATAAATTCACAATCTTTATTTTACAGGCAACTGATCAGTTTGTTTTGAAGAAGATCATTGAATTGCCTGGTTTTCTTCTTTTCTTTTTCTTTTTTCCTTCACTATTTGATCATCAATTCATTCACAAGCAATTTGTCATCACTGTTCAATGGAGGCTGTTTTGAGTGCTTTTCCAAGGGATCATCAAAGTACACTTGCTCCAAACAAGCAGAACAGAATCAAAACCCCAAAGAGAAGAAACATTAGAAGCAATAAATTCATTTCCAATAATAATAATCCCTCTGCAGGTCTCTTAAATCCTCCCCCTCCTCCTCCTTCTTCTCTTGATCCACATGCACATGCTTTTTTTCTATCCTCTTCTTCTTCTTCGTCTTCCTCCTCATCAAAATCCTGTCAACAGCAAAACCATCATCAACCACCACTACTTCCTCTTCCCACTACTATCTCCAAAACTCACCACCCTTTGCAATCTCCAAGGAACACAAATAGGAACATCTCTCTCACACCAAAGAAATCATCATCAAAGCCAACCATGAGAGACAATAATAATATTGAAGTCAGGAAGATATCATCAGCAACACAGTCCATGTCGGACTTTCTCATTCCCATTGTTTTCACATCATCACCAACGACAGCGACAAGCGACGAAAACGACATCGGCGTGTTTTCAGGTTCGGCGTCGTTCAATGTTGTGTCCCCGCCCCCAAGCAGCTTGCCAATCCCAAAGTTTTGTGTCAGATCAAAGCTGAGTTGCAATGCAAGAACTAGTGAAGCCGGAGCAACGCACAATCTCCGCCGAATTCTACACCTCCAAGAATGAAGATTCTTATATATAATAATGTTACCTGAACATAACTTGCATTGGATACTATGCTAACTCTTATTGCATTCATCATGGGACGATGATGATAGAGTGTAAATCAGCATATGTCCATTGTAAGTGATGTAAACGTAACATTTCTCTTTATAATATACTATGTGTTTGGATTTCAATTTAAAACTGTCAATGATATTTTGGACAAAAAAATAACTTTTGTCCAAACTATGGTTCAGAAGTTTAATTTCCAAACGAGAAATAACCAGCAAAGGAACTGTTTGTCGTGATCAAAGGTGCCACGAATATTTGCTTGGCCATGGTGATCTACGTTAATTAGTATCATGTTCAGTATGTTCAACTGTTTTCATTATTTCTTTCTTTCTTTTATCTTTGTTCAATGGAAGGGGCAATGGTCGATGTGTACCACCTATGTTTTTGAATTTGGGGTGCACAAAAATGAAGTGAAGAAGTTTTTCCCCTCGATATGTAATAGTATTTTATCATCAATCACAATAAGTTGAAGCTATAAATGTGTTTCTCTCAATTTTTTTTAATTATTTTTTTCGGACCCCTATTTGGCTTGAAATTGATAATTTGGAAGAATTGTCAACGTAAATAAATGTTATGCTATTGGTTGTTAAATTTGATTTCAAATATCCTATCCCTTTTTTTCTCTCGCTCTCTTTCTCCTCAATAAAAATTTGATACATATTTAATACTGATATTATCCATAATCTCTTATTCAATTACATTTTTTTAACTACTCATAACTTTTATATATGACAAAATTTGATTGGGTTGGGAGTAAGGGTGAGGCAAAAAAAGGGAACAGATGATTTTTGTTTCTTAAATTCACTTTGAATGGCTGCAAAAATAGTAAGTTCATATTTTTATGTCGCACATCAATTTTGCAAGTCAAAAACCATTTTCCCTTTGTTTACATAAGGTTTGTTTGTATGTGCTTCTTATTAAAGATCTTTTTTTAATTAATCTTTTAAATTAAGATATTTTGAAAAAGTAAAAGTTAATTTATATTTGGATATAACATTAATTTTTCTGTGGATGTAATATTAAAACATTTTTACTTATTGCCAAATATCTTTTTTATGTTATAAAGTTACAAAAAAGATCTTTTTTTACAAAATAAAAATTCTAACTTATCAGAAAAGAATATTTTTTGTCTTTTCTAGTAATTATGTTTTTACTTATAAAAATGACTCAAACATACCAAAAAATATAAAAAGATATTTTTTTCATTAAAAAGATCTTTTTTATTAAAAAAAAAAGAACACCTCCAAATAAACTCTTACTTTAAAATTAAAGAAAACACTCTAGACATTTGTTTAGATTTGACTTATGTGAACGCTCATCATTTAACCTTCATTTAATTGTATGAGAAAGTAGATGTTATGTCATATTCTACAAGAAAGGTTATGTCATTTTTCTACAAGAATTACCTCCTCGGGTCTTATCAAGTTAACTTAGTATTTGAGTGTTATTTCGAGTATTTTTAAATATATATTGTAAATTTGAAAATTTTGTTTTATATTTTATGTACAACTTAATTAGGGTTTGATATATGTCTTCAGCATACTTGTCAACAAAACGACATTAAAATCCTATAAAGATAATCAGCATAGCTGTATGTGAGCTCATCAACTCCCAGTTTTGTTCAGGGTTAAAGGTTCACAGTTATTGGTTTGACACACTGAATGAAGCGCACGAGACAAAGCTATAGGGATCTACATTAGGAAATGTCGGGGCATGAACCCTTAAAAAAATTTAATTTTTTTAAAAATTATATAGTTTTAGGTTATTTTTATCCCTATCACTTGATTGAACTTAATTCCATATCAACTTTAAAGAGACAAAATAATAAAATATAATATATTTCACTTATTTTTATATTGATTGTCACGCATACTAAAATTTTCTAGACTCGTTATTGGATTTTTGAGTTTTGTGAGCATTTAGATGGCCATGACAAAAGGCCGGCTGGGACGGCCGCGGTAAAATCTATCCAAAATACAGACGAAGTTTGATGGAGTTCACGAATTTTGTTTTTTTTTATAAAAAGAAAAGCTAACACATTTGAAGAAGCACTATCGAGAAAAGGATGTACTTTTTTAATTTTTATTAAAAAAGTGAATTCAAGCACACAAATGAATTTATGCATTATGTAGGATTCAAATTCAAAAGACTTCTGTACGAGGCTCATCAAAGGTAAAAAATTATTCATAAATGTCTTTATATGAACATTAACTTGTTTTGGCCATATGAGGGGAGAGGAAAAAGAAACTTAATTAGTATAGCTTATACGAAATCTCATCAATATCAAAATCCAGAAATCCTAACACACAACTGATATGGAAGATATGATTGAAAACCAAATAAAATAGCACAAGAGAATCACTCTACTTTGTAATCTTCTATATTCAGCTTCCTGATGCAACAAGTTAAGAGAATCACTCAACTTCACATGTACGCACAAAATTTCTTAAAAGAAACCATAGAATTTCATTCAAACAAAATTGAACAAGTGACTGTCAAGTTTTGGAGGTATTTGTACATCTTATTTAGGTTACACTTATTTTCTAACCCTACTAGAATAGACCCAAATTACTACACTAATAATTGGGCTTAACAAACATAAAAATAAAACAAATCTTGAAATTTTTTAAAATATAAACTAATAAACTAAATAAATCAGACTTGATCCAATATGACCAAAACATCATATGCTTGATGTAAATTATGCCAATAATGAGATTTTTCTTCTAATGTTGAAATGTCTATTTTGTCCTCCTAAGCTCGTATCAATAGCTTTTATATGTAGATGTAGATTTTGGGTTTGAAAAGACTGAGGTTGAAAAGGGAAAGCAATATAATGCGTAGTTATATCATTTAAGTAATTGGTTGGGAATTGACATGAGATCCGAAATTTAGATATTAGTCAATGGTGTACTATATATACGGGCATTTGTTTCGGAGTATATTTAATTATTCTAGGAATAAATAGTTGGGAATGATATATTCCAACGTTTGTTATAAGGTTTACAAAATTTTTTTCAAGTATTAATTATTCTATGGAAAAATATATTCCTATGATTTAGTGAAATCTTATTCCCAAGTTGAAGGATGGATAAAAAAAATTCTAATAACTTAGGAATCACAACTATTAAGCACAATTATTAAATCATCCCTCAATTATTTGATTTTTTTCTCACAATTATTTGACCTAAAGGTATTTTGAAAATTATGACATATATTATCGAGAATATAGATTATAAAACAAACAAGTTTTAAATTTATTCCTGGAAATCTTAACAAATAATCCCAGAAATATTTAGCGCTAAACAAATAATTTTTTAATAGACATGCAAAAACAAAACATAATTTTAAACTTTGAAAAAAACACTCCCTATTGTTTAATGTCTCAAATTTTACGTACCTTCGAGTGATTCTAGCTGGAATGCTCGATCTTAAATATTTTGCACCCACCCTCCCTAACTCTTTACAAAAGTTTGACTCAGTGGGGATCTATTACTTTTGGATAATCGATTCTTGACTGTTGTTACTGATAATGAAGTTTACCTTTTAGGTTAAGGAATATTTGAATTAGAAATATTTAAATTAAAAATATGATAAAATTTTAAAGATTTTGTAAAAACAAATCGAGAAATTAATTTGTTAAGATGACAAATTGATTTTTTTTCACACTCCTGGACCATTGTTCTCTTCATGTTCATTTTCATTACATTATTTAAACTCATAATTATATGATGCTAAAAAGCGATAGAGTTTTTGTTTCATAATTATATATATACAATAATAATAATAATATTTAAGAAGCAGTGTTTTTAAAAAACTAAAAGCCTAAAAGTTAATTGTCCAATAATACTATTAACTGTAAAACTAAACAAATTCATCACATATGGTTTTAAACATACATAGATTTAAGATATCAAACTAAAGTTTATAATTTTAATTTTCTAAATATTTACTATATATGTTTGTGTGCCAAATAAGCTTCTTCTTCTTTTTTTTTTTTTCAAATGCTATGATGCTATGAGCCTAGGACAATCAAATTAATGATTGAAACAAAAGAAGTAAGTAGCATGTCGGTCTTTTGGCTTTTGCCACCCTATGTATAGGTAGCCTTTCTAAAATCCAATAGTATGTGAGTGCAACAAAGTTCGACTGGTTTTGATGTGACTAAAATAACCGATCCATGCTCTAGAAAATTAGACATCCCATTCTCAGTATTAATTCTTATTTGTTCGCGGTTACCTAATTTTGATGCAAAAGCATCCCAATATAATAGATGGTACGGTGGACCATGGAAACTGTACGTGGCTCTTTTCAAGGTTGTTAGCCTTTGCCCCTGATCAGCCTCACATTACATTACCATAAATGTGTTTTTAACCTATTTGATAGAAATCACTAAGAAGTGATCATCATTTGTACTATAGGCATTGATAAACATATTGTTAAAATCCAGTTGGTCGGAGAATGAAGTTGATTTTTTATGACTAGGATATTGAAGTTAGATTGGAACATATCTACCTCTCATAAGTTCATAAGAATTTATACTTATTAATTGTTTAAGGGATGATTAGAGTATAAAGTCAATTAAATGCATCGCTATGCATTTAATACTTCGACCAGCATTATAGGAGAAAAACAATTACGCTTGAAAAATAATGATAACTTTAATTACGCCATCGAGTTGTGTATGGTTCACATGTATTATTGTGAAATCTAATTCTCTTACTTTTATTCTTTCAATTGTCTGATTTTATTATTTTTATTCGATGTAAATTAATAATATGACTCTCACCAAGTGATTGATCATATTGATAGTACATTTCAATTTTAAATGAACTTTACCTAAGTTATAAATCAAGTGAATCATTTCATTGACCTTATTATTGTGTAATAGGAAGGGAAGGAACTAGCAGGAAGCATGGGCTCAGAACTCACGAGTGAAGACTGAAGAGTCACACGATGAAAGATGTAGCTCCTCTTTGAACCACAAAATCGGCACAGAGGTTGTTGGCTCTTAATGAATGAGGTTTAGGTGTGTTTAATGCAGGATAACATCATTGCTTGCTCCATTCCTACTCATTAACCATTTATTATTACCCTCCCATTACTCTTTTTCCAAAAAGTTGGTTATGTCGCCGATTTGTTTGTTGGCAACTTTATACAGTTGAAAGCTTATAACCACTTCATATTTATTGGCGGGAATGGAATGGACTAAACCGCACGAGTTTTCCATTGAGATCATAGCTAACAACATCAACACCCCACTTTTTCTTTTGTCTTGATTTCACATCCAATGGATCAAGAAGTGGAGGTTGCTTCTGATCATTCTCGTTTGGAACAAGGACTAGTACCTAGGATGGAACAAGAACAAGAGTCCAAACCGACCAAAAAAACCGAGAGTGTTTCTTTCTTTGGCTTGTTTGCTGCAGCTGATGCAGTTGACTATGTGTTAATGTTCCTAGGAAGTGTTGGTGCTTGTGTCCATGGTGCGGCTCTTCCTGTCTTCTTTGTTTTGTTCGGTCGCATGATTGATTCCCTGGGACATCTTTCTAAGAATCCTCAAAAAATGTCATCACGGATTTCTGAGGTACAATACAACACCCTTATAGCCATTTTATACTGTTGTTAGATCAAGCGCTTACCACTAATCCAAAAATTATACTAATAGTGAGGGTGCAACTTGATTTTCTTTAATTTTCTCAAAATTGTATCTAGTATAACGGATTGCACTGATAATAGCTCCTATAGGTGGAGATGTTAAGACCACTGACTCCGAAGAGTGACACTGCTCAAAGTAAAGACAACATATACATTTTGATCTATCTACTGCTCATGTATCATTATAAACTACAATGCAACTCTAGCATATGTTCCTGTGTTTGGACTTGCCTTTGTGTATGGTTATGTAATGATGTAATTATGCAAATGCTAATTCCTTCTCCATTGCAGCATGCTTTGTACTTGGTCTACCTTGGACTTCTTGTTCTGGTATCGGCTTGGATGGGTACATCCTATAACTTGGACCTGATAGATAGATAACTTTCACTCTAAGTAGTTTCTTTTTCCATGATTCACACTATATCATGATGACATCGCTACTATTCTTCAGGTGTTGCATTCTGGATGCAAACAGGGGAGAGGCAAACAGCTCGGTTGCGATTAAAGTATTTGAAGTCAGTGCTAATGAAGGACATTAATTTCTTTGACAATGAAGCAAGAGATGCTAATATAATTTTCCACATATCCAGTGATGCAATATTGGTACAAGATGCAATTGGTGACAAGGTACAAAAGTAGGACCAAACGGTTGTGTTACTCTTTCGATTGAGCAACACTACGGATTTCGAGCAATGCTACGTAGGCATAAAATATTGTTAGTCTTTGACAAAATGATGATAGTTGTTGCAAGAAATGAAGTAGCATAACCTATTTATTCATCTGAGTCAATAATCATATCACTTCATTGTGACAACAAATTCCAGCAGAATTCCTCACTCTCTAGCATTTCTTCTTGATATTATCAATTGACAAAAAGTTTTGGTGATGGTTCCTCAGTTTGATCTTATTTATATTGAACTCAATGCAGACATGCCATGCCATACGTTACCTTTCTCAATTCATTATTGGATTTGCCATTGGATTTACATCAGTGTGGCAGCTTACACTGCTCACCTTGGCTGTTGTTCCATTGATAGCTATAGCCGGAGGTGGCTATACAATAATTATGTCCACTTTATCGGAAAAGGGTGAAGCAGCATATGCTCAAGCTGGGAAGGTAGCAGAAGAGGTATATTAGCGTTTTTTATTTGTCTCAATAGCATCTCTTTGTAGCTTGCCTATGCTATTCTATTTCTACCTAATAGCAAGTGTTAATAACAATAACTAAGCATTTTCTCATTAGATGGGGTCGGTACATAAATCAAACGACACCATAGTGTTCTATGTTCTCTCCTAAATCATGTCTATATTCAAACCATTTATAACTGAATCCCTTTTAAAATGAGTAGGACCTTTTTTTACCAGAAAGTTTATTGAGAGGCCATTTCAACTGCTAAATTGGTATCTTAACTATTCCTTGCATAATGATCCTTTTTTGGTTTGCATGGACCAGGTGATTTCTCAAGTGCGTACTGTTTATTCATTTGTAGGAGAAGAGAAAGCAGTTGGTACATACTCAAAGTCACTTGATAATGCTCTTAAGATGGGCAAAAAGAGTGGTTTTGCTAAAGGAGTTGGAGTTGGCTTTACATATGGGCTATTATTTTGTGCTTGGGCATTGCTTCTCTGGTATTCTAGCATACTAGTGAGGCATCACAAGACAAATGGAGGGGAAAGCTTTTACAACAATTATCAATGTCATCTTTAGTGGATTGTAAGTCTCATAAAAAAAAAAAAACTGATATGATAACTTAAATAACTGTATTATGGATTACCAAATTGACTCTCGTTCCCTTTGAAGTGCTCTTGGTCAAGCTGCTCCAAACCTTGGTTCCATTGCTAAAGGGCGTGTAGCTGCAGCAAACATCATGAACATGATTGCATCCGTTTCAGGCACTTCTAAGAGATTGCATGAGGGCACTGCTTTGCCACAAGTCGAAGGAAAAATTGATTTTTGTGAGGTGTGCTTTGCTTACCCTTCAAGGTCCAATATGGTCTTTGAAAATCTGAGCTTCTCAATCAGTGCTGGGAAGACTATAGCAGTTGTTGGCCCTAGTGGCTCGGGAAAGAGCACAATCATTTCCATGATTCAAAGGTTCTATGACCCCACTTCAGGTAATTGATACTTCCATCTGAAAGTAGATTATTCATTTGAAAATCTTTATGGCCTCTATTGGGAGCGAGTAGGAGATACACCTAAAGAAAAAGGGAGAATGAAAATGAAGGAACCAAAATCACCTATACCAAACATACACCACATTTGATTGATCATTGATTTAATTAGTCCATCGCCAATTGTGTTTGTCAGTGTATGGTTCCACAGTTAGGAGGAGAGGCTAATGCATTAATTTTGACTAGGTAAGATCCTGTTGGATAGGTATGACCTAAAGAATCTCCAATTGAAATGGTTGAGAGAACAGATGGGTTTGGTAAGTCAAGAACCAGCACTATTTGCCACAACAATAGCTGGAAACATTTTATTCGGAAAAGAGGATGCTGACATGGATCAAATCATACAAGCTGCCAAGGCTGCAAATGCTCATTCCTTCATTGAAGGGTTACCTGATGGTTATCAAACTCAGGTGAGTCCAGCAGACCTTGTTATATTATATTCTGGTTTAATCCCAATTGAACTGGTTGAACCAATAAACCAATGAACTAGTGTCTTATTCGGTTTGATATCTAGTCCGATTTTCAGAGCCTTGGTAATTAGAGATATCTTTCTTGTACTAGAGATGAATTAGTTTTTGAAGGTAAAAAATTATTGCTTTGAAAGTTTATCTCCTCATCTTAGTCACTTAGATATCAACAAATATGTGCTTGAGTTTGAAGGCTGATGATTTGTTTCTAATATAGGTTGGAGAGGGTGGCACCCAACTTTCAGGGGTCAAAAGCAAAGAGTTGCTATTGCTAGAGCAGTGCTCAGAAACCCAAAAATATTGCTTTTAGATGAAGCCACCAGTGCTTTAGATGCTGAATCAGAACTCATAGTCCAGCACGCATTGGAAAAAATAATGTCAAACAGAACAACAATAATTGTTGCACATAGATTATCTACCATCCGTGATGTAGATACAATTGTTGTCTTGAAGAATGGTCAAGTTGTTGAAAGTGGGACTCATTCGGAATTGATGTCAAAAAATGGGGAGTATGTGAACCTGGTGAGTTTGCAGGCATCACAAAACCTCACAAACTCTAGCTCCATAACACGCTCTGGAAGTTCGAAAAATGTGAGTTTAGAGAACCTTTAGACAACCAGAGCTATCAAGAGTTGAATTCAACAATAGAGTTTCAATCAAGTGATCAAGGCTTGCCATCAAAAACTGCTTCCGTTCCATCACTTGTCCACTTGCTGAGACTGAATGCTCCAGAGTGGCCTTATGCAGTACTTGGGTCAGTTGGTGCAGTTTTGGCTGGCATGGAAGGTCCTCTCTTTGCTCTTGGAATCACTCATATTTTGACTGCATTTTACTCTCCTCATGGTTCTAAAATCAAGCAAGAAGTTGATAGAGTAGCACTTGCATTTGTTGGAGCCGCTGTTGTGACAATACCTATTTATCTATTGCAACACTACTTTTATACACTGATGGGAGAGCGCCTCACTGCCCGTGTGCGTTTGTTGATGTTCTCAGGTACTCCTAGAGCTGCAACAGCATTGCTATTACAATCATGTGCACTGATTTTATTTAGAGTGTTGTTATTTTAACCTATTCTTATTGGAAATTTATTTCAGCATATGAGAATTCGCATATAAGTGAGTGAGAATTTTAATTACATTATTGGCGATTCTGTCTAAGGAAAAACAAGGGTAACCATGTATTAATAACTGGGGATATTAGTTATCTTGCTGGTGAATCCGGTGAAAGGATTTCATTTTTTGTTAGTTACCTTATCACCTTCATCCCATTCACAAAAAATGTAACTGAAATCTTATATTATTTACATACCGGTCCAAGATTTCTAAAGTGGTGGCTAAAATATATGTTCAAAAAATATATCTCTTTATTTAAGGCTAATGCAGGTATCAACATTTCATGAGAAACTCAATTCTCAGACCAATCTAATTTCCTGCTTTGGCCAGTTCTGATTCGATTTATTTTCACTTTACTTAAACGTAGCAACTAATTTATATTGCAGCTATTCTTACCAACGAGGTTGCGTGGTTTGATTTGGATGAGAACAACACTGGCTCACTAACAGCCAGGCTAGCTGCAGATGCAACATTAGTAAGAAGTGCTCTAGCTGACAGACTCTCCACCATTGTGCAAAATGTAGCTCTAACAGCAACAGCATTTGCAATTGCCTTCACATTGAGTTGGAAACTCACTTGTGTGGTTGTAGCATGCCTTCCCCTTCTCATAGGAGCTTCTATTACAGAGGTTAATCTCATAAATCACTTCACTAATGACTAGCTCTTTCATGCAGGACGCTTTAGTGAATTATTCATTTCCTAATACCTTTACTATATGACCAACAAAATAGCTGACATTACCGGTAATTTAAAAGGTGTCAATCTTTCTAAGTGGTAATCTAGATTACCAGTAATCTTCATAGGCAATGCGTCAAGCGCCACCTAAGTTCTAACTCTTTTTGCTTGTATCACAAGTCTGATACTTTGATTTTGAACCTGTATGCAGCAATTATTTCTCAAGGGATTTGGAGGAGATTATGGCCATGCTTACTCTAGAGCAACTTCGTTAGCACGGGAAGCTATTGCAAACATACGCACCGTAGCTGCTTTTGGCGCGGAAGATCGAATCTCAATCCAATTTGCCTCTGAACTGAACAAGCCTAACAAGCAAGCATTTATAAGAGGGCACATATCAGGTTTTGGCTATGGTGTTACACAACTGTTTGCTTTCTGCTCCTATGCACTTGGCCTTTGGTATGCATCCATTCTAATCAAGCAAAAAGAGTCAAATTTTGGAGCCATCATGAAGTCCTTCATGGTCTTAATCGTAACTGCTCTAGCAATAGCAGAAACACTAGCCCTTACCCCGGACATTGTGAAGGGGTCACAAGCACTGGGATCAGTTTTCAGCATTCTCCAAAGGAGAACAGCGATCAACCCCAATGACCCCAACTCGGAGATGGTATCTGACATCAAAGGAGAGATAGAGTTCAGAAATGTGTGCTTCAACTACACAATGAGACCTGATATCACCATATTTCAGAACTTAAACCTTAGAGTCTCGGCAGGTAAGAGTCTGGCAGTAGTAGGACAAAGTGGTTCAGGAAAGAGTACTGTGATTGCTTTGGTAATGAGATTTTATGACCCCACTTCTGGAGCTGTCCTGATAGATGAATGTGACATCAAGAGCCTAAACTTGAGATCCTTAAGGCTGAGAATAGGATTGGTTCAGCAAGAACCTGCTTTATTTTCTACCACAGTTTACGAAAACATCAAATATGGCAATGAGGAGGCATCAGAAATAGAGGTACTGAAGGCAGCCAAAGCAGCAAATGCTCATGAATTCATTAGTAGAATGCCAGAAGGGTACAGAACTCAAGTTGGTGAAAGAGGGGTGCAGTTATCAGGAGGACAAAAACAAAGGGTGGCAATTGCTAGAGCTATACTTAAAGATCCATCCATTCTTCTATTGGATGAAGCAACAAGTGCACTGGACACTGTGTCAGAGAGGCTGGTCCAAGAGGCTCTTGATAAGCTTATGGAAGGAAGAACTACAATTTTGGTGGCTCACAGGTTGTCAACTGTTAGAGATGCAGACAACATTGCAGTGCTGCAAAATGGGAGGGTTGCTGAAATGGGAAGCCATGAGAGGCTGATTTCAAAACCAGGAAGCATCTATAAGCAATTGGTTAGTCTGCAGCAAGAAAAGCCTAGTGTTACTGCAGCTTGCAAGTTAAATTGAGGCAGTGCCTAGTATATATATGCAAGAGCATGCCTGGGAAGACTCAAACTATGGAATATGTTCCTCACACCCCAAATTGTTGATACACACGAATTTTAAGCTTATGATTTGCTATTTGCTGCAGAATGTTACAATTTCTCTAATTTCATTATGAGCTTTACAAGACCAGTGGACCATTAAACTTTCTTCCTCTCTCATTCCTCCTTTTTTCCACTCATTCTTCATCGCTGGTAATTTCAAGTCTCAATACACAATGATCAGCAATGCTCATTTGAACCATAATAACTCTAAAAATAATAGGTAGAGACATAGTCCTTCCATTTAACTAAAAATATGGGTAGGAGTCGGGTATGTGTTAAGACAACTCTAAAATAGTTAATCTTATTTCTCACTAAGATCAGTTTGATAAAGTATTATGGCTGAAATCCAAAGTTTGAATGGAAAGACTCTGGTGGATTATGACACACAAATGTTTTTTAAACCCAAGCTTCATATATGATTTGCAATTTTGCATCGATGTATTAATTAATTAGAATTTCAGTTATCTTGATTGTGAATGTGATAAAAAGCATATTATAGAATCTTACAATTCACTATTCAAATCTACGATTTAATACAATTTAACATACTAACAATGTGTATCATGTAGTGTATCTAAAATAAACATAAATCTTACAATACATGTATGATTCAAATACGATTCAGCAATCTAATGATTTATTAATTTTTGAACTTTTTTCACTAATTCTCACAAGAGGAATTAAATAGTCAAAGAAACTTAAGGTTTTACACTTACTCATTTATTCTCTATGCATATTGTATGGTTATTTCATTGTTCTAATTCCATTCTTATGAAAATTTAAACTTCACAGTTACAGTTATACTATGATGCTCCTAAGACTAAGAAAATAAAAGAGGATGTTAGATAAGGATATTGTTTTTTATGTTTATTTAAATGAAAATATTGTTATATTGCGATTCATAATTCGTATCCGATTTGATAATCATGATAAAAATTTTCCAATTTATGTAATCAAATTCTCGTTAATTATACTTTGATAATGAAGTTTAATTTTGATAGACCTACATTGTCATATATATATATATATATGGTGTATTACATGAGAGTAGTGGTTTATTATAAGAGTGAGAAAAGTAAATATGAGTCGTATAACTATGCATGGATTGTTAGGATTAAAAATTGGTTAATTATAATTAATACTCACATACTCATTTTAAAAGTTACATAATTTTATATTTTAATCTTGACCATTCATGTAAGATCCAACGATCGAAATTCACTTCTAACTCTCATAATAAATCACTTTTCTCATATAATACGTTTTGTATATATATATATGAGTTTTTAACGAAAATAAAATAAAAAAAATACATATATTATATATATAGCCGATGTTAAAAGTATTACACATTTGTCCGTTTCTAATTTAATAGAAATCGGTTAAACCGATTTTAGTGTAACACTAAAACGGATCACTCACAAAATGAGCTTAAACCGATTTGACACTGTAGCGGTTAGACGTGTGATAAATCGGTTTGAACCGATTATACATTAGGCAAAATCGGCTTAAACCGATTTTACACTGTAGAATGTTAAGAGCGCATCCCAAGATGTACTCCTGGCAAGATTGCACCAAGCAACTCCATACATAGTGTCCATATATTGTGGCCCCGTAAAATTTCTCCCATGAACCAATACAACCACTCACAACCTGTCCATCCACATGCAAGCCCTAGCTGGAATGCAACGTCCTGAAGTGTGATAGTACACTCTCCATAGGGTAGGTGAAAAGTGTGTGACTCGGGCCTCCATCGCTCAACAAGTGCACTAATAAGCGGCTGTCATAATCATAAACGGGAACCATCTATGCAACATACCAAAAAACCCTGTCTACCTTAGATATGACTCCATCAATGGATGAGGCTCAACCATCTTATTATAACGCCTACTTTTTATAATTCGAGTAGGCCAAACCATAAAAAAAATATTGTCAATGTGAATAATTAATAATATTCATATAAAACTTATTAAATTTAAATTAAATTTAAAGCACTTGTCATCAATACTCTGATAGAATGAATAATCGACTTTGTAGAACTAAAATAACCCTATTTAGCTACCTCCTTATTCAATATGTATGATTGTTATAAAATTCTCTCAATTTACTTTTGCATATGAATATGAAAGTTTATCTAAATCATGGCATAACAATATAAGTAATCGAAATTGGATTTATATTATATTTGTTGGTTCAAATTTAACAAATTAAGTACTACTTAGTTTAATACTATGTACCAAACTAGTTATGTTAACTTATTTATCTCACTTACATCAATGTATTTATTTTATATCCATAATTATTTTTTTATAAATGCATTATCAACCAAGTTTTATGTTTAACTACTTTTAAACTTTTTTTTAAATAAGTATCCAAACTACATATTTTTTTTTACCATCTAATAACTCTTTTATCTAACAAACAGATTCCTTGTTTCTTTTCTTTATTTTTACAAATTAAATATAAAACTTACTTTGAAAAACGTTTTACAAAACTAGAAGATTAAAACAATCCCAAACAAAGCCTACATTCCACTAACTTTTATAATCTTAACCACCTAAATACTAATATATTAAATTCTTCGATCCTAAACGACAAAGCGCAACCTATTCACTAACTACTTATCTATACAAAAAAATTACACTAAATATCTAATCACATATTAAACCATGTTCAGATTTTACTCAATTATAATATTTTAAATTTACAAAGTCTATTGAACAATTAATATATTATAAAAATTAAATATAAATAAATTACATTCTTAACATAATAAACTATATAAAATAATCTACTAACCTGATGTGTCAATCTTCCTACAATATGATTAATTGTATTTAGGCGATAAAGACTTTCATCATCCATCTTTCTCTTCACTGCTTCACTTTCAATATCAATCAATTTTTTCTAAAAATTAAACTGAAGGAATGGTGCTTGGTTTCGATTTCAACCGATCAGTTTTAATAGAAAAGCTTGCTTCGAAATCGTTTAACCGATAACAGAGGCACTGACACGCACTACATTCGTCGCAAGTTGATTGGTAAAGGTGAAAATTGTTAAACCGATTATGGGCACAGTTATCCGAAATCGATTTCAACCGATTTGATTGGCTGGAAATTGCAGCGCAAATCGGTTAACCCGATTTGTGTGCTTATATTTTTCGCGTTGTGATCTTGATCACACAAATCGTTTTAAACCGATTTCTATTAAAATAAAAACAAGACAAATGTATAATACTTTTAACATAGGGTATATATATAATATATGCATTTTTTATTTTATTTCTGTTAAAAACTATCTCTCTCTCTCTCTCTCTCTCTCTCTCTCTCTATATATATATATATATATATATATATATATATATATATATATATATATATATATATATATATATATATATATATATATATATATATATATATATATATATATATATATATATACTTCCATGTGTATAAATTAAATCCTTGATTCTTAATACCTGAATTCCAAATTATATGTGTTTTTTTTTACACTACTGATTTGTTTTTTACACGTCCCTGCTTATGATAAGATGGTACGACCCGGTACAAAGAACACACAAACAAAAGGCACAAGACCATCGAACGGTATAGAAGTGAATGTACCCTTGTGGAAAAGATGTGACAGGGAGTGGGTGGGAGTAGGATAGGATTGCCACAGGTCGGGAGACAGATGAAATATGTAGGTTATAAGATAAGATTTGCCGAACTTTGTACTTCTCCACTACTACAACTTACCCGCAGGGCCAGAAGAGTTAAATTCGTGCACATCTTGTTCGAACTTACGAGTTAGGACTGCAGCGGGCAGTGTCCTCTTCTTTATCCAAAATGGTTTTTAAATTTTTGTGGGTGCATGAGGATAAAATAATTCCATTATATTTTAAGAATTTATTTAACGAGTGCCTAATAACAATAAATTTATAAATTTAGTGGTGAATCCTGTACCTTAAAACTTACAAAATTATTCCTTTTTAATAAAACATTACTACTTTAAAATTCTTAATCATTATCCTTGAAACACTAATTGGTAAAACCCATATTTTAAGCATAAAAATGCAGTAAGCAAAATGGTAAGTTGCTTTAACTCTCCCGTGGAAAGTCAAGAGGGGTTGTTGAAGGGGAAGCAAGAGTAGCCGAGAGCAGTTGTAGGTTGTTGAAGGAGTAGCCTTTAACATCTTTAACACCCTCTGTTAGGACGATTAGTTTTGGATTGGCACATAATCTTCATGTTGAAGTAAAAATGTGAAATTAATTGAACAAATCCATATGGGATTTGAGCATCATATTGTTTTGGAAAACACACCACGATTTCAATATTGAACGTGGCACACTTCAAATGTGCTATAACAATGTAAATTTTATCATCCTATAAAAATGAACAAATCAGCTAATATTTCACACACATTCTCATTGAAATCACTAATTATCCCACGGACATGTGCTTCGAACATCCTCATTCAGTTATGATTGGGTTTGGAATGGCATATATATATATATCTTCAACCTTAACTTGAGTAGTGCAATTACTTCACCAAATTACCATATCCCATTTTCGCAGACAGACACAGGATCTTGTATGAAGTTACCAATTATACGCATTCCGCCCATGTAATTCGCTGAGTATATCAGACTTGGTATTTTGGTTTTTTTTTTTCCTTATCATGTGGTGATTGTAAGAGGCATTCTTTTTTGCGGGTGCATAAACAACATTTTATAGTATTAAGTATAATGTTGACGTGATTTACACTGCTGAATGCTAACCTTTTTTCTGTTGATCACTTTTTTTCTTGGGTTACATTCTGTAGGTCATCACTCATTGTTAACAATTAAACGTTAAATTTTCTTTTAAGGGTTTTCAAACGTTCAATATGAACTTTGAAGGAACGAAACACTTCAAAAAGCTTTGATGAGTGAATTAGAAACTTACAGATTATATGGCTTTAATGAAACATCAAACTGCAAATGCCAATTTTGCTTTAAAATGATATTGACACCACTGCAAACAATTTAATGCACGAGTGATGAACACTGTTCAACACGTAAACTACATGATTGGTTTTTTTGGCATAACTTCACATTTGTGCCTCTTGGATGTGTTGCTTAAGTGCAAAACAAAGATTCAGACCTTGATGGAATCATATTTCTCACCCAGTATACCGCCCTTCTGTTTTTGGAATTGGATGTACCGTAATGTGCTGGAAAAGAAGGGATCTGAAGTTGGAAGAGCTGATGCAGAGTCGGTCTGCAACTCAGTCGTGATTAATTCTATTAGCCCCTGGATTGTAGCACTTGTGATCTGTGGGTTTCCTTTCTCAAAATAGTATATGTACCTGGAACATATTGATCTTTAAGTAAGAAAGCCATGAAAAAATAGTATACCAAGCACATCGAAGTTTAATAGCTTAGGTGACCAACTTGTTCAGTATTTCAACAAAAAGCGTTACTGGACCACTGCTACCCCTCGCTACATTGGCCATTTGCTGAGCAGCATTTGCGATCCTCAATGCACGCTTAAGGCAAAGCAATACTCTGTAGTCAAACAGTCAACACCCCCACCCCAAGAGAAAAAACGGAGCAAGAAAGATGTCAATTTGAAGACTCTTCATGATACAATGAAGTTCTATGCCCAAAAGAATAGCAATTCTGAAAATGTGCACCAATTATACAGAGAAATAATTAAATTGGATAAGCCATGCAGCAGGACAAACAATTCATGTTCATGAACTTTGATGATATATCAAATAAAAGAAGTAGTTACTTCAGAAGACACAAGTTTGCAGAGGGATTGATGCGAAAAACAAATTAGACCAGCCCAAATAAACTTAGTTCAGCCTTTACCAGCATACCTTTCTCCATCTTTAATACCATCTTGATCATCAACCCAAAAGAGATGTGAGCATGCATAGACTGCTCGGCACTGATCAGGCTTCTTCAAAAGTTTTGCTGAATACTGCAGAAGATAAAACAACATTTCTAGTTTTCAGCATAGATACATTAACCAGCTGAATAACAGTTGCCCGACCTATTTGTCTAGTGGACACCCCCTTAAGAAAACTCACCGCACACCTATTTTTGCTGGCCTCGGTAGAAGTTCTGAGAAGAAGGGGATCAAATAAAAGAGAAGGTGAAGGGATAAAATGGAAAAGAATTGCCTTCCCCATGTTACATGACTAGAAGGAAGGTAAAGAGAGACCATTATAAGTGAAACATTACAATATTATCCTGATTAACTTTTTCAAGTAGCTCAGTTTGAGGGGGAGGAGTGTAATGTCACCTTGCATTCTCTTTCCCTCCACAAATTTTTAAACCCACCAAAAAGGAGAAATTATACCCTTCCCATCCTTTCCCTTCCATCTCCCTCATTATCCATCATCCAAAGAGACTCTTGAAAAGAAAAATAGCAGGAAGGAAAAATGGAGAACAAGTCAACAGAAATATACCCCTGTGGCCTTGTGAGTTAATGTATCCCTGTTCTCAACTCCAAAGATGTTCATCCTCTGAAGAGTCCCAATAATAAGATGTATTGCGGTCACTTGGGCTTTAGAGTCCTAAATCATTATTTAGAAATGGATTAGTAAAGGCCATTTCTTAATCACATTAAGAACATCTTAAAATGGATTGTCTTACTAAAAATTACCGCAATTTCTTCTTCATATAATACAAATGCCTGGGTGAAAAACTCATATGCAACAGGCTCAAGGTCACAGTCATTAGCTGCCTGATTATCACAGAACAAACCAAAAGGGGTTAAAAATACTTGTCACTAAAACGGTTGGACAAAATGAGAGTCGTCATAATTAGGATAAAGTGTCATATGATAGTGTCGGAAAATTTAGTAGTAGAGTGATCGTAGTCTCATGTTCTGTGTGAGCAAAGCTCTTAAAAATCTCTTCCCACTCAGATTACAGAACTAAGCCATCAATCTGAAAAAAATTACACCCAAGTCTCGGAGACAGAGAATCAGTTTTCAAGCCCCAACTCAATCTGCAATCCCCTTTCCTGGATCTTATGAGAGCTGTTTGGCAATAAAGGGAAAACAAATGAGAAACCACCTTGATCATTTAATATTGCAGGGCCAAGCATACCTCAGCACATTGCAGGTACAATCTCAGGGCCAGCTCAGGAGACGATACAGAAGAAAGAGCTTCAATGATCTGCAACAAAAAACCTGTTATTTGTCCACTGCAAAACAATAACAATATGCGGTGCATGAAGTCTCATATCAACATCATAACTATAGCTTTATCAATAATACTTCAGGGTTACACACTTGTATGGACATATAAAAAGAAACTGCATTATTCTTCTACACCAAGACTACATTAAAAATCACCTCATTTAAAAGCTGAAATATTTTTTTTGGTGTTGTTGGAACTTCTTCGCCCACTACATCTCCATCTTGCCCTTGCAATTGCCTGACCAACTGCAGCAAAACAGCAAAAGAAGACAAAGAAAAAGTTGAGTTCTTGATTCCTGCATATCATTCTCAAGAATGAAACCCTCAATTACAGCGGCACATTTAAGTAAGTGTTTTTAGACTTTGTAGCCTCAAGGATATCCAATTGGAAGTTCAAACTAGAAAATCCTGTGGATTTTTATAAATCTCATGACTTATAATATTAGTCACATTAAAAGTCATCTCAAGGTTATAAAATAATATGAGGCTTAACCATTAGATCACAAGTATAAATCCTTTAAGGCTGAGATGTTTAAGCCTATCTATTTTGAAAGGCAACATTTAACAACTAAAGCCAACATATACATTTTGGTTTGTTACTGCTTGGTTGGTGGCAGACTTGCAGCATGTATTGTACAATCTCAAAGGAGCCTTTTACAAACAACTGGTGGATTTATTATGGACCACACAAGATCTAGCGACTCCATTAAAATAATTCTCAACCCAACACCAAACAGGATTCAACTCAAGAAGCATGTTAAATATAGTAGAGATAAAGTATTAGAGTCGAGGAAGAAAGATACCCTGAGTGTGGAAAAAATAAGGGAAGGAACTGTAAAAGGTAGGCGCCTTGGTCCTCCACTCATAATGTGCTTCTTTACGGTACATATTATCTGAAGGTCAGTGAATCACGAGTTATATGAAGCACATAGTAGAAAACAGCAGACAATTCAATTTGAGTTTTGAACACATTTATAGTTTACCTTAAACATTTCCTCTGGGTCATCATTATGAAACATGTGTATGAGGCGTGCAACAGAATTTTGCTCCTCATTGAAATCTTCTTCATCAACCTTATGGATGAGATGAGAAAAATTTTTAAACTAGGCTGAGCTTGAGCAAATATTATATTCATTTAGAAAATAAGTCATATAACATTTGTTGATATAGAACAATTGTATCCATATAAGCAAAAGGTCAAAGACAATAATACTCTCAGGCGCACCTCGTCCACATCTGTTCCATCCAAATCCATAATAAGCCCTTTTATTAATTCAAATAACACTTCAACCTACAAAAGCATATTGAACAGGGTTACACAGAAGTAAACTTGTCATGCTGAACCAACAGCAAAACAACATACCTTATCAGCAGTAGATATGCAAGTGTTATTCTTCATAATACTTTGGATAATAACCATGGCCATGACTTTATTTGTTTGATTATCAAGATGATCCATTACACGGGGATAATTAGAAAGTGTCAGGGCAGTCACAATATCATTGTATTTATCCAGTGGAGCACTTAAAAGTGCAACAACTTGCTTTGTTGCTCTATTGTCATTGAGCTTTGGTTTTCCAGAAAGTTTCTTGACACATGATCCCTGCATAAATTCCAGAAAAGATGCAGCTTAGCTAGGATCAAATCCTGTCCACACAAGGCCTCATAAAAACAGGAGATGAACATACCAGCACTTGATCCACATAATCAAGCCGATCAGGATGAACACGGAGAGTAAATGTCAGAAGAGAGACATGCAAAGATATTGCTCCCACAACAGGCATGTCAACCTGTGCTTCTATCACCTACAGTAAAATGCAACTTATAGACTTGGCTAGTGATTCCGTAGTCCATACAATATAAAGCATAATTAGTAGACACAACAAAGTGACATCATTTCTTTCTTTTTCACTCTTCCTTTTTAGATTTTGGGGCCTCGCATAGGCGTTTGGGGCAGGGAAGAACGAGGACAGCCACATCGTGTAACTCTCATCTTTATGAGTTATATTTATACCGATGAGAATTTGTTCCTTTGTAGTCCATAGTTTTATGATTCTACAAGGACACCATTTTTTGTAGCTATGCCAAAACAAGCTTTAAGTGAAAGTTGCAAACTCAAGAAAAGCCAGCTTACCCTGCCTATTGCAGTGCTTAGTTTGGTAAATGCTTCCACTTGCAGAAATTCGGGCAATACCTGAGGCAGAAATGATATCAAAAACATATGAAAGCTTAACTTAGAGCCAAAGGTCCATAAGACTTACTTCAGTATTCGAGGCAGCATAATTTGACAACCTGTCCATTAACTGAGATAACACTGTCTTGATATCTACTGTTGGCTGCAAATACAATCAAGTCCGTCAAATATGGGAGAGAAAAGGTTTTCAGCTTTGACAAAATATGTGATAAAAGGAACAGAATTGATCTATTAAAAGCTTTTACATTGCTTCACTATACACTCTTATATAGTCAAAAAGTCATATGGACGACCCACTGCCATCCAAGTCTTTGATCATCCATCCATGCAAGGAAACCCACCACTAATTCAATATGTTATCAGGATCTAATTCATGGGGTCTGTAGTTACAGTTCCAAATTGCCTATTCATGACCAGTCAAATGCATGATCAACCACTATTTATACGTCATGGAGTTTCACATGCTATTTAACCTGGGTGGGGCATAGTTAGAATCTAGATACTACAAAGACCTGTAAACCAAAACGCTTATAGATACATGATTTCATTAAGAAGGGACCCAAGATAATAACTACAAAGGGCTAATATCTCAGCATTAGAGCTTTAGGAAAGACCTGCACACACAACTATAAAGAGGAAGAAACTAATCATTTTGTGTCAGAATGTCAAAACATATAAAGAGAATTCCCATGCTACTACAAAGTTTCCTGCTTGACCAGTCACTGCTATTATTTTTTCAAAAGTAAAAAATCTCAAGCTCATTAAAAGGTTATCTATTCCCGATTTCAACCGTGTTACCCACCTGTAATTGGGGGCAAGCACCTAACAGTGTCTCAAGAGTCTGCAAGTGGTACTCATCTGGAAAAACCTGGATTATGCACTCCATGAGATAAAATTGGGCAAGTTCATCTTTACAGTTGACAACCTGCTCAAGCCAATTTAGATGTTGAGAGACATTCTAAGGTATAATCAAGGCTTGCAATAAGAGGAAAAATATATTTTGGGAGAAAGAGTACTTTAATAGACCTGCTCTAAGACTCTTGGAAGGACAGTGTCTTTGTACACTTCAAGGTCCACACCCTCTATCTGACTCAGAACGTGGAGATTCTTCCTACCTAATAACCCAAAAATGGAAATTACTAACTTATCTATCAAAATGAATAATACACTGCTTCATCAGGTTATAACATATTTTCATATTACAAGATCGCGAAGCTCGTTTCTTTCTTTCTCCCTCTTCTCTCTTATCCGAATGGGTCCCTGCAGACCAGAAAGCCCAATTGAAGGCCTCAGCTCAGGATCGCCAAAGATTAAGCATGATTCAGTAGCACCATAACACCTGCATTGCCAGAAATCATGCTCTGATGATTTATTTTTACCTCTATGGCTATGGCATGCAAGTACTGTGGTGCTATGCATCTCATAAGATGAGTTGAAAGAGTTAAAGAATTTCAAAAAACCTGATGCTGCTGCAATCGAACCCAAAGCTTATTCATTTCTGTGAAATTCTGTAGAACAAATTCAACGGCATCCATTACACTTCCAGAGTCCCTGCAGGGGAACAGCTGCACATTTCAACCTCCAAACATCATGCCAAAATATAAATTTTCCTATCCCACATTTCCATAATTGAAACCATTGAGATGTTTGCACATACAGATACCCAACACAATGTACAAATAAAAAAAGAAAGTCTCATTTTTTTTTTTTTTGGCAATGGTCTAGTCACCATCTACTATTAAATTAAAAAGATTACATTGACAGTCACAACTCACAATATATCCCAAAAACTAGAAATGCATTACCAACCAAGTAATGGCCTTACCCTCCTTCATACTCAGAGCCTATATCAGGCAACTTATCTCTACTGACTTGAGCAAGGTAACTCCTCAAAAACAGACCGCGAATTGGATGCTGAACCCCACGACACATTTCCACCAGATCCTTAAGAACATCCTTCACAGGAGCATCCTTGCATCTCAGGTAAACTGACCCCACCGTGCAAAGGAGATACCTGGCAGCAAATTAACAAAAACAACATCTCCACATGCACATGGAAACACAATACAATTGTCCAAAAGATTTCACAACCATTCAAGTTCAAATTAAAACCGCAAGAAAAAAGGTTCCAAATTGCAATGATTAAATTAAGGCAAAAAGAATTGAAAAAAGGGGTTCATCCGAGTAGTGAAAAAGCACTTACAATCTAGGCAATATATTTCCAGCGTGCTGAACAAGCTCATACATATCAACAATCAAAACGCCGTGTCTGCTCTCGTCCTTGAAGAACATCTCCAGCCTCCTCAGCTCGTCAAACGCTCTCATATCTAATTCACACACAAAAGAGGGGAAAAAACACCAAACGGTCCAAAAAACCAAATGAATAAAATTCAAATCGAATCACATCTATGATACAATTACATGATAAAAAAATTAGAGAGTCAGAAAAAGTTTGTCAGAATTTAGCTACATGATTTTTTTTCACCCCTTTAATTCATCCTATTTTATTTCATCCAACAACAAATATGATTTCTGCCAAAAATTCTGTCTATATAATTTTTTCAGCTGCGTAACAAATTAATTATAAGAGGAAAGGGGAATTTACACAGTTCATAATATTTGTGAGGCGAGAGCCTCGAAGTTCGAAGCTCCGATAGCAACAGCGCCGAGTATTTTAATGCGTCTCTGAGATTGTTCTCGTCCTGCGAAAAAATGCGATGCGTGAATAATAATAATAATAATAATAATAATAGAATTGAAAGTAACGGAGGCGTGTTTGGCAACAGCTTAATTTGAAGCAATAATAGGATTTGGCATCAGCTTAATTGAATTGTTTTCCAGCTAATTCGTACACAAAGGCAACAATTAGAGTTAAGGAAACGAAGGGATCTGTGAGTGAGTGAGTGAGTGAGTGACTGAGGGGAATACCAGGGCGCGATGCATGAAAAATGCGTTGTGTTGAATGCCGGCGATTCCCTCAGCAAGCCACTTTTCTTCATCGTCGATTCCTTCTGCAACTATCATTTTTTCCTTATTTCTTTTTTGGTTGTTTTTCCGATAGATGGAGATTGGAGATGAAGATGACGAGTGCGAGATGTCGGTCGCGATGGGGTTTCAGAGGTTAGAGTTGAATCTCAGGTGAAGGCGATCGACGCCACCGTGGGGTTGAATTTTTGTTTTTTTATTTTTAATTTAATCCCAGCAGACAGTAATACTAACGTAACGTGTCACACTGGATGCGTTAATGTTATTTTATTTTATTTTATTTTATTCGATTAATGTATGCATTATGTTACGCATAGACGTGTGTGTGTTATATTATGTGTCAATCATGTCACGGTTATTGGAAAAAAGGGTTCAACCAAAGTGTAATTTTATTTCGGTATGATCTCTCATTCATTACTTGATTCAAGATTTTTCAAACTCTATTCAGTATGTAACCACAAAAAACTCTACTCAGTATTATTTCTTTACAGTACCGAATTCCTTTGCCAGATGAATTAAAAATCTTGCTCTTTAGACAATGTGCATAACGTAGGTTAAATGGTACAAATGTACACATGACGAAATCACTTACAAACACTGTCACCCATTGATGAATTTTTATTACACTGAGCCATCGATCACTTTAATTTGATTACTGTCAAGCATAGGGATTGGTCGAAATCGGTTCTCATAAACAATTATATTATTATTATTACTACTACCACATTACACAGGGTCAAGTTTTGGTAATGTTAGTTATGCTATAATAGACTCGATGATTATTCACATCTACTTTCACACAGCTAATATTTCTGTTCCTCCTTCCCAGTAAATGAACAAGTCCGGATCAAAATTTTGTTTTCTTGCAAAGATCTGCGATTCTGTAAAAACACCATTTACTTTAGAAGGGAAGTATAAATGCATAAATTTTAGCAAATACCACTCAGTTTCATGTCTTATTATAGTATGCAGTAGCTAAAAAATTGGTAGTTACAGCTTCCTCCATTCTAGTGTAGTAGTGAACAATTGAGTCTGCAGAATAATTGATCATTAGCCTGTATTCTCGCGGAATACAAGTTACCCAAATTTGGCTATTACTATGTACATATAGGATTCTATCACTACGGCTGGTATGGATGACAAAATTATTGGTGTAATTTTGACAAAAGAATATTGAGCAATCTTTTGCTCACATGTCATTGAAGTTGTAGGTGCTTTTCACTTTCCAAAAATAAAAGTTGCACCGGTTTTGTCCAATTTTCAGAACACAGCTCTCTACTTCAAACTATCTTGATGCCTACAAATTTTCCCAATGAATCAAAATGGGACAGTGTATGGCAGCGCATATATATCAACATCAGGTAAGTATTGAGCACGAGGCCACAAGGATGATGTTGAACACCTGAAGGCATCACTCTCAGACCTAACTTTTTTAAGGACTGGTTCGGACCCAAATAACCAATCTTGATCATCTTCTGAACTGAATGCCCCACACCTTAGAGGATTCTGAAATAGAGAGTTATACAGAGATGCCACCCTTCCAAGTTTATCAACAGGTTTATTATTTGTGACCAGTGTATCACTATGATCCAGATTCTGCACTGCTTTGCAATGTCTAGAATCAGAAGATTTCCCAAGGAACGGATTGGTCTCCGCATTTGTTACACACTCTTCTTGTTGTGAATGAAGTTTGCTTCCTCTAGAATCCTTAGCTGAAGAATCTGCAATTCTAACACTTCCAGAAGAAGATCCGACATGATCAGGCTTGGATTCTTCAGGTTCTCTATGTTTCCTCAATGGAAGTCTAATTTTAAAAGCAGTTCCTGTTTCACAAAAGGAACAAATAGGATTTTGTAAAAATGAATGGCCAAACAAATGCATAAGCATAACTAGCAAAGTGATCAGCTTTTGAGCTTATTCACCATTATCCTGACTAGAAGTTGGTGAGGAGCTTCTTTTCCTCTTGCTACTGGTTTGGGTACTGTCAGACAAGCAGCAAGGCTCCCGCGAAGAGACAGGTTGGTCATGTTCCTCAGTAATGCCACTCCTCTCAAATTGTTCATTCTCACAATCTTCAGCCTTTTGAAGCTTCCCATCTGATTTGATTTCCTTTAGTTCATCAATGTGCTTGAGCTTCTTGCCATCACTGGCAAGAGAGGTTGTTGTTCCTTCTTTATGTTTCCTTTCTTTCCTTTCCTTCTTCTCTTTCCTTCTCTTCTCCTTCTTCTCTTTCTTCTCCCTCTTTTGGTCCTGCTTGGCCTTCTCAATCTCCCTCTGGAGCTTTACAGCACCAGAATAACATTTTCAAATAGAGGATAGGGAAAGATCAAAGGAAGCAAAACATGCTATGCAAGCATTTCAATCTTTGCTTTTGGCCCATATAAAATTCAAGCAATTTTAATCTTTCGCTATTCAAGAGCAATCGTTTCAGCAATTGCAAGAACTACAATACCTCTCTACAAATCCAATACAGTAGTCAACATGTCACATAATTGCTACAAATAAGCTCAAGAGATACTTCACAAATATCACTATCTTTTGCTCATGAATAAGCACATCGAGCAAAACCCAATTACCCACTAAAGCAGGATAATCAAGTTTCATGTGTTTTCATATCTTTATGATTTCACATCAAAACCTAACCCCAACATAGTCACTATAATTTTAAACCAAAAAAAACAAACCCAAAATTAGGATCAATCATTTAAACATGAAAAGAAATTATATTTAAAAAAATGTTCCGGCGATTTAAAAAGCCAAATTGAATCACCACATCCAGAAGGAAACTATTCCTCGAAAATATAAAGAATTTCATTCAATCTCGAAATCCTAAGATCCGTACCATAGGTCCTCTCTTGTCACCAATATTTAATATATTTAACTTTCAATTAATTTTGTTTATCCCAAAAGAACCCTAAACAAATTATCAATTTCATAAACAACCCAAGATCTCCGCTCATGAATCATGACATACACTAATCTAGGTTTTCAAAGTTTCATCGCGTTTTGTTCCCTATATTCATTTATCAAGAAAACCCAAATCACTCATCACTATAAACAAGAAGAACGTGTTCGAAGAGGAGAAAACAAAAGAGGCCTCGCATTTTTTTTATTTTTGTTTTCAAGAAATGCATGTTGAGCAAAAAGCGCGGCAAATAACGACACTGCTCAACAAACCTTAATCGATTCGATCAAGGCCTCGCTTCGTTCCCCATTCCTCACATACCCAGGAGGAGGGAAAGGGAAGCACCGAGACATCTTCGATTTATCGGAGAGATAAGCGAGAAAAAAATATAGCAATCGAAATCGCCGAAAATCTGAGTCAGCGAGTGAGTGTTGGGGGGTCTCGATATTAAAGAAAGGAGCTAGCAAACGGAGAAGAGAAACTTAGGTTTGAATCTACTTTCTCTCCTCTCTCTCTCTGTGGCGGCTATGGGTGGCGTTCGCGGAAACCCTAAAAACTGAAACGGCGAAACCAAATAGCCGAACGTCGAAAGAGGGGTTGTATTTATAGGCAGAGGAAACCGTCTTCTGGTACCACGCGGTTTCGTGGTTTATACGCGACCACCCCTGTTCTATGTAATTACGGTGTTACCCTAGCCTCCGCATCATTTTCTCGGTTTTAATTGAATTTGGGGGGGGTTTTCTCGGTATCCGAATAAAAAAACTGGTAGCTTTTAGTTATTTTTGGTGAAAAATGAATCAGGTCCTACTAATTCAGTTTTTCGAAATCTAAAAAATAAAAAATATAATCACAATCGTTAAAAATAATAAGGTATCATATCTTACGGTTGTCGAAGAAAAATCCTCGAATTGAATACTTTATCTCTTTATAAATAGACTAAATACCCAAAGATCATTAGATTTATATTAGGGGACAAGTTAATTCTCAAATTTTGAAAATCTTAAATTAGTTTCACATTTCAAAAATGGGCACAATTAATCCTTCGGTAGTTTCAATATGTGTTGAAAGGAACATTTGTCCTTTTTAATTATATGGAATAACCAATTTATTCCCTTTGAAGGTAAAGACAAATTTAAGATTTTCAAAAGGGCTAACTTGTCCCCAATACAAATCTGAGACTTGTTTAGGTATTTAGTCTTATAAATAAGTACCTATTTATAAATATGCATATAAATTAAGAAAATGATTGGTAGAATATTTATGTTAGAATAATTTAAATGTATTTTACTGAATTGTCTTCATTATTTTCCTCTATCTTTTTTAATTACTCTCCCCTCCACTTCTCTTTCTATCTTTCATTAGCAAAAGTATAGTTGAAAGAAATTAATTAATATTGCCTTGATTTCTAAAATAGACACTTATTGTAGAAAAGAAACATATTCTAAATGGACATTTATTTGTGAATGGAGGTAGTATATATTTTAAGGGATTTCTTTTACCTTATAAAATTCAATAGTATTGTACATTTTAGTTATTTGATATAAGAATGAACCACATTTCCTACTAAGCTAATTTACTTGTGTACAAAGAATCTATTAGGTGAGGTTTTACCAAACCCAAACCCGAATTAAATTTTAAATCAAGCAAATTTTTTAATTCAAACTCAATCTAATAATAACTCAATCAATGATTAGGTTAAATTGGATTGATCCACAAGCTAAATACAAACAAAGTATAAGCTTTCACAACCTACAAGCTCCCATAAGTATAAGCTTGCAAATACAAACAAAACAAAAGGAATAAATTTCCTCACAAACAAAATAAGAATCACTCACTAAGTGGTTTCTAATCAACCAAGACCTCACAAATCACATATACCTTTTCTTATGCAAGTGCTTGCACTCTTAGACTCCCATATGCAAAATAGAAAAACACTCAAAGTGATTCAGCAAAATAGATCGTATGAAAGGAGGAAAATAGTGAAAGAATATGATGTATTTTTGGAGAACAATCCATTCAAAATGCACCCTTTCTAAATTCTTTTTTGGATGTTTCAAGCCTTCCTTTAAAAGAGAATGTTTTAGACCATTGTAGCGTAATCTCCAGACTCCTTTAGTTCTTTTTAGTGAGTTGCAATTGTAATACCTTAGGTCCACGTGTCACTAGACAAGTCTATTATAGTCATAGGGTCCCCAGGATCCACCCATGTTGCCAGAAAAGCTCAAGAACCACCAAGTCATGAAAAAAATGTGAAGCGATATGCTATTGTGTCACAATCGATTTGAAAACGTCACGGGAATAAATCTACATCCCCATGTAGCCTCGTGGTCTAAGTCTCTATACATACATAATTTAATAATAAAATATCATTTTATCTCTAATAAATCTTTAGCTCTTTTGAAGTCAAGCTCATCATCAATAACATATTATAATCAAACTCTAAGTCTGTCTCTATGATACAAAGTATATGAGTTACTCTCTATACAAAATATCCATGAAAACTATAATCATATAAATACAAAATAATCATGATAAATCAATGCAAATATATCTCTATGGTCAGGACCCTACTCGCAATATACAGGAGCACTCTATTTATAAGCAAGATGCAAAAGAATACTTCACTCCAAAGTGAAACTCACCAACTTGAATATCTCTACTGCGGGGAGGAGGTGGAAGAGAAGAACCCACAGCAACTATAGTATTTGCAATGGAAGAAGGAGAGGAGTGAGTTTTATCTAAAACTCATTGAGCACTCTCACCCATAACCTTCTCATGGGATAACAACAAAGATAAATAAATACATAGATAATCATCAAAACTAGTAAATGCAATAACTCTGAAATTATATTCGTATTTATAACATAATGACAATAAAGCTGGAATCTCTGGTAAAACATATATAAAAGTACTATACTAGAGAAATAGAGATCTCTGATGGTGCATATTATAACAATATAAACATATCCTCTGGTTATGCATGTCAACCATAGCATAACAGGTTCTTTGCTTTGTGATCCCTTTAAGATCTAAATTGGTTACCTAACTAGATTATGTTCTCTTTCTGTGAAATTGTCCTCTCAGGACAACTTGGTATAAGATTAACGATCGGGGTTTAGCCATTAACTCGTCGTCTGTTTCTCTATAGCTATTATCTAGTCTCTACCTCATAAAATATATCATTTTCTCTAAAACTCTACTCTGGGTAAGAAACTATATGATACATAAATACTCTATTATTGGAATCATCATGGCAATTCATAAAACTCTAAATAAAATAATATCCATACTTTACCTCTTTAATAAAATCGTCTTAACAATAATGGTCCCATGAGTTAACATTAAAACATATATTTCATACTCTAGTTGATAATCATCATGCTCATACACTTAGTAAAACCAACCATAATCTCTACTCTCTTGAAATATTCTCTACACCATGCAATCATGTAATAATGTAAAGAAAATAATTCTAATAACCAACATAAGGGTCATAGGATCTGAACCTACTCACCTGAAGGGAAGGAAGTGTTGGTGTCAACACCAACGAGCTTAAGGAGGAGGGATGGCACAAACGTCGCTATTAAAGCCACAAAACTCAATATTAGACTCTAACATCCTCTAAATAGCTCAAACATAACCTTAATAACATTGAGAGTACTCCCATTTGATAACAATAGAGACTAACAACAACCCAAACCAAAGAACACGTGGAGAGGAAGGGAAAGAAAAAAAACCCATAGAACTAGTACCTTTGACCTTGGAATGAGAAAGAATAGAGTGAGAGTGAGATTGAGTGGAAGAGAATGAAAGAGAGAGGGTTTCGGGTTTCTGAATTAAACCCAAGCAATGGGGTGTTTTAAAAAGGTTAAGGGCTCATTAAACGAAATTGTATCGTTTTGCATTGTGTTGAAACCAGACACGCTCGCTAGCGAGCCGAAAGAAATAACCACTCGCTAGCGAGGTGTTCTGGAATTCTCGGCAACGGCACCTAAATTGCATCCCTTAGCCCTTAACACATCTGGGCTTTCTCGACAACGGAGTAGGTCCCAGGAGACCTCAGGACCATATGGAACTTGTCTCCTGACATGTGTATACCAAATGTTACATACTGCCAGTATGCTGGCTAGGTGAGCTTTCCTCCTCACCAAGCGAGCCCTTCATGTAGGATGTGCTCTCTGTAGTTTGGAACTTCACCAGGCAAGGTGAATGAGCTCGTCTGGCGAAGCTTGTTTTTGGGAAGGGTTCTAGAACTTGACGAACTCACCAAGCGGAACTCGTAGCTCGCCAAGCGAAGGCTGATAGCTCCCAGGCGAGGGTCCTTGACGCATGAACAATGTCAAAATGACACAGTTTCAATTTAAGAGATCCTATACCCTATAAAACCTTCCCCACACGTTTTCTCTTTCAGATTTTGAAATCTCTAGCCCTCAATCTCCCTTCTCCTTCCTCACTCTCAACCCCACTCAATCATATCTCTTCCAAGCTCCAAGGTAAGGATTTAGCCATGGTTTATGTGAGATTTCTCTCATTTCTTCCTTCTTTATGCTATGAGTGTTGTTATTTCTCATTATTGTCAAGTGAGGGTACTCCTCCAATGTTCATGAAGCTGATTTAGGTTCTTCTAGAGTTGTTATAGATTATTCATGTGTTTATATTGCTCTATGGCAGTTGTTAATATTATTTCAAGCTTTCAAGGTCAAATTGGTAATACCTACACACTTACGGCTCCAAAGTGAGTAAGTTTAAACTAATGACCTTATTTTAAGATCATTATGAGTATGTTTTATACATGATGGTCATTAAGCGTGAAATTAGAGATAAAGATTTGTATAGATATGAACTTGCAAACGATGCCAAACTAACAAAAAAAAAGTGATTTTTTATTATAGCATGAAAGATGTGTTTTTTTTAAAACCATGAGACCATAATTGATATTTTATATGTTATGAAAATGTCTTATATGCTCAAAAATGATTTATTTGGAAAATATGTATTGTAGCAAGTTTGTCATTTTGTCAAACATGTTTTTATGAGTTTATGATATTACTATATTTTCAAGACTTCAGTTTTAGAATATGCTTTTAGAGTATCAAGTTAAGTTATCTTGGAAAAATGATGAATAGAGATATTATTACGATTTTAAAGTTATCATGTTTATGAAGTACGATTTTAGAGTATCAAGTTAACAAAGTATATTAGCTTGAAATGAGATTTTAGAATTTCAATTTTATGATATTGAAAGTATGAAATTCAATATGATTCATAGCAACTAGATACATATTCTGTGGACTTTTGAAATCGTGATACCTGTAAGTTGGTGATCCCTTAGGCATGATTTCATGGCCAGTTATGCTAAAGTCAGATTGTTAAAGTTATATGAATATAGAACTTTAAGAGTTTCAATAGTTTTAAGATTCATTTAGTTTAGTTTGCAAGTTAGTTTTCAAATATAAATTAAACAAAAATAAAACTGAGTTAATGCCAGTTATATCATTAACCTTGGTATACTATATTGCCCATGCAGGGCAATCACTATTTTCTCAGAGTATAGAGAGGACCTAGTTAAATACCCATAGCTTGTCCATGAAAGATGCGATTCGCAAGGAACCATTTGCTATTAAAGAAATACTCATGTTCGCGAAAATCTGAGTATTACTTTTTAAAATTTAGAATTTTGTTTATTCCCTAATTCCCTAGAGTAATTTATATATATATATTGCTTTTGTGGATTACATGATTTGTTAATTATGAAATTGTAAATGTTTTCCCAAGTATAGCTAAGTACCTAAAGTAAAAATGTTTTTGCCAATTGCATGTATACAGTATATATGGTTGTTGTTGTCTTATGTAGGTGATTAGAGATGTCAAAACGTTAAGCGGGTTGTCGCCAAACCCGCCATTTTCAGGCTGGGTTGAAGTTTTGAGTCCGCAAAAAATTTTCAACTCTCCTAACTCGCCCCGCTTAACACCGCGTGCTAGCAGGTTACGGGCCAAGTCTTTTGTATTTTTTTAAAAAAATTCATAATTTATTGGTAAAGAGGTAGGAAACGTATGACCCAAAAAATAAAACTAAGAGATATATATACTCACCAATCCAGTACCAATGTCCAGTTGATATTATTAACTCAAAGTTAAAATTTAAAAATAAAACAGTGTTATAACTCACAAATAACACTATTAATAATAATATTTTTTAGTCAAAGTTAGTGTATAATTATTATGTACCTTGAAAAATTGGGTATATATAAATAAAAATATTTTTTTAAAAAAGATCATCAAAACATTAAAAAACAATTTTTGAATTTTTTTTATATTTTTTGGCGGGTTGGCCAACCCGCCCTAAAATAAGTTGGGCTGACTATTTTAGCCCATTTTACTTGACGAGCTGACCCCGCCTCGTTTTTGGCGGGCGGTCTAAATGGGCGGGTTGCCCCATTTTGACATCTCTATAGGTGATTGGTGAGAACTAAGCCTTCTTGACTCACCCCTTCTTTTCTTTCACAGTTAGGTTTAGTTTTTGCTTAGTCGTCATTCCAGGTAGACGCAATTGTTCTAGTAGTGAGCTTTACTTTGTAGTCACGCTTAGTCTAGAACATGTTAGATTAAAGTGCTTCATTAGTTGTGGCAGGATCGAATCATACATCCTAATTTCATATTTATATATTTATTTCTAAAATATGTATGTACATCCCTATGTGATTTCAAAGTTAAGTATGAATTTGAATTGCAGATTGTGATTGAGTTTATGTACCAAAATAGTTATGTATTCATATTTTGGTTTCAAGTATTAAACGATTTTAGAGCTATTTGTGTTGAAGCACTTTAGTTTATGAATTCGAGTATCATGCTTTAAAGTGAGAAATTAATAATGGTTTTGATGAAATTATGTTTTAAGTATGAAAATCATGAAAATTCATGCATTTAGTAAGTCACATTACTAAGAAGGCTTACATGGGGACCTAGATCCCCACGTGCGGTCATATTCCCAAATTGGGTCGTGACAATAATAATGGTACATTTTTTTTATTGTGCTCACTTTTATCTTTTTTGTTATCCTAGATTTTCAATGATTCAAGGCAAATTTTAGCATGTCTTATTCGAGCTTTCCTTCCAAATATTTAAGGACATATTAGCTTTGTTGGATTCTAAATATATCTCATCGTGCTCCATGAGACTATCTCCTAATTTTGTAGATGTTTAGCTTATGCATGTTATTTATTCTTCTTCTGTATCTATATCAACCTAAAACACATAACATACATTAAACATTCAAAAGCAATGTTTGTCATCATATTAGGGTTCATAAACAAATAGGTGGAAAATGAGAGAGTGCACCATCTTTACTTCGACCATTGTTCAGTGCTTAGGAGATTGAGTTGAGTATGCAAAGGATATCTTAGAATTTGTGGCAAGAAACCTAGGAGAAATAGTTATTTCTCTTTCCCCTTAAAAATCAATTATCTTTCCCTTAAAATTAGGATAAAATGAGGGGAACCAAACATTGAAAAGTTTATAACTATGAGTGTCTATTTGGCATATGGAATTGGAATTGGACAGTCCAATTTCAAATTTTATATTTGCTAAGTTTGTTAGAATTAGAATTATAATTCCATATAACAATTCCATAGAATTGGAAAATAACTAGCTCGAACCGTTTTCCAAGACTTAACTCATACATTAAAAATTGTAAATTCCATATCTCAAAATTTTATAATTCTCCAACTGTGTAACCACTTCTCAACACCCGCCATCGTGGTGCTAAGCCGCCCATTGTCAATGGCCGCCCACCCTCCATTGGTGGCTAACTGCCAGCCATCATCAATCGCCTTCTGGCAGTGGCCGTCCACCTCCTCCTGGTCAACTACAACCCGCCCACTAACCATCGTGATCGCGGGAATGGCTGACTACTACCGTCATGGCCTTCCACCCATTGTCAATTGTCCGCTTGCCGTAAACTTAATATAGTAAAAGTATTCTGAAGTCACAACTCACATATCCAAGCAATATAAATGGAATTGAATTTTGAATTTTAATTTCTATTATAATTCTTTTTAAGAGCTAAATATAAAATTTAAGATTCTGAGCTAATTCCAATTTCATGCACCAAACAAACCCTGAGTGTTCCATTTTGTTTCTTTACAAAGTAACTTTTAAACATAATTGATAATTTTTTTTGTTTCATTCCTTTATTAATCTTTCAAATAAGCAGACAAATTAGTTTTGTTCACTTTTTTTTTTGCCTTTTTAATCCTTTAAACTGATTCCAATTGATTCCATTAATTGAAAAACGCTTAAACACACTTTAAGATTCAATGAGCGATACCTAGTATTTGGTAATAGTCTGCACTTACACTTCTAGTTACATTTGTTCCTTTTTTTAAGCAATTTAAATTTATCAAATTAAATTCATTTTAGACTAAACTATCAATTTGATCATTCCAAAATACACTTGACATCAATTTAGATCTTGAAATATTTTTTACATCAATTTAGTTTATGAAAGATACACATATGTATAGAGACTGGATAATTCAAGTTAATCATGTTTATAGAGAGACTAACAAAGTGGCAAATGGGTTAGCTAACTTTGGGCACCAGTTGGAAAGGGGTTTCTGGTTTGAAGAACCTCCTCAATGTACTAGGTTACTACTATGCAGGATCTTCTTGTAAGGGTTGCTTACCTTAGGGGTCTTTAGTCTTTTTGTTTCTTTGGATGCTTGTACCATGTTGCTTCCCAAAAAACAAAAAAGATACACATGACATCAATTTAGTTCTCACAAAATTTTTTATACCAGTTTAGTCTCTAAAAGTAAAATTGACATCAGTTTGTTCCATAAAATTACATGGGACATCTATTTGGCCTATTTCTATAAAATGATGAAGCTATTTGATGAGAAATGCATATTTCAAATAGTTGATAGCTAGCTAAGTTTCTTAAACATTTAGTTAAAGATTTGATTCCTAGCATGTGTGTAGAAAGGGTCCTATGGCCATAGATTTACTCCCTTAGCTCATCTCAAATATATTAGTTACTAGTTCCAGGAATAGATACTCTTGGAAACAAAAAAAAAAAAACTTTTTAGGGAATAAATCGCCATTAAAATTTAGTCATGGACAAAACTGATGTTATGTATAAAATCTTAGAGATTAAATTGATGCCCAACATATTTAAGAAATTAAACTAATATCACATATATTTCTTAGATATCAAATTATTAATTTACTCTTGATTTTATTAAGGAAAAATCCTACCTTACTTTCTTGAACTATAAATCATGTGTACTCGGTCCCAAACTTTAAAATCGTGTAGTTCAATCTCTTAAACTTTCTTGAATATGAAAATTGATTATTCTATTAATTTTTCATCAATTGTTAATAAAAGTATTACAAATTTAAGAAATTATAGAGAATCGGATTGTACATTTAAAAAAGTTCAGGGGATAAATTTGCACATAATCTAAAATTTAGGGGACTAAAGTATACTTATTTTTGGACAAAATGCATATTTTTAAAATTTTAAAGAGTTGATTTGAATTTTTTTAAAAAAATTTAGGAGCTAAAGTGTACATTGTTTATAATATAGAGGCTTTAATGAAACTAGTAGCTTGAGTGCCAGTCAAGCCACATTTTTTATCTTTTAAATATTAATAAAACTATATATTTTTATAATAATAAATTATTAAATTTTATTAAATATTTTTTAAATGACTTAAGATGAGATAGTTATTTTTTTAAATGAAGTGATTGGAAAAGAAGAAATCAGAAAATATGGAAAATATTTAAATTCATAAATTTCAAACTAAAATTAAATAGAGTTAGGAAATATCAAAAAATAATTACAAAAGTGAATCATCTTTATCACTATCATAGAATAGATTAATATTATAGATTTTATCCTTCATTAATGCCGAATATATGGCCAAAGTATCCTTTTTCATTTTTATTTTTTCAATCAAGGCAGTTCTCTTTCTCCATCATTGCCTTGCACCAAAGCCTGGCGTGCTCGTCAACACACACAATATACTTTCCGATTATTCATTCCTTTCTCCAAGACCAAGAGAGGTCATCGCAGCTCACTGATCGTCTTCACCTCCAAACACACACACACCAAACACCAAAAGCCAAAAACCCCTGCTGTGCCTAATCTCATCTCTGCTTCCATCGCCGAAACCCCAATTCAGCGATGCAGCAAGGAGATTACACCTCCGCTCCATACTATCAGTTCCCTCACCTCCCGAACCCAAACCCAAATCCCAACCCTAACCCTTCCGATCCAAACCCAATCCCTTACGCCTCCGCACCTCCCTTCTCCTCCGATAATTACACCCCTTACTACCCTCCCTACCCCCAAAATCCCGATCCTACCCCTGCCCCTGCCCCTGCCCCTCCTTCCCCCACTGCGCCTTCCTACACCAGTAATTTCCCCTCCTTCAATTCTCTACCCTTCGATTCTCACCTCTCATACCAACAACAACCACCACCGCCACCTCAGCAACCGCAACAACAACAACAACCCCAATCTTTTTATCCACCGTACGATCAGCATCAAGCGGCTCCAATCTACGCTCCTCCTCCTCCACCACCACCAGCCCCCTCCGCTAACCCACCGTACACCGCACCGTATAGCCACGCTGGATCTACGGTCCCTCCAGCTCCCGCATACGATCCACACTATGACAACACCCCCGCGAAGTTCGATCACGCTGGCGCTTACTTCGACGACGGTTATAACAGCTTTAACCGTAGCCGTTCCGATTCTTACGGTAACCGCCACGACGACGGTTATAACAGCTTTAACCGTAACCGTTCCGATGATGTTTTCGGTGACGGAGTTTATGCTTACGAAGGCGGGAAGGTGGAACCGTACGGGGCTCGTGGAACCGCGCCGAAATCGTCGACTTGGTCGGGTTTCGATGATTACGGCAGAGCCATCAGTTTCCCGAAGGAAGGTTCCTCCGGCGGGAGCAAGATCGTGAAGGCGGTGCCGAAGGTGGAGGCGCGTGAGGATCCAGGGAGCGGGGTGCAGAAGTTTCGGGTGAAGCTTTTGGCGGAGAGTGGTGGCCAGAGCACCATGGATGTTCTGTGTCAGGTATGAACGAACGTTACGGCGGCGTTTTGACTCGTTAGTTGCATTTTTTTGGGTTTCAGTTCTGTTTCAGCTCTTTTGTTCTTAGTAAGCATTAACAAGCTGAAACAATGTTCTGTTTCACCTTGTTAATTTTGTTTGATGCTGTTGAGTTTTGCTCTGTTGTTTATTTTGTTGTTGTAGTAATTTTAGTAAGCAAGCTTAATGCAGCTGGCTCAAATCAAATTAGTTGTTGTCTAATAGGAATAATGTAAGGATTTAATTTAAATACGCTCAGAGTGTAATGCCATGCAATCAAATTCTCTAATATATATGATTTTTGAAGTAGTGGGCTGAAAGTCAACCATCTCATGTTTTGCTGATGTGGTAAAATGTGATTGAATGACGGTGTAAAAAAGTTTTATACGGTCAATAATTTAATTGCATTCTGTAAGATGTATGGTGTATCAACATTAATCTCTTTGATTATAATTTATAAGTATAGATGATACATGCTCTTGGTTATACTTCTTTGCATTTATTACGCTTTTGTGAAGTCTGCTAAAATCTTTTAGGCTTACTGCTTACATAGAAAGTTAGTCTCTATGCTTTTTTGCTTTTCTGCTATTCTCTATCTATAAGGCAATTAGCAATTTTTTTTAAGGCATTGATAAACCTTTCTTTTGTTTATCCATGCTTGTGGCTGCTGAACTGAATTTGTGGTCCTGTCTATGTTCGTTTGATCTTTCAGATTGCTTTGGATGGAATTCGAATGCTGGATCCAAATACCAGTCGAACATTGAGAATATATCCTCTTGAGAACATAACAAGATGTGAAGTGAGCTTGTTGATTCCCTTCATGACATTTTGACTACATCATCAAAATTAATTTTTATAGTCAGTCTCCATATAACATATTTCCTATTTGAGTTTTGTAGAAATTTGATTCATCTACCCTTGCATTCTGGTCAAAAAGCCCAGTGGACATTGAGCCAAGACGAATCAGATTGCAATCCAATAGTTACACTACCAACACACTTTTAGATACTGTGACCGCTGCTACCATACAGGTATTCAGAGAATTTCATGCTTTTGTAATGCAAGTAGTTGTTTTGCTGATAAATTAGGTTATAAAACCCAAAAAGCAGTTCCACACTTTTGTCAAGCAGTTTCATTATCATTTCATGACATTTGTTGTGTTTGCTACTCCTGAAGTGCCTCAGCTTTTTCTTTATCGCCTCATTGACCTCATCATCTGTTCTTTTTTCAAATTTAAATATTTCAACATTGAATTGCAAGCGCCTCGACGCTTGGAAAAGGGCTTATTTATCTTTAGGAGATCAGATTACCCTCATTGAAGCTTGTCTCTCTAGCATTCCTCTCTATTTCTTATCTTTGTTCCGTTTACCAGTAGGAGTGGCCAATACTATTGAAAAGATTATGAGAGACTTTCTTTGGTCTGGTGTTTCGGATACAAGGCGTGATCTCGTCCTAAGAAGGAAAGGGGTTTGGGTCTCAGAAATTTGGTATAAAAAAATATTGCTTTGACAGCTAATGGCTTTGGCGTTTTCCTCTTGAACCGCTTTCCTTATGGCATTGAGGTATTCTGATAGGTACCAAACCATAAGAGATAGATATAGATAGAAAATGCTGTAAGAATTCACCATAGAAGATAATTGTGTATTATGTGTGCATTAGAATAAACAAAAAATGCAAGTGACTCAGAGTATTAGAGAGACTTTGAAACTCTCCCACCCAATCCTAACCTTTTTGGCAACCTCCCTCATGATACCTTCCCTCTTTTATAAGCTATCCTCTCTACCCATAACAGAATTTCCCTTCAATCCTCACTTCTCTCTCTATGCCAACTTGGTCCAATTAGTTACAATATTCACATTTCCCACATTGGCACCCGCATCATTCTTCTCATCTCACACACACATCAATTACAATTAAGTCCCCAATCTATAATTGTTCAGGTACATAACATATTCAAAGTAAGTATGACCTTGACAAGAACGGTGGGATGCTAATCCGGCTTCTCGAGCTACTCATTTAGTCCCTTGGAAATTAATTTCCCAAGGTTTTTCTAGGTTTAAACCCTTACTCTCCTTGAAGGTTGACAATGATTCCCATGCCAACTTTTTGGAGGATCATTGGATAGGTGACTCTTCTTTTTGTATAGCTTTTCCTCGGCTTTACCGTTTATTTTTCTCTTCATCACTCCCCAATCGAAAATTTTTATTATGTGCAAAATTCCACCTCCTTGATTCAAGTCATGTTATACTCTTATCCGATAAAAGGTCTTGGTCTTTTGAGGCTTCTAGGTTTTTTCATGTAAATCTTTCAGTTTCTAACCCATTTTTTGAACTATTCTTTTTGCTGTTAGAAACCCATCTAGAAGTCCAAAGCTCCCTTGAAAGTTAAATCCTTTATGGACAACTATGCTTAATGAATTAACACCAATGACATGTTGCAGGTTTAAAGACCACAAAGGGCTATTTGCCCTGATATGTGTATTATCTGTTGTGCTAGTTCGGAATCAACCACACACCTATTGTTCATTGCTTGGTGGCTAACTCTTTATGGAATTGTTTGTTTGGTTTTTTTGGTGAATGTTGGGTGTGTCCTAAAACCATAGATCAATTCCTTTTGAGTAGTTCTGTTGGTTTTGGGAGGAGAAGGAGGCTAAATCCTTATGGCAGTGTGCTATCTTTGTAGTTATTTGGTGTATTTGGTTAGAGCGTAACTCTCGCATTTTTCACGCAGACATTCAGATAAGCAGATTTTGTGGGATAAGATTAGACGCTTAATGTCTACTTGGTGTGTGGTAAATGACTTGTTGAGGGGTTTCCATCTTTGGTATGATCAGAGATTGGAAAGCTTTGATATTTTGATGTTTTCTTTTATTTTCTTTTTGTTTTGAGGATCTTTTGTCCTCTTCACTTTGTACTATTCTTCTCTTTTTATTAATGAAATTTCTTCTTTTATCCCCCCAAAAAAAAAAAGAATTGCATGCCTTAAAATCTATAGCATTTTTTCTACCATGTCCCCATCATCTTGTTGACACTATTCCTGGCTAGTTCCTAATTTATTTTAAATCCACGAAAGATGTTCCAGTTTAAGAGCTTCTAGTCTTTCTCTCTCTCTCTGCGTCCTTGTTTACTTAATCAAGATCTCTGAAATTGTTTTTTCAATCATGGGAATTGTTTATGATATGTCATAATCTCCCCTTCTTTTCTTCATGCAGTTCAAGGAAATGGGTGGAAGCAGGAGGCCTACTGAATCAGTGAGAACAAATGAACAGCCTGCAGAAAAAAAGAAAGGATTTGGCGATTGGATGAATTTGATTAGACCTCCCAATGAAGAGAAGGATCATTGGGTAACATTAGATTCAAATTTAGTTTTCTTGCTCTATTTGCCTAACCCTCTTGTCCCTTCCCTGAAAAAGAGCTCTTAAGGCTTTATGAGAAAATTTTTCCTTTGAACTATTTTAGTTATTACTAGGAATTACTATATTATATGCTGGTGGTTGGCTTTGATTGTTGGTACAAGCATGTATTGTTGTTGCAATTGATTGTCAATTTTAATTTTGATGATGCTAGGGTGTTTATTATAATTTAAATCTTGGAAAAGTGGACAGTGTCTAAATATCACTTGATCACGAAGATAATGAATTGGGCACTTGTATTAATGTACATCAACTTTAGCTAGGATCATTTTTTATTTCTTTCATTTACTCAATTGGAGTTCTTATGAGATTCTATTTATGTGTAGGTCCCAGATGAAGCAGTCTCGAAGTGTACAGCATGTGGCACTGATTTTGGGGCTTTTGTTCGCAGGGTTGATCTCTTGATTCTTTTCTCTAGCTATGTTTTATTTTTTATGTATCATGTGCTTGGCTGTTAATGTTTGATCATAGATGCTTCTAACAGCATCACTGTAGGAATTGTGGAGATATTTTCTGTGACAAATGTACTCATGGTAGAATTGCTCTAACTGCTGATGAGAATGCTCAGCCAGTACGAGTTTGTGACCGATGCATGGTATGTGTAATGTTTGTTGACTTTCCTCCTCGTCCACTCCCCACCTTATCGACCAATGCATGAATTTGTTTGTCTTTAGTTATTGCTAAATCGCTGATGCCACTCAAGGGGACTTTCAACAGATGTGGGGGTTATTTTGTTTAGTCAATGGCCTTCCTTTCCATGTTCTTCTCTCTTCATTTGTCAATTGATCTGGTGTATTCAATTCCAAAAATTGTAGAAGCCATGTTATGCATCATATTTTTGGTTTAGGTGTAATTATCTGTTAAATAACGTGAAGTTTTAATATTGGCATTTTTTTTTTTTTTGGGACTAGGAGTGGCTAAGCCTCTAGAAAGTAGCTACTTTATGGGTAAAACTAACACCTACAATATCCTCCATCAGGAGTGGTCCTACATCTATAGGAAGAGTCTAAGATGTGCAAACCAATATCCTTCTCATGTCCCATGTAGGAAACACTCCCCCCCCCACAACAAAAACACAACCAAAAAAAAAAATGATTATAATTATAGTCTATCATACATTCTTTGACTTTACTTCTAAATGCTAGAAAGTGTTAGGCTTGCGAGAAAAGTTGAACATAATGTCAGGTCATGGAGTTAAAATTGCAAAGGGCTGATAAAATAGTGAATTGCTAGATGGTTAAAGTTCAGGTGGATAGTTTGCTAAAATTAAAACTTCTGCTGGAGTCTTGAAGTTGAATAAAGCTGATTTGCAATTTCACCTTCTATTTTTTTTTGTTTTTTCAGATATTATATTGTTTAGGTAGGGAAGGGGAAGATAGAATAAATACTCTGAATAATAGGATATTTGATTGATATGTGTGTAATAATGTGATGTGTTACACAGTACTAACTCCATGGGTCATGTTTATATTAATATTAATAATCAGGTCAGGTGTAGTACTATTTGTTATAAGACCAATCCATCTTGTGTAATAAGACTACTAACCCTAATTAATACAATAAACAACAACAAAGCTTTTCCCCAGTAGGTGGGGATTGCAACCAACTTACTAAACCTACTTTAGTAAGGAAATAAATTAGTGAACATAATGAAATCAGGAAACAAATCCAATGATTTCTTCCTCAATTAGATAACTAATTGATTCAACAAAATATTGTAAATATGTTTAATCTAAAGGTATTCTAAGTATATTTTAACAACTTTTAAGCCATATCTTATTTGCATAGGCAACACTGGGCTCTTATAGTTTTTTGGCTGTTTAGGCAGAAGTGACCCAGAGGCTGAGTAATGCTAAAGAGTCAGCAAGTAAACCTGTATTGCAAAGTCATGAGGATCTTGCTAGGAAACTTCAGGTAAATAGCAGAGGCATACACTAATGGTCATTTTGGGTTGTTCTTATTGCCCATGGAAGGTTTTAATTTACATATTTGGTTTCTTGGTTAAGCATGTATTAGTAAGGATGAATTAGATGGTGATTTGTTTTGTTGGTGAATTTTTGGTAGGAGGAGCTGGAGAGGAATAGAAAGACATCAGGTATTGTAATATGATTCTGGGAGCCTGATTGTAAAAATTGTTTAGTTTTGATTCAGTAATTGTCAATCAAGGTAGAAAGTTTCAATGAGAATCTGTTATGTGGGTAACTTAGGTGGAATGGCTTTTTGAATGATTCACAATTAATGTCTATGGCTCATTAAGTGCTCTGGTTCATAGGTTCGAAGTCTGAAGGATCTGGAAGACGGATGAAGGAAGTTGCATGTCCTATTTGCACTGTTCATCTGCAGGTTGCAAATCTATTGACTGATGTTTTTTTGGCATCTTTCTTCACTCTTCTCCTACATGCACATCATCATCTTCATGGGGGGTTTTGTTGTGGGATTATTGCAGGTCCAGGTACCCAGCTCAGGTTCGGAGACCATCGAGTGTGGAGTTTGCCAGCACCCATTTCTTGTGAGTGCTCACTGAGTTCAGACATCGTTGTTACGGATAAGTGTGTCTGTATGTGCCAAAATGTTTTAAATTCAATTATTTTTGTGATCAATGTCCTGCACTTTAAATAATTGATGAACTTTTTTTATGTCCTGTGGTTTTTCTTTTCTTCCTTGGCCCTTTTAGTTTGGCGTGTATATGTTTACTTGTCTTGTTTATCCTTCCTGAAAAGATGATCTAATTTGCTTGTTCTTTTGTATAAAATAGATGCTGAACATACATGTGTAGCTGTGTCAATTTCATTATGACTTGACCAATTTGAAACCAATGTGGTAGCTCTGCTAATAATTTTAGGTTCAGTAACTTCACTGATCGGAATGTTAAGTGATCTGCAACTTAGGTGATGACAACTATATGCCTTTTGTAGCCGAATTTAAGTAGTTAATACTTCATGTATGTGGTTTTATCAATGATAATACACCGAAACATAATCATTCCTAGTCCTAATTTTGGAATGGCTACAACCAAGTGGCCGAACTTTTTGGAAGCTTCGCAAAAGCAACAAAGAATTGTTAGTTCGTCCAAAATGAAATTGCTTGTGTTTCCTCTACTGATCTAAGATAAAAATGAATTATGAAAGTGAAAGGATCTCAATATGCATTTCTTTGTTGAAGAACAGGAGGAGGATGGGTCACTTTGGCTGTTGCTGATAAGTGATAACCATCCAAATGCAAGTCTTTTTGAATGATTAGTTTTTGTATATGACAAGCATGTACGGTGATCTTAGTATTTATATGTGTTCGGGTTGATATTCTCATCAATGTTCGATGTTCATACTTCGTTGTAGTATTTCCAGTAGGGGTGCATATTACTAATGATTTATATTATGTATTTGTCGTGTGTGTACCTTAGGAAAAATATTTAGGTAAATTACACTCATTTTTTGAGGTTTGTGAAAATGCAATTTATACTCTATTTGTCCTTTTCCATCACATCTCTCCTTGTCAAATTTTAAGTATTTATATTAAGTTTTTCTCATTCATAGAAAATGTTAATAAACTTAATAGAATGATATTTTTGATATTAACTGTTTTTAATTAATAAAATTATAAAAAATAAATATACTCATGTTGTTAAGTTTAGGTATTTTTATAATTTTATTAATTAAAAATAGTAAATATTATAAAAATATTATTCTATTAAATTTATTATTGTTTCTGAAATGAGTAAAATTGTAATATAAATATTTAAAATTTGATAACCAAAGGTGTGAGTGAATTGGACAAATAGAAGGGGTGTGAGTTGCATTTTCAAGATCTAAGGGGTGAGTGTAATTACCAAATATTTATTGGTGTAAACTATGAATTTTATATTACTGATAAATTCTTTAGTGCAGAATTGGTGCATGGTATCGAGTATGGAATTGGAATTCCAATTTCAAATTTTATGTTCGGTAGCTCGTTTAGAATTAAAATCATAATTCCATATGATAATTTCTTCGAATTGAAAAATAACAAGTCTAAATTTTTTTCAATTTTTAATTCATACCTTAAAAATTGTCAATTTTATATCTCATAATTTTTATTGTTTCCAACTATGATCACCTCTCATTGCTTGGTGTTGGTAGCTGTCTACCCAACTCTTGTGGCCAACTGCATGGTCAATCACCTGCTACCAATTGTTGACTGCCCATCCTTGACATTTGTTGTTGGGGTACTACTATCCATTGTCGGTTGTCCATCTTTCACAAATTTAATATAATGAAAATATTTTGGAGTTATAGATCATACATCTAAACAATAAAAATAGAATTGAATTTAGAATTTTAGTTTTGGATTCTATTTCTTTGTAAGAGTCAAATATAAAATTTAAAATTCTGAGTTAATTCTAACTCCACGTGCTAAATAAACTCTTAGTGGTTTCTCGAATTTTAGTTGAATAACTTTAATCAATAGAGTGTTAAATTTCTATGTATGGTCAATTAATAGAATTTCAAATGTATCAACTCATGGTAGGTTATTATCATAATAGATAATTATTAAGTATGATTTGACTTTTTTAAAATTTTTATTGGTTAATAGTGTAAAATTGTTTTATAACATTGATGAATAGAAATTAAATCCATATTTTAATTGTTTATTATAAAGAGTTTAATTTGGATGTATTAATAGTATAATTTTTTTATATTATTATTTAATCTAACACAATATTAAAATTTCTAATATTACCAATCTAACACAATATAAGGAACTTAAAATAATATTTATAAAAAAAAACTTGAAATAATATAATACGCATGCGATGTGCTGGAAATACAAGAAAATGAAAATATCATAAATAGAACAAAATAACATAAATTTTTAAAGAATTTTCGGCCATTGAAAACTTATTCTTTGATAAATGTGTAGTAGGAGAATATAATTCAACGATGCCAGTTGTAAGGAGTGTAAAGTACTTATTTATTAAGAAGACCACCGACATATGATTAGTTGACGGTCGATCATAACATATACGTCGTTTAAATTTCCAGCATACATATATATTATTTTGACCTCTTTCAGTGTAGATGTTGGAAGGAAAATAGTAAAGCTCTGCGACAAATTTTTTTTTAATTTCTTAAAGTATATCTCCTCATTCATGAGAGACTAATCTTTTAAAATAAGATTAAATTATGTAACAATAATTACTTTAGTTAAGCTCGATAAACCGTCACTATAGTCAAAGGATCCTTATTTCACGCAATCCAATTATTTTCCTGCAAAATTATATTACTACCATCAATGAAGAAAATAAATCATTCAAACGATTCACTGTTAACACTGTTAAAATATTCAAACCATTCATACCCTTCACTATTGAACCCGTTACATAATGGGCATGACAACAAATTAGTTTTAGTAGAAATGGAGTACGCGTGAAAGATAGTTTTGGTCACAACTTTTATTAATGATAACAGAAAAAAGTCTATTTGACAAGCTGGAATCAGAAAGAACTAATGTCATCCAAGAAATGAAGACCATATCACTGGAAATTTTCCCACAAAGAATCTTGCATTGCATTGTATGATTGATTGATTGTCATTCAAGTATCATTATTTAGTGCTATGTTCCCTGCTTTGTCAAACTTCTTTTTTAATTGGTGAACCGCTTGTCGGAATTCCCTTAATGCTTTGTTATGCATCACCTCAACAGTATCATTATTTATGATTTCATAATATATGCACAGTACCCATGAATTATGCAATCAAACTTTGTAATATTATGGCATAAATTAATTATCACTTTGTTATTGCCATAGCTTCACATATTTTGAAGGAAAAAAAATCATTTTTTTAACATTAAAAATTACTCAATCAAATATTTCAGATTGAGCGTGGTGGTTAAGTAATTTTTTCTTGAGTGGCAAATGAAGTATTCGAACGTATGACATTATATAAATAACTAAGAATTTCAGCTAATATATTTTCGTATTTTCGTTTAGATGCTGATAAATTAATTAAATCCATGTTTAAAACTCTTCACTTTCTTAATAATAATAATAATTAAAAAAACCACTCTTCACTTTTTCATTAGTTGTGTTGTTTCGTATTCTCTTTCTAATAATGGAAGTTCGATGAATTGTACTATCACTCAAATAGGAAATATTAATCTTCACCCAAAGAGTAGGAAATATTAATGAATTTGCCGAGTTTGTTTGACTTGCTTCTCCTTCGATTTTTGACTTCAGGCTACACGATGAGATCGATTCATCCCGAACAGATACTGCTATATATTGACAATCTTCCTGAGAATATTGCTGGATATACATACCATCATACCGGTCCTATAGATGGTGCAATTAATTCAGGGGTTATTGTATATATTGGATATAGATTCTTAAAATGAGAATCTCTCCGTAATGAAAAAGTAAGACGGTTTTGACTTTTGAATCAATAAAATGCATGATTGTGTTTTGCTATATTAATTTTTTTTCGGTTTATATGGTATATTAATTTTTAGGATTAATTATATTTATCTCTTCTAAACTCAATTGATATTACACTTAATCCCTTTACTTTTCAAATTCATATTAAGCTCCCCTGACAGTTAAGAAAGATAACTCCACTAACACTTGAAATGAAATAAATAAATAATTTATATTGTCGACACTTAACCTTAATATACTGCATGAATTCAAGATGAGTTAAAGAAATTTTAAAAGAAGTTATGTTATCACTTTAGTTAATAACATTATGGACGTGTTTGTTGTTGTTTTTTTTAAAAAAATTATTTGAAAGTACTTTTGTAATAAAAAAAGTGTTTTGAATTTTTAAATAAGCTGGTTGAAAGACAAATAAAAGAATATATAGGTCTATTCAATTTCAGGAAATAATTTTATTTTCTAGATTTTCATAAAAAATTAAAATTATAAAATTCAATTTTTAAATTTTATTTCTCATTTTCATTTTCTCCTTCAATAAGATTCTAAAAAATAGAAAACAAAAATAGAAAAATCCAAACAAATACTAAACTCTTGTATTTTACCTTACAATTATTATTATTATTATTATTATTTTTATAGATTTTGCCAGTGAATACTCTAAGGACATGATATTGATTAAGAAACCAAAAGAGAAAAAGTTATGATTGTTTTTAATATATTTCATGCATTGAAAATTTAAATTTTTTTAATAAGATTGATTTTGATATATTTTCAATGTAAAAAAGAATTTTGCATGCTATCTAATAATGTTTTTTCTATTACAGACTTTTAATATAATGAGTAACTGAATTAAATATTTTGATTGATGTAAAAGTGCATATATAATTAGATGTCCATGTGAAAAGTTTTCTATCATAATTACTTTGTCTTTTTAAAAAAGGCCGAGAAAATGTTCGGTGCAGCTCAAAATTAAAGTTTGCTTTAGGTTACACACAAAAAAACTTTTTAGGTTTGTCGAGCATCTTAAAAAATATATATATTTACATGTTTCTTACTAATAGGGTGAAAGTAGGTAAGACCTTCGTAGAGGCTTTGCCTATGTATGTTTGGCTTAGTTAAATACAAATTTAGTAAACGGTTAGGCTAAACTTTTCAAAAAACCTTTTTAACTAATTAAGTCATGTTTTATTATAAAAATAGCCTATTAAGCTAAAATATTTTAATTATTATTATCATCATCATCATTATTTAAATATCTAATGATAATATAAACATTAATCTATTTTAAAATATATTAACTAAAGCGTTTTAATTTTAAAATATATTTTTGATATATTTAATAGTATTTTGATTTATTTAAGAATAGATATTTTAATTTAAAAATATTTAAAATATAGATTTTTTTCATATCTTTAAAAAGTATTTAAGACATATATTAAATAATAGATAAGTTTAAGCTTTTTTATAAGAATTTTTTTAGTTCAACTAATTTTATAACTAATTAACTAAGAAGTTTAAAAATCAAATATAACCTGACAATATAAAGGGTCATTTTTTGGAGGTATGAAAATTATAAAAGAGTTTGTTATAATTACATAATATAAATAAGGCAAATTCATTATAAAATATTATTATTATTTGAATAAAATATTATTTTTTGAATAACCTATCAAAATTTAATTTAATCAAAATCAATAACATTTCAAAATAAAATACTATTTTTTGACTCAATTAACTATAATTATGTAATTTTAAAAATGTAATATATAAACCCATAAAAAAAATTACCCCAATATAAATAGGCGAATAAACAATCACATCAATCAATCCTCACGAGTTGGGTTTTAAATACATGGACACATGAACTGAACGATATTTAAGATGGAACCTCATTTATCAAATAATTTCGTGACAAGTAGCATTACTTAAGTAATATACAGATCCAAAGAAAAAAAAACTACTTATTAATGGGGCCTAATCCTCAGCTGAAAAACACATCTTTTAAATTCGCATTTCTTTAAATTAATTTGATTGATACGTTACCACTCAGACGGTCACACCCATGACCTAACTCTTCGAATTAAATGGATTCGCCAGCAGAATCATCTAAGAACAATATAATGTAGCCTTGAGAAGGATCGCCCACGAGTTGTTATTTATGATTAAATTAACTAAAATGTAGGTGTTAATAAAGAAGTTCTACATTTTTAAAAAACTGCATAAAATGAGAAAACCCGATTAATATGTGTCATTGAGACGTGCTGGAGTATAGTTTTTCAAAAAGTTTTTTAGTTTTTTTCTTTTTTTTTTAACGAGTATCCCTTCATCAGCAAGTAATTAGAGACTAATCTCTTACAATAGGTAAGCACCTAAACAAAGCCCCCCGCAATAGTATTTTCTTTCATGCACATAAATTTCAATATAAAATCCAGGATATCATGATTAAAAAACCCAAGGTTATTTCACTCTGGCCAAAAGTTTAGATCTTCAACAAGTTAATTAGCACAAATTACTTGAAAAAAATTTGAAATAGAGTTTCTAAATGGTTGAAAATGGAGATATTTCCTATTTCGTTACTGATTTTTATCAGAAATGTTCAATTAATAACCGTCAAATTTCGTTGAAACTTAATTTAAGCTGCCCTGATTGGTACCAAAGTATATACATACACCGAACATGAGAGGTCTGTCGGCATATTAATGTCATTTGGTGCACGTGGCATTTTGCCAACCGCTGGAAAATGAAGAAAATTGGCCACTTTTAATATTTAATAGAGAAATGTCAAACGAGAAATGCAAATTGACACAGACACAAATGTACAACTGTTGATAATCGATTTGTTAACAACTGCACACAAAAACTAATTAGCGCCTTATATTTTCTCGACTAAAACCCTATTTTAATCTTATAAAGTTTATAACGGGAATAAATTAATTTTTTAATTTTAAAAAATTTTATATTAATTTTTTCAATTTTAGAAATGAGAAAAGTTAATCCTTTTATGAAAATGTCATTAATCCATTATTAACTTATTTATGTGTATGTTAATTTTTATAATGGGTCATAATTTTCATTTCTAAATGAAATTGTTTAGACCATATACTCTCTATCATAGCTCTCTTTTTAGAAAAAAATTTACTTTAAATTGTCATTAGTTCTGTATAGAATAGATAGTCAGGTAAGTTAGGACTTTTAAAAATTAATAATAAACATAAAGTTAATAGAATACATAGACATTTCTATTAATTACAATTCAAATGACAATTTGATGAATGATTAATTTATCTCATTTGTGAAATTTGAGAACTATATCAATTTTTAAATAAAGGATTAATTTGTTTCACTATAAATCTAAGGATTAAATTGAAAATTTAATCATATCATTACATACAACTAAACGAAGTTTTATGCGAAAATATAATGTTGTTAACAACTGTCTTTTTTATCGATGTACTACTATCTGAAAATAAATTATGTAAATTTATCCATATATATTGATGAAAATACAGTTATTATTCACGAAAGAGTCAAATAATTACTCCATCCGTTTAAAAATTAATGTCTCTTTCATTTTATGAGTTCAGATATTTTAATTTATGAATATAAGAGTAATATATTTAGATATATTAATTTATAAATATACATAAAAAATAAAAAAAATATTTATTTTAAAACAAATGGAGTGATATATATCTTCGACCAGGAGCAAACATGTTGTGTGTGTATATAATAGACTATAAGTAGCTAAATTATGGAGACATACATGACTCGTAACTTAGGAGGACTCGGATCGCTGACCGACCATTTTATAAAGTTCAGTAGTCTCACAATCAATAGGCCTCGTGTGTGTGTATATATATATATCCCACAATCAGAGGCGGAGGATATATATATATATATATATATATATTTTTTTATAAAAAAAAAAATTATCATTTCTATATATAATATACATAATAAATAATAATTTTTTTATATGATAACTCAAATGATATAAAATATGAAACATATAAATATTTCTAAAATATATTTTTAATATTTTTATCTTATTAACTCATTTTATCCACTTAGTAGAGTTTTTACTTATTATTTAATTTTGATATTGAATAATATATTGATACACATTTTTTTATTGAAACCTAATAGATATTTAAAAAAAAATTATTAACTCTTTTGTTAAGAGAAAATAAATGATGAAATAAATATAATTTATCAATAATTTACATAAAAAATATTATATAATAACTTATTTTATATTTTTTATATAATAATTTATTTTATTTTATATTAACTATCTTGGCCCCTCTTTCAAAATTTTTTGCTCCGCAACCACCCACAATTTTAGAAATAATTGCAGTTTTTAGATTTTTTTAAAATTTCAAAATAATAATTATCGTTTTGGTGTTCCAATCCCCCTCACTAAATAATATATTCTATATATTTTTCCCTTTTACTTATTAGATAGAATTAGTGGGTGTGAGCTATCATAATTTAATAAAGAGAAAATATAAGATAAGTGATAAAAAGATATTTTAATCTTTTAAAATTATTTTAATTTTTTTGTGTAACATCAAAAAATTGACATTTATTCTAAAACCGAGGAAATATAAGCTCAACAATTATATCATAAAGTAAAAAAGCGGACTTTCATGACTCTCACCTATGATGTCTTTATCAAAATATATATATACACACAGTACACATGAAAATGTTAATAGATTGATAGGTATAAATAAAACTTTGCGCACATAAGACCTGTGAATTCATCCGTATCTCACAGGCGGGCAAGTTATATAATGGGGATAGATAAGTTTAGGTTCATATGGTTTATATAATATAATATTAAGAAAAATTTAATAAAATTATATTTTTATCCTTGATTTTTTTTTCTCCCAATTCTCAAATCTTCTTCTTTTTGGATGCGTCTGGACTTGTCGGATACGGACCTCAGCATCCTCACCTGTCATAAAAGAGTCCAGACTGCCCAGTCATTAGAAACCTTCACCTTGTAACCATGGTAACTTTTAGTCCTCCACAACCTCATTCACTCTCTACTCTTCCACGCACATGAACTCAATCGCTGATCACATATTTGAGTGTTGGAATAAAAAGGAAGAAAAACAATGTCAAACAACCTTCATCGCGAACAAAGCTTCGCTGCGCCAAAACCTCTACCATCCCACGGCCCAACACTGATGAACACTAGGCACCTCTGTCAAACCTCTCTTTCACCTAGCTTTGATGCGAGTCATGATATCGTCTTTGGGCTCCACCGACTGTCTCTCAGTCATTGCGTTCTCCGGTGGATTGAAGAGGTTGTTCCCGCTTTGGAGGATGACCGAGAAGCGACAGAGGGCGGCGCGGCGCATCGTGGATGCGCTCACCGCCGTAGAGCAGTGTTGTGGCAGAGCTACGGTGAGGAATGGCTCTGAAGAAGGCGGCGAAGGTTTTGGAAGATCGGAGGGAGAAGAACCCCGTTCAGAAGATCGCGCTTTTCTCGAACGACTGCGGGGACCAGCCACGTGAAGGTTGAGCGGGGCTACAATGGAGGCCGGCATGGCAGTGGTGATACACTCCTTGCAACCTGCCGGCAATCATGGGCATGGTGGCGTAATGGTGGTGCACTCATTTGTGAAAAGGGGGCAAAATAGACAAATTATTAATATTTTAAATTTTTATAAATATTAAAATATAAATATATATTTTAATCCTGTCAATTTGAACTATTAGATTTAAATTTAAATTATTGAGATTAAGGAATTGGGTGGTCCCAAACTCAGCTTTTCCGATTGTAGAACTCGCGCTCACATGCGTTAATTAATCACTTGATATGACCTTTTCTTTCCTTTCTGAAATAAAGCTAGGCTTAGATACAATAGAAAGTTCAACAAGAATACAGAATATTCTGTCTTTATATATAATAGCACATCCCTCATGGGTACATCACGAGATCAACTAACTGAACAAATAAGAAATCATTCCAGTATAAGATGACTTGGATCTTTTGCAATTCTTTTGAACTACTGAATAAATTTCAGATGATTATATTTTCATAACATATATATAAAACATGTAGTGCAATTAAATGATAATGTTAAGAGAAAAGACATCTTTAATACTTTATTTCAACTGCAAATCCCGTGGTTTGGATATGATGAATACCACATTTATGGATTTTAATTTCTTTCACCGTAAATTGAATCTTTAATTCATTATATAGAGATAAAATCTTTCTATAATATAAATGAAATAGAAATCAACGATAAACTCGAATTATACTTAACAGGGAAATTTTAAAGCTATATAAAAATTTGTGTCCCTACGCCTTTGTAAATGAGTTCGATCGAGCCTATAAGGTCCCCATAGTTTTTCTTCTGTAATCTTTTACTTTTAGAAGTAGCGATTGAATATTTGATTTTTAATATTTTAATAAATTGGGTTAGCATGACATATCCTTAATCACAAATAATTGAAAGGTAGAGAAACCTCCTTATTTTTTATACTACTTATTTTTTTAAAAATAAATAATAAAAATAAAAGAAACACATATTTCTGGAATAAAATAAAGTTTTTCCGTAGGTATAATTGAAAAATCATGTAATAATCTTCCCTTTCATAGTTTTTCGTTGTTGGAATTTACAACTCAAATTAAATTAAACATGCATTATCTTGTCGTGAAATCGGCAGTTAGATGCAATTAATGCATGCTTTATCAATGAGTGAGCTAAAAGCTACAAGGATACAGTTGTATGGAATAGCTCTATCGATGGTCTGACTTACATATAAGATTGCAACCTTTCATATTTCAGCAAAGAAGATAAGCACAAAACAGAACTAGGCAAATTATTGCTCTCTTCTTTCTATAAATGGTTCTTTCTATGAAGCTTTCTCCTTCTTCTCTTCTAATTCATTCCTTAATGCTCCGTTTCATGTTATTATTGGTTGTTCTTAGCAGAACAAAGGCTGTGGTGAAATTGCCACCAAATGTTTCGGTTCCAGCAGTGTTGGTGTTTGGAGATTCGGTTGTGGACACAGGCAACAACAACAACAACTTGGCAACACCGGCAAAGTGCAACTTCCCACCATATGGGAAAGATTTTAAGGGAGGGATCCCCACAGGTCGATTTGGCAACGGAAAGGTTCCATCAGACCTTATTGGTATACATATTTGCTCTCCCTCTCCTCTTCTCTTCTCTTTGCATGTGTCTTGCTATATGGGGAAAAATAATCATTGTGGCTGCATAGGTGAAATTTATCAGATTTACCAGAAATTCGTTTTTACTCCCAGATGAAGACAAAATATTTGTTTTGTCTTGTTTATTAATTATTATATTAAAAATATAAGAACACTAAATAATTAACAATGGTGATTTATAAAACTTATTTGCCAATTAATAAGTGAAAAAGAATAAATTAAATCATTTTTGCCCTCAAAGCATCTAGACAATTTTCCCTAAATGGTATGATACCTGGTTGTAACCATAAGGAAGTGAATAATTTGGAAACAAAAACATATTGGCTTCAAAGTGATTTTAAAATTCAACAATATCTATTAAGTAATTTAATACGTTATTAACGCAAAATAATTTATATATAATCAATCAATCACGTTTAGCAGCGAAAAAATCAATCACGTTTCATTGAATGAGACTTTTGGAATATTTATAGTAACATATAAATACTTTTAATAATATATTGATAGATGGCCAATCGAATAGATAAGACACTTTTTCACTCATATGCTATATGAAAACAAAATGGTTAAATTACACTTACCTTTTAAAAATTATCAAAATTTAACTCACACTTCCTTATTTATCCATCATACTCGAGCCTTCCTTAATTTATCAATTTTTGAGATAAATTACCAAAAATACCCCCACTCCTCCTTCCTCATCTCTCCATTTCTTTCCCTCTCTCCTGAACCTCCACTTCAACAAGTAGAGGCATCAACTTAGAGCTTCTTTTGTGCCAACATTTAAACACAAATAGAGAAAGCCAAAACCAAGCCCAAGCACACCACTGCAAGCTTAGAAATCCCATCAACGACCACCGCCATGTGACCACCGTGGGCTCCGCCGCTTCAGATCGTGTTGTCCACATTGTCCGTACCACAAATCCGTCGTGCCCAGCCTCCTTTGTCTCGTCACAGCTGCCTCCCTCGACCTGTCAACATCCGCCGTAAGTCGAATAGCGCCCGCTTTGTCGAGTACGACCGCATGAGTTCGACGTCCAAACGCCATTGTCTCTGCTCGAGAATCCAGAACACCACCGTCTCTATCCCTCACCATGAAAGCTGCGGTGTCAATCACTGCCAGACGCCTTCACTGCCACTGAACTAGCCTCCATCGACACCCCGACCTCAACCACAGCCACTGCTCATACCAGCCCTGGCGTCGCCATCCCTCACCATCGCTACCGCCTAGAGTACCAAGATCCAGCCTGTGTTTGTGCTTCAATCCCAAAATCCAATCTTTGCCAGTTTTACATTTTCAAACCCCAAATGTTTAACTAAATGGTTTCCCTTTTGCTGTTGTAGAATTTTTTTTTGAAGAGATTCAGTTTGTTTGGGAGGGGATTTTGTGGTTTGGTTTTATCTGCTTGTGCCGGCACTGAGGTGTGGGGTTGAAGGAGACCAGTGATGGCGTGGTGGATGTGAAGCTTCTTGGAGGGGAGGAAATGGAAATATGAGGGAGGAAGTAGTGGGGACATTTTTGGTAACTTCTTTAAAAAAGGATAAAGTAGGGGCGGTCAGTATAAATTGATTAACTAGTGGGGAGATATCTTGAATTTTAATATTAGTGTAATTTGGCTAAATAAAATTCTAGTAATATCCAACCTTTTTTTAAATAAAATATTAGTAGATAATACCTAGCTAGCTGGGTCCCATATTTAGTCACACCGTCCATCATTCTTGACGCATTTAGTGTATGATATGACCCAGAAAAAAGGTACTCCAATTAATATCATCTCAAAGGAACCAATAATGAGCAAAATTCTAATTTTGTAGTTTTTTCTTTATTTTTTTCATCTTGGATATTTGAAACAAATAAATAACAGAAAAGAAAATTTTCTTAGTATTGTTTTCACTTTCCAATTTTTATTTGAATAAATTATGTTAATTATTTTTAATTTTGTAAAACTTATGTACGTACCCCATCTAGTTTCACTTTAGAATAATTTTTAGCAGTTAATTTTTGAGAATTTGTATGTATTTGATAAAGAGAACGTTTTAAGTGAATTCAAATATATAAGATATTATGGTTCAGCTAAGACATTTATACAAATAATTAATGAATCTTAATTTTATATATTTGTTTTTGTATAGGTGTAATCAATAATTAATGCAATTTAGAATGTATTTGATTGGGAAGTATAAAAATATGAAAAAAAATTTGTGAATGAGTTTATTCATAAAACTTTCCTCCATTTTTATTCTCCAATTCCAACCAAACATTTCCAAATTTGTTGTTTAGGCCGAACTCAAATTAAAGCGATATGAAATAGTAGCAGTTATATGGTAGATTTACTAAGTGTCTCTTATTTGTTTTTAATTATTACTGTGTCAGTTGAAGATTTAGGCATCAAAGAGCTTCTACCACCATACTTGGATCCAAATCTCCCATCAAGTGAATTGCCCACCGGTGTGTGCTTTGCATCCGGTGGCGCCGGATACGACCCTCTTACTTCACAAACATCGGTATGCATTTCCATTTTCAGACCCAACATCTCTCCAAAAGATTGGGCAAAAAACCTAGCTAAATCTGAAGTTTTTTCCTTGAAAAAAATGACAATATAAAATAATTTTATTTTATTAATTAATAAATTTTAAAAATGTTTAATTATGATTTATAATTATATACTATATTAATTAATTACTATGATTTCTTATTTTTTATTGATTAACGATATAAATTATTTTACATTACCAGGACATAAAAATTAATTTCTAAAAAAAAGTTATCCAAGCTCATTTTTTTATTCATACTTTCTCATAATTATTTTTAATTTTTATATTTTTTGTACTATCATAAATTAATTTCAAAGCTAAATATAATTTTATTTATCTCTTTATTTTTTATCTATTTCAATTGGATATTAGTTGTAATTTAAATTTTTATAATAAAACATGAAAATAATTTTTTAAAAGAAGATTATTTAACAATATTTTTAAAGTTACAAATAATTTTAATTTTCATGAAATCATCTTTTAATAATTATATAATTGAATTATTTTCCATACTGTCAAATAAATTACACTCCAAACGCCTTTTTTTATTAATATAACCAACCTCACTTAATCAGTAAAGCAAGGACTTTATTGTTGTTTAAATAATTATATTCAAGTATACTACAATTTAAAAAACCTTTAAATATAATAAATAAAGAAATTGAAAAACTTTGAATAATTATAATATTTTCATGTCTCATTATTAAAAAAATAAATTGCAACTAATATGAAATAAGAATAGATAATAATAATACATAAAGTATGCATAAATATGTGTAGTGTTAAATCACTTGATTTCATTGAAGAAATAATAATAATAATACTTTTTCAATTGGAATTAATTGTCTAAATGTGCCAGATATATTTGTGCTAGATATATTGATTTTTTAATGTATTGGACAATTATTTTCAACTAGTGAGAATAATAAAAGAGTACCAATATCTCTAACTTTCGTTTTTGTATTCCTTTAATTTCTTCTAAATTTCTTCCTGTATAACCAGTCTGTCATAGGTTTATCCGGTCAGCTAGACTTGTTCAAAGAATACGTAGGAAAGTTAAAAGGACTCGTTGGAGATGACAGAACAAACTTCATACTAACCAACAGTCTTTATGTCGTGGTATTGGGCAGTAATGACATTTCGAATACATACTTCTTGACTGGTGTTAGACAGCTGCAATATGATGTACCTTCTTACGCTGACCTTTTGGTCAACTCGGCTTCTGATTTCTTAAAGGTATGCATAAGTTTAATCTTAGCAAAGTAAGTATACAGCTCAACTCAAGCACATATATATCACAAAAATTTGTAAACTGGTGTTAAGATTAATTCTAATATAGCTAGCATAAATTAGAGTCATCTAATTATATTTTATCTTTTGTATAATGTTATAAGTTGTTGCACTTAAGAGTTATTTACACTATATATAAAGGAAATTCATTCCTTTAATTATCTTTTAGTGTTCAAATTTTAAATTTTTTAAAATATCCATAATATAGATTTAAGGGAAATTAAAACAATTGAAGGAAATTATAAAATTTTTTTAAAAATAATAAATTTTAAAAAATATATAACAAATAAATAAAAAGTAATATATATTTTTTTAAATGTGAATTAATAGACATGCAAGTTTCTATTAATTTATTAATTTATTTAATGACTTAGTTTGATTAAATGATAGTACATAAGAGTTTTAGTAGTATCAAAAGAAAGTTAAATTTATAGACATTTTCCATAGTGCTAATGATTAGTTAATTACCTTACAATTAATGTTTGTTTTTTTCCCCCTTTCCCCTCTTGATACAATTGAAAGGACATGTACCAGCTTGGTGCACGGAGGATTGCAGTATTCAGTGTACCACCAATTGGGTGTTTGCCATCTCAGAGAACTGTGGCGGGAGGAATAGAAAGAAAATGTGCAGAAAAGATCAACGATGCAGTGAAGATATTTAATAGCAAACTGCAAAGGGAGCTTGATTCCTTAACCAGAAGTTGCCAGATAGCAGGAATGTTTACGTTGATGTTTACACCCCTCTCCTTGATGTCATTGTTAACTACAAAAAATATGGTAACACCAAATTTCACTTCGGTGCACTAATAGTAATTACATCATTTATTCACGAGGGAAAAAATTACTTACAAGTTTAGAAAAATGTTAAAGAATTACAAATTTTATCAGAATTTATTAAAAGACTTTATACATGAGGTATGATTATTGAGCATTAAATGAATAAGTGAACTTATTTCATTGTTGATATATCAGTGACAATGATTTAAGCCCACAATCTCATATAAATTACATAAACCCCTCACCATTGATATATTCTTTGTGACTAATTACTTTATTTCAATTAATAACTAAATTTTTTTCCAATTATTTGGTCATAGATTTTTAGTTGAGAAAAATGTTTTGAAGTTATTAGCTAGGTAAAATTTGGGAATAAATTGTTGTTGATGAGTTTAATTTTTATGCACCGTTAATGTAAAATAATTTTATATTGATATTCAATTAACTTATCGATAAGTAAAAATGGTTAACTTTTACATCATATCTAGAAACCACTCTTATTTTTTGGCAGCACCTAATTGAAAGTCAGTATAAAATTATCTTATATTGATAGTGCATAACAATTAAACTCATACAATTCAATTTTGATGTATTTTCAATATAAAAAAAATTACATAACTATTTAATCATATATTATTATATTAATAAAAATATTTAACTTTCTCGTTCACTATCTCATATATACAATTATAATTAGACGAGAATATATCAAAATTGATCTCCATGGCTATTTCTAATAATTTCATTTGGTTGCAAGCATCACATAAATTTTTCAACGCTTTGTCATTTATCACTTTTTATTTTTGGTGAAGTGCCATTTATCACGTTAACATGTTTCAATGAAATCATGATTTAAACTTCTGAAAATCTTGCCATGTTATAATGCAGGTTATAAAGTTGCAAATAGAGGGTGCTGTGGAACGGGCACAATAGAGGTTGTGTTGCTATGCAACCGATTCGTCCCCACGTGTCCCAACGATTTGGAGTATGTGTTTTGGGATAGCTTTCACCCCACTGAAATCGTTTACAAGAGGCTCATAGCTCCTATTGTTTCAAAATATCTACCCCAATTCTTGTGATGTTATTTATCAAATAGTTGTCAGAATTTATCAAAGATATAAGGAGAATAATTGGATAAATTGAAAGAGTGAAAATTATCCATCTATCCAGTAATTAAAAATAGCATTACATTATTTTGGCAGTGCCAAAACTTTGACTGTTTGGTATTTTTCTTGAAAAAAACAACCACAGATTTATGAAGCATGATATTTGAAGTTGGCTAATTTTTCACTTTGCTCTGAACTGAATGATTAATGAGTTCAATTTCTATATGATAACGGTGTAAAATTTTTTATACTATTATTTAATCATATATTACCACACTAGCAAAAGTGGTTAGGCTACACATCAACTACTTGAAAACTAAAAAGCCATGCAAATGAGATTATTCGATTAGATACCAAAAATATTTTATATTGCAGGTATATATAAATTAAACTCAACAATATAAATTTAAGTTTAAAATGTTATTCATGGATAATTAGCCAATGCTAAAGCTCGGAAAATATGATTCACGTACAAAAATGTTATGAAGTAGTTCAATCAGAATTTTTTATCATGAATTAATCAGGGTTTTTTTTTTGTTTTAATTAATCAGGTTGAATAGTATTCTATTCATAAATCATAAACATGAAATGAGTATATGTTAGCCCATCTTTTTTTTTTTTTATATAGTCAGGAGTTAGCCCATCTCATATGAGGGTCCAAGTCAGATGTCCGGGCAAAGACCCGAACTACGCGATGCCCATTAGAGTAAAAAAAAAGGAGGAAAAAAACCCTATCCTACATTTACGGCTAAATGTTAGTGTTTTTTTTTTTTGAAAAAAAAAATTCAAACGAAGGGGATGGGATCGAACATGGTTAGTTTTTCCGTGAATTAATGCCATGTGCAGAAGCAGAACTATTGGTATGTTTCGTTCTACAAGGGTATTTGAACAATAGGGAAAGATTAGTTAAACTTAATATCATCCTGCTGTATGTCCTTTTTGTTTAAATGCTATTGAAACTACTAAACATGTTCTGTTTGGATGCACGTTTTCTTGGAGAAATTGGATGGATAGTTTACTACGGTGCGAAATACCAAGGTGCTATCGCTATGAACTTAAAAAGCTATATTTGAGAGTTTTGTAAAAGGTGAAAGAAGGGTCATTAATGAAATAGACAAAAAAAATGTGAAAAATAGAGTGGATAGTGAGAGACACTTAGGAAAGTCGTCCATATCCATCCATCTCCATCCCCATAAATCTTTTCCAAACATACTTTCAGAGAATTGCCCCTGCCATGCCTCACCAATATATTCCCTTCGTGTCGAGCGTCGCTATTTTTTTTTTTTATCAAAGCATGGTTTGGTATCAATTTGGCTGGGCTTGAGAAAAAGATGCGTGTGGATGACTGTGGATGACCTTGTTATTTGATAATATTTGGCCTATTAGAAATAGAGTGATTTAGAAATTAATAAATCAAATTGGGAGCTAGAGATAAGACAAATTAAAGTGAGAAGTGGATATTGGTTGAAAGCATGGCTAACTAATCATAAAGTTTTAACAGATAATCGATGTTGGAATCCATTGTCTTGAGCAAATGAAGATGATGGCTCACGAAAGGTAATAAAAGGTATCAAATTGTGGCTATATATGGAGTGTGGTACAACCTAGCAATATAGGCCAGGGAGTATTTTTCTGGTTATGGAGGGTCATACATGTGTGTTGTCCCAGTTTTTCTGTATGGATAATTTGCTTTGCCCTTATCTGAAAGGCTACATATAGATAGATCAATGGGGATATGGAAGCTAGTGGCATGCGTGTGCAGGCATCACATTAACAGGTTGATGCTGCTGTCATTTGGAGGCTGATAGTTTTGTTTTCCGTCTTTCTTTTGATTTGGCCTTCTTTGTTTTTTTACCTCTCTGTGATGTATTGTGTTGCAGCTGTGATTTTTTGGCTAATTCTCTTTCCCTTGTTTGTGGACTGTAACATTATTGTTAGCAAGGGAAGGATTTTCTCTTTTTGTTTTCTCTTTTGTTTTTTTGTTTGAACTCAATATAATTTATCTTGTATTAAAATCAATATTATGGTTGGGCTTTGGCCGTTTGTGTACCAAAATACAAAAGAAATCAGTATTGTAGCTACGAATTAGTAATATACAATTTGACGTGCTATAACATCGAAGCTTTACTTTACAATCCATCCATTTTAACATCTAAAGCCAGATATCATTTGGGTATTGACAATTTCTTTGACACAACAATCGCAGGGATTGAAGAATGCGAAACTTAACACGCAATCTGTTGACGAAACCTGACGCAACCTGCGCCCAAAGCAAAATTGCCAGGGTTTGATTTCCGAGATAGAGTGAAGTATATTGAATTAACAATATAATGAGAGAGTAGCTTTTGAGAAAGGGTTTTGTAAGAGGATAAATTATTATAAATTTCGGGAGAATATTAAATATATGCCTTAGATTTGTATCAATATTTTATTCTAAATAATCTAAGAATTTAAATAAGTACATTCATATTATTTAATGCTTTAAATAATATAATTACACTCAAGAAAAAAGTAAGCTGCTAACAATGAGCTACTTTTCATCATGAATGGCTCATTTATATAATTGGGCTTTTAAATTTAATTAATATCATATACGTTTTTCTACTAGAGATAATAAATATGAGAAACCCTTCAGATTTTACTGAGTGACTTCACTACACACACTTAAAGAAGGAGGAAGGTTGGAGGTGGGATTGGATTCAGGTCCTAAGTCCTACCATCCACTTGCAAATGTCCTTATGTCAGTTGAGCTAGTTGGCACCTTTTAATTACAGCACGTTGATAAATATTAACTTAACCACACTGATTAATTGAATTATTTTATCATTTACGTGAGCCCAGAACATATATATATATATATATATATATATATATATATATATATATATATATATATATATATATATATATATATATGTGTGTTTGATGTGTGGGTGCAATAATAAAATTTAATTACTTCATAAAAAAATGTTAAAGGCATTTTACATTCTCAAGTTACTAATATATTTATTTTTAGGATTTAACTTTATTGCATCCAACGTAAATGAGTGTTATAGTATTATTCAATTGTGTATTATTATATCAGTAAACATAATTGATTTTTATAACCCCTTCTTGACTAGTCTTGCCCAAAAAAAAAAAAGAATTTGATTAGATAATATATAGATTTAAAAACTTTTATTATGTAATTATATAAACATTAAATCCTTATTCTTATTAGTATTATAAAATGTTGCCCCCCAACAAGTACTGAATGCGGTGGTAAAGGAATTGCATTTCCTTTCACGGAGATTAGACAAAAATACACATTGAAAACTCTTAAAATATCAAACACGTTCACCTTTTTGTTATAATTTTTCATCAAATAAGCAAAATTCTCCTAGCGGGTGGAGCATAATGGTATGGTTTGCCATCATTGAAAAGTCGAACACCAAGGAATTAATGACTCAATAAACTTCTCCTATCATTCATCAGGATGGTGACTTAAGGGGTAAGTGACAATGTTGATGATATGTGATAGTTCTGATGAGGAGACAATAAATCATTTATTCTTATAATGTGGCTTTAGTTGAGAAGTATGGCGTCGCTGTTTGAAATGGAGGGGACTCTCTTGGGTGGTCCTTAACGACTTAAAGCATATGCTAGCTTGAAGAAAGGTCTGGACTCTGGAGTAGTTCTCAATGGAATGCAGGAAAAAAATGTGTGGTGCTTATTTTTTTTCTTTGTAATAGTGTGGTTCGCACTATGGTCAGTACGTACGAGGAGTGAGAAATAAAATCAATTTTTGAAAAAGATACAACCTACGATTGGGGCCATTTGTTGATTTGATTTGCACATCTAGCTAGTAGTGGGGTATGTATCCATGAGGCTGTGATCCAAAGTCTTTCTCCGATAGCAAGCAGGACAGCAGTATTAAAGTGACCAAAATATTCGGTGGTGGGAGTTGATGAGTTGGTTGGGCGCTGGCTGATGTGATTGTTTAACTGAGAGCTGCACACAATGGCGGATATAGTAAGAGAACAGACACACTAATATATGGTAAGTTCAAAAATCAAAACTTTTTAGAAGAAAACCACTAAAACTTTTTCTGTATTCGTTATATTATCATCAAGATATTTCATTTACATATTAATATCAAAAAACTATTTGGTTATATATATTTATCAAAAAATAATAAATATTTTTTATTAGAGTCTATAAAAATCTTCTTAATTTAAAATCTCCCTTACATGTATTTAATAATCACTGATCATGTGAATTACAACTCATAATGGTAAGTGCAATTTAAAATTAGAAAGATTAGTAGTTAAAAAATAATAATTTAAAATTAATTTTTGAAAAAGATGCAACCTACGATTGGGGCCATTTGTTGATTTGATTTGCAGATCTAGCTAGTAGTGGGGTATGTATCCATGAGGCTGTGATCCAAAGGCTTTCGCCGATAGCAAGCAGGACAGCAGTATTAAAGTGACCAAAACTATGGGTGAGCCTTCATGCTTTTATGATGCTTGTTGAATTTGTGGTGTTCTGATAGACGGCTAGGAGGTCTCTGTGCTTAATGTTTTCTATTTTTGCATGTAACTTTGCTTCCATTTTTGGTTAATTCTGGGTCGGGCTTTCATGTCTATATATATTGGGTTTCATAACCGCGCTTTTTTTTTGACCTTAAATTGTGTTAAATCTATTTTTTAAATCCGCATATTGAATTAAGGTTATAAAATAGTAATTTCCACATCATCTTCTAAATACAATAATTTCTACCATTACATACGAAGCTATCTAATAACTTCTAACACTGTTTTTCAATATTGCTTATATATTTAAATTAAATTTTAAAACAAGAATTTAATGTTTATTTTTTAAAATTTTACATTAAATGGCAAAAAAATGTGGATCGCTTAGGTATCTATCAATCCACTAGTATATCTAACAGAAATCACAAAATGGAAATCAAAGTCATACGCTTTACTTCTTTTATTATATTATACATCAAAAATTTGAAAGTAGCAGAAAAAGCTATCACCTCACTACTCAAATCTCTCATTAGTAATCTAATTCTAATGGTTTAAGCACCTCACTCCATATCATCGACAACGCACAACATTAACGATATTTTTTTTCCGAATTTGACGATTTGTTGAGTCACACAACAATTGCAGATATTGAAGAATGCCAAAATTGACTAACTGAAGCAGAATTGAACAATTAATTAAACAATGAGTGAAAATAGCTTTTAAGATAGGGTATGTATTGGACAATAAACTATTATAAGTTTCTGCAGCATATGAAATATATATATATATATATATATATATATATATTATTGATTTTTGTGAGGGAAAGTAACTACAGACTTTAAACAAATATAAACAGCAAGAAGATAATTCTTAAGAGGACCTATTAGGAATACATATATATAGAGACACCCCAATAAAGACCAAAAAAAATTCTTGGGCCATATATTCAAATTCAATGATAGAAATTTTTCTTAAAATAATACTTATTAAATACTATACTCCAAGCATTTAGTTGATAATTTATCTTTCAAGAAGTGAGCAAAAAAATGTTGAAATTACTGAGGGCGAGAGAGCCGTCTAATAACTCAAATTTTCCCCCCTTTTTGTGTGTGTACAACCAGTGGTTCGATGCAATAATTACTTCATTGCTCTTGCAATAAATACCCCACTTGGGTGGGCATAGCTCGATGAATAAATGAATTTGAAATACAAACAGGAAAATCTTAACTTCTCCTTGCTCACTACTCATCATTTGTTCTACTTGAGACCGGAGCAAATATTAGAAGGACACACCCAATTAGGACAAGCCAAAAGGCATAGTACAGGAGCCACCCTGTATATGGTTCTTCTTTTCATGAAGCACCATTCTTCTCATCCACCTTCTCTTCCAACCTCAAATATTTGTACTTCAATGCTCCTCCGTTTCATATTGTTAGTATTAGCAATTTGTTGCAAAACAAAAGCTCTTGTGAAACTGCCACCAAATGTTTCGGTTCCAGCAGTGTTTGTGTTTGGAGATTCGATCATGGATACGGGAAACAACAACAACAACATGTATACAGAAGCAAGGTGCAATTACCCACCATATGGAAAAGATTTTATGGGAGGGAAACCAACTGGCCGATTTAGCAATGGAAAAGTGCCATCAGACCTTATAGGTATGCTACGTGTACTTTTTTCTTTTGGGTACATTAGGTGCGATATATTAATTGCTTCTCTTATATGTTAAGGGCGTGTCGTACATGTCTGGGAAATATTTATATTTGCACCTGCCGACCTGCATGCAATAGACTTTGTCATACCTAGTCGGAACTACAAGATAGTAAATTTTGGGAAGCAAAAGCAAAATATACAAACTTCAAAATGATTTTACAGTTTACGGGTGATTATACTATTAAGAGATGGATTTTGATAAACGGTTAGTGTGGTTAGTGTAAGAGCTTTATATTATCATTCAATCGCATATTTTTATTTGTAAGATTTTGATGATAGTAGGTGATTGAGTCAAATATCTTAGTTAATAATACAATAGATAATTGAATATTTATATAATTTTATTTTAAACTAAAAATGTTTAAAAATTAAATTCTTATGTTATTGAACTCTGTGAAGTTACGTTATTTGTAATTATACCTAATTATATCTGCGTTTCTTATATTTCTAGTAGTGCTATTTTATTTGAGAAATTATTGCACTTTCATCTCCTCGTACGTGTATGTATGATGTTTATAGTTTCTTCTTGTAAATAATAAAGCAAGAAAATCTTGTGTACAGTAAAAGGGTTGTCGGATAATGAGTGCGAATCATTATAGTTTAGATAAACTTCCTATTAGTCTCAATAAATATTCATATCCATATGCTGTATTGCTGTTTATCTTCTTTTTCGCGTTCAGAGTTGGCACCGCCGCGAGTAACCAAAACAAATGAGCAAAAACTGTCATTTTCAGTAGTTCTATTTGAATACTGCTGCAAGTAAGAAAAGTACTATTAAACTATCTAATGTACAAGCACACTTTACCATAATATAATATATGTAGTTATTTGGGTTTCACAAAACAAGAATACCTTATTACTAGCTTGGGTTACGCCATTAATCGCTTGAATCAGAAGTATTCCCACACACCCACATAAAAGCATGAGGAAGTTCATATGAGAAATAAATTAAATAGAAAGAAAATGCGCATGTCATATATATTTGGTTAATTGATGCCCGTGTGATGTGTAATAGTTATTTTGTTAATATTTGGTTGTTCTAACCTTTACCATAAAATATTGTTATTACAGCAACATGTTTTAGAAAGGATAAGATAAAAGAATTTATAAGCGAAAGCTATATTAACTTATTTTTTTTACGAAAATGATAAGAATGACAATGGTAAAATTCACTAAAATTAATTTCTCCAAAACTAAAAGAAAGTAAAAACAACATATTAAAACACCACTATAACATAATTTTAAATTAGACAATTATTTTATTTGACAAATTAAAATACCATCTCAAAGGAACTTATGAAGAGTAAAATTGTAATTGATAGGTGTCTCTTTGTTCATTCATTTCATACATATAAACAAAAAAAGAGAGAATAGTTTTTATTTTTTTATTTATATTTTGAATAAAGTAGCCTGATTTTCTAAATATGCAAAACTCTTGCAAACATTTCATTAGTCATTTCACATTTAAATATTTTTTTAGCATTTTAAGTTTTTAAGTTGTTGAATGTGTGCGTGAGAACTTATATGTTGGTTATCGAAGGAAAAAAAAAAAAGAAAAGAAAAGAAAGAGGTATACTTGTGTATGTAATTTTTTTAAAAATAAAGTTTGGCTTTCCTTTTATTTTTAAAGGAAACATATATTTAAATATAAGAAAGATATTGGAGTTAGGAAAATGCCTAGGTCTATCCTCGATTGACGTGGATGTATTTTGGCAAAAGCCCAAAACTCGATTTTAGGGTAGTTGGGGCAAGAGTATTTTGGTTTTTGGGCTCATGTTGCATTTCGCTGTGATGTTGTGAAAAAAGCCCAAAATAGCAGAAGAGTTTTTCAGCCCCTATGTGTCATTTTTTCTTCTTTTGTGCTTATCATGCTAGTTTTATCTTTGGTCTGTGTTTGATTGCCTAGAGTTTGTCGTTTTCTTTGCGTGTTTTGTGATGGTGTGAACTTTTGATGTTCTTCTTTGCTTCTCTCTTTGAGATTTTAGCCTTTTATAACTATTAAAAGAAAAAAAAAACGATTGTCTTAGATTCTGTTTCTCTCCTAAATTGTTTCAGCTGAAGAATTAGGCATAAAAGAGTTTCTACCGGCATACTTGGATCCAAATCTCCAACCAAGTGAATTGGCCACTGGTGTGTGCTTTGCATCCGGTGGCGCCGGATACGACCCTTTGACATCTAGTGTTGCGGTAAGCATGCTTTAAGCTCCTATTTTCTCTCCCAAAGTTTGAAGAAAAAAGTGTTCATTAATTTGGGAGTTCAATTATGAGTAATGATATATTCTCTCCCTTTCACTCCATTTGTTAAAAAATATATATATACATGCATACATGTACTAAAAGAAAATAATGAACAAATGAATCTTAATAATAATATAAAGTTATATAAATGGACAAGATTATCCCAATTAAAAGAAATAAAAAAATAAGTAAGTACCATTAATTACACTAAGGCTAGTATTGATAAAAAATTAATATTTTCTTGATATAATAAATGAACATATATTTTGAAATAGAAAAATCTAAAAGAGTTGACAGATGAGGTGAAAGAGGAAGTACCATACTACCATCTTACAAATCCTCCTATAAAAAAATTCCTACATAACATATTAAATGGAGTGAAAATACAAGCAATATAATTCATGTCTTAAAATTAATCAAAATTTTCTTCATTTTTTCAATAATTATTGAAGTCCTTAAACACTCGCTAAGGCAAGTGGAGAAAAGGTACAGTAAGAAAAACAAAAAAATAACATACCAAATCATAACCATAACACTAGTACTTAAACACACTAGTATTTCTCATTCAAACCAAATAAACTCAAGGGCTACTTATATCATACCAACGTCCCCTAATATTGGTCACGCATATACCAACCTCCAAGAAGTTTCCATGAGTTCCTTCGACATTATCATTAAGGACATATAGAAAACTTTTGCATAAAAAATATCTACACACTTGTGACATGTGGTAGTGCAAACCACTCCTTCCAATTTAACTTTATCTTTTGCAACAATTCATCTATGCTAACTACACCTTTATAAAAAATAATTTTATTCCTTGCATTTTAAATAGACCATATAACAACAATAAAAATAAATCATCCCATTTTTTTCTTGTACAACCCTTGTATTGAAAATCAAGTCAAATATATAAGAATTCTTGTAGTTGGAAAGACACAATTCAAGACAATCCTAAATCGCTCAAAATTGTACTCCAAATTATCAAAGTGAAAGAGTTCTTCATTATTTAGTATTTATTAGGAGGATATATAGAAATATAAAGCAATAGCATATATCACTTTTGTTTCATTATTCCTTTGCTGACTTTTGTTACTTGATTGTAACCAGTCTGCTATACCGTTATCGTCTCAAATAGACATGTTCAGAGAATACATAGGAAAGCTAAGACGACTCGTTGGGGTGGACAGAACAAACTTCATACTAGGCAACAGTTTTGTTCTCATGGTGTTGGGCAGCAATGACATTTCCAACACATACTTTCTGTCTCATGTTAGAGAGGTGCAGTATGATTTTCCAGCTTACGCTGACCTTATTGTCCGCTTAGCATCTGATTCCGTAAAGGTATGCTTATAAGTTTCGTCTTAGCAATGATCCCTCAATAATTCTTAGATGAACACAACAATGACACATAATAAGAATTATTAGATTGATATATCAACTATTCCTAGAGTACGTGAGAATTATTCTCCATATTGATCACAAAGCGCGTAAATTCCTATTATTTTTTCTGCAAGTTATGTAAACTGTAAAATAATTTAACGTCAGAAATTTTTTAAAACAATAAAAGTAATTGTTGGATGAAATAGAATCATATAATCTACTTATTTATTCAATAGTTAATTTGTATGCTACAGTATATATTTTGCAAATAAATTTGCACACATTTTGACCGTTTAATATTTTCTTTTTATTTAGTGCTAATGACTTGATTACTAATTGACAATAACCTTGTTTTTTCCCTTCTAATCAATGTACAACGGAAAGGAAATCTATCAACTAGGTGTACGAAGGATTGGAGTATTCAGTACACCGCCAATTGGGTGTGTACCGTTTCAGAGAACAGTGGCAGGAGGAATAGCAAGAAACTGTGTTGAAAAGTACGACGATGCAGTGCAGTTATTTAACACTAAACTGTCAAAGGAGCTGGATTCCATTAACCAGGCTTTTCCAGATATCAGGGTTTTGTACATTGATGTTTACAACCCTCTACTTGATATTATTGTAAACTACCAAAAATATGGTAATTCCCAAATCATTCTTTTGTGTGCTAATAGTAATTATCATTCAGGGACATTTGTTTAAGGGAAAAAAAATTAATTTTGATGCATTAATTCATTACTTCAAAAATAATATAAATAAAATTTGATTGAATAACAATATAAAAAAAATTTATACTGTAAATTTATCATAATTAAATCTTTGGAAAAATCAGTTATAACAAAGTAACTAGGTAAAATTAACCTTAGAATAAATTACTATTATATTTTCAATAATTTTAACTTCTGCCAAATGTTGTCCAATTTCAGGTTATAAAGTTGGAGACAGAGGGTGTTGTGGCACTGGCAAAATAGAGGTTACATTTTTATGCAACCATTTGGAAACCACATGCTCCAACGTTTTGGATTATGTTTTTTGGGACAGTTTTCACCCTACTGAATCTGTTTACAGAAAGCTTGTGGTTTCTGTTCTAAGAAAATATGTACAGCAATTCTGAGCAATCTTTACTTTTCAAATGCAACCTCCAGTTTTTACAACTTCATCAGGCTCTATTAACCTGATGTCTCTTCACTGGCACGGACGAACAAGTTGTTTGTGGTATAAAATTTAAAAATGTACCACCACTTTGTAATTTTAAGTTTGAAATGTTGAATAAACTCTACTTGGTAATCTTAGCATAATCACTTGTATTAGTCCATTAACTAACTCAATAGTTGCATCATAGACTTTTAAAAGATAATAAGATTGCTTATGCGATATTTTTATGTGATTTACTTTTGCTAAAAGTTATTATTTAGTATATGTGCAGGCTGCAGCTAGTTCGCCTTCTGTTTGTATTTATTTATTTTTTCCTTTTACAATTGAGAAAAACTCAGCCTTCAAATTGGAAGGTGAGTTTTTTCTTTTTTGGTGAAACCGTGGCATTTACGTAGATAACAATTAATACCATTGAGGCATATAGTTCATACATGTGAGTTTTACTTTTTCCACTATGCGAATTATGTAATGGTGACTTGTGAGTTAGTGATCAAGTTGGTCACTATATCTCAACCATTTGAAATTTATCTAACAGTTGAGATTAAAATGTTTTAATAAAAAAATAATTCTATAATAATAAATATCTATATTTTAATATTATTGAGAAGCACACTACCAAATATACCCTCATCTCCAACCCCAAATTGTCAGCAAAGGATTGAGTGTTTGTAGCTTCAAACTCTTTTCAAAATACGTGCCCAGCCATTTCAACTGAAGTGATTTAACATTCTAACTTAAACTATTTATTACTGTTGGACAATGTTAATAATGATGGTTAACTATTAATTAATTATGGTCATCAAAAACTCAGATTAATTTTTGTTCCAAGTTATTTGAAGTTGGGGAAAATTGCTCAGTTGCAACATGCTTCCATCTCGTTGGACGTCACCTGTAACCCTGCAAAGGTGAGGGAAGGCGCTCACTTGATACTTGGTCTTTTTGATGTGGTATAGATCTCGTGTTAGTAGTGTTTTGTTTTTTGGATTTTGGAGTCTTCCCATCTGTTGTTGGAGAGCTCCTCGACGCATAGACCCACCAAATCTCGCCAGAAAATTGGTTATACGAAAGGTTAAGGCTGCGGGCGAGTCACATAACCTCGAGATTGGAAAGGTTCCCCAACTCGGTAGGCAAGGGACCTGGGGTGAAAGGGCTGTAAGCTAAGTGAAACTTCTTAAAGGTAGAGATGTTTGTGAGGGAAGAAGGATTCTTCTTGAGGAGGTTGCTAACGAGTTAGAGAGATTGGAAGAAGAATTGCTAAATAGCTTAGGGGATTGTTTTCATGGAGGGGTGAAACAAATATGGGTATAAAATAACAAGAAGAAGGACGTCAGAGGGTGGTGGTGGTGTACTATGGGAATGGTAGGGGAGGAAAGGAAAGGAAGATAAAAAAGAGGGGTAAAAGAGATAATTTGTTATTCATCTAAATTAAAATATTTCAATGACCAATTTGGTCACTAACTAACAAGTGACCATTCAGAAATCACCTTTTTCACGATACTATCTTGACTCATCGTGTGATGAGTTAATTAGTCTAGAAACACAAAAGACAGAAAAATAAACTATCATACACCATATACCAATAACTCCTAAAGTTCATGCTGTTGGTATGGCCAAAATAATATAAACTAATAAACAACCAGCATAGATAAATCAGGATGTAATTTTTTTTTTTTATAATTACTGAAGATCGTCATGAAATAATTTCTCTCAAAAGCTTAAGTCAATGGTTAGAAGCATATGAATAATTTTATACTCTATCTTTTCGACTTGAGCTTGAATATTTTATTAGAATGGGGATTAGGAACCTTGACCATTTGGTCAATATAGTGACTCTAGACCATGTCATGAAATTATCTCTAAAAAATTTAAGTTGATGAGTAGAGACACATGAATAATTTTACATTTTAATAAAAATTACCCCATAAAAGACATAAGGTGTCCTGAAACCACACCCATAGCTACATGCCTTACATCCTTCCTAAGGATACCCTAACAAACTTGTCTATCCTGGCTATCGAAACAAAACATGGTCAAACAATACATCGCATAGGCTAGAAAAAATCATATATGCCCTTATCCGTTATTTAGTGTAGAACGTATTATATATAATCTTATATGTCATAATCTTGATATATGTCAAAATGATATATAACTCAATACAACATGTGAAAGTTGTATTAGACCTGATTAGCTTTTAACGTATAAGATTATTTTTAAATATTTTATTAAAATAAAATAATCTTAAATAAATAAAAAATTATAAAAATAAAAGTAAATTTTAATAAAATTATTTTATAACAAAATAAATACAAATAATATATAATATTAGTTTAGATACATATAATAAAAATAAATATAATTGATAAACAATAAATAAAATAAAATAATAAATATTTCATAACAAATAAATATTTTAAATAAATAATATGTAATATATAAAAGTAACGATAAGTAACTTAAATTTAAATAATTATGATTAAAAATATAAAATATTAAAATATACAAAATAGTTTTTTATTTATATAAATTATTATAATAATAAATAATTATAAAATATTGAAATAAATAATAACATTTAATATAAATCAAATTTTAATTAGTAAATATTTACATAAATATAATATTTGAAAATTATTATAATAAAAATTCCTATTTTACTATTATTTATTTTATTTGATATCTAATTAAGATATTAGAATTATTTGTAAATAAATAGTATGATATTCCTGAACATAAAATTGAGTATCTTATACAGTATTACACTAAATATTGTATAGTATTAAAAGTTTATAAGGTTATACTATCAGGTTTTATCATTAGCCTTATCCTATCAAACGTGCCAAATGGACCCTAAGAATTTAATTTTAGTGCAATCAACATGCAAAATATTTACATGGTATTCAATTAAAATATTTTATTTGGATAACTTTTTAAATAGTAAATGTGAAAATCAACTATTATGGCTAATATGACAATGGTTGTGTTTGTTTGTAATTATTTGGACAAATAATTACTTTTGCTAAAAAAATCCCTTTTATATATTTAGATAATTTTTAAATATTAATCAAAATTTCAAAACAATTAGTTTTCAGCTTCTTTTTTTTTTGTAGAAACTGAAATTAGTAGCTTATGAAAAAAAAAATTAGTTTTCAATTTTTTCAGTTATATATAAAAAATTTTACTTTCATAATTACTTTTTTAAAATCTGAAACAAACGAACTAAATATATAATTGGATGATATGTGAAAAAAATTACACGTATTGTCAAAATATAGAAATTAAATTCTTAGAATAACAATAAGTTTAATTTCCTTAAAAAAAACTTGTCCTTACCCAAAAACAAAAAAAAAGAAAGTGTAATTTATCACGACCTTTGCTCTTTATATATGATTATCTCTTTTTGGTAGATAATTTTTTTAGATATATATATATATATATAATTTTCTTTTAGATAACATTTCATAACGATTGAATAATTTATATATCATTACCTTTTACTTTTATTTATTTATTTAATTAATTGAAGTTACTTATATTTTATAATATTTTAAAGTTAAAATTATTTTTATAGAAAACTGACGGACAACATAGTGCAAGAATAACTTTTTTTTTCTGAATAATTAGGGTTTGTTTCGTTTGAATTTTCAATTTCCAATTTTTAGTTTTTAAGATTTTATAAAAAAAATACTAAAAATTTTGAAAACGACAAATTTCAGTTTTTAGTTTTTATTTCAATTTTCAGTATTTTTCACAAAATCCTAAAAGTGAAAAACTGAAATCAAACAAGCCCTTAGTATTAAGGTCGACGCCTAAAATTCCATATTTTAATATTAAATTTATTATATTCAACTATCCCCCTCCATTCCTAATTAATAGTCACTCTCAATAAACCATGCAATTTTGATATATTGAAAAGTTAATGTATCTAACTACAAGTTCTAGCCAGATAAATTAACTTTTCAATGTATCAAAATTAAGATTTTTTGAAAATGACTATTAATAAGGAATGAAGATAGTAATTTGTAATACCCTATTTTTAAATAAAAAAATTAGAAATTTTTTTTTCTTTTCAAACCAGGAAGGGTGTTAATTACCCTTATCTCATTTGAATCCTAAATTTCATTAGGTCTGAACCTACACATTCTTGAAGGGTTACATGATAAAACCACATTCCTGGAATGAAAAGTCCAGGTAATTATTCCCAGAGGAAAACAAATTAAAGAATGATTTTTAACGAATTTTCATGTGCCACCTCATATAAGAAGCGAGCTCATTGACACAGAGTCTCCAGAGTCTAAGGATTAAGGGTAGATAGTGCATTTTTTTCTGAGGGATATCTTTATACTTTCTACTTCCACGTCTCTTGGGTTTAAATCTAGGCTCTTGACAGAACTTACACACAATCAATGAAATATCATTTTTATAATAAAGCATGCAACATTTCAAGCAACAGTTAGTCTTTATTTTCTTCAACCCAAGTTTAGAAACTAATTTTTAGCTTGATAAAATTCTTTTGGAATTAATTTAGGATTCGGACTTAGCTCACTTATTAGTGTAGCCCATTGATCGAAAGAACTTTGCTTTTGATTCCCTTTTGACTTAATGCTCAATATCCGAACCGCTAAAGACAACTCGGAGTGTACAGAATCCTCCCATAAAGGTTGATTGGTAGTCTCTAGGAGACTATAAAACCTAACGGCATCTGGTTGGGCTCCTAAAACTGAAAGCTATGAATAAAGAGTTGTAAATTCAGACCAGCAGCATCAAAACCATCTCTTGATGTCTAATCGGGTTATCCTCCAACAACACATTACCTACATAGTGTTGACCTATATGGATGCCACCAAAACTACTTCTAATATGAAACATATCCATTTGATTCCATGCATTAACTACCTCCCCATGCTTGGTCCAAACCCAATAGTCCATAAATCTCCATTTGTATAAATGAACCCTTATCATATCATTATCTAAATACTTCCTATATTTGCACTTACTACATGGACACCTAACTTTTGCCTCATTAATGAATTGTTGTGTTTGACATACTACCTTCATAAATTTCTCAACACCACTATAAAATTTTGGCTTAATCCCCCCTCTATTAGGAAGCAATCTATCGTACATTTATAACCGGTTTGAAGGTAATATCATGCTTGTATAAACCCTAGACCCTATAATTTTTTAAAGATATCAAATTATTACTTTCAAATACAAATTCAATTGGCATTTAAATTATTTAGTACAACTACTTTTAATCTTATTTCCTTGACAAAATTTTGACAACAACTCCACTTAAATTAGGAGCTTCCATCTTCCTTTAATTTTTTTATCCTTTAAAAAAATTTTAATAAAATTTCGATAACATGTCCCCTTAAATTAAGAGCTTCCATCATTAGATATTTCTTTTAATTGGTCTGTAAAACACATTTAATTGGTCTTCAAGTGTTTTTAATATGGTTACTTATATTCTTTTGTCCTTAAAAAATTTTTAATAAAATTTTGACAATATATCTCCTTACATTAGGAGCTCCCATCAGATATTTGAATCAATTCAACAATAAAATATATTATTACAAAGATCAACAACATAATAGATTACATATAATTCACATAATCCTAAAAATTATTCTATTGTGCATCCCCTTATAACTCCACAACATGCATCCTTCAATATCCGCAAATACAAAGAATCCCAAGTAAATAATAAGTCTTTATCCTATGTACATATTAAACCATATAAATAACAAGGATTTGGTTACTAACCTCTACGCGTGAAAATAAATAGAATGTGCAAGCTATCCGCATCCAACCAAATCCGCTCCTGAAATTCCAAGATGAAAAACTTATATCCGCACACACTTATATACATAAAAAAACATAAAATAAAATAAGATAATTAGAATGGCAAACCAATCCCAGTCAATAATGGCTGCCACTCTCAAATAATACTCTTACATTAAGAAAAAATAACAATAATTACTCTCTAATGCAATAAAACACAAGTCTTGAACACAACACTATGGCCACCTATAAACGAACTGAAAAGCCAATCCAAATAAAAAAATAAACCGATTAAAGTACTCACCAAAGATCCTAGATCGCAATGGTGGTCTCTATTTATCGAATGGAGCTCTGGCTGCGTGCGGTGGGAAAGGGCGCGACGAAGGGTGGAGAGAGAGAGAGAGAGAGAGAGGCGGCGAAATAGGAAGAAGAAGACAATCTGCTAACATCTGGGTTATCGACGGTACGCGAATAAGTAAAATGATGCATAGTATATTTTCATAATTACCAATGGTTATACCGACGTTGCGTGGAACACTAAAGGTGTAACATCCTCCTGTTTTATGGATTGACAACTGCCACAAACAACAAGGGTCTTTTCAATGTGCTTGTCCTCGCTCACGCTTTAGGAAAACTTCCAGGAGGTCACCCATCCCAAAATTACCCAAGTCAAGCACGCTTAACTATGAGTTCTTTCGTAATGGGCTCCCAAAGAAAGATGCATCTTTGAAGTCATAGGTAGTAATCAATTCATATAAGCCCTTCTTAACTACCCATACCTATAACTCAGATCCCTCATTCGGGTGTGTAATCGGTTCATTCATGTATCCCTCCACTTGAGGGAGCCGCTTGTGCCTTCTGGGCGATTCACTCCTCCTCGTCCCAAGCGTTACATGATGACATCGATAAAATTGGAACGATAGAGAAGATTAGCATGGCCCCTGCGCAAGGATGACACGCACAAATGAGAATGGTCAGAGCCTACACCTCTCCCGTACGGTGTGGTTCGGGGACGAACAAGCGGAAGTGGTGGGCATGTAACACCCAGGGACGGGGGGGAGTGATCACGATGCAGGAGGCACGGACAAGGAGCGGCTCCTGCCTCCAAGTGGAGGGGTACATGAATGAACGATTACACACCCGAATGAGAGGGATCCTAAGTCTGTATAGGTAAGACTATAGTTAAGGAGGGCTATGTGAATTGATTGGTACTACCTATGACACAAAGATGCATCTTTCTTCGTAGCCTATCACGAAGACTTCATAGTTAAGCGTGCTTGACTTGGGGTAATTTGGGATAGGTCCTTAAAGTTCTGGAATTGTGTGAGTGAGACAAAGCACATTGAAAAATGTTGGTTTGTGGGGACAAGTCATCAATCCATAAAAAGGCAGATGTTACAAAATGTTGCATAGTAATGGAACAAAATTCAAATATTCGTAAGCTCGTTGGTAATATTTAATAAAAATTAATTTCGAATTCAAATACCAATCGGTAACCTTTGGTAATATTTAATAAAAATTAATTGTGAAATTAAATAAAATACTCATTGGTTAGGTAGTTAGTAATTTAATAAAACAAATTAATTTAATCAGTACCTCTCTTAACGGATCGATAAGGTAGTCAATAATTTAATAAACAAAATAAATTTAATAAAAGCAAGTCGATAAACTCGTCGTAATATAATGACAAAATAAAAAAATCTAAATTAAATAAGCTAGGGTCAATACCTGGTAAAGGTTGATAAAAATATAATTAAAAAATAAAATATTATACCTGTTGGTAAACCTTTTGGAAATAATGTGTGCTATCGTTTAGAGGAAAAACTAACGGGTATTTATATAAATTTGTTTTAATTAGAAAAATACCATAACTCTCGAATATTTGTACGTATTTATCGACGGGTTCATACCGTCGTAACTTATGTAGGTATCTCGTGGATTTCTAGTAGTGAGTCCATAGGTTGACGAGCTAAAAAATTTTGGTTCATTTTTGTGTGGGTTGCGAGTTAAATGGTTTGGTCGGAACTGAGAATATTTGATTTTTTTAAATCATTATACACTCATATATAGTTTTGCCCCATTATTTAATAAAATTTGACCCCATATTCATTATAAATAAGATAAAATAACAAGATATAACACATTTCATTTTTTTTATGTTTGTGTATTATATTTGCCCGTGTTACTAAAAACACAGTCCAATCCCAACTTCTTCCTATCTCAAATTATTTTGTGCTTCTATTCTTCTGTGCTCCGCGACAGAGGTTCCAGGGAACACCGCGGTGGAAGACGAGGGAGGCCTGAAATTATTTTGTGCTTCACCTCCCCTTGAATCTGGAAGCTTTTGTTTGCTTAGCACCGTAGACCGAAAAACTGGACGCATAATATTTGCAATTTATCGTAATTAACACTAGGAACAGCTATTACATTAATTTAGAATCGAAAAAAAGTATTATTTTGCAAATTGTGAGTGGTTATAAAAAAATATGTATATGTTCTTTACTCACTGTTTTGTTCGACAATGGAAGGGTCATGAAGTCTTTCTTCAATTTCTGAACTGAACTTTAATTTCATTTTAATTTATTAATATTTCCATCATCCTGCATAGTATAATGCATAGATCTCGTAATATGGACGCAGCACATGCTATCACGTTTCTGATCAATTGGTGATTGATGAATGAAATCAATGACTTGAACATTGGGTTGGAGGGGGCGGCTGGGAGCTCTTCATCACAAGTAGAAAAATAGCCTTCAACTGGGAACAGATTAAAGGCAATGAAGGAAGAAAGATGATGGTGGGAGTGGTTATAAGGGTATTTTTGGTAACCTGTCTAAATTTATTTTGATACTATTAGAGGAGGTGAGTGCAAGTTGGACAATTAAAGAAGTGAATTAAATTTTAATAAATCTTAGGAGAATTTAGTATAATTTGCACAAAAGAATTTTTAGGTTGATTGTTGATATCATGTATCACTCAGAAAAAGATGTCAAAATCCACGCTCGAGGTGGGACAAGCTCAATAATAGTTATATAAATCGGTGGCCTCTCCCGCGGTTGGGCTGCATTTACTACTACTAATTGCTGGCGACCTGGCGTGACTTCACTATACTCTATTCACTGCAAGATTTTTTTTACAAAGAAGAAAGAAAAAAAAGTTAATGCAGTTATAGTACAAACCAATTTTATAGCAGACTGTTAGCTTTAATCCATAAAAGGATAGATAAAATTAATGAGATAATAAACAAATATTAATTAATTATCAAATCAGTGAAATATATACAGGAGCTTCATATGTGAAAATAACACTTCTCGTCAAAACTTATGGTCGATGGATTAATCAGTTCATGGGTTCGTTTTGTAACCCAAAACCTGTGTATCGCAATAATGCCGATGTTCTGGGTACTCTATTAAAACTCTGTAGTGGTTATTGATAATCTACGGGCTTAAGATTTTGGTGTCAATAAAATTTATTATAGGGATAAATGAATTTTATCTCTTTAAATTTTAGGTTATGTGGAATTTATCCTTTGACTTTTCAAATATGCACTTACACCTTAGCTTTTTCCAAAATAGCCTTATAATATTGGCAATAATAAAAGTAGATTTATGTACACTTAACACCTCTAATGTTTCTAATTTATGAAACCTTACTCATTGTTTGTGAATATTATGTGTAATTAATTCCATTGACTTTTTATTGTGTCCAACCAACATCCCTATGACTTAAAGTTTTATCTATTTGAAAAGTTGGATTTTTTATCCAGTTTGAAAATTCAAGATATCATAATGTATGTTTTAAAAAATCAGAGTGTAAATTACAAAACTTAAAATTCAAAAGAGTAAAATACATTTAACCATTTATTATATTTTACCAAAGCATTTTACTTAATATTTTATACCCATAGTTAGATCTTTGATTATTAATAATCAATGAGGAATCCTCCCCCAGCTGCATAATACTTGATTCATTCATTCAAGAGTAAATACTTAAATTGATCCTAACAATTTTTTTGATACACAAATTAATCCTGATAATTGTAAACACCTAAAGTGATCCTCCATAATTGCAAAATCAGACACTATAGATCCAAGGTTCAAACCTAACAGGAGGTAGAGATGAAAATGAAGCAGACTCGAGAAGGTGGAGCTCATTCTGAGGAAAGGGGAAGCCTGGAGAGGAGGTGAAGCTGATTGAGGAGGATGACTCGGATGACATGTGGTTGAGCTTTACATGCTTAATTCTAGCCATTTATCAGCCAGAGTTATGCTTAGTCCTATCTGGACTCTTCCTTGTTTTGTCCAAGTTATATTTTATCTAAAGCTTACCTTCTCAAACTAGTATTGATAGGATAAGAGAGGTATAATATTCAATTTTAATAATTATGAGAGACCAATTTAAATATTTATAATTATTAAAAATTAATTTATTCATTAGAAAAATTATTGGACTAATTTAAATATTTACTCCTCATTCAAAAGCAGTAAATCTGTAAATGTACCCGATAGATAAATAAAGAAATTTAAAGAAAGCCGTTAACAAGGGAAGGCTTGCCTTTTCCAGGCGAGGACCCCGTGGCCCGTGTCATCCTTATAAATAAAAGATGGCCCACATTACTTCTAGTGCCAGACGTGAACTGCTAGAAAAAGCGTAACGAGGCTGCACCCTATTGCAGTAAAAGTTTTCTTTTTCCTTCGGATAATGACTAATATTTTTATGAGCTCCTTTAAAAAGATAAATGATTAGTCATAAAATATATTTCATTTCTATAAATAAAAATTGAATCTCCATTCATATGATTAAAAAACAAAGTGAGTTGTTACTATACCTCACCTTCTATTGCAGCAAATGGTAACGTAATGAAGTATTAGGAAGGAAAGTGTTATCTTTAATCATATTAAAAAAAAGCTGTATATGAAAAATTGTACACCTCTTTTTCCAAGGATAGAAAAAGGAAAACACGTGTATTATATATTGAGAACTATGATGTATTGATCTAACCATTTGGTATCTGATAGCACTTATCATTACTCTCCCTAACAATTATATAAGAAGAAATGGTTTAGAAATAATATAATAGAAATTGCATTGGGCATTTTATAAATTGTGAGTGGGATTTTTGGCAAATATATCATGTAACTTATATTGGTATTATAAAAAAAAGGTTATAGGCACTAATTAATAATATGATTTTTTTATGCATTGTTTTAATACATGCATGTAAAAATATTAAAAAATAATTATTATATATATATCAATAGAATTTAATTTTTTATATATAAATAATATAAAAAAATATAAAAAAATTACATTATCACTTAGTTAAATCCTTCCATTGCATGGTTGCAGTTTGTGGAAAATAAAAAACGTGTTAATACGCGCTATGCAGAGCCCACGGGTTTCTTCGACACAAGATAACGAGACTATGATCAAAAGAAATAAAGAGTAATACTATATATTTAGAAAAATACGTGCAGAATTTTTGATAAAATTATGATAATTATTGAATAAAATAAAATGATATGATTAATCAATTCATTTAAAAGCTAATAATTATATCATATTATTTTGGATAAGCTTTTAATTACCCAGCATTTTTTAAAAGGTAAATAAAGAATTCGACTTTCAAAGATAAACACACGCTACGAAACAAAAGCTCTGTACAAACAATAACTCAGCTACGTACCTTGGTTGTTTTAATATTTGTCAGCTAAAATGCGGTATTTTCTGCTTCTATGCAGATCTGGTGTTTGGCCGAACTAATAATTCTACAGCAAGGGATGAAGGGAAAAGTGCCACATGCGGTTCGATTTTGAACTTTTAATTACTGAATTTCAGGACTTCAATTGGCGTATCAAACCACTTACATGGTGTTTCGATTAATCTATCATTTTTCTTCACGAGAATATGCACGCACCCTACGATCTCTCTTTGCTCTCTCTCGTTTGGGTCCTTTAATTTGATTGTTTGTGATTTATAGCAAGGTTTGTTTTCTTGTTTTTTACTTGACTTAATTTTTCCCAACGATAGTTATACTTTCCTATTTTATGGAAGATTACGATCGACCTTAGCATCTAGATGTTAAATTTCAACGAACAATAACGTATCTTCAAAGTATAATAACACTTCGTGTTAGAAATACATGTGTCGTTCACTCCACCCGCTTTGAATTATTTATTCAAAAATCATTTATACGTACGAATAATGTACAAATAAGGAAGCTTCCCATTTATTAAATGAGAGATGATTCGCAAAGTTGTGGACCCACAGTAATTGATGCTCTTATTTTTCATGTAAAATTGTGTTATTTCAACTTATTTTACTTGAGGTATTATACAATTTATCTCTCATTCACCATTAAAAATAATTATAATATGTTTAAATAAAAATTTATCCTTTCAATAGTAAATTAAACATTGATTGAATAGATATGGTATTTTAAGTAAAATGAATAACCCTCATATTTCTCGTTTTGAAAATTACTTTGATGGAACAAGATTCACGTGTTAAAAAAAAAAAGATTTTCTTACTCTAGGGCGATTTAAAAATTTCCGTAGATTGAGTCTTATGGGACCCGCACACATCAATAATCACGGTGACAAAGTCAATACCAACGTCAGAAACTTCTAAAAGAAAATGAAAATTAAATTAAGTTAACAAACTTACCAAACTTTTACAAAGAAAAGGGGAAATATTATTCCAACAGTTATAATAAATATTCATTTTATTATTATTAGATATGATAGATAAATAAAGATAATAAAAATTAGTAAATTACCATTACATACAATTCCATCATTCACTTTGGAAAATTGGAAAAATATTTCTATAAAAAGAAAAATGGGCGAGGGAACCATGTAGGTTACAATTCCTTTTTGTCTATGTTGTCCAGATATGGATACGGTAGCTATATCCAATATGGATATGAGTATGAGGTACAAAAATTTTGTAAATAGTGGGATACGTGAATGGCAATATATAAAAAAAAATTATAAATTTCATATGATAAAAATAGCAATTTGAATGTAAACCAACTTTAAATTATTCAACAATCAACATTACATTCTAAAATAAAATACTACAATACTCAAAACAATGTTCAACATAAGCACATAACAATCATTTAAGCATAATTAATAATCAAACTCAACAATGGTAGCAATAACATAAATAACAAAAGATAGGTATACAAAATGAAAACCACAGATAATGGTTGCAGCAAGTCAGCAACAAAATATTATCAAAACAGAGAATCAACCTTAAACTCACTAACTCAGAGAGACAAAGACACCTGTACCTTACAACCATGAAGCAGCAACTTAGTGGATTGCCGCTAAAGAAAGCCACCGGACAGAGTCGCACTTGATTTGAAAGAGGAGAAGAGCCACCGAAGAGAGCCACATTGGATCACCTTGACTACGTTCAATAACTCATCGCGCCATTGCTATGTGAGGTGGTGCTGTGGGGTCCTGTTGTTCCGTGAGCGTCGCCACCATTGGAGTGGTGTCGCCAGCAATCTGCAATCGACAATGAAGAAGTGGAGAAGTGGAGAAAAGGAGGAGATATTTGGGGAGGTGAAAGGTTGCTGGCAGGGGAAAAAAGAAACACACGGCCAAAATGTTGTTCTAAAAAATAAAATAAAATAATACTATTTTGATAAAAATGATATATTCCATGCATATCCAGATGTACTCAATTTTTTTTTTAAAGAAAAAAAATGATGACTGTAGATCCATGTGTATGAACACATATCCATACCCGAAAAGTACCTGACACCATTATCACGTACCTGTGCTTCATAGCTTCCCGTCTAATTTGCAAAAAGTTTGATAAATGCTCAGTTACCTGGACCAATCTTTGGTCTCAATCTGTCCCTCTATAAACTGTTTTCTTTCTTGGAGACGACTTATCTTTGACAACTTGTTCGTAGAGTGGCCTAGGCAATTCATTGTTCTTCATTAACTTCTCACATTCACTCCTATGTACCAATTTTTGCTTAGTAACAAGAGTTCAAGGCTATCAGTAATGCCACGACAAAATAGGCTATCAGTAATGCTGTCAATAATAACCTATTTAAATAACCTTTGTCGTCAATTCCCTCAATCTATAGTTTAAGCTTTTAAAAAAGCTGGTTTATGATACACACTATCAGAACTATTATGATTAAAAGGTTCAATCTTTGTATTATCTTATTCATTATCATAAATTATTCACATTTTATTAAAGTCTCACATCACCTAAAAATAAAATATAAAATAATTCTTATATCTATATCAATTTAGGATTTTGAGAGTTGATTCATTACCACCAGTGCTTCCATGGTCATTTGAATCTCATTTTTATAAAATTAAGGAGTACTCAATGTTTATTGTAAAAACAACTGTTAGTGAATAATCATAACAAATAACTTCATCTGAGTATGTATGGTATTCATGAAAGCAACACCATGTTAACAGTACATAAGAGGCATCGGAAACCGAACAAATTACAAAAAGTGAGCCACGTTCCACAACTCCGCAAAACAACCAATTAAATATTAAATGGGAGTCTCCGGAGACTTTTCTAATTGTTCCTTAAACTTACTAGATTCAACTCCATTTGTCAGTTTCTCTTCTCCCTTTAGTTTCTTATGGACTTGCATATATGAATGCTGAATTGTATAGCTAGCTTAGCTTCATCGATCATCGATATGGTTCAGACTAGACTACTTCAGAAACCGACAAAATGAAAACAGCTAATGGATAGTACTCAACAATATCCTTCTCTTCTTCATCTTCTTGTCCCACTTTTCACTGGTTGATTTGTGTGGCTCAATATGATTGTACGGTAATCTCCTGCAAATCTCTTAATGTTTGTCAGTGCTCTCCTCAGTAGGGCACTCTATTCACATTTACACCCCAATGTAGTGATACACGGATTGGGCCAAAGGATGAATAACGCAACCCTTTTATTCACCAAAAGAAAATGAGAGATCGAGAGGCTTGGGTTAACTGTAAGTAGGCCAGGTGTGAGGAAACGTACAAATAATATTCATAACCATATGAGATGCGCCACCTAACATGGTGCTACTAATTTACTGCTCCAGCACAACGCATGTAGCTTCAATTTCTTTTCCAAAGCTTCCATCCTTATCTAGATGCAACCTTGGACATGTTTTAACTGATAGTTTTCAATATTTGAACATCACATACCAGTAAGTTATAATTTACTGCTCCAGCACAACGCATATACCTTCTGAATTTCTTCCCCAAAGCTTCCATCCTTATCTAGATGCAAGCTCTGACATGTTTCATTAATTCACATTTCGTTCGAAAGCTACCATCCTTTTCTATGTGCTTGGACATGTTTTAATTCATGCTTGGATATGTTTTAATTCATAGTTCCGATATTTGAACATCACATTTCAATATTGTAAAATTTAAAGCTAGTCTTCAAAAAATTGTAGGCTTAAGTCATTTGACACCTGTGATTCAGACTATTGTTTGACCATATATATTAATTGATATATTAGTAATAAACTGATATTCTACTTAAACTCTCCCAGTTAAACTAAAAGGAAATAAGCATAATCAGGGGTGGATGCACCTTATAGGAGGTGGGGGTCGTTTATGCCCCACAATAATTTTGATTTTTTTAATAATTATATAGTGATATAGATTTTTGACCCCACACTAATTTTAAATGAGATAAAATAATAAGGTATAATATACTCTATTTGTTTTTATACTGATATATAATTTTTATCCCCATTATCAAAATTTTCTGAATTTGTCACTGAGCATAATTAAAGACTATAATATAAAATTTAAGTAACATTGTTAATTTACACAAAAAAAATAATATCGTTAATATATTTGGTATATGTTAACCATTTGAACCTATTATTCAATCATATCATCTCGGAGGTCAAATAAGATATTTGCCTATTACCAATATGTCATTTAACACGACACATTAACAAAAATGTGACTGCAAATAATTAAAATGAAACAATCAATTAACTTGATTAATATTTTGTAATATTGAAGAACTAAAAGGTTGTTTAATTTGTAAATCTCGGACATATATACTTTCAAGGACTAGCTTAAATATCCACTCCATATCAATAATGAGTACAACATCTTTGATTCTTTGTTTTATATATACTACACTCAAGCCTTAATAAAAATTGTTAAGAGAGTGTTTTCATTGTAGCAATGTTTAAAATTTTAATCCTACAACCAGGTTTTAAATTGCAATTGCTGCGATTACAGATAATACAATTGTTGCGATGCGCATTACAGCTATTGCGGTGTAATTTTTTTGTTTGCAATTTGAAATAGTATCTATTATTGCCTCTTGCGACCCAATGTGATTACATGGCCTGATGCATTTACGTTACAACTAATTCATGCAATATGTTGGCATGCCGTAATTGCAAACTAATGTGATTATGAAGACCGCATCTGTAATATATTGCGACCGCATCAAGTTACGTGGTGCGCAATTTGAAACCATGCTTACAACAATATTTGCAGAGGCTGTTTGAAAGACCAAATAAAGGAGGTGCACAAGTCTCTTCGTGATCGATCGTTGGATCTAGTGAACCTTGTGTGTGCAATAAATGAATACACACACCCACGTATATATAATAAGCTCTCTATTAGACATCGACATCACAAGATAATAGCTGATTTTGTTATTTTGTCTTTTCCTTTCCTAAGAAAAGGCCTTGCTAGAGCACCTCAAGGAAACAGACGCTATGCATTCGTTTATGCAGCTCCCTGGTTCTTCAATTACATCAATGCTCCATTTCGTATTACTACTTGCTCTGTGCCACAGAACAAAGGGTGTGGTGAAGTTGCCACCAAATGTTTCAGTTCCAGCAGTGATAGCCTTTGGAGACTCGATCATGGACTCAGGGAACAACAACAACATAAAAACACTGGTGAAGTGCAACTTCCCTCCTTATGGAAAAGACTTTCAGGGAGGGATCCCAACAGGTCGGTTTTGCAATGGAAAAATTCCATCAGACCTATTAGGTACTCTCTCTTCTACCCATGCAGTAGTGGTGACTTTGCTTTCTGACAAGTTTGCTTTTGCCGTGCTTACTCGCCTGCTTTAATAAAAGAAACTGTGTATTAGAAAACGACAAATTGAGGTGCTAAATCTGGAAATTTTATGGTTCTCTCCATAGTGGTCAGAAAACAAACCTTAATTAAATGCTTATTTAAAAGGAGATGAAATCGAACGGTCAGAAGAAACCGCCAGCGAATTATGTGCCTATGTGAAAGTATTATGGGTCATACGCCTGTGGTGCCTGCTACCAAGGCTCGTTTTACCTCTTTATCTGCATCCGTTTGTTTTGCTTTTCAAATTATTATGTTGATTTCAACATTTGATGTAATATTTTATTAGTAAAACCTTAAAATTTAGGAAAATGGTTAGCAGAGCCCTAATGTTAAATTATTTGTTGGTGGTGGGGGTTGTTGATGTTAAATCTCGTTACAAGGTCTCAATTGTGTACTTTTATCGATCCAATTTTTCCCCAATCGCATATTGGGTGCCGAGAGACGGTTGAAGAATTCTAAATTGGGGATTGTGGACAGGAAATGTTAGCATATGTTCCAATTTAATTGAATTCAAAAGTTCCGATTTCAAATTTTATACATGATGTTACATAGTAAATTCAAACCGAAATTTAAAGTTTCAAATTACATAATAATTTCAACCTAAATCTACATTATATAATAAATCTTGGTTTTGTTTTGTTTTCAAATGAGTTGGGTTATGCATTTTTCTCTTGCCTTTTTTTTAACTAACTTAAAAGTTAACTTCACTTTAACTTTTAATTTTAAAAATAAAAATAATAAACAGGTAAACAGATCACAGCCTATTAACTTAACAAGTTGGTTGGTTTAACTCATGGATTAATTAGACTGCCTAAAAAATAAATTAATTTAAATGGATCAAATTAAACAAAAAAGCCATAATTCATCTCATTTTATCGAATAAATGGATTATCTAAAAAAAATTGACCCGCTGCAATTGCATTATTATGAAAACACCCATTGCTAGCCTCGATCTTCAGATAGAAAAATGTTATTTGTATTATAGAATCCATATATAACAGAACAATATTTGTTTCAAATGAGTGCACTATAACATAAATAAGATTTAATAAGATATGAAAAATATTATGAAATTATATAAAGAATTGGTAAAACTTTTTAACAACATAGTTATATAACATTCATAATAATGTTACTTTCTCCCTTTTACTCAATCTGTTTAAAAACCAAAAAAAAATATACATATATTAACAAAATGATAAATAAATATTGATAATGGTAAAAACGTTGTGTAAGTAGGTTAAATTGCCCCTATTAAAAACCAAAAATAGGTTGTGACACAATTAATTATACTCGAAGTAGCATTGAAAAAACAACAATGCTTCTTGAATAACAAATGGACAGACAATTTGAAATAAAAAAATAAAAGAAAAAACCTTACAAATGGAGCTAGTGAAAGAAATGAAGTCCTTTATAGTTTTGCTAATAATTTTTATATTATCAACAATATTTTAAATATTACTAAATAGTTTTAACAACGTTTATAAATATTGCTGAAAATTAAAAATAATGTAGTGACCTAAGAGAAATTCTTAAGTGCTTTAGAAGTCAAAAGGATGTGAATCATTATTATCTCTTTTCCCATATATTTTAATTTTAATATAATGGTTAATGTATCTATCAGTAAATAAAATATAACAAATATATATAAATAATTTTTTACTCTCACAACATGTTTAAAATTCTCATAATGTAATGTGATACTTTATCTATGTAAAGTTAGAGTGAATACCTAAATTAATCCTAAAAAATATGGTGCAAGATAAATTGATTCCTTAAAAAAATAAAATAAACACATTTTGCAGTCTTTTATTATTTAAAATATAAGACAAGTTAGTATCTTTTTAATATTTTAATAAATTTATTTATTATATTTATATTTTTATTAGTGAGCAATTGAAACTTCCTTTTAAATTGTCAGTGTAACCCTAAAATTCTTTTCAAATATTAAGAAAAAATTAATTTATCATATATTTTTAATTAATTATTAGATACTATGAAATATATTGTTATTCTTAAAATTATAAATTTGTCCTATACTACTTTCTGTGAGTTGTAACTTGGGAGTATTCCTTATTGTCCCTCTGTTTTATCTCACCAACTCGCTTTTTGCTTTTTCACTCAACTTTAGCCATGTGGATATCCGTCACTTGCTCCTTAAGTTATTTCGCATTGAATGGTATGTTCGCATAACTCTTTAATATAACAACGATCCTTTTTTTTAATTAAACAATAATACAATTTTAACACATGGATTGAAACATAAAGGGACTAAATTAAAAAAAAAATGATAAAAGATAGAGGGAAAAAATACTTTTGCTCTGAAAGAGAAGCCATTTTGTTCTTTTAAACATTTTAAATTCAGGCCGTCAAGGTGTTCTTCTCCTATGCAACATGATATTTTAAATTCAGTCATCACGACTATCATCGGCCCTTAACTAATTTGTAATAGTTATGTTTCTCGTCGTGATTAATTATAGTTCCTTGAATTTCAGTTGAAGAATTAGGTATTAAGGAGTTCTTGCCTGCTTATTTGGATCCAAATCTCAAAGCCAGTGATCTTCTCACCGGCGTCTGCTTTGCTTCCGGTGCTTCAGGATACGACCCTTTGACCGCCAAATTAGCGGTAAATATAAGGATATTTTAGCTCCAGCATCTTTTAATTCCTAAAATCCATTGTTGGATCATAGAAGATTTTTTTTAAAAAAAAAATTCTAAATTGACACCTCATAAATGTACACAGGATAAAATTAATATCTTGAAATTTAAATATATCAAATTGATCCCTTACATTTAAAAGGGAGAATAAATTGATTCATTCATATAATTTCATATATTATTATTTTTTAAATTATATATACCTGTATGGAGGTATTATTTTGTCTCATTTTTTAATTGTGAGAAATAAATTTGAAATTTTTAAATTTTGAGGGATTAATTTACTATCTAATTTATTTTTGAGGATCAAAATAGGTATTTAGTCTAAAAGAAAAATTCATAAAATCTAGTGAGATGAAGAACAATCCACTCTCTCTCTCTCTCTCTCTCTCTCTCTCTCTCTCTCTCTCTCTATATAAAAGCTATGAAGTATAGATATATCATTTGGATATTGTGTCTACGTGTTGAACACATATTCATGTTGGATATTGTATTTAATTTAAAATTTATTTATTTTTACTCTAACATATAAAAATACAACATAAAAAGGGTATTAAAAAGGAAATAATATATAACTTTTTGAATTTATAAGAAAATAAAGTATGATTAAAATTTATATAAATAATTTTTGAATATGTCCTTTTTTTAAATTTTTAGTTATATATATGTCATGCTCGTGTTTATAATTTTTCAATTTTGGTGTATCATATATATTCGTGCTTCATAGGTTGTAAGTGTTTTAAGATTTTGGCGTATGCTTCTAGATTAAAAAATTATTTAAAATGCATAAACATACAATAAAAATAGTTTATATTTGATAAAATTGCTGTTTTAAAAAATTATACAATAATTATTATGAGAAATTTACCTGATAAATAACATTGGACATTTTTTTTTCCAAAATGATTTTTATAATTGGATAGAGGGAGTAGCTTTCCAACACGTAATAAATTAGTTTTTTAACTTCACAATTAATGGATTAAAATTAAATCTTGTATATTGTTATATATTCATTATTTCTTTCTAACTTGGTTGAACATTGTAATCAGTCAGTGATACCATTATCCACTCAACTGGATATGTTCAAAGACTACATAGAGAAGTTAAGAGGCATTGTTGGAGAGGACAGAACAAACTTCATTCTAGCCAACAGTCTTTTTGTTGTGGTGGCAGGCAGTGACGACATTGCCAACACCTATTTTGTTGCTCGTGTGAGACAAATACAGTATGATGTTCCTGCTTACACTGACCTTATGTTGAATTCAGCTTCTAATTTCGTTAAGGTAGGTTTAAATATTTTGCCAACCCATTAGTTAGCTCAAAGGAATTACAAAATAATGGTGTCAAAAAACCATAAAAATAAAACATCATCCATAATATACTACATGATTGTAATTTATTTTAATAGAATTTCAATGTAAAGTATTTCACATCATCAATTAATCGTATATTATAATTTTTTTATTTTCTCTCTTCATTTTTAAGTACAAGATTGACATTTTTTCCTTATATTTTCTTATTTTGAGATTTTGTGAAAAAAATAATAAAAATATGGAACTCTTATTTCTAATTTCATTTTCTGTTTTTACTCCACAAATTTCTTCAAAGAAAAAACGGATTAAAAATAAAGTGACATTTATATAAATCAAATTGAAAATGAAAAAAATAAAATAAAGATAAATTACCTCTCTTTTGAAATTTGATAAAATTCATTTGACTCCCTTGACACTAACCTTCTATGAACAAAATGTTCAATATTCAATGAATGGGAGGATAGTGTAAATAATTTTATAAATTCAAAGGAGATGTAATAACTTCACAACTCATAGATCTCTAGAGTAAATTTTACAAATAAAGAAGATCAAAATAAATTTTATTAAATCTCAAAAAATGTCAATGTAATTCGCTAATAAAAACCTAGACGAACCTGTTGCTATTTATATTACTTTTCAAACATTTGTAATAACATATAAATATATAAATGCGTGAGATTATAAAAATGTTCACACTTACAAATCAAAATGTTTGCGCAATATAATGCCTGTATTTGTGCACTTCAATGAAATCAAAGATACCTCACCATGTGAAATTTGTCCCCTCGATGAAATGAAATGGGAAGGAACTGTACAGACTTGGAGCTCGTAGAATTGCAGTACTGAGTGCACCACCAATTGGATGCGTGCCATCACAGAGAACACTTGCTGGAGGGATGATAAGGCAGTGCGCAGAAAAGTACAACGACGCAGCAAGGTTGTTCAACTCCAAATTATCAAAGGAGCTGGACTCCCTTAACCAGAACTCACCCAACAGCAACATTGTCTACGTTGATGTTTACAACCCTCTGCTCGATATCATTGTGAACTACCAAAAATATGGTACAACCCTCTAATCATATATTAATAAGTTTTGTTATTTTTCCTATGAGGTATGGGATATAAATAAATTAACACATTATTCAATATTAGATGAGAGTGAATCTCATTTAAGGGGTCAAAATTCAATAATGGATAGAGTGTGAGTCGACGTGATATCACAATCTGTGAATACAATTAATATTTCTGTATTAATTAAGGGAATTTATTGAGTATATATTCATTTGATCTGAGAAATATTTTCGAGGGCAAATTACATTAGTTTTCTAAAATTTGAAAATTTTTTATTAGCCTTTCACTATTTAAAAGAGATTAAATTGATTCCTTCATATATATCTTTATAATTTTTAAATTACATACAAAAGAATTAATTTGTCTCATTTTTTTAATGATGTAATATATATCAATAGGTAATTTTTAAATCTAAAAGAACCAATTTGTCCTCTCCAAATATATATTTCCGGAGCAACATATTGGAAATTTAGTTGAATTTATTTTTCGTTGGCAATATTTTTTGAAAATTTAATTTTTGTGCACCAAAAATATAATTGAAAGTATGTTATAAAAGCCTCTAGTTATATATGGCCATGTTGATAAAAGTGTTTAATTCTCCCATTTATTATTTTAAAACCCTCACACACAATGATATATAAATGAACAATGGTATAAAATTCGTTTGTGATAATTTTTTATTTATCAAATTTATTTCGTATGTTTAGTTACTTCTTCAATTGCAGGCTATAAAGTTGTGGACAGAGGTTGTTGTGGCACGGGCCAACTAGAGGTTGCAGTGCTATGCAACCCTTTGCAGGCCACTTGCACTGACATTTCCGAATACGTTTTTTGGGATAGTTATCATCCAACCGAAGGCGTATACAGAAGGATCGTAAGTCAAATGGTTGAGACATATCTGAGTCGATTGTTTGCGCTTGGTTAAGTTTGCTCAAGAGAAGTCGACAGATATATTTGGTTGGAGGGTATAAATGGGATTGAAATTTTTTGAATGAATTTTATGTGTAATTTACACATAAAATATATCTATAGAAATTTTCATCTCATTTATACTACAATTAAATGTACCCTAAATGTATAATTGTTATCATAAGAAAAGGAATAGTTTGAGTTTATCTGGTTGTGGGGTGTAATTGTTGTTACTTGTATACTTTATAATTACGGGGCATCTGTCCAATAGGCCCGGAATTTTCCTCTAGTAAATCTTTATTTTCTTTCATTGATTAATAAAACCAAGAGTATTGCTTGTTTCTTTTAATTAATTTATCTTTGTTGATTTATTTGTTGTTAGAATTTATGTTAGAATGATACGTTAGTGTTTCTAACTTTTGAACGTATGAGTAACTTTTAGTTTTTTTTACTCTTTTGACTTATTCAACTATTTTCATAAATTTTGACAAATTCTTCAGACAACAATTCTATTAAATAATTATGATTGTAACACTGCCTTTTTTTAATATATATAGAAAATACACAGTTTTCACTTTTTTGCTCTTTTGAAAATATTTGTGAAATTGATAAAAAATAATTAAATGAAAGTAAAGTATTTATTAATTAAAAAATATTCATTAGATCAATGATTTAGGGCTGACAAACAGGTGGGCCCCACCCATTTAGGGCCGGTCCAATTTAGCCTACGAAATAAACATGTCTAAATGGATTTGTCCATTTATTCGCAATCAGAAATATTGTAGCCCATGTCAACCCATTTAAGGCCGGATAACGAGCCAAATCAGGTTGGGCTCCACTAGCTTAGTACACAAAATTTGGGGCTTGCGCTTGTCCTCTTTGGGTAGGTTAAGTTTGGGTTAGGTTAAGTTTGAGTTGGAGTGACCAAATGCAATGAGTCGGAAAAAAGTTATGAAAAAAAGAGAGTAAATGGACCGCCGGTATACTTGTCGGATTGGCCTATTTAACCTGTGAGTTAAATAGTTCGTACTAAATACAAATTGATATTAAATGGGTTAAAATTTCTAGGCTTGACTCGTCCTTTTTTTTGTTGCAGTTAAATAAATTGGCCAAACAAATTTGACTCGTTTTGACAGGTCTAATGATTATCTTGCTTAAGATTTGACCTATTTAATTAAGAAGGCTTCTCAAAGACATTAACCTAATCTAATAATTAAAAAAGGAAGACATTAACCTAACTTGTTCATTAATGGGTCTGGGGCAACCATGCTAAACAATACTCTCTCTCTCAACAATAATAATCACCTAAAGAAATTGAGAAAATTGGTATATTAAGTACAAAGGATATTAGAAACAATTAAAAATTAAAATCTTCAATTTCATTTATTCGAAAATGTTAACTATTTTTCTAACATATGGAAAACGTACAGTTTATATATTTTTATTTAAAATTTTATTTACAAAATCAACAAACAAAACTTATAGGGTCGTAAATATTATTTTTAAGACTTATCCTTGCATTTTTGAAAAATCTAGCTTAACCTGAATGATTATTTAAAAATTCAATTTGTAGTGGAATCTTTAAATAATTCAAGGAACCCATATAACTTTAAACTAATCAGCATTAGGTTCAAGTCATAAAATTATGAATTATAAATATTTTTTATAAATACTGATATACGCTCTTCATCATTAGACTAAAATATTTATTTAATTTGCCTAAAATCTGACCTATTTAATTGGATAGGTTTCGTTAAATACATTAACCTAACCTGTTGATTAAATGGGCCAAACATGCCTAAGTAATATTTTAAAAAAAAAATTTCATTTACTTGAATATGTTAAGTAATTTTTTTGAAGTTTAATTTTAATGCACTAATAATATAAATTTTTTTTATATTATCATACAATCAAATCATTTTATTTATATAACCTTTCAATTAATAAATGTAAAACTTAATCTTTTTGAAGATATAAATATATATGATTAAATGACACTATAAAAAGGTTTTACTAAAACAATACATGCAAAATTAAGATTAGAAAAATAAAGGTACCTCTTCAAAGACAAAGCCCGCATCTAACTAATTTTTTTGGGTCAGGCCTGCATATAATCTATATATACATGTATATACTTTTTTAGATTTTCCTTGCATTTTTTAATTAACTTGACGTTAAAGGCGCGCTAGTTAAAATTTTACTTTTTAGTTGAATTTTTTAAATAAATATGACTTAAATTTAATTAACAGGTTTAGGACATAAGATGGGTCAACCAAGCTTAATTTTACTATATATATATATAATAATGTATGGATAAATGTATATAGGCCAAAATGGTTATTTTGTTTAAGATTAATTTGACCTATAGTTGACTAAATGCACATACATTAACCTGACTTGATGACTGAATGAGTCAAGTCATACTATGCTTAAAGCGAGTTATGCATGTAATTTCACATTACGCTCTTAATCTATTTTTATCCCTATTTATTAAAAGGCTTTTTTTTTTTGTGTATTCTAGTCACTTTCATTTGGCTATTGCCACTACATTGATTGTCTTTATTTGAATTATATCTTAAATGCCCTTAAGATTATTCTAGTAGTTAGTTTATTTTTTTATTTTTCAAAACTAAATTTAAGAATTGTGTATTAGAATCTCAATTATTGTTGTCATTCATTATTTATTATTTTTATTTGTGAAATTTTTAAATGTGTTTAATTAAAAACATATTTTTAATTAATATATTGCTATTATGATATTTTAAATTTATATTTAATAGTTGTATTGATTAATATTAGACATAAAAATTAACTATAATTAAACTTCTAACACAACACAAAAAATTTCTAACTTAAATATAATGTTTAACTTGAATTAAAAAGTGTAAAGAAATAAAATTCAAATAACTTATAAATTTAATCAAATATAAATATAATACTTTTTTTCAAGTCATATTTGGACAAAAATATATAATACATAACGAATCTTATAATTTTGCAATTTCATAAAAAAAATAATTCATCAAAAATCTTCAAACAGTATTTGTCTTGGCAACACCAAAAATTATGAAAAAAATATATATTCTAGTCTTAAAGCCGATTGTGCTAATTATATATCCATTAGGAATGTCACTTTGCAATACCCTTATACTTTGAGACGCCTCTTAGGAAGTCACAGGCCACAGCTCTTTCTGTAAAATTATTAAGAAATAAGGATCGCATGTAAGATGATGTAGTGATTTTTTCTAAATCACTAATATTTTGAGAGTTTATTGTACTTTGACTAATTTGGCTCGTGAGTCCATTGTGAGAATAAAACTCTCTTTATGCTCAAAGTTGTTAAACTCTCTAGTTTATCTAAATTTGTAAAGCTTTGGCAAATTTACAAACTTATAATAGTTTACTTATTTTAAAAAAGTTTAATTAATCTATAAGTCCTTGTTTTTATTGAATTTTTAATTTAGTCCTACATTTTAAAGTTTTCAATTGGATTTCTATACTTAAAATAAATATTTAATTAGGTCCCTAACCCCATTATCAGTTACAAAAATACTAGAATTAATAGAATATTCCTGTAATATTTTTTTTCTATAATTTTACATTAAAAATAAAAAAGAAAAAACCCACGCCTTCCCTTCTCCCTCCTGTTCCCTTTCCCCACCACCACCATCAACCCCTTTTCTATAATCATGACACCAGAAGTACTTCCAACTCGTGGTGCATGTTGAGGTGCCAGTGGAGGTGGCATTGGCACATAGTGATAAGTACTAGAAGCAGGGGGCTTTGGTGGAACAAGCATTGCTCCTCCTAGGACTGATGCAGTTGCTTCATCTTTCAATCGCTGCACCTCCTTAGGCACACAATGCCAAGTAAGAAATCAAAGATTTCTTTTCCTGCCAGTGCTGCTGCAACGTTAGTCTTCTGGATCGATCCCCTACTATGTGATTCCAGGTGCACAAGGTCAGCTCCGATGTGAACATCTCGCAGGCCTTCGCAAATAGGACCAGCGCCTCTGCCGATGTGATCCAGACATCCTCGTCAGCCTTCATGATCTTCTTGATCCTCGCCTAGGGAACGCTGGGGCTCTTGAAGTCATTTACCCTTTTAATTTCTTGGTGTTGGTTTTCCTAATAGGCTTGAAGCTGTTGCCTAAGTAATTCCCTTTTTTGCTGTAGTCGATGATGAAGTTGCTGAGCATGTCGGCTTTGTTGAAGTTGATGAGCGTGTTGTTCTTGTCATTGTCGAGCTCCAACCGACATTGGCTTGGTTTTGGATGATGATGATAGTGGGGTTGATGGTGGTGGTGGGGGGGGGAACGGGAGGGAGAAGAGGGGGTGGATTTTTCTTTTTCTTTTTAATGTAAAATTATAGAAAATATTCTAGGAAATCTATTAGTTCTAATGTGTTTATAACGGATAATAGGGTTAAAGCCCAATTAAACATTTATTTTAGGATAGGATTCAATTGAAAACTTTTAAAATTGAAAACCAAAAATTCAAAAACCAAATGAACTGACGATTAATTAAACCTTTTAAAAATAATATTAAGAAAATATATGTATAACATGTAATTATAATAAAATAAATTCATGAAAAATCAAATATGTGAAAATTTCATTTGCAACCTCATAATGAAGCAAATATGAGTCATAAAATATGAAATAAAATTAATATCACAAAAAATAAATTAGGACTTCAAGATGTTAAAAATTAGTTTTTCTATATAAGAAGAATTTTATTTTTTAACATTTTAAAATCCTAATCTATTGACAACATAAGTCAAGATATCATAACTTCAATCTTGAAAAATCTATTTAAAAGTGCCACAGGTAAAATTATGCATGTTATTATTACTTGAGAGACTAAATTTTAACTAAAATAGTATACTCACGAATTCATCTGCATTTATACAAGTTCACTCAAGTTTAAGCTTTCAAGTGATTTTAAGTTGATTTCGGATTGACTTAGGGTTTGACAATCATACTTGTTCTAGTTTTTTTCATTCGTATGAGTCAAACCTGAGACTTTTTAAGGGAAGCAAAGGTCAAAGCACTAGTGTGTCCATGCAGGTTATTAAAAACTTCATTAAGAACATTTATTAAGCTCATAAGTTCACAATATTAAGATCATTAAATGATTTTGGATCATGAACAATATTCAAATACATTTAAAAATAACTATTGTCATTATTCAACCTAAACAAATTTTGAATAAAATACATGCAATAAATTAGGAGGGATGTTATTTGAACTGCAATGAACATCAAATAGGATCTTCTCCTTTTCCCCACTAAACTTAGGCCTTTATTTTTCAAATTTGCTTTTGGATTTATTTAAGCATTGCCTTCAAGGCAATGGTTAAGTTAACAAAATAGAAAATATTTACATTAAAAGATGTGTTTTTTGTTTTTCAATACATGAGACCCATTGCAAAGTTTAGAAATTTCCCATTTTAAATATTCTTAACCATTGTTCTTATAGCACTAGTTAGCAAAACCATTTACTTTTTACCACTTACATGATTCTAATCAGATACATTAATTTTTTAATATATCAATTTGACTTAATTTTTCACGATGACTATTAACAAGAAATGAAGAGAGTATTTTGCATGAATAATATTTTTCATAAAGAGGGATAAGGGCAAGCAAAGGCTAACCGTGAGAGTGTCAAGCTTTGACCATCAAAATGATTTCAAAGTGAAATAATAAGATGAAAATTGCATCATTTATTGAAAAAGATTTTTTTAACTACTATGACAGGTATAAACATCGGATATGACATAGAATAGTGTGGATGAGGATTAAGATACACGTGAAATGAGATAAGATGGAATTTTATATTTCTTTTCTCAATTTTTGTTATATCCTTCAAAATTATCCTCTAAACATCCTTCTTCATTTTTTGTACTTCATAAATTATATTATTTGTTATGAGATTTGCATTTAGGACTCCATGTTTTCTATCCAAACCCCTCATCACTTGATCACATCCTTCCGAGTGGCTTACCTCTAACCATCCTAATTATATTGTTAAACAAGAAATGTTTAAAACAGGAATGACGTCTAGTCAATAAGCAAGTTTTTGCTAACAAAGGCTATGACGTGCAGTTAATAAATAAATAAAGGCATAAATTAATCAACTTTCAAATGGGGTACTTCAATTAAATTAGTAGAAGATTAAAAATTAAATCCAAGGAGTAACTGCTTCACCCATGAGAGACTGCATTGAATATCTAGTTGACTATCTTCACTATTTAAGGTTAGAGAACCAAACCAAAATCCATATATTACTTACTATCACTTAGTTGTCAGAGAAATAGAATCAGCAAGAAAAAGGAAAATGCATAACTTATTCTTTGGGAGACTAATAGGGACGGTTGTTTTGGTTGTTTTATTTGCAAAAGCAGAAGCAGCAGCCAATGCAGCGACTCCAGCATTATTTGCATTTGGAGACTCGATCCTTGATACAGGAAATAACAACAACCTTGGAACTTTAACCAAGAGCAATTTTCCTCCGTATGGAAGGGATTTCTTTGGAGCAAGACCGACAGGAAGATTCTGTGATGGAAAAATTCCCTCAGATTTAATAGGTATAAATATGTGCACATTCCTTTCCCTTTACTACTCTTAAGACACAATATTTTATGAACATGCCTATCTTTTGCTTTGAGAGTCTAGACATAAAAGGGCAGTAAATTTCTATACTCCCTCGCTACAAGAATAACTGATATTTCTGACAAACTGATACATTAAAAAGTCAATATAATTGACTACAATTTGTACTAGTTTGTCCGAAATGTCAATTATCCTCGGATGGATGTAGTATGATACTAGCTTTTAGCATCTTTTCCTTTTGCTTTGGATACAATAAATAACGAAATTGTGTAATTTGAATTTGCATATGTTGTGTTTAGCGAGTGCTCTGGGAATCAAAGAAACATTACCAGCATATCTTGACCCATTCTTACGGCCTCAAGACCTTGCCACTGGGGTAAGCTTTGCTTCAGCTGGCACGGGAAATGATGATCTCACAGCTAACATACAGGTATAGTTTCCTTTTTTGCTTCATGAGGTTAGATAAATCCAAAACATAACGAGATTTAAACCTATAAGGCTATAGCCTCATAATAAATTATTTAGATCCTTGCCATTAACCCAATTCCAATGGCTGAATTAATTTTATATTTATGTATGAATTAATTTTGAATGCTACCTAATCCATTCATTTCTAATTGTATATATTTATATGATTTTTCAGGGAGTTTTGACACTATCTGCCCAACTGCGAATGTTCAGAGATTACATAGGAAGGCTGAGAGCAGTTGTTGGGGAGCAACAAGCGGGTTACATCATATCCAACAGCTTGTATCTGCTTTCATCAGGCAACAATGACATTGCCATTGCTTATTCATCGACGATAAGGAGAGCAATGTTATTCAATCAATATTCCAATCTCTTGGTTGGCTGGGCCTCAATTTCCTAAGGGTTTGTCAATTCTCATCTGCCAACCTAATTAATTGAGTTAATTTTATCATTAGCCTTGAGTTCTATAGTCTTATGCGCCATGCATAATAAACACATAATTAATTAATATGCATAAATAAAAGTGCCACGTAACACATAAGAGTAATTCCCAGATGTTGTAAGAGTAAAAGAAAAGTCCTACCCCATATCATTTATCACTTGATCATTTGATACATAGCAAAATTGAGTGATACAGAATATTAAAGTGATACTCCCGTTTCTTTTTTTTTTTTTTTCAACTGTCTTTTTAGGGAAAATATTTTATTTAATCATATTTTTTAAGAAGTATTAATTACCTTTTTTCACTTTTGCCCTTACACATACTTTCTCTCTCACCTGCAAACTTCTTATAGTAATAATTATTACATACTTTCCTAAAAGGATAATTTTGTCGATACAAGCTTTTTTAGTGCGTGTTTATGCATTTTTAATGATTTTTTAATTTATGGGCCAAAAGTTTAAAAGACAGTTATAAATAAACGGTGGGAGTACAAAACAAAAAATTCTTGTTACTCTTTAAAACAGCTAAGAATTCATTGTCACATGACAAATAAATTATAATAAAATTCTATTAGCTGGGTAATATTTTTCATAAATAATTTTTAATTACAACTTGAAGGAGCTATATCAACTTGGAGCAAGACGAGTGTGGGTTCTAGTACATTGCCACTGGGATGCTTGCCTGGAGCAAGAACTGTAGGGGGAGGACCCTTAAGGTTCTGTGCTGAGCTTGTCAATGGAGAAGCCCGAATATTTAATGGCATGTTATTTTCAGCAGTTAATGCTCTCAGAGCCAACCTTCCCTATTATAACCTTCAGTTCGTTGATATCTATACCCCACTGCTTAATATCATACAAAATCCTCTCCCTTCAGGTCATTAATAATTTGAATCTCCATTATAAAGTTGCTAAATATTATTACTAGTGCAAAATAATGTGCTATTTGGCATTAAAACTTTCAATTTTATTATTTGATTTGATTATTTCAGGGTTTTTGAACGTGGCGTTCGGGTGTTGTGGGACTGGAACAGTTGAACTTGCAGAAACATGCAACTTAGTCAGTGGCTCGTGTCCAAATCCTGCAGCATACGTTTTCTGGATGCTGGCCATCAACTCAGAGAGCTTATCAGATTATGTTCTCTTATACTTCGAGAATATTACAATAATGCTTCAAGCTCTTTATTAACTGCTTCTCCTTCAAATTAATGAATTTAATATTATATTGTTTCACATCAATGAAGTGTATGCTAATCTCAAAAGGATAATTAATATTATAGTATTTTTAAATATTTTAGTTATTTTTCTGTCATTTTACTCCCATTTTTATTATTTTATTTTTTCGGTCGACGCCTTATTTTTATTTCAACCCAACAAATTTAATACTTTGAAAAAAAGGACACGTGAAGGAAAGTTTTTTAAATGAGTTATATTACATAACCAGAATTATGTCCCGAAAATTGACACAATTCATAGAGTGGGGAATTTTGAACCATAGGAGTGAAGATGACTTGTCCATCCAAATGTTACAAATAATGTCACATTATTCTATATATTTCGTTGCCTAAACCACTAAAATCCGAGTCTATTAGAATTAACCTGGCTTTAAGCAAGTCTACTCACTACAGGGCTAAAGCTCCTCCAAAACTAGTTTTTTTTATTCATAAAATCTAATCTGGGACATTGTTTAAGGGAAACAATATCAAATCAAACAACACAACTATCAAACATAGTATGTGACCTTCGCCTGTGCAAACAACTCAGACCTCAGTGGCTAAAATCATCTAATTAGAAATTATACACACAAGTCACCATAAGTCATTAGAAAAACAAAGAATAAGTCATCCAAAGCAAATATAATCTATACAAATCAATAAAATTAAATCCACCTCAATCAAAATTCCAAAGTTTGTCATGTTTCATAAACTTCTCTCTTATCTTTGGACCGTAACAATTATGAATAATTCTTATTCGTTTCCACTACTTAACTCAAAATTACGATCAAAATCAAGCTCTGTGGCTGCAGGAAGAATGAACTTCCCCACAGCCTGTATTCCCATCACCTCCAAAAAAAAAAGAGAGAAAAAGAATCTGAAAATCATGGACCGCAAGGTAAAATACCGGACACTAGACAAGGCTAAGAAATTTGGGGTGGGGCAGATTATGCAAGACAGTTTTAATTACTGTTGACAGCAGCATCACCACCATTTGGGAGTTGAGGCTGGATGGAAGAAGACTCTGTTGGACCTTCATCTTTAGCTGCTTCTTCCAAGGTGATGGACTGAAAATCAGCTGCAAGGTTATTGAACCTTGATCCCCAGGAGATACCAAACCAGAATCAGCTCGAAGATGAGCAGCAGGCAGCCACCTCATCCACTCAACATGCCTCCTCAACTTGTCACCCTGCAGCAAAGTTGAGGGAGAAAAATAAGCTGTTAGAGATTCAGAGAACATAATAAATAGACTAACTTTTAAAGTATTAGGGTAACAAAAGCATCATTAATTTATCCTTCACTGCTTGACTACATGCCAGTGAACAGAAAAGATATTTAGATACAAACAGTGAATGCAGCACATGTTACGAGAGATGACACACAGAAAAATAGTATAAAATTAGAACTAACCTGTATTTCCACAACAGTGGAATTCCTCAAGGAATCCAATATCAACTGAATGTTGCTTGTTAGACTTTTAACCTGTAAAAAAAGATATTCCATGGAACAAAAATACAACAAGGTGCTTAGTATTTACAAAAATCTAAGTCATCAAAAGCATGAGCTGAATCGACTCTTAAAATTGTTGTACCACAAGCATCTGCAGGACATTAGATGTTGGTCAAAGGTACAACATATTTTATAAGTGCATGTGCAGAGGGGTAGGGGAAATTTTCCTGAGGACACAAATAAACTAATAAGACTCTATTCAAATACAGGTGTTTCATACAACAAAGGAATACAATACAATATGGATACCAATCTTCCATTGCGATCTGTTATGGTCAGGTTTGGCTTTAAGTTATAACCTAAGGGACGTGGCAGACAATCATCATGTCTCAGTAATGCATTCTGTATCCTTGCTTTCTTACATCACTATTGTGAAAGATACCAGTGTATAAAACTAAAAACTTCGAGAGAAGGGGATGGGGTATTAGTTAATAGTATTAGATGAAGCATAAGTGAATGAATATTCATTCATCAGATTTTGAAAGTTACAACTTACAAGATTGAAATTGGAACATAATAGACGACTTCTTCGAAATTCCAATTTCTCACTCCCTACCCTTGATGGCAAACCATATAACTGACCAATATCTTTAGACATTTCAAGTTCATCCCTACTAACACAAATCCATCCAGTTGAATAGTAGCATTATATTGGGACAAAACTAGAAATAATACAATTAATCATTTTTAACCCACAACGCTTAGGGCTCAAAGAAGGGCAAAGGTTTGAGCCCTGGAAACACCACTTGCGGTGAGGGCCAAACTATGTTGCTCTGTATGGAAATTCCCTCAGTATGGAAATTCCTCTCTAAAAAATTAATTTTAAAGGGAAAAATAAAACTAATTTGGATGCAGAACTAACTTTAACACCATCTATAGAAGCTCTCTGAAGCATAAAGCCTTTCCCAAATAGTTCCATCTGTCATTCACACAGGTGCCATCATGTATGTTCAATACATTTCAAGGCAAAGGATACTGAGAAAATTTAAATCTGAAGATGTTGCACTAGCAACATTTGAAAAGAATTAAAACTAAAACAGTTACAAACAACAAATATCAAGATTTAAGCATGAGACTTTAGACAATTAATCATGAACTACAAAATAATATAGTATTTTAAAATTCAAATACAGTTGGAGCAGTATTACTTCAATAATAATGGGATATGTTGGGAAAAAAAATCATGAACAGAACAGGGGGTAAAAGGGCACCAAGGCAGAGATCCTAAATATACATTGCATGCTTACAACAACAAATGCCAGGCCTATTAACATGATATAAACAAAATCTTATACCATTCACATACATACCAAGTAAAATCCATTCAAAGGCAACAATCTATTGACACAAAAGAAAAAAAAATTGAAAACCCGCAAGACTAACACTTAACTCAAGCATACAACCAAGAATTACAACAAAACACCAATATCTATAAATTCTAGTTAATTATGATCTCAACTTATTAAATGCAAGAGCAAATTCAAATGCTCTACAAGAAAGATGCAGGATGTATTGCCTTATCAGAGGCACAATCAACTTACTCGAGGGAAGTTCGCTATCAAGGTAATTGGAACCCACCCATGTTCATCCATGTTGGACCTTAAATACTCATCTTTCACTAAATTAGCATCACTGTCAAAAATAAATTAGCAATAAATAAAAAATTCAACTCTCATGGACTTGCTGACAAAATGATAAATAACAACATGAGAATAAACTTACCTAAAGTAATATTCAATTTGGTTGGCTATCATATTGTTCACATTGTTCGGAGGGGATTCTGCAGCAGGGAAGTACATTGCAGGAGGAGGGTTGTGGGTATAGAATGGCATGCCCCTAAAGTGTTCCATTGGTACTGTTGGAACATAATAGAACTCTGAAAAGGAAATAAGGTGCATTAGTTATATTATGAAACACATTTGGTGAAAATGAGAAATAATCTCACCTTGAAAGCCCATGGGGTGTCCAAAGGGTCCAATAGGCGGACCAACAAATGCAGCAGTATTAGGTGGTGGATGCCTCAATCCCCTTGGAGGCATTCTTGGCTGGTGTACATGAGCATCTCTGCTATTACCATAATTTACACGATCATGATCACGCCTGCCACTGTAAGAATTATGATAGGAGCCATCTCCACGAGGATGGGGCCCAAAATTACCCTGCGAGATGAACCCCGATGTTCATTCATCCCAGGCACAAAGCCCCCAACTGGTGGTCTAGCATCCCAGTTACTATGCCGGTAATGATCCCTTGGAGAATGGTCATGAACTCCTGGTACCACATTACCATAACCAGCTGGAGGGAGCTGATATACGGGAAAGGGTGGTGGTGGTGGAGGTGGGGGAGGGTTGGAAAAGCCACTCTGAGCAGGACCAGACCCAATGTTGCTGCTGCCACCTCCTCGCTTCATCGTTCTTTGCCTATTAGGCGTATTGTAATTTGTTGCAGGATTAGCTTTTGGATTTGTGTGATTAATAGCTTGTCTCTGAGGAGTTTGCGATGTTGCAGGACCCTACAAAATAACAGCAAGGTCACACAAGTAGACAACAAGACTCACCAGTTACCGCTATTAATGTAAATGATGTAATGCTAGATAACAGCAGGACAAATTTTTGTCATTATAGGCTCGGGTTCATAGTGAGGCCTATACATTGCGACATTATCCATGGACTGAATTTTTCTTTTAATCATGTCCACACTCATAATATCTCGTCATGCACACGGTTCTCTAACAGAAAAGTCCATATAGAAAAAGAAAAACAATTCACATTAAACACACAGTCAACCACAATAAGCTTCCTAGATTAAGATCATGTTTGGATTTTCCAAAACTTTTAGGGGAAAACTTTTATTTTTTTTCCAAATCAAATGCTCTCTCTCAGTAAGATTTCAACTAACAGCTATTTCAAAAACACAAAATAAGTTAATATAAACCGACACCTGACACTAATCAACCAAACGATCAAATGGAATCTTCTTAGTTTTAATCAATAAACTAAAAGAGAATTTGCAAACGAAAATTAGAATAAAAAAAAAACATAGAATTGGGGCATTCATTGGTATCTAACCTGAGATGTAGAGAGTGATCCATCAACAGTAACAGTCTTGGAAGAAGATTCAGCTGCCAATTTACCAGAGGCTTTTGTCGATTCAGACAAAGCTGGCCACGATTCAGCACCCATCACAGGACCAGCCTCAGCAACGGCACCGTTCGAGGGCTTGTTCCATGCCTGCTTCTTAGACCGACCGGCATTGCCGTCGCCGGCACCATCAGAGCCATCAGGAAGAGGAGCAGCAGCAACGGCGCCGCAATTGTCCGCCGGAGGCGAAGCAGGGACCGCCTTAGGGGAGGAGGAATCAGATGACGGCTGTTGGTCTGGCGCCGATGCAGTGCTGGCGGCAAGTGAGGAAGAGGAAGAGGAGGATGATGGCGGCGGTAGCGGCGGAGATTGACGAGCTCCGGCAGCTGATTCCGGCTCGCCGCCGCGTACAACCTGAGCCCACGGCGAAGGGAGGTTTTTTCGCGGGAACTTCGGGCTGTTGGAGTCCCCAGCCGACGACGGCGGCGCCGATGACGGCGTGCTAGTCTCCATTGTGGTAACCATTGCCAATTAGGGTTTCTAGTGTTTTTTTTCCTTTTTTTTTTTTTTTTTTCTCTGCACAGAGTGAAACTAAGAGAACTGCAGATATTGTGACTGTGAATTGTGATCAGAGTATAGAACAAACAAGAGCATGAAATAATTTAAACGAATCAGTGAATAAATAATAAATCAGAAAAAGAAAACCCACAAGAAACAAAAAAAAAAATTATATATATTTAGAGTAATTTAATTAGGGTTTGCGTTTGGGTGAGCAAATTTGGATGGATGATGATAGAACAAAAAGAATTGTGATCTCTCAATTTTCTCTGTCTCTCTCTCTCTCTCACACACACGTCTCAGTACCAAAAACACTGATCTCTCTCCCTTCTCTCTTTTGATTTGTGTTTTGCGACTCAACACACAAACAAAACGTTGTTACTGTTATCAATCCTATTTATCTCTCATCATGTACTCTGTTTTGTTTTTACCACTGACATAAAACAAAATTACCCCAAACCAAGAAATGAAAATCTACCATTATTTTTTCCTCCATTTAGGATTTTGTTGTTAAATGGTAATAAACAACACTGTGATTTAGGATTTCATTTGGATTTAATTAGTTATTGTGAGATGATTCACAAAATTAACTGACCAGGAATTGAAATCTTTAAAGAGCTTAAAAATATGTATCATTCGCTCTTATTCTTCATCTTCTTCTAAAAAAAAAAGCATCTTTCAAAATTTTAAAATGTGTATTGTTACTTTGTTTGCATATATGCAAATATTGGTTATGAGTATGAATGATTAGAAAGTTAAAAAATAAAATATGGTAGGATAATCGTAACAAATGTTGGTCGAAAAAATGATAAACATATATACAAAAGATACTAATAAGATAAATCTACAATTAAAGATAAGATAAAACAGTTTTAAAATTAAATCTTCCGTAATAAAAAATTAAAATTAAATCTTAAATCAAGACTGCATTTTTTGGGGCGGTAATGTATGCAAATTGTCTTATCTTTTGTTACAAGTTTATTTTTTGTCTAATTGTTTATTTTTTATATATATTCTGTTCTCATTTTTCTACTATGACTTTCCCAGCAGGTCAAAAAAGCGAAAGCCCATATTACCGAACTTGACTACTGCACTATTGAACAGAGCAACATTAGAAGGCCTGCTAGCCATGGGCCAAACAAAAACCAAATAAAACATAGAGGAAAGGCCATGAAGGCGTCGAGTTTCTAATGTAGCCAGCCTATGACTCATAGGGATCCATTTCAGAAGCCCAAAACTATGCTTTGCATATGCATAAGCTTCATGTTGTAGCTAGTGTTGGCTTAACGACCCAAAAAAAGCAAATGTTGGTTTTCGTTCGTATATGTTTAAGCCCTTGATCCGACCCGTTTCGGGTACATAAATTTTGTGTTTTGCAACTTAGAGGGAAATATTTTTTTTCCCTATTTAATTGTACATATTTGTTCTCATGGTAATCATATCAAATCATGTATAGGCAAGCCATACATAAAATGTCGCAATTATTCGTCTGATTTATGATAATTGGCTAAATATTAGCAATGGATTTATTTAAATAATAATAACAATAAAATTTAATAGTTGATTGAAATCAAAATAATAATATATATTATCTTATCAACTCAATTCATAGGCTAGAAACTTAGTGTGCATTTGAGCTTTTTAAAATTTAATTAATTCGAACGCATGAACAACATTGAAACTTTGTGAGGCAGCTACAAGAAGTTTGCGGGGTAGAGGTAGTTAATAAATCAAATATTTTTATTTTCCGAATAACCAACCTTTTTTTAGTGATTTTGCAGATTTGGTCACATATTCCAATATAACTAAAAATGGAGTTTTTTTTCTTTTCTTTTTGACGTGAAAATTGGAGTTTGTTAGCAAAAAAGAGAACTACATTTGAAAATGATTAAATTTTTCATTATCTGCCATTGTGTATCATAATTCATAACGCACTATATTATCTTTCAATTATCTCAGCAAAACTAAAAAGAAATTATCAAAAAAAAGTTAATTACCTTCACATTTTAAGCCACGTTCAACATCACAACAAATACCATAGGTTTGTATTATTAGAAACATACACTATTGCCTCTAGTTTTACACATTTTAAACCGCAATATGTTACTATAAATTGTAATTCTGCCTCTAGTGTTACATATTTTAAAGCATAATATGTTCCTAGACATTATAGTTCAGTTACAGATAAATTAGCTTCTTCAAATAAACTTGTAATTGATCAAGATGATATAATGAGATATCATAATGTATTTGAGATTTGTTGGCACATGATGATAGTGCTTAATGAATACCTTTTCATATTTTTTGGGGTCAAACACACCCACACCTTGCAGGGGAAGGGGGAAGGGCTCATACACCACAACTGGGCTCAGTCTAGTTCGAACCCCGATGCAAGAGAAGCACAGGTCTACCACTGAAGCAATCTTTTCAGATTAAAAAGAACCTTAAAAATTTCAACAACCACTGGGCCCAAGATGATGCAATCAAAGTCCCATACCACTGAGCTGGGTATCTACCATTAGGGTAGCTAGTAATGGGCAAGGTCCACTGGTTCAGTGATAGAAAATACAGAGCAAAACAAAAAGAGGGAAGGGCCTGATTTAGTGGTTGGCTTGAAGAAAATGCCGTAAACGTTCTGATGCGACTTTGACTGAGCAAAAAGTTGTTCGCGACTTGGAGGAAACTTCTTCTTTTCCATATTTTAACTGTTCATATTTGTTCTTCCCGTTTGAACTGTTTATATATACACACCATCTCATTTCTAATTTGTTAAATTCCTAGAATTATCGATATAACTAAGCCACGGTAAGTAATATGCTACTCATGATTAATCAGTACTGCACCATGAAATGAAAATCTTCTATCCTTAAATAATATTTTTTTTCCTATTTTCTAATTATTTATTGACATATAGAAAATATATATTTTATATTTGATAATTTATAAATTTATTTTAATTTTTACTTATCCACATAAATTATAATTTCCATCCCGCGCCACCGTCCATAAGATTGTCGAATCCTAACGGGCCATGGAAAACATGATATTAACCTGTAGCACAATCAGCACCACGCCAGTGCAGCACCTACCACGGTGTCGTCTCATTTGTGTTGCGTGTCATAGCAAATAAATAAATTGATTAGCCTGTGACGAACCCACTTTTTGGATTGCGTATGTGCCACAAGCTTCAATATTGATTATATTCATTAATTAAGGATGCGTTTGAATGTGACTCCGGAACTTAGAATAATATTTTTCATTTAAATAAATTAATTTTCATACATTTAGATAAATTTTAAGAAGTAATTAAAATCTTTAAAAAATTAATTTTCAATTTTTTTAAATTATATATAAAATTTAAATTTTATAATTAATTTTTTTGAAATATGAAGCAAAGACATCCTAATATATATATATATATATACACACACTAGTATTTTGTTGTGGCTTAAGGGTGATAAGACTAACAAAAAATCCCATTAATTACATTTTAATGTGAAAGTATGTCCAATAGCCTCTCAGATTCCTAATTTCTGGGTAGTTTCTGGTCAACTATATATATCTAGTTTATTCAACACTATGGAGTATTAACTAATCAAGTCCACATACCGAATAAAATAATATACTTTTTTTTTTATATAGACAACGGCCTTAAAAGCCAATAAAATAAAGTCGTGGAGTTCAATGGAGAGGTAGATGCACATCTAAGTTATTAATATCTTAATATTTTTGCTCTTATAATTATATTACCATATTTTAAGTATTTGTTAATAATACCTAGGATGAGAAATATCATAATACGAAAGTACCTCATAATTTCCTACGATAAAGACTTAACAATAATTTTCCTCTATATAACGGGAGTGTTCCCAAGCCTCAGTCTATCAGTGGCTGCCGCTTTCACTGCTTTTCTGAAGTCCCCATTCAAGTTTCTGGGAAGAGAGGTTGTTCTCTCACCATTTAACAACTCTCTGCTTCTTCTGCCACGACTGTGTATATTATTATTATGGCACAGACTACACCGAATCACACACAAACCGTATCTGGGTGGGCTGCTCATGATTCTTCTGGCAAGATCACCATACACCTTCAAAAGAAGGTACTTTGATTAACTCTGAACATTATCATGCAGCTTTGATTGATTCTTCGTTGTGAATGTAAACAACAATAAAAAAAAAAATGTTTCTGAGTAGTGACCATATATCTTCCATGAAATCTAATATGCAGGGAGAACGGCGTTAATGATGTCACCATACAGATCTTGTTTTGTGGGATTTGCCACACTGACATCCATTACGTTAAAAATGAATGGGGCATCACTATGTATCCTGTTGTGCCCGGGTAACTATACATTCATTTTTTCTATCCCGTCTTTCCTTTCCTTTCTCTGTCTCTTTAAATAAAGATTTTCCATATGTAAACTTACATGCAATTATATAGAGAGTTGATTGGGAATGCATGTGAGTGTTGTCGTATAAAGTTTCAGACACCAAGGTATACTTACTTCAAATAGTTTGACACTTATTTTATTCCTATAAAATCTCGGATTCAGGTGAAGTCGATGAATAAATATTGTTAGTGTTGGGAGAGCTTTATCTCAATAGTAGATCAATCCTAGTCGAATCAAATCAGTAATTAGTCAGTGGATCTCGGGTACCGGTGGTTTAATTTAGACGAAAAAGAATATAAAAAATTTGGAATTCTCATTGAGAGTCAAAGAAATGAGCTGAAAATTTGATCAATACTTTTCTCCCTATCACTCTAACTAATTCTATCACAAAGTCGTTGTCACTGCAGAGATGCTCATATATAGGAATGAATGTCCAATCTCATGCATGTGTATATATATGTTGGCGGTGTTTAATTTGTGTGTAGGCACGAGATCATTGGGGTGATAAGCAAGGTGGGGAGCGAAGTGAAGGGGTTCAAAGCAGGAGACAGAGTAGGGGTGGGGTGTTTGGCAGCCACATGTTTGGATTGTGAGCACTGCAAGAACGGTCAGGAGAACTACTGCGAGCAGCTGGAGTTTACATACAATGGAGTTTTCTGGGATGGCAGCATCACCTATGGTGGCTACTCCAACATGTTGGTCGCAGATTACAGGTTCATAATTATACTCACCCTTTCCCTCTTTCCTTTATTTATTCAGTTAAACATTTTTTTTTCTTCAGGATTTAGTTAGTATTATATTGTGACGTTCTATTGATAGTTTGATGAATGAGTGACTTGTACCATTTGCTTTTATCTACCAAGTCTCATAATTTTTGTCAAGGCTTTTGGTATAGAAAATTGGTTGAGTAGTGTCGCTGTTGTTATTTTGTTATCTCTAATCTTATAGATTGTGCTATAGGTGATAGGTCTACTAAAAATTCTTTTGTGCTTGAAAATTGAAATTCACCTAAACCCATCTCTTAAAAAATTAAAGTTTTAAAGAAAATGTAAATAGGAGTTTGTTGGTAATTTTGTCTCAAAATTTACAAGTTTTGGACATGTAATTTTAAGTTATCTGGAAACATAGGAATTAATTTTTGAAACACATTCAAAACGTAAAAAAATAATTTTTATTTCTTTGAATGCACACGTGAGAAAGAAAAAGATGATTTTTGGAACGTTTATGACTTGAGTGACCTGCCTTTTCGATTCCCGTTTATTGTGCATTTGAAATATCACATGGGAGAACATGAACAATTGCAACTTGTACAGTATGAAAATTAAAGACACAGGCCTAAGAACCATAAACACGGATTTACATTAAAAGATCGGTGGGGCCAAGAACTGAGTCAATTGTTTATACAACTTCTTTTTAAAAATATTTATTAATTTTTAAATAAAATTATTTTTTAAAACATCTATCAATTTCATATTTTAATAAAATAAAATTTTTATTTCAATAATATCTTTAAATAATTAATAATTATTAATATAATATTTTATTTTTAATTATTTAATATGTTTCACAATTAATACCTATTAAAATATATTATTTCATATACTATTTTTATATAAAAATATTTTATTTTCATATTATTTTTTTTAATATTTATGTTTGTTTAAATTTAACATATATATTTTGTAAGGGAAGAAGTCCTACCTAATACGCCAAGTTATTATAGTGTAAGAGTACTACATTTATGAGCGTGTCTTGTCCTCTCTGCTTTATTTATTTTGCCACTGAAAGTAGCTAGCTGGCTGGCTTGTACCTTCTCTTATCTTATTTCTCTTTTTTGATAGCTCCTTTTTATCTAACAAGTTTGATTTTTGCCTTTTAATTAATATGCTAATGAAAGCTAAGTAAGAAATAAAACCAGCTATCTACAACTAAATCTATTAGTCGAATATTTACTCATTTAAGTTCTACCTGTCTCTCAACTTCTGTTATCAAACGTTTGCACACTTGGATGAACTCCACTTGTTTTAGTCAAATAAGTGTGAAGCTAAGTATATTAAACCAACCACCAGTATTAGTGTAGAAGTGTTACATTTATTTTAATCCCTTTTCTTCTTCTCATGCACTTCTAATTATATCTTCACTAAGAAAGCGTCCCTAAATTTCATGTAGGCTAACTTGTAGTATTTCAAGTTTACAACAAGAACATTAAAAAAAAGGGTAAAGGCGATGCCGCTGTTTTCACAAATAGTGTGAATCAACTAATAATTTTGTCTTTTGGGTGCTTTGATTTGGTGATATATAATTTTTCTGAAGAGCATGATCTTTAATTTTGATATGTAGATATGTGGTACACGTTCCGGAAAACCTGCCAATGGACGCAGCGGCACCTTTGCTGTGTGCTGGAATAACAGTATTCGCTCCTTTGAAAGACCATGATTTGGTAGCATCACCAGGGAAAAGGATTGGGATTGTGGGTTTGGGGGGCCTTGGGCATATAGCAGTCAAGTTTGCCAAGGCATTCGGCCACCATGTTACCGTCATTAGCACTTCTCCCTCCAAAGAAGCTGAGGCTAAGCACCGTTTGGGAGCTGATGATTTCATAGTCAGCTCCAACCCCAACCAAATGCAGGTTTGATAGATATTCATATATGCTTGCCTCAAGAGCTTTAAATTTTAATGTTGTGAGTAGATAGAACAAATATAGAGGAAAGCTTTATTGTCATTTTGTGTCATCCAGATTCGATTCAAATTAATTAGAATATACTCAACTTCTTTTTTGCTTTTTTGGTCGTGAAATATACACAACTTTAAGATATAAATAAATGGTTTAGGGGGAAAAATGCTATTTCCTCTTAAAATATTATCCTCATCATTCTCCTTATATTCAATATTCTTCTTGTATAATAATTAGAAAGATCATCAGAAGAATTCATGATATAAAATTATTAAAGAAAAATATTCTAAGATTGTGTCTATTTAACGAGTATTATTATCTGGACCAAATATAGTTTGTTACCTTTGGGCTTTTCTTAATGGGCCGGGGCCCATACAAATTCTGTAATGATATGGCAGGGTGGGAGGAGAAGCCTGGATTTCATTTTGGACACCGTATCAGCGGAGCACTCTCTGTTGCCCATCTTGGAACTGCTCAAAGTCAACGGAACTTTGTTCATCGTGGGTGCACCAGACAAGCCACTACAATTGCCCGCTTTCCCATTGATATTTGGTAACATTATTAACCTTAACCTAAAAAAATAATTATTAATTACCCGTACATTCATTTGCTAATTAATTAATCACGACTGGTTTTTATATATCTCAAAAGATATTGAAAAAGAGAAGTTGTTACAACCCATGGGAGTTGGGCCCAGGCCTATAGGAGTTAGTTAGTTTATTAGGAATATAGACAAGGGACTGGACTATATATATTATAATTAATAAGCTTGATTTATTTTGGAGTCTTTATCTCTGATCCAAAGAGCGAGATCTAACAGAAATTATGAATACTAAAATAGTTGCTCCTAGTGGTTTGATTGATTAACACTTCAATTTGTGAATTTGTGACAGGCAAGAGATCAGTGAAAGGTGGGATCATAGGAGGAATAAAAGAAACGCAGGAAATGCTGGACGTTTGTGGGAAGCACAATATCACGTGTGACATTGAGTTGATCACACCAGACAGAATCAACGACGCTCTGGACCGCCTTGCCAAGAATGATGTCCGCTACCGTTTCGTCATTGACATTGCCGCCGACAACACCGCAAATAATTAGCTTGATTACCCTTTAATTATCATAATTGTAATAATACAGATTAATTATTGTTCTGTATTTACTGTTTGCGAGGAGTAGTAATAAGGACATACCAGCCGGATGTAATAAGCAAATCCAGAGGCTCTTGTGACTCCATTCTCCAATCAGTTCTCTCATTCCTTAGTTTAGTACCATTAGTCTTATTTATACAGGAGATTAGTTTTTATGCATTTATAAAATAATTTTTATACACTTAATTAATCACGTCTTATCACATGTTCAACTTTTAAGGTCACACTACTGTAAAAGTCAATCATTTTTAATAGTACGATGATATGTAATTATATAATTGTGTAAAAAAGTTTTGTATATATCAAAATTAAATTTGTATAATGTATTAACATAAACTATCCAACCAATTAATTGACCACTAATAATATCTTGATAATTAATATTAATTAAATAATTGCTTTGCTTATCAACCAATCGTTGATCAATATTTCATGGCAAGTAATTGAAGACATGAAAAAGGACAAAGTCTAGTATGTTCCGGAATTTCTGATGAAATTATTTATATGCAATTGCGACTTTGAAGATTGCTTTTCTTTTGATCTATTGCTTTTTTTTAAGGACCAAGGTTTCAAATCTCCGCTAGAGGCACGAGAAATGATTTTTTTTTCAAAAAAAAAAAGGAGATCACGGGATATTTTTATGAATTCGATTTCTTTAAGAATTTAAGATCAATGTACTGCAAATATAAAAAAATTTATACAGTAAATCAATACAATTTTAAGAAAGTGTCATGTTATATCATGACAGGTAACTATTCACCACGATTTATTAGATTTTTTATTTAAACCATTTATAATATTAATTTTTATTTAATTAATTCGAACTAGCATCCCATAACTCCCTTCAAGTTGCTATTTGCTAATCATTTTATCTCTTCTTTTAATTTGTGGTTGATTAATCATGAATATTGATTGCATATTCTTAAGAAACAAAAAGAAATGTTAGTGCTATCCAAAAAAAGAAATGTTAGTTTGATCAACGCCACTATTTCTCAGTTATCTGGATTCTCTGTATATCATTAGATATTTTGATTTGGGAAATTTAAAAAACCATTCAGCCGGGCCTAACCTGAAGGTTTGCTTGACGTGCAGAGTGAAGAAACTTAACTAAAGGTTGATGGAAACATTAAAATTATAATCAAGCCAAAATTGCTCTCCTTCTGGTATAGTCGCAATCGTTTCATAAGCAACAACATTGAAATAACTAATAATAGCATGTTGAGATCTATACTTTTCAATTATAATTTAACTTAAAAGATTTTGGCTTTTAGGCTATGAAACGAGATCTCAAATTAAGTAGTAATATAAGAAGGGGTGAAAAAGAACTCTATGATGCCAATCAATAATGTAGTTGAATTACAGCTTGTACGCACACATAGGCCCTAGTTCACACTTCCTCTAAGGACCTGCACCCGAAGGTCCTGTAGCCTGGTCCCCCAACCCAATTTCACCGGAAAAGAAAAGCATCATTTACCAAATTCAAACGCGAAAATCCAGGTCACCATTCACTCAATGAGTGAAAAACTATATAAATATATATATAATTTTCTTTAGTATGATAACAATTATTTCAAAAGATTATTGTAACAAAATTACACAGGTAAAAATAAAAAATTAAAAAATTAAAGAGCTTCTAGAAAGGGAATGGACACTCGAAGTTTTAACGAGGTATAGACGTATGGTTATTAGTGCCTTTGGATTTCTAAGGATGGTAGAGGTTAAGGTTACTTGTTAAAAATTAAGAGTTAGACCAATGCTCTAAAAAGCCTATTCACCTTGACAGGACTTAAGCTCTGCAACAAGTCTGTTAAGGCTATCAGGCCAGCCTATTAAAGTTTTATATATGTGTTGTATAATTTTAAAAATTTTGCTATTACTAGGATCAAACCTTGTATCCACTTAGTACTCTGCCACTAAGCCACCGCTTGCTTTTGTTTTGTAAAGAGAACCTTTTAAATTTTATTAAGCACATTTTGTTTGATTTGAAACAAAAAACCCAATTACTGATTCTTCTTACTCGATTCTTCTTACTCAGTTTAGTTAAAAATTTCACAAATTGCTTTGTACAAAAAGAAACCCTAAAGTTTTGTAAAGCTAGTACTCTGCCACTGAGCCACCACTTGCTTTTGTTTTGTAAAGAGAACCTTTTAAATTTTATTAAGCACATTTTGTTTAATTTGAAACAAAAAACCCCATTACTGATTCTTCTTACTCGATTCTTCTTACTCAGTTTAGTTAAAAATTTCACAAATTGCTTTGTGCAAAAAGAAACCCTAAAGTTCACACTTCCGTCCTCTCTTGAGCTCCACTATGCGACCTCACCAACACGAGATGCCATCACCGTCCACCGCGTGCCGCCACCACCGCCAGATGCGACAGCATGCGATGCCGCCACAGCCAAATGAGACCGTGCACGCCGCATCCACCGCGAGACGCAACCGTGCGCGACGCCACCAGTGCTCACAGCACAAAGATCTCTACCTCACCAAATGCTACCTTGCCAGTGCCTCATCGCGGGATGCTAATGTTGGCTTCTAAATCTGTGTCCCCTGGTGCCTGTTAGTGGGGTTACCATCAACAAAGACAACAAATTTCAATTGATTTGGGCAAAACAGGTCACGAATGAACCTCAGTGGAATTATAATATTGTATGAATCTGAAAGCCTTTAATTTGATCATTCTTATTTGACATCAATAGAGTTGCAATCACCTTTTTTCAATATCTCTGCTTTTTTTTCTGAAAAAATAAATGTTTCTTTTATTTTCTTGTTTGGTGCTATTTGACCTATCAACATTTGCATCAAGTTTTGATTTTTGTTTGTTTAGTTCAATAATATAAGAATGAAATCATAGATTTGATTTCCTCGTCCTTCATCCTTGATTCTTGTTTCTAGTTCTTCATCCTGTGTGCAGCCTGCTTAGGCCTCTTTGTGAACAAAGGCCTCTATCTAGACTGCTCAATATCTAAGGTTGTGGTTTATTTGAAATTTTCATAGTTATAGGCTTTATAACAGACTTCAGATCAGGCTAGGCTTTTAAACAGGCTAAGGTTTAAAAAATAGTTTATAGTAGACCACAGGCTAGACTAGACTCAGGCCAAATAACTGCTCAGGCCAAATTATTGTAACACAGGCCTGGCCTCGTTGTTCCCATCCCTAGTTGTCACCTTTTTAATTCTTTATCTCCCTTAATTGGTCCGTTGTCTTGATGTGTATCGGCATTAAGTTTCACGGATTTGTAGCTTTTTAGTTGGACTTTCAATTAGCACCTTTTTTTCAGCATGAAAAAATTTAAAAAAATGTAAAAATGAATTTTCCAACGTCATGCACAAATCCTACAAGTTTTTATCGGAGTCAATTGAATAACAACTTCCTTGCCTTGTATTTTTAATTTTTCAATCACATAATCAAGTAGAATTGAATGGTTCTAATTAAATACTAATTACTTTGCGTCAAGTATCAACATCAGGGCTCAGGCCAGCAGAGTGATGCGTAAGATAATAAGAGTATGCGGTTTGTATCTACCGACGGGATGAACTCATGGCCTGGTTTTAATTAGAATTTTGTCTTTCATGAATTCATGGTGTAGGTTCAATTAAGAAGAATCTTTTACATCAACTCAATTCGCTACGAAAGACTTGTAATCATTAACGATCCTACGTGGAAAACAGATTTCGATTGAATGAGAAGTGTAGGACCCCACGTTAATATCTTCCCTTACCGCCACCTGTGCTTCATATCTTACACACAAACGCGTTCGTTATCAACAACTAATATTATAACATCTCATGTCAGGACTCAAGACCTGCTCGCTAACAAACATGATAAATGATATTCAAATACTCTAAATATTGTGATATCTATTTAATAATTATTAAATATTATGATAAATTTTATATATTTTATTTATCACATTATATTTAATAGTTATTAAATAAATATTTTAATAAATATTTATTTTTTAGATGTTTAAATAATTTTACTCTTTAATATTTATCCACAATCTGTGGAAGGATGCATACAATGGCTCTACTTCGGAACCCAACCCTACCCACATAGAATACCTAAGAACAATGCACTTTATTTTAGAGAAGCGACGTTTGTAACCAGAATTTTAGATATTATGAGAATAAGAGATGTAAATCTCATATAAGTATTACTATTATCTATGAATGATTATGATTGAATGTTAATTATTAATAATTAATACTCATGTGATGATTTAAAAATTATATTATTATATGATTTAATCATGATTATTTATATAAAATTTAATATTTAAAATTTACTACTTTTACTCTTACAATAAACCATATATCTTATTTGACTCATTCCCTATATTTTATTAATTATATTTCTAATAAATATAATAAATATAGTAATGTTAATAAAAAATAATAATCAATAATAAATTTAAAATACTTTTATTAGATGTATTAATAATATAACTAAAATTTACCGCTATTAATATATGATTTTCATATTTTTAATATGCAGAATTACCAAAAATACAGCTAGATTAATAATATTCTTTATTTTGCATGTTTTGTTCCTAGGTCAGAAAATTTATGAATACTCATCCATACTAAAAAAAAATTAATAGATGTCATCCACTGGATGATAATGACCTTTAAACTTATCATGGTTACAAAAGGAATTTTCATGTATAAAATTCATTATTGTAAATATAATAAAACAATAGCACTCATACACACGCAATTGCCTCAATTTTTTTAGGGAGGCTCTCAACTGTTATAGAAATTATGTGTATAATATTTTTGTATAATACTCTTATATCATAGGCAGAAAAAAAAACTGATGGACCTAGACAAATAAAAATTAAAATAGATCCACCACTTTATATTTATTGCTTTGCCTATATTGTAAGAATATTATATAAAAATATTATACATATATCATTTTTCAACCATCAAATATTGAAATTTGAATATTGTTATTTGAACGTAAAAAAGGATCTATTATATTCAATAATGATAAAATAGATATTCAATAAATATTTATTTTTTGAGTGTTCAAATAATATATTTATATATGGAAATTTACAATCAATTTAGGTGCATGTTAGTGAACAACGTTGACAGAAATTTGCCCAGAGTACGATGCCACGATGTCATCAGAATTTAATTTGAAAACGTATGATGAAGCATAAATCAAAGGGAGAAAACAGGATGGGGCAGTGTTAATTGTGAAGCAATAATATAGAAGAGTGGAAATAGATATTCGGTTTTGATAGATTGAGCTTAGCTTTGCTGCCTTGTGTCGACGTAGGAGAGAACACAACGTGTCAGGTACGATAACGTGAGAACTAAGTCATAAACTTAACCATTTGTGGTACTCCGAACTGCCAACTGGATTTCTTCTCTTTTCCTTAACTTCTCTTCAAGCCAGAAATTATACACAACACCCTTTAATTTCTCTGATCTCTCTATATATATATACTTTTGTATGTCACGATTCCTTCATTCACTTGACTTCATTAACTTTCAGTGTTCCATGGTTGAAATCAGCAGAGATCTCATAGATGACATGACACACACTTGGTGGTGGCTTTGTTCTCCGCGAAGAAGAAGAGCAGGTGATGTGAATAATATCTAATAATATCTCCATGATCTCTTCTCTTCTTTTTTCATATACTAATATATCAAAGTATATCTTATTGCTTGTTATATGTTTCAGCTTTTCTCCCCCGTCATGATGAATCCCATTAATTAAGGGTTGTTTAGATTTGGCAAAACAAACATATTTGAGGAATGTTGAAACCATTAATTAGCCAAATTCAAGCCTCTTGCCACGAGTCTTAATTAGCATTTACTTTTGCTTAATTAGATTATTTAGAAAATGCTTATTTTTGTATTTTTCACAAACCACAGAGGATTGATGAAGATGATCAACTATATTTCATTATTAATTAATCATTCGATCGATACTTTAGACTTTTATTAAAAATTAAAAATATGTAAAAGTAGAAAACAATAATAATAACCCACTAAATTAAGGTGTCAAATGATGAATAAATCATTAACATTTTCTGTCCTTCTCCAGTGATGAACCAACAATGAAGTTCATTTTATGCAAATTGACAGGTAGATCACGGAAAGAATGTGACCAAGATAGCTTGTGCATTAAGCCAAGCGTCAATGAAGAATACTTGGAAGCATTCAGAACAAAGTCTTACATCGAAATATGCAACAAAGCACAAGGGCAGCTTGGAAGGACAATTAGCACCACAAGATCACTCATGTCCTCAAATAATTCTCCAATACCTTCTTCACTTCCATTCTGCAAGCACCTCACCGAGTACTTGCTTGAGCCGCGGCAAGAGATCATAGCACACATGACAGAGAGCATGAAAGTTCACCATCTCCTTGTGGACTTCTTCGAAGCCAGCTTAGAAGCATGCCATTGTTGTGACACAATCCTTGAAGGGGTCCATTCAATGAGGCTCTCCTATAGAAGAATCACAAGGGTTGTTAAGCTAAGCAAAAGGGTGCTTGATGATTGTGCAGAAGATCACCCCAATTGCTGCAATGACCAACAAACCCAAAAGGATGTGATCTATAGAGAGCTGACATCTTTTGCATTGCAGAAGAACCCTTTGTCCATCATTAGCACTGTTCAATTCCGTGACATTCATGACAGGTACATGGAACTTCTCCATAGGCTGAGATCAAAGAGAGGGAGGATTAGAAGTAGACTAACATGGAAGAGTGTTTGCAAGAAGGTTGCAGGAGTCGCTCTTGTAACTTCACACGGTGCTGTTCTTATTGCCTTGTTGGTGTTTGCTTTTCATAGCCTTGTTGGGTTGGTGGCTGCACCAAGCATTGTGGGTGGCTTGGTTGGTTTGTTCATTAAGAGGATCAAGAGCAGTGCTCGTGAGAGGCTTGGCACAAGCTCTTATTCTGAGAGGCTGTGTGAGCAACTTGATGTGGCTGCAAAAGGGGTTTACATACTCATCAATGATTTGGACACAATGAGTAGGATGGTGAAGAGGCTGCATGATGAGGTGGAGCATTGGAGGGTGATTGCTGATGTGTGTGTGAGGAATGGGAAATGTGAGATATTGAGGCAGGTTGTGAGGGAGTTTCATGATCATGAGCCAAGCTTTTTGGATCAGCTGGAGGAGCTTGAGGAGCATATTTACCTGTGCTTTCTCACCATAAATAGATCCAGGACGCTCGTTGTGCAAGAAATTAAGGAGGAAGTACATTGAAACAGAAGATATTGACACCTCTCTCTTTCTTTTTGAAAATGTTTTATAGAGATATTCTTATGTCTTTTGTATAGTAAGAGAAAAATCTTATTCTCTTTTATTCACTATTCATTGGTTGACACTTTAACCAAATCGTAGAAAATGTAATAAAAGTAAGAAACAACAATATTTCACAGATCTGAGGCGTATGATTAATAGAACAGAAGAAATTTTCTTTTGATGATACCTAGGAATTTCTCAAATTTATTTAGTGGTGCACAAGTTTCATATGAAACTTCTGTGCTGTCACAAAGCACGGAGGAAGGTTTCACAGGTGGCTCTTCCTTCTCAAGGACCAGGTGGATTTGATGAGTGCTCATTATATATAATTCAAATCGTTTTTGTTTCCTTTTTAGTTTTCTTAGACCGGACTTATGCTTGTCAAAGCCACATAAAATAAAAATCTAAGGTTCATGTCAAGAAGAACTATTTTTTATTCTAATTTCTCTGCTGTGAATTTCTATTGTACATACTGATTTGTAGACTTTAATAGTGGGCTTGGAATACATTTGTCTCTTCCCAATCATATAAGTAAAATGTTTTTTGAATATCTGAAGTTCGAATATCATATACATATATATAGACAATAGTTAATGTAATGTAGGAATGAGGGACGGATCCACATCGAAGGAGGTGGGGGCTTATGCCCCCACACCAATTTTAATTTTTTAAAAAAATATTATATAGGTATATAAATTTCCAATCCCATAATCTTATTAAATTTGATCCCACACTTACTCTACATGAGAAAAAACAATAAGATATAATATAATAGACTTATTTTTATAGCAATGTATGAATCTTTCCTCCATTGTCAAAATTTTCTAAATCTGTAATGGATAAGAATAGGTGGAGTATATTGACATGTGTGTATTAAAATAGAATTATTATTACAAAAAATTAATTTTTAATATAATTCAGTTTTTACTATATATTCACTTCATCACTCTCTTAATCTTTCTAAATGTATAATTATTTGTTACATTACAAGTAATAGACTAGTGTATTTATATAAGGGAAATATTTAATTGGACCATCAACGAATGAGACTCAACAACATTCACAGGCCACGCCATTTTAACTACAACAAAACAAACAAATAAGCACAAACTTCAACTTCACCACCTTTGATCACTTCAACCTACAGCTGCTAGAAAAGCTGCAAGAGACTATGGTTATTACAACTACAAGCTAAGTTACAACCAACAAGCGAATCCTTCACTCATTTATAAGAACGTATTGAGGTGTGGAATGGAGATGGTCCTTTTCCTCCTCCATCCATTATGAAATTATAACAAATAAGATCATAATATACAAACACTTTCTAGAATGATGCCATTTGTACATGTACATGAAAAGTAAACACTTTTGATGGACATGGTAGAAATTTTAGCAGAATTTTGTATCCAGAATTGTTAGCCTTTAGATGAATAAGTAGATCATACCACTTTATTTTATCCAACAGTTACCATGATTTTTGTTTTCTGGATGTGCTGCGTTACTCGGATATAAATATCATCTAACGTGTTTACAATCAAGCCTGATTTCTTGTCCACTACCACTGGTGATGCTGCTCATCTTGATCATGGACTTGACAAAGGCTCTTTCAAACTCCTTTTGGGAATCAGCAAACTTGGAAACCAATGCTTTAGTGTTAGGATGAGAGAGGAGCGCTTGATCAGAAGAGAACACGCTCTTTCCTTGCAGGATCAGCTTGTAATAGCCATTGTCAAACCTGGCAGAGCTAGAATCCAATGGGGTGCCTGCATTTTTGGCCTTGTTATGAGAGGGACATATGCTTCTGAGGCTGTTGGCAAATGATGGGTTCATGGACGGGTCCATGTCTTGGTTGGGGCTAAAGTTGTGGATTCTGTTCTGGAATGATGAACAGTGAGCGAACCCAAGGGTGTGACCACCTGCTTATAACATAACATCATATCATGTAAAAAGTTAAGGAAAATGTTTAATAAATCCATGAAGTATATACACTGTATATATATTAATATGAGAGTATGTGAGTTTTAAATATACTTATATCAAGGTCAGATTGATATATTGTATATATTTAATGGAAGAGGTGTGTTGTATTTAGTGTCCTAAGCCACTACTCTAAAACTAATATTGATTGCACGACTAACAATTTATCACAGTGATGATTACATTTTTCTTTCTTTAGTGGGTACTTATTAATGTTTAGGTAAAATGAATTTGATTGTTAATTTGATACGGTTTTACAGTACTAACTGGATTGTTTATCTAAAAATAGGGAGCTACACACTAATGTTTGATTAAAGTCATCTGGAATCATGATAGTACTATATAGCTGTAGAGGCAAGCAAATGCAGTTAGTACTATATTCCTAATTATTAATCAGATAGTTTTGAAAATTGATTCTCTGTTTTGTATTAGTACCTGAGAGGGCTACGAGATCTTCCAAGGAAAGGCCTCTCTGAGAGAAGCTTTGTTGTAATTGGGAGATATTGAAGGTGGGAGCTGGCAATTGTCTGGTTTCAGTGGCCTTTGATGTTCTTCCATCTTTTCTTCCTTTAGGCACATCCCAAGTGGGTCCTCCTGACTGTAGCCACTCAAATTCCCAAAAAAAAAAAAACAATTTACTAATTAATATATTTGTAATGTTCGTTTTGCCTTAATTGTACACTTGCAGTTAAGAGTTTGACCAAAATTATCTTAATTCAATAACTCAAAAACATTATCATTATATATTATTATTATATGAATCGTTTGTGACTCTGACCAGAGTAACAGCATCTCTTGCAGCAAGAGTCAAGATATCAGCACAAGATACGACCCGGGACAAACGGCTTCCACTGCTTTCTTAGCGTTATCAATCACATAAAATGCATGCAAGGAAATGTTGGGAGGTCCATCCTTTTCTGCTTTATTATTTCCCTTTGATTCCAGCAGAACAGAAGCATCACAACCCTTTGCAAAAGTGCACACATAGATCAGTTACACAGTTATGGATGTATAATGCATGTTAATTTTTAAGTATATGAGTGTTCCTGTACAAGCTTCTTCAAGCTTGCCCTGTGTGTTATTCAAGACTCACTCACTTGTCTCTAGGTCCTACTAATTTTATTATAAGTGTGTTTAAATATAAAGTGTTAGATTTGGATTTATAGATAGAGTTTCTTTCAATGGAGGCAAATTAGAAGGACAAACAAAAGTTGCATACCCTTATGAAGCAATCATGAAAATGCATCCGAAGGAGAGCAGCCGGGACAGTTCTGTCATTCATGGTTGCCTTATGAACAGCACCAGCTACGATGGACTCAACCTGGGGGCATGTATGTTCATAGTAATTCACACTAAGTGCACTTGCTAGAGAAGTGAATAAGGACACCAATGTGATAATCACTGCAGCAAAGGATGCCATATATATTTTCTAATCACAAATTCAAGCTTAGTTTATATGGCTTGTTAGGAACATTAATTAAGGTGAATGCTATTTATAGGGAAGGCAATGAAACAGTTGACATGGAGTTGTTAAGGGCATGTAAGTTGTTAAACGTATTTGGTGATCCATGACCCTATTAGCATAGTGGTCGAGTGGAGTAGTGTATTCGAAGCATCTTGTACCAAATAAACAAAAGTTGCATTACATTTGGTATATTTTATTTTGAAGCGAACATTAGTTCAAAAGCAAACCCAAGATATATATAATTGAAGCTGTATTGTTGACCTGTCGCCGATTCTCATAGAATTAAAAATACATCGTACTTTTGAACTAGACAAGTTTATTTTAGGATTGGTGCAATCTTAATTTACTATGCTTCATGCCCCAAGTTGAGTAATGAGAAAGGAACTTATGGTTTTGCTGGACTAGCCTATCGTACCCCAAAGTGAATAGTTGGGTGGTTTGGTTCAACCAACACTGTCATCTTTGCTTAATATTATAGTTCAATATTAGAATAATGACATTTGGACATGAAAATCAGTCATATTGAAAACAAAGATCAAGATTGAGGGTTGTTAACTAAAAAGAGAAAAAGTAATGATAAACAGACTATATTTTTTAATTTTTCTCTTCTTAAGTATAGCACTAAGATATCTAATTTTTATCTACAAATATAATTCCTCTCAACATTATTGTATCAAGCAATTCGCAGAAGTAAAGTTATAACTATTGGTTAGAGGAATGTTATTAAACATACATTGAAACAACAATGATATTATAACACTCATTCATCTCAAATCCCAAACACCATACTCATAAAACACATAGGATTCACTACTTTTTTCTCTCATTTCTTCTTCTCTATCACTTCTTTAATATTGATAGGTGTTACACCATTTGGTGTTAAAGGAACATTTTTCATGTTGAAAATGCTATGTGTGATAGTGCTTATGTCTGAAATAGCACTTAAGTTGTTTTTTTCTAATTTTTTTCCTATGATTTCTCAACAATTTTAAGGATGTCCAAATGTGTTTAAGAAATGGACAAGAATGATATTTGAAAACAATTTTCTTTAGTTAAGGCATAAATCCACAAATTAATATCAATTTTGGCTCCACTCAAACTTTGCTAAGGCAGACGCAGAATATAATGTCGTCATGCAATTAACAAAATACTCTATTTTTAAAGAATTAAACTATCAACACACAAACTTAAACTATGAGCTGCTGGAGAAGGGAAAAAAAATATATATTTACCTAATAGGTCTTTACACAGTTATTAGCATAACAATTCTGCTTGTGGTGCAAATTGTACGACCACAAGTCATTCTATGATGAACTTTGCAGAAGGGCACATCATGATGCAGCGTAGCAAAATATTTCACCCTTATCAACAGTGAAATTTGATGTGTGGAAGGCACATTATGACATTAACGCGCGTTTCAATTACTATTAGCAGAGAGCTGATATATTAGGACACTGGTTAAAAATTTAAAAAGTTTAATTTTCTTATTAGAAGTGTGAAATATTAAGCTTTCAAGATATGAGAGCATTATAAAGTTTATTAACTTACCTGTTTTAGAATTCGATAAACCCATATATTTATATAAGCAATTTAGACGATTCATCAAGCTTTTTCAAAATTTTATGGAATTTCCATGAAAGCACATGCACGCAAGCTGTTAATCTTAATGTCATGTGTGACGTTGGTATGTAACATCTTCACTGAAGTTGATGTAACCTACATACAAGTTTCAGTTCGTCAGAACTGGTAAACATGTGTCAGTGTTGTCTCGATACGGCTCATGTGAGGCATCAATTGGGATAGTGCCAGCTAATTTCGTGACTCACTTTTTCAACTCATGTCATGTGCTTTTAATAATCAAGCATAAAAACAAAGATTCTATACATCATCTTGCAAGCTGTATACATATAAGAGCATCTGCATCACACATTTAACAAGCTGCAACCCCACGGAATTTTTATGGTTTCTTATACGATATACTGTATTATTTAAATTTGATGGAATTAACTAATACACAACTGTAGACAACACTATATTGAAATTTTAGGGAATCAGCATTTTTGTGATCCCCCAATACAGCTACAGCAACAGTATTCATATTGCAGCAATCTATAGTGTAAATTTGAGCTTCAAATATGCTTATTTCTACATCATGATTCTTCTTCATCCTTAACCATAAGATATGATGATTCTTCCTATTGAAAACAATCCATGCAAGCCATGTGCCACCTTGATTAAGGGCTAGGAGTTGATGGGTTTGGTCCACCAATTTATCAAAACCAGAAGAGGGGGTTGGCGGGCTGCTCCAATAAAATAATTGAGCACGCCTCAGCCGTTCTGGTTATGTAAAAAAATAATCTAAAATTAATCCGAAAACCAAAACCTAAAACTCATTAGCCCCCTTTTTTTGTGTGATCTTAGAATTGGACAGGGCTAGAGAAAGTTTGGCCAAATGCCCAATTTGCTGGAACAATATCTTGGAAAACTCTGGTTTCTCCATCAGTGGTTGCGACCTTGAAGGACAAAGATTGGCCATTCAAATAAGCATTGGATTGCCAATTAGCACCCCAGTTTCTTGACATGGCCATCCATCCAGTTTTGGAGCCTTTGATGGACACAGATTGGATGGATCCAGCCACGGCCACATTGCTGATCAACACAAGCTCAAAGTAGTCTCTCCCATTGACAGTGAACCTAACCCCTCCGTGCTTTTTGCATGGGACCCTGCAATATTAATTAAGCAAATGTTTTTTTGAATATAGATATTTATACATAGACAAAGTAAGAAATAGTATATTTATGCAAGTATTGGTAAATATAAGGTATGCGTGTACGAGATAGAATAAGACATTCATGTGATTAGAGGGTGTTGTATTTTGGCATCCTAATATTATATTTAAATAATGAAACTCGAACCTTAATTTATGTCAGGACAATATTCAATATGCCATTTTGGATTTTGTCAATGATATGCGACAAAGTTGTTATAGTGTATAGAGTTTTTATAGCAACTATGATGGTTGTTTGATAAATATAATGGTAGAATTCTCCAAAAATCAATAATCGCATCTAACAAAAGACTTATCAATTTGGGTAGTATGCATAAAAATTAGGTTCAAACTTTATTGTAATCAATGTAATTTTAGAAGTATTAAAAGTAGGGGAGAGAAGAAATTTATACTACCTAGCTCGAGCAGTGGCTTAGACGAAAAAAAGAAATTTATACCTTTGGAATATGACGGGAACGATCCCTCCTCTGTAGATGCCAATCTTTTCCCAAGCGGGTTGAGCCATATCAAAATGCTTCAAGGGTGGGTTGCACCAGCCTCCATTGTTGTTTGGAAGATCAAAATTAGGAGGGCAAAAGTTTGTGGCGGTTATGGTGACAGATGTTCCTTTTATGCACCATCTGGGGTCAGTTTTATAATCGCACATGATTTTGTAGCACTCCCCACATGAAGCTCCATCATTGAATAAGGCAGTACTCAAAGCCGCAGTTCTAGTCCCATACCCCGTCGAGTACAGATTCCCATACCCACAAGCTCCTCCTGCAAATATCATACACAAAAATCATACATGTCTGTAAAATTCAATCTTTGCATAGTTGGGTGGAAGAAAAGAAAAAAGTACTTATACATACATATATATAATGTTGAAGAGAAATGCTTTCCAAAACACATATCTTATACACTTATTTTGACATTAATTTCAGTAATTATGTAAGTAGAGCTTTCAATATCATTAATCACGTATAAATAGGTGAGGGTTTCACCCGGTTTTCACCCGTAAGAGAACTGATGTATCTAATTATTAACACTTAATTTTTCATATCTTTTACATAGAGTTTTTCTAACGTAACTGAAAACTTCTTTATACATGATCTCTGATATGTTAAATTAGGTGTCTACAAAAACTATGTTCAAATAACACTACCAAATGTGAAAAGATGCGGCCACAATTGCTTACCCATGGTTCCTGAGGCATCACTACCCCCATAAAATGTGGCATGGGCATTGGTCCATCCAGAAGGTGAGAAGGCATAAGTATTGATTGTGAAACAACAAAAACCAATGAGGCTAGCCAAAACAAGCATAACTTCGGCCATTATATTCTTGTCTTGATGAATGGCCAAGACCCCAAGAGAAGAAACTGCAAATGCAAATGAAGGTGATGAAGGTTGAAGGATATAGGATACAAGAATTTGAGGTTTTATTTACACTTATTGTCATTAACAAGCACAAAATGGTTTGCCCTTAAATAAGAGACCCGACTCACTAAGGCAACAATTGCACATGTGAGCCCTGCAGTAGTAGAGAACTCAAGAAACAATTTTTATTATTTATTAAATCAAAAATTTATCTGTACAAGCCTGCAGAATTCTGAACGTCATTCAATTATTCTCACGTTCTCATCTCTTACACTTCCCTTGGCACCCACATGCACTTCCCATCATTAGAGCCGTGAATGTATCAAAACCCACAGCCCCATTTGGTATAGATCTATTTTTTTAATAATAGTTCTTCCCAAATCTCAATGTTTAGCTATTTGTGGATAAAATGACAGAGTAGTTTTTTATCAAATGGAACAAATAGTGTAGATCATAGCATTATATGGTCACATGCAATTGCTTGGCAGGGTCGTTTTAATTGAGCTACATCCACATGTCCCATTTTGGCTATATAGATTGTCAATTGTCTTTTAGCAAGCAAACTATATGATAATCACCGCTGAGGACACATGAGCATATTTGACATCTAAATTTTCCTAGTAAAGAAATCACCCAATTGGAAATTTGATATCCATTTGTCCCGTTTATTAAATAAAGTACTCATGTAGCGTATATAAACCTGATCTAATGAGCTATGCTATTCAATGATTTCACCGTCAAGCAAACTCAAAGCGACAGGAAGTTCACGATATGGGACCTACAACAAACATGAAACAACTGCAAATGAGATTCTATCATTTAAGGTAAGAGATAAAAAATTTAATTTTAATACACCGCAATCTAAAGTAATATTTTATATTGTCTACCAATCATGTTCATATAGATCATATGTATAGCTTTTGAAGTAGCTATTACGGAATCAATCATTTTTAATAATGTAAGTATAATCTACACAGATTATATGGGAAAATTAAAAGAATAAGGAATAGTGTAAGGGTAGCCACTGGCATATTTACTTACCTTTCTTCTATTTGGGATTTCCTTTTATCTTCTGCTGATTATTTCAGCCCCTTTCCTCCACACTGGACTTCCGATTTATTCGTTTACTGTATTTTTCAACGTGCAAGATATTAGATAGATGTAATGAGAATGTAAATATCATTTAAGGATCTGTATGCTTCGTTACTGCATACAATTTGTCTCAAACATACAGTTTCTCAAACACTTCCTCTCCAAAGAGCAAGAAAATTTTGTTTTATCTTTTTTAAAAGGTTAGTCTATAATAAAGTGTCATCATTTCGCAAAAGAACCCGGTCAAACTAGAAAAAAAAAAAAAACAATGAACAATCATTCTTTATAACAGTCATACTTTCACTGGGATTACTATATTCAGAAGAGTGGTTGTTCAAAGGACGATTGAAAAATGGCAAAGTCAAATTATGCCCGAAATTGAAATGCAATTTTCGGCTTGTGACCACATTATGATGGTTTCCAAAAACATGGCTCCTTTTACCCCACTCACGCCTAAAGAAAAGCGTTAGAGACCGTGTTCAATGTAATCTCCGACACTAACAACAAAGGAAGGGAGCACCGCATTTTGTTTGAGGGCAGAGAGAAACAGAAACTGTTGGCAAGACAAAATGAGTACAATCTTATCAGAAGTCATCATCTTCCTCTGCCATATGCTTAGCCAGCTCTTGCTCTAGTTGTTGCCTCTCTCTCAACTTCTCAGCACTTTCCTTTTCATTGTGTGTGATAGGTGGAAATCGCAGTGCTCGAACAGCCTCATTGTGCATGTTGAGACAGAAGGCAATCCGAGAGTTAAAGGCCATCTGTAGAGTAAGCATCTCCAGTTTCTTTTGCATGATCCAATGCAGCATCAATTGCCCCATCACAGATAGCCTTCGGCAACGGGAGTTGCGGAGTTCAACCTCAACTTTTGAGCTACATCAGCTAGCGAGATGCAAGAATACGCTATGCTGATGTGCGTAAACCAGTCCTGATGACATTGTGACAGCCGAACTATCAAATTATGAGTTCTGTCTGTATTGGAAGTGGTAGCAAACTTCTTTGCAGCATTCCTGAACAGCTCCAAGTCACCAATCCGGACAGCCTGATATTCCACATATTACTGTGTTCGTTACCAGGTTACAAAAATCATTTCAAATTGGAAAGAGAGACCTCAAAACCAAATGACAGTCAGCAGATTATGATTTAGAAACACATGAAATAACTTCCAACAAAGCATGGAAGATTGAACAAATGCCAATTGAGTTCTGATAATGAATTTCAACAGAAGTATATTATGCTTTAGGTGTTTAATAGTTTTGATAGCGACAACTTTCACCATTCCCTAAGGATATGTTTGTGAGTTTAGGTATTAGAGAGGAGAGGGGTTTAACTACAGTCCCCCCCTCCCCCTCCCTTCCCTTCCAAAATTCAAACTCACAAACATATCCAAAGGTATTTCTCAAAAGCACCAGAAGAAGCAAAACTAAAACCCACAGCATTCTGAAACAGGGCCCAAGTCTGCTAAAAGGAAAAGGTGCATGGTAAAAAGAGCAAACACAAATATTTATAAGAATATGGCTCCATTGATGGAGTCAGAGGTGTTCAATGCCTATATGGGAAGAACAATATTCAGAGGTGCTCAATGCCTAAACAACAAAAGAATTGGCATTTTATGTGGTTTTTTAAAATGAAGCTGTATTTATCTATGAAACAGTGATTGACACAAACCATAATCATTCTCTCATTTCTTATAATAAATCACTCAAATTTTCTCAATATGAATTTTTATTCACCAAGTTTGATTTGATGACTCAAATAAAGTTTGCCAGCTGCAATGTAGAGAGAATTACAAATTTCTGTATATATTTGTCACTAGATGATGCTAGTATGTTAAACAAAGCCAAAATTATCAAGAGAAAAAGCCTCAAAAGAGGTATCACTTTATGTAGTATTACAGATTCACCTATGTACTTGAAAACGCTGAAAGATAACAAATTGAGTAAATTAACTGATGGCGCCAAAAAAAAAAAGCATAACAATAAACAAGAAAGACACCAAAATGGTGCCACTGATACAAAAGAAATGTGGATTATTGAACATACCAGGGTAAAAACAAGGACTGTTGAGTTGCTATCCCGGACTACTTTTCATTCCAATGTTTAATGTGCTTTTCATGACAGAATTTAATGGGATTTGTTCCTTTTTAATTGGGTCCCTCCCATCAACCCATGTTAATCATGATGACCGATTCTAGCAGCCAAAAATTTTTCCCACACTAACTGTCAAGAGGTGACAAACGAGACTTTGGAGTCTCATCACCAAAAAATGATAATAAAGAAGACAGAAAGAGGAAGTAAGGTGGAATAATGTGGCACCATCAGTGAAAAATCACTGTGATGCTTGAGTGAGAAAATGGGCCAGATTGGACCAGTTATGTGCCAAGCATATCCCTGACACCATAACTTTGGAAGAGTCATAAGTTATAACATAGGGTGACAGCAGCGGAGTGATTGAAAGAATTAAAAAATAAATCATAGCTTTGAGGACCCAATTGCCAATAAGACCTATTTCAAATCAACATGACTCACTATAGGAACTAAATATATAATTAAACTAAAAGTTCGAAGTTCAATTGCAGACTGGACCTTATCATAATAAACTAAAGTCGATAATATAGACTTACATTTGTAAGCTCAAAGTAAGGCCTCAAAGCATTCTCCATTCCTTTCTGCATAAAGACAGTCCTCTCAGGTATTTCTCCCAACAATAAACGCACTATCACAGCCCACTTGTTACATTGAATTCGAAATCCCTGTGCTGCAACTGGAGCTTTACGACCAGCCTGCAGAAGAGACTCCTTTGCGTCGGTATACTCCAGCTGAATTGCCTGAATTTTCCCCAGGTAGAAGAGATAACGACAGAACCGAAAAGAAAACACAAGAAATGTAGACAACATTAACATGCCAAGTAAAAATGAACAGGAAAAAGAAATTTAAATCAGTCCAACTGAACAAATAAGACTCGGGATCATTGAGAAGGATAAACACAAGAGCATCATCTCTCAAAACAGTCCTCAAACCAGGTATAAAAGGCAGAGGTTGAATTCACCACAGGAAACAAATCGTATTGACACCAAGAATAACAGAAAGAATGAACATAGCTGATTGTTCGAATGAGCCTCAAAACGTGGAGCCTTAGACCTTAACTTCTCCGCCTGCTCATATAGGTTGTCGTGGAGGTAGTTTTCGAAGTAAAAGATTAAGAAGTGTTTCCTGCATTACATTACCAGGTAAATACAAGATACGTAACTAACCACTATGAAAGAAACCAGCCATTAAGTTGAAACAAACCTGACCCAGCTCATCATGGCGCAGGGTAGCAATCCGGTGCAATGCAAGGAGGTTGCTGAAAGGCAAAATGGCATTTAGTTTGGGATAAGAAAAATCAGATTCAGTTGTAAATCTCCTTTAACTGTTATGATCCAAAGATAGGCCTGTTTTGGTTACTGTTTCCATTTCACTTTTCATTTCCTGCGTTATCTGTTTTCACTGTCTGTTTCACAAAATCCTAAAAACAGAAACCAAACTCACCCTTAACATCTGCCTGCGAATCAGTTAAGCTCATGGCTATATGAGTAATAAGAGTAGAGTCTCGATGCAATAACGTTGATGGTTCTTCTATTGAGGCTCTTCAGCGGGCCGAGGAACAAACTTTGGCCTAAAATGAAAAAATTGAAGCATCACCATCAGCATATGTATAATAAATCATCAATCATCAATTGGAATAGTTGACTGATAAAATCTTTTCTGATTAATGAGGAAAAGTACGAGGAGGAAGTACCAGTAGTTTGAGGAAGAGAGTGAGTGTCGAGTGAGTTGGTTACGGTGCAATGTGGATGGAGGAAGAGATGAAGAAGAAGCAGAGTGGGAAGGTGTTGGGTGATCTTTCACTTTCATCTCAGCGTCTGGACTCATCTTTCCAGTTGGAGAAGGGAAGTGAGCGTTGTGGTGAATGGCTGAACGAATTGATGAAAGAAACGATGAGCTAACAAACGCAAACCATGGTAACAAGGATGGAAGGATGGATGGATGACTTGGGAAGTAAGCAAGACTATGTAGTCTATGCCCGAGATTCAGAGCTATAAGACCTTATTTCTTTTTGCCTTTTTCCTAATTAATTATTTTAATATTTTCAACGAGGGGGATATATATAAATTTTTTATTTCTACATTCTGACACATGCAGAATTATACCAATATTTGGTTGATTCTATTAGGGCGTTTATGAATGATAACCTAACTCAATCTTATAATATATCTCCAACCAAAATTTTGGAGCATGTTTGCATCATATTTCAAGTTAATTTAGCCTAGTCTCAATTTGAAATTTATTGAGTTAGATTCATATTCTAAAATTTGACCTAAGATATTTTTTTAGAGTTGTTTGTGTTGTATTTTGAGCCAACCCAACCTAACTCAAAGGTCAAGCAATTCATGAAAATTATTTTCTTAAAATCAATTAGTAATTTATTACAATATTTTATACTTAAATTAATACAATTTATATAACTCGATTTTCCTTTTACTTGCATAATTTTGATTTTTTATATATATATTAATATAATTTACATTGAAATATGTATCATGAAATATTTCTTTACTTTTGTTTTACTTCAAAATATTTGTTTTATAATTTTACAAAATATAATATTCAAATCTTTACACTTAAAAAATCAAGTTGACCTACTTACCAAGATGTTTATTATTAAGCCAGTTTCGGATTCAAAGAAATTATCCTGTCAAAAAACGGAGCCATATTCAGGCTTGATCCAACCCAAGACAACCGATTACTACAAGCCAAGTGAGGTTTATTCGTAGAGTAAGCACTCTAGCAAATTAATAAAAATGATGGAAATAAAATTCCAGTTAACAAATTGCGATTTCTTCAAATACGAATATAAAATTTCATATCACTGAAATAGAACACCATCTCCGCCATAGGAAATCATGCACGCTAACACTACTTATCTGCTGCAGCATAGTCTTTTTCAATTACTCCAAATTAATAAAAAAAATGAAACAATACAAAATATGCTAGCAGAGAGTAAAGACAACAAAAAACAAAAAAGACATCAGTTTAAACACATCTCTAGCAAATATAAATTAAAGAATGAGATTCAAGGCCAAAACAGAAGTACAACTTTTCAAGCATCTAAACCTACATCTAAAACATAAGGGCTGCCCCGTGTGGCAGCAGTGCCATACTAAGTCTACATAAACTGCAAGAAAATGCCCTACAGTTCATCGGGCCCCAGGGTAAATGAAAGGGGAAATGGGGAAAATTGAACAAATAAGGCAAAATGAAAACATAAAATTAGACCCTACATTCTTCCTCTCATTCTTCCTCTCAAGTCAGGCGCACTGAACTCAAGGCGGCCCACCGGTTGCCTCAAGCAGCTGCCTGGATCGGCCAATTGGATCTAAAGCCACGACCCCGTCCACGATATCCACCCCTGCCACGGCCACGACCTACAACAAAATTTAATCAGACATTTATCAAATAAAATTTTAAAACATATCTCCTATATTCCTCTTTTCTCCTGCCTTTGTTTCTGGTTTGAGTACAAAATCACTAAACATGAAACCACAAAAAAGAAAATTACAAGAAAGAAACTTTAATAAGTAAAATTCCAAAGTTAGGTAGATGTTCACTTTGCTGTAACTTATAGCTTTTACATTATCACACAATCATAAGTTTGCAACTTCATTTTGTACCTCAATAATATGCAACATCTCAATGATCAATTGACCAATGGTTTGCCAAATGCAGCAAGTAGCAAGCTTAAACATGGCATTAAGTATTTGGAGAAATTTCTCAAACAGCAAGGTAATATAATGTCTTATCCTCTTTGAATAAGAAGACAATTTGCAGTCCATAAGGGTGGTACACTCTTGAATAAACGTGTAAAATGTTGGCTATGAAGCAAAATATAGGTGAGAAAGTCTCAAACATGGAACTGGCCCAGAGTGCCATCAGAAGCACAACCGGCTCAACAACTACCAGAATATCAAGAAGAAAATGTTGATAGCCAAATAATTGTAGCCAACTCACACATGCATCTGCCACACACTCAGTTAAAATAAAAAGAAAATGAAAGGGTATAAGTACCTCGGCCTTGAGGAGGCACATCATTGTTATATCCACCATCATGCTGCATATCAACATGGGGCCCATTGTATCCTCCCCTTCCACGACCACGGAAACCACGTCCTCTTCCTCTACCCCTGCCACCCCTAGCATTTCCCCTATTGCGATCCCAGCCTCCATCCTCATACTCAGTTGAAATAAAACCATTACCTAAAAGAAAATACAACAGCCATATCAAATCAAATATTTATACATAGCATCAACGTTTTCTCAACCTTTTCCTTAGGGTTCAGAACCTTATTGACAAACTTTTTTTTAATGAAAAATTAGGATAAGATGCTAAAATGACAGGCTGGTTGTGGACATATTACATGAAAGTCTAGTAAAACACACATCTAACAATTGATGATCTAGATTCACTCATGTAACTGAAAAATCCAGACCCTATGCCAAAACTGTCTCAAATGTGATACATAACATCCAAGGCATTAACTTCACATTAAATATGCAAAATGGAGACAAAGAAGCTATATAATGGACTAAGTTAAAGGACTCAGTCATTACAACGGATTTATCCCAGAAGCGACAAACATCTGAAAAGCATAATATGGTATATATGAATGAAAGCAAGAACACAATACATACCTCTGGACCTTCCCCTGCCTCGGCCACCACGACCCCGAACACGACCATTAGGCGAACCATCTGCACAAAACAAAGGTTAAAGACAGGAAAAAAGGTTCAATTTTTTTGGTTAGAGAACACCAATTGTCATATGGACCTACCTCCTTCATAATCATAATCTGCAGTTGCCTTAACTTGGTCAGCTGGTAATGGTGACTGATACCTAAAAAGACACAACAAATCAAAGATTGTTTCAAATCCTCAAAGTTCATAGCGATAACATTCTTTCTATACATATAATCTTGAAAAGAACTAAAGAAGTGCAGACAATCAGTTCAGATATTCTCTAATTTTTTAACGCCCAAGCCCGAAAACATAAGACAACTTATTTCAGTGCAATGAAAACAGTACTTTGAAATTTTGTTTTAAAAGCTGAACTATCTGAATGTTTGTGAAACAAAAGTACAAAACTAGGTACCATGCAACAAGGAACTTCCAAGATATATTGTTCACATATATCCACTCCCTAATTTCATCCTGTTAATCAGAAACTTCTAATGTTTTGTACGATGACATCACAAAGAAAAAAAGGCCAACTTACCCAACAGAAGATGTATCAAGTTCCTTCTTAGAGAGGGTTATTGTTATCATCGACACATGCCTTGTTGTCTCCAAACTGCAAGAAGGACAAGTTCAACGAAAAGAGTTAACATCAGGCACCAGCTTCCACCTGATTGGAATGGTGAACACTTTAAACATTCAAGTCCGCTATACTATTCAGAAACTGCACTTACGGAAGGAGGCCTTCCTCTAGGGGCTCCCAAGTATCAGTGATATCAGTGGATCCAATCGCTGTACTCTGGTGGAGACCCACAATTCTCCTCTGCATGATTGCCCCAAAATAAAATCGCACGTAAAATGAAAATCCTCATTGTAACAAAACAAAGTATCAACTACAAAGATTATGCGGAACAAAACCAAGTATTAACTACGAAAAGATTATGCAGCCCACTTGGCCGATCGCGGAAAGCAACAAACCTTGATCAACTCCACAATTGTTACAGTTTTGTTGATGGCTCTCCCCATTGCTTTGAAAACAATTTCATTTGAACCTTTTTCCTGTGACGAAGTAAACAAGATAAAGTGAGCCCGAAAGCAAAGACTTTATATGTTAAGGCTGTGTTTCAATAAACTATTCTAGTTTAACAAATAACAATAGCTTATAATAAAAGGTGTTCTGAATTTTCGCCTTTGAAAATTAAAAAAATACCGATTATTTCACACAATTAAGCTATTACCAAACATGCACCTAAAGCGAGTTTGGATAAAATCCCCGTGTGCAAAACAGCTGGTAGTCAAATGTGTCCTGCAACCGCCTTTGAAAAAAAATTTTAAAAAAATTACCAATTATTTCACTCAATTAAGCTGTTACCAAATGTGCACTTGAGGCATGCTTGGATTAATTTATTTTGTGTTCAAAATAGCTTATCTGTCCTGAGACCATTTTTGAAACCAAAAAACACACCGATTATTTCACACAATGAAGGTATTACCAAACATGCACTTTTAAGGTGCATGCAGATTAGTTTATTTCGTGTTCGAAACAGCTGGTAATCAAAAGCATCCTCAGACCGCTTTCGAACAAAAATATATTATTTCACAAAATTAAGTTATTACCAAACATGCACTTAGTCCAGACTCAATATATATATATATATATATATATATATATACACATCCCACCCAAGCTTTCCACTACTTCAGACAGAGCCAATGTTCAGAGTTTCATTCAGCAACAAAACACCTTAACTCACAGTTTCTACAATCAGCTAGTCCACAATAAATAAGGCTATAAACGGCAAGGCATACAAACAAACGAATAAATAAAACGAAAATAGATAAATAAATAGAGAAAAAGGAACCTGAAGCAAGGTCATGGCGTAGGTAATGTAGTTGCGCATCCTTCCCTGGCTTGTAATCCGGATCTCGTTTTCATCGATTGGCGTTTCTGCCCTTGGCTTCTCCACCTTCTGGTACCGATCCATCTATCTCATGTGTGCCACACAACACACAACAAAACAAAAAGCAAAACACGCATGCTTCAACAACACCAATATCACATCACATAAACACACACAAAAAATGCCAAAAAAGAAAAAAAAATCCACAGTCCTACTACACGGAAGGTTCAAAGCACAAAAACCGAAGGAAATCTCGCTAGAAGGGAAGCTATTAACATAGAGAGAAAGAGAGGAAATACTAAAAAAAAATAAAAAATGGAAGATATTCGATCTGAGAGAGTTACCTGGAATCTCCTTGGTTAAGGATGGATAGAGTATTCCTTTTCTTTCCTTCCTTCCCTTCCCTTCCCCCGAACACAAAAGCGCGACCGAGCGAGCGAGCCCTCTTCTACGGCTTGTATCTTCTATTACGCCCTATCCTTGTTACTCCCCCGTCTTTCACCTTATATACTACCACCCCCTCTCCAAACTGCCCTAACCAACTCCTCCTTTTCGCTCACTGAATGAATATCCAGAGCACCACAACGGGCCTCGATTGGGTTGGGCCCAACCCATCACTGGCCATTACCAACAAGTGGATATGACAAATCCTGACCAAAATATTATAAAAGGTCTATTGACCCAAAACAAAATTAATGGACCAAGAAGTCTGACTCAAGAATAGACCAAAAACTTTTGGCCCAAAAAGAAGAGTGCAATAAGAAGCATTTTAGTAGGACTGGTCTGAATATTTCCAAAGCATGAGAGATAACAGCACAAAATGAAAATGCAAGGAAAACATAGACAAAAAGGAAAAAGTAAGGAAAATATATAACAGACTGTTCAAGAAAAGTTATAATTAAGCCAATGGCTTTGTAGAAATTCACCGTTCGAAATACCGCATTTTGATGTCTTGAATGGAACCGAGTTTGACTCTTGTTATCCCTTTTCCTCCAAAGTCCATCTCCATGACAAAAGTAAATAATTAAAAAAAAAAACTATAAACGAGTTAAGGTATATTTATTAATAATAATTTTTGGGCACTTAACATAATTAGTTTCATCCTTTTGCCCAATCCATCTAGGAAGGTCCATGTCAAATTTGATAAATCACAGGGTTCAATTGTTCGTGTTCAACACGACCAAAACAAAAAATTTGTTCATGCTCAATGTCTATGTGATGTTCAAGATGGAATACTAGCTTTTGGAATTGGACAAAATATGTTGCAAGCCAACATGATCAGAATGAAATACAGAAGTAATGTAAAAGGCTTCAAAACTAATATTCCATATACAATATAGGCGCAATGCACATTCAGATGGCCCCCCGCTTTTAAAAGAGCTAGTTCTGCAAGGACAAACTTATATATACACAAACACAAACTAAACTCCATATTAAGGCTATATCATTCACATTGTGAAGTGGAGCGACTCTTCATTTTTCACGCTTTTTGCAGCAATCAATGGGTCAATAACCCTCCTCCATGTGAAGTAGTCAACAGCAGCTCCAGTCTCTGCTGGCAACAAGAATCCATTGACATAGAAAAAAGGAGTTCCATACACCCCTCTTGATGCAGCATACTGCATTTTCAAGTAAACATAGTATTAATAAAACATGAAACATGATTTCGATTGAAATGTGAACATTATTTGTACTTTTTAAATCTTAAATCAATGAATCAATATATAAAGTCGGTCATTCTATAAATCAAAGTTCAAATGCAAATTATATTATACCAAATTGTTTTAAACTGAATGCAAACTGAAAAGTAAAGTATGTCGTCCTACCGTAAAGGAAATTATGGTTAGAATATTGGTTTTTCTGTCATTGAAGCCATTCTTAATGGAGTTGTAATAGGAGCTCCCAACTACTTCAGTTGCTGACTTTATTATCTCATCTTCAACTGAAGCCCTAGACAAGTGCTGTGTTTGAGCTCCATTGAACTTCTCCTGTTAAATGATATACATCAAATTTATCAGTAATTCCGCCTCCAATTTTCTTTAGAAAATATTTGTTACATATCTCTCTCTCCGTCTCTCACATTTGCATAGGTGGCAAAATCGAAGTGCGTAGAAAGGAGGGACCTGGTGTGAACATGTGGCATGACACATTATTCTGGATATAAAATTCTAGTTGTCTAACATTTTCCTTATTTATATCAAACAGGTATATATTAAAACGTGGTGCTGGATAAAAATGAAAAGAAATCACAAAACCCATACCATATAAAGAATGAAAGGAACAACATCCACTCTTCATTCATTTACAAGAAATTTATAAAATAGCAGGATTCTGATATATTTGTGATATATTCAATCAGGTGTCAAGCATGATATACTTTAGCTAAAGAGATCAGCATTCAGCAATAGCTTAACCTTTAACCTTTAAGTGACCAAGGACTTAATTCAACCCTCCTTTCTGAAATCCTATGGTGCCATCACGTGAAAATTAAAAAATACTTAAATAAGATCTAATTCAAGTGCAATGGCAAAGGCTTAAAGCCAATGGCTGCCATTATTTTGAATCATCACACAAAATGCATGAATCCATTTTGCAGGAAGGAAGAAACACTGACTAACTTGATGATCGAAAAACCACTCAAGCATGGGGAATGTTGCAGATGTATTCAGCGCATTCACAACGTGCAGCGCACGAGATGCAAGAAAAGCATTGTCATGGTAGCTGCAAATTTCCGGAACAGAAAAAAAAAATTTATTAGGATTATCCTCACAACTGGAATGGCAAGTGACACTGATGTTTTAAAACTATAATCTTGCACAATATTCTTTTCAACAGGATTAAATGATAATTTTATATTCAAATAATTTTGTTATTTGAATATAAAATTATCTAAAGACCCAAAAGTAATTTTAAGACATTATTCAGATATTACAAATGGTGGGGTGGGGGAAAGGTGTAAATTATGCGAAAATGTAACAAAATTCATTCTCTGTTATTCCTAGAACAAAGATGAAGTAACTAAGGAGTAATCAATTAATTAATGGGCGAGTTTATTAGGTGTTCAAAATCCTTAGAAATTAATTCTACGAAGAAATTGAATTATTTTCCTTGATTTTAAAACAATAAAATTCAAGGAATTAAAATATGATGAAAATTAAAATCTATCAAAATCATGGATTTAAAATCAAACCCAATATTTGTTATGAGAATTGAATTCCATCAAATAAAAATATTAAAATAATCTATTATTAACCTATTAATAAAATAATAAAATAATTGAATTTAAATTCTTAAATTTATTAACTCATTCAAAATATAATAATAAAATCCTAATTGATGACGAAATTGAATTTGATCTACTAACGGGAGAGGGAGGAGGTGAATTAGGAGGGAGACCGAAGAACCGTAATATCGTAGAGCTTGTTTGAGTGGGGGCCATGAGTCTCTACTATCTGGGCACAACGGATCATAAAAGGCTTCGATCACGACGGCATCCCAATCAGAAGGCCCATACACGAACCCATCTAGTTTCGCGGGAGGAATGATACTACTACCCGCACCACCCTTCAAAACCGACGAGCAAACCAGCAATAATAATAACAACAATAGAGCTGGCTGCTGCTGCGTCACCGACAAAATCCGCATCTTTCTTTCTTAGCTTGAGCTCACTCAGTAAGTAGTGATTCATTCACCTTCACTTCACATTAATTCCTCAATTTTTATTTAGTTATCACAGACCTAAGGCTTCCATTTCTCTCCACTCTCTTCCCTACCGACAATATATTGAATGAACCGTACTACAGTGCAAGTCAAAAAAGTAAATGAGGTGAGTGGACAGTTGAAGTAGTAGGTATGCTAATGCCCCTTTTCTTGGGTCAGGGCATGGCAATGGCTTGAAAAATAGTTCAATGTAACTTAGCACCACTATTACTTTATTTTTTTTTGGACCAGACTTAGCACCCTTATGTACCAAAGAATAAACCACCAAAAAGACGAAGAAGGGGCAAGGGTATCTGGGCCAAGAGTCCAAGAAGGGGCCAAGAGCCCCTCCTTTGGTCATTTGTGTTGGCTTAATAACACTCGATGTCTTCGAACCAAAAAGAAAATCAAGAAAAATTATAATGAGCTAGTGCTTTAGGAGGCTTAGTATATGGTTAATTTGTGGACAAGGTTGCTGTTATCAGGTTAATGCATTTGCCTAGCTATTTAGCATATTTAAGCGGTTGGCTTTTCTATAAAGAAAAATGTTATTTTAAGACCTCAAAAGTTATTTTAACATTCTATAAATATGCATTGTAATAGATGGATATGTCATATTTATGTCTATCCCATGAAATGGATTTTTTTAGTGAAAAAAATAAGGATGAATTAGAGTGATGTCACTTAGAGTTTAATGTAATTAACTATATTGCACCGATACAAATATGAGTATTCGGTATTATACGAATACAATGAGAGAATATGGCATTTTCTAATAAATTAAAAAGTAAGATATGAATATGACACCATACGTACGGTGCATATGTATACACATGTATAATAAAAACATGCAAAATAAATATAAAATTATTTAAAGATTTATTAAATATGTCATTTTAAATAATTCAAAATCTTAACTGCATGTGGAAAAAGTATCTGAAATAATCTCATCAAATACTAAACTCAAATAAAAAAATAAACTAAGCATTATCTCCATATAATATATAGTTCTTGCTCCTGGTCTGGTTCATCAAAGGATAAACTTGCAATCTCAATAATGTCAGCGGCATCAAATGGCACCCGGCCCATTCATCATCTCCAATAAGATCACACATAATGTTATAGATTATATATATGTCATATGCTTTAGATTTAGACAACTGTTTTGCAAATCAACGGGCCGCTAAATCATTTCAAGAGTTTCAACAATGTATTACCAGTTCAAGCAATAATACTGTCCGTAAAAAGGCATTCTAGTTTCAAACCTCCAATCCAAATTGATTATAATCGGTTAGTCAAATCAAGAGTCAAAAAGCAGCAACTAATCCACTCCTTTTTTTTGTTTTTTATACTTGTACACAGTTTCATTGAAAATCCTCGGCAACAATGAATGGAATGAAATGGCCCTTATTCCATTCCGTGGCAAGTGGAACTACCATTTGGCTAAAGGGAGTCCACTAGCCTGCTAAAGCGACGTACTAAGCACTTCAATTCACGTGACATTTGAATGGTTCCAAAGGGTCGCAAGAAATTACCCACACGAGTGCATACTGGAAAGTAAACGAACGAGATATGGATGCATGCATGGTTGCAACTTGCAAGCGTGGAACTCATATTCATTAAAAAGAAGGAGCCTTATGCATAGAACAAAGAAAATATCTGCCTACCATATAATTGTTGAGGTGCTTTACGCTAAGCACCATAACACTTTGGATGTATTTGATTATTGCAGTTGGTTATATGTAAGTATAGGAAAAGTAAAGGGGAGTTCCCAATTGACTGAGTATCTCTTTTTCAGTACGTCAAATAACTGAATATTTTAAGATAGTGGAATAATTATATCTTAAACTGTGGAATAATTAAAGCATCAATGTCTGACACGATCGGCCATTAATGGAAGTTGATATATAGAAGTTAATGAAAGACAATATCTTGCGGCTGGAGAAGAATATGCCGTGAACATGTTGGAAATAGCATCCTAGTTCAAGAATCACTGTGGGGACATATATGAATTGTAGTTTTGCTTTTCTTACTTTCTATATCCACACACGATAAGTACTAAGAGTGGGTTTAAACCTTTAATGTTGAATTGAAACAAAAGTCATCGCCAATTTGTTATTAATCATCGTCTATGCATCTAACATTAAAAAGCGCCAGTATGTACTATATGATGCTGGGAGTGGGAACTATTTAAAAAATGCTACCAATTATATACTATAAGCTTTTTTTTTTTTGGTGACGATTATATACTATAAGGTATGTGATACTGAAAAAATAAATTATTTATTAACTTTAAATGGTTATATTTTGTTTTCCTTATTTGTTTTGATTAATTTGTAATTAACATAATAATATTATGAATTAATTTTGACATCGTCACAAGTGCTCACTTTATTAGTCAATGCACATTGTTATATATAATTTAAAAAACTCATATTTTAGAAAATAAAAATTTTTATTTTGAAATAATATAGTACTTTCTTTCTCCTCTTTATGGCCCTTCCTAGTGTTTCATTTTTTATGCATAATATCGTTCCTTTTTTTTTTGGTTCATCTTTTTTTTCTAATGATAATCAGGTGGCTCTGCGGCCCTCAGACCCTCAATATAAGGGAGCCACAGTCCAAGAAAGAACTAATGACCCAGAAAAGGAAAACAAGAAAGAAAGCATAGTTATACACTTACAGTAGATGAGATGAGCTGCTCAAGAAATGAAAGGAAATACAATACAAATATCTCAGCACTTCATATTGCCATATCAAACTAAAGTTGTAATTAAGAAAAATTGTCATATATCCATGTAATCACATACCAACACTTTAAATATGATAATAATATTTGTGTGATCGTTTATTATATTATTTTTGGAAAACTCTTACTTGTGCTAGCATTCTTAATTAGCTAATTTTTCAGTCTGGTAAATATAATTAAATTTTGGTGTGAATGTGTTTTGTTTCTAAGAATACATGTTAACCAAATAATCAAAACTATGATTTGATACTTAATCTCATATACTTTTGTATAATTACTGAGATAACGAAGTTTTTCTTATTCTGTATGTTAATTTGATGTCTCTTAAAAATATACGATGTACATTACAAGATCCATATAATAATTATAGAATGAAAGGAAAAAATACGAAAGCGCAACGAAATAAAATCAAAATGCCTAATAATTACCATCCGAGAAAGCATTGCTGAAAGAGAAACGTCACTCGAACCTGACCATCCCCCATTCACTCTGTTGGCGTCGAAATTATGTGATACTACCAAAAAGTGAGCCTTCAAAGTCAAAAACTGACACGACGCTGACTCATACCGCATAACTCAAAGGTTCGGAAATATATAAAAGGTAAGATCTTTCAGTATGTAAATATAAAAGTGTTAATGTTTAATTTAGTCTTTTATTTTATATTAATAAATTTTTAATTTTTAAAATAAATTAAATTAGTTTCTTATATTATAAAATATGAGTCACATTAATTTCTTATCTCACTTTTATTTAATATTTTATTAATTAAATAATAATATATAATATTAAGTAATATCTTAACATTTATGTGTTATTTAAAGTATAATAAAGTTTAAAATGACTTATTATCTTGTCTAAAATTACATAAAATAAGTCATTTTATAAATTAAGAAGAAGATTTAAATGACTTATTTTGTATAATTTTAGATACTAAAATAAATTATTTTAACCATAATTCTACTTTAAATGATATAAAATATGTAAGTATCATTTAATATTACATATTATTATTTAATTGATAAAATATTAAATAAAAGTTGATTAGAACTAATGTGACTTATTTTATAATGTTAGATACTAATTTAATTTATTTAAAAGTCAAAAACTAAAATGATATAAATATAAAGTTAATGGCTACAATGAATATTAACTCAAATATAAAAGGTAAGATAACTCAAATTATAATTTTTTTAATATATATAAACATTACTCAATTGTGATAATGAATAGTTATTTTTTTATTATCAATATATTATAAATTATAAATTTTAATATTTTTTAATAATATAAAAAATTTTAATGAAAATTTTAATTATATTTTTATTATTATCACTTTTTAAATAATAAATACAGAGTACCAGTTATGTTTAATTATATTTAATAATATGATTGAATAATAATATAAAATTTATTTAGGATTGGCCAGTGCTGCACGACACCCAACTCAGGAGTTGTGGTCCACCAGAAGCAACATTTTGGTGCAATCGATGATGCATGGCCAAAATTTAGAGAGCGGGTATATGGAAAAAAAAACGGTGTGCTGTTGTAATTTTCATTTTAACTAGCTAGATTTCAAAATCATGGTTAAATACATTTTAAAAATAAACAATTTTATCTGTGTGATCCTGAAATTAAATGATTTTTTAAAAATTAATAGATAGATGAAATTTCATCACTTTTAAAATTGAAAAATGAAGTCTATTGTATTTTTAAAGTGATCAAATTCCATTTGCATGATTCGTAAATCAAAGATTTTTTTTTTATTAATCAAAGAAATTTTTTTGAAGTAGATATATCATGTAGATAGAATGTGATATTTTTTAAATATATTTAGTGACATTTATGAAGTATGACTAAATTGTGAAATTATTACAGTACACAACAACAATTTGGTACATCAATAGACCCTGTGAATATAATCAGTATATCTCACAAGGTGCACCCTGAAGTAATTGCCTTATTTATATTATCAGGAAATAGAATTTAAAATTATAAAAAATATTAAAAGTAATTTTGATAATTTTTTATGTATTTTGAAGAACTATAAAATATAGTAACTTATATTTCTAGACTTCAAAACAGCTTAATGTGCCTAAGCTTGATCTAACCCATTGCATCTGCATCTAATTACTACTTAAAAAAATAAAATAAAATCGAAGAAGTGTCTAAAGGATTTTTTACCCATATAAATTAAAAAAACCTCTAAATACAAAATTTTTATTTTGTGAAGATTAATTTCATACATCTATTTTTTTTTTATATGGATGAAATTAGTTAAGTAGGTGTAGATTTCCAATTATTGAAACATATAGAAATCAATCAAAATAAACAAGATTTTCCACTACTATAAACTCACGAAACAAAAAATGGATTTGACATACGGGTTTTATCCTCTAATATAGACGGATTTACAGACAGGTAAACGAAAATGTGGAAAAACCATTTTTTTGCCAAGGTTTGTAAATCCGTCTGGAACTTGGCACAAACTCGCATGACATGATGCATAACGTTATAGGCAAAAATAAAGGGACAACTTAAAAAAAAAATAGATAGATTTAGACAATTTTTTATTTATTTTTGTATTTAAAAAATTCAAGTAATTACAGATGGTAGAATCTATTTGTAATTTGAATTTTGAAGCGCATACCTTATGCGCACTTTACAAATGAAAAAACATATATGTAATACTTTAAATGAAATGCATCGTTTTAGTTAAGATTTATATAGACGGATTTTTTTTGTCTATAAAGCGCGAATGGAACTAATCATTTCATTTAAAGCGTTACAAATAGGAAAATCTGCTATAACGTGCAAAGTAGGGCTCAAAAGCGCGACATTTTCCCCATTTGCATCTTTGTTTCTCTCATCTCCCTCTTTCTCTAGCATCGCTACCAATGTTTTGGTTCTCGCTGTAATGCCCAGTGACGGAGGGAAGTGATCGGATAAGAAGGCATGGACAAGAGCCTCCTGGTAAGGCCTAAGCGGAGGGGTACATGAATGAACTGATTACACACCCAATGAGATGGATCTGAGACTATATAGGTATGAGACTATCCAGTTAAGGAGGGTTTATATGAATTGATTGATACTATCTATGCCAACAAAGATGCATCTTCTTTTTGGTAACTCATCACGAAAGAACTCAGAGTTAAGTATGCTTGACTTGGGGCAATTTTAGGATGGGTGACCTCTGGAAAGTTTTCCAGGAAGCGTGTAAGTGAAGACAAAGTATGCTAAAGACTGTCGTGATTGAGCCTACATTTTACAAATGGTTTGCACCATTGTGTTCATGATAATGTTCTCTAGCTTTTATTTGGTTTGATTTTTTTATTTTTTGCCTTTTTTCGTGCTTTCTATTGCTCAATGTTTTTGGTGTTACTAATTGAAAGAAATTTTGATTGTTTATAATTTTGGAGCACATTTGAAACATTGGATATTGGAGCAATTTGTAAAGTTATGGACGGTAAAATTCGTCTATAATGGGATAATTTTGAAAGAGTTTTTATCCAATTACAGATGGATAAATCCCTCTATATTATATACAGAAATATATCTATAAAGCCTTCTATACATTACAAATAGATTTAGAGTAATCCGTCTAAATTGTTTCCAGACACAAAAATAACAAAACAACTCGTTGTTGCTGTAAATCCATTTGTAATGTTAAAATCCATCTGAATTAGCAAAAAGTCCACCTATAAATCCGTATGTGTTTTGCAAAAATCTTGTAGTGTTTCCTATTTTTTCTTAGTGAAATTGGTTGGCTATAGCTAGATTTCCAACAATTTTTATCTACCCGAATTGGTCATGTATAAGTAGATTTATGATATTTTGCTACAGCTTTTACCTATTTGTGGAGTTTTAATCTCGCAATTATGTTAGATTTTTTTTTTCAAAAAATGTTGTGATTTTGAAAAGTCATTCCAGGAAAAATGCCACTATCAACTAAAATCAAACATAATTAGTCAAACTAAATACCATTGCCACATACAAAATGATAATCAAAAATGGAAAAAAAAAAGCCATAATCAATACAATGGAAGCATACACAACAATTATCTATCTAAGTTCTCGAAATAATTATCTATTTTGTAGAGGTTTTTAACATTCGCAATCTTGTTTATTTTTTTATTAAACAAATTGTGTTTTTAGAAAGCCAACATAAGAAAAATGCCAATATGAACCACACAGAAAAATGAAAACATAAGGGCCTATTTGGTTTAAGTTTTTAGTTTTGATTTTCAGTTTTAGGATTTTGTGAAGGAAATCCTGAAAAATGGAAATGAAAATGAAAATTGAAATTTGTAGTTTTCAAAATTTTCAATTTTTCCTTTACAAAATCTGGAAATGAAAAATTGAAAATAAAATTGAAAACTGAAACTCTAACCAAAAACCCTAATTTTTCCTATGAACCACAAACATAATTGGTTTAATAGTGGCATTTTTCCTATGGTGGTTTTCCAAAACGCAATCAAACAAAATTGCAGTGGATAATTATTTTGAGAATTTAGATGATAGATAATTATTTTATCCACTTCAAGGACGAATTTACATTGGGAGTATTGGGGGCATATGCCTCGACAAATATTTTAGAAATATTTAGTAGTATACATGTGTTTGTATATTTTACCCCATAATTATATTAAGTTGGACCCCATGTTAACATAAAAATTATGTGAAATTTCTCATTATATAGATGTAATATTTTTGCCCCTATTATTGAAATTTTCTAATTGGTAACTGTCGCTTCCTTTCTATTTTCTCTTTGATTATGCACTTTTCATCAAATAGCAAGCAAAATCAAACTCAAACCTTTCGTTGCAAGTAAAAAATGCAAACTATATATATTTGATAAATAATATCACAATTTTTTTAGGTAAACCTAAGGTATCCTAGTCAAAAACACTGATTAATCCCCTTAAACCATAAGGCTTAACATAAATTTTACCTCTGAACAAAATCTTTTTCATGCGTCCCATTAATAATCATACCACTGAGTAATATCACAAATTTACTGTTACTAGCTGACTCACTTGGAATTTGTCTTTTTATGTGGACTCACGCAAATTTTTAGTATAATGATCATAGAAAAAAATATTATTCCATTGAAAATCATATAAATATTTTTAAAAAATAAATTTACAGTATTAAGAATTCTTATTTCAGTATAAGTGGATCAAAACCACGTGGTCGGCTTTTCTTTTTTTTTTTTCCTTCAAAGTGTATAGTGGGACTCAATCATACTGTAACGTTTTAACATCTGGTACCCAAACTATAATCTTTATCTCCCAAATTATATTTTTTCTACCACAAATTAAATTGCAACTTAAATTTCTAATAATCGAACATAATTCATATTGATAGCCCACGAGTGAAGCCATGCAATATTTTTGACAATATGTGCAAGAATGAAGTCATGATAATCACCTAGCTCCTATTGACGATTTTAAAATATTATTATTAAATATAAATTTTTGACATTATTTGTGAATTGAATGTGTATTATGATTTTTGTAAAACCATGCAATATTTTTAAAAATTGTGCTTTTTCAACCACTTACAAAACAACTTATTTGACAAGAACAGCACGAGAATTATGTAATATTTTCATAACAATGGATTCCATGAAATTGGAACTCGTGTTTTCTTTTAATTTGAGGACAAAAAAGTGTTTATGATGTTAATTTATGGTGATGTCAATTCATGCATCACTTTTTACGTACTTAAGATTTAATCATTTGTCTTTTTTGGGAAAAAAAGGAAATTTCTATCATTGATCATTATTATCAATAGCTCATTCAATATATTACATTTATATATTAGATGAGAGTATCGGCTTTTTAATACTAATGATGAATTAAAATAAAATTCTTAATATTTTTTAATTTCAAACAAAATACAGAGAGGAATTGTGATTTTTGCAGGAGTTTTATTATTATTTGACTATTGTATTACAATACCAAATTACAACATACTCTCACCTAAAGATGCAGTATACTATTTTACCTGGATATCCACTTATATAAGTATAATATAATCATAACACATATATATTCTATAAAAATAACCCTTTCATAAAAGATGTATTATTTGTAAATACGCTATCAATTTACCCTTATTTATTATTAGATAGAATGAAATTATAGTTAAATGAGATTCATACCATATTAAATAATAAATAAAATATAAATTAATATTATATTTTATATATTACGGATGCACATAACATTATTATTTAGGTAAAGTTAAGGAAGGACACCAACTTGAGTATCAATCCAACGAGAAATCAGAAATGGGATCCGTAGCACGGCTCCGGAGGAAATACAGACAAGAGGGCCCTTTGCCTTTGAGGTGGGAGCGTGGGAAGCGACAAACACACATCCGGTGGCCCCAGAGCCACAGGCCCACACCTTAATCTTGTTCCTTTATTAACTTATAAATAAATCTAAAGAATGCCCAAAAAAACTAATAATAATAAATCTAAAGAAATTTCACAATCGGTTGCAGATATTCTCCTTTCCCCATGTGTAACACCGGATAAACACTCACACCGCCGTGGAAAGACATCATTGCCCCAATGCCCAATGTCACTTTCTTGATGTGTGTGGGCTATCGTCTGTCATTCATAGGAAAAATTCTTACTTCCTCCCGGAGGAAGAGTGAATCTTCCTCCACATGGAGTTTGCACCATAGAATTTGTTTTGGGAGATGTGAAAGATAGTAGGGCCCATTGAAATGAGAGGTGAGTGTTAGATATGGAGTAAAACTTCCTTTCCTCCGGGAGGAGGTACAATATTGACCAAACAAAAAATAAATAAATAACGAAATAACTATATTAGAGTTTTTTTCAGGAAAAAAAAAACTAAATATCCATATAGTCCATCATAAATATATCAGCGACAAATTAATTCTTAGAATTTAAAAGTCAAAATTTTATCCCTCATATCTCTAAAAAAAAAAATAGATTGATTCCTCTATGCAATTTCATATAATTAAAAAAAATGATAAATTAGTCTCATTCATGTGCCCAATACTTTCTTAGTAGATCCAAATACAAAACTCATTATGCCAAAATGACTTGTTTAGGAATAATGTTATGTGTATAATAAAATTATATAACAAATACACATATATCTTATTACCATTAGATGTGATGAGTGAGTGGGATGAATAGGAATCATTCATTACATCTAATAGTAATAAGATGTGTGATGTGTATTTATTATGTAATTTTATTGTACACATAATTGATGGTACTAGGAGACTTAAGAAAGGGGGTTTGAATCAAGTTTTTTCTTTTTTCTTTATTCAGAAGCTACACATTGAATGCATAGATAAAAAATCTCAAGCAAAATGAATAAAACTGATGAAAATCCATTAAAAATTATGAGATAATTTGTTCCCTTCTTTATTTTAAATTTAGTGAGGTAAATAAATAAAATATAGAGAGGAATAGAGAGGCTTAGCAAGGAAGATTTATCCTGATTCAACTTTTAACTCTGAAATGTACATCCAGGATTCACCAAATGGTGAGCTTTCCACTAATCACTAAATATAACCTTTGTAGAACCTTTCTTAAACTCAAATCAAATCTCCAGTACCTTTACTATCTGTGAGTCATTCACTTCGAGAATTTATCACTCGGATTTTCTTACAAACAATTTTTCTCAAATACAAACTCAGAATTCTCACACGAATAAAACTCTTGTCAAGACAAGAATACGCACAGATTTCTAATGTTTCTAGAAGAGGATTTTCAACAGTATTCCGCTGTGTCTTCTATATATGTTGGGCAGTATCCAGTCTTCACAGGTGATAGACAATCCTTTCCATGTTTGTTCCCAACGGTTGATTTGCACAATTAATTTTGGACCCGATTATTTGGAGATGACATATTTCTTCAAGCTTGGCTGTTATGTCTTGCAGCTTTGGACCTTTCTTTTTTATTTGTTTGGTCTCACTTGGTGCGCTTCAGAACTTGCACTAAAGTGTGTTGAAATCTTTTGGTTTCAATTGATTTTAATGAATCGCGCGCGCACACACACATATATATATATATATATATATATATATATATATATATATATATATATATATATATATATTCCTGATTGACTCTAAAGGCATATACCTTGAAATCATTTCTTTATTGAGAGTGAATTACTCACAATATCAGGTACAAATAAATTACCTATTCATTCCTTTTGTGTCACTATTTTATTTATTTGCTTAAACATTTCCTGTTTAGAACATATATGTCATCAATGTTAATTTGTCATTGGCGTTTTAAAAAAATCTTAAATCAACAATAACATTACCCTTTTGGCAATATATAGCATTGCTCTAAATTTCTTGCCATAATGGGTTTATTTTTTTAATTTTAAAATTATATTAACCACAATAAAATTTGAATCTAGAATATAAAATTTTATACATATTATTAAAATCCTTTACCACTAAACAAAGAGTAATGTTATGTGTATAATAAAATTACATAATAAATACACATCATACATTCTATCACCATTGAATGATAAATAAAAGAAGTAGTAGTACAATTTACTTACTTGTTTAATGGTCAATAACTACACCATATCATGCTCTCACAACTCAGTGGGTTCGGATTAACTCCTTGGGTTGGAAAGAATTTTCTTTTCTAAAGAGTAAATTAAAAAATTGGGAAGATTTTATCTAATCCATGTTCTAAGACACTGATTAAAGAATTGAAAAAGGAAAATTTTATATTGGGAAGATGAGAATTCATTTTTTCAATACATGAGATCTATTAAAAACTTTTAAAGTTTTATCTTTTGAGTATACTTAACCATTGCTTTTAGGATATTAATTAGCAAAACCCTTGAGAAATAAATTTTTAACCCTTGAAATAATTTTAGTACAATCATACTCAAATAACAACCATTTATTTAACAAAGATTTATCTAATCAACGTCTTTACATTAAGAGTCACAAGTAGAAATTTTAGCATTGAAAGATAAGTTCTAATGTTTTCAAAGTATAAGATCTGTTAAGGAGTTGTAAACTTCACTATTTCTATATCTTTAACCATTATCGTAAGATATCCTTAACCTTTGTCATAATTAAAAAAAGAATAATGTATGGTGTATAATAAAATTACATAAATATATATTATATACCTTATTATTATTGAATGTGATATATGGTTAATCCTCATTCTCCTAACTCATCAATTCAATAATAATAAAATATATGATATATATTTATTATATAATTTTAATATACACCAACTATTACTTTTAAAAAAAAAAATTTAGAACTGTGCTCATACGCTAATCTTTCTTTAACAAATGTGCAAGTAAACCCACACCGTTCACTTACGCACACAGCACATACAAAAGGAAAGTAAGCAATTAGGCGAAAGGAAATAAGGCATTTCTCATGATCAGTCAACTCATGACATATTATCAGTCGACTCTCACAGTCACAGCTTTCCCCTGTTGTGTTGTGCTCTGGCCTCTGAACCCCGATTACCTACAACTATTACGTATTATTATTACCTTACCCCCCAACCCAACAACAACAAGAAGGACCACCCTGATCTCTCTCTTTCTCAGTCTCTCTTATTATTTGTATTCTGATCTCACACACAATCACAAGTCACAGCAGACAGACAGACAGACATGCTTCTCTGCACCTCCCACTCTTCTTCACCACCCCCTTCACTCCTTCTCTGCCAACCATGCACCACCACATTGATTAATATAACATGATACAATTCCCTTCTTTCCTTCCCTCCACCCATTCTTCTAAATCCTAATCAATTAATTAAGTCTCCAAATCAAATTAGTAGCAATTTGATTTGATTTGATTTAATCGATCCCCAGTCCAACACGCTGGAGATGCTGGACTCGGTCCTTTTGGCGCTGTTCCTGCCCTGCCTGGGCATGAGCGCCGTCTTCATTGTCTACATCTGCCTTCTCTGGTACGCCACCACTCACCACCCGAACCCCACTCCTTCCTCACCACCGGCTAAGCCCCTCTCCGGCAAGGGCCTCTCCTCTTCCGACCTCGACAAGCTTCCCAAGATAACCGGCAACGACCTTGTCCTGGGGGCCGAGTGCGCCGTCTGCCTCGACGAGATCTCCGGGGAGCAGCCCGCCAGGCTGGTTCCCGGTTGCAACCACGCCTTCCACCTCGAATGCGCCGACACCTGGCTCTCCACCCACCCCATGTGCCCCCTTTGCAGAGCCAAACTCGACCCTCAGATTCTCAATCCCGCTGAAAGTGAGAACAACCCCTGCTGAGTGGCTGATGAAGGCACGCGTTGCAGCAAGTTCCAGGTTACGTACCCAATGTTCTTTTTCATTTTCCCTCCCCTCCCTTCACTGCCAGCGGCATCGTTAATCGCAAGAAAATAAAAAATAGGAATAGAAAGGAACAAGTTAAGAGATGATGTGGCGGAGATTGTTGTTGTGATGTAAACATTTTATTGTGGTTGGTTACTAGTGTACAGTTTAATTGCATTTGCCTATTTTTGTTGTGTTGTTTGGCGTCGAGAGAAAAAAAGAACGTGTGGTTGGTTAATTTCCTACATAGGAGTGTCCGGAGGAGCGGCGGAGCCTGCGGTGGCGAGTGGCCACTCATCGATACTTTTTTTTTATTATTATTATTATGATTAGTTGTTTTTTTTGGATTTCTGTTTTGTGAGTTTAGTTATTGATTTGTTTGCTAATTAGAATTTGGGTGACAGGACATGCTTGTTTCTTCTCAAGCTTTCCGGAAATTTCCTTCTTTTTTTGGAGTATATCTTTAGCTTAGGATGAGTATAAACTTTCATATAATAATTATTGGTTTATGATTATGAGAACATTGTAAAAACCACTACTAGTAGTCTATAATCAAATTACTCCGTCAATGTGACCAATAGGCGATATTTTCTGAGGATTAAATTTTTTTTCGTTGAAAAAATTAATATAATTGACATTTTTATTTTGAAAAGTATGCTTGTTTTTATTTTTCAGATAAATTTATTCGCTAATTTTTGTTTATGTCAGCACCAATTCGGGATTTGCCTTTTACATTTTTTTACTTGAACGAGAAGTAATGTTATAAAAATAGAATTTGAGTGATTGATAATATATGTAACAACTTTTTTTTTTTATTGTCATTAGTATATTAAAATTAAATTCATATTTATTTATTTATTCAAATAAGCACATCAAATTATGCTAACAAATAAATTCTAACCAACTACTATTAGTCTTCAATGAGAGATTAGAGATTTTTGAATTGAATGAATGAGTGTGTGGCGTGTGTCATTGTGAAGAGGGAATGAAAGGAGAGGCAATAATAACTGAAAGGAAAGAGGGAGGGAGCGGGGTATTCACGCTAACAACGTAAATTAATCCACGGGCCACGCTACGTTTTTCAGGGTTCGTTGAAGCGAGCAAGTGGGGACGGATGGGTACGTTCGTGAATTCAACGGTTCATGAGTCATGACTTCATGTGATAGATGTGCTTTTTTCCATTCTTCTCTTTCCATTGTTAATTTCCTACGCACGCATAGGGAGGGGAAAAGAGTGTCACACAAAGCGATTTTGATTCTTCCTGGCAACAACTCGATGCCAGCTGCAAGTGATTTTTATTAACTCAATTCAGTTATGCCTCTCGTATGGAAAGTGTGTGCACGAGGACAAAATTTTTTTAACCGCATCGCTAAAGTATGGGCAAAAGAGAGGGAGTTGACGTGGTAATGTCAATGGACAAAAATAAAGGGAAATATGCCAATACAATAGAACAAGAGTAATTAATTACACCCATAATTATTGGGTATTGGGGGTTGGGGTTGGTATATAATTGTGATGGTTGATAAAGCCAAGTTCATTCATTGCATGGGATGGTGCTGCCACGTCATCGTGTGAACAGATATCAGCCTTTGCGAAATGACCAAATTTATGGGCCCCCAATGTGCATCTGTGGCAACTGGTGGTTCATGCAGTCTTTCTATTTTCTCAGTACTTTAGTTAAATATTAAAATTTCGTACATGACATGGTCACTAGGTATGGATATCCTTAAAAATACTATCCTTACCATAATAGCATTATGTAGATTGGCTTGGAACTCATGGAAAGTACTAGTTACCAACCCGATGTAATGCGTTACACTACGAATCTAAGATTTTTTCCCCTTAGAAATTCAGTTAAGTAGAGCGTGACTACAAATCTATCAAAAAAAAAAAAAAAAGCGGGACTACATACCTATCATAACTAGGATAAATTAATAAGGACCATTTGAAAATATCTCACATTCATAGTGATGGTTACTTTCTTAAATGCTTTTGTTTTGTCTCCAATAAACTTCTTCCATGTATATTTTGATGAGTGGGTTTAATGAATAAGAAAATGTTGTCTTTTGTCCTACCTATTAGCAAAATTACGCATGACCTCATTAAGCCATATATGGTATGCCAAGAAACGAAAAATAAGTAAATATAAAATTTCTGACAATCTGATCACAATCGATTGAATATATACTGCCTCCTAACATTGGTCTATTATATTGTCCAGAATTCATAATGGAGGAAAGGTTAGCGAGTAGGATTGAATTTTGTTCACAAAAATATTTCAGATTTCATTCATATTTGTAATCTTTCATCAGCATTTCAACATTTAGATACGCCTTTGACAAAAATACCTTCTGTAAACATTTTAACATGAAAATAAAAACAAAGTATAAAGTATCACCATGTTGCTTCAAAGAGTCACCACAATGACCTTTAGGTGTCTTGATAAATTAAATTTTTTAAAGATACATTAATATATTTCTTGATTTTATCCAAATATATAACGTTGATTTCTTTGTTTATGACTAATTTGGTTTAATTAATTTATTTTAATTTATTTAAAATACATGACAAGGAGAACTCTTAAAAAAATGATTTGGTTCCTTTAAAGTAAAAAAATTATTAAAGTATAAGAATGAATAATTTTCACTGTATATAAATCCCATTAAATAATTTAAGGATAATTAATTTCTTATTTTTTTCTTTATCAATCTCTTTACTTACTGGATAAACATATTCTAATGACTAATATATGTAATTATACCTTAACCCTCGAAGAACTACTTTGGCAGTTTATTCAATAAAAATAATACTTTCTCTTTAATTTTATTTTTCTGTCTGATCATGATACTTTCAAACACGAGTCATATTGAAAAATAATCATGTTCTGCTACATTGAAAAAGTTTTCAACAAATCCACTAATCACGAATCCTCCCCACTATTGAACGAGATAATTAGTAGTTAATTAATGTGCATAAAGATGATGACATCCAGCTATGCACACAAAAGCAAATAGAAAATGGCAGAGTCTCAATTCACTTTGTCGTGTTCCCCCTTTTTTTTAGGGAAGTTATGTCCCCTTTTGTGGAAAATTCTGATATCCTCCCAGAGGAAGAGCATTTCTTCCTCTATCATGTGTTATGACCTTCAGATGATATTATGGGACCTATCTAAAAGTACACAATCCATATATCTTGTGGTGTAAAGAGGGGCTGAAGGACAAAATTTCTTCCTCATGGAAGAATGACTCCCCTTTTGTAGTAGTACTAGTAGGTACTATGTAGTGGTCCAAACAATAACATCGTTAAAAGATGTACAAAAAAATACCTTGGGTATAGAGTAATTTTTTATTTTCAAAATTAAATAAAGATGAATTCACAAATATCTCAATATTTGGTATATAATAAAATTGCATAATAAATACATAACACACATTTATTATTATTGAATGTGATGGGTGAGTGAGAAAGTGGAAATCACACATCATATCCAATAATGATAAGATGTATGATGTATATTTATTGTGTAATTTTATTATATACCAAACATTATTATTTCTATTGTCTAAAATAAGAAATACATTTTAAAAAATCTCAAATCTTTATCAGTCTTACTTTATGACATTTTTGTAAACTTTTGAAGTTGCTCACTGTGAGACCATCCCGAATTGACTAACTATATATATAATTTTGGCAATAACTAACTAATTTTTAATAACTTATATAAGTAAATACATTTCTAAGGTATGTCATACACATAAGAATAACATGAGATGAGACTGAGTTAAACAATTAGCTAGTTAAAATGCAATACTAATATACAGGTGATATATCATATGAGAGGAGTAATAGTGAAAGAAGTAAAACTGGATTATATAATTTTATATGAATGATCAAGATTAAAAATTAATTAATATTCACATGTTTATTTAAAAAAATCATATGACTTTATATTTTAATCTTAACTGTTCATGTAAGATTTAACAGTTAAAATTAATTAACTCTCTTCACTCTCATAATAAATCATCACTTTCACTTAAGTTGCTCCCCCAATATAAATATATATGGTTAAATTTTGATGTATTGATATTGTAAAATATCTTTATACTATTAAATAATAAAATTTGAAAATATTGATAAATCATATATTTAGGTAGCTTATACAATGATGCTTATTATGAACACAAACAAAGTGGGAGAGGATACACTTGCATGCGCTCCAAATCTGTGGCATCTGCATTTAACATTGGCTTTTCTGCTGTTGCTTAGATTTTAGGCTTGTTGCCTTGTTGCATTGGTTGAGGTGCCTCGTGCCTATTTTGATAACACATCAAAAGGTAATATTTGCAGACGAGATTTACGTAAACTCACTCTTGTTTCGTTTTAGTTCGTACGTGACTATTATTTAGCCTAAATTAAATCGACTAACAACTATCTGAAAAACAGATTCACACAGACAAACTCATGGCTTAACAGAGATATCTCGTAGATAGTGAACTAAATGTTTCAAAGCGTTTTTGTCGCTTTCAATGAAATGATAATTTTTTTTTAAAAAAATCCTCACCCATTAATTTGAAACTTATGAATGATTTGTGATGATTTCTTTTATGTAACTAGCAGTACTGAATAAATAACTATAGGATAAAGTGATAAGATGCTTACAGCCTTGAAATTACCTAGTCATTTTTGTTGTGATCACTTTCATAATTAATTCAAAAGTTGATAATTCTTTGGTAAAAGATTTGTGAAATGGTTTGGTGGTATAGGATCTGAGAATCTGGCCAAGTTAAGTGGGTTTCTTGGTGTGATTCCTATTTATGGGCCCATTAGACTTATCTCTTCCTCTCGGTCAATACCTTGTAGTAGTTGATGGATCCAAATCATAGTTAAGTTTTTGATGTGATTATGGTTTAATGTCACCTGCTTTTCTCGAATGAAAAATTAAGAAAAGGGGTAAGAATCGGGTATTCCGTCTTTCGTCAACTTGTCCCATCGTTGCTGTTAGGGCCAATTTGAATATAACAATACAACATTCTTTTTAATGTTGTAAGATGATGTTTAAATCCAATTTGCACACTTTTTGATTAGTCTAGAGATCATTTAATTAAAATAGATGCAAACTGGCTCAACTTAATTTCGAAGCAATTTTCTTTACAATTAAAATATTATATAGATAAGATTTTGATTATTTTTTACTAGTGTAAATAAAAAATTTAATTCAAACGCATATTAAGTGAGTTCCAAAGTTTTTTTTAAATCTTTTTTGTCGAATTATAAGTATAATATGTATACACATATGGGAGACTAATTTCAGAAAAATTGGACTGCGATCTTAGCTGAGATGTATAAAGGTTCGAATTCTAGAACCTTCACTTTAGAAAGAATTATACTTAACAATCAATCTTATTGCAAAATTACGTGAAAAATTAAAAAAAAAAGGATGGTGTAATATGCAAGGTCGAATGAGCCAAGACGAATCACATGTCTAATTACATAGTCGGGCCGACATTACACTGCATATATGTATTTTGTATAGTTTTGGGTCATCCTTATTTTAATTTGACTTTGTTCCATTGTGTGAGCCCATCCCAACTGGCCCAACTTACTTACTACAGCCTATGTGGACAGCCATTTATTACGCACTATTAGGTCAACCACTACCATATAATATACTGTATATATTATAAGAAAAATATTCTCTAAGGTGGCAATGGGGAATTTCATTTTCACTAACTCTGTCTTATTTTAATTCTTCTTTCTTTCTTTCTTTTTCCCTGCACACTACGATTAGAAGTTAGAACATAGACAGACAGAGAAGAGAAGGGGAAGAACAGAGAAGAGAAGGCATAACAATAACATTGATACATGGCTGCTTGTGCATCTTTTTGTTCTAGTAGTGCGCAAGCGTGTGCGAACTCATCTAGTGTTTGGAGCTCATCAAGGACGCGATTGTCATGGGGTCCTGGCAGTGTTAGAATGCAAGTGTCAGTCAACGCCGCCAACAACGCAACTAAGAATAATTTCTCTCTTGCCAAGTCCCAAGAGGCTTTCACTGCCGCCATGGTATATATATATATATATGCTTATTCATTCACTTCGTTACTTAGACCTCTGCTAGACTTTATGAAATTTGACACATATAATGCTATTCATGTAAGATCAGATGAATACTCCATGTTCCCATTTCTTTGTTTTGAAAAGAACGTGAATAGGATGTTGCTTGGAAACAGTTGATTTCATAACTTGGCCTTTTCTTTTGGCCAACTTAGTTTCTTGTTTTGCTTAAAACAGTTATGCTACAATTCCAGTTTATGTTCTTTTTTGATAGGACACTTTTAATTTGGGAAAATGTTTCCATTCTCCTATACAGGATTTGATGCCTGGAGGTGTCAATTCCCCTGTTCGTGCCTTTAAATCCGTTGGCGGACAACCAATTGTGATGGATTCAGTTAAGGGATCTCACATGTGGGACATCGATGGCAACGAATATATTGATTATGTAGGTTCTTGGGGGCCGGCAATAATTGGTCATGCTCATGACAAGGTTATTTATATCCTTTCCAATGAGGCGTTGTGGCTACTTCTTTATGGTTTACACTGTATCTTTTGTTATTCTAAGATCTCAGATCAATTGTTGTGTTACTTGAGGTTCTGCCCTTAGCCTTTATTGTCTCCAGTGAATATTTGGAGCTTAACCTGAGCCTGTTGTCCTTATTTTTACTTATTGAAGCTCAGATTCTTTTTTACCAAAAAAAAAAAGAGAGATGAGATTCTTTCATATCAACATCATTTTGGTGCCACTACATTCTGAATAACTATGATTCAGGTCCCATTAATTGGATGAGGTATTACAAATTCATAATAAAAAGAATCAGAAGTGGGTTATAGAACTACTTGTTATATGTCAAAACAAGATCCTGTTAGTCCTTGATGCCTCATTTCATCTTAGATTTATAGGCAATATCGGAATGCTTATCAATATTTCTCAGCAAACTCATTTGATTTACATTTTTCCTCAGGTACTTGCAGCTCTGGCTGAAACAATGAAAAAAGGAACCAGCTTTGGGGCACCTTGTCTGCTTGAGAACACTTTAGCTGAAATGGTGATATCTGCTGTTCCTAGCATAGAAATGGTTCGATTCGTTAACTCAGGCACAGAAGCATGCATGGGGGTGCTCCGCCTTGCTCGTGCTTTCACAGGGAAGCCCAAGATCATCAAGTTTGAGGGCTGTTACCATGGCCACGCCGATGCCTTGCTTGTCAAGGCAGGTAGTGGAGTTGCCACTTTAGGACTTCCAGACTCCCCTGGTGTTCCTAAAGCAGCCACTTCTGACACCCTTACTGCCCCATACAATGACTTATCAGCTATTGAGAAACTATTTAATGATCACAAAGGAGAGATTGCAGCAGTTATCCTTGAACCCGTAGTAGGAAACTCTGGTTTCATTGTCCCTAAACATGAGTTTCTCAATGGCATATACAAAATCACCAAGGAGAACAATTCTCTCCTCATATTTGATGAAGTTATGACCGGATTCCGTTTGGCGAATGGTGGAGCACAAGAATATTTTGGCATAGTTCCTGACTTAACAACTTTAGGAAAAATAATTGGTGGTGGTCTTCCGGTTGGTGCATATGGGGGAAGGAGGGATATTATGGAAATGGTGGCACCTGCAGGACCAATGTACCAGGCTGGGACATTGAGTGGGAACCCTTTGGCTATGGCCGCAGGTATAGAGACTCTTAAGCTTATCAAAGAGCCAGGAACTTATGAGTATTTGGATAAGATCACCGGTGAACTTGTTCAAGGTATTCTTGAAGCTGGGAAGAGGGCAGGGCATGCCATGTGTGGTGGGCACATAAATGGGATGTTTGGTTTCTTCTTCACAGAAGGGCCTGTCAACAATTTTGCAGATGCTAAGAGGAGTGATGCAGCCAAGTTTGCTAGGTTCTACTGGGGTATGTTGGAGGAAGGTGTGTATTTTGCACCTTCACAATTTGAGGCTGGGTTCACTAGCTTAGCTCATACTTCTGGTGACATCGAAATGACAATTGCAGCTGTTGACAAGGTTTTGCGGCAGATATGATTGATAAAATTTTGCATCTGTTGTCTGCACTGTTTAACTTTTTCAAATGCAGTTTTTGCTTTCATTAACACGAGTTTGCAAATCAATATCTACAGCAGTATTTAGATTCTGCTTTATTTACAATCTGTAAGTAATACATTTTTTTATTGTTCTTTGTCTTTATGGAAGGAAAATAATGTGCGGATAAAATAGCTTAAGTGGTTTCTTGACCTTTAGGCCATTTTTAATTTATCTATTACATTGTTCAATCAAAAACATATCTATTACCTTGGACCTTGCCCTCATTTATATACTAACGAAAAACTGAAAAAGTAACATCTATTGCCTTTATCCAAATTCTTGCTTTAGCCAGGAGTGCTGTTTTGACTCATTGTAAACAACACCCATGTCAAAGGAAAGTGATTCAGGCGCCCTTGAAAGCATCTTTTACTACTATGTGAATTTGTCAAAATACTAGACAGAAAAATTAAATTGTTAAAATTTAGTTGCTAGATTGGCAAGTTATTAAATTTTAGGTGAATAATAAAACTTTTACTTTAAGTGAGTATCAAAATTGAATCTTAATTACATATCTTAAATGTTTCTTGATTGTTGGATTTGCAATTTAGCTAATAAACATATGTACATTTCAGACAAATAAACCTTATCAGAAATACTTATTCTCTAGCATTTCTTTTCTTAGGGTCATGATAAACAAATACTCAAGGATAAGAAGCCATATATAGATGCGAAGCGTTCATGGCATTCCAAACTCACTGAATGTTTTTAATGAGCTCCAAGTCTCTCTTCCCTTCTCATACCAATAGAACAATACCAAGGGAAGAGTATTGGAATCAGTTCTCTTCAAGAGCGTAAAGCTGCACAAATACAACCTTAAAGGGTTATTATATTCTTGCAACTAATCCAAGGGAAGAAGAATATTGCACGTTTTCTTATATTAACTTACAACCATATTGATGTTTCTGGTAAAGAGATAGAAAGAAAGAAATAAAACCAAAAGGAAATACAACTGATCATCTTTTATAGAAAAAAGCCGTATTAGTTTTAGATAAAAGTGATTTTGAAGTGAAGTGATTTATATTTGAATATCTTTATTTGAAAAGTAATTCAAATAAACATATTGTTTGAATAGTGATAATCAAAATTTACATATAAAATTACTAAGAGTTTGAATTTATTTGAGATGTTGAAATAGGAAGTGACTCAAGTGAGAATAATAGTTTATTGCGAGTATATAAATAGTTAATTTTGATTATTGGTTCTTATATGAATGATTAAGATTAAAATAAAAAATTAAGTAACTTTTTAAAATTAGCATATGAGGAGTAATTGTCATTAATTAATTTTAAATTTTAATCATCCATGTATAGTTATATGATCCAAATTTATTTATTTCATTATCATAATAAATCATCACTTTCATATGATACATCCCCTATTAAAATAAAAACAAATTACATTAACCTCCCTTGAAGTTCAAGCATAATTACATTGTCCTCCCTCTAATTTACATATCTTACAATGACCTCTCTGAACTTTACTAACTTTTACACTATCCACTCTTGAAGTTAACATTATGTTAACAGTGCAAACAAAAGTTAGATCCATGCACATGATTTTTAATGGAGAGTTGTAATTAATGAGAAGATTTTAACAGGTAAAAAGACTCAAATACCCTCTAGCCTTCACCTACAACACAACACCAACAACATCTGCCATATCACCACCACATTGAGACCATCACCATTGCTAACAAGCCCTTCCATTGATATCACCATCACCTCCTCTTGATTCAACACCACAATCCTTTAACTCACAATCATAATCCTCCACAAAGCTATAATCACCATCCACAACCCAATCCAAATCAAGCTAGAAACAAAACAAAACCAAACAATAGAACAAGCCCAAGATAAAAAATAAACAACCAAATTTAGAAAAAAAAATAGAAGAAGGAGAAGCTGGTGGCCCTCCACACCAACCACCAAAAAATCATCAGTAATACCATCAGCAAAAAAAAATTACAATCAATCAGCAAGAAGAAAGATTTAAACACCAAAAAATAAAAAATTAGACACTGATACAATAGATCTAATTTCTTCAAAAAGAGAAACTACAAAAAAGGGCAGAAACTAAAAAAATAAAATAGAAACTGAAAGGGAGGGAGGAGTCGGCCACCCGCTGAGGCCGCCGCGCATGCATCACCATCATCACCCCTTCACCGTTGGCGCTCCTCCTCCCAACATCATCATCATCGCACCATCATTCCCTCCTGCGACCACCTCTTTTAGCCAGCCGGTCCCTCTTCCTCCCTCCACAAACGCCGTGAACAACCGCAACGCTTCCCTTCCTTCCGCGCTAAGCCTGCATCCTGGGAGCGATCAGGATCTGTTGGTTGCATGCCCCGTGAACCACCGATGCGTCACCTCGACCTCACCCCAAACCAGATCGCAATCTCGCGCCTGCCTCATAGCACCATAGCTCCGCCTTTCACTGGTCCGATCTCGCCATCGCAACCCCTCTTCCTCCTGTTAGCTTTCCTCTTTCTCAGTGTGTGTGTGTTAGTGGTGTGTGTGTGTGGGGTGTGTCGCGTGTGGGTGTGTGTGTGTGTGTTAGATTAGGAGATGTTTCAGGGTGGTTTGAGGGTATGCTGCGATGGAGATGGAGGGGTTGGGGTGAGTGTGAGGGAGTGAGCTGTGAGATGAGAATGTGTGAGTGTGAGGGACTTGGAGCATGCTGAATGGAGGGGCTGGTATGAGGGTATTTTGGAATTTAATAAACAAACTCTCAAAATGCGATGAAGAAACAGGTCAACTCCTCAGATTTCCATGACTTCATCCCATCATCATCTAATGCAGGCTCATCATCATGACTATGAGCATCAAGTGAAGGTAAAGTATGACTGTCTATACCCTATTATTATAGTAAAAAAAATAAACAAGAAATAAATAAACCACATCAAAAAGAATCATAAAGAATATATACATAAAATATATAAATCAAATATACACAAAGAAAGCACAACATAAATATATACCTCTCCCTATTTCAGCAGGCACCTTAAAGTCTGATAAACCTTCATCATCTCCTTCAAAAATGAGAACACATCATGTGTAGTCCTTTTCATCCCTTTACTAGACTGAGCTGCACACTTCTTATTCTTTTTTTCCCCATAGTAGCAGCAATTTTAACACCTTTGTCAATCTTCACGCCTTTTTCCTTTACCTTCTTTGTAGGTGCATTTCCTTTTCCTTTCTTTATAGGTGATTCCCTCTTGCTCCTACTTGCAGCTTGTTTTTCCTTGCACCCTTTTTCAGGTGATTTAATTCCCTTGCCTTTCTTTGTAGGAGATTTAACACCCTTGCTTTCTTTTTGTTGTTTTCTTCTTCTTCTTCTTCTTCTTCTTCTTTGCAGCTTCCATTTCTATCTCCAACTCACTATCCGTTTCTTCAACAACTAATGGGGGCCTACAGGGGACATCTTCTGTGCTTTATAAGAATCAGTGGACTCACTATCACTGTCAACGAAATGAAAGGGATTGGAGGCTTTCTTCCCTTTTTCTCTAACGCAGCCTTCCTTTTTTCTTTGGGAATTGGATGCTCTTTTTCCTTTGCCACTCTCGCAACAACCTCACCATCATGATCAGTGTTAGGGTTAGCTTCAGGTTGGGTCTCATGGCCATCCAAAGGTGCATCACCATCATCCAAAGCTATAACATCTGGACAAAGCTCTGGCTCCTTAATAGGGTGCTCAAAGTACAAATTAATGACACCATCATTATCTTTACAAACTCTAATCAAGTCCAAAAGATCTTTATCTGTTTTCAATTCCCTTAACGCCTTACTAAGGTCTCTTCCTGTTTGAATTTCCAGTAACAATTCAAAACCCTATGATACTCCAATTCCTTATAGTAACCTGCCATATAAAACACATCTAGTGTGTCCTCATCAACGTCAACAAATGTTCTACACCTCCACCTTCATAGATTACTTCCCTCTAAAGTTTCGGACAAAGCTGCCTCCATGATGAAAGCACAAATTCAACCGCTCCCCATCTATTAAGCAAAGAAAACTTATTATTATTATTTTTTTTGCAAAATAATTTACATTATTCATTTCTCCCTGAAGCTTCCATCAACCCTAAACCCTTTGGCCAAAAATAGAAACGCTAAACCCTTTAGCCAAAAAAGGAAACCGTAAACCGTATTTTCATTTGCCCAAAATCCCAAAATATAGAGACAGCAACAGGAGACATGAATGGGACCACCCACACTAAAATAATGGAGACCATAGACATGATTGGGACCACAGACAAAATGATTATGCAGGACAACACAATATAATACATTATTCTTACCTTTGAATGATGCGAGCTTTAGCTATACGAAGAAGCTTCGAATCAGGAGTGCTAGTTGATACAATCCAACGGTGGTGAAAGACGAAGGCAATGGCTGGGTTAAGGCTATGGTCAACTGAAGGTGAAAGATAATGTTCGGTGAAAAGTGAGGGAATAAAATGTTGAAAGGGAAAGGGAAGGGTGAAAGGGAAAAGGGTAAGATTAAGTGCGGGAAAAGGAAAGTGTAACATTGAGAGGGGACTAAAAGATGAAAGGTTTTGATATAGGGAGTAAGTTGACACATTTGGTAATCTCTTAAAATGTGAAGTGCCACGCTGGAAGTCACAGTGTCACGTTCTGACACATCAGCAAATCCATAACGCGCTACGGAAGTGGCTCCAGGGACTAATGTGACTCACGGATTACAATTTCAGGGACCAAATAGTTAATTTTCAAATTTCAGGGACGAAATGACTCACGCGTGCAACTTCAAGGATGAAAGTGACACTTTACTCAACTAGAAAGGGTATCGGCACCCTTCAATTTAATCGGTAGGAGCAATCACCTTGAAAAAAAAACCTTCAGAACTGTGTTCATACACTAGTTTTTCTTTAGTGAATGTGCAAGTAAACCCACACCATTCAATTAGAGTATTTTATGAATTTAGATTTTGAAGAAGAAGGAGAAAAGGAAAAGAATTATAATATAATTTTATATTACACTTCCTTTTCTCCTCTCTCTCTTTCTTCTCCAAAATTCAAATTCATAAATATAAAGTTACTTACACTACACAGCAAATACATAAAGAAAGAAAGCAAGCAATGAGAAGAGGCAAAAGGAAATAAGGCAGTGCTCTCCCTCTATAATCCCAGTGCTATGATTAAAAGTTTTATAAAACATGAATAAAAGAGATTAATAATAAAATAGAGGAGAAAGATGAAAAATAGAGTGTACAAAATTATGTTATTTTTTTATTTGAAATTTACTTAAATTTCCTTTTTGATCTCAAATTGTGAGTTAAAAAAGTTTAATTTTAAACAATAAAAAAAACACATTATTTTTTATTAATCATGTCACTCTATTTCCTAAAATTATATTCAAATAATGGTAACTTAATTTTATTATTATCATTCTTTATCACTTTCTCTATTTTCATTTCCCGGCTCATAGCCGAGTCATGGCCACTTTTCATTCTCCAAGTCATAGCCGAGTCATAGCCGTAGGTACCGGTTACTTACTTGATTACTTACTACTATTACATATCATTATTACCTTACCCCCCAACCCAACGACAAGAAGAAGGACCACCCTAGCTGATATCTCTCTTTCTCAGTCTCTCTTATTATTTGTATTCTGATCTCACTCACAATCCCAAGTCACAGCAGACAGACAGACAGACAGACATGCTTACATGCTTCTCTGCACCCCCCACTCTTGATCACCCCCTTCACTCCTTCTCTGCCAAACATGCACCACCACATTGTTTAATATATAGTATAATTATTCCCTTCCTTCCCTCCATTCATTCTTCTAAATCCTAATTAATTAATTAAGTCTCCGATTGATCCCCACAGCAGAGCAGTAGCACAAGCTGGAGATGCTGGGCTCGGTCCTTTTGGCGCTGTTCCTGCCTTGCCTGGGCATGAGCGCCATCTTCATTGTCTACATCTGCCTTCTCTGGTACGCCACCACTCGCCACCCAAACCTCACTCCTTCCTCACCACCGGCTAAGCCCCTCTCCGCTTCCGACCTCGACGAGCTTCCCAAGATAACTGGCAACGACCTTGTCCTGGGGACCGAGTGCGCCGTCTGCCTCGATGAGATCGCCGGGGAGCAGCCCGCCAGGCTGGTTCCCGGTTGCAACCACGCCTTCCACCTCGAATGCGCCGACACCTGGCTCTCCACCCACCCCATGTGCCCCCTTTGCAGAGCCAAACTCGACCCTCAGATTCTCAATCCCGCTGAAAGTGAGAACAACCCCTGCTGAGTGACTGATGAAGGCACTCGTTGCAGCAAGTTCCAGGTTACAGCCAATTACGTACCCAAGGTTCTTTTATCATTTTCCCTCCCCTCCCTTTACTGCCAGTGGCATTGTTAATCGCAAAAAAACAAAAAATACCAATAGAAAGAAAGAAAGAGAGATTATTACGTGGCGAAGAAGAGTTAGTTAACATTGTTGTTGTGATGCAAACATTATTGTGGTTGGTTACTAGTGTACAGTTTAATTGCATTTGCTTATTTGTGTCGTTTGGCGTAGAGAGAAGAAAAGAACGTCTGGTTAATTTCCGACATACGAGTGCCGGGAGGAGCGGCGGAGCCTGCGGTGGCGTCATCGATACTTTACTATTATTATTATTATTATTGTTTTTGGGATTTCTATTTTGTCACTTTAGTTATTGATTTGTTTGCTAATTAGAATTTCGGTGACAGGACATGCTTGTTTCTTCTCAAGCTTTCCGGAAATTTCCTTCCTTTTTTAGAGTATATCTTTAGCTTAGGATGAGTGTAGTTTCATATATTATTGGTTTATGATTATGAGAACAATGTAAAAACCACTACTTGTAGTCTATAATCAAATTACTCCGTCAGTGTGACCAGTAGGCGATATTTTTAGACGATTAATTTTTTTTTCGGTTGAAAAAGATTAATATAATTGACATTTTTATTTTGAAAAGTATGCTTGTTTTTATCTTTAAGATAAATTTATTCGCTAATTTTTATTTATGTCAGCACCAATTCGGGATTTTCCTTTTACATTTTTTTAATTGAACGAGAAGTAATGTTATAAACATAGAATTTGAGTGATTGATAATATATGTAACAACTTTTTTATTGTCATTAGTATATTAAAATTAAATTCATATTATTTATTTATTTATTTATTCAAATAAGCATATCAAATTATGTTGACAAATAAATTCTAACCAACTACTAGTAGTCTTGAATGAGATTACAGATTTTTGAATTTAATGGATGAGTGTGTGGCGTGTGCGTGTGAAGAGGGAATGAAGGAAGAGGCAATAACAACTGAAAAGAGGGAGGGAGAGAGCGGGGTATTCACGCTAGCAACGTAAATTAATCCACGGGCCACGTAACGTTTTTCAGGGTTCGTTGAAGCGAGCAAGTGGGGATGGATGGGTACGGTCGTGAATTCAACGGTTCATGGGTCATGACTTCATGTGATAGATGTGCTTTTTTCCATTCTTCTCTTTCCATTGTTAGTTTCCTACGCACGCATAGAGAGGGAGAGGGGGTAAAAAGAGTGTCACACAAAGCGATTTTGATTCTTCGTGGCAACAACTCGACGCCAGCTGCAAGTGATTTTTAGTTACTCAATTCAGTTATATCGTATGGAAAGTGTGTGTTTTCATGGAATACGAGGACAAACAAAAATTTTAACAGCAGCGCTGAAGTATGGGCAAAGGAGAGGGAGTTGACGGGCGAAGGTTGTGCTACACCGATTAAAGTATGGTGTACCACGCACCTGGTCATCTAAGTGTCCAGCTCTATCGGTACTATTGATACACTATATTTGGCCAGAGCACCCTAAAATCATGCCATCTTCTTCCTCCTCTGGATCTGATTCTGCCCCTCACTTGCTGCAAATTTACACTTTGCCACCCGCCTTCAACCACCACTTTGCTCTGCCTTCTCCCTTCCTGTCTCAATGGTTTCAAATTCAAATTCCAAGAAAAACAACAATAATAACCATTGTTACAGGAACGGGAAGAGAAGCTGTGCGCATGGTTCTCAAATGGGTTCTTATCAAAATCACAAATTGGGAATGGCTGAACTCGGTTCACATGAGAAAATTATGAGTATCTCTGTTATCATCTGAAATTGTTTACCCAAGTCATCTGAGAAAGGATAACGGTTTGCCCCAAAAGCATCACATATTTTTAGAATAAAAGGCAACAAATACATTTTTGTGAACCTGTAAAATGGCAGTCATTTGTTTATTACCAAAGAAGATTAAGAAAGTATAAAGGACCAGTAACAATAGAAGAGTAAACTGCCATAATCAGAAGAAGAAATGATTATACATGAAAATATGTCAAAGTATAAAGCTTCAAAGTGGTACATTATAAAAGGAGGAAGTGTCATGACCTAGCGTGCATACATTATATCTGAGCTTCTGCATGAGATCAAAGAAACTTAATATTTTACAATAACCTTCTCTCTTGACAGAATTGCGAAATTTTTCATTTTTCTAATCAAGAATTGCAAAAATCCCTTTTTTTTTTTTTTGGAACCTCTGTTATCACTTGGTCAATAATCATAATCACAGCAAGAATCAGAATAATAAGAATAATCTGAATCTGAATCAAAATTTGATGTTGTGTAGTGGGAAGGAAGATTTGTGTTCTCTGGCTATTTTTCAAGAGAGTGAAGAAGCTCAAGAGTCCCTAGAACAATGCTTCATATTCCCATTCTAGTGGTGGTGTTGTTGCTGAACATGTTCACTTTGGTGTGGAGTTGCTTGTTGATTGGTTCTACGAGTCATCTTGTTCTCTTTCATTCCCCGGCGATTGGTGAGAAAGTGGCGTGGAGAGATGCACCGAGATGGCTCTGGAAAGTGAGCACTAAGCAGGAGCTTGTAGGGTGTTTATGTATGCAATCCTATAAAAACTTGTAAATCTTGGTAGAAAATCTTATAAATATGTGACACACAATACCTCTGCATACCAGACAATTTATTTGATTATCATCGTGACTATCATTATTTTATTTGAAATTAATTATTAAGAAAATTGATAATTGTATAAATTTCAAATTCAATAAATTTTATTATGTTGATTTCGATCATAGTAAAAAAGAAATAAAAAAAATAAAAAGAGAAAATGTTTTTAACTCTTTTTTTCCTTGCTCATTGAACCTGGTTTCTTTATTGTCATTGTGCTTTCTTTTTTGGAGGGATTTTCATTTTTTATTTGGAAAAAATGGGATAAATTTATGATTTAGTACTATTTATATCCTTACTGTGATAGAGGAGTACTGTGAGGATTAAAAGTGACAGTCCTAACTTGAAGAAAAAACTTGTAAACCTAGATAAAAAAACTTGTAAATGATATTGTAAAAACTTGTAAATCATACTGTAAAAACTTATAAACCATGTTTAAAAACTTATAAACCGTGATAGAAAAATTTGTAAACCTTGACATACAATACCTTTGCACAGGATGCTTGTACAATTTATTTAATTATCATCGTCACTATCATCATTTCATTTGTAATTAATTATTAGGAAGATTGATCATTATATAAATTTCAAATTCAACCAATTTTATTATGTTGATTTCAATCATAGCCAAGAAAGAAATAAGCAAAATAAAAGGGGAAATATTTGTAACTCTTTTTTTCCCTTGCTCATTAAACCTGATTTTTCCATTTTCATTGGAGGGATTTTCATTTTTTCTTATTTGGAAAAAAAGGGGAGAAATTTGTTATTTAGTATTATTTGTATCCTCATTGCTGTGATAAAGGAGTACATGTGAGGATTAAAAGTGCCAGTGAGTGCTATTTTGACTCACTGTAAACAACACCCATGTCAAAGGAAAGGGATTCAGGTGCGGTTGAAAGCATCTTTTACTACTATGTGAATTTGTCAAAATACTAGACAGAGAAATTAATTTGTTAAAATTTAGTTGCTAGTTGCCTTCAATTTATTAACTTTTAGGTGAATAATAAAACTTTTACTTTGAGAGGGTATCAAAATTGAATCTTAATTACATATCTTAAATGTTTCTTGATTGTTGGATTTGCAATTTATCTAATAAACATATGTACATTTCAGACAAATAAACCTTTTCAGAAATACTTATTCTCTAGCATTTCTTTTCTTAGGGTCATGATAAACAAATACTCAAGGATAAGAATCCATATATTGATGCGAAGCGTTCATGGCATTCCAAACTCACTGAAAGTTTTTAATGAGGTCCAAGTCTCTCTCCCCTTTCTCATACCAATAGACCAATACCAAGGGAAAAGCATTGGAATCAGTTCTCTTCAGGAGCGTAAAGCTGCACAAACACAACCTTAAGGGGTTATTATATTCTTGCAACTAATCAAGGGAAGAAGAAAAGCACCCAAAAAAACAAGAAGTTCAAAACCATTATTGAGCCCAAACAACTTAATCATATATATATATATATAAGGTCCAAAGATGTTGATAGCATGCAAATCAAAACAAACCAAATTCCCTCCCTCCAAATTAAATCAAAACCAGCCACACCTGAGAATAATATGGGACTGGGGCTCTTCAAGGCGTTTTGCTGTACCAAGTCGCATGAAATTCCCATTGAAGATGTTCCCTCCTCCCCTAGGCAAACCTACGAACGACCTAGTAATAGAACCCAACAACAACGAATTCCATCCTCAACATCACCAAAGCCTCATCAATCATCACAAATAGGACCAATCCTGGGGAGACCCTACGTTGACATAAACAGGATCTACGAGATGAAGAAAGAACTCGGAAGAGGCCAATCCGGTGTCACATACCTATGTGTTGAGAAGACCACGAGAAGAGAGTACGATACACAGACACTCCAAAACATTTTATCGATAATTTTTATTATATGATTATAACATTTTATTAATGATATATTGTCCATACATAAGTAACCTGTAAGCATTGGATGAGTATTACTATAAGTTTAATTTTGATGATCTGAGTAAACAGAAAAAAGTTTTACACGGGAAGTTAATTATATCTGTTAATGTGTCATTATCGCTTATTACATGTTTTGATATGATCTTGTTACACATATTTGATATAATGGTACCTAGGCTAGCTATATCATATCCATGCAACATGTATGTATATATAACATGTATGTATATATAGGTATGCGTGCAAGTCCATATCTAGAGGGAAGCTATTGAAGAGGCAAGAGATTGAAGATGTTAGAAGGGAGATTATGATACTTCAGCACCTATCGGGGCAACCGAACATAGTGGAGTTCAGGGGTGCTTATGAGGACAGGCAGAACGTGCACCTTGTGATGGAGTTGTGCAGCGGCGGGGAACTGTTTGATAGGATCATCGACAAAGGGAGCTACTCGGAGCGTGAAGCGGCCAGGATGATGAGGCAGATCGTGAACGTGGTGCACGTGTGCCATTTCATGGGGGTCATACATAGAGACCTCAAGCCTGAGAACTTCTTGCTCACCTCCAAGGATGACAATAATGCTACAATCAAAGCTACGGATTTTGGCCTCGCCATCTTCATTGAGGAAGGTTAGTTAGTTAGTTGAATACTCTAGTTTCTTGCTGGTCAATGTCTTTAATTTTCATTCCTTTATTTCCGTGCTTTTGTTTTAGTTTCACTTAGTTATTCTTTCCCTAATCATTTTTTTTCTTAACAAGTTTTCAAGTGGTCATATAATATAATAAGAAAAACTTTAGTTTGTATCACCCTAGCCTTACATTAGATACATATGTAACTAGAGAATCGTTAGTAGCAATTGAAGTGGAATATGACAGATAGAAACTTGCAATGAATAGTCAATGTATAATATGCATCTAAATATTGATAGTTTTGGATGAAAGAATTAATTACAAGTGAAAAATGACACTTGAGATATATATATATATATATATATATATATATATAGAATTTTTAGGATTAAGTCTTAATATACTTACTTCAATGAATAACTTATTATAAATATCAAATTTTATCAATGTAACCGTTCAATTACAAATTCCCACTGTATAGATATCAAGCGTATAAAAGTATACAAAATTTCAAAAGAGTTTGATACTTTATCATCTCTTTTTATTTGGATGTATATTTTCAAAATGCATGTAAATCTTGAGTATTAGATAATATATCTATATATGTCCAATTTTTCTAAAATTTGATATGCTTGATCATTAAAATAGTATCGCATGATTCAATAATTGGATTGATAAAATTTTTTGTTTATAAGGAGATATTCAATAGAGTAAGTGTAGCATACTTATTATTAAAGTAAACGATTTCATATATATATATATATATATATATATATATATATATAATTTTAACTATGAGAACATTTGAAAATTACTAGTGCTTCTATCTATTCCTCTATCCCAGTTCACTTACTATAGTTAGGCCAAGATAGGCTATGATAAGCCTAATTTTAACTTTGGTCTCAAGCGTGTTATGCTAGTCATTAGTCTTAGTTTATTGGTTTTTTCTTTTATGGTCGACGTACTTTTGTTTTTGTTCGAATCAGTTTTTTTTGGTCTCGTGGGGGGAGGGGGAAGCGGATCGCACACCAGTTTTGCTGGTGTCGATCCTGGGTGCAGTTGCTTTGGAGACGCAATGGCCTACCGTTTTGCTAACACCTCGATTTGTCATTTATTGTGTGGCCTCATCGAGCAAGGCCTGATCCAATAACTTTTGGTGAAAATTTTAAAATCCTTTTTATTTTGTGGGGGCTCACCCATAAAAAGACCTTTCTAAACCCAAAGGATAAAAAAGCCTTATTTAATAACGTCCATGTGGTGATCAAGTGAGAACACAGGGTAAAGGAGCTTCCATGACCCAAAAAAAGATAAAATAAAGGAGCTTCCTACCCCTAATGCAAAGTGCTAAGCCCATCTTCACATTCTTTATTTAATAGGTCCTGAAGAATAAGGTCGTCACCCTTTTGTTTTAATCAAAAGAATAAGCTCTTCTCCATTTGAGCTTTGAAGACTTTGAGCCAGTCTTCTACAATGATCAGGGGAAAAAAAAGAAAGAGGTCCTGAAGAGTAAGGGATTCTTCTGCCCAAAACAAGAGGGATTCTTGAATCCTAATCACATTGACTTCATATTAAGCCAAGACCTGTAAAGTTGGACTTTTTAACTGAATATAAAATGTCAAACTAGAAAAAGATATATGCTGAATCTTTTGTATAATATATTTAAAAGATTTTAAAAAATAAAATTTGTAATAAAATATAAATATTTTATAATAAAGATAAAAATATTACTAGAATACTTTCTTAGATAACACAACAATCACATACTTTTAAATTATGTAGTAGTTATTTCATATTAAAAGAAAAGTTCAAGATATACTTTTTGAAAAAACGTGACACTGATTAAATATGTTTAATGATTTCTTTCCTAAGAATTATTTGCGAGAAATCTATATGCTTTTCTCTTTGTTCGAATAATACCTTAAGAACTAATTGCTATTCGAATATTTCAAGCTTAGCTAGAGTAAAGTTAAGTCTCTTTTTTGTTTGCGAAACCAAAACGAGTAGAAATGTATTAATAAACATATGGTTTGTGTCATGTCACTTGCGTGTTTGTAATTGACTAGCCAATAGCCACTACAAAAATCACAAACCGCGTTGATTCATCTAATTAGCTTTTGTTCTCATGGGCCTGGGCCTGGAGTGTGATTCACGGAAACGGCCAATATAATTGAAACAAAACAAAACGTACTTCTCACATGAATGAAACGCATAAATGTATATATATATATATATATATATATATATACATCACCACAACAACATTAACATACATATAATCGAGAATCTTTATTACCACTGAATGCACGAAACCAGTTTCTGGTTCTCTCTCTCTCTCAACAGCAAAGCGTAAAGATGCAAAGAGTGAGGAATGATGCCTTTGTTTTTCTTTCTTTTTGCTGAGGGTGGAGGAGAGTGAATTATAAGGACCATTCCAACCCAACAGAAAAAGCAAAGCATAAGCTGAAACTAGCTAGCATCTTAGTTTAGTTACCACATATGTATATTGCATAGCACATAGGTAAATTAATCTCCTGTTGTTGTTGTTGTTTTTTATCATCTCATAATCCCTCCAAAGGAAAAACAATCCAAAATGGGGCACTGCTTCACCAAAACCCGAAGCAGCAGCGATGATAGAGTTCCAATTTCTTATCAATCTGATTTTTCACCACCCCATCATTACCAGCAACTTCCAAAGGGAACCCAACAACAACCACAACCACAAGTACCACAACAACCTCATCATCATCATCGTCCATACCATGCTTCAAAATCAGACCCTACTCCATCATCATCATCATCTTATAGTTCTGAAGCTGCATCATCGATCTTAGGAAAACCATATGTTGACATAAAGGCCCTTTACACCCTTGACAAGGAACTGGGCAGGGGCCAATTTGGTGTCACATATCTTTGCACTGAGAAGGCCACAGGGAGACAATATGCTTGCAAGTCCATTGCAAGGAGAAAGCTAACGAGAAAGAAGGAAATTGATGATGTCAAGAGGGAGATTATGATCCTTCAGCACCTATCGGGACAACCAAACATAGTTGAGTTCAAGGGTGCTTATGAGGACAAGCAGCACGTGCATGTGGTGATGGAGCTGTGTAGGGGTGGTGAGCTCTTTGATAGGATCATTGCCAAGGGGGTTTACTCTGAGCGTGAGGCTGCTTCTATATTCAGGCAAATTGTGAATGTGGTTCATGTTTGCCATTTCATGGGGGTGATGCATAGGGACTTCAAGCCAGAGAATTTCTTGATGGTTAGTAAGGATGACCACTCACCCTTGAAAGTCACAGATTTTGGACTCTCTGTCTTCATTGAAGAAGGTTAGTTTTTGGAGGAAGCGTGTCTTCTCTTCAATCTTGTGCGCTTTTGCATTTACTTGTGTCCTCTTCTTCGTTTCTGCATTTGGTTGCTCTTTCTTTATCTTAAAAAAAATGCTAGAGGCATAAATTTCACTAGGATGAGATGGTGTGGTTATTTACGTTTGGGTGAATTAATAGACTATATCACTGCTTCTCATTTGTGTTAGTATTAAAAAGTAAAAAAAAATTGAGTTAGGTAGTTTCAGCAATCTTTTCAGTTGTGTTGGAGTATTAAAAAAAGGAAACAAAATTGAGTTTGATAATTTCAGCAATCGCATACGATAACATTACTTAGTTTCTTTAGAAATTCTTATGTGTTCACAGAGCCAGTGATTGCTCTTGGTCTATTTCATTTGTTGGTTGCTATATCAATTTTGTGATAGTTAAAGTTTAAAAGAGTGTGTGATTAAGAAAACAAAGATGGACCCGACAAATGACTTATCAAGTAACCAATGGATGAAGGAAAAACAATAGCTTACTCAAGAATTTTTCTAGATGATGAAGCTTTAGTGAAAAGACTTGACACAGCAATATGACCCAGTCAATTATAGTTTATAGAAACATGGAGTCAACCAAGTAAACGGCCTCCAATATTATAAGGACAAAGTCAACCAAGTAAACGGTTTCCCATAACAAAAAGAGCAAGTCACTCATGTGTACAGGGTTGATGGATTTGAAACCTACAATTTGGTGGACCATCATGTGATTCAAATTCCACTACAACAAGATATTGTAAACTGTTGGGACGTGGTTAACGAATGCTAGCCAATCTTCGTTGCTGAAACAAAATCTGTCCTTGAAATTTTTGTACACAGTAGCTGCAACAGGCATATGCATGCATATGCCCTAGAAAAGGTGTTTCCCATGTAATTATTATTATTTTCTGATAGTGACAATTACCTCATATGAGCAAAATTTCTGGCTTAACACTACTTAATTTTCAGGTTGATGACAGATGCAACAATTTCCCCCTTGACCCAAAAACAAATTAGTGCTATCAATTTTCTTTTTCAAAGTCTTAGGTCAATTTGTTAATTGTACTGTACTAAATAATGTGCATTTCTACAGGTAAAGTGTATAAAGAAATTGTTGGAAGTGCATACTATGTGGCTCCAGAGGTGCTAAAACGGAATTATGGAAAGGAGATAGACGTGTGGAGTGCAGGAGTCATTTTATACATTCTCCTATGTGGGGTGCCTCCATTTTGGGCTGGTAAGTAGCATGCATGATTCTGTTTCAGTTCACACTGCACCCAAAAAAAGTTTAAAAAAATTTTAAATGATCATTTAATGCTCAATAGTCACTAGAAGGCATTTTTACTAGCTAAATTCAGTTGATGAATAATTTGCAAAATTATACACTTAATAGCTTACACATTATGTCAATCACTTGCTCCATATTTTTGTTGGTTTAATGACATCATGTGTTGGACAATTTTAGAAACCGAGAAAGGCATATTTGATGCTATTTTGGAAGGTAAGTTAGATCTGGAAAGCGCACTATGGCCTTCTATTTCAGCTGCTGCAAAAGATTTAGTCAGGAAAATGTTGACTTATGACCCTAAGCAACGCATTACAGCTGCTGGTGCACTTGGTAAGTATGTATGTAATTGCATTTTCACTCAGTTACATTCTGGTTTTTGTTATGTAGTCTGTGATCCAAACTTTAAAAGTAGTTGATCTTGCCATCATCCCATTTCTCAAATGCAAAATCACAATTAATCAATGCTCATGCTTAGTATTAAGCTTGTTCTTTATACAGATTAACTTGAATTGTTAAGGTCATTCACATTAATGAAAATGAACCAGAACACCCATGGATGAAGGAAGGGGGAAGCATCTGACAAGCCTATAGACAACGCGGTTTTAAGCAGGATGAAACAATTCAGAGCAATGAACAAGATGAAGAAACTTGCTTTAAAGGTGCCTCTAATTTTCAGTTGTGCATAAAGTTTGAACCATATATAATAAGTTCAAATTCCACACATAACATTACTAGTCTTAGGTGTTCTTGGTTGACTAGATGGAAAGTGGGAAGGTGAACATTTTAGTGTACAAATCACCTTGCTCTTGCTTCCTATGACAAAAACATAATGCACTATGCTCATTATCTTTCTAATAACAGAATTCTCTATTTCGGATAGCTCTTATTTGAACATCCCTTGCTGACACTAAATCAAGGACGTCCTGTAATATAAACATTACAAAGCCGTCATTAATTTTGTTTTTCATTTTTTTAATTATATGAGCTCACTCATGTGGTGTCTACAAGGTGTCAAGAATAATGTGATATAACATTTCTATTATTTTTATATATGGAAGGTCATAGCACAAAATCTTTCAGAGGAAGACATCAAGGGCCTGAAGCAAATGTTCAACAATATGGACACAGATCGCAGTGGAACAATCACATTTGAAGAACTGAAATCTGGATTGTCCAGATTGGGATCCAAGCTTTCTGAAACTGAAATAAGGCAGCTAATGGATGCTGTAAGTTCAATCTAATGCGGAATTTAGAACATAATAAATATATTATGGATAATGACGATCTCTTCATCAAGCGAGAATATACAAATGAAATGATGGCACATACATACATTTCCTTTTTCCACTTGTTTTCTCAGGCTGACGTTGACAAGAGTGGGACCATAGACTATTACGAATTCATTAGTGCCACTATGCATCGGCATAAACTTGAGAAGGAAGAGAATTTGTTTAAGGCTTTCCAATACTTTGACAAGGATAACAGCGGGTCAGTATATACATATGCAGTTCACTAATGATCCTTATATACATTTTATTATTTGTAATGCATATAAGTCATGTATTATAAATAAACATCAAATTTTGGTATGTTTATGAATTTGATTCTTCTTTCATTCTTCCTCACCCGAAGTTCTGTTTCCCTGAATTTGATCAGTTACATAACAAGAGATGAGCTTAGACAAGCTTTGACTGAATATAAAATGGGAGATGAAGCAACTATTGATGAAGTCATCGATGATGTTGACATTGACAAAGTATGTTGCACATTATATAGTTTATACTCTACTAGGCTCTCGTAATGGCTTCCCTATCTTCTTTACTACTACTACTACTACTATTATTATTATTATTACATAGTTCTGTTCTCCATGTGAATTGTGACTTATGGCTGGGCTTGATTTTGCAGGATGGGAAAATTAATTACGAGGAGTTTGTGACTATGATGAGAAAGGGGACGCTGGACAAATGATAAAGAAGGGAAAGAGCGAGAAACCATGATAAGTTGAGTTGTGTGATGCAATTGGATTTTGCTTGCGAGTGAATCACTCTTGAATTAATCGGTGTGTGCACCTTTTATAGAAAATGTTATGGCACTCGACATGTAAGACTTTGTAAAGATGTTCTCATGAATAAACAACAAGATGTACCTGCAGAAATAAATAAATTTCCGATAAAGCTACTCCTAGACACACTTAAGCTACAAATTTAATTGCTGCAGCTATTTCTCATTGGTTTGCGCTGTATCTTTTGTTGTTCTAAGACCTTAGATCTATAGTTTATGCATTGTGTCAGTGGATATCCAGACAAAAATCTACGTTGTACGAATACTGGTATGAATATCCAAATACGACACAAAAATAATACGAAGACATAATATAAATCAAATTAAAAACATGTAAAATATAATTAACAGTATTGGTAAAACATATCTAATATGATGCAAGCACGTCGACTATTTTGAAGTATTTGACAAAAAATATTCAGCATATATATCATTGAAATTACTAATCACTCATGGATAAGAGCTCACTAAACAGGTCCGAAACTAATGAAAATTAATCAAGATCTTTGTAGGCTAATTAAAGACCTGCCCAAGAACCTTATCTATATACCTTTTTATAACTTTGACAACATATCTATCAACAAATTCAAAAACTCCTGCATATGGAATTTCGAATTCTGAGTCTTCAGCTTCTTTCTCTACAACTTTGGGCAGCCAATAAACTGTGACTCCGTCCTTATAAATCGGTTCCTTGAGCTTCACGTATTGCCCTCCTTTGATTTTAGAGAGTGGTGGTGGTGGTGTCTTCCATGGACCTAGTGGCATCAAATCCTTCAATTGAACCAATTGTGGGTGCTGCGTGCGAGGAGAAGCCATCTAATTAAAGAATGTTGTAAATGCTCTTCTGAGTTTGAATTATAAGAGTCAAGAGGCCACTAGACATTTTTCTAAGCTTTAGATATTTATATTATGGTAATTATAAAAAGATAATTTGATGATATTATGATAATTAAGATGAATTATTAGGCGAAAGCTATATTTTTGCTATGTAACCATTGATAAGAGTTTGAATATCGGAATTCAAAACCAAGTCATATTGCGATTATCATGTCTCCTGATGATAAGGCAGGTAAGATTTCCTTCTTCGTTACCTGAGAGCACAAGGAGTACCCGCTAATTGTATATATTGCCGCTATGAAATAATACATTGAACAAAAAGTTGATAATATTGACCATGACGTAAGAGTGATCTTTTAAATTTAATTTCAAATTACATTTTATCTTTTTTTAGATTTGGATATAGAGCTTTAAGAACCACGAATTATAGAAGGATATTAATACAGGGCGGTTGAAGAACATTCAAAAGATAAAATGATTATCTCCAAAAGCTTATATACAGACTGGTTCTTTTGAAGGTTATATATCTTATAACCTCCTGAAGTTCTTTTGAGAAATGATAAAATGGTTATCTTCAACAAACTTTTGAGTCGGGAGATAATTATATACACTAAAAAAGATAACCTTCAAAAGATAATTATATTCACTCAAACCAACAAAATAGCCAAACCAACTAAATAACATTCAAATATCTAAAGTTTTAGATAAATGGTATTCGGCAACAAAATTTCAAAACCGAGTTTTATCAAAGCTAATTTTAGGTTGAAACTAGTTTTAAAATGAAGTTTAATTTGGATTTTTCAAATCTCATGTCTTCATTTATATGTGTTTTATCATCTTATCATCTATCTTATTTTGAAACTATTAATACTACCAATATATGAAGGTCATCACGGCCTTTATTCTTTTTTGCTTTATATATTGTTTTGTGTGGAGTCTTCTAATTTAGACTTTCATTGCTTTCGTTACCATGGACTCCATGATTGACATTGCTTTAAGTCTAGACGAGGCAAAACATTTGCTACCGCGTGACATTTTCAATGAATTGTTTTCTGAAAGCATTCCATGGAAAAAGAATCAAAGTCAAGTAGACAATGGCAACACCAAAATGGGCAGTGGCCATGGAGATAGAGTTACTGTTCAAGCTGCTAATCCTCCTGTTAATGGCCCATCAACTCATGTTGTACCTAAGAATAAGGTTTTTGTTTTAGATTTCTTATTTCCATCGTTTGCTGACTTACCTTTGAGCTAGATGCAATGGAAGTGAAATTAAATCAATTTTTTTTTTTAGAAGATTTCCTTCCCACAATATTTGTTACTAATAATTGAAAGCTTCATGCATCTCATAGTGGTTCCAGTCTCAAGTAAATTCTTAACTTTTATAAGGTTACCATCCTATCACATAAATGCGAGTTGGCTTGTATATAAACTCTTCTTTATAGACTTCTAATGAAACTCTAATAAAATTAGTAAGTTCTCGATACCTTGTATGAGTTTAATGATCCTTGCTTTATGATTTTTTTAGTTTTTTGGTGTCTCGATTATTTGACTTTCCGGATTCATAAACAAGATAAAGTTAAAAAAAATGTAAAAGAATTTTGACACTTTTCGACTTGTTTGAAAATTGTTTTCATTTTTTATTTTTAAAATTATGTGAAGAAAATAATAAAAAAATTAAAAAAAATCCTCTTTTCAGTTTTTATTTTTTGTTTTCTCTATTTTTTTCACAAATTTTTAAAAATAGAAAAACACAAAAAATGAAATAGAAAAAGAAAATTGAAACCAAATAGAACCTTACTTTCCATGAGACATGAAATCTAAATATTAAAACTTAGATTTTTTTTTTGTGGTGCAAAACTCATTATTTGTTATATTATTCCTTAATCCTATTTTCATTTCTTGTCGTCTCGACATTTGATACTTTTTTGGTTGTCAGCGTGTACGAAAAGAAGGAAATAAGCTGCGAAAATCAGAATCGATCTAAGACAACTGATCAATGCATCATCTCTTGTTATCAGCTCAGGAGTTATTAGGAGCCTAGAAGGACTACAATAGCATTTAACCTTTTGGTTAAATGAATATGAACATTCCTTTGGACGAATTACACTATTTGCATTTGAGAGTTGAATATTTTTCTTTCGCAGCATCTCTTAGTCTTATAGATCATGTCTTGAAATTACTCTGGACGAATTTAACTATTTGCTTTTGATAATTGAATACTTTTCTATATCCCGTCATCCCAATCTTAATTTACATTTTTTATCATGTCTTGAAATATGATATGTTCTCGACTTCTCGTTATCGGCTTATTCGAACAAAAAAACGGTTTCAAAACTAGATATCAGGCAGTGGTCACCATACATCTCTTGCCAGCTTGTGCCAAGTGCCAACAGAAAGGATGTGATTACATTTTTTAAACTGAAGGTGAAATGAATGTAGCCATCACTTGGATGAATTGCACAATTATAATGTATCGTTTTGCCACTAAACAAACTAAAAATGTCTTATAGAAGACAGTTGGAACTTGAAGGGCCAATATTCACATTCAAAACTAGGAAAGAACTAAAAGAATGAAAATCAATTTCCATCTTGTGTCGTCCTTCTGTCCACCCTTTGTGATTGCTATGGCAGAGCAGTTCAGCTTTCACAAACGTCTCGATTCATAATGTTAACTCATAATTCTTCAGGCCAAGGGAATTCAGGTCACTATGAAATAATGGTAATTAAAACCTGTCAGACTTAGAAATAGAAGAAGTAGCCAGAATATATAGCACCACATACACCACATGAACACCTAATATTGGTATAGAAACCAGGAAACAAAATTTTCTACAAGTATTCTTCCCCTTTTTTCTTTTCTTTTTTTTTTTCCTGCGTCTTGAAACTGCTAATTCCTAGTTAATATACATTAAAGCATCGTCTTATAAAAGTTCTGGGAGGGGGAGAGATTTTATTAGGTACCTAGGCATATTCAGTCCATCAGTGGTGACCTTGCATATCAAGCATTTCATCCAGTCGTTTCAGTCTATCCAATCCTTCACTAATCAGGAAACGGATCCTTTGCTTGTCTTTGCAGTTTCGATTATTTTCCATCTCTTGTCTAATTGTCTGCCTCAGTTCAGCTGTCACAGTCCATCGGATCTCAAACAAAGTCATAAAACTTATTTACATCTGTCAAGGGACTGGCAAAAAAATATTTAACACCATCATATGATTTTCTGTGTAACCAAAAACCAACCTGGCAGTTTGATAAAGAGACTAATTCATACAAACGATCCACATTCATAAATGTAATCACGTACACATGTAAAATTATCTCACATAAGCATTCACAAATACATTTTTCTGACATTAGAACACTCTTGTGCTAATTGTTCATATCACATAGCCCAACAAATGGAATGCCTCAAGGGTCAATGCTCTTGCATGATCATAGTACACTTACGCATAGAATGTGTTACTGAAGTTATGAAAATGTGAAGCGAAACTATCGAGTAAGGTGTCAAATTAGCCCCTGAAATTATAAGAGTTGTTCAAAATAGTCTCTGGACATTTAAAATTCACTCATTATTTAGTTATGAAGTTGTAATAACTTAATCAAAATAATCCCCGTGTTAAAATGTTAGGGACTAATTTGATTGACAATTCAAGACTATTTTGATCGACGCTTACAATTTTCGGGACCAATTAATAAGAGGATTTACTTTGAAATTATCCTATCAATTTTGTCAGCTTCAACTAATGGTTCAGAAATATAGACTCATGAATCACGATTATCTTCCACTATAAAACTAAATATAAAATGACACAACAATCATGACCCAAATAAGAATAATCACCTCTAGCAGAAGTAGGGGCCCGACCAGCAACCCTCAATGCTTGCCTGTAAAGCTTCAAGACTCGAGCGCGGACGAGGAACTCCTGCAGATCCATGAAGAAACTAAACTATCCAACACCTCTTCCTAAACACGTTAACAAAGTCCAAATGAATCCATGGAGCCATTTTCAGAAAATAGAAGAAAAGAGGTGCAAAAATATTACATAATGAAAACCAATCCACGGTAACCATTATCCAATTTTCAGTTTCATATGCATGCACTAATGACTAAAAAGGAAAAAGGTTTCTTTCGAATTGAAATCAGAGTCCAACAAAGCACGACAAATTAAATGCAGCTCATTTACACTATTTCGCAAACACGTGGTGTGCTTTCAAGTTTCAACTCAAGCATCCGAAATGGTGCTAGTTATATTGTACATGCGAAAGCGGAAAAACGAAAAAGCAAAGTGTGAATCGTGAAAACGTAAAAGGGTGGTGAAAGAGCAAAAACAGTGATTGGAGTCACAGCCCATAACCGCCGCAGGAAAAGAAATCGATTGAGAGGTAAAGAAAATAAGCCACAAAATTTGAAGAGAAGGGGATTTAGCTGTAAATGACTTGTTTGGTGATTCTTAAAACAAATTAAAGAAGAGAGGTTACTCTACTCTTGTGAATCTATCTTGATACCATACCCCTCAAATATTCAGCTTTTTTTCTTTTTTTGGTTGAAGCTTTACTCAGCTGAGATGATAAACGACACTCACACGACAAACACGACCTACTGCAAACAAGTACGAAGCAACACTACTGACCTTACAGGCCGTTTTTTATTTTTGTTGTTTTTTTGGGTCAGAACTTTACTCGTATTGTTTTATTGGGCATTGAGATAGGCCCGTTAAGTATAGCCCATTTTAAAGCCTGATTGTTTTCTGCCCTGCCTCATTCATTAAAATGATGACCAAAAACCGAAAGTCATAAAAATGCAAAAAAAAACTATGGAAGAATGCTGACGAAAGACAATTTAAAAAAATCAAAGATGCAAAACGACCATTTTACATTGTCGTCTCGAAGATACTTGCTCGAGTTACATTGTTACACACTTACACCATGTTTAGTTATACAGCAATGCACGAAAGAAATAATGTGTAAACTTCTCTTATACCGGTGGATGATGATGTAAAATTCTCTTATTCTTTCTTGTAGAACACTTCGATTTAATTTATTTTTCTAATGGGTAAGCTTGCAATTGTTGGGATATCACTTTGTTTAGAAATCCAATAACCTTCATTTACGAATATCGAATTGGAGAAAAAGAAAAAGTTCACGCGCATCTTTGCAAAACTCATTATCTTATATTAGCAAAATATAGAATATATGTAAAATAAAAATAATATTAAACGATTCAAATTAAACAAATATAATACTCATTTTAATTTTTAACTTTACACTTTGTTACAACGTCCAGGACACCATAACAAAATGACAACAAATAAAAGTTTATTCCTAAAAGAAATAAATTTTAAAATGAGATTTTTATTTTAATTCTAGAAAAAATTGGAAAAACCATTTGATTTGGCAAAACTCTTTTGAAAAGATATAGGTTAAGGAGTCTAATTATGATTAAGGAAAGGTGAAAACTTAATTTCACTTCACTCTAATACATCCATATTTATATGATTACTTTAGAGTTCATTATGCAAATTAATTTATAACTTTAATAATATTAATTTTTCCAGAAAAAAATATAATTATATACAAATAAATAAATAAATGAATAATAAATAGAAGAAGAGAACAAAATTTGAAGAAAGATTAATTTTGGCTTGATAGTTGTGGGCTATCACGTATTTGGTGCAATGGAAACAAAGTCGCGTGTTCTTGTAGAAAATAAGTATGTGTTGGGTTGATTTTATTAAAAATAAAATAAAAATTTCACTTTTATAAGGATTTAAGGATAACATAAACTATATAATAAACCCTTATGTTTTTATGAAACTTAAGAATAATAAGTCACACATCAATATTACAAGTTGTTGCATGGAATGAATATTTGACCTCAAAACTCCTAAAATAACTAGGCTATTGTTTTGTAAAAAAAAAAAATCTAAATAGCCTACACTAAAATTAAATCAAACCCCAAATTAAAAACATTTAAATGAAATAAAATGAAAAGGGGATGTAACCCCTAAAGCAAAAAGAATGGACACAAAAAAAATGAAAAAAAAAACAAAAAAGGTAATGATAACAAAAAAAGTGAAACATTTGACCAAATGAAAAAGAAATAAAAATATTAAAAGAAAAACATAAGATGAAAACCAACCTGGTTTACTAACAAATTAATATAAAATAGAAGTAAATAAAAACAAGGACGGTGGAGGCAAAGGGTGATGATGGTGGTGATAAAGGTAATGAAAGAGGGAATTATATGAGTGTTTCGTGCTTCTTTTGTTCCGTCTTGCTCTCCTCCTTTTTCTTGATGGGAATGATTATTATATAGAGAGAAGAGTAGAGAGATTTTGGAAGTCATTAGGTTAGTCAATTAAGATTTTGATCTGATTTATTTTTTTGTTGAATCAGTTAAGATTTTGATTTGATTTTTTATCATTGAGATTAAATTTAAATTCAAACGCACATAAAAAAATGAAATAAATAAATAAATAAGTTGAAGACAAAAATATGGTATTTACATTGCCCCTCTTTACTAGTTTCTTACTAGATAATATAAAAATGGTAGTTTTTGATATTTTCGTTGTAAAAGACTAGTGAAGATATGAACACATATTTTTGTTTCAACCTACATGTGAAAGTGTGTGAGAAGTGAAAGCGTAAAAGTATGTGAAAATTAAACACATGATAATGCTGAAAGTATGTGAAATTAAAAGCTGGAAAGTGTCGAAAGTATGTGAAAGTAAAACTGAATAGTCCTGAAAGTATGTGAAAGTAAATGACAGTGCTAAAAGTATGTGAAATTAAATTGACAATGCTGAAGTATGTGAAAATAAAGATTTGACAATGTTGAAAGTATGTGAAAGTAAAACTAAATAGTGAAAGTATGTGAAAGTAAGTGATTAATAGTGAAAGTATGTGAAATTAAATTGAAGTATTGAAAGTATGTGAAAGTAAATGATTGACAAGTGTTGAAAATATGTGAAAGTAAATGCTTGATAGTGCTGAAAGTATGTGAAATTAAATTGATAGTGCTGAAAGTATGTGAAAGTAAATGATTGATAGTGATGCTTGATAGTGCTAAAAGTATATGAAATTAAATTGACATTATTGAAAGTATGTGAAAATAAATGATTGATAGTGTTGAAAGTTTGTAAAAGTAAATGTTTGATAGTGAAAGTATGTGAAATTAAATTAAGTGTTGAAAGCATGTGAAATTAAATTGACAATGCTGAAAGTATGTGAAATTAAATGCTTGACAATGTTGGAAGTATGTGAAAGTAAATGCTTGATAGTGCTGAAAGTATATGAAATTAAATTAAAGTGCTGTAAATAATTGACAATGCTGAAAGTATGTGAAAGTAAAGACTTGACAGTGTTGAAAGTATATAAATTAAATGTTGATAGTACTGAAAGTACATGAAAGTAAACATTTGATGGTGCTGAAAAGTAAATGATATGATAATTGTTGAAAATAAATGATGTGATAATTGTTAAAAAGTAAATGATGTGATAGTGCTGAAAAAGTAAATGATGTGATAATTGCATAAGATAAATGATGTGATGATTGTTAAAATTAAATGATGTGATAATTGCTAAAATCAAATGATGTAATGACTTCCTAAAAAATGATGTGATTTGAGATAGAAATATAAATGATTGGGATCAAGACAAAGGAAATGATTGGAATATAGACAGAAAAGTAAACAATTGGGATCAAGATGGAAAAGTAAATGCTGGTGATTGAGACAGAAAAGTAAATGTTGTAAGACACTAAATATTTGTAAAAGTATGCAAAATTAAATGCTTGGCAATATGAACATAGGAAATGACTTGTAAAGACATTGAGAAAGGCATGATGGATGGAAACGAATGGTTTATGTATGGTGTGATATATGTTGTCTACTCATGGTACGTGATATTTACAAAAGATAATTATTCATGGTGCAGAAAAGCAAATGCCTATGGATGATTTGAAATGATGGTGTGATGAATGATGCAATGACTATGATAACTATGCTTATGTGATTTAATAGCGTAAATGATGAATGCCCTAAAATGATGAAATAACTCCACATAGTGATTTTTTTTTTGCCCCTATTTAGGGTATGAAAATGATGAATGTCCTAGGTAATCTAGTGCTTGAAAATGTGAATGTCCTCCTGTGATAGACAAATCTAGAAAAAATTTGCCCTAGTTTAAGGCCTGAAAATGTTGATGGTATGAGCATGATGAATATCCTAGATGATTTGATGATTGAAAACTTTGCATGTGATGAATGATAGAACCTGATGGTTGTAAAAATTTCACAAAAGGAGAATGAGGAAGGAATAGAAAACAAACTACCTCTTTTTTTTTTTTGGACAATGATGATTACATGCTTTGATGATTTGATGAAGGGAAAATGAATGACCTAATATGATAGGAAAACTATACAAAGAGAAATGGAGGGAGAGAACAATTGCCCCAGTTTCCTGCATCCAAACACTACTTTTCTTGGAAAACCCTAGTCTGATTCCAAATGAGTCATTTTGTTTAAAGGGCTACTGTCATTGACTTCTCTTGTGGACAATCCGCTTTATCTTTCTTTTTAGACTACTCATGAATTTCATTTTCAACTTTGCCCCTATCCTATGTTGCAGCCTAACTTGATTTTCCTATAACTTTTGCATAGACCGTCTTTTCAGATTTTCGATCTAGCGAGCCTTTTCTTTTCTTTTTTAACCTTTCCCTTTTCAAGATTTTGATCTAGCAGATTTCTCATGAATTCCGTTAGCTAATGCCTTTTGACTTTGTATGATTATGCATGGTTCCAAAAAAGATGGACAAAGAAAAATGCATTCTTTGAGAGAACACACCTTTTGATGGTGATGAAAAAGGAAAAGGGAGGTGAAAGTAAGGTATGAGCAGATCTAATTGAATTAACCCACTTTATTGATGACTTGGTTATGTTGAGCCTAAAGTCATGATCAAGACTTGCAATCTTTTTCTATGCGACCAACAAGTCTCAAGCGAAAGTTGTCTTTTGATCTTCTATCAAATGCGTCTTCATTGATCCTTCGCCACCAAATCGAATTGCCCAGTTTGAGCCCCCTTTTTTTTTTCAAAAGTCCTTGTTTGTAGACTTTCCAAGCTGGTGCATTTTCTAGGTTGCCCTTTTGGGTTTTCAATCTAATAGGTATTTTGTACTCTAACTTTTGCCTAGATCGTCATTTCTCTTTTGAGACTTCAATCTAGCGAGCTCTTTCTTCTTCTTTTTTTCTTCTTTTTCTTTTTTAACTTTTGCCTAGACCTTTTTTTTTAATTTCCAATCCAGCGAGCCTTTTCCTTTCTTTTCTCAAAGTGTGCGCTTTAACTAAGTGCTTTCTTACAAAGTGTTGCATATTTGCTTGCGTCTACTTGGTATGAAACTTCAAGACTGAGTCATTTGACTTAAATATTCGAGGACATGTTGCATGATTTCCTTAGTTGATGGTGACAATATTCAATATTTGAACAAATCATTTGCATAGTTTAGGATCTTCATCATGATCATGATCATTTAAGCTCATTGTAACACAATAATCAATTCATGGGTCTTCTCGATTATTTTCTCAATCTTAAAGAAAGGAGAAAATAAATGAAAAAGAGAATGAGGTGAACAAAACAACAATGGTGAGAAAGGAAACAAATGATATAATAACTGAAAAGAACCACACATAATCATGGACAAGTCTCAAGACATAAGCAAAGTCATAAAGATAAATCTAGTAAAGCTGCAACAATGTTCAAGAACACATTCAAGCACCACCACTTCCAATAGGGGCTTCTTCTCTTTCATCTTGTACTTCAATAGCTTTGGCATCAATCAGATCCCACACAGCGTCTCTAAAGCTCTTACAATCATCAATCGAGTGTCCGAGAGTGTTGGAATGATATTCACATACATGATTTGGATTAAACCAATGAGGATATGGTGGCGTTGCAACACCGGGACGTGGAGCTAATTGATTTGCATGACGTAAGCTCTTAAATAGTTCGGAGTTGCTTGCTTTGAAGTTGGGCAAGGGACGACTATTTCTTGGTGGTCTAGGGTTAGCAGTGTTGAAAGGGGTTCTTTGGTGATTTGGAGGCATAGTCTGGTGAGGCATGGGTTTGAAGGGTGCATGTGGTTGAAGGGAGGAGATGTGATTAACTTGATATGACTGAGGTGGGCAGTGTATGGGAGATAGATAAGGTGTGGAAGATGGGTAATGTGGGTGTTGGTAGGATGGATAGTGATTTGGGTGGAAAATAGGCTTGTAGGATTGGGACGGCTGTTGTGGTTGTATGGAGTTCACAGTGTCTTCTTTCCACAACGACTCTTGCTTGGATTGTGGCTTACTCGACTTATCTTCTATTAACTCCACCTCCCTTCCTGGATATTTGCTTCAATTCTTTCTCCATTTCCACCAAGTCCATGAATTCCTTGACATGGGTCCCCAACATATTCTTGAAGAATGGACCCTCTAGTGTATGAATGAAATAAGAGCACATCTCTTGCTCTAACATTGGTGGAACAACTTTAGCAGCCATGACTCTCCATCTTTGAGCATACTCTTTGAACGTCTTCTCTTCTTCTTTTTCAACCCTTTCAGTTGATCTCTGGTGGGTGCGACATTCAAATTGAACTTGTACTGATTGGCGAAACTTGAGCCAAGTCTTCCCAACATCTAATTTGTGTTCGATCCATCTACATGTACCATTCCCATGCAGCCCCATCTAAACTTTCAGGAAAAAAGCTGATTAGGAAATTCTCATCTTTGGACCATATTCTCATTTTGGTATAGTACATTTGGAGGTGCATAATAGGATTGGCACTATCATCGAATTTAATTAATTCAGGCATCTTGAAATCCTTGGGAATGGTGACATTTGGAGCCAGGCATAGGTCATTGATACTCATGGGGCCATAGGGTTAGGCCCTCGCAACATTGAACTCTCCTGCATGCTTTCTTCCAATTCTTCCCTAAGCTTCAATCGTTCCATCTCCCTTGTGATCTTGCATATGCTCCCTTCTTCATTCTGCGATATTGCATTGCTATTGTTTGCATCATCATTGTTATTTCTAGCACCTTCCTTGGATTTCTTTATAATCTCGAAAGCTTCTTTGAACATGACCCCTGTTCAAGCATCATAGTCTTCAAGTCGTCAATCTCTTGGCTCAGATTTCTTCCTCCAATAGCCATGATCCTTTTTTTTCCTCCTTTTTGCTAAGATTAGACAAAGTTTTCTGGGAGAAAGTAATGCTTGGGAACAACAAACCTTTGAATCGTGTTTGAAAATAGGACAAATTAACCACAACAAAAAGGAAAAAAATAAAAAATATGAAAAGGCATCGAAAATGCATGAATGCATATATGCATGATATGTCAAAGACCTTTTTCTGGTTTGTAAGAGAAATGTCATGTAGTGAGTGTTTGGAAAAATGCATGCCAATTGGATTTTTTTTTTTTACTTATGTATGCTATGAATGCATGCCAATTTTTTCTATAGGTGTGGGCTATGTGTGAAAGAAAGTGTATGAATGAATGGATGCTATATTTTGAATGCATGAAAATGCATGTGAAATGCTCTTTTTTGGCATATGGATATGGTCAATGTGATATGAGAATGCATGAATGACCTATGCATGACGTGTTTACAAGAAAGGTTTTTTTTTTTAAAGGAAAAAATGCATGTATGTTGGAGATATATACAGTGAATGAGTAAGATAAGAAGGAAAAAAAATGCTCCTTTGTGTCCTAAAAGGGTGGGACCTAATGATTGAGCACCTCTAAGGTTAAGACCCTAATTTGGATAGTCGCTAGGCTCAATCTATTAGTGCATGAATTTTTGGATTGGATCTATGTCCCTAAAGTCAAGGTCCCCAAATTGCCCTTATTGATAGGATAAGGATCCAACTCTATGAGCCCAACCAGGGACATAAAAGTCACAATATGGTAGCTCAGGATTCGGTAACAATCGAGCGGAAAATCAACGACTATTAGGGAAGCATAAGCCTCACAATAACAACGTCAAATCCCCTTCTAGCCCTATGGATTTCCAAGGCCCGGGTGTAAAGCCCAAAAATGTGTGTGAGATAGGGATTGTGCAGTGTGTGTGAGGAGCATACAAAGTAAAAGCCCTAAAACTACACAATAAAGTCCAAAGAATATATATAAAAAAAAAGTCCTCTACCCAAAGATTGGAATGATAAATATTTACAAGTAATATAGACAAAATTATTTACAAAAAAGAAAGACAATTATTTACAAAAATAAAACAAAGGTGTTATGAAAAGGAAAATAAATATTGTAAAGTTATAATTATTTGCATAATTAACTCTAATGGGCTTAACTCTCTAAACTCCCAATGGAGTCGCCGCTGTTACAACATCCAGGAGGGCACCATAACAAAATGACAACAAATAAAAGTTTATTCCTAAAAGAAATAAATTTTAAAATGGAGTCGCCACCAATTTTAATTCTGGAAAAAATTGGAAAAACTATTTGATTTGGCAAAACTAGTCTTTTGAAAAGATATAGTTCGAAAGTCTAATTATGATTAAGAAAGGGTGAAAACTTAATTCCACTACACCTCTAATACATTCATATAAATACGATTACCTTAGAGTTCATTATGCAAATTAATTTATAACTTTAATAATATTAATTTTTCCAAAAAATATAACAATTATATATAAATAAATAAATAATAAATAGAAGAAGAGAACAAAATTTGAAGAAAGATTAATTTTGAATTGATAGTTGTGGGCTACGCTACGTATCCTCTAGTGCAATGAGGAACTCAAAGTTACGTCGTTCTTGTAGAAAATAAGTATGTGTTGGGTTGATTTTATTAAAAATAAAATAAAAATTTCACTTTTACAGGATTAAGGATAGCATAAACTATACAATAAACCCTTATGTTTTTATGAAACTTGAGAATAATAAATCACACATCAATATTATAAGTTGTTGCATGGAATGAATATTTGACCCCAAAACTCCTAAAATAACTAGACTATTGTTTTGTAAAAAAAAAAGAAATCTAAATAGCCTACACTAAAAATAAATCAAACCCCAAATTAAAAACATTTAAATGAAATAAAATGAAAAGGGGACGTAACCCCGTAAAGCAAAAAGAATGGACACAAAAAAATGAAAAAAAAAAAGGTAATGATAACAAAAAAAAGTGAAACGAGATTTGACCAAATGAAAAAGAAATAAAAATATTAAAAAAAAACATAAGATGGAAATCAACTTGGTTTACTAACAAATTGATATAAAATAGAAGTAAATAAAAACAAGGATGGTGGAGGCAGAGGGTGATGATGGTGGTGATAAAAGTAATGAAAGAGAGGGAATTATATCAGTGTTTTGCTTCTTTTGTTATTGTCTTGCTCGCCTCCTTTTTCTTGATGGGAATGATTATTATATAGAGAAAAGAGTAGAGAGATTTTGGGAATTAGTTAGGGTTGAGTCAGTTAAGATTTTGATCTGATTTTATTTTTTTGTTGAATCAGTTAAGATTTTGATTTGATTTTTTATCAGTTGAGATTAAATTTAAATTCAAACGCACATAAAAAAAATGAAATAAATAAATAAATAAGTTGAAGACAAAAATATGGTGTTCACATACTCTTAAGTCATTTTAGTTCCTAATTTTTAAAATAAATTAAATTAATCCTTAATATTATAAAATGTGAGTGAAATTAACCCTTCATCCCACTTTTATTTAATATTTTTCCAATAAAATGATGATGTGCAACGTTAATGATACTTAACATACCATGAGTCATTTAAGGTATAATAGAGTTTAAAATAATTTATTTTTATGTCTAAAATTATATAAAATAAGTTATTTTATGACTTAGAGAGAAGATTTAAATTACTTATATTTTATAATTTTAGATATTAAAAGAAATTATTTTAAACTTAATTTTACTTCAGATTATATAAGATATGACAAAGTCCCGTAACATCATACATCATTATTTAATTGATAAAGTTAAATAAAAATGGAATAAAGAGATAAATACAACTCATGTTTTATAATTTTAAAAATTAATTTAACTTTTAAAAGTTATGAATTAAAATAACTCATAAATATAAAATCAGTAACAAAATAAACATTCGCTGTTAACTATATTGTATACTATAAATGTACGTAGATAGATAAGCATTGAATCGTAGAAGGTGGTAGTCAAATTACGGAGTTAACATCTTTTGGATAAACAAATATTCACACTGTCAATTCAAACTTTCAAAAGTTCCAATTTGCAAGAGCTACGTGGAATGGCAATCCACCATCCACTCGTGGGATAAGAATATAAGAATGCTGAAATTCAACTCATACGGATTAATATGATTTCCGGGAGACGCACGTGCTCCATTACCCACACCAAGCTAGGAGTATAAACAATGAACCATGAATTATTATAATGCGAGAAATCGGAATGGTTAGTTACGACCAACGTATTGAATTTCAATCTCGTGCCGCGGATCTGCGGCGTCTACAAGGAAACGAGTTTGGTTTGGGCATCTTAATTATATTACTATTTTTTCCTTTTTGTGATAATTGAATCCAAAGAATATATGGAGCCTAATAGCACGAAGTTCAGGAAGACATACTATCGAATTCAAAAAATACATTTAACAAAAAAAATATGGCAAAGTAAAGCTCATAGGCACTAGCAAACACGCCAACGAGAATCAAGTAAAGGTTTATTCTTGCATATATCCTCCTTGTTTTCCCTTGTTGCATCTCGTGACGACCCGGCTAGCTCCTTTTCCATGTGTAGCTTAGTCAATGCATTAATCACAGCATCGTCATATATATCCACTATTATTGACGCTTTTTTCTTTTGTTTTGGTTTTATATTCTATAGAAGATAAGCAATTGTTGTGTAGTAATTTATTCGCTGCGCATGTTTCTTGGTTTTATATTCGATGGAAGATAAACAATTGTTAACTGCAATACAGTAATTTATTCAATAAAAAATGTGTTCCAGCTTCCTCTACATTATTTTTTCTCACATTTAACAAGTTTTTCAACATAATATCCCTCTAGCTCCCGGAATAAAAAAGCATATTAGCAAACAACATGTCATAAGTAATAGACTAGTAGTACTTTTGACCAAATTGAATATAATTTGGGGTCGGCTAAAAGGACGACCAATGGAGAGAGTAGCGTACGTAACAAATTTAATTTATTCGTATACAATATTAATTAATTTAATCACATTTTCCGAATAAGTAGTTTTTTTATTCACTTCACAAATTAAGTAATTAAGATTTAAGAGTGAATTTATGGCCATAAATTAGCAATATTGCAGAATTGTTATTAAGGGTGAAAATTTTGAATAACCTAAAGGAGATCTTAGATTTACACCATTTGTTATTTAAAAGATATCTTGTTCATATATACAGCATATATAGTTGCAATTAAGCAAATATATTCTTTTTTTGGCCTGCGAATCTCTTGTACATTAATCGCACAAACGTAAAAGAGCCCCTTGTATTATTAGAGGACTATAATAAAATATTGGGACAACCTGCAATTGTCACAAGTCACAACTCTCACGACAACAGCAAAATTACATATATGAACCCTCCAATAGGTTGAAGTCTCATTTCACACTTTTTCTTTTAAAATATTCACACTAAGAAGTGATTGCCAGGGTTGCCTTATTTTACTAAAACGTTTTGTTCGTCGCTATTTTGATATTTTCTTTTTGGAGCATATACGTAATGATTAGTTCAAGTCTTAATGAGTGAACAAAAAGAAAAGAGAGATGAATGTCCCAAAAAAAGATCAAGGCTTAACAAGTCAGACGGACGGGGACGAAATCAAGTGCAGAGAAACGGCACATTAAAATAGTCAACGTTCAAAAATGAGAAAAATCTTCAACATTCAAAGAATTCTAAAATAGCTCACCCCAAAAAAAAAATCCAAACTAATATGCTTGCGCAGAAACAAATAAGAAAACTATAGCCGTTCAAGAAAGAAGTAAAAAGAGAATAAAATTCAGAAATCTATTGCCCTGCATCATAGCCGCAGCCCGTTTTGTATTTGTTATCAAACGAAAGCCGCTAGTTGTTTCGTATCTGTGACTCATCGTTTTGTAGTTCATGTTGATTGTGTTAAGCAAAGAGATTTTATTTGACCAAACCTGTCTCCAACCTTTATTGACAAAGTCAAATATTATGCAAACATCAATATCAGATATAGCCCTCTGTTCATATGTTACATAGTTTCGCCTTTTAATTTCATGACAGCAATATAACATCGGATATATATCATCTACCATATTTTATTTAAAAAATATTATTTCAATATCTCAAAATTTATCAAGACCAATCACATTCAATAATAATAGAATAATAATACATACTTTTAGTTATTAAAATAATATTACTCTTTTATTTATTATTAGATAAAATATAGATTACACTCATAATAAATCTGCACTCATATAATATATGAGTCAACTTGATATGTAACCCTATATATATCCACATAAAATACTTGTTAAAATTAACCTCTTCAATTGAGTTAGCATATATAAATAAGATCGTCCCCCTGAGGAGAACATAGAGGGACATCAAGTTCCCAACAACCTCATCTGGTCTCTCGCAACAAATCATGGAGAATAATACCAAACCGCCGCCTTCTTCTTCTTCGAAGCTGAGGAGCAAGATCTTGAAGATAATACCAAAAGCAGCTGCAGCAATGGCGGTGACATTTCAGAACCCACCATTCAGCCCCGGCAGGGATCACCACAAGGTGAGATCATCGGAGAACGCAGCTTCTTCAGCAACCACCACCAGGCTCAAACCGCATGGCAACAACTACAAGGGTTTCTCTGGCCCTATGATGATCCCAGCTGAAGCCAGAAGAAAGCCCAAAGACGGTGGTGGCATCGAAACCCAAGAACCCACTTCACCAAAAGTCTCGTGCATAGGACAGATCAAACTCAAGAAGAAACAGATCAAAAAACAAAACGCCAAGAGCATGTCACTCCCTATAACCACACGCGACACCACACCTGCTACTCCCAAAGACACAACAACAGAGGAAAAGAAAAAGAAGAAGAAAAAGTTTCAGAGGAAGTTCTTTCAGACAGGGAAGCCCAAAACCGGGGTGAGAAAATCTAGTGTTTCTTCAACTTCATTGGTTGGTGGTGAAGGGAAGAATAATAGCAATGATGATGATGGGGTTTCGGATAACGCGCCACCGATCGGTTACATGAGGCGGTTTGCGAGTGGGCGTGAGACTTTTGCTAACTTTGATTGGAAGGCTCAGGTTGCGCCTGAGGAAACCAACCACAGGGATTGCTATTCCGAGGATGATAGAGCCGATGAGAGTGATGCAGAAGAAGAAGAAGAAGAAGAAGAGGAGGAGGAGGAAGAAGAGGTTATAATCCCTCTCTCTGCACCTATTGGTGGTAGAGGTGGTGGTAATAATAATGTTGGTTTTGTGAGTGGTGGAAGTGTGGCTAATTTGCAGCCACGCAAAGAGATTAATCTGTGGAAGAGAAGAACCATGGCACCACCTAGGCCTCTTCAGTTGAATCCAGTTCTTACGGCTAAATGAATTGAATAATATTCTTTTGTTGTTAATTACTCGTTAGTTAAAATTGTAAATTTGCTCTCTTCAATTTTCTTTCTTTCTTTTTTTTTCCTGTTGGATTACTTTGATGCTGAAGAACTGCAGTTTGCAGATAATATTAATTAGTAGTAGTATATAGATTTAGCTACAAACGAGTATTGTTGTTGTTCTCTGTTATTGGTGGCTGAGTTCGATGGGCATGTGCAACTACCACCACTTATTTTGGATATCCAATGAGGCAATGACTCAGGAAATTTTCAATACATTGGAAAGAAATAATAATAGAGTTTTAATCGTTCGAATTAATTAAGATCCTTTGGGACTGATCCATGGTTGCTTAAAAGGAAGTGCTTGATTAGTTCATGGATCCAGATGCCATCAATAATAGCAAAAATGATCAAAGGAAAATGTTAATCGCATATCAGTTTTCACATGTATGGGTTTGACTAATCTAAACTGCGGCTGCACTTTGAAAGAAAGAGCACATAATCTTAATTGCTGATGGGAAAATCAGCAATTGATTGGCAACGGAGACTTCGCACTTTAAAGAAGTTGAATCTCACGTGTACGAAACTAATCTGAAAAAAAAAAAAACATATACATGCCTCAGCCTATTTTTAGGAGGCAAAATTAAATCATAGATATGTGAACATTAAGAAAATGTACTATAAGTAAACAATAAATTAATAAATAATGTTATCTACCTGTAGTATTGTTGTTTTGTCAAATTTGTACGCTAATTTGAAAGCAACAAGGGGTTGGTGAGGCGCACATGGTTGGGTGTTTATTGTGAAATGCACTAAAATAAGGAACGCTTTCATTCAGCTTCATTGAATCTACCAAAAAAAATTCATTGAATTATTAAATTTTCCAAATGAGAAAATTCAATATTTTCATGTATAGGGTATGAAAATGAAAAATACCAAAACTGTTATGATTTCTTTTCGCACGTTTTTAAAACCTTTCTATATCGGACAAAAAAGAAATACTGTTCTGATTAAATAATTAAATCATAGGATTTCTCACCGTTTAAGAAAATCCAGTTTGGGTATATTTAACTTTTATGTAATGAATAAATAGCATCTATTTAGAATAACATTAAGGATTATGATTGATTGATTATCACTTTCACAAAGTATATACGAATTATCATGGATAATATATAGTATACAAAGCATAATTGTTATGACCCGGCTCAATTCAATAGCTGGGCTTGGCCCAAAATTATGTTGGTCAAGTTGAATTGCATTTTTAAATTTTGATGAATCGTACTTATAAGTTGTTCAAGTCAGTCCGATCTTACAGAATGCCATAAAGCTGTGTATTTGTTAACAATCCATAATCTATATTCTATAATATTAATATTTAAGACTCATTATATAAAGTTTTTTTCACATATTAGAGAAAATTATGATCCACCATTTTCATAATTTTAATAATTAAAATAAATCTTTGAATTTAATTTATCTTTTAATTATTGATTAATTTTTTGAATCATGTTTTCATATCTCTTTTTCATTAACACAATAAAAATACTCTAAAAAATATCTTATTCAGAATTATTTAATATAAAAATAATAATAAATAATATAAATAAAATAATAATTGAGTGTATTATTATATCATTAAAATTATATGTGTAAATTATTATAGTATTAATTAATGATAAAAAAACTATTATAAATATGTCACCATAAAAAAAGACTATTATAATTAATAATAATTTTATTGATCATATGTAACTTTTGTGTAATCATATAAAAATATATTATAATATATTTTCTAAGTTGATAATAAACTAAAACTATAACCAATATGTGATGTTAAAAAACTACATAAATTAGGTTTTTTTTTACTAATTTATAATCTATAATCTATATAATACTAATATTTAAAACTCATTACATGAAAATTTTTCATGTGTTATTTATAAAGGAACTTATGGCCCACTATTTTTATAATCTTAATAATCAAAGTAAAATTTTCAATTTAATTTACTTTTTCATTATTGATTAATTTTTTTCAATCATGCTTTCATATCTCTTTTTCATTAACACAATAAAAATATCTTATTCAAAATTTTTTAATATGAACAAAATAATAATTGAACTTATTATTATTTCATTCAAATTATATATCTATAATTATTATAGTATTAATTAATGATAATAAAACTATTATAATTGTGTTACCACAAAAAAAAGACTTTTATAATTAATGATAATTTTATTGACTGTATATAACTATTATATAATTATATAAAAAGCTATTATAATATGTTTTCTAAGTTGATAATAAACTAAAACTACAACCCATATGTGAAGTTAAAAAATTACATAATAATATTAATATTTAAAACTCATTACATGAAAAGTTTTTCATGTTTTATTTATAGGAAAAATTATGTCTCACCATTTTCATAATCTTAATATTTAAAGTAAGATTTTGAATTTAATTGGTCTTCTAATTATTAATTAATTTTTTCTAATCAATCCTTCATATCTCTTTTTCATTAGCACAATAAAAATACTCTACAAAATATCTCAATCAAAATTATTTAATATGAAAATAATAACAAATAATATAAACAAAATGATAATTAAACTATTATTATATCATTAAAATTTTATATGTTTAATTATTATAGTATTAATTAATGATAACAAAACTATCATAATTATGTTACCATAAAAATATTATAATTAACAAAAATTTTATTGATCATGTGTAACTATTATATAATTATAAAAAATGCTATTATAATATTTTTTTAAGTTGATAATGAACTAAAACTACAACCTATTTGTAATGTTTAAAAACTAAATAAATTATGATTATTTATGGTTTTTTTTTACTAATTATAACACATTAATTGAAACATATATTTTAAAATTGACTTATTAAAAAGACGTAAATGGCTTTGGATGATAAAAAAAATCTATTGAATCAATTGTAAAATGCTCGCAATGAAGAAGGGTGAAGTCCCATTTGTTAAGCGGGCAGAGACGGAAAATGAGGTCCTCGCATCATGAAATCCCACCAATTTTTTATTTATATAAATTATTTAAATATCCACTTCATCATTTTTATTAATTATCTTTAGTGGATTTGCATTATGTATGTATGTATATATATATATTATCTTTCATTTGGATTACGTTGCGTTAGTAATATTTGTTATTAACAACATTTATATTTCGAATTTCAAAGTATTTTAAAAACTTTTATATTTTTGGAATTTTTTTAATATAAATACCCACATTGATTCAAATTCATGTGAGAAATGGAAAATGGGGATCCAATAAAGCAATGGGGACAAGGAGGGAGCATGTATATCTTAATGGATACTCATTGTCATCCTATACATGACTAATGATATAGTAAAATGTCTCCTTATTCTCTTCATTATTCAACAATTTTAACTTTTAAAATGTGTACAATTTTCATATAATAGGCCATTAACCTTATAAATATGATATTTTAAATAAGATATAAAATAGAATGACACATTTATATTTTATTTATATATTTAATTATTTATCTATTAACTTAATTATTTTTTAAAAAAAATTATATATATAATTTTCTATAAGATATATTTAATAAATTATTTTTTATTATCATCACATAGGTAGTAAAGGTGAAACAACTAATTAAGAAGAAATTATAAAGTTTATATGAAAAATAATTTGAGTATTGGTGCCTATTTTATGGTTGGTCTGGACCCTTCCCGAGCTAGCTGCCGTATTTAATTACAAATTCGCCATACTGCAGATGACATTCGTCTTGACTCGAAGGTAGTTTCCAGGTCACTTCAGGCTTTGTGGAAATGTTGATCACGTCATAAACATGGTTTCCATTAAGAGGTAAATCAAGCAATCAAGCGGTGAACATCATCAACAACCGACCTTTCCAACTCTCGAAAGTAAAATAAATAAGTAAAAAAGAAAAACTTACCCATGCTCTGGTAAGTAATGAGGGTATTTATGAATCGGATTTTGAATTTCAAATTTATGAAAATGTGTTTTTTTTTTGGTTTATCTGTAGAATTAATAAAAAAAAAAAGAGTAAGGTATAAGAGAATGTATATAGTGAAAGGAGTGGTTTTATATGAAAATGAGATAAATAAATTTGAGTAACATAACTATACATAAATGGTTAGGGTTAAAACTTAAAAGTTATTAAAAAGTCATATGATCACTTAAAAAAATCACTTGATTTTATATTTTAATTTTGATTATTGATATAAGATCCAACGACCTAAATTTATTTATCTTACTCTCATATAAAGTCACTCTTCCTACTAGATTCATTTCCAAGATATATAACATTTATGTTTGGCGTGAAGGAATGAATGCATTCTGAATTCAATTTCTGGAACTAGATAATTCCTATGGTTGCTGATGAATTAAATATGAAATGCTATTCCTAATCCTCCAAAATAAGATGGGATGGCAATTCCATATTGTCAAATAGAACGATTTCATACACTATAAAAAATTTGGCCTAAAATAACACTTATTTTTTGAAACATATGAAATGTGTCACTTTGTATGTGCACATGCAACACTTTTGTTAAATGTGTTGCTTTTGATATCTAAAAATATTATCTTCTCTATTCAAAAGTGTTACCTTAGACAATGAACCACACTTGTTATAGCAACACAGGGATGGAAATAGGCCAGACTAGCTATAGCTTAAATAAACCGGTCATGTATTTTCAAAATAGAACCTAAACTTGGGCCTATTACTTAACATATGCATTTTTTATGGCCTTGGCTTGACCTTCGTAAAAGTGTAACATGGCCTGAAAGTCTATCTAAATGTCTATTTGGTTCTAGGCATTGCTATTTTAACACCTAAAAGTGGGTGTTCAATTGAACTACTCCATCACCTTTAGATGTGATGGAGAAGTGAGAAAGTTTGGGTCACTATCACATCCAACGGTGATAAGTACACTTTTAGGTGTTAGAATAACATTTTTGTTTGGTTATAAAATATTTTTAAAAAATCAAAACACTTATTCTTAAATAAGTTAAAATACTACTAAATATATCCAAAAAATATTTTAAAATAGATTTAAACACTTTAGTTAAAAAAATATATTTTCAAATAGGTTAAAATATTTCTACATGCAACATTTTTGTTAAATGTGTTGCTTTTGATATCTAAAAAATATCTTCTCTATTCAAAAGCGTTACCTTAGACAATGGATCACATTTGTTATAGTAACGCAAGGGTGAAAATAGCAAGTCAAGCTAGCTTTAGCTTAAATAGATGTGATAGTAGCCCAACTTCTCTCATTAGTCACATCAAAGATGATGGAGTAGGTGTCCAATTCAACACACTTTAGGTGTTAAAATAGTAATGCTCAGATGCCTTTTTTATGGCTTTGGCCTGACATTCTTAAAACCTGCTAACCTGAAAGCCTATAGAGACCTCTTTGGTTCTGAGCATTATTTTAACACTAAAATGGATGTCCAATTGGGACACCTACTCCATCATCTTTGATGTGATGGATGAGTGAGAGTTGGGCTACTATCACATCTAAGTAATGGAATAAGTGTTAATTGGACACCACTTTGGATGTTGGAATAACATTTTTGTTTGGTTATAAAATATTTTAAAAAAATCAAAACGCTTATTCTTAAATAAGTCAAAATACTACTAAATATATCAAAAAAATATTTTAAAATAGATTTAAACACTTTAGTTAAAAAATATATTTTCAAATAGATTAAAATATTTCTATTATCATTAGATATTTAAATGATAATTATGATGATGATGATGACTATAATAATAATATAAGTAGGTCATCTTGTTAGGCCTAATAGACTATTTTTATAACCTAAAACTAACCTAATTAGCTAAAAAGATTTTTTGAAAAGCCTTAGTCTAACTTGCTTACTAAATATGCCAAGCCTAACTAGGCTAACGTAGGCTCTCAAAGGCAGAAAGTGGTTTACTTCACCTCTTGGTCAACGCTATGAAAAGTGATGTATTAGCTTAAAAATGTACCCTTTGTTAATAAAAATGTTGTTTGACAATTGGCACATATAATATAACAACTCTTCAAAAAGTAATACGTTAACATAAAAAAATGTAGCATCACTTTTGATGGGTAGCACATTTAAAAAAGGTGTTGGCTATGTGTGCATAAACGACACTTTTGATGGGTAGCCAAAATTAAATATTCTTTTAGGCATAAATTTCTTGTAGTGATAGATTTTTCCTAATAAAAATTTGATTATTCTTTATGAAAAACAAAAGTTTATTTATTTATTTTTTAAATCCATCAATTGGATCATGTTTTGGAAGTATGACATTAATTGAACCGCATTGTGGTACAAACGCCATGGGCAATGAGCACCCGGACATTCAGGACAAGCAGGCGCCAGCAAATATATACATGGCTTAATGCTACAGACTGCCGTGGGCATTAGGAAGGAAAATCCATGATCTACATTTACGAAAATCACATGCTTCAAGTGTGGACTTTTGTTCCCCCATGGCCAAGTCCAACAAACAAATGAGCAGTAGCCAATTTTAATACGGGGCCTTCGTTGAATATCATAGTAAATCAAAGAATACTAACCAAGTCCCATCAATGCACTTGACAATTACATAGATCAGATCCAAGTTGGTAGTATGGGTGCAAGTTATAGCACGGTCTCGAGTTCGGAGTGAAGAATTTTTTTTTTTTCTTTTTTGGTTGCTTTGTGATCGGCTGTTTTGCTCGGGTCATATTTTGTCACTTTTCGTTGTAGCTCCCCTATATTTGCGTTTGATCTTTAATAATTATTGGAAAAAAAAGTTGGTAGTTTTATCTTTCTGTTTTCTAAAATTACCATGACTTATGTTTAAGGTTTTGCTTGCATTAGTTAAGGATACTATAAAAGACAAGTTTTAAAACTTTTGTGTTGATTTCAAGCTTTAAAAATATAAAATCTCATATTTCCAATGTCAGTCTTTCCTTTTTTTAACTACTTAACTAGTGCCCTTGTTGGTTAGATGAATTCTTATGTTTATGTTTGGAAATAACCTGAAAAAACCATGTTTATTATTATTATTCTTTGAGTCATGAATCACAATTCTAGGAGATTAATCACTTCCGATCACATGACCAACATATACCCTCTTAAATTGATCTACAATATTAGTCATTGCGTTCGACTATTAGATATCTTTGAAACGAAAAAACCACTTTCAATCATGAGGTAGGGGCCACAATTTTTGGATTGGGCTTCTCCCAACTGTGTCTTTAGCTTCTTCTTTTTCCTTTGGTCAAAAGTGTGTGATCTATGGTACCCAAATTGATTGATCGCAAAGACCAGAATGACCAAATTTTTTTATTTGATCGTGAAATGACGAAAAAGTTAAATTGATCACAAATCCGGTATCCTCCTATTACCGTAGACCAAACCTAATAGCGCTCAGCATTGAAGCAGAAGAGGCCCAAAAATATACAAAGCCCAACATAAGTGCTAATTACTAGTATCTACAAGTTGCAGGCTTGCTGCCCCCGATATTAATAGGTCTTCCCTTCAGAACACCCCGGCTTCCCCCACAAAAAAAATAAAGGTCTTCCCTCATTCCCAGAGCAAATTGTTTCCATTGAATGTTGAAAATAATGTCAAATTACTCGGTTGACAATAGTTAAAATTATAATAATTTAATATTCCTTAAGTTTTTTATCATATACAACAGATAGGAATTACTACTAATGAATCACCTCAACTAAAATAAACAACAATAATCTAGTAAAAGTGATGACAACATAGAAAACAAAAAAGGAAGGAAATGCGACAACAACAATAATATACAAGTACAAAGTTGAAGTGCTATATCGTAAATGAAACACAAAGAAAAAGAAGCAAATAAAGCTTCTCCAAAATGAGTGTCTCTAAATTGAAAGGAAAAAAAGGAAGAAAAAGAATGAACTCTTAGATCAGTTTCTTTTGTCTGATGTTTCTTCGAACTTAATTAATTAACCTATTAATTGGAACATAGATATTGATATGATTGTTCAACATCGAATCATGGATTGACTACTCAACACATCTTAACTTGTGTACAGCATATGTGTACAGTATACACAAGAAATTCTCATTCTTAATTAATAAGTGACACGCACCCCTTGGTACCTGAGAATTTCTCCAATGAGCTCTCCCTTCCCTGAACCCACGTACCTTCCTTGAATCTTACCATCCCTGATGAAAAGAAAGGTAGGAACCTCGACAACGTCCATGTCCCTCAAGAACTGCATGCAGCTGTCGTTCTCGTCCCCGTTCATCCTGGCGAACACCGCCGAATCAGCCATTTGCCTCGACAGCTTGACCACCGTCGGGTAAACCTTGACGCAAGGGCCGCAGTGCTTGAGGCCCACATCCAGCACGATCAGCTTGTGGTCCTCCTTGTGAGCCCCTATCAGCTTCTCCACGTCCTCCCTGCTGTGCACCTGCACCACCCCAGAATGGCTGTCCCCGTAGTATAGCACATCCCCAACAAGCTGATCAGGACCAATACCTGTTAGTTAACACATGATCCATCCATGATTAAAACCCGTTAGTGTGTATCAACCTACTACCAATTTGACTGTTTTAGGTGCCATATATAGGCTAACTTGGAAAATGTCAAGTCCTATATATTCTGACTAACGTGATTTATAGAGGTCTAATAGCTCATCAATTATACGAGCTAGCAAATGATTTAATTTGGTCTAAGCCAAATCATTTAATTTGTCGTAACTATGCTATGCGTAACTAGCTAGGTCGGTCAGTCCAACTAGTACATATATTTTGTACAAGTGGAGAATGAAGTAAATTAGGTCATCCTAACATACATACATACATCCAAATATGCTAAAAGTATAGAGGAAAATAGCTCACACCAAGAAAAATTGCCATAAACCTGTGGCCTGAATTATGTAATAAAATATAGTTGAAGTACTTTAAATTTTTTCAACTACTTATCAGGTAATGCCACATAAGCAAATATAGTTAATTTTCATTCTCATTATTTAAAAAACCATTCAAATGAAAAAATTTGATTGTAATTGCATCAAAATTAAACACTTATTTTTGTTGAACCAATAGAAATTTGTCATATGTACGGCAGTTGTATTTCCATTTGTATTGGTAGATTTTGAAGGCAAGATTTTTTAGCGGGCTGTCTAGCGATGCTCTAATATAGATTATCTATAAATAAAATTTCTAAAATCCAATCTCTGTTGTCTCATCTTTTTAAACAAAATAAACTTGTAGGTAGGCTTAAACAGAGTGCACAAGTAATAACTCTATAAATTAAGTTATTTATATGCCTCGGCCTAATACATTAATCCTTGGGAGAAAGATGGGTAACTTATGGCAATATACCTTCCTCTTCGTGGATTTTCTCCATGCTCTTGTAGAAGCTGAAGTGAGGCACCTTCTCCACCTTCTCTCTTTTGCACAGTTCCCGCGTCTTCTCCGATTCGTCACCCATCACCAGAAGGAACTCCACATCGCTGCAGGTCCTGCTAAGGTCCACCATGAAAGGGTATATCTTGCTGCTCTCGAAGCTGTCCCTGGCAGCATACTCCACCACCACTAGCCTGTTTTTAGCTGCTCGAAGCGCTTCATCGAACTCTTCAATGCTATGAACCTTCTGAACTCTTCGTCGCTTGGTGCTTTCTTGGCACCAGGGACCGCTGTGGCTCTTGTGATGAACCGGGTATGCCGAGAAGCTCCAAGTGCTATTGATGAAGAAGAATATTGTGATGTGAGAAAAGGTAGGGAATAACGATGGGAGTGTGGAGGAAGGAGCTTAGGTTGGGTGGAATGAAGAGAGACTGATATAGTAGTAGGGGATTTGAATATGAAATTATTGGTGATAGTAGCCATATGCATATGGGTCAGAAATTAAGTGTGGAGAAGGGGTTGCTACAATTGCGAGGAGTTAAGGGCGACGAAGGAATTGAAGAAGGATAAAGCAGGTAGTGGTTGGGAAAGAGCAAGGGAATAAGCACTGAAGGGGTAGGAAGAGGGTCATGCTATGCCATTGATGAAAGAAAAATCATATCCCCTCGCTTGGAATGTGGTACATATTGTCCACACGTTCCGAAGTCTTTTTGTGTTTTTGTTTTGTTTGTTTTTTCAATTCATTTTCGTTTCGATGGGTATTTATGATTGAGGAATATAAGGTGTATATGAAGGTAAAGTGAAGCTGAAACCTCGAATAGAAGTTATGGGTGAAAACTGTGGTGTACCCAAAAATCCATCACAATCTTGTTTTCGATTTGATATGTGGAATTCGATTCAGACAAATAAAAATCAATCAAGCCCAGCGAATCAAAGTTAAGTGGTTGAAATAAAACATTGTCAGCACTGATTTTTTGTAACATGATATATTTCTGTCCACATCTATAGATAATTTACTAGGCCAATTTGATTGGAGAAAGAAAGATATTTGTAATTGGAAATTAAGTTTTTTCGTTGGACAAAAACAAAGATGCAAATTTTTCTCCGCGTCATTTCCTAGTGCAGTAGTTCCTGCAATATCCATTCCTGCAAATTAGTATGAAGAAAGGGCCACAGCTGTGCTACATCAGCAAAAGAAACGGGATTTAAAATAGTGGGAAAAAGGATACAAAAATATATTTTTACTTGTCTTATGTCATTTTGGTAGACCTCGTCTGCGAATTGTTTATTTATTTGTTTTTGGTCTGACATCTACGAATAGTTGTATTGTATACGGTCCTCTCTCTCTTTTTTTTTGGGTCATGACACGTTTCATTTTAAATTAAAAGCCCGAGGAAAGAATATGGGGCCAAGCCCAAAGACTACCAATATGTCGTCAAACATTAAATATTTTTGGGCTCATGCCTCGGCCCTCCAAATTACTTTCCGCCTTGTAAAATTACTTTTGACATGATTGGATGTATCAATGCTTTCCAATCTTGTTATGCCACATGAAAAAAAAAAAATGCTCCATTCGAGTGGAACACTCAGAATTACAAACATGAGGTGCAAGGCAAATTCAATCTTATGATGCCACAAGATGTACCTTTGAATATGAAACGAAATAGTATATAAGAGACACAGTCATAATATAAACTATAAACGAAGGATTTCATGAGTATATAGAATGAGAGGCAATTTTGATGTTACTTTTTTCTCCTATTAAATTGCCCAGTGAACTGGAATGTGTATAGATGTCCCAATAATAATAAATTGATAACAACAACAAAAGCTACGGGACTATTGCAAGAAGACCGTGTTATTAACAATTTGATACAAGAGGTTTCGTGGCCCATGTACCAGAGGACATTATTTCGTTTTGCTTCATCAACTGTCCAGAGAGAGACGAGAGATCAAATATCTAGTCACCGTGATTATGTAGCTCATTTCAAACATAATTGAATTTCACCCTTCATAGTTATTTGGTCTCAACTCTAAACCATGAGCAATTCTACTAAAACAATCTCTACGTTTTCTATTTTAACCGGGGCATTAGCTTAGAGGGTCTTAACGAGGCTTCGCTAGCGTCATGAGAAGCACGACAGTGGGGACTAAAACATTGGTAGATCCAAAGCAAGACGTGGTGGCATGTGTGGGGTGTGGCCCCTAGGCCACCAGAAGTTAAGAAAAATCCAGGCACAAAACGGGACAAAAATAACACTACAAAAAGTAGCACAGATCAGGGATAGTGCGAGAGATTCTGACTCCGAAAGTTCAAAATTAAAACACCAACACGTTACACTACATGGCACTCGCTAAAGTAGGCAACTAGACACCACAGATCCACGCTAGCTTGTAGCTACAATCCCCACTAACCAGTCGTTTTCTTACTTTCGATATTTTCTTCCAACCACTTTCGATGGTTTGCAATTCCAAAAAAGTTAATCGAATAAAAAATCTTCAACAAACAACACTCGATGGGAGGACAAGATTCTTCGGGAGACATTGAATTAAGAAGGAAAAAAAAATCTAAAATGGAAATCGATAGTTAAGTTCACCAAAATCTCTTATAAGCTTTGAAATATGAAAATTTTTACTCTTATTCCATTCCTTGCTTAACACATGTTAGAACTTTGAGTTCTTCCCTCTATGCTCTTGATCATCCTCTATTATTTTTTCAAGAGAAATGTGTTTTTAGCACTCACTATTTTATACTCCATTTATATATTCAATCTATCATCTTTAAATTTTGTGGACCCTTATTTTAGCATCCTCACCTTATTCCTCCACCTTTAGATAGACACTCATAAACACTTAGTCTTTGAGTATCAAAATAATATAACTCTTTTTTTAAATTATCACAATACATATTTATCAAATATCAAGCAACAAGTATATTATTTCAACAACAAAAAAATGAGTGTTTTATTAGAACCTATTCCATCACCATTAAATATGATAGTTACCTTTCCCATATTCATCACATATCTAATAGTGATAGAGTAGGCCCAAATAAACACCTATTTTTGGCGTTGAAATAAAATTCACTCTATCAAGCAATAAACAGAACAAAGAAAAAAAAAATATTGTCAAAAGATAAAAGAAATTGAGAACATCTTTTTCGGTTCACTAGATCCAGAGATTTGACATCGAATTCGCCAAATATAAAGGAAGCATTTTCTATTCCTCCACAAACCAAATTCGCAAATTCTCCACTACAACAAATCTATTCTAATCCAACAACAAATAATATGAAAACAAATAGTAAATCTGAAAATGTATATTACACAAGGTCACAATATAATACTAACAATAAATTAAAATCCATCACACCAAAAATAAAAAATCCAAAGTAAAACAAGAATTATTAAATTGAAAAAATCGAAAAATGACATAGAGACTGAAGAAGTTGGAAACCTGGTATCTTACTGTGTCCCTGGAATTGGATGTGGACTATGAAGATGACAAGGGTTTTCTGCAGAGGATCATGTACATGGGAGTGAAGATGCCAGTGTCACCCCCCCTGGTCAAATAGTCAGCGGTCTTAAACAGCATCTCATGCACATCCACCGTCCCTTTTGGCGCTATCCCCAACGCGGCCAGCACAGTGATCACAACGTGGTTCCGCCAGTACGCGATCCTACCCATCTTGAGCCTGCTCCACCACGGCTGCGCCGGCGGCAGAGCCAGGTCACGCTCTTCCACCACCTCGAACCCGACCCCACGCGCCGCCGCGGCAATGTCGGCGTAGCTCCTGAGCCCCGGCAAGGCGTCCCCCCTTTCGATGCCCTGAATGACTGCCACATGTGCGGGGTCGTGGCCTATGTACTTGTTGGTGGTCACCCACTCGTAGGAGACGTAGAGGGCGCCGGGCTTCAAGACGCGGAAGACCTCGGCGTAGACCTGTTGGAGCTCGGGGGCGTGACACGTGGCCTCGATGGAGTACGCGCCGTCGAAGGAGTTGTCGGGGAAGGGCATGCGGAGGAAGTTGCCGCACACCACCTCGCAGAGGGAGTCCAGCCCGGCCTTCTTGTTGTGGACCCTGGCCCGCTTCACCTAATAAATATGAATAAATATTACCATCACTAAAATCATTTATATCTGAATCCTGATGTAATATTGGCATAATAATAAATGAGTCTTTTCTTTTTGAGTTTGGAATTTTTTTTCTCTGACTTTTTTTTGTTAAATTTAATTTTATAAAAATTATTTATGTTTGATTTGATATTCTTCTCTGAAAAATAATTTGATAAAATTACACAGATTTACTGTGAACGCAACTTAAGAAAATATTGCAACTTAAAATTGTTTTTAATTGTGTGATTGCAAATTTCCAAATGCAGTACGAAATACACTATGACTAAGCCAGTTGATGAAGCTTAAAGTCTCAAAGCATGAATCATCAAGTACATATAAACTTGATTTGTTGATGAATTTAAATTTGTTAAATATAATTTTAGTAAAAGTGAATTCAAATTAAAATGATTTATATAATAAGGAAGCTAGCGTAGTGTAGAGACATACTTTTTTTAAAATTTTTCAGAAAAGAATGGTAATGTAACAACGTTTCATGGAAAAAACAAAATGCTGATATGACAAAATTTAGTGAACTAATACCTAAGCAACTTGAGATTGCTTCTAGTGAAACAATTCTAAAGCTAGAATTCCGTTTAAGAAAAATCAAATGTAAAGCCAACTAAATTTCCAAAACATTTGTGAATGATGCAAACCCTACTCAAACATAAAACCAATAAAACACATTAAAAATAATACGATTAAAAAGGCTCATACTTTATTTTGAAGTATGTAAATATGAGTTTTAACATATATTAATATATTCTGTGAAATTAACATTGAGTTGCATCTCAAATTTACATCTCATCAACATGATTTTTGATTTTAAATCATAATTTTAGCTATAGTGTAAACAACTTTTCAGCTATCCCAAACCATGGTCTTTACAAACAATAAACTACTATCCAAACGCACCCTTAATTCACATGGTTACAATATACCTGGTAGTCGTTGATGGTGATGCCGACTACGTGGGCCTGTGAGTGGGCCGCGATGGCGCGCATGGGCCCGCCCACTCCACACCCGACGTCGAGGATGCGGTGGCCCGTGTGGGCCTGTATGAGATCGGCGGCCATCTCCTCATGGAGGCGCGTGGCGTCGCGGTGTGACTTCCCGGTATGGAAGGCGAGAAGTGGAAGGACTGTCCCCATCCCCACTCGTATATATCGGTGACGAGGTTGTAGAAGGTGTCCACGAAATCCGGAACCTTCTCGGCGGTTTCGATCTCCTTTGGGCGGCGGAAGAAGGACCAGTACTGCTTGTAGTTGTCTCTGACCTTCTCCGCGGATATTGAACCGCCGGAGAGTGCTGTGGCGCGTTTCCCTTTCTGCTCGGCGGGGCCGAGGACGCAGACAAACCAGTAGAGGCCGCCGGCGATGAGGACGGCGGTGCAGACGAGGGAGACAGAGTCCATTGATCTTAGAGAGAGAGAGAGAGAGAGAGAGAGATTTGAGGGATTAGGTGTTTGCAGTTGGCGCGTGTGCGTTCTGCCTGCCTCCCCTTTTATGGTATGGTAGTATTGTTTTCCCTTCCTGTGATGTATTATTGTTATTTTTCCCAAGGTTACCTAGTGTAATGTGAATATATTGAAATGTTAAATTTAATTTCTATATTTAATTTTATATCATGATTTAATAATCAATGTAGTGTCATCTTAATAGATATAATTAATTTTTATATTTATTCACTTAAAAAAATAAAGTTATTATTATGAGATTGTATAAATGATAAAATTTGATTCAATGAATGTAAAAAAAAAAAATCAAAATTAAACTGCTATCAGTGTTATGTATTATTTATCCCCTGCTGTTTTATGCTTTTAGTGTGGTGCTGCAGCCCACCTGTGAACGCAAGCATCATATGCCATGAATCATGAATGTTCTGTTTTCGATCCGTGCCAAGTAAGAGAGAGAGATGTTAAGCACACAGCATAACATGTTTACCAAAAACAAGAAGGCATAGCATAATATAATTGAGATGTTCTAAGGTGCTCTAAATTTGATATATATTTTTTAAGGCATGCATTTTCTGTTTATACTATTTTATATCTAATGGTTGGAATTAAGCTAGTCCATGAAAAAGAAAAAAAACATTTATTTCAAGAGTAAGTTAATAAGTATTTTCCGATATAATTTTGTGAATTGTACTGTTGACACGTATTTGATTGCTGCTGGGATTCCGGAGTAATAGTATCTCGTGTCTTGCGGGAGTGCAGACCTGCTTCGATGGGCTTTGAAGCTGTGACAGGAAGCCAGTCACGTTGAGGCTTTTGCTCAGCACGTGACTGGGATCTCTCATCTATTTTGTAAACTTGTTGTACTTTTGTCCTTGTGAACTTTTGGTCTGTTGGCATGCATAAATCAATCTGTGGGCTTTATTTTTTTCATGTAAATAAATTCCTTATATTGTTATTATTTAATTATACGCCTAAGAGATATGTTATTATAATCGTTTCAAAAGTTGATTTTTCTTTTTTTTTATCTACCGAAAAAATTTGAATGCTTTTAGAAGTTAATGAAGATAGATCAATAGAATTTTTATTTGTTTTAAGCAAATCATTTAAATATTTTTGTGTTACAAACTTTACATTACATATCCTCAATTGTTGTTCTCGTGCTTGCACCGGAAAAATATTGTTGTTCCCGTGCAGTGAACTCAGATTACTCTGGAGACTTGGTCTTATGTTAAAATCCCAGTCATGTATGTAAGACGATCCCTTCATCAGTTTGGAATGTAGATTGCCCAAACCTCAACAAAAGAAAGAGAGATTCTTCCTTCCTCCAGGAGGAAAAATTTTCTTTCTCCATAAATCATCTCCATCTTTTATTTATGTGGGCCCTAACACTTCTCACACTAACCAAGACTCTGTTAACGGTGCAGGATCCATGTGGAGGAAGAATCACTCTTCCTCCGGGAGGAGCTAAGAAATTTTCCAAAAGAAATTTCTCTCTCTCTGGGCTCATGTTTCCTTTACTTACAACTGGTTCAATAGGCCCACTATACTACTAGTACTCGGTAGTGTTCTTTCCTTGAGTTTTAGTGGCTTCTGGATATGTGGGCCGTAATGACACCAGAAAAAGACCGTACACTTGTCTTTTCGCCTCACAGGCAAGTGGTCACCATATATAATTGAGCCTACTGTACCATGACGCTCCCCTGTTCATATTATATAGTGTATGATATGTGTTAGAATATACTTAGTATTTGCTACATTCTTTTAATTATCTAAAAAATTCTTTAAAATTTCAAAGGATTTCATTTATATGCGCAGTCAGTATAAATGAAATCCTTTTTGTAAACCTTAAAAAATAAAAAGGATTAGAAACCTATTGTTTGGTGTTTACGCTCCCTGCGGTTGATTTGTTTTGTTATATGTTGAAAACATACTGTCTTATCTTCTGAAAGAAAATGAATTATGCTGTTTCAGAAGTCTGAAGTTTAATATATCTTATTTTGTGTTGAGGGAATTAGTTTGAGACCTTTCTGTAAATGTAATGATCCTCAGGTTTCTGCCTCACAAATGTTCCAACGGTTTTTGATTTATGTACACTCTAAGGGAATGATAGTGGATGATGAGTACGTGATCATTGGGTCTGCTAATATCAATGAACGATCTTTGGCTGGTTCAAGAGATAGTGAGATAGGAATGGGAGCATACATATCAGCGCCATCATACATGGGGAATATGAAAAAGGGACATCCACGTGGTCAGGTTTGTACCATAATTCAATTCATTAACTGAATTTGCAAAATTTAACTACATGGTTTTGTTTTTATTCTCTGTGGTCAATTGCAGCATTTGCAGGTATATGGGTATAGAATGTCTTTATGGGCGGAACACTTAGCTGCTCAGCTTCCTAGCTTGTTAGAAAGAGCCTGAAAGCTTGGAGTGGGTGAGGAGTGTGAACAAGGTTGCTCAAGACAATTGGAACAAGTACACAGCTGATGAGTTTTCCTTTTCCTCTCTGCAGGGGCACCTCCTGAAATATCCTGTCCATGTAGCTACATGCCAACGGGAGGGTAAGATCCTTTCCTGGGTTTGAATCTTTCCCTGATGCAGGTGGCAAGCTACTTGGCTCCAGGACTAACCTTCCTGAAGCACTAACAACGTAGCCCCTTAATTTTTTTCCCCTATATGAATACCACAATATCAGATTCTCAAAGAATAGGAGATGAACATTTATCACTGCGCATTGTAATTAGAGGTTTGTGTGCAATGGCCCCATTATTTAGTTAACTCATTTTAGTTCTCATTTCTCAAATCAATCGTGCTAACAACTCTTAATGCTATTAATTTGAACAATTAATAATTTTTACTATTCCCTTTACAAAATCATAAAAAAAAATAGCAAATTAACTGAAAACAGAAAATAAAAGCTAAAATCTGTTTTCTGAAACAAATCACGCCCTAACTTTCTCAATTTGCTCATGGATGAGGATGATATGAATATCTACATCACGTTGATGTCTTGAAGGAGAAAGTTTTAAAAACAAGCTACCAAGTCTTGCATCTCAGTGCAGGCAATGCCTACTCAAGTCCTTAGCCTATATATGTTTAGTTGTATGTCAATTAATGGAAAGATAGGAATGGCATGGCATTGCAGAAAATGACTTGTCTTAGGTACAAAATGTAGGAGTAAATTAAATGAATATTACAACAGGGCATTATATTGGTTTATGTCATACAACTTCATTCATTCCCATGTTAACAGCAACGTCAATCAGACTCTGCTAAAAGTGGGGGAAAAACAAAACTAGAAACATTTGTTCAAAGACATGGATGGTCCTTACTCCTTATTGTTCAGACATCTAATTAACAGTGACTTTTCCGATCATACCAGCTCCTTGGTGCGGGGAACAATAGAAACTGTAGGTTCCCTTCTCACTCAAGGTAACGCTGTAGGTCTCACCAGGAGCATTGAGTAAGTCCTCCTCGGACATGGAGATCTTGGATGCATCAACGCCGCCAGGAATCTCGTCCTCGTCGAACACAACGTTGTGTGGGAAGCCAGCATTGTTCTTGAACACGATCTTCTCCCCAGCGCTCACTGAGAAATCGCTGGGAACAAAAGCAAGACCCCCGTCATCGCTCCCAAGCAAGACCTCGATGGCCATGGCATTGCTGGCTAGCACTGCGCTTGCAGCAGTGGCCACAACAGCGACTCCAACGTCCTTGAGTGAGACCTTAACGCTGAGCCTCGGCAATGGGGTGGCTGAAACCTTGGCTGTGGCGCCAACAACTTTGCCTGCGGTTGTGCCAGTTGCCTTCAAGCCTGTGAATGATGGAATGGTGGCAACTGCAGCAGAAGTAACGGTGGCCATGTCTTGTTGAGTGAAGATTGTAGCGAATGTCTTTGTTTGTGAAATAGGTTGGAAGAGGGCCAAGGGGGAAAGACACACGGGATGATTTTTTATAGCTCGAAATGCTTAGGGCGGGTATAAGGTAGTTTTTGTGTGGTTCAGAAGGGTAGAGGAATGTGTGGTTTGGATGATGGAATGAGGATAATGCCTTTGGATTGGAAGTGTGTTATCCAATGAGGATTGTTGCGATTGGTGGGTTTGGATGTTATCCTGTGACATGGCTGGGATATTTCTTTGGTTTGTGAGGTGGATATGACAGTTGTGAATGTATGCCAAAATTGTGGCAGAAGAAGGAAGAAGCAAACAATTAAGCCTCTGGTAGTATACCAGTTATGAAGTCATTATCGAACTTAACCAAATAATGGCTTCTTTTTGTTTTTTTTTTTTTTTTGGCACAGCTCTTTTTTTGCTACGATTTAACACAGCACAGCTAACTAGTAGGATATTTTCTCTACTCAACCAATACAATTTGTTTGGGCCACAAAAAGCGTTTATTTTCCTAATCAAAACCCCTTAAAAAAATCACATATTAAATATTTGAATATCGAGTAACATTTGAGGATCGTGTTCAGTGAATTAACTCCCTAACCACAATTACAGACTCAATGAAGAATAGAATGAAGAAAAAACCTATACTACATCAGCAACAATTACTAAGTCTTGTTCCACTAAAAAAAAAGTAAACTATACATAAGCTTCTTTTTTATTTTTATTTTTATTTTGTCAAAGTAGATAAAACCTATACACAAGCAAACAGACGTACAACTAATCCCCCAAAACATAAGCAGGGCTTGTATATTGTGCAATCAGTTCAGGGACCAGTAGTTTTATATGTTTTGGTCAGCAGATATTGATCCAAAACTGTCACACCGAACAATATGGGCTTTCGCAGTTTGGGCCTTGGAATGCCTTGGCAACAACGGCAGGCAACAAGGCATCGTTTCCCTACACCTGACCCTGCAAGGTAAATGACAACTATGGTTGTTCCCGTCGCTAGAACACGAGGCGCGAAATAAACTCAAGATCACGATGGCATAGTCATGTTATGTGGAAAATTGTGAAGGATGTTGGGAATTTTTCTTTGATTTGTGACACCATGGGGGGCACCTAATTTCCTTTTAATTTTTTTTTCAAGCAAGGGCACCTAGAAAAATAATTATATAAAATTTGAAGGGACACAAGTTTCTTTTTTTTTTTTGATGATTAACGGAGTAAGGGACACAAGTTGAAGCCAAATTTCAGCCTTTGAGCTCAGTATAATTTCTGTTAGGAAGGATATCAGAGTTGAATATACCCAAGTATAATAAGCTCTTTATGATGTGAGTGTAAGCACGGCCAAAATGATTTATAGAGAGCACAATGAATAGTAATTTATCATAAAACCACGTGTCACTATTCATATTAGTACTGCAACTTTCCACATTTTTATTTTCATAACCCAGATAATCTAAAGGATCGAGTTCGTCACCAATTTCAACGTAATTGAAATTTTGGCAAAAACTAAAACAAGCAGAGCGTTTAACCGTTAGTACTGGCAGAAATTTAAAAAAAAACGATGAAAAACCACATTGAACACACAGAAAGAAGCAAAAGCATGGATGGAATGTGTGTGAAGTGAAGTCAAGCACTTTTCTTGTGCATATCAACGACCTTCTTCCAGGAGTCTCTGTTGGATATCTCATTCCACCACCTGGAAACGTTGTTTCTCTGAGTGAAGTGGTGTCCTCTGTCGGTGGCAGTGATCAAGAAGTTCATGTTGGGAAGGTGGGAGAGGTCAGCCAGAGAGAACTCATCCCCAGCCAAGAAACGCGTCTCTCCGAGCCTCTTCTCGTACACATCAAGCACCTTGGCAAGCTTCTCCTCGTTCTGCTTGATCACTCCTTCGTCTTGCGGGATCTTCATCATGGGAGCGAATGCCAGCTGGAACACCAGCGCTGACGTGGGTGGGTTGAAGCTCTGCCCTTCCGCCTCAAGCCACTGATCTATTGAGGCCTTCGCCAATGGGTTTGTTCCGTACAGTCCCTTGTTACCTTTCTCCCCATGTTTCTCACACACGTACCGGCATATAGCTCTTGACTCTGAAACATACCAACATTATAGAAATTCGGCAAGTTTTGCACTATAAGTTTATATAACTTTGATATGAATTATTTGAACTTTGAAGTCCGTTTGACTATTACTAACCTTAAGCTGATTCTTAGCCAAGCCAACCCAGTAATTAAATTGTTTCAGTAATAAGTTTTTATATTGATAGCACTCGAATATTAATTAGACTTGTTCAAGAAAAATAAAGTCGCAATTCATTTGGATCAAATTCAAAAGCAAAACCATACAACTAAATTTGTTGCAGCAGAACCATGTACAGAAGTTCTAGTCCAGTCCTTTTAGTGTTAGATAAGTGTCATCTTTTAAAATTATTTCTTTTGCAGTTATCTGTCATTACAGAAAATTTTAAAAGAAATAATTAATTTTCTTATTATACTCTTATTAAGTGAGGCATATAAATAAATGGAAAGAATAATAGGAAAAAAAATATATTCAGTGATAGGACAACTTTATCAAATATTTTTTAATTTCTCTACCATTGAAGTTTATCTAATATTTGTTTTTAATTCGCAGGAAAATGTAAAAATTAATACTTATTTGGTAAGAAGTGGGTGGTGGATGAAGTTACCGAAGAGGGAGATGTCCGTGTCCTGAAAAGCAGGCACTTGGCCAAAGGGCTGTGACATGAAATGAGGAGCGTAGTGTTAGCTTAGCTAAACAAAGCAAACAGATATTAAAGTACACTAGGCTGGGAAGAAGAAAATGTATATATGTTGGAAGTGAAGAAGTGAAAGGTAATAATAATTGTAAGATTAAGACCTGAATGGCGAGAAATTCGGGCTTCTTATGTTCGCCTTTGGACATATCGACAGGAAGGAGCTGGAACTGGACATCTTTCTCGAGGAGACAGGCCAGCACCCTCGACACGGCGGTCGACAGGGTTGGTCCGTACACTTTCACCGGTGCTGCCGCCATTTTTATCCAGCCCCTGCGGGTCGGTAGCTAGCTAGCTAGGTTTGGCTTCTCTTTGTTCTTCTTTTCTTTTTCTGTTGTTGGTTTATTTTCTGCTGCCTTTTCTGATGAGGGATGCTATATGTATGCACATAGACGCATTAGCTCGAATCACTATGCAATCCACCGTTCAAAATTATTTACTTTTCTTAAAATATTTTTTCATCCAATCTAACGACTCAAATGTCATGAGCGTCAAACTATCATCTCTCTTTTCTGATTCCTATCCCATTCCACACGAAAAGGAAAAGGAAAACGAAAAGTCGATGTTCATTGGTCCCATCCCAACACTATCTGCAACTTAAAGATGGCTCATTAATGATCCGTACTTGCTTTTTTATTTACCGACAAAACTTAACCCTGCTTTTTGTAATTTGGCCATTCTTCTGGGTCGTTAGGAGTATTTTAAAGTTTCAAAATATATTCCTTCGTGTCTAAAAAATATATATATTCCTTCAATTCTCTAATCAGTGTTATTTATAAACTTTTTTATAATTATTTATCCTATTAAAAAAATTAGACAATATTAATTATTTTTTCTTTTATATCCTTATCAAATAAATTATTGATATTTGTGTTTGGGGGAAATAGTGAGTGGAAGAATTAAGTGATAAGAATAATATATGTATTTTTATAAAAGAGGGATAATCACCCCATTCATAATCAAACACGTGGCAATTCAGTTCTCCTGCCTAAAAATTTTGCCACGTGTTCCTCATTACAATATCGTCATTTTGACTTTCCTACTTCAAATTGTAGATTTAATATTTAATGCTTTGTTTTTATGTATTTCTATATTTACTTATTCTAATTTTGTATCTTTCATTAAATGCATCCCCAATTGATTCCTACGATTATGCAGCTAGCATATTTTGGTTTTCAAATCATAAATGAATTACATTTTTCGATTTTCAACAAAGGTTGACCAATGAATTTTTATGGTTCTCATTTATCTATGCACATAATTGCCATCCTCTTTCATCAATCATCAAGCATATTTCTCTTCCCATTGAGTTTTTCTAGCTTCCCCATAAAATTATTGATGACAATTTATTTTCATTTGGCAAACATGAAGCACCATGTGATGATGGCCATAATGTATGGGTATAGGGTCAAATAAAAAGACACAGCCCAATTCACTCTTGAAAAGCCCTAGGACCCTCCTTCTTCGTTCATTCACTTGACATAACACTGCCTTTCCCTTCCTTTTCTCACCTCCCCCACCCCATTTTTCCTCCTGCCAAGATTGCCACCTTCAACCTAGCACCGCCATATTCTTTGAAACAGTCATCAACATTCACATCAACCGATTACTGTAGCTACCACAAATGTAATGATTGTGGAGGAGTTAAACGTCGACGATTTGCCTAGCTCTGAGCGACAGCAATCTATATGGCAACATAGCGATGGATGTGGCTGATAAGAGGTATTTATGTCACTTATCTTCTTGCAAAACCTTAGCTTTTTGCATGAGTTTTATTGTATTATTGATGTAATTAATTAGGATTTTGATTTATTCCTCATTGTGTAATTTTGAAAGAATTATTGACTTTTGCAATGATTTTGAAATAATTTGTAATTATACCCTGTTATATTTGACTTATCTCTTTGAGTATAGTTTTGTGCAAGGAGTTTTGAATCAAGTGCAAAGTGTCAAGAACAAGACTGAGAACTTTTGGAAGAAGCTTGGAGCCAAGAGATTGCAAAAATGGACCATAGCCATGAAAGCTTACCTTCTGTGAGCTAACGCTCGTGCGATCACATAATATCAGTTTAGTGATCTGTATTTTGGCCCACTTTAATCCATTTTTAGTGAGCAATATATATAGGCATATTAAGCTTTTACCCTGGTTTTAGACTCAATTTTAGATTTGTAATTAGGTTGCTATTAATCTCTCTTATTCTCTCTTATCTCTCTAAGGATTCCATTGGTAATGGTGTTTTGTCTTGAAGGTTGTGGCAAAGATTATTACTATTATTTTCAGGTTCTTTTTTATCTTCATTGTTGTAATCTTGAGAAATGAAGGAGTAGATTTATTTACTAATGTAAGATTTTTCGAATGGATTGGGATGACGTTTGAGACCTCTTTTGATATTAAATGCATTGATTTTTTTAATGTTCTATAATTATTGTGATGATTGCTATAATCTTTATTGGAATAACTAAATTAGTGATCATTGTTTAGGGAAACCCTTTGAGCATAAATTGATAAATTTATTAGTTTATGTTTGAGGGAGAACATTAGAATTAACTTCCTTATTGCGTTAGGCTATAGCAATTGGTTCATTAAATCAATATGATTTCTAAATAAATTAAGATCTCGTTTATTAGTTATTTGCATTGATCAAATTCTAGAGGTCGATTGATCACTAGTAGAATTGGCAGTAATTTATTACTAATAGTCATCAATTAGTTTGATATTTGATCAATGATAATTGATTTCCAATCCTATGAATATCTTACACTAGTTCCTTCTTCACTGTTGCTATTATCTTGTTACTATTATCTTTTAATTTTAATTACTATAATTTTATTCTTCAAAACCCCTAAAGAGATGACCTAGGTTGTACCCTTTACTACATTTTTTATGCAACTTAGTATTAAAATAATTTCTAATTTGAAGAGGTAGGCGACAACTCCGTTCAAATTTTAGCGCCATTGTCAGGGAGGCATTAGAGCTTAGTTGTTATTTTAATTTTTTTATTTTTTTATTCAGTTTATTTATTTTATTTTTATTTGTTCCAGTTTTTATTTAAAAAATGCAAAAACTTATGTTCCCTTGTATGAGGTGTTTCCTGCCCTGAAAATTTAATACCTATTGACTTTAAGATTGAGAAAATTTTAAGAAAAAGCAGGCAAAGCGTTAACAAGTAGAACAATCTGAACATTATGATCCTCTGTTTAGTGTTTCAGGTAATATAGAAAATATGGGAGAACGTTAGTTTACACTAAGGGAACTCACTCTCCTAATTTCACCCAGTAGCCCTTAGCCATTACTTACCCAGACTAAATAATGATTTTGAGCTAAAAGGATATATGGTACATTGTAACACCCCAAAATTTATTTCAAAAATTTTATTTAGACTTTATTAATAAGAATTTCATGATTCGGATAGAGTTAACCAAGGTAAGAACGGCTTGATAAGCCCTAAAAAAAAAAAAAGAGGAAGTGAACAGGTAACCTTGCGGGCCCCACGGTCCCACAAGCTCATCGAGATAGCTGAAACTCTAGAATGGGATCGAAAGACTCCAAGTGCCAAGGGAAGATACGATAAATGTCATGATAGTGTATTAGACCTGGATTAATTTCAAATAATATTTTGTTTTCCTAAGTGTGCTATTTTATGAGTTCGGTGAAATATTGGTGTACAATTTTAACACCAAAAGGGCAACTTGCTCACAAATTTAAGTGAGTTAATCATGTTGAGCCAAATGGATGACATAGATTAAAATTTTTCAGGTAAGTTTTAATCATTTGGAGGCTAATATTTCATGTATTCAGTTAAATTTCAAGCTACAGTTCTTACACTGGATAAAACTTGTAGTATAAATTTTCTACTACTCTGGACAAGTGTGTGACCAGGGAATGACCACACCATTTTCTTTATCAAGGCTTCATTATAACCATATAAAAATTCTAATTTCTATTACAAGTTATATTCATTTGTAGTAAAGAATTATGACATGTTTTCATATGTTAATAAAAATAAAAATCACAATTCTTACCTTTATCTTCTAAAAGGCTCAGCCAGCACACCTTATCAAAGAGCCAACTCCATCTTATCTTCATCTCCATCACCATTTTCATCTCCAACTCCATCTTATCTTCATCTCCAACTCCATCTTTTCCTCAAACACAAGATTAGGACTTGAAAATCTTTGAATCAACCTTCTTCCAAGGCTTCTTTTTCCACCACACCATCAAGAGGCAGCTATTATGTTACCATTCTAGAGAAAGGTTTGGCTGATTTAAGGTGAAAATTTGGTGTAGAGGCACAAGCAAAGGCTAAGACAAATACTAGGAACTTCTAGTAATAAGTAGGGTCTTGTTCAATTTTTTTTCTTTTAAAATTCATTCTGAAATTTCTTGATTGATTGAGCTTGAAATTTCTAGTTTTTTTGGTTCATAATACATAGATATTGATATGTTTAATTTGGTGGAGTGATTGGATGATGTTAGAAAACCATTTTTCTCAAAATATGTTTAAACTATGTTGCTGGAAATCCTGGTTTTAAGTAGGCAGGTGAAATTATTCGAATTTTCTAGCCAAGTTAGAGACTTTAGATTGGGCTAAAATTTTTATGGGATGTAGCTAACATGTTAGGTATCTCAAGTAAAAATTTTGAGGCATTTTGGGCACTTTTACTATATTTAAAAATTCAAGAACCGAAGTAGTCAAGGTTGTTGCCTGCACAACCCATTCTGAAGCATTGAATTTATCTAATTTTATTACTATACCAATGATCGAATTATGCTTTGAAAATTTTATAGGGTGTTAAGGACATCTTGAAGTTCATCCCTGAATTTTTGTATGAAGTTCTGGATTCATTTGATAGGGTAATAAAATCAGGACTTTTGGATATTAGCTGAATTGAGTAGTTTTTGACCTTCGAATTTATGGAGTTTTATTAACATAGTTAGAGACCTTATTATACTTTGAGATTTTGACCAGATCTTATAGACTTGTTAAACTAACTCTAAAAATTTAGTTGTTCTATTTTGGTGAGTTTTGATAGCTGATCCATAATTTTCTTTAGACCCAAAATTTTGGATAGTATGCTGAATTGTTGAATCTATAATGAAATATTAATGACTTGATCCCATTTATGCTATGTGAATTTAATGATAATGTTACACATATGTAAATGTGAGTGCTCATGATAAATGCTCTTATATGAAAAGAAGATTGAGATCATGAGTGATATGTGTGCTTGATGCATTAAGAAACTCATAATTTGATACCAATGCACATATGATTGTGATACTTATATGAGCTTGATAATGATATATGTGTCAAGTAAAGATGAGATCCTCTTCGCTATGTCAAGGGTCCGGAAAGATCTCCTTTGGTATGTCAAGGGCATGGAAAGATAAAAAAAATATGAGATTCTCTTCGATGTATTGAGGGCATGGAAAGATAAGAATGATGTATATGAGATCCCTTCGATGTACCAAGGGCACGTAAAGATCAGAATGATTTTAGCATTCTATGTTGAGACCAATATGTTTAAGTTGAAACTTGATAGTATATGTTCTATATGATGATGTATTTATATTAAGTGATTAAATACTAAAAAGAACCCACTTCAAAAGGATAATTTTAGAACTTTAAAATAAACCTTTATATATGTTGCATGATCATGTTTTCTTAATAAACCGAAGTGGCTAGACAATAACGATGACATGGATTTTAATAGATATTTTGGGGATGCCTCCTGAGAATTTTATAATTCTCACCCCTATATTTTGTGTTCCTGTGCGTCTCAGATTACTCAGAGAGATATGAAGCCCCCAATAAAACCTGATATGTTGTAACTCAATAGTTGAAGTTTCTTATCGATTTTATTTTGCTATGTATATATGTTTGTAATTACATAAATAGGCCCATGTATATGAAAGCTCATAGAAGAGTTTTTCTTGTATTTGAATTTGTCCTAAGTAAATATTATGTTATCTTTCTACATATTTTAGTAGAATTACAACGTAGTTATTACTTGAACGAATAGATTTTGTTATAAATATTTAAGAATGGTTCGCTAATTTATACGTAACAACTCGTAAGTCTAATGTTATGACTTAAGAATAAGATTATACTTGGTAGGGTGTTACATACATGCTCTGCCAAAGTTCCATGGGTTGTCTAAGAGGACCTCCACCAACACTTAAAGAAGCTTCACATGGTATGTTCTAACATGAGACCCATTGGGGTAGAGATGAATAATGTCAAACTAGAGCATTCCCCTTCTCCTTAGAGGGTGCTGAGAAATTGGTTCTTTAATCTCCAGATGAGATTGTAAATAGTTGGATGGGGATAAAGAGACTTTTCTTGGAGAGATATTTTTCAGCCTCCAGGTGGCTTCTATCAAGAAATATCTGGAACCAGCTTAGCTGATAAGACTCTACATGAATATTGGATGTGCTTCAAGCTCCTTTGTGCAAGTTGTCCCAATCATCATATTCCGAATCAACTCCTTCTTTAATATTTTTATGAGAGGTTGGTAATTGCTGATAGATGTATGATAGATGCTGCTAGTGGAAGGACACTTTTCGATAAGACTCTAGTAGAGACCCATGCGTTGATAGAGAATATGGTTGCCAATTTTCAGCAATTTGGTTCCAGGGCAGCCACAAACACTAGAGGCCTTTATGGAGTGAGCCAGCCAGAGAATTCAATGTTAACCTAGACTTTACGGTAACTTTTGGCCTTATGCAATAACTGATGGCTAGCTAGGTAACAACTTCAGATGATTTCCAAAATCTGTGGCATATGTACCTCAAATAATCATCACACTAACATGTGCCCAACCCTACAAGATGAATCAACAACTGGAATAGCAACAACAAATCCCTTCCAGAGTCAACCTCAAAATTAGGCAGGCCAGTCTTGTTTGGGAACACTTATAACTCCACTTGGAAGAATCATCCTAATTTGAAGTGGGATAATAATTCTCAACAACAAGCCAACTTTCAGGCGGAAGTATCTGGCACCTTCAGAGCAACCGGCCTTCCCACACCTCCACCCTCAGATCCCACCATGACTGAGATGATGAACATGATGATGGAGCAAATCCAGGAGATAAGAAAGGAAAATGTCCAGTTGAGAGAGGAGGTGACTCAGATGAAGCAAAACAGAATAAGCAAATCCCAGCCTCCAGTTACCTCCTCAAACCGTGCCTAATCCAAGGGAAAATGTCTGTGCAATCACCTTAAGGCCTGGACGAAATTGCAGAGATAACAAGGCTTACAAGGAAGAAAGACAAGAGAAAACTTGGCACGGAAGTGATTTTGTAAATGCCAGTGCTCGCTAGCATGCAGATGAAGAACTGGTATATTGTTATGTGGTTATGCATTATGGTTATGTAATATTAGGCTTCTCTGCTCCAAAGTAGTGATAGAATATATAGTGCGGACAAAGGTGGAGTGGAAAATTTCTTTACCCCTTATCTGCATAAACACCATATGAGACTAGGTACAATGTGTTTAGCTAAATACCACGGTGAACTATATTGCATGTTTATATGAGAAATGTGTTGTATTTGATCACAAATATTCTGACGTTCAATAACATAGCTCGCGTGGAATATAAACTCCCTTCATAATTTAATTTGTTTTCACTTTATTTGAGGTGAAATATCACCCTGAATGTGTTGTATGACTTGTTAAAGGATTATTCTCAATCACACGTTTGGACATAGAATGAGAATCTGCTAGTCAATTATTTACAAACTTCTTTATCATGATGTCATTGAACCCTTCTGTTCTTAGTGTCATGTTCCTCTTTCCATTTTCCAAATTCTAATAATCACATATTTATCGAGATTAATTTAGAGTTGATTTTATTTGTATATCGTAATCATAATGAATGAAAAATATTATTTGTACTTGTGAGATATGACAAGAGACTCACACGTGATTCACTATTAAATGAGATGTAACTTATTTTAATAGGTTACACATCATCTAATGATAGATGAGGTGTAAGTCGCATGGTCCCTACATATTATGAATATAAATAACGCAACTCTAATGAATACAAGCACTCTCTTATCCAATTGTTCGATTGGAGCCTCGATCTCACACCACCACCCAAAGACGATTCCCATTTTCACAACAGTTGAGGGAGTGGTCTGGTCTCTATGTATGTTAGTCTGTTAAAAAATAAAAATGTTTCCTATTTGTGAGCGAATATGTTATTTTGGATTATGGTGTTGTGAGACACTTCACCCCAATTCCACATGTGAGTTATTTTAAAATTAGTCATTTCACCCCAATCTGTTTTTTTTTTTAATTTTAAAAATAACAAAAGTCATATACTTTTATTTTAAAATTAGATAACGGCATTTCTATTTACTTTTGCCACTCGAAATCCAAATCCAAATTTAGTGAAGAGAATGCACTGAATAGCCCACGAAAGTAGCCAGCCCAATTGACAAATTGCGGGATACAGGACTCAAATCCACTCCATTCACGAACATATAAAAACAAGACTCACATTGTGGGTCATGGTCAAGCAAATTCTTTGTCTAGATGACGTATTACATTTCTTTTCTGGGCTCCAAAATTATAACCCAAAAAAGGGAGATTGGGCCGGTTCTGTTCTGTTGGAGGAGGGTTGAAGAGAGTGGACGGCGTCATTTTCGGTTATTCGCTTTCATTCAGGAATGTGAACAAGGAACCAACAAGCAAGCGGACTAAGTCATTTCAACGTCGATCATATCATAAACATATCAATCACTCTTGAGCTGGCTTAATGCCCAAGCTTAGTAGCGATTCTAACTCTAATGTGAGGCCACTACATAACACACAATGGGAACATAAGAAGAAGAAGAAGAAGAAGAAGCCATTACATATTTACATTTACATTACATGACAACTTCTAGAAGCTGGCAGGGCTGTTGCATTTGCATCCGTGGACAGGACATCTGAGAATTTGAGATTTGAGAGTATTGAGGGTGCCCAACTGGTAAGTAACTCCTCTGCCACCGCCACCACTCTCTGTTTATTCTTCTTATTGATATTGATATATTGCATATTGAATATGAATTCGAATTTTTTGTCCTTCTCATCATCATCACCATCATTTTATAAATGAAGCTGATTATTATTATATTCGGCCTTACCCTCTCGCCTCTGTTGCAAAATTCCATATTCCCTGATCTTATGGGCGCATTTATCTGATTCCAACACCAACTCAACATCATCATCATCGTATCTCTCTCTCTCTCTCTCTCTCCACGAGTGCCCAACATATAAATACCTCTTAACTCCAACCGGTCTTCCCCAAACTAGTCATCGCTGCGAAGCAAAGTGCAAAACATATCAACTCACTCTGCTCCCTTTCTCGTACTCATGCTTTTCACTCTTACTATTCAAACTTAACAATACTTTTTTTTAATTATTGTTATTATTACTGTTATTATTGATGAAGGTTACTGCACTGCGTTGGTGATCAGCTAGCTCCTTCATCAAGTAGAAGTAGAACTCAAAAGTCTTTGTGTTAACATGGGCTTCTGGAACAGTGTATGCTTTCATTGCCTTCTCACTCTCTCTCAGAGCTTGCTTTTTTCTTTTTCTTTTTTATTTTATATTTGTCTCATTATTTTGGTGGTTGTTGGTTAACTATCAGGGAAAAGATCAAACCAATCAGCAAAATGATCTCGGTATGTTCTTTATACTTCTTTACGCTTTTTCATTGTCAAAACTCAAAAGTAGTTAACCTGATTATTATCACAACCGAGAATTTCAGTGGTTGGTTCAGCAGATCTTAATCTTCTCAGTATGTGTTCGTGTGAAAAATGCACTCTAGATTTAGTTTTAGTTCAAATTGTGACATCCATTATTCAATTAACAACTTAGGTTGTTGGTTAGGATTCTAAACGAATGAATGGATATTGAATACCTTATTCTTACCAGGGGACTAGTTGCCTATACGTTATTCTTTTCAAAACCATACAGAGTTGCCCTGTTGCTCTGTAGTCTAGCATTAAGCTTAGCTGTTGTATAATGTATTTGACACGATATTTCAAGTACTTCTTTTGATGATCTAACAAATCCTTCTTGACGCACATGATGACCAGCTGCGATCTTGCGAGATGGAAAGGAAGTACTTTTTCAGGTAAAATTTAATTTTGATGACTCTGGTATCAGCATATTATAAGCTTATAGCATGTTTGGTTTCCCGTTTAGAAACTCTCCAATCCATGATTTGGACTTTGGACAGTAATTTCTCTCTTGCAACTTCTGTTCAAACTATGGTTTGAGGTTTTCAAATGTGAAATCATCAAGCATGCCATTAATTAGTTGCCTACGCATACCATACTTTTTTTTTTTCAAGACAATGTTATGCTATTGTGAAACAACCAATTAATCAGCATGAGTTTTATTTGTTTTGTTTCTTTGTTTATTGAAGTATTTAATTGGAAAGATGTGATGATCTTGGAAAATTAATTGGGTTAGTTACTTATGCATGCATGCATGCATATCATAACACTACTCATTTGTTTGGTATCTTGGATTGCCAAGAACACCACACAAAGTAGAATTGACATAAGAGGGAATTTGCTTTGCAGGGATTCAACTGGGAGTCTAACAAACGCAATTGGTGGGCAAATTTAGAAAGCAAAGTTCCAGACATAGCTAAAGCTGGATTTACTTCAGTATGGTTGCCACCACCAACTCATTCCTTCTCAGCTGAAGGTGTATACCCTTTGAGGAATTAGTCACAAAATTATATATGGCCTTGTAGTGATGGTTTTTAATCTTTGTCTTCCACCCTGAGGAAGATCATGAGATAAGTTCTTATCTCTCCCCACTTTTGCAGGTTATACTCCACAGGACCTTTACTCACTTAACAGTAAATATGGCTCTGAGCAACAGTTAAAAGCCTTGCTTCAGAAGATGAAGCAATACAAAGTCAGATCAATGGCTGACATAGTTATCAATCATCGTGTTGGCACCACCCAAGGACGTGGAGGCATGTATAACCGTTTTGATGGAATTCAATTACCTTGGGATGAACGTGCTGTAACATCGGATAGTGGTGGACTGGTAACATAATAATACATTTGTTACATCATCACAGTAGTCTTTCATTGATGCCAATTTGCATCCTGCATAATGTGCTGTTTATTTTCAGGGTAATAAAAGCACAGGGGCCATCTTCCAAGGGTTTCCCAATATTGACCATACACAAGATTTTGTGAGAAAGGATATCATAGGATGGCTAAGATGGCTACGTCATAACGTAGGCTTTGAGGATTTTCGTTTTGATTTTGTAAAAGGGTAAAACTTGTTATCCCATTTGACTCTTGCTTTTTCCTCTTTTTTTTTTTTTGGTTTACTGTCATTATGCTTGTGATTTATACCTTTCAATTGTGTCATTTATAGCTTTTCACCTAAGTATGTGAAAGAATATATTGAAGCAGCAAAGCCATTGTTCTGTGTTGGGGAGTACTGGGATTCTTGCAACTACAAGGGTTCTACTTTGGACTATAACCAAGGTACAGTGCTTACATTTATGCTTTCATTAGTCAAATATATTGATACGCGGTTAAAATCTGAGTATTCTGAAATCTTAGTATGTTATGCATTGGAATTGAGGGGGCGAAAAATCTCTGTACCATATTTGAGTGAGAAGTTTCAAGTTGAGTTTATTTATTTACAATCAATATTTTATTTTTAAAAAGGTAAAAACAATTAAGAAGAGGATTTACACTTTGTACTCTTATCATTTAGCCTTTAATTAGGATTTAGCTTAATTATTTTCCACTCTGTGCAGATAGTCACAGACAGCGAATAATTAACTGGATTGATGGCACTGGACAGCTTTCAACTGCATTTGACTTCACAACAAAGGGAATTCTCCAGGTCTTAAGTGAACTTTTGAAAAAAAATGAATAACGTGATTTTTGTTTGTCCTAATTACCTTTTTCTTTCCTTTTCTTTTTTGCATAGAGGTTTTCATTATTTTTTCCATTCGTTACTATTCAGTGAGTTATTTTCTACTTTCTACTAGCTATCAAGTTTACAAACTCTGATACTCAGGTTTATAGCATTGGCTGTTGGAGAATTTGGATTCATTTAAAATCACAATTTTCATCTCAAACCCCCTTTTCTCATGCGTGCTGGTGGACTTCTTTGTAGGAAGCTGTCAAGAGAGAATTTTGGCGTCTGCGTGATCCTCAAGGGAAGCCACCAGGTGTGATGGGGTGGTGGCCTTCAAGATCAGTCACATTTATAGATAATCATGATACAGGCTCAACTCAGGTAGTTAGTGTTTTTTTTTTTGTTCTTTCTTTTTTACCTTTTGCTTAAATGATACTCTAGGATGAGATGCTTCTTGGACAATATTTGGAGGACACTATTCTCGTTTCTAATGCAAAAAATGCATGCTGGGGATGGGTGTGCTTAATCAACCCAATTTTTTGTAGTCTACAATCAGCCCAAATTTATGTGGATTATTTCATTTATTGGCATTCTGAAAGGATAGGCCCAATTATGGGGAAATAGGTTAATGTAAAAATGAAGTTTGCTTTTGAAAATAAATTTTGGGATGTAAATTGAAACATTTGGCAGTTGAGGTGACTGAAGTCTAAAGGTTATGGATTAATTAAAAAAGCTGCTTCAAAGTTGTATGCGATTGAGATGACTTTTAACAATTAAATTCTATTGCGCTAAGGATTTTGGCACAAGCATGAAAAGATGTCCTATCCTTTGACATCATTTTGATTTTTACTCCCTTTTTTGGCAATAACTTAATTGTTATTTTACCAAATAATCTAAAATTTCTGCTTTGTTTCACTCTCTGCAGGCTCATTGGCCCTTCCCCTCAGACCATATTATGGAGGTACACATTTTTTTGGGCATTTGTGACTATTTAGAATAATGCTTTCCAGTCCAATTGTACTAATTGCCCCTACTGCCATATATCCTCCAAAATAATTACACTTTAGGTTATATGGAGTTTAGATCCTGATGTTTTATAAAAGGTTTTATCTGCATTGACTTCAGGGTTACTGCAGGGGTATGCATACATATTGACTCATCCTGGGATGCCAACAGTGTTTTATGACCACTTCTATGACTGGGGCAACTCCATTCGTGATCAGATAGTTAAGCTGGTAACTAACTGAATTAATAAGTAACCTATACATTAATTCATTTTCGTTTAGACAAATTAAAGTAACCAACCACTTTGTATTCAACTGCACTGCAGATTGACATTCGCAAGGGTCAAGGTATTCAGAGTAGATCATCTGTCAGGATTCTGGAGGCCAAGCAAAACCTTTACTCTGCAATGATTGGGGAGAAACTGTGCATGAAGATTGGTGATGGCTCATGGTGTCCATCTGGGAGGGAATGGGCACTAGCAACCTGTGGCCACAACTATGCTGTATGGAAGAAGTAAACCCTTTCCTCAGCTTTGGGTGCATACGGAAATGAGAAGGGAATCTTGTGTCAACTAGTAGGCTATGGAAGTCACTGTCTTAGTAACTTATGTATGAGCTACTCAACTAGGTACTCTTTGTATCTGCACTATGCAACAACAGTCAATAGCAGCTCCTTGTATCTGTTACTTATATAACAATAAGCTGCTCTGTCTATCTGTAGTATATATATAATTGACAATAAGATGCTCTCTGCATCAGTCATCAGTAATATATATATCAATAGTTGAAGCATACTTGTTAGGAATTGTGTTTTGCACTGTAATTATTTTCCACTTCCTCACTCGTGTATCTACAATATAAGGGCTTTGCTTCGGGTTTCAAAATCTGAGGAACCACTAACCGACATGGATGTTGCATCGAACTATAGAGCATGTGAAGCAATAAGGAGATTTGGTCTTAGTGAGTTGGCGAATACTTAACTGGAAGAGAATTCATTGACTTCTGCATGAGGTATGCACTGCCTGAAAAGCCGCACCTTTGGTGGAAAAATAATGCCAAAGACACTAGTTGCATAGTGAAGAACGCCTAATACAACGTAATAGTATGCCAGAATTAGATGACTGCATCATTTAAGAGGGGATGATCCTAGCTAACAAAAGTCATAAAAAACAAATAAATATAAATTTAATATACAAATCACAAACCGGGTAATGAGTTATGTTCAATTGGCAAAGAGTGATGATATATCCTTCTAACAATCAATCTAAACATCATCCTAATTCAAAGTCTCACTTGATTGCAATGGCATGAGATGTAATTTATATCACAATTAAAGACTATTTTGTACCCGAGTGAAAATTCAAATTAAGAGCACTTTCGGCACAGCAGTTATAAAGATATATCATTCCTCATTTGCAAATATCATGTACAAACACCAGAGATTAACATATCATTTTGAAGAATAACTTTGAATACATAACTAGTGGAAACATAAATTGCAATTGTTGGTGGATTTTGTTGATAGTAGGGGGAATTAAAGGAACTAAGTATTGGAAATGTAGATAAGTAATAATGAGTACCGCTTGCTTTGGCACATATAATAGAGGTTTTTTGTTGCCAACAGTTTCGATCTGTTTCTTTTTTCCCTTTTTTTGTGAACACGGCGTTACATAGCAAACGAGAAATGGAGAGAGACAGGCAGACAGAGAAAAAAAGGGGGTCACATGGCGTTGGAGCAGGAAAGGGACTCACCCCACAACGACATCATAGCATAGTCATAGACTTCATCATTTATTTTTTGAAACCTTGGTCTGCATGGCTGTTGCAACTTTGTTATGTTGGTTATCTGTGCCACAGAGCTTGTCCTTTTGTCATAGTCATAGAGAGAGTCACATGAGAATGAGATACACCATCTCAATATCCAATTTATTATCAGTCATATGTCGAGGCCTTTTCTTTATATATCCACTGAATCATTCTTCTGAACCCACTACTCAATGCCATGACAACTTTTTGATATATAGTACTTTATTTGTTATGTCCACAATTCTCTTTCTCTTTATATTGTTTTCATATCCAATTTATTACCCAAATCGTAAGAAGTTACGTGCAGCTGTTCATTGTAACCTCAAAGTAATTAACAAACTCGAATTATAATTCCACCAACGTGCATGGAATGTGGTTCCTCGCATGGCATCTATGGGCCTCTTCCTGCCCTACATCTAAGCCTTTCTATAGAGTAATAATTATTATACTTGATGTATAAGGTTCTTAAATTAGAGTATGTATCATTTCTTAATCTTGGCTTCATCAACTTAATTAAATTCCTGGTTCCGCTCCTTCCTTATCCCATGTATATTATATTTCCTGTTCACCTTTTGCTTTTGATGACTGTAACTAAAATAAAGACAGACATGGATACACAAAAAGTTGCCAATGATGTATTTTTTTTTTTTATAAACTTTGGGGCAAAAAGCCCAGTGCCAGTGATGTATTTAAAAAAACAATAGTATTATTTATACTCATATTTTATGGACAATACCTGACACACTTATTTGTCAGGAGATGAGATGTGACCTCAAACTAAGTTACGTCCATAACTCATTTAATGATAGATAAAAGTGTGTTAACGCGATCTCATAAATAGTGAGTCCAAATAATATTTCCCTTAAAAAAATTTTACGAAAATAAGTAAATTACAATCACTTTCTTTGAGATTTTTGATGAAATTCACCACAACTCGCCTATTTGTTTGGGTCATCCTAATTTCCTATATGCATTATTCATTGTACGATAGCGGAAGTCGATGTAATAATTTTATAAAATTGGGAAGGTTAGTGTGTAAAGACTTCACAAACTTAATTAGGGGTCTTATGATCAAATTTTACAAATAAAGGAGAATCAAAATGAATTCTACTAAACTTAAGTGAAGTAAATGCAATTTGTCCTGAGATAATTGTATGCACACCCCAAAAATTGCGTGAAGTGGCCAATGATGCAGGAAAAAATAAATTTAAGAAAGTTACCTATCGATCTATTACTTAAAATTATAACAAGTGCCGTATAGGCAAAACTTTTATTGCCTTTGTGTTACCTAATTTCAACGGCATTGCAGTCTATTTGCACCCCTTGAACAATATTGATCTTCCGTTTATCATTTGACAATTTTTTACCAATCAATATAGATAATTGAGGAAAATTTTGAAATGCGAACCAATTTGAATGATAATTCAAACATGGAATTTAGATAATTGCTTAATCCATGTGTTATTCAGATGTTAATGAATTAGCTAGCTTTCTCGTTAAGATTGACATCCTCCTCAAATCCATTTAAAAGATGTTTGTCCAAGCGAAACAGATTCAAAATTTTTAAACAAAAGTGATATTGTTACAAAAAAAATTCGTTTAAATGCTTGACCATATATTGAGAAATTAGTCTCTTGTTTATCAAGTAATAAGGATATCTGAAAAGAAATTTTTTTAAAAAAAGTATCTTACCCAGTAATTTAGCATATTTTGAGAATCAACATAATGTTGTAACTTCTAACCCAAGAAGTCCAAGCAGGAGAAAGAAGAGGAATGATATATGTACATCACCACAAAGACCCCATACTAACTATAAGATAAAATAGAAGTATGAAATATAGAGGGACAAAATGAGAAGAGAAAAAGAAAAAGCTTCCACCATTTTTTATAACTCGTTTTCTCTCCCTTTGTCTTATTTCTCTCTCTCACCCATCATTCCTTAAAAACTCTCACTCTCTCTCTCTCTGTGTTACGTTTCTATCTCTCATTCTTCAATGTTCATAGGAAGAAAAAGAACGAAAATCAAGATCTATCAGCACAAAACTAATTCTCACACATGAAGGCTTAGCTTATTCATTTGATTTTACATGTGTTTGTGGTTTATGTTTCAATATATGGATGATTTTTTTTTTCAATTTTTTAGCAACAAAACAAATTAAGAATGATTTTGCTATAAGTTAAGATTTAATTTGCTATTATTATTGGAAATTTGAGTTAGAAAATTGTAAATATATATTATGAAAAGTTATAAACCAATACACAAATAGTTGTAAACCATGTTTATAAAACATGTAAGGATTTGAAAAATTGTAAACCAATTAAGAATAAATACTAAATAAGTTTCGGATAAAATGTGAAACCATATGCAGAATATTGTAAATTATACGCAAAAAGTTATAAACCATGTTTATAAACATGTAAACGTTCTAAAAATTGTAAACCAATTGAGGACAAATACTACAGGTTTAAGGATTAAATATGAAATTAATTGGTTTAAGTTTTCAAACTGGTTTACATGTTTATGAACATGGTTTATAACTTTTTGCGTATTGATTTATAACTTTTCTACACATAATTTTACATTTTATCTTAAACTTGTTGAATACGTATCCTTAATTGGTTTACAATTTTTAGAACTTTACATATTTTATGAACATAGTTTACAACATTTTGCTTATTGGTTTGCAATTTTTCATAACACGCATTTTACAACTTTTTAACTCTAGATTTTAACAATAACAGCAAATCTCAATTTTTAACAGAACCATTATTAATTTGTTTTGTTGGAAAAATTCTTTAAAAAAAATAATCATTCATATCTTCAACATAAACTACAAATACATAAAAAATTAAATAGAATGAGCTAATCCTTCATGTGTGAAGATTAGCTTTATATGTTGTCAACAAAACTTGATTCTCCTTGTTTTCTTCCTATGATCGATGATGAATGAAAAAGAGAAACGTGATGAAGAGAGAATTAAAGCTTTTGGAAGGGGATGAGTTTGAAGAGAAACGGAACATGGAGATAAAGAAGGAAAGTTTTTAGAGAGAGAAAACTTTTTTTTTCTCTTTTCCTAATCTATCCTTTTATGTGAAATATTTAGTTTTGTCTTTTGGTGTGATATAAGTATATGGTAAAAATATAGTGGTGTGCAATTAAGGGAACTATCCTTTTTTAACTCTTTTCGTTTCTGTCGCCCTATAAGTTGGCCAAAATAGAATTCTAGTCCCCACCAATTCACCATAATATTGCACCACTTGAAAAGCTTTGCAATAAAGGAAACAAAAGAAAATGAACTTTTACGAAGCATAGAAGGCAGGAAACGAAGGAAATGATCCTTTATGAAATGTTAATCATAGAAGGCCATAAAAGTTAAGTCAATTTTTCAGAAATCGAAGAACTTTTGGGCAGGCCTTTCGTTTCTTGTTCACCTTAACAATGTCTTACCTTTGACACGTCATTTGATCACAGAAAGAGAAACACAAAATAATCAATCAGTTAGCCTACCACTCCGCTTTTACATTCGGTATAAAGCTGCTAGATAGTAGCAACCTAGCCACTCACTATATTTGTTGTTCATGTTAGACTAAAATCTTAATTTAGTCTCTTAAATGTGTAGTAATAAATAAATAAATTTTTTATATTTAAAAATTTTATATTAATTTTTTAAATTTTATAAATGGAAATAAATTAATTTATATGTAAAATTATTATCTAGTTGTGTTTTATTGTTTACTTATATGTATTGTAAACTTATAATTTTTATGATAGGTTTTAACTTGTTTCACTATCCTAAACAAATTTGTTTAGATATTCTTCTTTCTTCTCTCACTATAGCTCTATGTTCTGAAGAAAGATTTTGATTTTAAACAATCATTTATTCTAGATAGAATAGAGGAGTGAGATAAGTTTAAACTCTTAAAATTAACAGGACATAAAAATAAATTAACAAAATACGTGGATATTTTTATTAATAGAAGATAATTTAACAAAGAAATTAATTTATCCCCATTTATAAAATTTAAAAAATTAATATAGAACTTTTAAAATCTAAAAAATTAATTAATCTCTTATTATAAACCTAAGAAACTGAATTAAATATTTAGTCTTATTATTATTATTATTATTATTATTATTTGTCCATGTCATTATTTTTTTTTTTTGGTAGTTGAGTCCATGTCATTATTTGCTGCTCAGTTCTGCTTGACATCAAGACAAGAAATTACTGGTTCAATAATACTACTCGTTTTTATCTATTGGATAGGTGAAAAAACAAAAGGAATATATTGCTTTGGGTTTAGGTCACTGCTAGCTCGTACATTTTTCACCTAACTTGTTTTTTTTCACTTTTTCTCACAACTCTGATTTTCACTTTGTCACAGCTATTTAAACACTTTCATCATTGATATATTTGAATGATGAGAAGAGAAAAAAAGAAATAAAATACAGGTATAAAGAGAAGATACAATAAAAAGAAAATGTGTTTGACTGTTTAAAAATGTTTGAAGGGAGAGAAAAAAAATATTATTTGTACAACGAAAAGAAGTTTATTGAGTAATATTTAACTGTAGGTGCGTCCTTGTTGGACACTCAACCTTCTTCTAGACGGCGGATATGTTACACTATTTTTAATATATTAGTAAAGTTTAAGTGAGACAAAAATTTATCCCAATTAAAGCTAACACTGTGCTTTTAAACTCAATAAGTACTTATAAAAATATTTATAAATTATTCATCAATAGAAATAAAAAATTTCGAGAATCTAACCCAAATCAGGAATTTTGACCAGGTGAGCGCTAACCATTTATATTTGTTGGCAGGAATATAACCACTTGAAGTAATTGTAAAAGGTCGAAGCTAAAATTGCTTTTTCCTATATGATCCCTTAAGGAATAAATTTAATTCTAATTAATATTATTTAAGCATTACATCTCAACATTATATGTAATACTTTTTAAAAAATAACTACGTTATATTTAAATAATTTATAATAAAGATGATAAGTTCTTAAATAAGGGAGTATATTTTAAATAAATTGAATGGAATTTGCTTATTGTAAATATATTTAATTATGAGGTGTTAAAATTATATTGATACAGAAATATCGTTATTTGATATCTCTACTATATTTATATAAATATATAATATGAGTTGAAAAAATTTCCCTAATTAGTAATACTCTATTACTAATTAGTAATGAGTAATACTTTACAAACCGTGTTTGCGAAATAGTAATACCAGCGTAATTTTTTTTTCCCATTTCTGACATTAGTTCAGCAGGCCAACTGGTCTGGACCTCACTGACCAATGAAACGGAGAGGAGGCATCTTAGACCAAGAAAAAGCATTCCTCGTCACTTGCAGGGGAGTGGCAATATTATCTATTTTCACTCCATATTAAATTTCTTTATTTATGCTATTTCGATAATGCCCTTAGATTTATGTTTAATGGTTTTAATGGTTAGCTTTTTTATTTTTCAAAACTAAGTTATACAATTGGGGGAGAATTGGAGGGTGCTCCATGAACCAATTTCAAGACTGCAACTTCTCCTGCTTGTTGATGCTCCAGGAGTGGTCTTAATCCTGCATTAGTTTTTCTTTTATTATTCCTCTGTACCAAAAAAAAAAAAGCTTAAAGGTTGCTTGGATGTTTTTTCCTCTCATCACATAACAGTTAACACATTCATCCAATACGTGCTTTATTTGTAACCAAAATTCTTTGATCCTTGATCTCCGAGGAAATTTCTGATGAACCCCAATTCTCCTTTATTTCAAAGTTTCTCTAAATAAAAAAATATTTATCTCATTTTAACATATTTATCACAAATATACTAGATTAAGTTTCAGAGATAAACTTGTTAAAAACAGATATATAAAGAAAACCATCAGTAAGTTATCATGATAAAACATTTAAAATTTTGAATGAAAAAGTATAATTTCTTTGCTTATATTAATCAGTATAATTATTAAATATAAATTTAAAATTTAATAGCAGCAAAATATTATGAATATAAAATAAATTGTTAATTAAATACATTTATAAATCTCACAAAAAAATAAAAATTGACAATAAATAATTGAGATTCTAATACATAATTCTTAATTTAGTTTTTAAACTATAAAAAAAGTCTAACTATTAAAACAAAGTTTAAGGACAATTTTGAAAAAATGCAAATAAAAACATTTAATATGAAGTGGTGATAGTGCCACTCCCCACTTGCAGTCCTTGCATTTGTTTGTTGGATCAACTCCCGGAAATCTTCCACTACTGTCTTTAATTTATTACTTAAATAAATGTTTAATTTTAATGAAGTATATAATTAAAAAATAATTAAAGATATCTTAAATTTTAATAAATTTAATTAATTATATAAATTTATTCTTATATTATCTCTTCTCACTTTTTTTCACATTTATGAGAATATTAGCAGAAAAAATATTTATTGTGAGCTATTTTTTTTAAACAAACACTTATTTTAAACAAAATAATAAATACTTATTTAAAATTGAAGGGAATACTATTCTTTTATGTTTGAAAATTGAAAAAGAAATTAAAGAGAAAAGGGAAAATAAGGGTATGTTTGGTTTGAGCTTTTAGTTTTCATTTTTAATTTTTCAATTTTTCAGATTTTATGAAGAAAATATTAAAAATTTTAAAAATTATAAATTTCAGCTTTCAATTTTTATTTCTAGTTTTAAATATTTCTTTCATAAAATCTTAAAAATTAAAAAGCTAAAAAATGAAAAATAAAAACAAAACTCAAATAAAGCAGGCTCTAAGTGGCCGGGTGTATTACCATTTTGTTGGAAGGTTAGATGTGAAGCCATAAATAAAGCAAGGAAAATGGATTGGTCTCATAAATGCACATAAAGAAGAAACACATGGTAATATTATTTGTTGTGTGGGAGTTTGTTCTAGCCAATGAATTATATATATGTTGAGGTCTGTAGGAGGTGGTGACTGTTCCAAAGGGCTTGGCTTTTGTGCTTTTGGGTGTGATGAGTGCGACGGATCGGATGACAAAAGGGAAGGCTGCATATAGTTTATCTTTGCCCACGTCGCTGAGAAATGCATTCGATGGAAAAAGGACGTGAGGATTAAATCGTGGAATTAATCGTAGTTGACCTGTGTTTGGCTACCTATATTATAGTATGACTCAAGAAACGGGTACTAGAAAATCATTCACTTTTCTTCTTAGATATGATTAAATACTCATTCTGGTTACTCATAAATATATTGAGGACAAATTAGTCTTTTAAGATTTAAAAATTTAGTATTGGTTTCTCACAATTCAAAATAAGAAACAAATTGGTCTCTTCATGTAAATCTATATAATTGAAAAAAAAATACTAGATAGAGTGATTAGTTTGTTTTTTTTAATTGAATTGTAAGTATTAATATTAGACTTTTAAATCCTATACAATGAAGTTGTCTGAATTTATTCTAGATGATTAAAGTGAGTATTTAGCCTTACGTTGTGTTTAGATGGAGTATTCTTGAATTTTAATGAATTTAAAAATATAAGTAATTCTAATTGTTTTAATTGTATTCCTTTCGTTTTTATATTATTTTGCTTGGATAAGGTAATTATATGACTTCATTCATAAAATATTTTATTTGCATAATAAAATTATATCACCTTCACTTTGGGTAAGAGCAGATTGACAAGCTCTTGATGATATACAACGATAGACGAGCTTTGGAGGACAATAGATGAACATTGAAAATGGGTGACAAGACATTGGAGGTGGCAGCTAGTGACCAATGGAGGGTGGTGTATGACGATCGAGTGATTGGTGACCAGAGAAAGGTCGGTGACAATAAGTGGGCGAGAGGTTACGGGCAAGCAATGATCGACAATAGGAGGTGGTGGCATGTGTGGCTGATGCCCACGATTGGTTGATGGTTAGTATGTAATGAGTGATTAATGACAGTTGACATAGAGAGTGAGAGTATAATGATAGAACGGAATTTTAGAATTCTCTCGTTTAAAGGGAATTTAAAATCCATTTTTTTCAAGTTTTGAAAATACTTCATAAAAATATTTAGAATTTTGAAATTATCTTATGTTAATATCCATATAAGAAATTTCATAGTAAGTCATTTGAAACCCTCTCAAAAAAATAAATTACCCTATAGAAATACTCAAACGCACTCTTAGAGAAATATTTATAGTAAGGTGATAATCTCTAGAGGATAGAGTGAACAATTTCATCCTTAGCTCATAGAGTGATATTAGTCGAAAAAGAAAAGTACATCTACAATGACGTGGTTCATTCTCCAAGGCCGTCTGAACACTAAAGACCAGCTAGTGAGATTAAACTTCATGTCACAATTCTATATGCCCTTTCTGTGGGAAGGAGGATGAGACTTTGGATCATCTCTTTTTCTACAAAAGATATATCTTCATCCATTTTGCATTATTTTTGAACCAATGGAACCTTCGATCTTGCCTCCCAACTAGTGCAGTGAGGTTTTATGATGCATGGCTTGGCGCCCTTTTCGAGACTTTGATAAGAAATTGTGGGTGTGATTTGCGGGACGCTTTAGTGGATAACAAATAGAATTGTCTTTGAAAGTCATACACCTAATTGGGAAGGAATGCCACAGATGATTCTAACCAAATTTGGATATTGGACTAAAGCATGGTGCGAGGAGTTCCTATATGAACCAAGTTTTTAGTTTCTCACTTGCTGCAAGTACGAAGATAGAGCCCTTAACAGAAGGTTGATATGCCCACTCATGATATGTGCTTGGTCTTTGGTCCATTATTTTGGTATGGCCAACCTTCTTTACATGATTAATGCATTGCAAATATATGTTGGGTATCCTGAGCCAGTAACGTGCTTCTCTTTCATTTTGTGATCCAGTAGCCTTTTTGTGTTTCTTTTGGTTTTGTGGGTGTTTTGTTGTTTTGGTTTTGTTGCTGTATGTAACATCCTCCCAAGTACAACCTCATTCTTAAGCTATGATATCATACTCGAGAGATGTTACTTGTTAATTAGCGGACCTCTCTTAATTATCTATAGCAAGCTCGATTTACGTACGAGATAACTAAGCGTAATTCTATTAAAACATATTACAAGTAAACATCAAGTTTATTAAACATACAGCTAAATTACATAAGGAAGCTCCTCTATGAGCTTTAGTACATATTTGCCTTCTAATACATTTACATACATACTCATTTCACTAAGTACAGGAATAAAAAAACTGCCTATGCTACAGCAATCCTACACTCCTTTGCATAGCATCCTCATCCCCTGGCTTAACCTGGAGGCGACATCTAAAACAAACACATAGGGGTGAGAATATTATAAAATTCTCAGGAGGGTAGTTTCCCCCATATACTACACACAGTAGGCATAAGCAATTCATGCATATACAATATTCATACAAAATTATACACAGAAATCTTGAAAACCCGTAGGGGAACTAAGGATAATATCACAATAATCGATCGAGTAATAATATGTACAATCAGAAACTCCATTTCTCATATCTTTCTCAATTTTCTCAACATAGGGAAGACTTATTCTCAGAGAGATACATTCACATTGCACAATTTCACAGAGGACCATAGACTGCAGGACATGAGCTCATTTCTATTCAGATCACGAACTTCATTTTTTTCCATTTCCGGATCACTCAGGTCAATGCCTAGCCAATACGTCTATCGACTCATAACTTTTCTAGGGAAGTCCTTCTTTTTGCCTTCCCTCTCAATTTTTTCTAAGCCTTGTTTCTGTTTTCCCCATATGTTTCAAACATACACGAAAGATATGTACATACTATCATAGAATTTCCGCCATTTTACATCTTATTATCCTGGCAGAATTGAAGTTCCAGGCACAACAATTTATTACCATACCAAACAACCATTCCAACCTTAAGGAAAATTTCACATGACAGTTCAATGTGTCTAAAACAACCTGTAAAAATTTCAGGGCAATCAGAGTTATATAACCACTTCAATAAAATAGGCAAATCTGGTGGTCAGAAGCCACAAATTCATAGTCCAGACTTGTGTTCTCAAAATATTTAGCCCTAGAATTCGATGGAATCATGGTACAAGAAAATTCACAGAGGTATTTCAACATGTTATTAGTCTTGTGTAAAAATTTCAGGAGCTATCTCAATCAATTGCTATGATGAAAAATTCGGGCAAGTTTGTTACTTCAGTCTCAACAATTCAAACAGCAAGTTACAATTCGGTTCCTAATTTTTTTGAGGCATCAAACCTTAGAATTAACCCCTAAGAAAATTCGTATGTTTAGTCTAAGAGGTTGACTACAACATATAATTTTCATGGCTCATGAAACCACCCACAAAATTTCCAGAAAATTCGTGAAATGTTCTTATTCCAGAACAGAAATCAGTCCAGCAACCTAGTTCCAATTTCACTTGAGAGAAAACCCATTTTAAAACCATCCAAACACAACACAAAAATTCATACATCAATATCAATATGTTAATCATCAATATCATCAAAATTTTCAGAATTAGGGCAAGCTAAAACAGAATTGAAAAATTTCACAAGAAAGCGGAAAAACCCTACTCTTGAAGGTTCAACAAGTTTCTATCTCTAGCTTGCTTCAAGGTGGGATTTCTTCACAACCAAAACTCCCCACACAACTTCAAACCCTCCTCTGATCAATGATGGATGTGCAAGAAGGATGAGGTTTTTGAAATTTCAATCGGTTATAATTGTAGAGGTGGAAGTGTAGATCAATTTTTGTGAAGGAAGATTTGGGTTTTGATGATTCTAAGCTAGGGTTTTTGTGAGATGAACACAAGGTGAAGCTCTTGGCTATGGAGGACTTCCAACTTTTGATTTCTCCCTGGAATGGCCGAGAATGATGCTTGCTTTGGGAGGAAGATTGGTGACTAGGCTTGTAATAAATACAAGCCAAGATATTTATCCAAGATCATGATGAGTTTTGATGACTAGGCTATGATGGACGGCTAGGATTTGATCTTGGATTCCAATATTAGATCTTGGCCTTCCACTTGTCTTGATTAGGTAGATATTATTTAGTTGTAGTGATGGAAGTGTCTTTCGGTGTTAAAAACCGCACACCAAAATCTCACAACGGGTAAACACCGTACCCGATTCACCGATATTACCCGTAAATTAATTCTAAATATAAAATTATCATTTCCACCTATTTATAACATTATTCCCATGTTTTCCTAATTTCGGCGTCTCGGGCCCAAATCTAGGGTTTAGTTGTCCGGTCGGTGGGGGCAAGGTTACTATTTATTGGCCCGAAATTTTTTTTTTGAGGTTCGTTGGGCCGCCTCATCATTGCTAAACTATTAGATTTTTGAAATTAAGATTAATAAAGCTCAAATTAATTTTTAATTAAAATTTAGGGTGTTACACTGTATGTATTATGAGCAAGAGCTGGCCTTGCTTGCTCTTTGGATGTAATTGTTATTTTCTATGATCCTTGTTATTTGCTCACTCTCCATTGGATTGTTTGAGTTGTTCATTTATATATAAAAAAAAGACAAAACTATCAAATTTGTCCCTCTAAAATTTCGCGACTAAATTGGTCCCTATAAAATAACTTCCAAATTGGTCCCTCCCAAATTCAAACGTCTACCAAGTTAATCCCTCTGTTAACATCACTAACGAGCATACCTTACGTGTCCATTCCTACTAACGTGGCACGTTAACCCTCTATTAAGCAAAACGACACCGTTTTGGCTCTATGCAACCTAATTCCTTCCCTCACTAAGCTTCCTTTTACCTTTCACTTGAGACCATGGGTGGCGACCTAGGAGCAATGAGCCTTTGCGAGAACCCAGGAAGCTTCACTTCTAAGGTGCGAGCCTAGCTTCGATGATGATGAGCGCGTCTTCCTCGGTAAGGAGCGGCCTGAAGACTTGCAACCTCCACTCAATATCCAGCTCTATCGCCCGCCCTTTCCTTCTTCCCTTGGTGCCTCAAAACCCAAATTCCCAAATCGCTAAGACTCAATCTCCCCATAGCTATTGAAAAGTCCAGAGCACGGTTTCGATCTCTGGCAACACAATGGTGGGAGAAACCTTTGGACCTCGCCATCAACCCAGCACAAGGGCTCGAAGTCGCCTGTGATGAGCGGCGCGGGCGAAGCTGACAACATCTCCTAGGCATTATTCCTGATGACCTCATTTGTTATATGCTTTCCCATCTCTCCCTGTATATGTTCTTATGAAATTGATCTTGGAATACTTGTGAATGGATTCCCTATAATATGAATCATGATTTGAAGTCTATGATTGTTTCGTGATTGATTATTGCTCCACCTTGAAAGTGGTTGTGTTATTGCTTGAGGTTTCTCTCTCTTGCCTCTGCTTGTTCCTTCGTATCTTCTCTTTTTGTGATGTTTTGGAGGAAAAGTAGAATGAGAATCATGGAAAGAAAGCATAGAAGTGAAGTAGATAGAAAAGAGAGCACATGCTGTGTGGGTTGAGGTTTAACTAGAAGCGAAGAAGAAAGGAGGTGAAGAAGAAGATGGATGTTAAAGCACGTAACGGACACGTAAGCATTTTCCGTTAGTGATGTTAACAGGGATAATTTGGTAGACGTTTGAATTTGGGAGGAACCAATTTGGAAGTTGTTTTTTAAGATCAATTTGGTCGCGCGAAATTTTAGAGGGACGATTTTGGTAGTTTTGTCTAAAAAAAAGGGATACTCTTGTATTTTCTACTACTCGTCATGCCTTTATGGTACGAAAGAAATGTTAAAAAACAATAGTGAATTTTGTTATAAAAATTATTAATTTTGTTTCATGACAATTGAGAAAACACGATGAGGATCTTATTTTTAAATTGTTCGATGATATAAAACATTAAGTTTTATTTTATACTTATGAGAATTAATAATAGATTGAGGAAATGAATTGAAATGAATTTGCATCTACAGCTTTGAATCCCACAAATTTCGTTTAAATATATTCTCTCATAACATCCAAAAATATCCTTATTAAAAACCGAAAAGGAAGATGTTTTATGTGTTTAACCTCGTAATGTATATATTTTTCAATTTTTAAGGAAATCAAATAAAACCCCTAGAGGTAAAGTTCTTACTCTATGCATTTAATTGCAAAAATGGCTCATTTATAACTCACCAACATGAAATTCCTGTATTAGAACTGGAATTCAGTTGAATTATTATTTGTTTATTTATTTCTTTATTTTTTAACTAAGATATCAATTGTTGAAAGTAGTAACTAATTTTCTTGAAATGTAGAGCACTGGAGTTTACATGTATAGATCTTGTCTTTAATTATAAAATTTTTCCTATACACACTTTTAAAAATTGAATGCTCAACTATATGTTTAATGAGTCCAGATACCTACGAAGTCATCATTTACTACATTATTGGATTCAAGATTCTTCTGTTGAATCACGACCGTACATTGGATTCTAAATTTCTCATTAGTGAAGCGGTAGGTCCCGTTAATGAAATGTTTGGAGTCACGGAAGCTCCTCATCCATTGACATTTAGCATGATTATATACTTATCTTGGATGGGATTGAAAAAAATAATAATAAAACCTCACCTTGGCTTATTTATTCGCCTAACAGGTTTTCCGTTTTATCAATCTTAGCCCTTGGAAAAACGCAGCGCACCTTTAGAAAATTATAAATTAATAATAATAAAACTTGTATAATATTCTCTTTATCTAATTTACTTAATGCTCAAATTAAGATAATATGTTTTACATTTATTTTAAGAAAAGAATCTACACATTATTATTTAAGTTAAAAATAAAATAAAATACACATAAGAAGCTTTATCTAGTTGTTTTATTTTTAATTAGAAACCACTAATATTGGGACAGCATAACATCACATGAATAATGTCGTAGCTCCATCAATGCATATTGACCTTTGAAGCACTGGACAAAATTTTCAACTGCCATTACCCCATTTCAGATTCGAGGTCGAGATTACATTTGTCCTTTTTTGGTGGGTTTTTAACCATACATACGTACGTATTTATTTGACTGGCCGCTTTGACTTATTTAATTCCAGTTTATCTCTTTCGATCATTGCATGAATTAGCACATTTTGTGAAATTTAATTTCTATCTGTTGATAATATCAGTTTATCAAAAAAAATATTGATAACATAAAATAAAATTATAATTAAATAATAAAAAATAGTAAGCTACAAAAATTATTATTATCCATTATTATAATTTATTATTTTAGTGAAACTTTATTAACTAATAATATAAAATTATTTTATATTATCGATATATACAAACTAAAGTTTATTTTGCATTGATACATATTTTGTATTTAAAACATTTATCATCAATGTAAAAGAAAAAAAATTTATCATCAAAACTTATGAAAGAACTTCCAAAATATCTCTATGAAAACAATTATTCTAGAAAAATATTTAATCCGAACTTGCATTGACTGTCTTCTTGTTGCTGTCTGCGAGTTTGAGGTACAAGCAACAACTGCTATATGCTATCAGAAAAGTGGGGGCCTAGAAGAAAAAGTCTGTTTTCTAAGTGAATTTTGTTTCCCCTCCTATATATTGGAACTTCGAAGTGGCAAAGAGCCGTAGATTTTATGGCGTCCGCTGTTATGCACATTGAGATTTAACATATGTATTACACCTTTATCCTAAAGTCTAAACCACTAAATTAGGGCGCTCCTTATAAAGTATGGAATACTACACGTCATGTTATCTGATAGTGAGAATTTGATGATGTGTTGGTAGGTCAATTTTATATGATACTCCTTAATAAAATTATTGTACAAAAACTTATAAATCAGTCAAAAACTTATAAACATTAAGTATTTAAAAGAAAAATGAGCCTTCTATAATACATTGTCATTACATTGATATATAGATAATCACTCAGATCCTTATTATTAGATAACTTAGTGTGTGGTGCATCATATTTTAGGAGGGGTATCATAGCCTTCACCCTAAATTAGCATTAAAAGTAAATATATGATTGAAATTTAAAATAAATAAGTTGAATGATATCGTGATAGGGAAGATATGAATTATGATTTTAAGTACAAAATCACATTTAAAAGTTTATTATGTAATTGATTTACATTTTTTTCATGATGGTAATTTTGTAATAAAATATTTTTAAAATTTCATAAGGAGTGAATATTATTATGAAGTGTTACATTATCATAAAATCATAAATTTCTATTTGTAATATTTTTAAGATGATAAATGATTGAATTAAATACTTTCACTGATATAATATATATATATATATATATATATATATATATATATATACATTGACATTTTATATAAATTAAATTTTATTATCTTAAATTTTTAATATTATTTGTGTTTGAATATCAAAATTTTAATATTTGTCATTAGTCTTTAATACAAATTTTAAAAAATTAAAAAATTTTAGCATATCGAATTGTAATAATAATAATACAAAAAACATGTTAAAATGTTAAAAATAAGAATAAATATTTGTAATAGGATGACATCAAATTCGTATATGACAAAATAATATAATTTTTAGTAAAAGATAATATAAAACTACTCAATTGCAAGATAAAGAGGAACCATTCCTCCGCCAATTGATAGCCAACCCCAAACACGGCAAGGTGGTCTCAGAGGCAAGTGGGCCTTGTGGCATCAGAATCGAGGGTTTCAAAAGAGATTAATCACCTCAGCAGAGAAGGTAGGGTAGTAAAAGAGAGAAAAGATTGATGGAGTGGAGAGGAAGGGATCACTAAAATAGAATAGAAGATGGAGAAGCTAGTGTTGTAAGTTCATCAAGAACGAGGAGGGAATTAGCTGGCTAGCTAGCGGGCCGGGAAGAATAACTATGATGATCCTTTGATCCTTCTAAATATGCTTTTCTCAGAAGAATGCACCATCCAATCTCATTACTTTTACCAAATCTTTCCGAGTCAGTCACTCTGCATTACAACTTGTTACCTCTCCTCCTCTTTTTCCTGTCCTTTTTCCTTTTTACTTTTGACATACTCCATAGTAATAATATATATAATTAATTAATTAGTCAAATAAACAATAATTAATGACACCCACTTCTTATTCTTCTTCACTCTCTCTCTCTCTGTCTATTTATTGTCATGCTCCGTCACATTTTAAAAATAAGGCACCATCTACATCAAGTCATCCTGTGTATCCACCGGCCCTGGCCTCTTCCTTGCCAACTCCCAATCTTCCACATCTTTCCACTGAAAATCCAAGGATCGAGTGCTTCAACAGTGACAAGTGAGACTAACACAGCGACCAGCTTGCTCTTTTGTCTTCATGTGGGTTTAGCAAAGAGTCGCTTACATAGTTTATTGGCATTCTGTCCACCTCCTTGCTATTACTCAGAATTAGTAGTTCTTCTGTGCTTCTATTACTCTAGTCTGATCTGATCTTATCTGCACTTAATGATTTATTAATTTTTGTTGTCATCATATTAATAGTTCTATTAAAGTGATTGAAAACATATCAAGATGAGGCACAAAGCTAATAATCAAAGCACAATAGGAATAGCTTACTCACAGAGCATATACCTATCTCTACTTATTCCTATCAATGGATCTCTCTCTCTCTCTCTCTCTGGTCGCGAAATATATATGCGTAGGAGGTGGACATCCTGCCAACTGAGCTCTGTTGGCTTCTCTTTGTAAAGCCCTTGTGATATCTATCTCTCAGTTGCTGTTGCACCCCTTTCTTTTCTCATACATCCAAAAGGTACAAGGGTTTTATATCTAGCTTGACCTCCATATTATAGCTAGCGTGTTTGGTTGTCATTTTCAGACTTTTAAGCTGTGATTTTTGGAGTTTTAAAATGATATTCTAAGCTTGCTATTAACTTTTTCTTTTTTGGGCACTCCATATTTGATTTTCAGTCTGTATCTCTGATATACTAACTTGGTGTCAGTGTGATGAATTAATGCTTACAAGACTAGTGTTTTCTGTTGTTTGCTTTGTGAAGACCATTGCTTTTTTTTTTTTATACTGATTACTGAAGGAGTAATACAACGGTGCTATTATTTTACTATTGTGTTAATTTTTTTACCCTCTTCATGTTTGTGTTTTTGCAGGATCATATGTTGTTTGCTTACAGCAAAAGTTGGGAAGGAATCGGGGGATAAAGGGAAGGGTTTTGTTCATATTTGTTTGTATTAGGGCTTGCTTGTCCTCACTCAATCTTATTATTCGCTTCCACTGGCGTTGGAAAATGGAAACCCTATTTCGCGGTTTCCGTGCTTTCCTTTCTTCCTCGGTCTATCTCTTCCTTTCTCAAGTGTAGTCAGAGTCGTTGACTGAGTTGTTGATGGTGAAAGTTTTCATTTTACTTGCCTCTGGGATAGTGTGTGTAGACTTACAGCACCAGATTTGGTGTCTAGGGTTTCATGAGAAGCTTCTTTCTTTCATCGCTATAGTGGTGGGATAATGGGAGAATTCAATAATCTTCGGTTCCCTCTTTTTATGACCAAAGATTTTGTGGCAAGATTATTTTTTTCCCTTTACAAAGGTGCAGAAATTATTTTTTTCCCTTTTACTTCGTTTATCTAATTTCAAGGTGATATGATATTCCATCTGCTATGATATAAGCTTTATCATGTTGATCATTAGATTGGATTACCAACTGACAAAGGAGATTTGAGTAGGCTTCGTGCATGCCTGCCACACTGTATTGCCTTTTTCATGGTACAAGAAAAAGTTGCTTTGGTATTCGTATGGTTTATTTATTTATTTATTTTTATAAGTGTTCGTATGGTTTATCTGCTCATACATACCCACATCCCTCCCGGCATGAGGCATATATGTGGGACTTAATTAGCATTACAAATTTACTCTTCCCCTATTGCAGAGTAGGCTTTTAGCTTCTACGCGCTCCAATAGCTCTCTCTGAACGTTCAAGCAGGCTCATGATTGAAGATTGACATTAACCACTCACTGCTCTACTTGTTCAATGCAAACACCGAGCACCCTATTTCATGGCGCGTGAGGTAATGCCGCCGGGTCTATAAAAAATTTAGCCATAATGTTCATCTGTTATGTCCTCCTGGTTGGTTCTCTATATTCTTCTTTTGTTTTGAGAAATTATATTAGGGAGAATTTGGTTTCAGAACATAATTTTTGGTTTTTATTTTTTCACTTTCAGAATTTTAATTTGTAATAGAAATAGCCAAACCTGGAAATGAAAATTTAAGACGGAAATAAAATAAAAACTGAAACCTGAAAGTAGTTGTCTTAATTCAAACGCACCTTTACCTTCTTAAGCGAGAGATTGTTTCTCTTATCCATTCACGGAATGATACGTTAGTTGTGTAGGTCTTTCAAGTTTCTTTGATCGATCGTCTCCACTAATTTTTTCACGGAAGCGACTAATGTGCAGAGTAATGATGTATCTAGAATAATAGAATCTCTTTTTTTGGGGTTGGGATGAGAAATTCTAAAGAGTGAAGACATTATGGTTTGTCAAAGTAGATGAGTTAATGGACGTGATAATTATGAGTTGGATTGTGTGAATATGGGACAGTAGGGTCGCTGGGAAGCTCACAGCTAACGGAAAATGCATTTTGAATTTTGATCAAGTGTACGATACCACATTGTGCTAGGAATGTACCGTATATTATGGGGACCATTTCATTATTATAGTATGGATGGATAGATGTTGTTGTAACTTCTGTTGTGACTGATTACAACAGCAGTAAGGGATATATTAGATCAGAAGTCTTCCTTTTCTCTCTTTATTTGTCGTTTTTAAGTTAAAATCTTTCGGGTACAAATGAATAGATCATAAGTTTTTGGTTCCCTTTTCATTCCCTCAAACATTTTTAGGTACTCATGAGTGTGGTTGACTAAAAATTGTGAGAAAAGTGTCATGAAAGGAAATGTGACTTGAAAAAAAAAAAATCAAATCAAAGAATAAATATTGATATGTATGGAAGCATGCATACATTTCGTTGGGATTTTGTTTCACCCTGATGTGATTATTAGTTACTGCGTTTTCTCTCAGGTCGCGGGGTTTAAACTTTAATTTGAAGGTAATGATGAATCTTTAAGACTATATATCACTTTATGAACAGCCTTTTCACGCATACCTATTTATAAGCTATGACATGAGCATGGGGAGGGAATTTGAGGATAAGTATATGTTTTAGGGGATGTGTGATTTAGTGTTCAGTAGAATTAATTTTGAAATAATTGATTTATCTTTAAAAAGATGTTAAAAAATGAGTTAATATTTTTACTTATATTGAAATCAATTTTTGTGAAAGCGAGATAGTTTTATCAAAAAGTAAAAATGTAAACAAATACCTTAACTTCTTCTCAACTCAATTTTTCTAACGTAACGTGAAAAACTTTACTAACCAAACATGCTATTGATTGGTAAAAGTCCGAAGCCCCTTTCAATTTCATGTAAACTTAATATTTAGCAACCTAATTCAATTATTGTAGGAGTTCCAACTCACGTTTACGTTTCCATGTATCTCTATTAAGTGATCAAATCGTTTCTTTCTAAAGATTTGAAAGGAGTAATATAACGCTAGACGGGCACTACTTATATAATACAATATGATCCACATTTAGGCGGATGCAGGAAGATGAGTAATTGCATTCTAAAATAATAAACTGTAAGGCGCAGTTGTGACTTCATGTCGTTCTTTGACTCAATCATCACTCTTTTGTCGTTGTAACAGTTTGTGGGAACTCAGGAATAGAAAAAGGCAGATCTTATTCAGATTTCCATTATCATTATTTTTGCTATTATACCCTATTAAATAAGGAAACCCTATATTTTCCGGCAGAAACAAAATAGACAATTGCTTCTCCCAATGACTGATTGTGTAAGAATAATAGCCTTTAACTTCACTAATATTGTTCTATAAAATGGCTATTTACTCGAGTCCCAAAAAATTCGTCCTAAGTATGGTTGTCTCTAAAATTTAAAAGCAAAGGATTATCTGCCTTTAAACAATCTAAACTAGTGAATTATGAGCACAATGCCTTTTATTGATATAAAATTTTATGTTTTACTCTCTCTCTTTGGAGGCAATTTAGTGGTGTCTTTTCTCATTCAAGTCCATCACTGATATCGTCGATGGTGGCAGAAGACTAAGTAATTACTAATTAGCTTACCAAGGTCTTGATTAAATTTCATTTCGGACCTATTAGCTGAGTGAGCTCCGATCCATGACTGGTTATAGTAGTTCAGTGATGTGATGAATGTATTTGTCCTGATATCCACTGACACAACACGTTCAAAACTAGAACCATACACAATAACTAGATCTAAGATCTTATAACAGCAGAAGATACATCGCAAACTAACGAGAAATAACTGCAGCATTTTTATGTAATAAAAAGACTAGTGTAAATAAAAGACAAAGGTGCAGTAAACCTATAATAGCGTGTGTTTTGGAATAGTATTATTGGAAATTAGATTTATCTAATTTTGCCATTGCATCTTGTAGTTTAGTCATGTCATTAGAACATCTATGATCTTTTACATGTCGAGTGCCATAAAATTTTACGTAAGTACACACGCTGATTAATTTAAGAGTGATTCGTTCTCCGGCAGCAAGCAGGATCCAATTACATCATGCAACTCAACTTACTATGGTTTCTTTTTCTCTTCATTATCATTTGTACAGCGTTCCCTTTCTCATCATAGTCACAAACTGCTCGTAATTAATTCTCCCATCCTACAAAATGAAGCCCGACTATAAATCACAATTCACATGAACAGAACTAAGAAATTATAATACTAATAGCAATTAAAGAAGATTGGGAAGCCATTTTGAGAGCCTAATAGGGTACACATAACTATATAATCTAACATACTTTGTCAGAGTCAAAATCGTCGTTGACTTCATCTATATTTGCTTCGTCTCCCATTTGATGTTCAGTCAAAGCTTGTCTTAACTCATCTCTTGTTATGTAACTGAATAAATTAAGTTATGGAAACAAAATTAAAAGTGATGGGAATCATATAGATATATAGATAAACGCTCTTTTGTTTTCAGATCTAAATCGATGATTGTGATTCAGGTTGCTGAAATCAATATGTGGCTTGCGTGTTAGGAATAAAATAATAATAATACCCTGTAAGGATCAAATTAATGAACTGCATACCCATTGTTATCATTGTCAAAGTATTGAAAAGCCTCGAACAAATTCTCTTCCTTCTCAGGTTGATGCGGATGCATAATGGCAGCAATGAATTCATAATAGTCAATAGTCCCATCTTCGTCAACGTCAGCCTGGCAAAACACGTGGAAAATTAAAAGGAAAAATATGCTCCATAATTAAGAGGAAGGGCATTTATAAATATTAATGTTATACATTCCACATGTGACTGAACTTACAGTATCCATTAGCTGCCTTATTTCACCTTCATTGAGCTTGGATCCCAATCTGGACAACCCAGATTTGAGTTCTTCGAATGTGATTGTGCCGCAGCGATCAGTATCCATGTTGAACATTTGTTTTAAGCCCTTGCTTTCTTCCTCTGAAAGGTTTTGTGCTATGACCTTCAACATCCAGAAATAATTAAATTCTATAACCATAATAACCATAGTCAATCTAGTAAATATCATTTCTGTCCTAGCAAGCAAGAGTAGTAAAATGAATTGTTGCATTTTGCATGGGATTTGAACAAAGCTTGCCTAAGCCTAATTGCATTTTGCGTGGGATTTGAACATATATATGGTTCAAATTTTATGCCACCTGAAAGTTACGGCAGGTACCATTAAAGCAAGTTTCTTCATCTTGTTCATTGCTCTGAACTGTATCATCCTACTTAGACCACGTTGTCTATATGCTCGTCAGATGCTTCCCCCGCTTCCTTCATCCATGGGTGTACTGGTCCATATTCATTAATGTGAATGACCTTAATGATTCAAGTTTGTTTGAGTAAAAACACAGCTTCATACTAAGCATGAGCATCGAATTAATAATACTTATATTACTATTTAGAGGTACACATTACAATTCCATTTTCAAAATTCCATAGGCGGCTGCAAATGATTTTTCATATAAGAAATGGCCTGGGGTGATGACAGGGTCAGCTATTTTTAGAGTGTTGGATCACAACTATACATGCTAGAAAAATCAGAATGTAATTGAGTGAAGATTAATGAAATCACATACGTATACTTACCAAGGGCACTAGAGGCAGTGGTGCGTTTCTGAGGGTCAAAAGTCAACATTTTCTTGATCAAATCTTTTGTAGCGCTGAAATAGGCCATGGTGCACTTTCCAGATCTAACTTACCTGCCAAAATAGCATCAAATATTCCTTTCTCGGTTTCTAAAATACAGACGACACATAATTAGAGCGGTTAAAGTGGGTAAGGTTGGCCACGACCTGCAGAGTCGAAAACACCAACCCAACTCCACCCACTTTAGTTGCGGGGCAAGGAAAATGCAACCTGGCTAACCCACCAAGCTAGTGGGTTATCTAGGTTAGCCCACCAAAATAAAAAAGAAAAAATTTGAAACCATAAAGAATATTAAACAATCCAAAAAAAAATTAGAAAATCCAAAAAAAATCTAAAATATATTTTGAAGGTAAATAAAAAATAAAACCTGTAAAATAATAAAAAAATACACCTAATATTATTATCCATAAACATAAAATATACACAGGACCAAGTAGATCCAGCGATAGAAGCAAAACCTAAATGTGAAGCAAAACCTAGTGGTAGAAGCGGAACCTAGAGGGAGAAGCAGAATTGCAAGTGGAGGCAAGTCCTGCAGAGGAGTAGTGGATCGGCAATGAGAAGAAGCCAAAGTGATGAGAAGAAAGGCAGCGCCTTGTGTGTGTGTAACTGTGAAGTGAGGGAAGAGATGAGAAATTAGGGTTATGATTGAATGGGCTCAAATTTATTTGATAAAAATTGAAATGAATTGTAAGTTTCCCCAAAAAAGCATTTAAAGAGCCCACCTTGCGGTTATCACTTGAGCCCCCCCAAAACCAAAAGACTTAAAGAGGAGCTAAGCAAAGAAAAAAAAAGGGTTGGCTCGCGGAAACTCGGCTAGAACCAGCTTGGCTCGCGGGTTAAGTGGGCTGGGTCATTTCGATTCACTTTTATATGAGTTGTAATTTTACAGCCCAACCCACCATTTTAGTGGGCTTGGATTGGCTCGTGGGCTAGAACCAATTTTGACAATACTACATATAATGTCATTAAACAAATAATAATGAGACTAATAAAACAATCTTGCATATATTGAATTTATGCATCAACTAAATTTAACTATCACAAATACGCACTATTGCTTGATGAGAATTAAATGATTATTTATTTTATTTTATTTTATATTTTTTGCCAGTAATGCATGCATGTCACTAACCAGCCTAAAATGGAGGCACCCCGCTAAGGAGAATGTATAAAATGACTCGTGCTAGATAGTTTTTCCACCTTCCCATTACACGAGGTCTGAGTAATTTCCATCTACTATATCTTTTGGGATAGTAGTGGTTTTAAATTAGTTTGAGATGATGTGGGATAGCTCATTCTTTTATAGATCTCACGGTTGCTAAAATATAGATTGCTTGTATTTGAAAATTGTGCTTATGATAGATGATAATCTATGGCATCTATTGATGGTTTTGGTTGGGTTTTATTTTCTTGTGTTTAGTCTAGAGGCAAATAGCCTCTTTTTCATTTTCTCTTTGCTCTAAGTTTTGTTTTTTGCTAGGTTAGTTGGTATGTTTAGTGTAGATTAGTTATTGTTTTTATTTTTGTTTTTGTGTCTTTGTTTCTTTGCTGTTTTATGTGTTCCATGACACATTGGCTCTTTGGTATATGGTTATATTGTCAAAGTTCTTGCAAAGCTTGAAGAAAAAAATTGTTTCAATCTAGTTCTACAAAGGATGATTTTTCAGGAAAAAACCTAGAGAGTTTCCAGAGCAAGTAAAACTGTGCATCCTTTTGCAATGGATTGATAATATTAGATGAAGTTTGCATGGTGCTGTTGTATACTCCAAGAGAAGCCAATAGTGGACTATAAGATGCCACTCATGGGTTGTTAGTGTTGTTGTGTCACTTAGCATATATTTGTCATTTTTGTTTAGTCGTGGGCCTTTGCCAACTGGGAGCTATACTTAAACTTGTAATTTTTTTATCCTATAGGTAGTTGGCCTGCTAAGTGAATGAATGATATATCGTTTCTTCGATAAAAAGAAAAAGACTCCTGCACTCCACACATCTATTTCTTTTCCTGTAGTTATTTTTCAGCACCTCTAAGCCACATACTCTACACTTCAACCATTTCTTTATATACTTTATATATAGAAATGTTCATTATTTATATTCTCTCTATTTTGAATAATTATCTATTTCAAAAATTTGATTTGTCTAAAAATAATTATCTCTTTCAAAAGTTTAGATAGTATTAATTATTTTTTTTACCAATAATACCCCTATTAAATACCATTGTACTCATTAGTGAAGGAGTAGAGAAGAAGTTGAATTAAAAAAAAACGATGACAATTTAGTAAACTATCCATAATTTTTATTAACTTTAATGTTTTATTAATCATTTTGTTAATTCCAATAAGTATTTATAACTTGGAAATTATTCAAGGACGAGAGAAAATAATATGATTCACATATTGAACTAAAACTTTAATTTTAAAAAGGAAACGTCAATGATAGTATTTACACATTTTTACCCCTAACTAACCATGGCCAAATAATTATGAAAAGAAATGATGATATAGTTCATTGATTCATCCAACGTCAATAATTACGCCATGCTATTCTGGTAAAATTCATGGTTAGCTAGTATTTTTTCAAGAAAGAAAAAAGAAAGAGAAACAAAATGTGAAAACGAGATGAGAAATTGAGCACACAAGCAAATGCAAAAGTGCACATAAGATTTAAGAGAACACACGCTTCCTCCAAAAATTAAACTTCTTCATTGAAGATAGACAATCCAAAACTGGTGGCTTTCAAGGTTGAGTTTTGATCCATACTATAACCATCAAGAACTTCTCTAGCTTGAGGTCCCCATACATCACTCCCATGAAATGACAAACATGAACCACATTCACAATTTGCCTGAACATAGAAGCAGCCTTATGCTCAGAGTAAACCCCTTGCCAATGATCCTATCAACGAGCTCACCACCCCTACACAACTCCTTCACCAAATACACATGCTGCTTATCATCATAAGCACCCTGGAACTCAGCTGTGTTTGGTTGTCCTCAGCTGCAGAAGGATCATAATCTCCCTCTGACATCATCAATTTCTTTCTTTCTCGTTAGCTTTCTCCTTGCAATGGACTTGCAAGCATATTGTCTCCTATGGCCTTCTTGAGTGCAAAGATATGTGACACCAAATTAGCCATACCCAATCCCTTCTCAAGGGTGTAAAGAGCCCTAATGTCAACATATGGTTTGCCTAAGATTGATGATGCAGCTTTGAACCATAAGATGATGATGATGAAGGAGTAGGGTCTGATTTTGAAATGGATGATGATGAGGTTGTTGAGGTACTTGTGGTAGTGGTGGTTGTTGTTAGGTTCTCTTTGGAAGTTGCTGGTAATGATGGGGTGGTGAAGAATCAGATTGATAAGAGATTGGAACTCTATTATTGTTGCTTCTTCGGGTTTTTGGTGAGGAGGCCCTATTTTGGTTTGCTTTTTTTGAAGAGATTATGAGATGATAAAAAAATAAAATAAACAAAGGAGATTAATTTACGTATATGTTATGCACTATACATGTGTGGTAACTTAAAACTATGATGCTAGCTAGTTTTGCTTATGCTTTACTTTTTCCTGGGTTGGAATGGTCCTTCGCTCCCTCACTTAGCAAAATGAGAATGAAAGCATCCTCACTTGTTGCATCTTTACCCTAAGCTCTATCTTGGAGGAGAGATTATTGTATAATCACAAGTGTAACACTTTATATTTACATGTGCCCTACTCACAATAAATGTAGATTCTACTAATTACTCCTTCATAGTTCCACTAATTTAATTGTTAGTGTATAATTAATAATTAATGGTGTGTTTAACTTGTAGTCATGAAAGAAATTTTGTTTGCTTGAGAGAGAGGGAGAGAGAGAGAGAGGGGGAGAGCGAGAGACGGGTTTGGCAACTTCTGATGCAGGTTATGTATGTTTGGTGCATGATACACGTTGAAGTTGATCAAAACTATCTTGATCCAAATTGGTGTGTTCGATTAAGAGTTTAATTAAAATTGATTTTAAATAGAATTGATTATGTTATAATTGATTAATTTTAAAGTAAAATAATTTATGTTTGATAATATCTCTTTTATTGATTATGACAAAAATGAGAAATTTTCACTTATTTGAAAATCAATTTTAACGGCAAGAATTGATTTTGATGAAAATTATCCAAATAAAATGGCACTACTTTTGAGACTCAATTGCAACTTTAGAATAGATTTTAAGATGCACAAACATGGATCCAAACACACACTTGATTGATTACCTCTTCAGGAGAATCATAGTGGTCTACTCTTCTCTAGCAGCCTTGTAAATTTTCCAAATCCTACTTGTTGAATAGTGTACAAGTTGAAAATATTAAAAGTTGCTCAGTGCGCCACTATGATTTAGGTACGCAGTAATACCGATTTCTATTAAGAGGTTTCTAAATTCATTTTGAATAAAATAAAAAATGAAAACTAATTAAACAATTTTGAAAACTAATCAAAGTTGAATAAATTTAGTAATTTGAATTCGCTTGTTCTTATTATTTTTGAAAAAATTGATGAGGTTGAATTAAATTTCTGTTATATATTGGGTACCAGAGTTATGAAAATAGATCAATGCAACTAAAATAGAGTTGAGATAATTGAAACTGACACATAATATTTACATAAAAAACCCCTAATGATGAGGAAAAAGACGGGTAAGCGGAGAAAATTTTTTATTATGTGGATTATAAAAATTACACTCTCTAAATATAAGGAGAGAATAATAACACCATATCTAGGAGAATACACCTCTTTTTATAAAAATAGGAGAAACTCTCAGAAGACACTATATATATTTTTCTCTATGTGCTCTCCATTTTTTTTTCATAAAACTGAATGTGAAGCTCTCCTTTTATAGATGCTCGGACTAATGATTTCGTGCCAAAATCCTTCACGCATGCACGTAATTTTTCCTGTGCACGTTTGAAAATTTTGCTTCTCTTTATGTGTGCACAATAGAAATTCTCCTGCATGTTTGAAAATTCAATAAAAGTGGCTTTACGCCACTCACAATCTCCCACTTAAAGTCATTTTTGGTGAGTTTTTCAAAACCTTTTCTCATCTTGTCAATTTCATGATGTCTATATTTCTGATAGGCCATAGGAAGATCTACACCATTTAAATTTGTCAGTGTTAATTGACTTTGTCGTGATATCTGCTAGGTTGTCTTTTGTGTGAATCTTCTGCATATCCATATTTCCTTCTTCTACTACTTCTCGAACAAAGTGATCTTGGACTCCTATGTGTTTCGTCCTGGAATGAAAGGTTGGATTCCTTGCAATGTGCAAGGCACTATGACTGTCACAATACATAGTAATCTTTTATTGTTTGTGCCCGAGTTCCTCCAATAACCTTTGAATCCAAATAGCTTCCTTGCAAGCTTATGTAGTTGCCATATATTCAGCTTTTTTAGTAGATAGACTAACAATCTGTAACTTGGATAACCAGCTCATAGCTCCATCTGCAAGTGTGAACACATAGCTTGTAGTAGATTTCTTTTTGTCAAGATCACCTGCAAAATTGAATCAACATATCCTCTGCAGTGAACTTTGATCCTCCAAAACATAGTGCAATACCTGAGGTTCCTTTAATGTATTTAGGATCCTTTTCAGCATTCCAATGTTTTTTCCTGGATCTACCATAAATCGATTGACCACTCCAACTGCTGCCCCTAGTACAAATCATGGCATACATAAGACTTCCCATCATCATGCATTTCAAGATATCTCCATCCTCTCCGCTCCATGCTAGGACACATACCTAAGGATAATTTATAATTCATAGGAAGTGGGTTGAAACTGGCTTACAATCTTACATGTTGAAGCTCCAAGATTTTCATCACATAGTTCTTCTATGAAAGCCAAATCTTCCTGTCCATTCTATCTTGATGAATTTGCATCCCTAAAATCTTGTTTACGGGTCCAAGTCCTTTATGTCAAACTCCTTAGCTAATGCCTTCAATTCCTAGATTCGATCTTTGTTAGGGCCTATCACCAACATGTCATCGACATACAATAAGGAATGATGAAAACATTATTACCAAACCTCTTATGTACAATGGTTTGAACTGTTTGTATCAGAGGCTTATGAAGGAATCAAATCTCTTGTACCAACAACTTGGTGCCTACTTTAGACTGTGCAGAGATTTGGTCAACCTACAAACCAAGTTTTCTTTTCCTTATTCCTCAAAACCTTCTGGTTGGAGCATATAAATCTCCTCTTCAAGTTCTCCGTAAAGAAAAACAATTTTCACATCTAACTATTCAAGATGTAAATCAAATGTAGCATACATGACCAATACTATTATGATAGTGGTAAGTTTAACAACTAGAGAAATATCTCATTGAAATTGATACATTCCTTCTGAGCAAATCCTTTTACCACCAGTCTTGCACGATATCATTCTACTCGATCATTGCCATCTCATTTGATCTTATAAACCCATTTGTTGCCAATGGCTTTCCACGTGTTGGAAGTACAACAAGTTCCCATGTCTTGTTCCTATGCAAGGCCTCTATTTCTTCCTACATTGCTGCCATCCAAAGAGAAGCATTTGGGATACTCAAAGCTTCCTGAAAGGTTGATAGCTCTCTTTCTTTTGTTAGAAGACAGAATGTTTCGTGACTTGCCATAATATAGTTTGGGTGCCATGATGGTGGTTGTGTTGACATGTTGATCGCCTAACTTCTATATCATTGGCCACTTCTGGTACTTGTTCATCATGCTCTGGTTCTGCTTTAGAGTCTTTTTCTCAAGATTTCTCATATATTTGAATCGTGATTGTCTCTTTAGCAATGCTGTCATTTCTTCTTCACTTTGCAGTTTATTTTCTGCAAATATAACATCCTCCTGACAATAATCTTGCGGGCGTGTGATACCCTTTACACTCAGCATAACCTAAGAATATACATTTCCTAGACTTTGGGCCCAACTTTGTTCTTTCTTGGGAGTTATACATCATATATGCTGGACATCCGAACACTTGTAGAGAAGAATAATCCGCGGCTTGCCATTCCACATCTCCATTGGTTTCTTTAAACCAATTGCGGTTGATGACGACCGATTAATCACGTAACAGACAATTTGACTGCTTCTTCCTAGAAAGACTTGGCTAAACCTTCTTCTCAGCATTGCTCTTGTTCTTTTTAGGACGGTCCTGTCATCCACTTTGCTACACCATTTTGAGATGTATGTGCAACTGAATTGCCTTTAAATACCCTCATGCTTGCAAAATACTAGAAAATCTCCATCTGTATATTATCCTCCATTGTCTGTCCTCAAACACTTGATCCTCTTTCTGGATTCAAGTTCCATTCTTGCTTTGAAGTCCTTGGATATTGGAAACACATCTGACTTCTTCTTAAGTGGGTACTCCCAACTCCTGGAGTAATCACCAATGAATGATACAAAATATTTTGCACTTCCCAGGGACATTTTCGGTGACTCCCACACATTAGAATGAATCAAGTCTAAAATGTGCTTACTCCGAGCAATTGATCTACCAAACTTTAATCTATGCTGCTTGCTTGTAACACGTGCTCGCTGCACAACCCACATAAAGAACGTGAGGGCACGTGAGGACTTGGATCCCCGGAAGCCTTTGATAACGTGACTATCTAATATTCATAATTAAATTGACCATATTCAAAATCTCTCAAGTTTTCATAAATCTGAAAATATTTCCAATTATAAATATTGAACATAAAACTGCATAAATTCCATAATCTAGGCCAAACCCAACCACAATTAAATAAATGAATGAAATTCTTAAAGATGAAAACAATATAATGCATGTCTGGATCATGCCTGCACAATTATTGGAGCACTACTAACTGACATAACCAAAAGTAAACTCAAAGCGAAGCTCACCAAAAGAAGCTGCAACACTCCTAGGAGGATCCTATGATGCATCAAAACCTGTGTATCTGGAGAAAGGAAAGAGAGGGGTCAATTCATCAAAACTCAATGAGTGAGCCTCCACTCACAACCCACATGGGACAACAATAAATATACATAACATATACATGCAACTGATATAAAACATATATATATATATAATATATATCCTGAAACAATAATTTAACTAAATTCATAACAATAATTAGTAAAGAAATAAGAGATATTTTATACATAATTAATTAGACTGAATGAATATGAACCAATGACTAATCTAATGGGCACCTAACTAGGTCCCATAAATGGACATCACCTGGGTTCCTTATGGATAAGCTAGTCCTCTAGTGGACCACTTGGTATTAGGGTTAACAATTAATCCTAAGTTTAACTCAATTTGTTTCTCACTATTTATTGGCTAAAAACTAATAGCAATAAAATTCACTATTCACATAAAATTGGGATTTATGAAATCTTCTAACTGATAAAATAAATCTAAATTATACATACAACAAGTATGATCCCATAAGTTTTCTAAAATAATAATTTATCATGATAACCACAAAATAATAATTTTTCTAAAATTATTATAATCCATAAGACATATTTCTTAGCATAAATCATTCTAAACTTTCATAAATAATTTATATAATATAGGAAAAATAATAATAATGACCAAAAGTATGGTCATGAGCTTAAACTCACTCACCGTTGGTAGTTGGAGTGTACTTCCACTAACAATTTGACTCTAGGAGCTGGAATGACACTAGTAACTGCCAAACAATACAATAAAAATATAAACAATTTGATTTTATCACCCAAATTGAGTTTGGAATAATAGGGAGGAAAACTATTATGTGAAAACCATGTCTGACAGTACCAAACTTATAAATTAAATAAAAAGGGAGGAACGGACTAAATTCCATAGAGATCACTTACCAGAAAATATTAATCAAAGAAAATTGCGAGAAACTATGTTTTTTCGCTCTAGGGAAAATTCCTTCAGCGACAAGGGTTCTTAGAAAAATATTTGGAAATATTATAATGTGCCTAAAATATACTAGGAGTATAAAACGAAGAAAACAAAAAAAAATTGAAAAATGAACTAAAGTTACCGAAGGTGTACGTTATATATATATATATATATATATAGGTAAAAAAAATACAAGCAGGTGCACCTCGTTTTCAATTTATATATATATAATAATCAAACGCGTCTTCTGATTTTTAAAAGTTACTATGCATATATAGTAACTTACATAGTAACTCAACCAAAATCACGAGTTACTATGCATGCATAGTAACTTACATAGTAACTTCAGGGTAAACTCCACCAAAACACGGAAGTTACTGCATGTGCATAGTAACTTTACTTATAAAGTTACTTTTGAAGTAGCAATAATAATAATACCAATAATAATAAAACTAACGGTAATAATAATGTCAACATGCTATACGTTTTCTCTTATAATATTATTAGAGCGTTCTTGCATATATCTTGTATTATAATAAAATAATATTAAAATGTCTACCAATTAATAGTAATAGTAATAATAATTCTAATACTAATAAATTTTGTATTTGGGTTATCACACTCGCAAAACGGTAAATTCACCTATTTGAGCCTGAGAATGAGATTACGTTCTACAAGAATCTTTAAACCACGTTTCGACATCTGACCTAGTTTGCGTGCCACATCATCGTCATTTCTTCTTGACATGCTGTGTAACTGATGCATTTGTTTTCTGCAACGTATTCCTTGAAGCTTGTACAGATTTGTCGTGGTCTTTTCTTTTTATTACCACAATAGCACCTTTAACAATTTTCAAGATCCCACCTTCAATATGGATCTTGCACCAAGGTCGTTAAGTTACCTAATAGACAATATATTCTTCCTCAAGTCCTTCACGTGTTGCACTCCTTGAATTGTTCGAATGGAACCATCAAACAATTTTATTTTGACAATACCAACACAGCAAATTCTAATGTATGGTCATCTCCCACGAACAATCCTTCAAGAGGTTTGTAATTGTAAAACCAGTCACGGTGTGGAGTCATGTGCCATGTTGTTCCTGAATCCATTATCCAAATATCAGCTGTTTATTGCCTTTAGAACCAATTGCTGCATTGCTGCATAGGATTTCTCTATCCCTGAGATACTCACAACACATCCTTGAGAGGTTGATACTTCTAAAGCTTTATTTGCATTTTTCTTATTATTCCAACAATCTTTCTTCAAGTGCCCTATCATGCCACAACGGTAGCATTTGAAGTTCTTCCTTCTTCTTGACTTTAATCTGCTTTACAATTACTCCCACTGCTCCATTGATCTTTCTCTCGTCACCAACAATGTCTCTCGCTTTGAGCTTCCCAATGTATCTTCCTTATTCTTGCTGGACTCTTCTTCAATAATAGCACCAGCGACATCATCAAAGGATAGATAGTCGACAATATTATTATTTGTGATATTGATGATGAGTTATCATATGAGTTAGGTAGACTTTGAATAGAAGCTCCACGTCATCTCTACTATTTATAATCTGAATCTAAGTTGGGAGAATAAGCTGTTGAAATTGTTGATATGGTCCGTCACTAATGCGAACTCACTTATCCGAAGAGTAGACAGCCTCTTTAAAATATTCTATTGTGAAATGATTTGATCTCCAGCGTAACAAGAGCATCCCAGATCTCCTTAGCTGTTTTCTTTTCTGCAAGACTGGATAATATTGAATCTGCCATTGTAAGATGTAGATTGACAATAGCATTATCATCCATCTTCTTCCACTTTCCATCACTTCAGGTGGTCCTTCAATCGGTAAGCAATTGTCCTTCTAAGATTGCCTTTATCTTCAATTTCTATAGGGAAAATTATTCCCATTGAACTTCTTCAAACTCAAATGTTGGTCATGGTGTTTTTCACCGTGAATACCATAAACGTGAACAGTATCATATATGAATAGTTCCATATATGTAGAATAGTACCATATATATATGAATAGTATCATATATTTATACGTATATGGAACAAATCCAATATATATTAACAATACTATAAAAGTATACAACTACACGTATAAATAGTGATTGAGTAGTAACCCGCAACATGGACTATAATTAGTGGCTCTGATACCACTGCGGTATAGAGTTATAAAAAGAGACGCAACTAAATAGAGTTGAGAATTGGAACTGACACATAATATTTACGTGAAACCCTAATGATGAGAGAAAACCACGGGTAAGAGAAAGATTTTTCCTATGTGAAAGATAAAAATTACATTCTCTAAATATAAGGAATAACAATAATATCCTCTCTTATATTAGGAGAATATATCCCTTTCTATAAAAATAGGAGAACTCTCGTAAGACACTATGCATATTTTTCTCCCTATGTGCTCTTCATTTTTCTCGCATAAAACTAAATGTGAGCTTTCATTTATCTCTGAGTTACGTGTAATGAATGCACAACAACTCATGATTTTGGTGTTAAATCCTTTACGCCTGACAATAATTTTTACTGTGCATGTTTGAAAATTTAGCCTCTCTTCATGTGTACATAGTAAAAATTTCCTGTGCATGTTGAAAATTTAACAAAGGTGGCTTTATGCCACTCACATTATAAATTTCAAATCCATATGATTTAATCCAAACATTCATACTATCCTCCATCTTTAATATCTCAATTATAGTTTCTTCTTATATCTAGATAATTCTCCAAACTAGTATTTGTTATTGTTTATATAATCAATAAATTTTATGCGGAATCCTAATCATTAATAACTTCTAATTATAAATAAGATTCTAATAAATCTCTATCATATTTTTTTCCTTTTTAAAATCTTCTCCAAATTTTTAAACTTTTTTTAACACCGATTTTTTTTTTCAAAATTCATTCAAATGTTTTAAAATATTAAACTATCAAAATTGTTATCAATTAGATATTTAGATCAAATTCAACGTATTGGCGGTATTTAACATATATTATAATAAAATGTTATATGTATGATTGATTATACGCTCATTCAAGTGCGATTAAAACAGCACAGTGGACGTGGACTTGAGTGGAGATTCAAAATTGGTGGTAATATCGGGAATATATTTTCTTTCCATTTACCCCTCTGTAGACTTGACATTTACGCGTGAAATGAATGAATGGAGGCCACAATTCAGGACATACTCAAAATGACGACATCCTGGGTGACATCGTCCCTGTGACCAGAAGCACACTCCCATCTTTCCAAAAAAAGGCAAAAAGAAGCACACTCCCATTGGAACAACTTACAGCCACCTATAAAATCGGTGTAACGATGTTGTCATGTCATGTGCTTACCACCCCCGTCGACATTGTGACTAGCGCGCACACACACCCCCCCTCGCTCCCGCAAATCTCTTTGCCTCTTCTTTCAAACCGAAATCCTTGTGTCCCTTATAAACAAGCCTTTCCCGCTGTCATTCTTTGTCTCCACGCAAACATTAAGTTATTATTGTTCAAATCTCATTCTCCAATCTCCATTACCTTTCCATTCCTCTTCTCTTCAATATCTCTCTCACAGCACATCAGAATGGTTTCAATCCCTGCACTTCACGAGCCTATCCAATATCCAACTGCACGCAGAGACGACTCCGTCGTTGACAACTACCACGGCATTAACATTCCCGATCCTTACAGATGGTATACTATACTCCAATCAAATTTAATTCATTACGAGCTTGTTAATTTAGTCCTGCTTTTACAAACTTGATGTTTTTTATGATTTTGACTTTGCTTAATTTGATTTTAGCTATCGGATTTGAATTTGTGCATTGAAAAAACTAACAACAGCCTTGTGTATCAATCGGCTTAAGCTAGATTAATCAGTAAGTTAGACTGCGAATGCTTAAAAGTTTAAACTAACGATAGATTTTAGTTTAGAGCAACTTTTTGAGAAGTTAATAATTTATCTTCGATGCTTTTGAAAGTAAATTAACCACGAGTACAGCTCGAAAATTTTTGCGCAGGGAGACAATTCTAAAGTCAGAATCTCGTTTGAAGGAAAAAAGAGAAAAGAAAAACTAGATGTGAAACTAAACGGATTTGTAATTGCAAACTCCTATTTTATCGGCTCAATGCTAGAAGTCTAGAACCAAACACACTGTCCATTGTGATGAGATTTGTTTTTGGTCGTTGCAAATTTGTTGAGCTTGGTATTTTTGTTGTTTTTGGTTAGGCTTGAGAATCCTGATGCGGAAGAAGTTAAAGAGTTCGTGCAGAAACAGGTTCAGTTGAGTGATTCGGTGCTGGAGAAGTGCGGTGCATGCTCCAAGCTTCGTGAGAAGCTCACCAAGCTCTTTGACCATCCTCGCTACAACGCTCCTTTCCGCGAGCCAACAAGTACTTTTACTTCCACAACACTGGCCTTCAGCCTCAGAGCGTGCTTTATGTGCAGGTTTTGAACTTTTGGCTACTTAGTTATTACGGATTGAGTCCTTGAAATTGATTGCTTTCATTGGTTTTGAGGCTATTAGTATTAGTACAACCAACACACTCAATCATGAATGAAGAGAGTTGAGAGAGAAAGAATGATAGAAGAGTTTGTTTGTCATGAATGATCTGAATTTATTTCATTCAACATGAGGAGTGGTATATGTACATGAGGTGCTCTGTGTAACTAACTGACAAAATGTTAACTGACTTAACTGATTAGTGATTACATCAATGTACAATGTTATTATCTCTATGGCTTAACAAAGGCCATTTGGATTTGGTTGTGTCTGTGTGGCATTTCAGGATGGTTTGGAGGGTGAAGCGGAGGTTTTGCTTGATCCCAATGCACTTAGTGAAGATGGAACTGTCTCACTCAACACGCTGTCAGCTAGCAAAGATGCTAAGTTCTTGGCTTATGGCCTCAGTTCCAGTGGTAGTGATTGGGTTACAATCAAGTTAATGCGTATTGAGGACAAGCATGTTGAGCCTGATACTTTATCCTGGGTGAGTGGTCACACAGTGTGTCTTGATTGAAACAAATTTTCTTGTGTTCAATTTCTTTTAATAGGGATTAACCATTGATGGCTGTGAACGTTGTCCTTCAGGTGAAGTTTTCGTCTATTAGTTGGACGCATGATAGCAAAGGTTTCTTCTATAGCCGCTATCCAGCACCCAAGTAAGTGATCCCTTATGCTCATACTCTTTTCGTTTGTTTGAAATTTCAAATTAGCATTCTAATTTGCAATTGCCATTTGGTTTTGTTATCTCTAGAGATTCTTTAAGTAAGTTATTTATAGTGGAGATGGTGGGAAAAGCTTAATGTTTCCTTGATTTAAAAATTTAACTGATAACTTTGCTAACTTTGCATTGTAGGGAGGTAGAAGTAGTAGATGCTGGGACTGAGACAAACGCTAACCACTATCATGAGCTCTATTATCATTTTTTGGGTACAGATCAATCAGAAGATGTTCTGTGCTGGAGAGAGCCTGAGAACCCGAGATATTTGTTTAGAGCAAGTGTTACAGATGATGGGAAGGTAGGTACCTTATTACTGTAGGAACTATGATTAAATTCGTGGCTTTGAAGTCAGACATGACATGGTAGTTAGCATAATTTGATTGTCCTTTGTCTAGGGGTATTTGTGTTAACACGGCATGCAAGTAATTTTATGTATATGATTTCAAATATCCTATGAAATTGACAGTTATTCTCCTTTTCATTGTGCAGTATGTTCTTCTCTTTATTGAAGAAGGGTGTGATCCAGTTAACAAACTTTACTACTGTGACATGTCTGAACTTCCTAATGGGCTGGAAGGCTTTCGGAATGAAAATGCCCTCCTCCCATTTGTGAAACTTATTGATAATTTTGATGCACTGTATCAAGCCATTGCAAATGATGACACTGTGTTTACATTTTTAACAAATAAAGATGCTCCGAAATATAAACTAGTTCGAGTAGATTTGAAGGAACCAAATTCTTGGGCAGATGTTATCCAAGAGTCTGAAAAGGATGTACTTGAGTCAGCATGTGCTGTAAATGGCAACCAACTGATTGTGAGCTACTTGAGTGATGTGAAGCATGTTCTGCAAGTAAGGGACTTAGAAACAGGTTCCTTGCAGCATCAGCTACCAATTGACATTGGCACGGTTCACGGAATTTCTGCTCGGCGCGAAGATAGTGTGATTTTCTTTGGCTTTACGAGCTTTCTGACTTCTACTATCATATATCAGTGCTACCTGGGAACACAAATTCCGGATATGAAGATATTTCGTGAAATTGTTGTTCCTGGTTTTGACAGCTCTGAGTTTCGTGTCAATCAGGTAAAATGAAATTTTATCTTATTTTAAAGATTGCATGATTAATTAGGCTCTTACACATTTCATTACTTGTTCGATGTTGAGCATTGCTGTCTCTCGGAATTTTGTTCTTATTGTGTCACTTGTTTGTTTCACATTTCAGGTATTTGTGCCTAGTAAAGATGGTACCGAGATCCCAATGTTCATTGTTGCCAGAAAGGACATTGTTTTGGATGGTTCACACCCTTGTTTGCTATATGGATACGGTGGTTTTAACATCAGTCTCACACCATTTTTCAGCGTGAGCCGCGTTGTACTCGCAAGACATTTAGGTGCAATTTTCTGCATAGCAAATATTCGTGGTGGTGGAGAGTATGGGGAGGAATGGCATAAAGCAGGAGCCCTTGCAAAAAAGCAAACTTGCTTTGATGACTTCATCTCTGCAGCTGAGTATCTTGTATCTTCTGGTTACACCCAACCAAGAAAGTTATGCATCGAAGGTGGAAGCAACGGTGGACTTCTTGTTGGTGCTTGCATAAATCAGGTCTGATTTATATATTTGCTGTATCTTCCCTCTTTTTATGTGCAATATGCCAATCAATTGGTAGTTGCACCTCGGGATCTTTGTTTGCTGCTTTTGAAATGTTGATGTATCAACCTCTGCAATCTTCTCCTGTATTGAGCTTGCCGTATTTACTATTCCTTTTTTCCCTTTTCTTCTAACAGAGACCTGATCTTTTTGGTTGTGCGCTGGCTCTTGTTGGTGTTATGGACATGCTACGGTTCCACAAGTTTACCATAGGTTCGTTTACATCTTTTGTTTTTGTTTAACATAACTTTGTTTATATTAGTACACTTTTTTTTGGTCGTGATTAGTACACTTGTATGCTAGTATCACATACTGATACAGGTTTGTAATTCAATTCAGGTCATGCTTGGACCTCAGAGTTTGGTTGTTCAGACAGGGAGGAAGAGTTTCATTGGCTAATCAAGTGAGTGAGGTTTATCCTATTGTGAGACATACGCTATTAAGGATGAATATTGTGAGACATACGTTATTAAGGATGAATTTGTATGTTTTATGCAAAGTAGAATACATGTAACTTCTGTCAGTAGTGTCTTGTTTTGTTTGATGCCTTCACTCTTCGTATTGCTATTCAGTAATTTTTTGTTAACCAAATTTGTATAATATGGTGTTGCAGGTATTCACCATTGCACAATGTCCGGAGACCTTGGGAATGGGAACAGTATCCTGATCGGTCAATTCAGTACCCATCAACGATGCTGTTGACCGCTGATCATGATGATCGCGTTGTGCCACTGCACTCGTTGAAGCTGTTGGCGGTTAGTTTGCTCCTCTTGACTTGAATTTTTTGATGGGAGAAACTTAAAACTTTGGGTAAATTACACTTACCTCCCTTGAGGTTTGTGAAAATGCAATTCACACCTTCTCCTTGTCAAATTTTAATATTTATATAGTTTTACTCCTTATTTATATAACATTATTAATAAATTTAACAGAATAATATTTTTGTGATATTAATTGTTTTTAATTAATAAAATTATAAAAAATACATGTACCTACTCTATTAAGTTTATGGTATTTTTATAATTTTATTAATTAAAAATAGTTAATATCACAAAAATGTCATTTGTTAAGTTTATTATCAGTGTTCTGTGGGAGTGAAACTAATATAAATACTTAAAATTTGACAAGCAGAGGAGTGTGAGTGTCAAGTTGAAAAGTAAGGGGTGTGAGTTATATTTCACAAACCTTAGGGGAGGTAAATGTAATTTACCCTAAAACTTTTATTTACCGTATTATTATGTGAAAAGCCACGGAACAAGTGGCAAAATGCTAAATCAACAAATGGCATTTTGCATGATGAGAATTTTGGGTGTCACTGCATTTTAACACGTATTATTGTAAATTTGTATTTCAATTTTGTTTCTCATTTTATGTTTTTCATATCAGACCATGCAGTATGTCCTGAGTACTAGCCTGGACATGGATCAAAGTCCCCAAACAAACCCCATAATTGGTCGCATCGAATGCAAGGCTGGACACGGAGCTGGGCGTCCCATGCAGAAAATAGTAATAAAATTCGGATTCTTTTGTTATTGTTATTATTATTATTATTGGCTTTCTTTCCTTCCCTTTTTCGATTGTCTTAAGTTGAGAATTTTTTTTCTTTTGTTGCCGTCCGCCAGATTGATGAAGCTGCTGACCGGTACGGTTTTATGGCTAAAATGTTAGACGCCCATTGGATTGAATAGAGCCTGCTCAGACATAAATAAGGTATGTATGGTGGCAGATAATTGAACGATTTCTCAGACGATGCCAATGAATGGGGCAGTCACAGTGGTGGCCGGCGAGATCGCGTATTGTCATATTTGTATTTTGCCTAGCTACAACGGGTGACAGTTGATAGTTCTATAGAAGTTAGATCAAGATTACGTCGCCTCTTCAATCGAATCAATATTATTATCAATCTTTTCTCTTGTACTAGTCCAATCCCCCATTAGTGTTTGGAATAATTAAATACGAAATGAAAATGAATTAATTTGAAAATTAATTTTTATGTTTAAAATATACTATATTGTGTTGAAATGATTAAAATAAAAAATAAATTAATTTAATTTGTGTTCAAATTTTGAAATCAAATCAATTCCACTCACTTTGATAGGATTCTAAAAACCAAAGTAAAGAAATTCCATGGAATTATAAACCAAATCCTTTCCATTTTAGTATTAATGAATAGTTTTTATGCTTTGCCAAACTATGTTATAAACAAGACCCTGACCATTCACTGGGGAAAATTTAACATAAACGCAACCAAGAATCATCAAACCAGTTCATTTGGAATAGTAGCTTTTGTTATAACTAGTAGTAGAATAGCATGAGGTTTTCTAATTTTGTTATTTGTTCCATTTTTTTGAGACATTTTTATAGGAGCACTCTGCATGTTTGTTAAACATTGTGACAAATAATACTGTTCCATTTGAAATTTGAAACAACACATATATGACCTTCGAAATAATGAAATAATGTAAAAATAATAGAGTAAAATACAACCCATCTCTTGAGAAATTTTTTTATTATACTCCCTTTCTCTTCATTTCTAAAATATAAACTCCTCCCCCTAAAAAAATTTAGAAAGGATATACTTTAATTTATTTTAAAATTTTCATTATTTTTTTTATTTTCTCACACTTATTGTATCATTTTTACCAAAATACCCTTTATTAGCAGTTACGAATATTATTTTCTTACAAATTAAAATATACATCACTTATAATAATACAAAATATTGCTATTTATATACATTAATTTAATTTAATTTTAAAATTTTACTATACGAAGAAAATAAAATTTACATATTTTATAACTATTTATTTTAGAATATTTGTATATAAAAAATATTAAATATTTGTTAACTGTTTTACAAAGTTAAATCATGGAAAACATAATAGATTTTTTCGATGTTACAATAAAAAAAACATAACTTTTATTCTTAAAACAATTATTACAAATTATTGCTACTATCAATTACTTTTACTACTAATCATTTATTTTCTTAATATAATAACAATTATAAAATTCAATATTTTATAGGATTATAAGTCATAATTTTTATTTTAGGAAAAATTTCAAATGCATAATTAATGGATCATATTTTATTCTAAAAAAATAAGCATGTGAAAATGAAATTTGAAAATAGGCTAAAGTGTAATTTATCTAAATTTCATATGGGGGGAGAGGTATGTTTTTAAAATAGAGGAAATAGGAGTGTAACAATACTCTCTCAAGAAGGGATTGTGTTTTAGTCAAAATAATATAAAAGGATAAAGTGAAAATAAGAACATTAAAATGTTTAAAACTGAATTAATTTACAGAGTTCATCATAACAAATAAAGTTTCCATAATGACTGAGACCAATCTCAACCGGGTGCCTTTTCAGTGTGGACTGTAATTGGCGTCCACAATTTACTCAACTAGCTTTCTCAACCGGATAACCGTTGAAAAGCTACTTTGCTCAGAGAGATGAAAAACTCTAGAGCCATGCAAAACCACAGCAGAAGAAAATAGCCGTGCGAAAAGGCACAACTCAGGGACGATCTTCTAGTTATCGAGGATTCTATAGTGTCTACCATCAAAGTCAGTCAAATGAGATTTAGCACTGGATTATCAGATAACCATATTACGTTAGGAAACATTCCATTTTGATGTCTGTGACATCAAGTTGCAAAATTTCAGCTCTACACCCCAAAATTGATCCGATGCTGCAAAACCAAAAATTATAAAATGAAGCACATGCTTAAACATGCAGGAAGCAGCATTACACGAAAGCCATAACAACTAAACAGCAAAACTTTCCACGGCAGAAATGGATGGAGGGAATACATATTTTTACCGTTTCCCACAATGTGAGAGTTTTGTTTGTCATACCTAGGATGTGTGCGTCCAAGATCCCCATGAACAAATTCCTTGATGTAGGTCCCGGCCTGCACAATCAAATTCGACCTTTTAATAACTACACATATTTCAGTGTACCTATAGACAAGTAATTATTAAGGTGGGGTTGGGGTGGGTGGGGGAGGATAGAGCTCATGCTAAGTTATTCTCTAGTTTAAGCCACTCAAATCTCAAGACATTAGCACTTACCTTAAACAAGCTTGACACATATTAATTGCCAATTTTTAACCATTCATTGGTAATCAAATGTAAAAGCCTTTGGAGTTTATGGAGCTGTAGAGTTAATGATGTTAAAACTGTAACTTACGTGTAGATTTAATTTAGAACTCTCAGTCATTCTGAAACTAATCTTGTAAGAGAATGTAAAACAATACCTGCGTACATAGATGCAGAAGAAAATATTGGGAACTTCCAGCAATTGTCTCTATTTTCATCCTAGGATTTGAGAAACAGAAGGGGAGGCAAAATATCAGTTATTAGCCTGAATGTTGCCTTGATAGTGAACATGGCATATGAATATCAATATATGGAAGGTACAAACCCATGAATAATCTTTTCACGTTCTAGAGGACTGCGACGATGTAGCACCCTTATTGGGGTCCTTTGCAAAACTTTCTGCACAAAACAATTTTTTTCATTCCAAAGTTATAAATAAATAAGTAAATAAATAAACTGATTATAAGCAAATTCTATAGAAATTATCCCAATGTTCTATGAGCATGAGCCAAGGTGAGATAAACCGTGCTCAGACTACAAAGTCTTTAAACGAGTCAAGAACAGGTAATCAAATATCATGCTTCGATTTCCCATTTGCTAGCCAGTCTCTGCAAATTTTGCTTGACACTGGAATTCAATCTAATATTTGGATTTGATACATGGCTCTTATTATTCCATTAGCAATTTGGATGAACACAACATTGATACCAACTTATGTGATCGATGGGCCAATATAATCAATTTTTATATTTGATTAAAATTACATTTTATTTTAGTTTCTTTGTTTCGAAGGACATTTTATCATCTTCGGTGATATTTGCTCGTTTTCTAAAACAACATAAGTTTTGCTTGTTAATGTTAATCTTTTCTCACAAAAAATCATTTTATAACAATTAGTACACAGCATATGGACTAACCAAGTCCTTTAGCGAAGACAAATGTTGCAAATCTTCATCCTTCAGAGGTCGAGAAATCCACACTAAAGCAGCATATTGCTTCTACAAAATTTTATGATTGTAACAAAAAGGATGATTCAGATAAAACATTAGATGAAGCAAATCTGTAAACCATGAGCTATGAAATGAAACTATCCCATTAGGAAGCAAAGTGCTATACCTGCTTTTCTGCTTCACCTTCACGCATAAGGTTCCAGCCCTCACTACTGATGAGTTTCAGATTTTTCACCCTAACCTACATGAACATACAATATTATATAGTTACTCAATGAAATAAACTGACATATAAACATCACCAATTCAGCTACAACATTACCAATTTATTTTCCACGTTATTTATCATTTTTTCAATGTCATTTACAAACTGCTCGGTTGGGACATGCCGTGTGTTTTGCACCTCAACAATAAATGGCCTGCCCGCCCCAACATTCGGACCTATAAGAATAGGTCCACATCAGATAAGTTCATTTACCAATAAACTTTAGAAAGATATAAGAACCACAAATCTTTAATACATCAATATCTTCTCTGCCAGCAGCATGAAACTTAAAGTTATCACCATGGCATGCTTGAAGGATCTTATCACCAATTATTTCCTACAACGCAAGTGCACATAATAGTCACCTTTCACAAGCAACATTAAAAGGAAAGAAATAATGGCAACAGCTATTTCCTGGTGTAGACGCTAGACAGTACCTCAACCGATGCTTCCCCCATTCTTTCATCATCTATGATCCAGCGTGTTTGACTCACGTTCCGTGAATACTGGCATGAAAGTAACAGCATAAATTTGAAGTTGCACCAACTAAGCTCAACCTTAGTCAGTCATCATTTTGCAACTCAGTTATATGCATATCTCTAGACCAACTAAAGGAAATTATATTCTACATATGAAGAACCTCTTGTTGTGTCAACTAGATAATGACAATTTACAATTTATTTCAGCTATATATTTTGAAGTAAGGAAGCAAATTTGCAGTTCGCATCAAGTACCATGGAGAAACTGCTTTTGATTTAAGAAATGAAAGTTTATCATATTTTAGAACATGGCTAGAAGGAAAAACATCTATGCTTCGGATAGGCTCAAAAGAAGCAGGCACTTAACATGCGGAAGTGTCTTTGATGGCATTGTTTTAGAATAGGCCAATGATATCACTAGACATTTTCCAGCCTTCTCTTGAAAATGTAAAAATAAACCATGCCAAAGAAATTGATATATCTAAGAGTTGCAGTATGTTAAACGAAATAGCGAGGAACGGGGATAACAAATTCATTACCTTCAGGTATCTTCCACCAAAATAGAAAGGTGTCCTGTAGCAATAGTAACTAAAATGGCAAGGTTCATTTGCCTAAATAGCAAGAAAGGAAACCAATTTAGCAATAGAATCATACATGATGTAAATAGACAATGAACAGATAAACACAGTGGCTTAGAACTTCATTTTTACTATGAAAGCAAAACAAACATCATCACCATTGTTGACCACCTATAGAAATCAGCAAGGATTTTTGGTACAAAAAAACAGAGCAATTTAAATTCACAAGACATTTTAGTCATAAGCAAAAAATGTAAATCAAGAATTACCATTTCTGGCAATAATTTAGAGCAATCGGAGGATTCATTTTCTACTGAACTGCTAAAATGCCTTTCTCCAACTAAATTGGATTCATCTGTAAAAACAAAATCCAAATAGTCAATGCAAGGAGCTGTGAAATCATTGGCAGATGGCAGTGCCTACACCAATATCAGATCTACAGGCAACCTTAGCATATGTTGGAGGCTTGGAGCAGCAAAATAATTAAAGTGAAACAAAAATGGACATATGACACTGTCTATCACTCTATCTTCAAAAACAGAAAAAAGAAGAGAGTATAATGAAAAAGGACATAGGACACACTGCACGTTATAAATCACAGCTTAAATCAAAGTTTCAAAATGCAAAGTTAATCAGATAATCACAGAATTTCCATAAAAAGAAAGCAAAGAATATATAATTCAGAGTAGTAATAAACTTAGACTTGCCCGTCTTTCTTCTCTTGCAACTTCCATCATTATGTGAACATTTCTCAGTCCCTTCTGATGCTTTACCCTGAGCGTATGTCAAACGAATGCGGAAAGAGCACATACTTGAATTACAGGCCTGCAAAACAAAACGTGATTTCTGTGCCGAAAAACACACCAATTGAGAGATAAAGGATCTTCATTTTTATGAGTGATGAATATTGGCAACAATAAATATATTGTTCTATTTCTATAAAAATGCAAAATCTAAGTTTTCCACTAGAGTTTATGAAACAAATCTGGCAAAAAAAATTACTCGCCAGAAGTTTTTCGAGAGGATATACTAGAGAAAATTTCAAGGCATCCTTCGTAGAGATGCATCCAGCGTGTAGCTTCTCTTGGAACCAAGGTTCAGATCCATATTTCTTTTTCAAATACGACCTACACAAATTTAACAAGAGGACATGTCCCTATCAATACTAAACAAACCAGAAATACAGAAGTTTACTTTATTAACCAAATAAAGAGTAGCACAAATATATATATTGTAATGGCAACCACGAAATACTGCAAGACATACATACAAAATATTAAAAGCAAGTGAAGAGAATGGTCCTCCTAAAGCTAAAGGCATTACAACATTTGTTTCTAAAAAGAAACGTGTGAACCGCACAGCTGATTTTACAATACAGAGAATTCCCAAACAAACAATTGTTCAAAAGAAACAAACTCAGAACAAGTGAATAACGCAATTGAACTCACTGAATGGTTTATATAAACATCATTCAGATCAAGCTCACAAAGCCAATGGTGCATTTCTATGTCACTGATACATTTCATACCAACTAAACTAACCATAGCAGCTACAATTAACCATAACAAACAGCTATATGTACATACATTATGGATTATGCAATGATAAAAGGACTTGAGCGGCGAGGAAGACAGAAACAATGAACACGAGAATGTTGTTTGCAGCCATCACTAAAATGCAGAATGAATTGATCAAGAACAAGGAATTCTCTCTCTCTCACCAAAGAGAGTCTTCATTTGAAGGATAAGAGGAGGCAAGGAGACTTCAAGGGAGAAGCTGTCGAACTCGTATCCGTCTCGTTTAACCACGTCAGCGATGAGGAGAGCCACGTCATCAGCGCTATCCTTTTCCGCCAGCAAATTTTCTCTGTCGTCGTAAAACCTGAACTGCAGGATCCCTAAGCAGAGGTTGCAGAGTTTAAATTCCTTTGAAGAAGTTGAGTTTTCAGAGCATTTGGAGCCACGGTTATTATCCAACAAATCTGGTGATCCACCATGAACGGAGGCATAGATCTTGCCTCTGATCCCGAACAGACGAAGGACGCAGCGGACACATACCTGCAGTTGCAGTAGCAACAACATGATAGATAGATAGATAGAAGTAACAAACACTAAAACAGAGAGGAAATTAGTAATTAATAATAAGCAGCTAATATTCCAGTTAGTCAGTGGCATCATCAATCATGTATCTAGAATGAATATCAGTCCAAAGTAGTAGTAATTGAAATGAATGCAGATAGGAGGATATGGCAGTGGAAGTGAATGAATCTGAGAAATTGAACTGACGCCGTGGGAGAACAAGTCGTCGAGGGCGTTCGAAGGCAGAGAATGGAGCACGTCTTTGAGATCTTGGCAGGAGGAGGCTTGTTCGTTTTCATTGTGAAGTTCGGCGATGCTATTGGTACCTTCTTCCTCATTTTGCTGCTGCTCCATCACTCCACTTTCTGCCTCGCTCGCAGTCGCGGCGGGTACCTTCTTTTCCAATGCGTATACCGTAGGCGTAGCTTCTGCTTTCACTCGCGATAAAACAAGAGTTTCATTCCTTGAGTAGTCTCAAGAAGGCCGACCCGAAATTAATTTCACCGATTTGGATATTCAAATTTAAATTTGACCCGAAGTTGATTGACATCAACCTCGTGTTACCACTAGGTTTAACCTAATCTATTGAAATTTGAAAGAGATTTTTTTTGGGAAAATAGTGATATATTATATGAGAGCTGTTTGTTTACATAAATAAATACATAAATTTTATATAATGATATGATATGATGTGATAACATTTTTATATTAATATTTAAAAAGTATATTATAAAACATTTACTTGAAAGGAATGTGTTATGTATTTTAAGCATTAGAATTAAAATATTGGTCACGTCCAATAATTAAAAAAATTATTCTCTTGAATAAAAGAGGTCAATACAGCACTGTGCTATCAAAATTACCTTAGAGGAGTGTAAACTAACAAATTGTTTCATTCGCCAACATGAGTTGTTTCAAGAAATCGTCACTCATGAGCATTAATATAACACTGGTTGTAGTATGGGTTTTTTTCAATTTCAGTGAAAAATAACATCGTGGTTGAGAAGGCCCCATAACCATCAAACGTTCTGTATAATTCTATTTATTAGAAAATGGCTAAGTCTTCTCTGCTGCCAACTCCTCCGTCGGTTCCGATTGTCATATGTCAAAAGTTACAAAAGAAAAACGGGTATGTATCAATTGAAATTAAAGTTCTGCGCTCCTACGGCTTAAATCTATGTAAGGAGCATTGTATTCTACTAATTTTAGACCAATTTAGTAAAGAAGAGACAATCAATGCTAAATGATTGATACACCTTACTCTGCTAAGTGCCAAATGCAAACTTCCTCATGACCATATTCTGTAATAAATATTATTAAATTTCGAGAAAATTACAAAGGGAATGAATTATAGATTAATATTGTATCTCTCTTTTTTTCGTGGGAAAGAATGAGACCCCGAGCTGGGGTCATATATATTGAAATCATACAAGTTCTTCATACCATGACAGCATGGCATATACTACCGAAAGCAGCGAACAATAAAATCACAATAAGAAGCAGATAAGTTAACTACTTTTCATATTTTCTAAGACTAGAAATGCAGTTCGTGCGTGCCAAAGTGTGGGATCCTCTTGGAGAATCAATCAGGTGCTTGGTAGCTAGCTAGCTAGCTCAAATTAAAGGGGTCGCGTGTGTCTGCCACTTGCCTTCCCACAGAGAAGTGCATTCTTGGGGATGGGATACTCATCTCTGAGTGAGGTTGATGGTGTATACACTCGCATATAGAACTGTTGGCCAAGGTACTGCCGTGCCCAAAATTCAGACCTCAAGTTCCACATTCCCACATTGTCAAGCGCAACATATATAGCAGTCCATGACTTGGGATATACCTGCAGCACCAATCCAAGATTTGAATCAATCATTTATTTCTAACTCCTAAGTCCTAAATTCCTAATCTTGCCATCAACATGTACTTTACAATTAGGCTACGAGACAATAGTGCCAATGAGGAATGACCATAGCTTGTTCTCACCTGAGTGGTGCAGCGCGCAACTGCATCGCGAAGATTATACTGGTTCCTGCTGGCAGTTGTCCACTGCCCTCCATCCATACTGCATATATAATAGAAATAGTATTTAACAGCCTTAATAAACATAGAGAGATAAAACCTTACCTTAACTACAAATTCTTACATCAATACTACAAGGTTAGAAAATTATGGTTGTATTTAGTGGTAAGAGTAGGACTTATTTATCTATAAAAAAGGTCACCAATCATAGCTCATCACGGAACTTGATTTAAAAAGCTTATGATTGTCTAGCATTTTTCAAGTTCAAGTGCTTCCACACAATAAGGGGGAAAATGCATTCTGTGTTTTATTTATATTTTTGTGGCTCACTACTGTTTTTCATTTTCACTCAAGTTCTAATGCATAAGAGGCTAATATAGCTGAGTTCTTACAGTACAATGTAACCATAACAAACCACCATTTTGTTTGTCTTCTAAAACATCTAAGAATCAATCTTAAACTATGGTTAAGCAGCATGCAAAATGGTAGGTGCTTAATTACCCAACAACGAAGAAAGAGTAGCCATCAAGATGATAGCTCTGAACAAGGTCCTCGTCGTTTTGGAAGACGATCTCGATGAATGCTCTGTAGTCAGTTTGCAAGACAGAGGTGTCAAGGTATATGCCACCACCGGTGGGTCTGTCGGATATGCTTCCCACGCGGAAAACGCCAGGGATCTTGAAGTAGTCTGCTAGCTTGAGAGGGGTGTCGGGGGCAATGTAAGACACGCTGTTGATTGCGTATCTTTGCTTCCCATTCACTGGCCCAGCTGAACTCGAGAGAACGATGGTTCTGGTCAGGTTTATCAGACCATAGTGGTATGACCCTTGCGGGTTTGGCCTTGGTCCACTTGCTGTCAGGTTAGTCCTGAAATCAAATCATCCAACATTCAAGTTATACTTATACATGCATATATATGTATGTATGTAACATCAGTCATCAGGCACACTTCCTGTTACCTTGTTCTTATCCTTCATTAGTCACTCAATTTAATTATGTATCTGAATTTCTCTTCAAATATACAAACTTCGAATCAAGTTTTTTTTTTCACACTCTAATCGCTTTAATAGCTAAAAAGACTAAATTGATACAAGTTTTATAATTTTTTTTGGTGCAACAAATTTTATAAGCTCAAAAATTAACTTTAACGCACAATTAAATTCAAAGAATAAATTAAAGTGAAAATTACCTTTTGGGGGGTTAAGTTGCTAATTCACTTCGTGTAATTTGTGTGTTTTATCTTAGATTAACGCAAAGGTGTTTCCTTTTTTTCTTTTCTTGCGTAGGCAGTCCTTTTCCTCCTTAGATCAGTTTTGGATGGTCGTTTTTTTTTTGGGGCGTATAATTGGATCAGTTTTAGATGGTTTACTCTTGGAGGACAAAGTAAAATTATTATTAATTGATAAAATACCTGATGGAGCGGGCCTGGTTCAAGGACCAGTCAATTTGGACGGTAGGTCCACCAGGGATTGGACCTGAAACTGGGCCTGCAGAGTTGCTGTAGCGAAGAATTCCAGTGGTGGTGAGGACCGTAGAAGTGAATCGCGAGGATACGACGATATAATAGTCCTGAGCAGGTTGATCCGCTGTTACTAGAACCGAATAAGATTGTCCCACGTGGACATCAAGAGAGGAGTAGGTAGTTTGAAGGGTGTGTGTTCCTTCCACTTCCACCAGCGTCATTTTGTGGTTCTGGATGCGGAAGTTGAGCGAATTCTCCAACCCCACATTTGATATTCTAAGCCTGTATGTCTTTCCTGCATTGCATGCCGTGGAAACAAAATGAACATCATTTCATGTCAAAGCTAGTTAATTACTCTTGGACTCTTGGTGGTTATATATTATATACAAATTTGATCGATTTTCTTTTAATACTTTAAAGTTTAAACAACTATTATCCTAGTCAAGAATAAGTAAAACCAGATATTCAGTGCTAAACAAATAGACACAAGTCTTATTGTATTTGTTTTTTTTTCGGTCATGAAGTTTTATGTTATTTGATTGAACATCACATGCAAGAAGGGGTTCACCTAAGCAATGTATTGATTTATCAAGATTTTTTCGGATTGAGTCGAGCTACTAGCATTTAAGGACAAAGAGAAATAACAAGATGAGAAGGTTGGATAAAGAATAAATGATTTTCGAATTTGATGGGACGCAGTATACCTTGTTCCACATTGAAAGAGGCTCCGTTAGACCCACGACCATTGATGAGGATCCCATCAGGGAAAGGTAGCTTCCTACCGCTATCAAGTATGGCCTTCAAGTCCTGCAGTATTGCAAACAAATTCGCTAAGAATTATCGAATATGAAATTTCATTGAGAAAAAAAAGTCATTGTGCGTATAAAATCTCAATAAATAAATTAATTAAGGAATTTAGGAAATGTTGTATAGAAACATATTTCTGCTAAATTGAAAAGCTTTTCATCCTAATTTCCTTTCTCTTACCTTCTTCTGCTAGGTCCATATAATTAGTCCTTAAAATTAAATATAGATAAAAAAGAATTGATATATGATCAACAAAAGCACCAATTTAATGCAACTGACAAACAAATTAGAAAATGTGTACCGCTTTTCTTGAAAATCATGTGCTAAATCATGTGCCGAAAAGATTAAGAAAGGGGAGAAAAAGTTGGTTCTTCGCTTTTTCTTTCTTTCTTTTTTTTTTTTTTTGTTCCAAAAGTTGGTTCTTGATAGGGATCATTCCTTTCTCCCTCGTGTGTGTAGATGGATCTATGGAAATTAATTGGGATTTGGGCCAACCACTTGGCCCACACGTAACCCAGACCCAGCTGTCCCAAGGCAGACAAATTGTGGTTGCAGCATGTAACAAGTCAAGTGTTAGTTGTTATTAGACCCCATTTTGAATGCATCGTTCTTTTTTTGATCTGTCACTGTATATTCAGAAATTAAGAAATTAAAAATTAATATCTAAGTATAAAATAATATTGAAATATTTTTTCTTAATTCGTAAGGTCTAACTAAAATTTACTTTACTAATGTCTCTCTGACTCTCTATATATGTCTATTAATTATTGGCTGGAAGTAACAAATAATAAATGATTGATTACCGTATGGTTGGCCTTATACCAATCTCCAATGAGGACAGTGTAATCACCGGCGGGATCAGGGAAGGGGACTGGAATCCTTGGCCTGCTGAGGATCCTAATGCCTCCAAAGCCACCAGCTGCTTTGTGGAATGCAAGAGATGGGAAGTAGTAAAAGCTCCCAATCTGATCCTTCACTTGAAGTATGTATGTGAAGTTCTTCCCCGGTGGGATAGGGCATGTTGTTCCCAATACTCCATCCTCATATGAGTTCCTTCTCTGCTGGACCCCGTTCCTGTGTTTTTACGTGTAATCCAAGTTACGAAAATGCAACATATATATTCACATATTATTTGCTTTCAATTAATTTTGAAAATGTACCAACCGATTTCCATGCTGTCCTTTTTTCGGTAAAACATGAAAATACTACTGCTTAAACTATATAGTACATTAACATAATAACAAGTATACGAAATTGGACTGAGGCATTTCCTCTTTTTCCGCTAATGTAATTTGAGGCAATTAAAACAAATAGCGAGAGATGCATGTCATGTTTCCTCCAATAGTCAATTTTCATCGTTCTTGTATGATTGCGCACTGATTTACTACTGGGATCCGGCAGAAATCAAAGACCAATTTGTCAACCAAATCCAAAACTATATCACACCTCGAATAATATTAAAGTTCGCCTTTACATTTATGAACGAAATCAACGAAATCAGAGAATTTCTCATTTCATTTCGACTCAATCAATGGGAAGGCTCGGTGTGTTACTTTATTATTATTATTATTATTATTATTATTATTATTAGGCAAATCGTAAAAGTAAAGGTCGTTATATACTTATATCACTAAATCAAGGTGACATGATATAATCCATCCATGCATCCAGCGAAGAACAGCCTAGCATAAATAAAGTAAATGGGCCCCAATCATAGATGAATTCCTCTTGCACTTTTTTAATCTTCTATAAGCAATCCGATTTTGTTGCTCTCTCTCTTCCCCAAAGTAGAAAGCCGAAATGCATGCTCTACTGGCCAATTATCTACTCCGAATAATGATTTTTGAGGCTTCTAATAATACACTAACGGTTTCCACCTCCAAAATATTATACACCACTTCTAATTAAATCTAATATATAAATACTAAATTCATCACGATCGTTCTTTTCTCATTATCACGTTTCGGTGTAATTTTTTTCTTAAAATGTATTTCTAACATGAAATTCAAATTACAGTATAGTTTTTTTAAGAATAAACACTAAAATTGGTCCTTGACAATTTCTTTGATAAATAAATTAATCCACAACAATTATAAACACCCCAATTGGTTTGCAATCCTAAATATATGACACTATAGGTTGGCCAGGAGGAGGGAGAGCTCTGAAGAGGAGCTTCACATGCCTATCAGCTTGGCCACCTATCAGCCAAGCGCAGCCTAGCCAACTAGCCTATTCCTAGCCAGCTCGCTCTCTTCGCTCTATTTCCTCTAGACGAGCTTCATGTTCTTCCAGTTAAGCTCTTTTTCAGCCATGCCTCCTGGCCGCGCATTGATAATGGTAAGACCTATAATATCCTATTTTAACAATTGTGAGGGACCAATTTGGGTGTTTACAATTGTTACAATTTATTCATCAACAAAATTGTCAAAACCAATTTGTTACTTTTTCTAACAATGATATTATATTAGTCAGATCTGGATCCGTGTTCGCTCAATTATCCAATTTATCCAGGCCCAGCACATGGAACATGGACATTTGAAAGTTTCCACTAGATAGCTAGCCAAAGTCATGTGAACTAACAAACATCCAAAATGCACTAGCGAATGTGCTACCAACCGCAACATTTCATCAGACATACTCATCTCAAGTTATCTTCACGGAAACGAAAAGTTTAATTTAGCAAAAATCATATTCAAATAATAATAGTAAATTAATATAGACTCTAGTTACATACTTGCGTTTTACTTACTACTTAGGTTATTATACATACGAATTAGAAAGTAATTATGATTGTAGGATAAATAAATAAACTAAGTGAAGAAAAAGAGAGAGAGTAGAGTAGTACTAACCAGGAGAGGAGAAAGGGGTCGTCCAAGCTGTTGAAGACATTGATGATGAGGTTGTCGTTGGTAACAGAATGAATATCTGGACCTGGGAATTGGCCGTTGATAAGGATTCCCTACGTTACAAAACAAAACAAGGACATACAGAACAAGTTTAGTTTAGCATATGAATAATGTGCCACACTCATCACATTGATTCATCAGATCCGGCAATTATAAGGATGAAGTTGAAGGTGAGACGGAGACACATATGTATGTATATACCTGTTGGCGAACACCAAGGGGATAGATGTCGCCATATGTAACATTCCAGTTGAAGAACCTGTACGGATCTTCAGCAAAAGTGACGGCCAACAGAGAAACGCTGCTAAGACACAACAACAGGGCGCCAACAACCCCTAACTTGAGCGCCATTTTTAGGTGTATAAGTATTAATACCTCACTCACTATTCTCTTCTTTTAGTCGGAGTGAAGTGAAGTGAATGAAGAGAGAGAGAGAGGGAGAGAGAGAGAGAAAGAGAAAGAGAGAGTTAAAAGGGAAGAGAGAGGGAGATAGACGTAAGGAATTGTTAGGATAGGCACATATAAGTGCTGTGCGGCACAGAGGAGAGGATGAAATAGGAAGAGATGACTGAATGTAGCCGAGAATGAAGGGTAAAATGAAAAGAGAGGGAAGCGATACTTAGTGAATTCGGAAGGAAACGTGAATTGTGTTTTCATTTATCTCTCGTCGTCGTCTTAAGGAATTATTAAAATTTTTGAAAATTAAAATTCTAAAGTTTAAAAATCAGTTAATACTTCATTTTAAATAATTATTAATTTTTAACCTTTAGTTGATTTAAGCTATTAAATAATTATTTCTTGTAAATAAGATCTCAAATTAAGCCACTACGAGTGTGTTAGTGGTGAGGGCTTTGATAGTTTACATTAGATTATAAGTTCAAGCCTTATTACTGTTAATGTATCCAAAAAAAAATCTCAAATTTGAGTTTTGTAAACAACAAAAATTAACATTTGAAAAATTAACTTTATAATAATTCAACTTGAGCTAAATTAATTGAAGTCTAACCGTTCTCAAATACCAGTACTTCTTTTTTGGTCATAAAATACCAGTACTTTAGATGAAAAAAAAATAATGCGTAGGTCTAAGTGAAAAAGACTAAGTCTCTTGTGCATGTGATTCTAAGTTTGATTCCACAATCTGTGTGTAAAAAACTATATATTATTGGGATTTGGGAATAGTCTTTGTTTAGGTGCTAATTGCACTCTAAAAATTAGTCTCTCACACCTATTAAGTGAGGAGAAATAAAATGATTACGACAATTTAATAATTGAAAATTTTTATTAAATACACTTGTTAGCAGCCCTTTTTGGTTTTAAATTTTTTCGTTGTTTTAACATAAGTGGAGAAATGAAATGGGTGTCGGTGGCGGGGCCCTGAAATTAGCTGAGCCTTTGAACTGTGTGTGATTGTCTCCCACATGGGTTCGTTTTTGTGCTTGCAACTGTGGGTGGTGATGGTGGTTTTGTTGTGATCTAAAGACATGCATGCAGGGCACGGGCTCACATGTGACGAATTTAAGCGCCAAGGCCCCTCCACATTGGACTTTCAATCATTCTTTAATCGCACTATATATGCAGATGTAATCACCCTCTGGTCTCCTTTTATTTGCGGCTTGCTCTTGGATTACTTCATTTTCCACTAAATTCTGAGCTCCAGACAAATTTACAAGTGCCAATCTGTTTGTGAAGAAAAATCACGCATAGTCCAGAGGCAAGCTGAGACTTATCACATACTATTGTGTTGCAATAAAATATTTTAACCATATAATACTAGTAATGCATAGGCATACCCATTTTTGAGCTCCATTTATTTTTATGATTTTTTCTGATGAGTACCTAAAGACACTGTTAAGGAATTAAAAGTAGCAAGTTTGAGATTTTAATGCACTGCATTACATATTGAAAAAACTCATTGTTCAATACAAAATGAAATCTTTTAAAGAGTGTCCTTGATTATTTGTTAGAAAGATCCAATTTTTATTTTTTATCAGGAATTTAATATGCGTACCCATTAGTTAAAGTCAAAGGGAGATGCGCATTTCCCATATGCATTGAGTTGGCATCTTCATCAAGCAACATGGTGTGTTGTCTGAGGTCTCACTAACAAATATAACCAGCGATCGGCTACCATTTTCCTTTCCCCTTTCACGCAATGGTGATTGCAGTCTTGCAGGGTTTGTAAGGCCTAACATCGACTATCCATGGACATCACAAAAAGAGGAAAGAGAAAGTTTTATTTGTATGAGTTATTACTTCTCATACACACGGCTATGCGTTGAAGTTTTGAACGCACATGTATGGTTTGTCTGAGTCAAGTGTTACAGCAAGTGGCACATATTATCAGGGGTTATTCTATAGCTAAATCTGTCATTTTCCAGATCGGTCATGCACTGGAAAAATAAGCATATGGCAGTAAAGGTTCACGTGGCGGTGCAAATAAAAAAGACTAGTACTACTTACTGACCAGAAGAGGAATTTTAGTTGCACCTTTTTCACATATCTGACCAATGTTGAGATAAAAATTTTGTAAGCTTATTACTTCAATAATTATTTCTTATCTCATCGATTTTTATTTTTTTTTTATCTTGATTTGTGTGAGGTTTATAAAAAATTTTATACCGGAATGGCTGCTTTCGTGGAAGTTGCTGTCTCTGGTTGGATCCCTTCTAAGTTTTTCTCTTCCGGCGAAAACACATGGATTTTATGGTCAATACTTTGTATGTCGGGACTGTGGTTTTGGGTAATTATTATCGTATTAATGTTGGACCATGGGTTAGCTTGAAACTCTATGCAAGAGTTGGAGAAAATTAACCAATCTCTAGCAAAGCTTCTGACAATGCATATTTATTTTTGCGAATTACATAAAATAATAGTTATTAACATCTTACAAAGAAAATGACTATTAAATCCAGATAACAACTACACACAAAGAACAGGCCAACTACCACACAAATAGATACTACAATGAGGCAATGATCATTATTCGAAAAAGCAGTCATGAGGTTGTCCTCCTTCGATAAAATAAAATAAAGTTATTCTGGAAACATTATATACGACAAATAAATCTTTTCAATAACAATTAGTACTCCATAGTTGAAAAAGAAAATTAGCCTCTATTTATTTATTTTGATGAATGACATAAAACATATTGTTTATAAACCATTTCTTAATTATACTAAAAAATTAATTGCTAAATAAAATATTGTATTTTTGGTGTATAACTCATATTTCCGTATTTGATAAATAAAAAATTACCCGCCGTTCTTACGGTCAAATATTCCGTGTATTAAATATGGCGATTGGGGCATACCTCAGAGGTAGCGTAAAAAGCTTCGCCATACCGCCGGTAGTACCAGAATCTTCCACCTTTCCTTTTCAGGTCTGATGAATTCGGTGTCTCATTGAATACAAGTTCTGCCTTCTCTAATCCTTTATGTTCAACAAATTTCATTTAGTTAAAAGGGACAATAAATGGAAGAAAGGGATAGGGGGAACAAAACAGGACAAAATAATTCACAAAGCAGTACAAAAAGAGAACCACAAGTTGCTGAAAATTTGAGAAAATTACTGTTTGAAATATGAAATTTATTTAAGGATGTCAAATTGTCAATGCAATGTATGACAATCATCGTAAAAGGAAAGAGGAACATGTCATGTTAAATAGTAAATGGAATTTAAAACAATCACTGAAAAATATTCTCTACCAAAATCAAATGACAAAAATATATCGAGTTACATGTTCAAATAATAAAATCATTTTGATTTAAACTTGAGGATGCAAGATAGAATTATGTAGACTTATCCGCTATGTATACATCAAGGAAATGCAGATAAACCAGACAAGCTATAAATTAAAAAGGGAGCAACAAACAACCAAGTTCAGGTTTAAACAAACAAAAAACTATTTTTATACCCAAAAAAGAAATTATTTTAGAAGATACGGATGGCTACAGTCGAGAGAGAATATGCTGTTGTTTTGCCACTCCTGCATTGAATAACTGAATCGTTCCATCAATCACCAGGAAGGTATACAGTTGTTTTTTACAAACTGAATGTATCAAAAATTTCTCGAATAGTCACAAGTTTTAAGATCTCATTTTTAAGCAGAGTTATAAACTCATAATAATAAAGTTAATAGAATCCATAAACACATATTCATCATATAAAGTTAGTGAAATCCACTTTCATTGGAACTGTGCCTAAATATAAAATGCGTAAATATGCTATCTGTATGAAAAAAAGTGCATAAATATATCAAGATTTGAATCATTTTAATTACTGCAGTTAATAATAAAGAGAACGAAATAAAACAATTCTCTTTTTCTCTCACAAATATATGATAAATTGAATTTTTTTTTATGAGTATTATTAACTGGAAATACCATCCATCCACTACTTTTGAGAATGCCAACTCGCAATCTGTATCGTATTAGAGGCGTAATGTACTTGTGGTCTTGTACGTTAGTATTCAGTAGTCATAGTAGTGGCTGTATGAAGGAACTAAAATAGTCACAAGTGTGGAGACTGGTGTCCCTGGATCAAATGACTTCGTCTCACTTGCATGTGACATTATAGGACCTGTTAAATTATATGATTGACTGCGCTTCTAAAACTTGAATGCAAATGCCCAAATCACAAATCACATTTAATAATTGGACCAGCATATGGTTAGGTAGATTTATTGATAGGAACCTTCCAATCCAATGCATTCAATAGGGCATATTACACTCAAAAGATTGAAGCGGAAAATTAACATTTTGGAACAGAAAATATCATGGATAATTGGTTCTTACTTTTACTGATGTACACGCAAAAGTCAATAACACGATCCATCTACCACTAATTAATCGTCACAGGCAATGACAAAAAACAAAATCACCCAGGCATTTGCTTGTTTCAAATCCTATCAAGCCAAAGGCATATAACTTGATCCAATTTCATTAGTTCGCATTGTACACCATAGAAGATCAAGGCTATAGCAAATAAAAACAAAAGGCAAATCAAGGATAAATTACAAGAGAAAATCAAGACAAAAGCAAAACCATGATAGACATGGAAGCTAATTCAGAAAATATGGAGACTCAAGAGAGAACTATTAAATATTGAAGCAACTAAGTATATGCAATAAAAATAACTAAGTCTTGTCCCACTAAATGAAATCGACTACATGGATCACAAGATACCATAGTATCCTCTTGGAACCCATGTCAATGGCCAAACCATTAAAATCAAAGTGTGTGTGTATATATATATATATATATAAGAAAAAAGATTGAGGTCATGGAGGAGGACGCTTGAATCTTGATGTATCTTTGATTCAACTTCATATGATTCTCATCCAAGGCCAGATCCACCAACTGTAGCCAATTCTATTAATCAAAGTAAATTGGTTACATAGGTCGATGAGAGTGGATTCAAACTATTCATAGATGTCTAATGAACTTTGCAACTTCTAAATTACATGGCGTGCTACCCTCGCACAATGTCAAACAAACCAGGGGAACTATAATATCATTCTCTTACCCTTCTTAGTTGCTATGTCCTGAAAGGAAACCCACTAAAGCAATATGTACGAGGAGACCTTAAACCATGACAACCCAAAAAAGCAATGAAGAAGTCAAACCATAATCAAGATCAAAATGGATCCATAAACATTATTCAATATATATCCTTCTTATCTGATGAATATCCAGCCCACAAGCCAGCTTGGGGATATTGTTCAATGGTGTGCATGGGCTGTTTTGGTTCTGATATGGTTTAATTTCATTGCATTTTTTGGGCTGCCCTGTTTTTAAGGCCTCTTTGTTCTTAATATCAGGAAAGTGAATTAGGTCTATTGTTGAAAGGCATAAGTATATCTGTTGAGATAGTGCAATATTGTGAAGGACAAAAATGAAAAAAACAAGACCCAATAGAGTTTGTAATAAATGGTCTTCTCCTGGTAATATAAATCACAGAACTAACTATGGCAGGTAAAACTTAACAATGCATTGGCACACCACTTCTTTTAAAGGAGCATGATAGAATCCTTCATGTTGAGAAGCTTGGCTAAGAGCCCTAAAGCACCACTTGCAGTCATTCTAACCGGACATATAATGCAAAATTTATGGTATGATGGATTCATCAGTTTTAAAGCACAACAAAGGAATAGAGGTGTAAAAGAGTTGAGCAATTTGTGAACTATTCGAGCTCAACTTGTCAAATGCTTAATCAAGCATGCTCCATTCTATAGTTGTTGGCTTAACTAAACAGACAAGCTCAAGCTTTAGTTTAAGCTTAATATATACGAATGAACCAAGCACAAACATTATAGACCTGACATTAAAAGCTTACAAACAGCTCTTATATATATAAGAAAATGCATAGACAATAATAATTTATACATTGCTTTAAATAAATTGTTTAGGCGTAGCTGACCCAATATTTTACCATCTAAGGAATTGTAATCTTACTCGCGACCATCAACCACAAACTTAAACTCCAATTTTCAAAAATTAGTTAATATTCTCTTCTCAGCAAAAGAATTATATATCGCGGAGATTAAAAAGCTAGATATCAGATCAGAGAACACAAGCAAACATACCAAAAATTAAATAGAAGCAACAAACAAACCATCCATCCTGGAAAACAAATAGTACGATTCACGATTCAAAGTTTTAGTATCACATTCGTTATTGATTGATTAAACATTGCTAATCAAGAGTCAAATACGCTTCCATTGGAGAAAGGAAAAAATGGAAGGAAAATAAAGGGGAAAACTCACAGGGGGAGGGAAGGAAGGGAGGGAGGGCTATTGATTTCATCTTATCGGGATGGACGATCGTTGGGAGAAGAGAGTGCGAAGGCGAGAAGCGGAGAGGCCGGTGGAGTCGAGAGAAGCTTCGCGAAGGAGAGCACGCTTGGTGCGCTTCATGCGGCGCGTGAGGGACACCTGCTTCATTCTGAGGGCACTCGTTTCCTCTTCGAGGTCGCGGATTCTATACTTGTGCCCCAAACACCTTACGCTCAACCCCAGGATTCCCGTCATACCCAACAATTGACCCAAGCTTTCCTTCTGCTTCATCATCGCCTTCGCTATTAGCCCCAGCGTCTTTTTGGGATTCATGCCCATTGCAATCAAGTCACTCACACTCACTCTTTTCTCTTACACTACACGAAGATGGCCTTATATTCTTCTGCTCTATTAATTTAAGACACAAGACAGACAAATAGACAATGAACAAATGCATGACCCTCCTTTCACTAAGAGTTGTATTATTTGTATTTATAATATTATATCAATGTCAATTCACACCTTCATTCATCATTAGTTGGATTTCATTTAAGTAAGATTAATCCTTATTTAATGATAAATAGAGTGTGTCGACACAATATCTCATAATATATATGTCCAATTAACATTTCTCTTTAACTAACTCTTTAGCTGGAATTCCCATATCTTGGACTTTAGCCATAGTAGTATCTATATTTATCAAATGAATTGAAAAATTAGATAGAGTAAATTTTGTCAAATCAAAGTATACAGTTTCAACCAAGGAGAAAATCTACCGTGTTTCAACTTGAAACTCATAAAGGATCACCAATTCAAATTATTCAATATAAAATATGCTCTCCCGTCTTTAAATAATAATTGTTTTAAATATGTACTAAAATTTAAAAAAATAATTGAAAAAATATGAAAAGTTAAAATCAATTTACTGAATTATCCTTATTTCTTTTTAATAATTTAATTTTCCCTCCTTTCCTTCACTATATCGCTCACTTATTCTAATAATATTTAATAAAGATATTATTGAAAAAAATAGTTAATACTACTTAAATTTTTAAAATGAATAGTGATTTTCAGAAAAAAAAAAAGATAATTATTCAAAGACGGAGAGAATAAAAAATAAGATGCCAATCCAAATTTTTCTATATTTATTTTATTAAATTCTCAAGTTAAATAAGAATAAATGAACATTTTTCTTTCAATCACAATTTGAAACTCTCATATATTTATTTTATTAAATAATTTTATATTGTCATCTTATTTAAATCAAGAAAACTCCCATCTTCAGATAACTACTCAACATGACATGACAATTTTCCTGATGCATTATCTGTCCATAAAAATTAATCTCGTATAATGAAATCATAAAATGTCATTTTGACACGCCTTTTAAAGATACCTACTATAAGCGCCTTGTTATATATTTATTTTTATTTGGGCCAAATCAAAGACCCTTGGTAGATGCATACCTCTTCTGGACAAGTCTACAGCAAATGTAAAAGACCAGGCTGGTTATCAACTAATCATTAGTAACCTTTTTACATCTCCTAACGTAGTGAGATGTAATTGAAAAACAACAATGCTAATATAACATCCAACTTTCTCAAATACTCAAACACTGCATTTACAAAACACATAAATTCCATCACTTAAGATTTGTTTGATTTAAATTTTTTATTTTTATTTTTAATTTTTCAATTTTTTAATTTTGTAAAGAAAATTTTAAAAACTATAAATTCCAATTTTTAATTTTCATTTTCAATTTTTCCCTCACAAATTCCTAAAAATTCAAACTAAAAATAAAAACTGAAAATTAAAAATTGAAATCAAACAAACCCTTACTTTTTCTCCTAACTTATTTTCTCTTTATCACTTCTCTTACATTATCATAATGTCCATACCAATGTGGACGTTAAAATAACATTTTCCATTGCAAAAACATTTTCATTTTTTTTATTAAGAACACATGACGGAAAGATACTGTCATTCCGCTCTTCGAAATCGAACGGGTATTATTTGCTATTGCCACTGACCTACAGTCGAATTCAGGCACCAAATCGATAATCCCGCATGATAAAGTTCATTCTTTACTGGATCCCTTTCAGCTTTACACAATAATCCCAGAACCCAACCAACCAGAGAAGAGAACCAGACAAACCAAGTGACTGCTCAGCTATCATACCATCGAATTAATCCCAAAATATCTTACAGTAAAAAAGATATTAATGTTTAACAGTGGGGCTATCGAAGGCCTCGATGTTCTAATTGAAACAACAACTAGGCATGTGGTGTAAATTCAATCGTCAGTGTCACACAATGATCTGGAAGACTGTCAAAATGATCCAGACCAATTAATCATAATTAAAGAGCACAACGATACTCAACTCATTTTGTAGAAAGACATTTTAGGAAGGTTAAGAGTTGTGACACGAAATAGAGGCAATGAAGCAGAAAATACATATATCCACAGAAGCTGAAATTAGGGCTTGTCCAGCTCAGAATGTCCATTGAGCCGCTGTCTCACATCATGTTGCAACATCTCCACATATTCCTGCACAACCAAGAACGTCAAATTTTGAATCGTTCACGCAAAACACTTCCAAACAAAAGCTTAAAAGAAGCGGTTTGCTTAGATATTAAGGCTCTGCAAGAAGCAGCTTCCACTGCACAAAGGAGATATAGCGCAGATGAATACTTACTCTAGCAAGACTCTCATTACTGCATAACTCTTCCAGAAGATCACTGGAAGCACTTCCACCACCTGATACCCGCACAGCATTTTCAGCTACAGCACGGAAAACATTTGTAGGTGGACTCTGGCACTCAATCCTATCTGCCACTTGTTGAAGGTTGAGCTGGAATATGCAGAAGATAAGGATACATTCATAATATAACTACTATCACGGCATTTCAGCTTAGAAAAGAAGTGGATAATAATATTCTAGTATTAGCAGGAAAAAAAAAAAAAGAACCCAGAAGTGATGATTCTCAAAAGTGATCTATTTTCAGTTACAAAAAGCTAGCTAAATCTCATTCTTCATAGCCGAAAATATTTTTGAACATTGTTTAGATGGATTTCACAAAATTCCATAAAAGGGCTTACGTCTAAAATACAAGCCACACCATGCAACATTAAGGGTCAAAATGGGCCAACCAGGCCTGGCCCAACTCAGCATGAGCCAAGCAAAAAAAAAAAAAAAATGCCAACAACATTGAATGACTCATGACCAAACCAAAAAAAAAAGACAACATTGAACGACTCAAGACAAGTCCTAAAGGGTTGGTGGATTAAACAGGCCACAAAGGTGCAACATGTTAATGATACTCGAGTATTTTCACTCTAAATTGCCTGCTAGACTTCATCCAGAAAACCAAAAGGAGCTGAAGAGGACTTCCATCTAAACAAAAGTAAGTAGCCAGAAAGTAATCTATTTTTCTCAATAGCCCAAAGAAATTACAAAACATGGAAGTGCAGTAATACAGCCAATGCCTTTCTGTTAGCACATATATACAAACCTGTAAACTTGTATTATCCAAATTTTCATCTCTGTAGGGCGCAGGGAACTCAGGTTCTGCAGCAGAGAATAATGGAGAAGTTTCCCCACCGAGGGCTCGAGATACAATAGGCATCATTTGCTGAAACATCCTTGACAAGTCAATACCACCGCCTTGCCCCCTTTCCGTTCCAGCAAACATATTTCCCATATCCTGATTACCAACCTGTTGGACAATTTGATTGACTGTGTTCATCATCTGTGGGCTCTGGGTGAACTGTTGCAACATATTCCTCAAGCCATCAGGTGAGTCAACCCCGGTTTGCTGTGAAACCCCTTCCAACAAACCATTCAATGCAGGGCTATGTAAAACCTGAGACATCAAACCAGCAATATCAATCTGCCCATCACTGGAGGGCAAGGGCCCCTGGGATGGCCCATTAGCATTCCTCAAATTTGCAGCAGATCCTTGGCTTGCAAGAGATTGCAATATATGTTGACCATCTGTTTGGGTTTGCTGACTTTGGTTGACAGAGGAACTGGATGATCCATCATCAGCACCTTTGCTTAGAGGAGGTTGAAGTCGAGTTCGCCTCTGTTTTTGCGCAAAAATTTGTTTAGAAATAAATTTAAGCGAATATATGAAGCATGATAGTGAGCAGTAGTCGTGTGATGTGATCAAAGAATACAATGAGTAGAAGTTACAGCTCATACAAAAAAAAAGGGGGTTGGAAGTTATGACCAGATCCACCAAAATTCTGGGCGAACACTTGAATGCATCACGTTTACATTCCTACTACTGTCCATGCATCAAAATTACATAACACACTCCTTGCAGTTCAACATTTGATAACCCTTTTTTTTATATCATTTTCTTAACATGTGTTTGATCCATGCAGCCAACTCCATCAAGTGAGAAAAGGCATGGTTGTTGTTGCTGTTCTATTTTATTTACATGTTGCTTTAAAATTTTCATACTTCTAAATACATGTTCCCACAATGCAATTATGATTAGGAAGGTCTAAACTGAAAGTGTTTGTAAAGTGAGAAAATGAGAGATTAACCACTCTTGAATCAATAACTATCATTGTGTATAAATCCAATCAAATGATCCAATGGTCATTTTCCCCTTACTTTCTCACTTTACAACCATCCTCACTTTAGAGAATCCAAATTCATCTTCTAAGTCCTAATCAATAAGGTATCAGTTCAACCAGTGTCAAACAAACAACCACACACTAAATCTAAATGTTTTCAATTTCAAGTAGTACGTAGTAAAATATTCTTCATTGACCAAGACACAATATCCAATCTTAAGCCCTGTGTCACCTGTGCTGATTTTAATTTATAAGGCTCTATTTTTTATAAGAGATTAATTTCTATGCACTAACAGTATAAAACAGCTGTATACTGACAGCCAATAGAATTTTACCAAAATGACCAATCATGACAAGTGATTGTATAAGTGGGTAGTTATTTTCTATGATTTGTTACTTTGGTGAAGTTCTATTGGTTGACAATGTAAAATTGTTTTACACTGTTAATGCATAGAAATTAAATTCTTTTTATAATGTGATTATTTAAATAACATTACATCCCAAATAATGTAATGTGTTCAAATGATAGCAGTATAACGGTTTGGGAGAACTGCAGCAGCAAGTGTAATAGAATATAACTCCAAATAAACGAAATATATGAATAAAAGTTCAAAGGGCCAACAGAGAAGATACAGAAACCGGCCTTTTAAATGCTATGCAAATACCATTCTACATCACAGCAAACAAACACATATACATAGCATGCCAAAACCATTGGGAAATTCAAGGCTTCTTATTCACAAAACATAACCAATAAGCTTACCTTACGCTCCAAACCACTCATGCCCAAGCCCAATCCAAGAGGAGCAGCTTTGGTAGGTTCAGTTACACCTTGTCTTTCACTTACAGATGGAGCATCTTCTACGTGTTCTGATTTTACTATTGTTTCTCCACTAGAACAACTTTGTAAACCTTGACCAGAAGAACTTGAAACACATTTGTCAACCAAAACATCCCTCTCAACATTACTACAGGTTTCCACTGCCTCGGTTTGGGGCTGGTATGTGATTGAGAGGTTAATATTAATCAATAAAAATCTATGCTGGCTGGAAACAGATATATGACTAGGTATGGGCAGAAGTACTACCTTATGTACACCACTTGCAGAGGCACAGTCAACAGAGGATGCACTTGCAGCCCCGAGGCCATTCATCTCCATGGTATCTCGCTGTTCATTTCCCTGTGCAGGTCTTGATTCAGAACCAGCAGACAAGTCCTGACTAGTTGATTCCATCTGACCTGATTGAATGCAGAACAGTTTTCAAAATTGAATGCTAGTGACTCTCATATATTTCAAACAATAAATTGGTAACCACCTGGCGGAACTGTGTTATCTCCTTGCATATTACGTACTAAGTTTCTAATGAGGGAATTGGTTTCAGCTACAACAGATGACCAAGGAGCTGAATCAGAAGGTGGCTGTGAAGTAGAAACACCTAACCCAGTTTGCATGCTACTAGCAACTCCAAGACCAGGAGGGTGAGATGGGAGAGCCGCTGCCATGACATTTCTAACAGGTAACACCCGTGCAGAACCTGAATCACCAGAGCCAGGCTCATTACGTTGTTCATTTCTTGCCCCTTCTCCATTATTTGCCCTAGAATTAATTGCTGAAACAATGGGTGCAAGAGAGGTACCTGGTAGAAAGCAGAGTTACTAAAGGTTGCATTGTTCATCAGAAAAAGCACAACTAGATTTACTTACCTGCATGTATATGAATGTTTACGTTCCTAGGAGCACTTCCAATACCAATGCCGCCAATTGTTGGAGGAGTTGAAGGAGGAACAGGACCACCAAAGAGTGAGTTTGTTTGAAGAGGAAAGGGCTGCAAACAGCACAATATCATCAGAATCAGAAATTACAACGTAAGCAATATTCAACCAATCCACCGAGATAGAATAAGGTTCAGTAAAGCAATCATCAAATATTAAACGGGCAAAAAGACTACGGGCATGTGCAGAATTCCAGTTTCCAGTTTGAATTTAATTAATTGCATGCTAATCAACTTGATAGAAAAATCAGCTAATGCTTAAATAATTGGTCTGGCAGCACCATTTATGAAACATTATGGACCAAAATAAAGGACAAACCTGCACCATTATAGGATTTGGTCCTGATGGAGAAATATAAACTGCAGGTCCAGCATTAACAACAGATTCTGCCTGAAATTTGAATATTATCCTGAACAATACGTTGACATAATAAAGTAAATCAAATCACTAAAGAAAAGGATGAAAACATACAGGAGACTGCCCCATACGCAGTGTCAACATTGTTCGGCCAAGCTCAAGTAGAAATGCACCCAAATGCTGCATAGCAAGTCCTATTTGAGCAGACTCTGACTGTATTTGACCCCTTATACTTAAATCAGAAGATGTTCCCTCTCGCTCCAAGCGTCCTGCAATATGCTAGAATCGCAAATTACAAGTAAAACATAATCAGAAAAGATAAAGGATAAAGATGGCAAGGCTAGTTCATACATTTTGTGTTAAATAGAAGTAATTTAAGACATCTAAGTAAAGGTTTACTACTTAGATAAAATGTTTATTGCGAATAATGAACCCAATATAGGAACTAGCAAGGCTCCCAATTGTCTTCAGTTCACAAACAAAATTTCATTTTCATCTACCAATACAATAAGCATACTCAAAATGTCAGTCATATTGATGCCATTTCATTACCTACATATACAAATATATTCCACATTTATGCCTCTAAGATACTGCAGAACAAAAAGAGTGACACGGTTTTATTTTTCAAAAATTTAGACTCAGTTAGAACTACTCTATCTGTCTAGTTAGAACTACTATATGCAATTCCCATCCATCCTTTGTTTTATTTAACATAAATGTTTAATGCATGAGCCCAGTAAAGCTTGTGCTTGGCAACAAACAGAAAAATATTTATATCATTAAGGGCAAAGGATGAATATTTGTAAATAAGATGTGTTAATTACAGATAGCGCAGCAACAGCTTGATGATTAAGCAACTGTTCTGCACGATGCAAGATGGTACTTAATGCTTCAACTGTTGGCAACCCTTGTGCATTGGAAGGCAATTCAACTTGTTGATCTCCAGGGATAGTTGAAGAGAAATTTGGCCGATATCCTGCATAATCAAATGTAAATAATTCCATGTCCTTTCAATTTACAATAAAAGATCAAGGGTTTCAGCATCATCACCATTTTGGGACAGTGTCTGTTCCATGTGATTTATAAATTCAGAGAGTGTGCTCAATGAATCAGGAATTGGCTGAAATGAACAAAGTGAAGCGGGAGAAAAGTAAATTGTTATCAATAATGCATTAAATTTGAAGATTAAGAGGGTCATAGAGTAGAGAGACTATGTTCCTACGGAATTGAGAGAAGGAATCGGAATGGCTCCTGCAGCCACAGGAATCTGAACAACTTGAGGCAGAGTTTGGAATGCCTGACCAGGAGATGGCTGGCCAGCCTGTGCTTGATTTCCAGTTGCATTTTGATTCCCAGCATGCATTCCTTCAGATTCATTCCCTGATGGAGCCTGGCCAGATAGATTTGGCTCCAGTTTAGATACAAAACTACTTAGTTCAAAGGATGTTGCAGGATGCATGTAGCAAAACATCATTTACCAATTTCAAAGAACAAGTCTGCATTGTGAACTAATTCTCTTTTACAAATTAAACTGATGATAGCATATAAGAGGATTAGCCATTACGGTAGTATCATAAGGAAAAATAAAGAACTACCATACTTAACCAAAAAGAAAAGGAAAAGTAAGATTCCAAAAATAGATAAACAATTACTCATAAGAGATTTGAGATTTAACAAATTGGAAAAATATATGAAAATTTTGTAAAGCTGCCTGATATATATCGAGGTAGTCAAAGGCGAAAAGCACCTTTAAGCCGCTAGGGTTTTATAACGCCTTGAGGTGAGAGGCGCTAAAAGGCGCACACCTTAGTGAAGAAATGCATTGAAAAACAACAAAATACATAACTATTATGCATAAATTTATGTCATAGATAAAACACTCTATAGTATCAATTAAACACTAGATTAAATCCTTAATAAAAATTGATATTGCACTGATAATAAGCTTTTGTTGAGTTTGGAACCAAAAAACTTCTCATGACAAGCCTAAAATAACTAAAACTTTTAAAGTTCATCAGAGTAAAAATGTTGCTTTTCCTATGGCAAGCCTAAAGTTACTTTATGTTTCTGAAAATGCTCCAAGCAGTGGTCAAAAAGGGCTGAGTTGATTGACTCAGAATGAGCAGTGGTGGACCCATTTAAGTTTTATTTTCGTCGTAATTCAGATATTCGAGCAGTGCTGAATTTACAGAGTAATACAGTGCTGCTGCTCTATCTTTTTTGTCTTCTTGCTTCAATCTGTAAAATCCAAGCGGTGACTAGCAGGTTTGCTGTCATGTGACGGTGTTTTTAATTGACCCTAATATTTTAATGGATTGGGAGGTTGGGACCTCAACAAAAATAATTGTATTCACTCAATAAATTTTAAAACAGAAAACTTCACTGAGGCGCTCCATTGACCGCGTTAAACATCAGGAAAAAGCGCTATAAGCACTGGCCTCAGTAAAGTGGAGCGTGTGAACAGAACAAAGGTGCTGGGGCTCACTCTCGCCCCGCCTCAGCGCCTTGGGCATGCTTTTTGGCGCCACTACCTTAATATAAATATACTAAACATGTAGTTGACTCGTGATCTATGAAGTTGAAATCGAAATGGATAAGACAAGAAGGAATCTAAACAACAGTAACTTTGCAATGTTGCAACTTGCAATAAAAATCATATAAAACAAGGAAATTAAAAACCTATACAACAAAAAGGTTGTGAACTTGATTCAAAGTCATTTGTGGATAACAAAATTAGATGTGTATACAACAAACCAGTAAATCACACAAATAATAGAAACCATGGCGATACTCCTTTCAAGCAAAAAAAGATACAAACCGAAGATGTCTGGGTAGCATTAGGAACACTACTTGTGTTTTGGCTACCAATTCCAATAGAATTCAAAACTGCACCAATAACCTGAAAACATGATACAGCCATATTTCTCAGGCAGTTCCAAAGCAATCCTATCTGAAAACTGAACAGAATAAAACCCACGAATATGAACTGCGGAAATTAGACGTAAAGGGCGCACCCGAGTAAGGTCAGGAACAATGCCTTCACCTTGGTCCCCCACATTAAAAGTTCCGAGAACAACACTGTGTGAAATTTGCCCAACACGGTTACGAGGAGCCGCTGACCCTACATCATTTCCTTCCAAATAATAAAATTTATTGCAAGCGAAGTACTAAGAAACCATTAAAAAACTTGAGGAAGGGGAAGGGAAAAAATCAACATGAATGCAACTTAAGTTATACCTTGGTTACCATTAGTACCGGATGGCTCACCAGCACTAGTACTTGAAGCCTGTGACTGATTTGGTTGCCTTTCGACTAAATGCAAGGTATGCCCATTTCGACATCTTAAATGGTTAAGGATTTTGTTATAAAAGAAATATATAAGCACCACAATTTTCACACACTAACCCATTTCACATCTACTTCAAGCCAGATCATTCCTGTCTGCCATGCATGCGAATATGCAATCCATGTTTTTTCAAAGCCAGACTAATAAGGATGTTGAATAAAGAGAAGATTCTAATTGTGCATAATGTGTTGTACTGCAAGATAAACAAACTACCCAAGACTATAAAATGCCCAAGTCTGTTAAACATGATTCTGATGAAAAATCAAAGTAACAATTGGAAGGATACGATACTCAGAAAGAACATGCTCATCCTTTAAGACTTTTCCTCTAAAAATCAGCCGTTGCTGACCAACTGGAACACCAGTTTCATTTGCAATTTTCTCTTTTAACAACGAAACAGACATCTGAAATCATTTTGAAGACCACTTCTAGAATTATCATATAATGGTTCAATTTAACCTACAGATATTAGCACAAGAAAGGATTTGTAATTGTCAGAAATGAAGAAGATTTCTCACATTTTTGTCGACTTGAAAACTGTAGACCCTGGAATCTAGAGTCTTGATATTGAGCTGAAAAGTTGAATCTGAGCACTCAGCCGACATATTTCCAGAACTGGAGCCTTCATTAGAGCCCTGACCTGCCATGCTATTTGCTCAGGCGCAAAGTCTTGGACCAAGGAATTCTAAAGAACTAAACCCTGCCAAGAAAATACTAGCAACTGCAACACAATACAGATATAGGGCCACATTAATCATATGATATTTCATTCAGGCATCAAAATATGACCTGAGGCAGAACTTCCCAGCCATTTAGCAATATGTAGAAAGATATTTCATTTCATCATACACAGGTTGATGCAGCAAAAACTCACAAGCCAACCCCATGTAAGTATGACCAGTGCTGTCAAGTATGGCCAGTGACATCATATCTTATACATCGGTGTGCATAGGGTAGACAACGTAAAAGTAAAGCTCAGTAAATCTTCAAATTCAGAAATGAAACTAATCCACTGATGCAAATATGAAACCCGATTATCCAATGCATTCTTTTAATTGTCTAAACAACTCATCATTCTTAAAGAGACTCCACGTTGTCATTTCCATCATCCTCATTCAATATATCAGCTAGGTGAATGCGCATCCAAACATTTGGCAAGTAACATATGTGCATCCAAACATGAACAACATCAAGCAACAATCATAACATAATAATATAAATTGTCTCCTATTGCACAAGCGATCAAAACAGACCACGCAAACAACCAAGGCACGGAAATGGACAGGTTTTTATATTGGCAATGAATAAACGCAGCCCCAAAGAATGCAAAAACATATATTTGAAATTCGTGAAATCATTTCTATGCGTACACATAAAATGCCGGAAAAAGGTTGGGCAGATATTGATAGCCCAGATAAAATGACATCATCAACATCATATCATATCATATTATACACCCACTAAAAATAATATCCAGATATGGGAACAAATTTGAAATAGGAATCGGGGCACAAAGAAGGTAGCATCAACAATTGCATTAGACATGGAATATATATGTGTAGTTAAAACTCGTTACAGAATCTGATTCAAGGCAGGAGAGTGAGCAGGAGAAGTTGCCCTCGCTGGCTGCTAATGTTGACGGGAGGAAGAGAGACGAAGGAGTTAAGAGGGGAAAAGGAGAGGAAAAGAGAACAGATAAAAGGGGGGGGTGTAAGATCTAGAAGATTCTAGAGAGTTACTGTTGGTAAAAATGAATGAATAAAAAGTAAACTGGAGAAGGCGGAAAAAGTGCTCACCGGAGAAGGAGGCGATTATCTTTCCTTCTTTTTGATTGATTGATTGATAGCAGAAACAACGAGAACAGAAGAAAGGGGTTTGTCTCTGCGGTGCCCCGTGCCGTGCTTATATCATATGCCTGGCTCGTAAACTGAGCACCTTGTAATGTAAATCGATGTATGTATGGAACAACGCATTCATTCATTCGCCTTTTTGATTTTCTTCTCAGGAAATAAGAAGTGGAATGCGTGAAGCTGGGGGCACAGAGAGTCGTCCAGGGTCGTTATGGGCCGCTCTCTTCGGCCCGTTCAACCAACCCATACTTTTGACCCATTTATTACTACTGTAGTGTATAATTACTCCACTACCCTTTTCCGTGAGTTTTCGGCAGACTGAGACACTCCCAAATTGCATCAGTGGCTTGGCTGATTGGGCTTCGGCTTATCCCTTTATTGGATTCTCCTGGTTTTTTTTTTCTTTCATCTGGTATATCCATTGCACTAGTTTTGGTTTGATTTCCTTATGGTGAGTAACAGTGTTGGAATAATGAGCAACTCGGTAAAATTCATATCTTGGTTTTCCGCTGTTGTTCACGCTCTTGATGGCTTCACTGCATCATAAAAGGTAAAATCTAACAAATTATGTTAGTGGTAGTATTTTCAGACTTTTATTATTATTTCTTTGTTTTATCTGTGTGTTAATCAACCTTTTGGAGTTAGTATGTGGAACAATAGCCTTGGTTGAGTGATGGTTTTAATCCAAAGAAGAGAGAAAAAAATTTAATCACACAAAGAACTCAAAGAGTTCATGTAAAACAACCTACCTTTTTGAGCTCTCTCTTTAAATTGGATTTGGAAAAATAGAGTTTGCACATATTGATATCTTTATTTGTTTCTACACCAACAACCCGTAAATAATAATTTATGATGCTTCGAATTATTTTGAGATATAACATGCTCACCTATGTGTTTATGAGTATATGTAATGTAGCCATTGGGTAATAATGGCTAGGCTTAAAGCTTTGGGATTAATGGAATTTGCTGCATTGTACCCAAGTATTTAATTGATGTCTTGTACTCGAGTATTTGTTTATTAATGAATGAATCTTTGTGAAAAAATAAAAAGAAAAGCATATTAAACAATAACAAATGCAAATTAGATCAAATGCCTTGATTTGCTTAAATTGATTTCTATTGGTTGTAGTTGCACTGAGATATTGATGTAATATTTGGCTTAAAAGTGCTTACAAACTTAATGTCTACTCTTTTAGTTTGATTAACTGCTTTTTCTTTGTTAAATGTTTTCTGCATAATGTAATGTGATGATTCTCATTCATTTTGTTTACCCTTTCAATTCATGCGGGGTGGATGTTCTGATCTTTGTAATATGGGAACTTGTCATATTAGCTTTCCTGATTTGTTCAGCAGTTCCTTTGTAATTTAGCCACATTCGGCTTGCTTTTATGTTAGTTTGCATCACAGTGTTAATGCAATTGTGCAGGAAAATTACAAAACAAGTAAGTCTAGCCAGGAAAAGTAAACGAAGGATGCTCCTTCCATTGTCAATGTCTACTGGTATTAAATCTCGATATCGGGCTTATTTCCATTTCTTTTCCCACCTTTATGATGGAATCGAGGTTTTGGCTAATCTTGACCAATATTTCTGTTTGGTCCATCATCTCTTTCGTTATTGAAGTATAGCTCTTGATATGTAACTCTTGATCCTTCAAATAATATTTCGACTAAAACTAATAACATTAACTGAAAAATTCATTTGAGTTAAAAAAAATTGAAACACAATGAATGTTTACGGTTTAAAACAATATGAAAACAACATTTAATCTACATCAAAGGTTGGTGTAAAAATCTTATCGCAAACGGATATCATGGACGAAATTTCTAAAAAGAGCATTCGATATGTACATACAAACTATAGTTCCTATTCAGAAAAACAGTATTTGGAACATACAATTTTATTCTATTTTGAGTATGAGGGAACACCCATGATATAAAACAGAAGCCATAATATTGCAGCCAAAAAAGTCATAAATTAATGATTCACCATCTCTCCAACATAAATCTAGCATTAAAAAAACTGAAAGCTCTTCAGAGTTTAGACGTTGCAAGCTTGATTAGATCCTTCCTGAGGATTTTACCAGACGGATTTTTGGGTATGGAAGATACAAACGCCACCCTTCGAATTCTTTTGTACGGAGCCACCTGCATATTATACAATCCACAACGTACCACAAAATAATTAAGAAATTTTTAGATGTCGATTAGTGTGTGAATACTTAACAGTGGAAATTGCTTCAAGACGTACAATTCAGACATTTCAATATAATTTCGACACACTTAAAATCCAGGAATCAAGCATTTGATGGAGGAAAAAAGAAAGGTTAGCAACGTTGAAAAGTAATACTTGGGACTAACCTGTTTTGCGACAAAATCCATAACTTCGTTTTCTGATATGCTACTTCCAGCCTTACTTACCACATATGCCATTGGATACTGCCCAGCCTCCTTATCTGGAAACCTGATCATATACAAAACATGAACACGAATCACCACTGGTCTTCCCCTTCTTTATGTTAAAGTTACTAAATTAGGTAAACTTAAATCACAATAGTTATTCGTTGGTTGGTTTTCAGTCTCTTTATTGCAAAAGAAACACTTACGGTATGACAGCAGCATCTAAAATAGCAGGATGAGTCAGCAACAAGGCCTCTAGTTCTGCTGGAGGGACCTAAAATAACAACAAAATAAATTAGACTCCTTCCCAAGGTTGACAAATATTCACGTCCCCAATACGTGTATAAATCCTCCAATTGTTTCGTTGAATAAGCAGGAAGCTACGTCTGTAGGTTGTAAACTTGCCATCACAAATCAAGAATCTGGTTACCACTTACCACTTTAAACAAAAAGGGATTAACTAGCTGCAAAATTCAGAATCTGGTTACCTGATATCCCTTGTATTTAATGAGCTCTTTCAACCTATCGACAATAAATATGAATCCATCACTATCAATGTAGCAAACATCCCCTGTTCTTAACCATCCCTCTGAATCAAGGGTAGATGTGGTTGCTTCCTCGTTACTGAAATAGCCTGCGCCATCACCATGTCTTCAATATTAAACCCCAAAGCATATATAAATGACAGAAATTTTTATGATGAATTGTAAATAAAATTTACACGTAAAATTCATAAAGATTTCTTTCCCATATATAACTCGTACCAAACATTACCGGTTGAAAAGAAGAGTGGTCTTATTTAATCAATTGTAAAAGACGTGTACGACGTGGGCCATTAGAATTGAATGATGTGAGGATATTGTTTAGGAAGAATTTTCTTCTCCTTGAGGATGAACTTCTCCAATAAACATAACTATGCCATTGATTCTTCGATAATACAGTTTGATCGCAAAATTAGACTTTTTTATTTTGTGATTAGACTTTTTCATTCTATATGGCCTTAAAAAATACCTATGCCATTGATTCTTCGATAATACAGTCTGAATACGCAACTATCAAACTCTTTCTTAATTGAGAATTATTTACTCATCTCTTGATTCAACCAACCTACTAATCACAATTAGTAAACGCAGAAAAAAGGAAAAAGACCCGTGCATTCTGGACCTCGTCTTAGGGCCGGTGAATAAAAGGCCTTTAACAAAATAGTGAATGACTAAACAAGTATCCAGCACATACAGATTATAGGTGTGCATTTCAAATCAATTATCAGAAACTCCTGAATTCCAAAATCAAATATAGGTTGATGCTTATTCTGACCGTCCAATCTGCAATCATATAAATTACCAAAAATTGAAAGAGAAAAAATCTGATATGGTAATTGAGGGGTAAAAACAGCTCGTCAACATCTAATCAATCAATGAAAAATAATTAGATGAAGAAATATTCGGGGATAGGAAAAATTAATATATCAGTACCAACAAAACAATAAAATAAAGCGATATTTCCATAATAAAATACACGTGATAATTAAACAAATCAGTTTATGCTAGGCGTTGGAATCCACCAGACAACTCAATCAAAGGAAAAGTAAATCCATCCACTAGAGAATCAATCAATATCAAGCCCACTCCGAATTTCCAAATATACCCCAAAAACACAATCACAATTCCGAAAGCAATAATAAAAGGGAAAGTTGACCAGGAAGACTAACCTTTCATGACGGTGGGACCCCTGAGCCAGAGCTCACCGGTCCGGTTAACCGGAAGCGCCTTCCCAGAGTCAGTGTCAACGACCTTCGCCTCCATTCCCGGCGACAAAAGCCCAGCCGTGCCGTACCTCCGGCTCTCCTCCAGGGAGTCCGTCGATGCACCAACTCCGGTGGACTCCGTCAACCCGTAACCCTGACGAATTGTCACCTTCGGGTACTTCTCCACAAACCCCTCTATCACCTCCTGGTATCACTCATAAACGCCGCTTATTCAGTTTACAGTTAGTTTGTTATAAAGTGGTTACAGCCAAATATATGATATGAGTTTTTCTGAGATCACTCTTGATGTACATACATATACTGCATATACATATACATACCTTGCTCAGCGGAGCTCCACCCGATAGCGCCCAATGCAGGGAGCTCAAATCGTACTTGCTCTTTATGGCGTCGGCGTTGTTGAGCATCGCCACCAGAATGGGCGGCACCAGCGGCAGGTACGTCGCACGGAACCTCTCGATCGCCGACAGCATGTCGTGCATATCGAACTTCGACAGCACCACGACCGTGGCGCCCGACGCCGGAAGCCCCGTCGCGAACGCCGCCAGACCTATCACATATATACAGCCAGCCGTTACAGATTAGTAGTTATAGTAATCAAGTACATGTGAGTTCATCTTTTAAGTCACTCACAGCAACCATGAATGTTAAGGATGCCAATATGGTGTGAGATAATTATTGGTTATTATACCGTATATGTGGAACATTGGGACGGTGCAGATGAAGGTCTGATCCTCCTCGATGTTGAAACGACCAAGGACGATCTGAACCATCGAGATCAGGTTCCGGTGAGAGGACACCACGCCCTTGCTGGGCCCCGTCGTGCCGGAGGAGTAGAGCAGGGTGGCCGTGTCGTCCTGGTCGACTCGGTCCCTGACTCGGGTTGACCCGGGCTCTTCTCCATCATGCGGGTGAGCGTGGTGAGGATTTTGGCCGGCGAAGTGATGTTGCTGTTGGGGTGGTCTTCGGATTCCATGAGGATGATTGGAAGGTTGGGCGAGGCTGTGGCGATTTTGGGAGCGAGGGAGGGGTGGTGAATGCGATGACGGGCTTGGAGTCGTTGATCTGCTTGCGGATTTCGGTGGCGGTGTTGAGGGGGTTGGTGGTGGTGATGATGGCGCCCAGGGACATGGCGGCGAGGCACACCACTGGGAAGTAGATGGAGTTTGGGGAGAGGAGGAGCACGACGTTGCCTTTCCGGATGCCGATGTCGGCGAGGGAGGCAGCGACAGCGTCGACGGCGCGCCAGAGCTGGTGGAAGGTGAAGTGGCGGCCGGTGGCGGCGTCGATGAAGGCGATTTTGCCGTGATGGGCGTGGGAGGAGATGAAGGTGGTGACGTCCAAGGAGCGGTTCTGTGGCAGTGGGAGTGGCTTCCTCTTGCTGTAGAACACTGAATTCGAGCTGCAGAACCCGCTTCTTGGGTCGATTCCCTTGTTATCTCTTGTGTGCTCCATGGTTACGTTGCTGATGATTGATCGCTACCCTGCCAACACTCTGTTATACTCTGCCTCTTCCTCTACCTATCCGGTTCCATGAAAACTGAGAGTGAAGAGGCCACAATGGGGGGACATAAATATATAAGTGATATTTTTCTCTTTCTTGGTTGTGGTGGCGAACCATTCATTATGTACCACGTTAGCCAGCTGGTTCATTATTCTTGTACTTTAAGCATGAAATTTATGTCTTTTAATGCTATTAATTAATTAATTATTAGTAAATATATAGATTAGTCTTCTAACCACGTTGGTCAGGTGGCTCAGGTCAGTACTAGTATAATACACCTTTCTTTTTTTTGTGGGACTAGTATATATAATACACTGGTGTTGGTGAGATAGGTAATCGCGTCGCGGCAGACCCTGGTAACGGAACGGCAGCTATGTTTATCGAAATGTGGACTTATCCAGGTGAGAGGGTGAATGACAATGCAGGAGATTGGAGCGGTCCAATTAGACGGCCGTCAAACCAGGATTGATACTTCACCAGTTGTGCGTTGGACGGTGGCGAGCTTCCTCACCTTTTATTTGTTGTTTTTTTTTTCCTCTCCTCAACAACAAGAGGTAAACAGTTCACCGCGTTCAGATTTTTCATATACTTTCGATTACATTAGGAAATGCCTGCCCACGTTTATCTTGTTGCATCCCTTTGTCCTGCATGATCACCAAAAAATAAAAAATATATATGATTAAATATTTAAATTGATCCTAATAATTTTATTGATGAATAAATTGATTCTTAACAAAAAATATTAATATTGAGTCCTTTACAATTACAAAAATAGAACATTGTATGTTCTAACAATTATAAAAATAGGTTGTGGACGTGTCATAGTCCAGAGCGACAAAATGGCAAAGGATCTTGGTTGGATAGGTGGAGCTTGAGAGGAATTGAAGTCCTGAAGGGAGGAGCTTGAGGACACAAAACTCGATTGATAGGTGACCGAGACTAATAAGCATATGATAGAGTAAAGAAATGTCATAGTCAATTTGCCATCAATGAAAATTGTAGAGACCTATATCCTTTTATTTTGGAAATTTATCCATTAATAAAATTATCAAAATCAATTTGAATGTTTATTAAAATAAACAAACAAATAATGAACTGGATATAAAGATATTTATTTATTATCATACTAACTTTAACTATTAATTATGCCCTTTTTATTCTGCCAATTAAAAGTTCATTTTCTTCTTTTTTTTTAATTTTATTTCATGATGTTGATTGTTGAACCGGTGGTCCAAGGCAAAATGACAAAGCCAATCAAGGTTCGGCCAATGATAAGAGCAATGCTGGGCTTTTTTCAACCGGACGCTGCGCTCAGTATTTTGTTTGGTCGAAGAAGATGGGCTTAGTGAGGTGATGGAAAAGGATTCCTGCCTTTTCAGTTATGTGGACTTGTTGAAACTCTTGTCCACTTAACCAAGTGGGCTGGTTGGACTATTTTTGTGGTCAGATAATACATATAGGAAGCCCAACCAAGATCAGCGAACATGATCTTGTTGACTTGGCCGCTATCCGATGGCACATCTTTTGCGTTTGCAATCCCTAATCTTTGACCCAAAAAAAACAAAGAAGGTAAAATCCCTTATGATATTTTCATTTTTCATTTTTTTTTCTTGTGAGAGAAGTTGCACGAATTATATAAACGGGTGCAGTATCGGCCACGTGTACTAAACAAGATCACAACCCAAAATTATGGCATAGGTTCAAGGTACAGGCCGCTTGCTTCTTCCTCTTTAAAACGAAATCTAGTGTTGCTTGCACGTTACATTAGACTATCACTCGCTCTGTATCCATCAGTTCATCTCATTACTCGGACGTACTGCTGTTCAGTTCATATCATCTATAAGCTGTAGCAGTGAAATTACCTTGGGGGTTCTAGAATCTGAATAGGGTGATTTCGATTTGTAGCTCGCAATGGAATTTAATAGACTAGAGCAGAGTCGATAGAGGAGAGAGATAGAGACTCCAGAAGAGTAGAGCCACCCATCGATTTTCCCCAAATCCTCTCTCCTCAGTCAGTCACCATAATCAGTCATTTATTCATTAGCAAAAACCAGACATGGCTTTCGCCGCCAGTGCCTTGCTTTCGTCAACTTCAAACTTCCTCGGAACCAAAGTCCTACTATCTCCCCCAACCCCAAAAACAACCAAATCATCACTCCCGCCGCCATTCTCCTTCAAGACTAGGTTCCTAAACTCTCACAACAGCAACAACAACAACCGAAAGCAATGGAAGAAATCCCTACCTTCCCAAGCAGCTCTATCGGCCCTGATATTCTCCTCCCTCACCCCTCATGCCCTGGCCTTAGACACCCCCACACCCCCATCTTCTGCTTCTCCTCCCTCAGTCATCGAAGCTCAGCAACAGAACCCTTCCTCCAATCAGAATTCTTCACCTTTCTCTCAAAACCTTCTCCTCACCGCCCCAAAACCCCAGTCCCAGGCCTCTCCTGACCTCCCCGAAGGCACCCAATGGCGCTACAGCGAGTTCCTCAACGCCGTCAAGAAGGGCAAGGTCGAGAGGGTCAGGTTCAGCAAGGACGGCTCCGCCCTCCAGCTCACCGCCATCGACGGCCGCCGCGCCACCGTCATCGTCCCCAACGACCCCGACCTCATAGACATCCTCGCCATGAATGGCGTCGACATCTCCGTCTCCGAGGGCGAATCCGGCAACGGCCTCTTCAACTTCATCGGCAACCTCCTCTTCCCCTTCCTTGCCTTCGCCGGCCTCTTCCTCCTCTTCCGCAGGGCCCAGGGCGGGCCTGGCGGGCCGGGCGGCCTCGGAGGGCCCATGGACTTCGGCCGCTCCAAGTCCAAGTTCCAGGAGGTTCCAGAAACCGGTGTGACCTTCGCTGACGTGGCAGGTGCTGACCAAGCAAAGCTTGAACTGCAGGAAGTTGTTGATTTTCTGAAGAATCCTGACAAGTACACTGCTCTGGGTGCTAAGATCCCAAAAGGGTGCCTTCTGGTGGGGCCACCGGGAACCGGGAAGACCCTTCTTGCTCGGGCGGTTGCCGGTGAGGCCGGGGTGCCTTTCTTCTCGTGTGCGGCTTCGGAGTTCGTGGAGCTCTTTGTTGGGGTTGGTGCTTCCCGTGTGAGGGACTTGTTCGAGAAGGCGAAGTCGAAGGCGCCTTGCATTGTGTTCATTGATGAGATTGATGCTGTTGGGAGGCAGAGAGGGCGGGTCTCGGAGGCGGGAATGATGAGAGGGAGCAGACTATTAACCAGCTCTTGACTGAGATGGATGGCTTTTCTGGCAATTCCGGTGTCATTGTTTTGGCTGCGACTAACAGGCCTGATGTTCTTGACTCTGCTCTGCTGAGGCCTGGCAGGTTCGACAGGCAGGTTACTGTTGACAGACCTGATGTTGCTGGTAGGGTTAAGATCCTTCAGGTGAGCAATGAGCAGCTTCTTCTTGATCTATCTGTTTCTGCGATCAATTCATTCAGGTGTACTTCGTAAAGGGAATGCCCCAGCGATATTGATACTCCACTCTTGTTTTGGAATGATATAGTGCATGCTTGGATAATTGGTATTACTGCAATGCATACTTTGATTAAATGGGTTGATGAATTTGGGACTTATTGCTAATACTTCGTGAACTTTACTTGTGATATACATCTAACAGCAGGTTTTAGTATTGTGATAATGTATGTAATTCAATCTATATGATTAGTTAATTGCTTCCTATTTACTTATGGAGGTTTCAACTCCATTTTTGTGGTGCTCATCCCAACTGATTATTAGATTCTGCAACCAAATTCATTGGGGAGCACCTCATAAAGGGAATGCCCTAATGATATTGGTTGTTGATCCTCTTCTTTTTTTGGAATGACATTGTGCAGTCTTTGATTAATTATGTTACTATAATGCATACTTTGAATGAATCCATGTTAGATTGTAGGTCTGTAGCTAAATTTATAAATTTTTATCTCCGTCAGGTGCATTCCAGAGGAAAGGCCCTAGCAAAGGATGTTGACTTCGAGAAAATTGCAAGAAGAACCCCAGGATTCACCGGGGCTGACCTGCAGAATCTGATGAATGAAGCAGCTATTCTCGCAGCCAGGCGTGACCTCAAGGAAATAAGTAAAGATGAGATATCTGATGCCCTTGAAAGGATCATTGCTGGACCGGAAAAGAAAAATGCTGTTGTCTCAGATGAGAAGAAGAAACTAGTGGCCTATCACGGTGTGTATTTATTATGCGTTATGTACTTAAGTTTTGCTGGTGTTCGTTTTTGGATTGTTAACAATTTTTTCCCTTATTAATTTCAGAGGCTGGGCATGCTCTAGTTGGTGCTTTGATGCCTGAATATGACCCGGTAGCCAAGATATCAATCATCCCTCGTGGCCAGGCTGGTGGTCTCACATTTTTTGCTCCCAGCGAAGAGAGGCTCGAGTCTGGACTGTACAGTAGAAGCTACTTGGAAAATCAGATGGCAGTTGCTCTGGGTGGAAGGTCAGTGGAAATTAGGCCATGGCTTTTGTATACTTAAAACCCTGGCTATTTTAATCTAACCATGGTTATAAACTATTTAGCTACAGTTTAACTTCACAAAGAATGTTTGTCATGGCTACTGCTGTGTAATTCTAAGGGAGTGGCTATAGAGGTCAAGTGCAAAACTTTGAAATCTGAACTGGTTGTTGCAATTTCCTTCTCTATTCACAATGCAGGGTTGCCGAAGAGGTCATTTTTGGGGAGGAAAATGTCACCACCGGAGCATCAAATGACTTTATGCAAGTTTCAAGGGTGGCAAGGCAGATGGTTGAGAGATTTGGGTTCAGCAAAAAGATTGGACAAGTTGCAATTGGCGGACCTGGTGGAAATCCATTCTTGGGTCAACAGGTAGGGTCTGACACTAAGCTAATATACGTTGATGTCCATATTTGACTCACAATAGTTCACATTTTCATGCACAATGGACCGTAAGCATTATTCTTGGACATGGTTTGATCCTTGACCATTAAATATAATTTTAACCGCAGATGTCAACGCAAAAAGATTATTCGATGGCAACTGCTGATGTAGTGGATGCAGAGGTACGGGAGCTCGTAGAGACAGCCTATTCTAGGGCAAAGCAAATCATAACAACCCACATTGACATCCTTCACAAGCTTGCGCAACTTCTCATTGAGAAAGAAACCGTAGATGGTGAAGAGTTCATGAGCCTATTCATTGACGGGCAAGCTGAATTATATGTTGCTTAATGTTATTGGTGTACTTAATCAACAGAATCTTGTTTGTACTATAAGAAAAGCAGACATGTACACTGTAAGAATTGATTAACTATACTTAGTCAAAGTGAAATTAAAAATTGGCAGAACAGCTCATGCAAAATGAAAACATGGTTCTTCCTCCCACAATGTTGCGCACCTCTAAATGAAATCCCCATCCAACTTAGAATAAAATATGTGTAACCTTCAAAGAATCAATGAATGAACGAATCATCCAATGTAAATGCAACAAAACTAATGAATGTTGTTATTGAGTTACCCCGAAACATGGTTGTCTTGCTCAATTTGTTGGCATAGTTCTTCATATGCGGCAGCAATGGCGGCTGTGAACCTCTCCATGGCGGCAAATACATGTTGTAGACCTGATTGCAAGCCGTTAGTACCAACAACTTCACCATGATGCACGGCATCCTCTCTTAACTGTGCATCAGTGGAACCCATCTTCCTCTCTCGAGCCTGAACCACTTTGTGCATCTTTTGTTCCTGCCTCTCCAAGATTTTCACTTGTCTCTCCAATTCCTTGTCCAGTGTTAGTTTTTGCTGAAGCTCTGAAATATGCTTTTCCAAGAGCTCATTCACTCTGCGGATTAATCCATTCACGGCTTCAATCACATCCTTTTCTGAGAGATTATCCATTGCCCGTGACCATTTGGTGCAGATCACAAACACAGGTGGTGCACCAATCCTGCCAGGGGAGAAGGTTGCTGAACAATCATCAGCTATTTCTTCAGGGTCATGCATTAGACATCTTACTAGCCAACCATTCAAGGCTTTCACATGGGATTTTTGGGCGTAGATCCAATCTGAGAAGCTTAGATTCCAGTTCTGCATCTCAAATTTGAGTTTTATAGCTGCATCAAGATGAGAATTAATAAGCTTTCTGTTGAACCAAGAGGCATCGAAACTTTTGGCTTCAGTAATTTCCTTATACTGGCTTCTGTAACATTCCAGCATATCTTTCCACATTCGAAGAAACCTTTTACACAAAATGGATAGTATTAGCAAGTAGCAGGAGAAAAGAGGGTGCAAAATCCAAAGAAAGAAAAAGGTTCTGCTGGATATGCCTTCAAGAAATTATAGACGAATTACTGAGTGCAGTCCAGCTAGCCTTAATAGTAAATTATTTACATAAATAAACTGCAACATAAAGAAACCACTTAAGATGGTCACTTGATGATTTTGCTGGCAAAGGTACAAGCATTGTACCTTCATCAATGAAAATTGGTGCGTTATAGTTCTCAAATTATGGTTTGGTATAATGAAAAGTAATTATTTTCAACTTGCCTTAAATCATAATCTAACACTATAAATCACATTAAAATATAACCCAATGTGATCAATCTTATAAAATTAAAATATATTGAAACTCAGTTTCCATACTTAAAACTCTTGATTTGGACTTTGTCAATTTCAATTGTCTTCAAAACAAACACTAATCCAGTCCTCTCCATCGTTCTAGCATCTAAATTCTCCATTTTATAATTTATTTCTTTAGAGTTCATTTTGAAACATATATGCCTCGTATGAAATAAAAATAACGCTGAATCTGGGTAAAGAAAATGCGGAAATTGCTTTCCCTATCGAAGTAGTGAAATTTCTCTCTTATTTTTTCACTTTTGCTTACCGTCATTCCTATATCTTCATGTTCCCATCGGATTAATTATCTATATTACTGGCTGTTGGCACAGTATAAGCACCTTATGCTTTGAAGAAAAAAAAACAAGAGTACGTCATCAGAAGTAAAATTACCTATTCTTAGGACAATTTTCAACTCGTGTATTTAATTTAATCATAGCAACACGTACATTTTAAGGTTTTGAGAATTAAGATAGTGGTCCGTACCTACCAACTACCAACTGTAGAGGTTTCAGAGAATCAGGGAATAATTTAGTGACAACTGATAAGAAACTTGATCTATGACATATATACCTGAAAATGAAGCTGTTGATCTGCGGCCATAACTCCTCCTCCCTCAACTCACATATCGTATTAGATATCTTGTCAACAACTTGGAATGAAATTTTCATTTTTGTAGCTAGAACCCCAATTATAGCCTCCACAGAATCAACCTTTTGAGCATCAGCACCCTTTTTGTTCATGCGTCTCAACTGCCTGCACTTCTTCTCATGAAGCATGCGCAGTTTCTCCTCAGCCTGAGTAAACAAGATAGATACACACCTATTTGTTCAGTTCATTGCAGGATTAACTACTAGTATTTGCTACACGCAAAATAACGATAGATGGTAAATTTTAGTTAGTCCCTAGAGCTAGAAAGACTGCGCAATTGAATTTAATGTAAGTTGTTTCGTGGTCAATAACAATGAAATAAAGAAAGCTAACATTAAGCTTTGCATATGGAAAATAGTTAGCAATGAATTACTGTCATATATGATTCTCCTTTACTATTATAATTATTATCATTATTGAAATTTGTTACTATTATTTATTATTAATTCATTATTAAAATCTGTTGCTAAATCAATTAATTGTTTCACTACTCTTAATATTATTAAAATTATAATTATTCTTATACACTTATTATTATTACTATTGTTATCGTGTGAGAAGAGTAGATCAGAGCAGCATGCAATATAATATGGTGAGTGACAGTGATACATACCTTCACTTCATCATAGAGCTTCTTCTCCCACATACATAGCTTGTGGAGAGTAGAGCAAAAATTCCCGTAAGTGAGGCCCTTGTCCATCTCAACTCCGGATCCCATTCTCCGACCAGCCAAAGACGATTCCATGCAGTTAACCGTGAGGGGCTTTGAGGGACAAGTAAACACGTGCTTCAACTTGCAAGGAACTGAAAACCCAAAATCACAAATGAAAAATAAATCAATCTCATCACTTTTGTCTCCACGAGCTAGCTAGCTAGATCGATTACAATGAATACATATCTGAAATTAAAAAATAGTGATATATAGCGAAGATTGAAGAACAAAAACATGACATGATGACACGTGCGTGCGTGCGTACCTGGATTAACGGCTATATTTCGATGGTAACGGAGCTTCCCAACGTCCAACATTTCCAAAATTGGTTTCCCCGAATCTGATGCTCTCTCAAACAGAATCTGAATCTCTTTCATTGCCTCAGACAAACCACCTTCCGCCGCCGACGACCCCAACAGCTCATGTTTCTTCAAAGAACCTGCTGGTGAGATCTTTTCCTTCGAATCATCCTTCTTCTTCTTCTTGGCTTCTCCTTTTCCATTATCACCTTTGTCATTGTGATTAATGTGATCGTGAGTACTGCTGCGAGTGGTATTTTTTTCATCCTTTTTCTTTTTCTTCTTCTTCTCTTTCTCCTTGAGTTGATCAGTGTTGTCACGGTTGGGACTGTACGGAGCTTGGTATTTGTCAAAAGTTTCAAAAAAGTTGAGGAAATCCCATGCTGAGCTGGCAGGAGGCGGAGGCGGTGACGGCGCCCTGTATAGAGCTGGCTGCAGCGTGTAATTCATGAAGTTAGCCGCACTATTATGATGATCAGAAGTAGCTGGTGGAGGTGAGGAATCGTAACGAGTTTGGTTGAAAAATTGGGATAATTCCTTATCTGTATCCGTATCCTCTTCGGCCTCTTCTGATGAATCGGAATGCACGAGATTATTGTGCGAAGAAGAATCTGAGTGGGTGGAGGAGGAGGAAGAGGAGTGAGGAAGTGGTGGCTTCATTTGCGCATGTGATGGTTTGTGTCTGTGGTCATCGGAATCTGATAATTCAAAGTGGTGGAAGAAACAGTGGAGGGCTGGGCCAAGAGTTTTGAGGGACTCCATGTGTGCCACGTGTGCATCCGCCACCGCGTAACTCTGGCGGAGTGCTTCGTCAAGGAAGTTGCAGCGGTCGCGGCAGAGAGCCACCGCCGGCAGGCCATCCAGTCTGGAGGCGTTGCAGCCCATCACTAAACTAAATTAAGCTAGTGCTGCTGTATGTGTTTCTATTGAAATGAAATGAAATGAAAAGAAAAAAGGTTGGAATAATGAGTTTAAAGTATGATATGATGCTAGTGAGAGGGGTTACACTTTGTGATTTCCGAAATTTGAATTCAAAGAAAGTAATATTCCGTTATGTGAAATTTTATCTGGGAGTTTGCCTTGATATATTAGACCACCATATCGCTGATTAATGGCGCATTAAGGAACATTAATAGGGTAGGATATGAGTGGACCTGACCTCTATATTTACCATTAAGTGCCAAAAGTGGCGGGTACTGCCAATCCAACGTCTCTCTTCATGGTAAATTTTTTGCATTGGTGGTCCTTTTTTTGTTTCCTTATTCTCTTCTGTACCTTTAAGCTTGTAGTATATAGTAATAGTAGTAAGTTTTAGCAACTCACAAGTCACACCTCTCTGTAAATTCACCTTCAATGTATATATATATATATAAAGTATCGTCCATATTATAAAATTTTCGATAATTAATTAATAGTACGATGTAAAACAGTATTCAATTATACAAATAGGAATGTGCAATTCAGAGTTATAAATCGAGTGTATACTCGTGTATAAATGTTCTGATTGATGTGACATTTTTTAAGTTCATAATCTATTTCTGTACCAAACTACTAATTTTTACTGAGTTTTTCTTTTTCATCTGGTAATTTTACTAAGTTTTTGGATAAATATATTTATATAAGCAAATAAAAGGTTTTACTTGTGCATAGCTAGCTCATCTGAGAGATCATATGAATGTACATCTATTTGACAGTATCATAAAATAATAATAAAAAATTCACCTGATACCCCCCCCCCCCCAAAAAAAAAAACCCTATGCAATCCCTAATCCTAACTGTCCAAACTTTTTGCTTATATCCTTGTGAGTGATAATGATTTTTGTATGACACGAGAAAAACCACATACCAGCCATTTGTTGCCCACTACAACTTATGGAGTATAATTCCGTTAATTTTCTTTAATTTTCAAATTAGCCATGAAGACTAATCATTATTCTGCAAAGCAGAAAGCAATAACTTTTTGATTGATCATCATGCGGAAGCTGAATGAATGAATCCAAATGTTATAATTTGATATGGGTAAGTTCAAAGTGATTTGCTTATAATGACAAATAGGGGATTTAAAAGTTACCATGAAGGCATTATGATCTATGATGTTGAGTAAGAAAGGAGGGTGGGAATGGGAACAAATCTATGTCATACACCCTTTGTCCTGATGGGAAATCAAATCTGTCTCTTCCTCAAAAGAAGATTTTGGGTTGGGTGGAATTCCAACTCACTGCATTTTGTTGGAATGTTATGCAAGCCTTAGTTGGGAGACGTATTAAGAACGATACATATATGTAAAGCCCTTATTCCGTGCTATATCCTAATTCCATGAAAGCCAATCCCTTCTTTACCTCGTTCAATAATCAATAAACGACAAAGCCTACAAAATAGACACAGAGGCAGAGGTATATCATCAATCTAGTCTAAAGAATCTAAAATTACAAAAACCCCCTAAACTACAAAAAAAAAAAGAAACAAAAAAGTAGCAGCAAAGTCTGGGACAAAGATCTAAATCTAAATATAGTAAAAGTAAACAGATGAATACCTACGTAGAATTCTACCATGATAAACGGCATTAATGTTTTTCGGATGCTGGATTTTTGTTTACTATGGTGGAAGAGATATTTTGCCTTTTTTGTGGGTCTTTGGTAATAGGATAAAGCCCTTAAAGAGTATTTTTCGTTGATGTAATCATGGTGGGGAACTAGGCGTTTTTACAGACAACGATAACTTTGCACCATATTGTCATAATGTTGTTTCAAATGAAATTGTACTACCTCTCATCGATTTGTCATACTTCAAAGTGCACTGGCGCATCATCGACCTCGTCTACATTCCTTTTGACTTTTCTCTCTTTTTAACGATTGTTTTTTCTGTTAAAAATTAAGCAATTCTGATCATGTTAATTGGTGTGACCAAGAGCGTATTGCATGTCGCTGTGCTCCAAAATGGAGCAGCAATAATATGTGATGTCAATAATCTTATTCCTAAATCAATAATCGTTTATTTTTCTTTTGGTCCATTGCTAGAATTCCTAATTTCTTTTCTTTTTTTTGTGAGAATGATATTTATTCCTTTTTTTTTCGTATTTTTTTTTTGGTCAGGTTTGGGGAGACTTTATCGGATCAACTCGCGAACTTCAAGGTGCAGTTTGCTCAGAGGCAGTGCGAACCATCCTGGCCTCCAACTGCTGGATTTCTTGAGCCCAATAGAGGTCCAAGTTTTTGGAAAGCCCCGTTTTCAAACTGCAATGGGTCTAGGGATCTAATATATACTAACGGAACTTAATTAAATTGATCGTAACCTCTCTCCGAACACAAGGACAAAATCTATGGACCCAAGACTGCCAAGATTCTTTTACTTTTCCACAAGCCCATCTCCCCAGCAGTGACTCAAGTTGAGAACACATGTCGATCAAGAAAAAAATCCCACAACGTAGCTTGCCACAATAATTCACGATCAAAAAGACAAAAAAAAGGGTGTGCTTCGGCCCCGTCTATGTACCCAAAACAAAAGGGTTTCTTAATTGACCCCAAGACAAAAAACAAATTGCGTCGCCTTTGATGAATGTCGAATAGAATGACGTTTTAATACTATTTAACTCTTTAAAATGACCACATACAAAATACTATTTGATGCATAAGTTGGATGCACAAATATATGTGTTGTTGTGCAAAACATTGTAGCAATCTTTATTTCGGAGTACTTACAAACTTTCATATGAAAATAAGTCCCTTGATTATTGTATACTCAAAGCGATATATACAGAGAGTTGCAACTTGCAAGCAATTACATAATGGGGACCACTACTTTGTTAGTGGGAATTTGGCATGAAAGAAGGAGCTAGCTAGCTCATACATGAGTGAAGATCGATCAGCTGTCTTCGCAGAAAGAGTATTGGTTTTCGTTACCAAAGTTCAGCAATGATTGGAAGCATGTGCTAAAATTATTTCAGTTGGTAATCTTTTAAATAATGATATAATAACAATAACAAATAATGAGTTCGAAGAGCCAAGTGGCCTGAACGTTCGATTATGCTCAACAAATCATGTGCTAAAATTATTTCAGTTGGTAATCTTTGGGCTAATAACTTGCTATCGTTTTATCCTTTTCTGACTCAACCTTTAGCTAACATAGTTGTCATTGCGTTCATATTCGTCGAGTTATCTGAGAACTGCTAAACGGACATGTGCATAACTATAACTACTCCTTTTCGAAAAGATAGATATTGTCCTTTAATTTAGCTGAAGACCGAGTAGTTCAATTCGTGTAGTCATCGCAGTTAAAGAGGAAAGTAATGTGTAACTGAATAAAGGTGGAATAAAAAAAATCTATGAAGAGCACACTTATTAGCACATGACCATTTACTGGTAACAACAGCATGCATCTAATAATAAAAACAATATTTGAAAAAGATTTATTTTCTTTACACTTTATAACTCACCATCAATCCCAACGTTATGTAACCGAAAAAAAAAATCCCAACGTTAATTCATCAGCATTTCGGTCCTTACAAATTCGGACACAAAAAAAAAAGGCACGTAAATAAATAAAAAAATGGGGAAATTAATTTTAATGTAATACAAGAAACGAATAGTATTTTTAAAGTACATTTGTGAAGTTTATATAGGGGATGAATATTACCACAAACCAATCATACAGAAGGGTGTAAAAAAAAACAACTGTACAGTATTCGATTGGTTCTATCTCTGCAGTTGAAAAAACATGAGAAAAGGAAAAAAGATTGATATAATTAAATAAACAAAAAAATATATAGCAGCCTTTTGTGTGTGTGTGTGTTTGTATGTTAGTGCTTAAGTGTTTAGCAGTGCAACCCTGGAAGTGATCAAGGCCCTAAGGAGTTTATAGCTAACACTTTGGATGCCCCAAAGGCAAACACAGCTCTCCAAATCCCGCATCTTCTTCAAAATCGATCTCATCACCTCTTCCACTCTCTCCTTCTTCCGATCTCAAAACCGCTCCTGCTATCAGAACATAACCTTAACGTGAAGAAAAAGATAACTATGATTTGCGCAGTGGGGAGGATTTCGTGGTGGTGGCGCGGTGCTATTCCCCGCCGAGGTAGTCCATGAAGCGGATGCGGCCAGCGAGCAGGAAGAAGAGGAGGGGAAAGTGATGGTGGGGATGAGGGGAGCAGAGGAGTCATTTAGCAACGTTTTATTTGCATTTAACTACATTTATAAAATGTAGTTAAATGCGACTTTAACGCACCACATAGGCAACAACACTGAATTCATTGACTGGCAACAAACCAGAGCAATCACCTTCAATATATGGACATATATTAACAATGTGCGTGCAATAGCTGTTAATTAAACGGAATTCCAACTACTTAAATTATCCTGTATCGCCACATGTGTATTAGAAAGAATTATATTCATAGTTTAATCTCGTATCCATTCGCCTATGGACCTTCATTGGCGTTGAGTTCAATTTGCTGGCCTTCAATTATGACTCGCAAAGAATAACAAGTAAAAGAATTCCCCAGGTTCTTTTTTCGTATTCGAGAATTACATGCATGGTGCATGCGTCGCAACTAGCACTAGACAGGACAGATAAGCATGTCTAGCAAGTTGGTTTTCAAGACTAGCTAGGCTACGTTCTATAGCACTAGTCTTAGAAAAACTAGCAATTCATACTCGACGCACACAACATTACATTGTATTATAATATCAACCGTGGTAGCTAGAATTAGCATCTACCAAGTACAAAGAATTAGTTTCAATTCAAGCCATTTTGCCTCCGTTGTATATCTGAAACCCTAGTGCTCAAAGTATGTATTCACGTTCACATTTTGGGATGGTAGTAGTTTGTGTCTCATAGTCATATCATATACAATGGCACCGAGTCAGCCCACGTGCAAATGATAAGAAGGCATCATTCACTAATGCTAACAGCTATATATACGAGTAATTAAAAACACAGGATAACCACGAACTTATAGCATGTGATTGAATCTCTTCCTTTTTAATCTGACTTCGTTCATTTTCTCTCACCAGCAGGTTAATAATTCAAATGTGACTCGAGGTTAATATCTTTGAATTGTTTTCAGAGTTTAAATTTTTATCCTTTGTTAGTGGATCGCGCTTTTACATGGTCGTTAATTTGTCAAACCGGATAAAGAGTTTGACTATAACAACTGTATGTGAAGTCAAATTTTATCGTAACATAATAATACATATGATTAGATGAGTAAACATCAACAACAAATAAGTTCCATCAAGTAATTATCTTCTCTGAGGTATTTTTGAAAAATAATATTTTTTCAACACCCAAATGGGTATAAATGACTACATATTATGAGAAAATTGATAGAGAAAGAGTGAAAAAGTTAAAAGAAAGGTAATTGATAAAGCCATATGTTTTATAAATAGGGTGTTTGAATATTTGAAATAGGTGGATGTAGGAACAACATTGCCATTCATTTTCACACGTTACAACTCACATGTCATGGACAACGTTTATAACCTATCCGTATCCCATTTTCACATCCCAGTTGCATTCAATTTTCGTGTTACATGTCATGGACAGTGTTTATTAGCTATAACCTATAAGTATCACATCTCAGTTGGATTCATTTGATTGGCTTTATTAAGCTAGTTGACAGTAGTGGGAGAACAGTGACTGCAATAAATACAAGGATAGGGTGCTATGTACGTTGTTGCTGGAGTTATCATATCAGAATAAAGGTCAAAATATCATGCAGCAATAGAGGAAACACACGGATAAAAAGACTCAACAAACATACACTTTTCGGAATATAACATAATCTATTTACCATCATCACTAGGAGGAAAGAATTAATCGACGGTTTTCAAAGCATATTACAATACCCATCACTATTGCCGCAAAAACCTTTTGTTTGCACCCTGCTCCAGGCGAAAAACAGTTGACTAAATCGACCTCAACGATAGGAACAAAGATATACAGAGTCTATAACCTACAATGAATTTCCTGAATGAAGATATACACCGCCTATCAACTGTATTGATTTTCCTACTTCTATAAAAAGACAACCAAAATCAAATTTTGTTTCCAGCTGTAAGTCCGGTAGATTTCCTCCAATTCCACTTCTATTGGTTATTGCTCACATCTGACCTTGGACCTCTTCAGATTTAAATAGGCGTCCAAACACTCCTTTCACTATGAAACTGAGGCAATTATGCCCTTAGAAATAAACAAGATGTTCCTGTAACTAAATATTCGAGATATGTGACTCAGCCGCTCTTCAACAAGTGTTGAGCAAGACATGTGGGTGTTCTTTTCTTTATTTTTGTTTCCTTTATATTGTTTCCAGTGTTTGGATTTTATATGCAACTTTTGCCTCAAGCAGCTGCCGCTGAAGAGAACATGAGGAGGCAAAGAATCACAATGGAAGAGTCAAAAAGCACAGTAGTCTCGAATCAGGGCCCTTCACTAATCTGAAAGGATTTCCTCCAACTCAGGATCCTCAGAGTTCAGAGTTTCATAGTCCAAATTGTTTCGTTGAACACGCCCTTCTCATCACTATGATCTTCATCATCATCCATGTCAGGCCATTCAGACTCATCATCAACATCCTGGTCATCATTCGTTACATATTTCTTGGTTGAGTTATCCCTCCCAATTTTTCTAGGTTCAGGATTTTTCTCCACTTTGGCTGCAGAATCTTCACATATGCAGGTAGATGGATTCTCATGAAACCCACCTCTACCTGGCCTTACCTCCTTTGGCTCCCCCATGAAGCCTCTCTGGGAAGTACGGACACTTGAAGCAAATACTTCCCAAGTCAAATTGTTTCTGTTCAAGAACAATCGGTAGAGTTTTTTGGCATTTGGACGAATGGTTGGTTTGTGCCCAAAGTATCTCCTACAAGGAAGTGCTCAGAAAGTTAATCAGGAGGTACAGGTAACGTTGATCAACAGAAGAAGGAAGAAAGACACAAATGAAATATGACATACCTTCGCCCAGCTAAAATTTTAGCCATGTTACCATTGTTGTTGGTCACAAATACATCACTTTCATCACAAACAATGAAGTCAAGTGCAGCCATGCGAGAAGAAAACAAAGAAAATGGAGCTAATTCTTCTTTGGTAGCAATGGTATCTTTTGAATGAAAGTTAGGAAACAATGCTTTGAGAGGTGCCAATGTTTCCTCCCCACCATATACTTCCCCTGATGCAACGTATATATGAACATCAGAACCATACCCCAATGCTCTTAGCATAAGACCAACTTCTCCTGGGGTTAATGGGCATTTCCCTTGTCTCCTTTGCCTATCAGGATTGCTTTTCTGCATTTCAGTATTGCTCAACATTATTCAATAGTCCAATTGCCTAATCAGCTTTCATATGCAAACATAGGACTCATTATTTACAAGATTATGCCTATTTTCAAAGCATTTTGCTACTAACAGGGTGAAAGATTATTCAGACGTTAAACCAAGCCCTGAAACTCATTTTATTAAAAAACATCCAGTTAGGTCTGGTGTCCAGTGTAATTATAACAGAAAGTAATATCAATTACCACTACCATGTGGTTGCATGTGCACAGTGCACTCAAGCACACAAAGAATAAGTAATTCATTCAATAAGACACGATGCCATTTACAATATCTCCGAGGAAATGAGGTTTGTAATAACATTAAACTTATGAGCCTTACATGCAGTGTCTTCCACCTCCTTCTTATTGCACCCAGTTCCTTTTGCTCCCTCTCTCCACCACCATAATCACATCCAGAAAATGCAAGCATATCAGGTTCAAATCTGTAAAAGAAAATCCAGTGAGACTAAGAAATCATCTCAATAGTTCTTCCACCTAGCTAATCACATCTTAAATGTAAAAGTCATTACTTCTTGTCCACAATGCAATAAACAAAATCTTCAAGCAGAGCAAACATGTCAATCAAAATTAAGATTGAGATATTGACCAAATATAATATCTCCGTGTGTTTGGTAGTGTCTCCAAGAAGCTGTTTTATTTATTTTCCACCCAATGGAGTTATGTCAAATTCAAATTTTCATCGTTAACTTGGTTATTTCCTAGCTGAAGCTTCAGCTTAATAAGATTTATACGAACACAGAAAAGAGGAGTCAAATGTTGCTATCCACTGAAGGGTGAATAGAATCAAGCAAACCAAGAAGAGACTCCAGTGCTAAAGCTTTCATTATCATGAGACTTGAAAAGTAAAAAATGGAAATTCCAAGAAAAAGAAGAATCTTGGATAAAATAGAAAATGATAATGAGATAATGGTGGATGGATTACTAACAATAAAGGCAGGGGACATGTGGTAGCCTAAAACAATAAATTATACGATTCTTTTGGTCTTGAATTTGTTGCAATTATCCCTAGTAATGCAAAAATGCAAGTTCTAGAAAATCATGGTGCATAAAAATGGTATGCAACTTTGCAGTCACTACTGACTAGTTTATCTAATCCATCCCTAGTTTAACTTTGCAGTCCTGTCTGATCAATGATGCATTTTAAAATTATGGTGCAAAAAAATGTAAATATGCACGTAGTAAAGCAGCATGAAAATTGATCCAGCTTTGACATGAAGATTTATAAGAGAAACATGCATATATATGTGATACTGGAGTTTTGGGGATGACCATATGGATAAATCTAATTGATAAATATGTGAATTGAATTGGATAGATAAACAAGTTATAAAGGACCAAAAGTCAATTAGCCTACCTTAGGTGCAATGCAATATAGTGCTTGCTCCTCATCCTCATTCGATGGACTAATTTTTCACCCATTGCTAGTATTGGATTGGTAAACCTTAAAGCATGGTAGTTAACTCTGCATCTCAACTTCTGATACTCTGTATCCAACCTGTTTGCAAGCCTGTAGTCAAACTTGCTGAGCTGAACAGCCTGCAACAAATGAAGCAAACTAAACACTTTTCATGGGAAATAAAATATCCAAATAACTATAAACTATCCATATATAACGCTGATAGAAAATGTTAATCAGAACTCAGTATTAATTAGATCTTTAGTGTAAAGAAATTTGACTAGGCTTCCATAAAAATATAAGCTGACTTAAACTCAAAAGATTCAGGTAAATATGATATGGTGAATAGATACAAAATGATATAGAAATTCAATATGGGTACAAAAACTAACAAATAATCTATGACAAGAATGTATGACAAAGGCAGTGTTTCATGCTACAACTGGAATTAAAGACGAAAGAAGGAAGCTAGAGTAGCATTGCAACTTCCCAAACACAAGTAACATAAATATTAGTTCCCAACAAGACAGTGTACATCAAAATCAGACCATACTGATCCTCGAGTCCATTGTCTCCTTTTTTATTGAGGATCTCTGAAATTCCAGAACATAGAATTACATTTTGCTTTGACCAAGTCAACCTAGACCGATGAGACCAGGGGTTAACAGCAACACAAGTTAATCAAGCTAATAATATGGTAGGGGGATGTAGATTTGAGCATATGAAATCTTCCATGCAAGAAGTAACAATCCATATAAGTGGTGAAGATGACTTGTTCCAGTGAAAAAGAGATTTTAATAAGCTACGCAATACATTGGCACTGGAAGTAGTTTCAGACAGGACATAAGATACTTACATGCTTTTTCAGGAGCACCGGTAATATTCGATTTATATAACATCTTTCATTACACTTCCTTGGAACACGCATGTGGTATGGAGATAATGTTTTCCCACCCCTTCTTGGGAGTTGCTTGATGATTTTGACATCTTTTGACAGGTATGAGATAAACCAATTAACATCAAAGATCTCTGAGAAGTTACTGCAAAAGGAAAAGCTTGACATCATTTAGCAATCTAAGAAGTTCATTGCTGACAACGGCATTACACATCAATACTCAGATGGCTCATTCAAATTTCAACAGCATAACTGCACACACAAGCCAGATAACAAATGTTCCTTCCATAACTGACCTAGAATCTTTCCAGAAAGATTTTTGATCCAATTTTGGAACAACAAGAGTAGCATTCAAGATGCGTGCAGCAACAACAGCATCTGTAATCTGGCAGTTGCAGAAATGAAAAAGTTGTCATTGACAGCTGAGTATGTTGATGCCTTGCATTTTGCAATCCAAAAGCACCAAAAACATCGACCATATATTGCACCAACTTAATTTCCATAATCACTTCTAAAGAGAGGCATATGCAGATTTTGTTTCTTTTGAGTTCATTTCACTTTTTGTTTTTCTAAATACAAAAAATAAAACGGTTAGAAACACATTCCTTTTTAATGAAAACAAAAGCCAAACATCAAATACTTGCTTCAATATAAAAATGACAGGTGTAGAGAAAAAATACCCCAGTTCTCTGTTGATTCAAGCCTCCACTTGTTGCAATCATCAAATACCGACTAGGTTGTGTAATCACTTGAGCTTCTGCCATAATAAAAGCACAGTTATTTGTAATTTTTTCATGCTTATACATGGAGAGAGAGAGGGAATCAAATCGAAACTGAGTAGCACTTAATAGGAGCTCATATAGATAAGGACATGTTATAAAATTTTCAAAAGCAAACTAGTATGCGACACCACATGATGATTACGGAAGTGATGTCTGTCGAAATACGCACTTGGAAACTTGCTGCTGGCATCGCTGCACCCGCGGAAGTGCTCCGAATTTCTAGAACTCCACACGTGCTGATCCATCTTTCCTCCACTGCTCTGCTCATTAGATCGAAAAAAAAAAAAAAGGCAGCTACTGAATTAAGAAGATCCAATAAACACTAATCAGAAGCTACTCAGCCAGACAAAAATCATAAGAAGAACCCTAACCGGAACACGGAACACGGGAGTTGCAATCGCCTCATCCGGCGGAGCGTCAATCTACACAACAATCCATTCAACAGAAGAATTAAAAAAGGCGTGAGCAACTCCCATCGCATGATAGATAGTATCGAATTAGGAAATATGAATTTGATAAAGAAAGAGTACTGACTGAGGAGGAGTGAGAGTGGAGACGCGCTTGGCGCAGATGATCGGTGTCATTGGGGGAAGGAGCTAAGATGGAAAGGAGAGACAAGAGAACGAGAACAGCGGCGGCGACTCCTGTAATCAGCGGAATCATGAGGCGGATGCATTGGCAATAGTGGTGGCGCCGCCGCTGAAGCGCCATCAGCATCAGCCACCCTCTCTCTGCTCGATCACCGCTTCCGCACTCGATACTCAATAATCAATTTACTTGCTCTCAGCTTTCGTCTTAGGAAAAAGAGCAGTTTGATTGATATTTGATAGATAGATAGATAATTAAAATATATAATGATTAATTAATTAAGTAATTAATAGATTATACATTTTAGCAGTTGTAACTTAAATTAAAATAATTCGTAACAGCTCCAGTGCCAGCCAGGAAGAGGAAGGAAGGCATGACTTCAACATTGAGCTAGCTACCTCTCCCTCTCCCTCAATAATAATAATAATAATAATGAACAATGATAGCGTTATATTTAAAAAATAACAAAAACAAAAAAAAAACAAAAACAAAGATTAAGACCAGGAAAAAGGTCAATGAGTGGTTGCAGAAAGGTGTAGATCTATCTCTGTGTTGGGTTTCAGTTTCATTTCAGGTAAATGAATGAAGAGAGGAATATGATGCTTTTGCACCGCCACGGGCAGGCACAACTCAACAGCTACGAAAAAATGAAAATTGAAAAAGCCTCTACCCTCTCGTATCGTATGAGTATTAATGCCGCCTCACGCACTCACTCACTCACTCAGTGCCTTGCGGACAGTTTTCTTGATTTTCACACAATAAATATTATTATGACTCCTCCCCCCCCCCCTTTCACCCCTCTTCCCTTTACCAGGGTATCTTTCCCTTGCACGTGGACTGCCTCACACACACATTATGCTTTCTCTAACAAACAAAAACAAGCACACGCTGACTGTGCTGTGCTGTGCTGTGCTCACTCTGTTTTTGTTAATCAAAGAGCATATTTGTTCGGCCACATAAACATATGCACTCACAAGGTAATTATTGTAATGTAACAGCGTTAATTTGCCAACTGCGTTCTCTTATTTAATTTAGAATAAATTATCAATGATACAGACAACTGGACAGGTCCAACACCCCACAGTCCTTTCATCCATGAAAATGATTTTACTTTATTACTTAAACTAATTTTAGTTGTGGTTTATAAAATTAGTTGAAATTTGTCAATTCTTCATTTAAATCAGGTATTGTGTGCGTACTGGTGGAGGTTGATATTTGAGACAGACAGGTCTTACGCTCCCCAACGCTTGCTTCATGCTCTTAGATAATTGAAAAAACTCGCATCTCATTTTTTATACTGAAAAATCAACTAGGTACAACATTGGGCTTTGTTTTTTTTTCTCAAAAGCTGTCCAGTTATATTTTGGTCCTTGTTCAGTTTTAGTTGATTCTTTAAGCTAAAGATCACCTTGTTACAAATATCAAAGAGCTTCATGACCAATATATATAGCTTGAAAGAAAAAATATAGAACAGCCTACCTGTTTAAGTTTTCTCTTTAAATTGGATTCCTTAGGAAAGAGCTTGCAAAACTAATATCTTTCTTTCTACACAGTCATGTTATAATATTTGATGATGCTACATCTAGTTCTGCGATCTTATATACTTAGCATTTTCGTTTATGAGTATATGTAGTGCATATCATCTATATTCTAACATTCTATTAAAGCTTGTACTCGTTGATTTTCTAGGCTTATGACTTTGGTATCATTATGATTTGTTTTATTATATCCGAGTAAAATACCTCATGCTTTTTATCAGCTTTAGACCTTTGTTTATTAATTAATTAATCTTTCTAAAAAATTAATTACAAATATTGGCTTTTTTTATCTTTCTAAAATGTACGTTGTCCAATTTTATTTGATTCATTAGCTTACTTAACATAAAAAAGATTCATTAATTAGGTATTGACCCTGACTTTTTTATACATAAATCACGCCCTCCAACTGTCATATAAATAGGAAAAATCAAACAAATCTACTTTGATCTTATTGTTAGTTTCTTACTTTTCAATATATTATGACCAAAGTGAAGGAGGGTGACCTAATAATTAATTATCAAGTAGGTTGGCCTAATATAGGGATGACAATTACAACCTACTTATGGAGCACCCACCTACTCGGGTTGGGTTTAAAACCCAGTCCTGGAGATTTTGCCTGAAAGGGGCGGGTGCGGGTTTAGGTGAATCGCCCGCACCCTATATATATTTTAAAAAATATAATTATTAATATCATATATATATATATGATATATATATTAAAAAAAATTACTTAACCCTAATATACTAATATAGTAATGAATATCAAATTATATTAAATTTTTTTTTAATTTAGTTATTTTTTCTATTAAGGATATTCTTTTTTTTTATACTAATGATTGCTACTTTAGAATTTAAATATTAATATTAGTTGTATTTTATATATTTATTTTTAATTTTTTAGATTTTGAAATAATTTCATAGGTATTTTAAAAAATAGCGAACGAGAATACTGTGGGGTGATACGGTTTAAATTTGTAAAACCCACGAGGAGATACGTGACAAGTTGAGACTCATGTTATTTGGTACGAGAAGGATTAGAGCAAAAATCCGCCCCAACCCGCTTCACTCCATCCCCAGCCTAGTATTAGTAGTTTTTAATGTTTTTTTTGGTAATGCTAGTATTAGTAGTTTGAGATTTGTTGTGTTGTTGACCTTCACTATTATTTCGAACTATACATCACCATCTGAAGAGGTCACTAGTTCATCTAAAATGCACTAGACTGACGTAAAGGGTGCATTGAGATTATTTAAGAAAGAATATAGTCTAAATTGACATAAAATTAGGCAGAAATGTGTCATTAAAGGTAATAATAACAATATTGGAGAAAAAAACCAACCAAGTTTTATTTGAAAGGGAAAAAAATCTATATACCATTTGTTTTTGTAACAGAAAATTTAGAATGAAAAGATAGCAACCTAGTTCAAGGCAGTGAAAGTTTTTGGATTCAAAACACTTATAGAAAAATTTAGACTTTATATCAATCTATATATTAACCTTAAAATTATAGCTCAACATTAGCATTCAAAATTTTAGAATTTTACATATTGAAACTCACTCATTAGCAGCAGTGCGTTAACTTTTAAAAAAAATAATAATAATAATGCGTTAACTATTAATTAGTAGTAGCATATTCATTCGTTTTGTTGGATTCCATTATTTATGCGTTTCTTTTGGCTCCTACCTTGCTTTACATATGCAGGGATAAATCATAAATTATGATTCCATATAAAAGGATCTTCGGAGAAACAAAATGTCAAATTAATAGTTGTGGAGAACAAATTAAAGTAGTATAATCTGAATGTTGTATATTTTGATAATAAATATTATTTATAAATTGTGAAATATGCATGACTATTTTACATGTTGCACTTTTATAAAGTGCAGCTACTCGGTAGACATACACATGCTGGTTGGTTGAGTAATGTGAGTTAGTATGTATAATGAAGCATGCACAATAGGCGGCCAGCCTAAGTGTGGGCTGTAATTGAGCTCAAGATGAATGCTACACACACTTGAGAAAGATATATTCAAAAAAAATTATAGAAACTATTATCACTCGTAGTGAGATGAAAATTAAAGAAGTGAGTAACAGAATACAGATTTCTTTGGAAATTAAAATCAGCGAATGGTCAGCACATGCTGCAAGATGGGCATTTGGGTGCTAAATTAAAGCTCCTTCTAGTCTTTATCAAGGATACTTCCTTCGTGCTCAAGAACTCAAAAGTACTTGGTGCTTGCTGCATGCACAGGATTTCTCATCAACGAGTTTTGTAGCCTAGCCTAGGCATAAAGCAAAGTGATATGGCAAAATAAAAGTAGTCTAACAAGAACAAGCTAAGCAGGGGAAGAAGATCATCAGGATAACTCTAGCGGTTCCTCTCTCTAATTCGTGGAATTGCAGAAGAGGAAGACAAAGCTACTGCTTTCGATATGATGCTGGAAGAAAGTATATAGATGTTTCCTAAATCTATTGTCGCTGAATTCATTTAAGAGTGTTTTGTTTTTCGCAACTGTATACTTCACAATTAAGGAAATATATTTATGGATGGTTCCCCAAATATGGAAAAAGGGTGTAAGAGAAGTCGGGTTAGTTAAGCTAAGGTTCGATCGGTTCGCATTTCATCTGAAAAGAGGCTGGTGTTGTCTTTAATCATCATTAGTATTGTTTATGTTGTCTTAAGTCTTAACCAAGGACAAAAGCAACGTTTAAAAGGTGTTGCATATCATCTGTAAAAGCGTTGCGTTTAATCAGAGAAAAGGCGACACTTACGCTACTATCATCATTAGTGTTGCCTATAATCCGAAATGAAACAACGCCTATAAAGTGTTGCTTTAGACCAAAAAGGTGTTGCCTATCATCTTTGAAAACGTTTTAAAAGCGTTGCCTTTAATCAGCATAACAGGCGTCGTGGAGAGAGCGTTGCCTATAACACGACAAGAAGCAACGCGTATTAAGTGTTGCCTTAACCAGGGAGAAAGCAACGTTTAAAACTATCATCGTATAAATGCAACGCTTACAAAACGTTACCTACGGTCAGAAAAGGTTGACGTCGAGGTTTTCCCATAACTGGACAAGGTCTTGGATGGAAAGTGTTCACAAATGAGCTGAGGCTATGCCTAGAAGGGGTAATAACAAGAGTAGCATTAGATATTAAGTGGTACTACCAATTTTCACATATAAACTTGAGCCTCACATCACATATAGCAGAAAGTTTCATTTGTTGTTCCTTCTTGTCTTGATGACCTTCAACAGATTCGGTTCCACTTTGATTCCTGTGGAGCCTCACGGTCACAGGTTCAGTTTGTAATCTGGTTAAACCGATTTCCTCAATTGGGTTTGGTTCAGATAATGATTTGGTCTAGGTTCACCGCCCGTTGAGCATGGACGAAATTGAAAGCAGAAGCATGGAACCGGACCATTGATGTACTCAACTCGTTGGAGGGGATGGATGGGCTGTCGGAGTTGGGCGGAGCCATATTATTTGTGGGCCGAGTTGGATCGAACCAAACAAAAAGTATTAGAAAGGAGTTTTCTGACTGATTCACCGGGTCACTCTCTCTCTCTGCCTTGCCCTTGTCAGTCTCCGGCTACTCCGATGGCAGCAATGAAATCAGAAGCATAAACAGTGTAATAATAATATAGGAATTAATTATTGTTGTTATTATCAGCAAAGCAATAGAGATAAGCCAACTAAGCAAGTACTGAGGTGAGTGAATGTGATCTAGCGAGCGCGCGAGACACATGGTACTTATTTGATATTTCAGGATAGGATCGGTTCGGTTGGGTGTGATGTATTCGGGGACAGTGAATTAAGCAGCAGCTGATACCACCATTTACTCATTGTTCCTCATCTTCATCTTCATGTTGACTTTGACTTTGACTTTGACTTTGAAGTCAAGCATTCAATTCCCCCAACGCCAATAATATAATGACACCTCCAAGTCCAACGCTGCAACTTCCAATGGCACTCTGTCTAAGAGTAGGAAAGAACGTGCAGCCAGAATTGTTCGTTGACACCTCAACAGGTATGGTAAATATGGTAGCTGAAAATCTGGCAATACCGTTTGGAGCTGCAAGAAAGTTGGGAACAAGCTTCTGACATGCAAGATAAAAGGTAACATTGTTTCTCTTCATTCACTTTTTGGGATTATGTGGTTCAAAGCATCATTGGAATTGCTTTTTTCGTGGTTGGAGGACCTATTTGTCCAGTAGTCTCCTTTACTACCTTTACCTATTTTAGAATTTCAGTTCAAGTGGCTCAATAGCCTCGTCAGTACAATATTGTTTATTGGAATCAATTCTTCACAGATTGGCTGATGCAAAATTTACCATGCAATTGCATATTGATTTCTGCAATTGATAAATTACTATTGAAACATTTTGGAATTGCACTGATATTCAGGGCAAGCTAAGGTATTGGTTGAGTGCGGGTGTAGTGGTGGACCCACCACTTAGCCTTGGTCTTGTAGATTAGGTGGTCTATGTAACGTAACGTTGCTTCTATAACCACGATTTGACATTCGCTTTCAACTATTCCTCTCAATCTCTACACTTTAGAATTGGAAAGCAGTATATTTTATTCAAATATGTCAACAATGTGACATAATAAACTATTATTCAGTCATGCAGGAATTGACTAGTAGCGCTGGAGAGTGGGGAGGATGTTGCGTTTGCAATGAACACATTCATAAAGCGCCTGCTGGCTGTTTCAGATGCTAACCAAATGAAGGTTTGCCTCCACGGTTACATTGATGTCATTTTTCCTTATCGCATCATACCAGGAGACTCAATCCCATCTGACCTTTTTCATTGTCAAAGTTATCCATCTTTTTCAAAATACTATCGCTTGCTCCATTAGGTGTATGTTAAATTTTATTTCTTTCTTAGGGTATGTGTGTTAAATGGAACTCTTTTTATTTGAATGGAAAGTTGCTCAAGCATGCATGAACGTTTGCATGCAACTCCCCTAACCATTGCCTACCATAAGACAATTAGGTATTAATTTTAACATGGGTGTTTATACCTTTCTGAGTCCTTGCTTCCTGGCTTTGAATAATTGAACTGGCACGTTGCTTGCTGTTTAATTGACTATGAACTGAATGCTGATGCATACAAAAATGAGAAGGCTGCATTTTTCGGAAGCACTGCACAATAGATAATTGGTACATTTGATGGGTTACACTTACATTTACGATTATGCTTACAAGATGATAAGGTTGATCCTAAGAGATGTGGTATCGCTTGATTTTTATATAACTACTTTGACACCCTGGACTGGAATATTTTTTGAAAAAAACAGCAATGCATGCTTGCTTGTTGATTTTGTAAGACCTGCACACGGGACTTGCCACAAATATTATAAAATAAATACTCATTTTAATTCCTTACATTTCATATGTGAGTGTCACTCACTCTTAAATTAATCAATTACACATTAGGACTTTTAAAATTAATCAATTGGGAATCAATTTAGTCACTCCATTAATATCTGTTAAACTACCATGAGTTAAGTAGTGATGTGTCACTATGAAGCAACACGATAGGGATTAAATGAGGTTATTTGAGTTAATAACTAAATTAATCTTACTAACCCCAACAAATCCTCAATCCCCACCCCCAAATAACCCACGCTGAAAGTTTAGGAAAAAGTAAAAAGTAAGGTTAAACTTATGGGTAATGCACTTTTTATGACATTTAGTGCACCTTAAGCATGTAAGTTAATCTTTCACATGTCTAAAGTTGCATTAATAGAGAAATGTGTATTTTTAATACCATATTTCATATAATTTTACAAACATTTGCATCGTGATGTGCACCAATTGCTAGAGACATCTTATATTACTCACCCATTGATAATATTCACAATTGAAAATTGTTCAAGCTCACTAAACTTACAATTATTCAATGGTGTTTCTTGATGGAGTTTTCACTTTCTAAAAAAGAAAACAACATAATTTTCATTAATTTAAAATTAACCACATTACTTTTTTCCTATAATCCATACATAATTACAATCACCATGACAATTGGGTTATTTGGAGGGAAATTGTTTTGGGTTTTGTTAGGGTTAATAAGGTTAATTTGGTTATTAATTCAAACGTGAATCCGTATCAACATGTTACTTAATTTTAGGTTTAATAGATGTTAACTGATTAAATTGATTTACTTATAAATGTGAATAAAGATTCATTTAAAATGAGAAGTGACTCATACATAAAATATCCTTAACTCAATTATATCTCTTTAATGAATGGAATGGACAATAATCCTAAGACATGAAATGAATGTTAGAACGTTGAGAACAATTAATGGTACGGAAATAAGATTTAATTTTGATCTATGGTGTTGTGTCAAGTGAAATATTTAACTTCCATAATGTGGCAATTTTTTGTTTGATAAAAGGTTTAATTTGATCTAAAGGCTACTAAACATTAATTTTGCACAAATTTTAATCACCTTATTAATAAATTTCACAAATTTTAATTGCTTTATTAATAATTTTGTGTGAAAAATCTAATTTGGACCATCTAAAGTAAGAAAACAATAAAATGAGGAGTTTCACCTTTAAATTAATAAAATAAAAAGAACTTCACTTCTAACTTTATTAATCTAAAAATGACACCCATTTACTTTTCTCTCTAAAAAATCTCTAAAGGATCTAAATCCTAAAAAATCACATATTCAATAGCTGAAAAGTTCAATTATTTTATCAGACAATGAGAAAAATAACAAATAATAGATGCAAGACCTTTTCACAAAATTTATTAATAAAATAATTGAAATCTCCAATGAGTCGACATACAATTCCTTACAGGCAGATCGCTTAATAATGTAACAGAAATATTTAATATTTAATTATAGATACATGGTTTTCAAAATGTTAAAATGGTGTCCTCAAAATTAATGTACAAATACCAGTACATTATTCATAGCTCAAGAAACCCTTAGCATCTTCCAAAATATTGGCAACTTGTCTCCAAAACTTTACCAACAGCTTAGAGCTAAGGCAACGACGATGGCTACAGTTGACACCACAGCCCCAATACAGAGCCCCACAACTCTTTATATTGGAGGCCTCCGAGAAAACAAAATTCCTCCAATAGCAGAGCCTGTTTTTCCCATGTAAAGCAGGTCAAATCACCAAGTAACTTGTTTCCATAATTGACCAATTGACCATCGAGCAATTATATCTCACTTCCTATAACTTTACAATCGCCAAAAGGTACTTCTTCCAAGTAATAGATCCTATATCTATCCATATGAAGAAGAAATCATGCAATGAGGAGGATTCTTATCAATAATCACACACCCCTTGGAGCTTACTGTTAGAAGATCATCGACACCAAGCTATCCTATCACGGAACCAGGCACCAGCAGCCTTTTATTGAATCGTAATTCGAGTTTCTTAGCCCATAGGCTTTGATCAGCTGACTCGCAGATTGGGAACCCAGCTACTGCACACCATCTTAGATTCAATAACCCAACTGAAAGTGTCTCTTCCGAATCTTCAAATAATTTAAGTACTTGTGACTCGGCATCTGAATCTTCAGCAAGGATGAATTCATCCACAAATTTTTTGTTCTCTCTAAGTATGTTGCCATCTTCAGACATCATACGCAGACTTAAGACCTGCAATGCTTCAATTGCAGTATTGTGAAAACCAGAGCTTACATATGCAGAAAACACATGGCCACATGTTGCTGGATCAGGCAGAATTTTCTCTCGGTGCATATACTCCACAATAAACTCAATAATATCAATCCTTCCCTAATTCATCAAAGAAATTTTAAGACCGAAAATTAGGAACCATTCTAAAATGTCTTTCATCAATGGAAGAAAGTAAGAATGATAAGACATTTTCAACAGTGTATGAACTTCATTTTCCTGAATGCCAAGGACAAATCCTCAGAGTGTGCAGAAATTTTAACCATATCCAACATAAATGTACTTATTAAACCGAACATTTCACAACTTCTTAATAAAAATAACATGCCAAATATACGTGTTCGAAACAGATAATTTTCTTTTCTTTTTTCTACCTTTAATCCCCCTTCTATACAGATGATACAAATACAACAGACAAAGTACCTTGTAACATGCAGGTCCCAAAAAGTATTAAACAACAGTACATCAAGTTGAATGCCACATAATCTGACTCGTTCCAAAAGATTCAGGGCTTCATTAAAATTCTCATCTTCCAACAAAATCTGATGCAAACAAGGACAGTATCAAGTTAGAAACATCAAAGTTATAAAAACAAATTAAATTGATGATAATTTGGACTGCACTATTGGAGATTTAACAGGAAGAACCTTGATGAGAGCAGTATAGGTGCAAGTCACTGGATAAAACCCTTCCCGTATCATCATTGCAACCAGCAAAGAAGCAGATTTGTAGCATCTTAGGATGCTACAACAGTCAATCATTATATTGTATGTTGCAGAATCAGTGTGGCAGCCAAATTTCTTCATTTTCTTAAAAATTTCAATAGCCATGTGACTCTGCATTTCAAGTGGAAAACACCACATTCAAGCCAGACATTCCAGCCACACATGCATGATAAAATACCTACTTTACAAAGGAAAGTGTCACCATAGAAAAGTAATGACATACGTGTCACTTACTTCTTTGGCTTCAACAAGATAATGCAACACTGTGTTGTACATATCTGTTCCCAAAGAAGGGTTTCCATAAAAGAAGAGATTCTCTGCCACACGTAAATACTGGACCAACTCTCTTATCATCCCTTCTTCTCCGAGAGCTTTCAACTGAAAAACAAGGGCATAGCCAAGTCATAAGCAGCATAAATGAATAAGATACCATTTCTGTCCTCTCAATCCAAGTAAGCTTGGAGAGCAATAACATAACAGTTTTACTCAAAAATTAATATTAACATCAAAGTTTGCATCTCCCTTAATTACTAAACAGAGTAGGCCAATAATAATAAGGGTTTTGCTAATAAGTGCTCTAAGGGCACTAATTAAGGTGGAAAGTTTTGATTGAAAATGTAAGGTTTTTAAATTTTCTATGAATTGCATGCATTGGAAACAATAAAAACTTTTCTTTCTTGTTTCTTAATTCCTTAACCAGTGGTCTTAGGACACTCATTAGCATAATAATAATGATTTTTCTAAGAGCACTTGTTCAGGAATGAAAATTACTAAGTTCTAAGCTTTTTAATGCACCCACTGTATTGGAATCTCAAAAGACTCTTACCACTATTGATTTCTTAAGGGCATTCCTTAGAAAAACCCTAATAATAATAATAAGCATGGTTATGACACAAAAGAGTAGTCTAACAAATCAGCACACTAGTCAATAGGACTGCAATATATATATATATATATATATACCACTAAGTGCTTCCTAGGACATGTTACTCACTACAAGGTTGAAAGAACCCTTCAATCACATATATCAGTTCTTCATATGTTTTTGCACAAGAAAATCCTTGTAAAATTGAATCATCTGTAAGTTATGTGCAAAACGGAAACATAAATAAACTTACCAAGTTTTTCATTGAAATACGACTGTGCTGAATGCCATTTTTTGCCATATCCCTTTCTATAGCATTAATTCTTTTAGCAGCATCCGCCTGTGACAGCATGTTACCATCTTCATACGGGGCATTTACAGTTCCAAACAATGAAAATAAAAGCTCGTATGTCCTGATATCAGGTACAAGTTTCATCTGCTTCATCTTGGCAAGCACTCGCACAGCACGTTCAGGTTGATTCTGCAAATTTTGATCAGATAAATACAAATATCGGCCGCTATAGGTTCCACAATATGCAAGAGAAACCAAATCTTAACAGGACAACACAACAGAAATTGGCCAGAGATAGTTCAGTTATAAACTCTGTTGCTCGTCCTTATTGATGCTCTACCATTCAGCCCATTGATGAAACAAATAACTTACATTCTCAAGCAACAAAACCAAGCCAAACAAAAAGTAAGCAACCACATACTAGTAATAAATGCATTGTTTGAAGGCTACTATTCCATTATCCATGCTAAAAAAAAATCCGAAGTTAAGTATATTGGAGAAATAGAGGTAGAAATGTGTATAGGGACTAGGATAGAATAGTTTCCTTATTTCCTTTTTATGTTTATTGTTGTACTACCATATTATTCAATAATATAAATAGGATACCCAATGAATGTGTATTGAACTGACTCATTCACATATTTTTGGGTTTCTCTTTGATGTTTCCTTTCTCTCAACACATAGGATCCAAATTGGCTATTTTTGACGAGGACTTTCTAAAGAAAAAAATTGAGGTAGCTTAACTAATTTTAGCATGGCAACCAGTAAAAGGGAAGCACAATTACATTTTTGAAAGTTTCATATTTGAGCTCACCATTGCATCACATGCTGCCAGCAAAGCATTATAAGGATGCAGATATAGACATAATGCAATTTGATTCAGCAAAGCCTCAGCTAAATCCAGTTGAAGTGCCTTGCTGCAACTGACTGAAAGTGTTGCTAGAGTTGAATCATATGGCTTCAAATTATTATGCTGCATTTTTTTCAACTGCAAATTATATGATATGAATTAATATAAGGCCAAGAAAAAATCTGCTTTACTGAAACAAGCTATTTGTGTCACATAAGATCTCACTTTTTAGTTCCAATTTTACTAGATCTGGGGATCCATTTGGTCTAAAATTAAATGGTTAAAATTTCAATGAACTCCCTCTTATAGCAGCCTGATCAAAGAATAAATTAAAAATAATAATAAAAGATACTAAATACAAGAGACTATGAACACAATGATTGTAATAGAACTCACCAGTTCCATGCCATCCCTAAAACTTCTTTCGGAAACAACTGCTCTAACAAAGCCATCATATGTATGGCTGGATGGCTGCAAACCAAGATTTTGCATCTAGAAATAAAAGAGCCCTTCAACATGTTAAGAGGTATTATTTCATAAACATAAAAAGGTAAGGCTAAAAGAATTTTGAAAGGAAGAATGTAATGAGACACAGTAACACCAATTTTCATATGTGACTGAGAACTAACTAAATGGTGCTTTCAATAATTGAAATCTAGATCCGAAGTCTGAACAAATTTGGAAAGACATAATAGGACTGTGACTGTGTAGAGAACCTTTCATGCTTACGAAACTTTGGAAATCAAATAACTGAGTCTACAGATCCTGTATTACATGACCCATTACAAAAAGCATATACAACCTTAGTGGAATGGTCTACCTGTAATATAAGCTTCCCTGCAAGCTCAGAATTTTTATGTTGTGCACACCCATGTATAACATCATTAAAGGACCACCTCAAAACCTTGATATGCAATAAGTGTTGTTGTCCATCCAGCCCATCTAGTTCAGCACTATTAGCTTCTTTATTTCCCATAAGAATAATTTGCTGCTCTATACTTGCATAAATACCATCTGGAAAATACTCAAAAGGAGGGCATATCCAAGAACCCAGTTGTTCGTTCTCCTTTAAGTTCAATATTGTTGAGCCTAACTCTCATTTGAAGGGACAGGGATGTCCAATCTAGTAGAATACAACTTCCCATCAGCCGTTCTAGCAATAGAAATGTTTCCCTTGGTGGCTAATGACACCATTTGTTGTAGTGTTTTATATGCAGATTTTAAATCTCCCAACCTTGTAAATGACCAAATGAATTTGCGCAGAGGAATGATGCTCAGGCTGTAGTGTTTACTATAATCCTCCCAGATTAGATGGACTGCAGGCAAGTTTTTCTGCAAAACTGCAAGCTGAGAACCAGGGTCAAGACAAATAATACTTGTCATAAAATATATATATATATATATATATAACTAAAGGGAAAAAAAAAAAGAACAACACATTCTAACACTTGAAAACATGCTTCAGAAAAAAGTTAAAGTAATACACTAACCACATTGTATTTTGTCTTGAAGTTCTATTTTTAAACTGTTGAAATTGAGGGTTTTAAATGGTAGAGGAAGAAAGAGAGAGAATAGAGACTCAATAATATGAAAGTATATTTGATATATTGTGTTGTGATTGTAATACAATGAGGTAATCCTATTTATAAGTTAAAGATAAAATCTAATCATAATGACATAATCAACCTAAATAAATATAAATCAATCTAAGATGATATGAAATATTCTAAGATATAATGGAGACATTAATAGATATTTCCTTATTTCTAACATAAACCACTTTCCCTAGAAAAATATATTGTTGCTAATAAGGACAAAAATGAGAGGAGACATGCAAGATCCATTTCCTTCACTTCCTATGAATATATAATTTCTTTCCTGATTAATTTTGTGGCCATGAAAATTGGCTTTTAAAGGCCAAAGGAGCAAGTATCTCCTTTGAGTAGGTTCAATGCTGTGTGATTACTGGTTGCATGTCTGACCATTTTAGATGCAAAACATTGTTAGATAAATCATTCAAAGATATTATAAGAACCAGAACAAAAGAATATGAAAATATATAATAAATACTGAAAACTATGAGAAACCATCAGGATATTCACCTAACAAATTTAGCCATAATTTGGAATGCAAACCAGTCAAGAACTGATCCTGGTGAAATATATTGTAACTAGTACTCAAAGAACACACATCATAGTCCAGATCAAGTGATTCACAATTTCACATCGAATCACACATAACTTCAACAGTTAAAATTAAACAACTCTTTCTCTCAAAAACAACATAATAGAATGATGTTTGAACTTTCTATCTGCACACCTTGAGAAGCTCTGTATATGTGACTTCATTCTTTCCTACCATCTGCTTTTCCATCAAGTCCAAACATTTGCTTGCATGAATTATACTCTGTTTCTTTGTGCAGGATCTTAAGAAACTATTGTACAAAGGGAGAACTGGATAGAGGCGGTGACTTTCTCCAAGAATATCCATCATATTAAAGGCCTGAACAAAGGATAAAAAGAAAAATAAAATTATTGTAGCTAAGATTAAGGTGATTCACTAATGACTGCCTCATATACCACTTGACATGGAATATAATGCTATCACAAATACACACACACACATGCTATGGTAATTTCAGAAAAACTATTTCTAAAATAAAAATCCCTGAAAATTTAATAAATTATTTGATTACCAAGATCCCTTAGCTCTTACCTACCCTCTCCCATCAACAAATCAACAGACGGAAAAAAGGAAATATATACTGAATTATTGTATTTGTGAAACTAATACTTTACCTCTTCAAAGTAACCCCCTTCACAAAGGGCCCGTGTCATAAGAAAGAAGCACATATTACTCAGGCTAATGTCTTTTGCCTCCATTAATCTCCAAATCTCCATAACAAACTGTAACAAAACAAAAAGAGGTAAGAGGTATAAACTTCACATCCACAAGAGATTCAACCAAAACCCATGGTCAGAATTTCAGAGATAGTGCGTATGTTCATGTAAATAATACTGAGTTAATTTCTTCTGCTTCCTACTTACAGACAGGAAAACACAGTTGGTAATATTATTTCTTGTTATCACTGCCTGCTTGGATTAGTTATAGTTTGCAATAATAGTGCAGATAGTAATTAATATATTGATGAGAATCACCCTGCCAAGTTGTAAAGACATTGGATCAAATTGTAAAATCGTTAAGGATATCATTGAACTGCAGCTATAATCACGATTTTTACCATATTGTTATCAATTCATGCTTTAAATTTCGATATAGTAAAGTATTTATTTATCAAACGTAGAAAATAAGGAGGGGGTGTTCAAAAATGAACTCATTAACAATATCAGGGATCCACAAAAACACATTTGGCTTCCAAGTTATATATTTAGCATACCAATGGATCAGAAGACTGTGCACAGTGCTTAAAAATAACAAGAAAATCATCAGCCGTTAATGAGTGGCTTTTGCGACCAAAATCCAAAAGTAAGTCAGAAGCTTTTCTTCTGTCACCCAAGCTGAGTGCCTCAACAATTTGCATTTGCATAGGCCGTGTAGACGATCCTGTAACAGGTTCTGTAAAATCGGGACCTGCATTTTTTGTGTGTAAGTAATTGATTGATCAGTTAATAATAATAATAATAATAGTATGTATGTGCGAATTCATACTTTTAGATTACAAGTGCACATAATATGAGCAAAATTAATCAAACATATAAAATAAAACAAATGAAATTATCAAGGTGAAAACTGATTAGTTAGGCAGAAAGTGAACTAAGATAAGATCAGAAATTTCGAAATAAGAATCTCATATTATGAAACAAGAAATCACAAGTAGTCATCAACAAGTGAGCGATTACCTCTTCTGGTGGTGGAGAGATTTCGAACAAACTCCAATTGCCCAGTGAGGGTTTCACCTCCCTACGGCAACACGAAACGTTAGGAAATAAAAGACTGAAAAAGGGGAGAGATAAAAGACAAGAAATGGCATAGACAAGATGTGATACATGGTGGTGATGCCACTTTGATTTACAAATTGAGCACAGAGCAACCCTTGCTCTGAAACCATGCATGCTTCACCCACCTCCACCACCCTAACGGCTACTCCGAGCACCAAGCAAATGACTGCATTGAAATTTCTGGTTAGAGATTTTAAATGAGGTAAGGTCAGCCCAACTCCCTGTGGCACAGGTCAGCCTAGTCTACGGGTGTCCCAGGGGGGTCCAGTTCAAGCCAAACCACAACATATGAAAATAAAGTACTAGACAGACTACTACTAGTATCAAAACTCAATCAACATTTAAAGTGAATATTTGATCAAAGGCTATGAACTGACTCAAATGGACAAGAATGAGCATTTGCAGGACTATGCAGCAAAAAGCAAACATATTGAAACCGCGCATAGGGCAACCTATTAACTTACACAGAACAGATCAAGATTATAATGATAAACAACAACAACAACAACTATTACATTACATTGCATTCAGATATGATAGAAGTCAGACACCCATAACAGTAACACCCGCTAATATTTGTGTGACATTTTCACAAACAGATCAAGTACGGGGTGAGGCAAAGGTACTAACTCCACGCATAAACCAACCGCATGCATAGATAGCTGGTAGCGGAATCACAATTCAGCTAAAAAAAATTGCAGCAGTACAAGAAACAAGACAAAATCGGACGAGCAATAGCAAAGGAATTTGGAAGCAGCTTATGTCGAAATACATAGATACATACATACATACATACATTACCGAATAGAAAAGAAAGTCGAACAGAACTGTAGACAGCCAGTAAGGCGAGGCTGTGAAGTAGGAGGAAGCGAGCTGAGGCAAGGCGATAGGAGAGCGGAGAGTAGAGGGCTGCCTGCCTGCGTCTGCGACTCTGCCTGCGTGTCTCCCTCTCTCTCTCTCGACTCTTTTTTCTTGGGCCTTTTGAAGTGTACAAAAACGAAAATAAAAAAAGAAAAAAAAAACTAAAACGGAGTTCTACCCTATTGCGTGGTTTATTTGACGCATGGAATTAAAAAAAATTAATAATTTAGTTTTTAAATTATGAAAAAAATATTTTAAATTACCAAAATTAGTTTTAAGATAATGTTTATAGTGGCTAACATAAATTATTAAAATAACTAATTCAAATTATAGTTCATAATTTAAAATTAAACCATTTTATTTTTTATAACTTCTACCCAAAAAAGAAAAAAATGGTTATTCCAAATTGAATGAACTTTTTATTTTTTTATCTTTATATAAGTTAGATCCATTACAATCACTTCACACGAGGGTTTTAAAAAATATAAGAAGCTTCAAAGCTTCTCTCAAATCAACAATTTAGTTCAAAAGATCATCTAAAAATAATAGTTCACTTATTGAATTCAATCATACTTCAAAACATCTTTAAAACTGTCACTTTTCTTCACTCCACTTTTTTTTTCCTTCTGAAAATAGCACTTTGATTTTTAAACTTAATTATGATTACTTCTTTACTAAATTGTTTTATGACATATTTTTCAATAAATATGAATTGAATTAAAAGAATAATATGTAAAACATATAATAAGAAGTTTTTTGTTGTAATTTTCTTTTAAAATTTTTGATGGTGCTAAGAGGGGAAAAATTATGAAAATTCATTAAAAAAATTAATTTAAACTTTGTTATTAGGAAGAAACAAAACAAATTACACGTATAATTACATACTAAAATTCGTAGACATATGTTTAGGTGCATTTATATAGCACTACGCCTTTTTCTTTTTTTTTTCTTTTTTGGACATTTCAATAGTCAAAAGTTATTTTGTACCTATTTGAACAACAACTTATTATATACCAACAAGATTTTTGAAAAAAAACCTGACATATTTAACTTTTCAAAAAACAAAATTATGCGCATGTTTTAATGAATTAGCAGTACAAATTAAAATAAAATTGTTTTTATGCATCCAAATGCGAAATAATCCATTCATAAATTACTTTAATGCAAGTCATTTAGATAAAGCTCTTTATCCATAAGTTCTTAACTAAACTATTTATCAAATGGATAAGTCAATTAATCCTCTTAACAAATAAATCTTTAGTCTATAGAAATATTTTCCAAACACATTCTTAAATTTTTAAGAATAAATATTATAAAAAATTAAAAAATCTTAATATTTTGTGTTTATTTAGGGTATGTTTAGATTGGTGAGTATGGCGAATAGCAAAGTGAAATAAATGGAGTGGAGTCAAGCGAAGTGGAATAATTGCTATGGTTATTAATACTTTATAATATAATTCCTCCCAATTTGGAACCAGAAAAAATGAATTAGATTGAATAGAGTTTTCATAAAACTATCCATACAAATTCAAATAATGAAGTAATAAAATCTTTTATAATTCTAACCCAAACATACTCTTAATGGTTTTAACCTATATAATATCAGAATACTGGTTAAAGTAAAAATATGATAAATTTTCTATAGTTATGTTCATGTGTAATTTTATATAATACACACAATCACACTTGGGATTTTCATAATGTTAGGGTTAGTTATATAAGAAAGGTCATATGAAGAGCCAAGGGACACTTTAGCTTTTAGAACATATGTTATCATTGATTTCCAAAACGGTATAAAGTCTCACTATAAAAGAGTTTTGAACCCTTTACTATATTAGCAATAGAGTTTTCAGCAAATGAAAACGAGTAGTTTTTTTGGTGAACCCCAAAATATAAAAACACCTAACTCGAATTCTCTCATAACTGAAACCTAGCTTCAAACACCCCTCTTATCACTTCTATCAATCCAACCTCAATCATTCTTCTTCCAAGATCAAAGGCAAGGGTTTATGTTGTTTTTTGTCATATTTTTCCCTTACTTTCATATTCTATGGTTTGGGTTGTATTTTGTCCTATTGTTGTCAAGTGAGAGTGCTCTCCCAATATTGTTAGAGTTATTTAGAGCTATCTAGAGGTTGTTAGGGATTAATCTAGTTTATGGTTGTTTTATGAGTTATTGGTACCACCCCCTCACGGAGCTTTGTTGGGTTGACGTCATTTTTCCTCCTAGGTAAATGGGTTTGATCTCATAGCCTTAGTTTCATCACTATGAGTATGTTATTGTATTATGTTGTTAAATATGAAAAATTGAAATGAGAAAAAGTGTAGAACATGATTTTATATGATTATGTCAAGCTAGAAAATATATAATTTATGATGATAGCATGAAAAAAATGAGTTTTTAACTATGAAACTATGATTACTATGTTGTGTGTATGGAAATCTTTTATATGCTAATAAAATGATTATTGTAAGAAATGCATGATTTAGCAAGTTGCTATTAGTACACTTTAGCTTTTAGATACATATGTTATCATGATTTTCAAAGTAGTATAAAATCTATATGAAAGAGTTTTGAACCTTAGAGCTTATAATAGAGTTTTAGAGAAAAGAAATCAGTTTTCATGATACTTAGAAATATGCAATATAATTTATAGTAATTCAGATACATATTCTATGGGCTATTGAAATCACAGTGCCTCAAGTGGTGATCCTTGGGCATGATTTCTTAGCCAAATTATGCTAAAGTTAGATTATTATAATTGTATGGATCGAGTTTGAGTTTCTAGAGCTTTAAGAGATTTTAAGAGTTTTTAGATTTTATGAATTATATACAAACTATTTAGACGTTATGAGAACAAAGTGATTTTCAAGAGCAAAATGATCATTAACTTTAATACTAAGTTGTCCTTAGGGATCTAAAGAGCATGATGTAACCTAGTTAGGTATCGATTTTAGATTCTTGAGATAAAGAGAATTTGTTATGTCATGGTTGACATGCATAACTATATATATATTATCATACAATTCATAAAGATATCCATGTTTATTTACTAAATCCTGTTATTTATTTCAGAGATTATTAATGCTTTCAGAGTTATTATGTATAATATGTATGTAAATATCAAATGGTTTTTGTTTATTGCATGTATATTGTATCATGTATGTCCTTGGTTGTCCCATGTGGTTGATGGGTGAAAGCTCACTCATTGAATCCATTGACTCACCCCCTCCCTTCCTCTCATAGAGTGCAGATTGTAATGTTTAATTGTCGATGCGATAAGGCATACCCAAGAGTGGTCAAAAGGCCTCTAAGTGGAGGGAAACATAAATGAACCAATTTATTAAACGAGAGGAATTCATTATTTGGTTTTACTATCAATTGAATGACTTATGAATTGATTGGTACTACCTATGCCAATAAAGATTATTTTTCTTGTAGATCGAAAGAACTTTATTAAGCGTCTTGACTTGGGGTAATTTGGGATGAGTAACCTCATTGAAGTTTTCCAAAAGTGTAAGTGAGGATAAAAGGATTATTGTTTTTTATGGGGACAATGAAATCCATAAAGTTAGGGATGTTAACAATACCTCACGTCACCAATCTAGTGTAGCTATCCTTGGATGAACTTTACATTTAAGGCTTAGTTTAGGTTTATGTTAGTGTTAAAGGGATCCAACATATGTCAGGGAGTATGCATTTATTTTGAGATATTGTACTTATTTTTACAGATTATGTATTCCCTATATGTTTTCAAGGTGTATGTATTTTGAAATGTAGATTATGCTTAAAGATTTATGCGTGAACCGCAAATGCATTTACGTTTTCAATTATAAGAATTTGAATAGATTTCAGTTTAAGATTATGATTAGAAGATGGAAATGTTTAGCTTATTATGAATAATTGATGAAGACCCTTTCTTATGTATTTTAAATACCTCATTTTATGAATTTGAATATTATGTTCAAATAAGAAATGAATATTGATTTAGAAGAAAAATCATGTTTTAAGGATAATATTATAATATTATATGCATTTAGTGAGACAAAGAGAAGACTTACGTGGAAATAGTATTGCCGGTCACGATTGGCTAAACCATGACATTTACATAAAAAAACTCAATTAAAAAAGAACTTGTTACCCTCAATCAAACATGCCCTAAATGGTAAAATTCTTGTTTATGTTCGTTGCATATGAAAATTTATTAACCCACTTTCATTATTTGTTTTACCCGGTATGAATGGAATGTATGCTTTGTATGCTAAAAGAGAACCATACAATTATTTTTCATGAAAAAGGCCGTTTGAATTCATTATGATTTACTTTGTCTTTGTTACTCATAAAAATAGGGGTAAATTTGTTTGAGGTTTATGGAAAATGCTTTTTCTTTTGTCCATTGACAGCACATCTTTGATCAAATTTTAAATATTTATATTTTTTACTATTCATTCAAACACTTATAATAAACTTAACAGAATGATATTTTTGTGATATTAACTTTTTTAATTAATAAAATTATAAAAATATCCTAAACTTAACAGTAGGTACATGTATTTTAATTTTATTAATAAAAAATATTAATATCACAAAAATATCATTCTATTAAGTTTATTAAATCTAAATGAATAAAAATATTTTAATAAAATACTTAAAATTTGACAAAAAAGGAAAATAAAAATAAAAATGTGAATTGTATTTTCACAAACAAAAATGAGTGTTATTATTAAAAATAGTTAAGTTTAGGCATAAATATTTTTTTTGGAAAATTTGGAAAAAGGGCGAGTTTTGATTTTAGATTTTTTTTCATGAATTTCATAGAAGCATTTCCATGAGGCTGATGCAGCCTGGAGATATTTCAACGCCTTTATTTATTGTGAGGCGATAATTTTATTTAGCCAACTTAAACCTTTTTTTTTTTGGTTGTATGAACTTGAATCACTTTTTAGGATTTTTATTAGTTGTCTCGGCCCTCTATTAAGTCAGGACTTACTTGGGGTTACTTTGCCAGGATAGTGTAGATTATTTTTCTTGGCTTTGGGCGTTGTCCGTTCAACAACAAAGGAAAAAAGGTTGTTCTATTCTTCTTTTTATTTATTTTTTATGTGATTCTAGTCATATGCTTCTAATCAAAAGTTAGCATACATACATTTACATAAAGCCATAGATATATTTTAAGTGACATGAGAATAAGAAAATCATTAGGTATTTAACATTTCAATAATCATATTAAAAATAAAGTTATAATATAAAATAATAAAGCCACTAAAAAAGAAAAAAGCACTAATTTTTTCAAAATAAAAGTACTATTTTTTTTTCCAGAACTGAAGTATTCAACATTTAAAAAACATCTCAGTTTTTTTCTTATTTAAAAGCATTATTTTTCCTAATAAAAGTACTAATTTTTTTTCCTTTTTAAATTAAAGTAATAAAGGGTAAAGGAGAACCGTCATGCGCGATACATAACCGGAGCTAGGGGATTTGGATCTAAAGCGGCGAAAGCCAGGAACTCCTTGTCTTGTTCCAATATGGCTATGTGGTCTTCATCTAAATAAATCCAAGCTTCCAAGCGTATCCATCAGGGAGAACCGCGTTAACAAACACGGTCTCAACATTGGGTGAATTAGAAGTGCAAGACACCCAGGTTGGCTTTCCCATCCATAATCAACACCGTAAAGACAGAAATTACACCAACTCGTGCAATGCACAAAATTCACCCACCACTCGAGGTCGTTTCAACCATCGTTCTTAAGACCTCACTATATCACATACCCTCCTTCTCATTCGAAGCCTTTAACAAATTCTGAGTTAATAGCTGTGATTGCTTCCTCATTTTAGTCACTAAGTCGGGTAACTCTAGCACCTTCTCCTCCTCCCTCATCAAAGCCATAGCTAACCAAACAAAATTGCCCATACAAGAGTTTGAGAAGTAGGGATGCCCTTCTGCGCATATTCACTGCATGGGTTACCAAAGTGGGCTTATCCAAACCAAGGTGGTATGAATTGACGGCTTTTGCAATACATTTGCATATGAGGAATGATACTGCCTCCACTCGACTAGGATTTTGCACAGTTAAACTAGACCCTTGTGCCTTGAGTTTGGAAATAGCTTCAGCCCCAAACAAGAACCTCCTCATGCCAATCCTACCCTTGTTCAAGAATGGGCCAAAAATAGACATAAGGTTTGCATCTTTTGGGCATGCACCGTTTGGGGGAACTTAAAGGGAGCAATATCAAAATCAGGAAATAATGCAGATTGAGGTACCCCGAGACATAGCACCCCAACTACTCAGAAAGAAGCTCACTGCGGCTCCATCTGCTATCATGTGAGACACCAATGTGCCGATGACTATGCCAAGGGGAAGCAAGTCACTTGGATCATTGCCACGGGCCTTCCAGCCTTCTTCCGCTTGGCTCACTTGGGAGGAGTTTGTGGATATGTGATGATGACAAATTATTCTCAGATTGGTTTAAGAACTCAAACACAGTGCAGCTTGATTTTGCCTCTGTAGTGAACCAATGGAAAACCTTCCTGTAAAAGTGGGTAAGGCTTTAACATTGTTTAGTTCTAGTCTGCTCTCTAGAAACAGTGGTGGTGGTGGTGGCTTCAGCTTCAGCAGTGTAGAAAAGTAGCATGGGTATATGAATAGGAGGCGGAAGCTGGTCTAAGAGAGAGATCTTGTGAGTTTTGTGGTGTTAAGGCGTTGGGCAAGAGGGTTTGATGCAATCGTGGAGATTATTTCAACTTCCATTTTCTGGTATGGTATGATATGATTGATTTGATTGATGATACAAGGAGAACGCCAATGTAACTCCTGACTCCTGAGTATATATGAATGTATTCTTGAATGAAAAAGCATCGCAAGCTGGGCGGCCAACTATGTATTTATTCTCACCATTACGTTATAGTCAGATCAAATCAATTACGACCATGCACTCAAGTTTGACACCTAATAAATTTGAGCTCAACTCCTGGTCAAGCTACGTTGACAAGTAAAACCAAATTTATTTTGAATTTTGTAACAAGGCACCCGCATTTTACTATATACACGAGATTAAGACTTTGTCAAACTTTTGCATTCGTACTCATATCGCAATGGGCCATAAAAGGGGGGAAATATTAGTAGTATCGTGAATTTTGTCATCATATTATTATCACAATGGGCGCGTGGCCGCAAACTATGCTTTTTCTTATTTCTCAGGAGAATCATACTAAATTTATAGTTTTACATTTGACAGGAAATAAGATTTCTCCATAAATTATTCGAGTAATTTTTATTAGTCTATAACCATAATGTATATGACAAAGCTGGACTCCTAATTGTGAGAGTATAGTATGGGCATGTCTAATCGATTCATGAATAAGTGGCAAACCGAAAAGCTCTAGAACAAGCAGCCATCCAGTTCCAAGTAACAAATGGAGAAGTTCCAAAGGTTAGTGGCATCGGCGAGTGGGTCAAGTCGGAACAAACCGAAGATACCAAAGGGAAGCGGAGCGTTGGGCCCAGTTATGGGCCAAGATGCAAGCTGACCAAGCTTGCACACTGTTTTACCATTTTCATGGACTCTCAAGTTCATCCAACTGACATCTGGGAAGGCTTGAAGGGTAGCCCTAAGGGTAAAGTAGTTGCACATAAACCGCATCCAATAATTTTTATACTCAAGTGTCTCTATATGTTGGTTTAAGTTTTTTTTTTGGAGAAATACTTTCATGACCTAATATCTTCATTCTAATAAATTGTTCACACTTCAAGCTAAAAAAAAAAGGCATTTGTGTGAAAAAACATATTAAATATAAAATTATTCATGTGTTTTTATTCTATCTAAAAGCTTAAACTTTTGAATGAGATAATTCATAACACATAGAATAGCAATAAAATCTTCAAAATAAAAGTCTTACTATAGTATGCATCATATATGAGATTTAAAATGCTTATGTTGTAGCAACAATCAGCATCATGTATACCCAATGATCCTGCCAAGATCAACGATCTACCAGGAACTGATATGTCCATTTTCCATTAAAGGTTAGCAAAACATGTTTCCCGTGACAAAATATCCACATGCTGCAACATATCATAAATATTTTATATATAACTTTTCCTTTTATTTTTATAAAAATATCAATTTTTTAAAAAATATTATGTCGCATATTCTAACTACATATATTGTCACATAATCTCAACGTATTTTTGCCCCAAAAAAAGGGAAACAAGCATTTACCTAAAATTTTGAGCTAATTGCAAATAACTACCTTTAATCTATCTATTATATTAATAGTTTAGACTTACTTTGGGAAAATTTTTACAAATGTAGATGAAACGTGCTCTTAATAATAATAAGAGGAATGATAGGTGCACACCAAAATATATACACTAGCTACATCCACGCACTAAAGGACAAAAGTGGTGTATAAAGATGGTATGGATATGGAGGGGCATTTTGGTCAACAAAAGAAAAGAAAACCCAATGTGCAATGTGCAGAAAGGCAAGAAAAGGAAAAAGGAGAAAAAATGATTTGAGAATAGTGGGTGTCAAGAAGGAAAAATGATGAAAACTCTCACAAACCCTTACTTGCTCACTTTCTTGTTTCTCTCTCACCCAAAAGCTTTCATTTTACATTTCTCTCTCTAGTTCTTCATGGTTCCCAGGAGGAAGAAGAAGAAGAAGAAAATCAAGATATGGGATCACAAAACTAATCCTCACAGATGAAGCTTAGCTCATTCCATTTGTTTTTCATGTGTTTGTGGTTTATGTCTCAAGACATAGATGATTTTTTTAGGCAACAAAACGAATTGAGAATGGCTTTGCTAAAAGTTGATTTGTTGTTATTGTTGAAAATTAAGTTGAAAAATTGTAAATGTGTGTTATGAAATGTTGTAAACCAGTAGTAAAAAGTTGTAAACCATTGCACAAAAAATTGTAAACTAGTAGCAAAATGTTGTAAACCAAGTGAGGACACATATTAAATAGGTTGTTGAAACTGGAGTTGAAAAAGTATAAATGATGTTACGAAATATTGTAAACTAGCGAAAAGTTGTAAACCATAGCAAAATGTTGTAAACTAATTGAGGACACATACTAATTAAACAGGTTGTTGAAAACTAGAGTTGAAAAATTATAAATATGTATTACGAAATGTTGTAAATTAGTAGCAAAAAGTTATAAATTATTGCACAAAAGTTGTAAACCAATTGAAGACTGTATATTTTCATCTATTCAAACTCTTAAATAGTATTTATATTAAACTATAAAACTTTAAAAAAAAATTGATTATGTAAACCAAACTAAATTTAGTAAATACAACAATCTCATTATTAAATAAATAACCATAATTGTCATTATTAGACTAATTAACATAACACTCTTGATTAAAATTAAATTTTACAAATAAATAAAAATTAAATTTTATTAGTATATTATTTAGTTCTATTTTATATTCATACAATTATGAATTTTATTAATACAATATTATTAGTATAGTTTTAAAATTTTTAAATTTCCTATTTGATCTAATTTAAAAATCTTTAAACTTAAATTATGTCTTTAAGATATATATAAATGATTTTTTTTTTTTCCATAACAAATCAAATTAAGCACCAAATAAGACTAATAAATATATTGCTAATGACTAAAATTTAATTTTATTATTATATTTAGGTCTATTTTATATTTATAACATTATGAAAACATAGAGTCCTCAATTGGTTTACAACATTTTGCTCCTGTTTTATAACTTTTTGCAATAATTTACAACTTTTTGCTATTGGTTTACAACATTTCGTAATATACATTTATAATTTTTCAACTCCAAGTTTCAACAACCTGTTTAGTATGTGTCCTCAATTGGTTTACAATATTTTCTACTAGTTTATAACTTTTTGCAATGGTTTACAACTTTTGTATAGTTTATAACATTTCGTAACACGTATTTATACTTTTCACTCCAATTTTCAACAACTTGGTATATGTTCTCAATTGGTTTACAATATTTGTTACTAGTTTATAACTTTTTGTGCAATGGTTTACAACTTTTTGCTACTTGTTTATAACATTTCATAACACATATTTACAATTTTTCAATTCAGTTTCAACAATAACAACATTTCACTTCTCATAACCATTCTCAATTTGTTTTATTGCTGGAAAAAAAACCATCTATGTCTTGAGACATAAATCACAAACATATGAGAAGTCAAATGGAATAAGTTAAGTTTCATCTGTGAGGATTAGTTTTGTGCGTGCTTCTTGATTTTCTTCTTCTTCTTCCTCCGTGAACCATGAAGAACTAGAGAGAAACGTAAAATGAAAGCTTTTGGGTGAGAGAAACAAAAAGAGAGTAAACAATTAAGGGTTGGTGAGAGTTTTCCCTTTCTTTTCTTCTGACACTCCATGTTCTCAAACCATTTTTTTCTTTTTTTCCTTTTCTTGCCTTTCTGCACATTGCACATTGGGTTTCTTTTTTTTTGTGTGGCCAAAATGCCTCTGTATTCATACCATCTTTATACGCCACTTTTGTCCTTTAGTGCGCGGTGGATGTAGCTGGTATATGTATTTTGATATGCACCTATCATTCCTCTAATAATAAATGTATTCCTCTCTCATGGATTTTGGAAGTCCTTAACAATAATATCTTGAGGCCCATTTTGACATAAGAATAACCCCGTGTTAGAAAACAAAGAAATTTACCTCTTATCGTCAACAAATTTACCTCGTCTTGTGATTATTTTTTGGGTTAGAAATTTAAAGGCAAGTGGAGAAGGCCCTTCAACAAAAACTAGAGCAGAAGGCCCAAGATTAATCCATAAGTGACGCCAATTACATGAGGATAAAAAAGTAAAAGAACTCCTCAGTCCTGGCCGAAAGTAGAAGAGAATATAAGCTTGCTCTATGTATGGAAAGAATAGGTCTTGAGTCCTGACAACATCGTTTTTGGTTAGTAAAAATCTAATTTTGTTGTTGGGCCACAGCTAAGGCTAGTGGCTTTGTGTACCTCTGGGCCTATACATTCATAGTAACATCTTCTCGTTTTGTAAATGGTAATAAAGTAACTCCAAAACCCAGGCCTCGACCTTGAGCGGTAGAGGTGTTTAAGGGTGGGTTGGATTGATTAACAAAATTTAAATTCAATCTAATTTTTAAATCAAGTCATTTTTTGAAACCTAATCCAATTCGATAATAACCTAATTATAAGGAGTTAACGGGTTAATTTGACGTTGAAATAACATTTGAGAATTTGGACATTGTACATAATAAAATTATAAAATTTTACAAGTAAGAAACTAAATTTAATAGCTATTTTGCAATATATATTTTAAAACAAACCATTTTAATATAAAAAAATATTAGATTATATAAAATATATTAATTAAACTATAAAATTTTATAATTTTTTACAAATCATTAAATAAAAGTAAGTCTCTAAAAGAATATTTTGATTTTAGATAAGTTAGGCCAATTTTATATATGACCCGAACACGACTTAATGAGTTTTGGATATAGTTCATGGTTAGGCTGGGTTATAAACACCCTAACGATCAAAAACTTTGTGACAAAAAAAAATTAAAAAGAAAGGAAAAAAGATGCCAAGTATTTTTTTGGTCTTGGCACACTTTTCAAGGACCTTCAGACGTGTCATATAACTCATGATTCACGTCATCCTAATCCTTGTTATATTTAGAAAATTAGAAAACAAAACTTGCTTATTGGAAAAATATTACTCATGAATTTTAAATTGATTTTAATAACATGTAAAATTGCATTAATCTATGTGCATTTTACTATTTATATTTAAAATATTTCACCTGTTCAGCACCGAAAACATTTTACGTGTTATGTTTTGAATATAGTGTATTTTTTTTTTATAAAAAAGCTTTGAGTGTATTATTCAAATTTAAATAGAGTATGAAAATGTCTTATATATGTGTTGTATGATATATATGTTGAGCCACATGTCACGTAGGGTCATGACGTGTCAAATGCCGAGGCAGTTTAAGACACATTTTTAAGTAGTTGAAATAAAAATATTATTTTAACACTTAAAAATAAATAATTAGAATATATATTTTTTATTATTAAATATGATAATAATTTTTATTATCTTCTTTCATTTATCACATCTAATAATAATAAATGAGTATTTTAATGGGACAATTATTTTTTAAGTATTTGAATATAAATGTCGCTGGTAGAAAACAGCAACAATCGAATGCATGACGTTCTCATATTACTAACTACTCCTACTATTTTATTTTTAACTTTTCCGAACCCAATCCCAAAATCAAATATCATGATCATTGATGATCATTAATATAATAATTGTGGATCCTACTTTTTAGCCATCCAAACCTCGGAGGGAACAAAGAGATTATCGTAATAGTATCATTTTATTTCTGATTTGTGAACCGTGTTAATTTAATTTAATTTAATTATTATTCATGCATTCATTCATTCATTCTTGTTTGTAGTTCGTAGTTGCATGCATTTACTGGTGGGGAGTGAAATTAGATTATTGGTTTTATTTTGTGTGAAAAGGAGAGAGGGAGAAAAAGCATTCATTACTATAAATAAAAGAATTGAATATGAAAATGAGAAGATAAGGATGGAAAGAAAGAGCTATATATGTATATATATAACCGAACCCCCATGGGCTTTGTGTTGTGATTGCCACACAAATTAAGTGCCAGTCAGTCATCTGCGATCTCTTTCAGTGCTCTGCAGGAACCAGGCCAGGCGTGCGTAAACCATGGATCCCTACAAGGTACATAACATACATACATACATCACTTGTCTGTCACGCCTGTCAGATTCGTTAGATTCCATTGCCTAAGTTCACTTATCCTTGTGCCTTTAATTTGATTCTGACTCTAAAGCAATACCGTATCACTTTTATTTTGATGGCTCGCTCGCTCGCTCGGTTGAGAAGCCCATGGCTTTGCCTTGTCTGCCTTTAAAACAAAACGCTTAATCAAGCATATTGTGCTAGCTATTGCCAATTAATTAGCTAGGCAGATTTATTGAGTTTCTTTTGTAACGAAAGAATTTCTTGTCATCTCGCTCGCTCGCTCGATCGCACTTAAATCGATCATGATTGAGGCAAGCAGCCATTGCATTCATATATATCATGTCATATGAATGAATCATGACTGACTCTAATGCTCGATCGATTTCTCTCATCTCATGTGCGCAGCACCGTCCGTCAAGCGCCTTCAATTCCCCCTTCTGGACCACAAATTCTGGTGCTCCTGTTTGGAACAATAACTCATCTCTAACTGTTGGATCCAGAGGTACGTATCATTATCATTATCAACTATGAAATCAAATTTGCCCAAATTAAATTAGAGAAACGAAAAATGATGGATGAAATTGGCTGGCATATATGCATGCAATGGCAGGTCCAATTCTTCTGGAGGATTATCATCTGGTGGAGAAGCTCGCAAACTTTGATAGGGAGAGGATCCCAGAGCGTGTTGTGCATGCGAGGGGAGCGAGTGCAAAGGGCTTCTTTGAAGTCACGCACGACGTCTCTCACCTCACGTGTGCCGATTTCCTTCGGGCACCTGGGGTCCAGACACCTATCATTGTCCGCTTCTCTACTGTTATTCATGAGCGTGCTAGCCCTGAAACCTTGAGGGATCCCCGAGGCTTTGCTGTCAAATTTTACACCAGAGAGGTACGTAACCAACCTTTACCTACCTAGCTAGATAAGCATAATACATTTCATTTCATTTCATTTCATTTTTTAATTCCTTTTTTTAACTATATATATATATATATATATATTCAAGACATTCTGTTCTCATTCTTAATTACTTTAATTTCTTACGTTGTCATGTCAAGTACTACCGTGAATTGATGATTAGGTTAATTCACTCGTGTGCACGCACGCAGGGTAACTTGGACCTTGTGGGAAACAACTTTCCCGTGTTCTTTGTCCGTGATGGGATGAAGTTTCCAGATATGGTGCATGCTCTCAAACCCAACCCCAAGTCGCACATCCAGGAGAATTGGAGGATCCTTGATTTCTTCTCCCACCATCCAGAAAGCCTTCACATGTTTACCTTCTTATTTGACGACCTTGGTGTCCCTCAAGATTACAGGCATATGGACGGCTTTGGCGTTAACACATACACCCTCATCAACAAGGCTGGCAAAGTACACTACGTTAAATTTCACTGGAGGCCCACATGCGGTGTGAAATGTCTATTAGAAGAAGAGGCCATTAGGGTCGGAGGGTCCAACCACAGCCATGCAACCCAAGATCTTTATGACTCAATTGCCGCTGGAAACTACCCTGAGTGGAAACTTTACATCCAAACCATGGACCCTGATCACGAAGACAGATTTGACTTTGACCCACTTGATGTGACTAAGACTTGGCCTGAGGACATTTTGCCCCTGCAGCCAGTGGGCCGCATGGTCTTGAACAAGAACATAGATAATTTCTTTGCTGAGAATGAGCAACTTGCATTTTGCCCTGCCATTGTGGTTCCTGGTGTATACTACTCCGATGATAAGTTGCTTCAAACTCGAATATTCTCCTATGCCGATACTCAGAGACACAGACTTGGACCAAACTATCTGCAGCTCCCGGCTAATGCTCCCAAGTGTGCCCATCACAACAATCACCATGATGGTTTCATGAATTTCATGCACAGGGATGAAGAGGTAAATTTTATATTTGTGCTTACACTTATTTTGGATATATAATTAAGAAGCTGGTCTGGTGAGTAGGGAACTACCGAGCGATTTTGCAGCTCGCTCTTTAGTTGTATCCATTTTTCTCCTAATGATGACTGTTATTGGTTTATAGGTCAATTACTTCCCTTCAAGGTATGATCCTGTACGTAATGCAGAAAGGTTCCCCATTCCTCCTGTTATCTTGAATGGGAGGCGTGAAAAGGTTAGTTTTCATCATGAAATGCTTATTGGTGAAGAGACGAACATCTATTAGTGGATAAATTCAGTAACCATGTGTTTCAATTAAGATTACAGCAGTTAGTTTTAATGTTTCCCTTTTCCTAAGCAAGGATACACTTTCAGAATTCTAAACAAAGTTTCCGATAAATTGAAAGAGACTGAAACAAAAAAGTTTCTTTCTTCGAATAACATTTTTTTATTTAAATAGTGGTAAAATAATGTTGAGCAAAAACGAATTAAAGAAAATTTGATTTACTAGGGAACCAATAACGTTAGAAATGTACTACTTTGGTAAGATAAAAGGCTCTCAATTGTTGATAATATCAGCTAGAAAGGATAAGATAAGATTTATTTATATTACATTTGGATAGATCTTATATTGGTGATTAATACTTCTATGAAACAAATTGTAAAATTTCGACCAAAACATAACAATAACACTTATATAAAACTGTTGAAACTGTAAGATGCTTTTACGGTGGCAAGACTGTGTGACCAACTTTATTTTTCAATGTAGTGCATGATTGAGAAAGAGAACAACTTCAAGCAACCTGGAGAGAGATATCGATCCTGGGCGCCTGACAGGTTTCTGTTATAAACAATTGATATGAATAATATGAAATATGACTGGAAATCTCTAACAGTTGGTTTCTCTTTATTGTTTTGTGACTTCTTCGCAGGCAAGAAAGATTTGTGCGCCGATGGGTCGATGCTTTATCTGACAAACGGGCCACGCATGAAATCCGCAGTATTTGGATATCATACTGGACTCAGGTGAGATTTTCACGTGAACTAATTTGTTTGTGTAAGCTAATGATGTCTGAACCTACACTAGTGTAGTGCTCATTTGTTGTTCGTTGATGATATTGTTGTACAGGCCGACCGTTCTCTAGGTGAAAAGATAGCATCTCACTTGAACATGAGGCCAAGCATCTAATATTGGGGCCAACCCCAGCTTGATTGTTAGAGCAACAAATGCGCGGAGAGTGCAATAAATTTGGATCTGAATCATTAAGAAGGATTAATCTTTTTTTATTACAGTAATATAGTGTATTGATTGCTTAATTTATGCAACTTTGTGACATGCTTCATTATATAATGTCCTTTGCATATTGTAGTTCTTTATTTGGCATCTTAACCCCTCTTGTCCAGCGAATATTTATTATTTGTGATGTTTATCATTTTCATTTTATTCATGTGAGTACAAAAGCTCAAAACTTAAGGTTTTCTGAAGCCATCAAATTTACTTAACATTGAGTACTATCTGCCGGGACCCCATGTCCTAATAGCTTTTTCTTTAGGATCAAATCATTCAATTTAAAATTAGTTGGGCTTATCCAAAATTACTGGACTTTCATTCATTTTTTTATAAAACTTGTTAAATGATTAATTGATGATTCTTGAGATCCATCACTGTATTATTATTATTTGTGACGGAATGGACCAGGGTAAATGATTATATGCTTGGTCTATAATAATGAAGGAAATAAGACAACCTTTCACAAAACAGGTAGTTCCGTCACTACTTCCTTCAAAAATATGTGCATCTTTAATTAATGAGACTAATTAAGCACCTAATTCTTATATGACCATTGGCTCATATTAACCAATCAAATTCTTAAGGGAGATAATGGAGAATATTATGTTCCTAATACATACATGTGAATGAATATTTTTCTTCGCAGCTCTTTGGAGTGAATTCTTTCTCATTTAGATGTCTTAAATGGCATGCTCTGTTACTTAATATTTTGGTGTTTTAAATTCATGTATCTTGTTATTGGATTTATTAAGAAATGAGAATTTTATCATGTTGATATAAAGAAAAAGAGGATATACATTATGGTTTAATAGGAAACTGCTTAGTATTTGTTATGATTCTGAAAATTGAATCAATTACTGATTCAACCGATTAAATTAGGACAACTGCCTATCCTGTAAGTTGCACACAAAAATAAATAATTTAAAAATTGTTCAAAAACCAACAAAATTGGTGAACTAGACCGGTTCAAATCGGTTAGCGGTTAATGTATTTTAAATATTTTAACTGTATTGAAACAAATAATATGGCCTAATTGACAACCAGCCCAAGGTTTCATAAATCTTACAGGGCCACTGAGATGCAAGCGAGAAGCCCCTCTTCTGTCTTTATTGCAAAAGCACATAGCTCAGACCCACAAAAAAAAAAGGAAAAAGCACATAGCTTCCCACACTGAAGGAGTCGATGTGGGACTTGAATATGCTGATACCAAACCACGCCATACTTGCTTCACATGCATCCCCCAATTTTGTGCCTTGCGGCCTTGCCTCTCCTTCCACCCAGAAAACAAAGCCCGAAGACCCCTTTTTCACAGCAGAAGATGAGGTGCAGATTATATGTATGTAACGTGCTTTGTGTTGAAGTTTGTGTTGGTAAGTTGGTGGTGATTCATGTGATAGTCTGTGACTAAAGAAGAACAAAGAAGGAAAGAGAACAAGAAAGAGAAATAGTGTCTAGTGGCAATGAATGTATTTGAGATTTGATTACGGCATGACCATTGATGGTACAAAGCAAGTTCAAGCAGGAGTAAAAAGTAAAAACTGAAAAATAGTACAACATTAAAAATATAAATAAGTAAATTAATTAATTATAAATATAAATTATAAACTTCCGTAATATGTTATGATTAATAAGGAAAATTTATTATTGTTTTATTCTTACTGTATTCTTCTTTTTATCTTTTTTACATAGGTTTCTTCAAACTAAAAGCGTACATCAAATTGAGACAAGAAATATATTATATCAGATTAATTTTGATATATGGTAAGTATAAAAGAATTTTATAATATCATAAATTATATGATAAATATGAATATGAAAATAATTAATTTTATTATATCCTGATTATATTCCGATTAACCTCTGGCCATTTGGTTTGATGGCCAGTTTGAATTTCAGAACCTTAATATTTATGTCATGTAAATCCCTCAAATAATATGACATCCCATAAGTTTTGTATATTAATAATATATTTTTTGTAACGTGATGCATTAATAATACGTTAAATATATACTATATATATATTTAATTAGAAATATCAATGTTATGAATATAATATTACGTTGTAAATCTATCATACAAAGAAAAATTACTGTTGTATTCAATAATGATTAATTACGAGAAATGTATATGATAACCTACACCAAATGACATTCCAGGTCTAAGCCTCTAGCCTGGGTGCGAAAATCAATGGTGGAAAAAATTAACCATGCGCTTTAAACTACAGGATAAGCTAAACCACCAATATATTGTTCAGTGATTATTCATCTCAGTGATTAACCACCCTGCCCCCTTCTCCCCCAACACCATTTTCATTTGGTTAAATCACATGAAACAAGTTACAGGTGGCTCATCAATGTGTAACCCTAAACAAGCATGAAATATTCATGTCCATTGCAAGTAGTCAATCGCAAAAGGATATAAGTTCCACTCTTCTATGACAACATTTTCACCACTGCTTCGGCAGTAACTTTATTTCACTAATGTTATGACAATAGGTTTCACTATGCTGTGGCAATAAGTTTTTCTAGAGCAACATTAATTAAATTCCAACGTTTGCAAGTTAGTAACTTGCACTGGTTAAACGTATAAGGACTCATGAACCCAAAACCACATACGTAAGGTGAGCTTAATCTAGAACCTGATTCCGTTTAAAAATTAGTTTCTCTCAATTTCTAGTTGTGGTTGTAGTAGTGGGCTACGCACCCCTTGCCTATGGGCTTCAAGGATGTGCCCTGAGAAACTATATATTCGAGTGCAACAACAATGTCACTAATAAGTGGACGGAAATTCGGTTGCTGCTGGAGACACATTGCAGTAATAGCAATTGCATGGTGCATAGCACGTAAGGGATAGCTTCCTTCCAAAAGAGGGTCAACAATTTGTACAAACTTTTTCTTGTCACTTAAAAATGGGCGAGCCTGGAAACCACAAACAACAACGTAAGAAATAAAACTAAAAGTATTGCACGTGAAGAAGCTTTCTAAACTGTCATCTACAAATTAAAGCTAATACGTATTGGGATGTCGAAAAATCCTAAGTTTAACACCTTTAATTTGTAAAGAAACACAGCCTACTTCAACTAGTTGACACTTACCTCAATAAAACAACATATGGGGATTGAGAAGCATTAATATCTATATGCCAGTGGAAAGGAGAATAGTTATAGGAGAAGTTTTGAAGTGCAGTACAATTGTGTGTTACAATTATTAAAACTCCAAAAATTCTGAAAAAAAAATGTTATTGCTATCTGATTGTGAAGACCAAATAACAACAATATATTGCGGCCGTAATTTCAATTGAAAACAACAATTATTTAAAGCCATGCATCAAGGAAGCATTCAAATGCCAAAGCAAAATTATGACTGACAATAGGAGTTAAGGAAGGGAAACTTGTTCTAAGAAGGAAACAAAAAAAAATTACCCATGAAACTATGTTTTGCTCCCCTGCTTTTCTAGCGAAATCTAGTGCCTTACGTCCACTGATCAACTCGAGCAAGACTACACCAAAGCTATAGATATCGGATTTAACAGTCAATTTGCCACTCATGGCATATTCTGGGGCGCAATAGCCATATGTTCCCATCACTCTAGTGGAAACATGTGTTTTGTCTCCAACAGGTCCCAGCTTAGCAAGCCCAAAATCAGAGAGTTTAGGGTTAAAGTCATTGTCTAATAAGATATTAGCAGATTTCAAGTCCCGATAAATAACCGGCGGATTTGCTTTACAATGGAGATATTCCAGCCCTCGAGCAGCCCCAACAGCGATCTTAATTCGAGTACTCCAACTTAGTGGTCCTTTCTCTGGGTTAGGATCTAGAAAGAGAAATAACTTAAACGTCAGTAATGACAAGGAGAGGGAGAAAGAATAAAATGTGACGAATGTATGTTGGTTAAAGATACTTTCTGAACAGTAATCATGGATATATACCGTGCGAGAAACATGTCAAAAGCACTCATTTTTTTCATTTTCTATTTTTTTTTTTTGGTATTAGTTTCGTACTTGATTAACTCATGAGATGTGTAAAAAGATGTCTAGAGATGAAAAGAAATATGATTACCAAAAAGATGACGTTCGAGACTACCCATAGGCATGTATTCGTAAACCAAAAGCCTCTGCTCGCCATCGGTGCAGTAGCCAATTAAGTTAACGAGATTAGAATGGTGAAGGAGGCTTAGCATAAGAACCTCGGTGACAAATTCTTGGAAACCTTGGTGCCCACCGTGACTCAATTGTTTTATAGCAACCACCTGGGCATGCGTGCAGGATTGATCCAAATTAAATGATAATGTCACGAACTAAACTAACATGATTAACGCAAAATTAATTATGTCTTAACCGATCGAATTGAATTTGTAAGAAATTAAGATGGTACATCACAATATCACATGCCTGGCCGGTTGGGAGACGACCCTTGTAAACCCTTCCAAAACCTCCTTCACCGATCAAATTGTCTTCCTTGAAACCCCTTGTTGTCCATGCAAGCTCCCGAAACCCGAAGCTGATGGCTGCTGCCTTCTTCCTCTTCGTCGTCTTCAACTCTAAATCATCATCATCCTCCACCACTCCGTCGATGCCCACATTATTCTCGCGATCATACGCAAGGCAACAGAAGTAGCTCATCTCATCTCGTCTCCCAATCGCTGGCTGTTCACACACATTTAGTTTCTTGATTCTTGCCTTCCTCGTTCGATTGATTCAAATCAATTAACCATAACACAGTTAGATATTGTCAATCATCCAACGCTGCGATTTCCAATTTGCCAAATATTAATAATAATTAATGATAATGGGACACAAACAAAAAAATCGACCGCCAATTTCCTCGATAAAACTAATGAAATAGAAATAGGAATTACGTGTTGCAGCATTTGTCTTGTCTTATATATACATATATACACACGTATCATTCACGCCAAATTTGGAACACCAAACAACACTAATTTAGCCGCGTACCAAGCGCAACAGACTATCTATCTCCATAATAGCAACCTTATAACTGCTTTTTCCTTTCTTTCTTTAAACGAAATAACGTGTAAATAAATAAATACTATATTTTTGTTGTCTTATTTTTCATTTCATTTTTAATATACTATTTATTTGATTTCCGCTATGGTTGGCATTAATGGTTGTTGCCCCCATCTATCTCTCTTCTCGGGACTTAGGGGAAGGTTACGGTCCCAGCAAGCATCTTCCATCTCTCTCACTTCACCGTCCCAGCTGTTCTTACTAAATAAAATAATTCATTCATTATTATAATTTTTTTTTATAAATTTCATTATTTTAAATATATACTCCACATAATTATTTGATTTTTATTCTAATAATAGCTTTCTAATTTCGTGAGAAGCAAGCATTAGTTGAAAAGGCTAATTCAGCATTTAGGAAAGCTCATGATCTGAACCATAGAAATCTTTGATGTCGTTGTTATTCATGTTTCAATTAATTTATTTTACATTTAAAAATCATCTATAATAACAGATTGATTGAAAATATTTTAATTAAAATATAGGCAGAGTAAGGTGTATTGGGAGTATTTTCTGTGGATTGCTTAAGAGATATTTCGTATGAGTTCATAAAATTTGGCTAGTATGTTATGCCAAGGGGGTTATTGTCGACCAACATATTTCTTAATTGATCCTAAAATAATTTTGTTAATAAATTACTTGCTCACTGGTTTGGGTATAATAATAAGGTCTCGAAACAAGCAACTGAATTCTCGTAGAGTTGGTATACTATAAACAATTTTTCAACCAATGAACTTTGTTCATCGGTCGCAATATGCCTTAATTTGTAAATTGCTAGTCTAAGCCTGCGGAAAACCTGTTCACGGTAACTAATAAGAGCTACAGATCAGAAAAAACAAAAAGAAAAGGAGGAAGATATTAAAGTTTTAGTTTATATTTGGTTTGAATTTTTTGTTTTTAATTTTTTAGATTTTATGAAGAAAAAATTAAAAATTATGAAAATTATGAGGTTGTTTACTTTGCTAAAAATAGTTTTCAATTTTCAGTTTTTAATTTTTTAGATTATGAAGAAAAACTGAAAACTAAAACTCAAAATTTAATTACTGTTTTTAGTAAGGCAAACAACAACTATAAATTCTAGTTTTCAATTTTATTTTTAATTTTTAATATTTTCTTCACAAAATTTTAAAAACTAAAAATTGATAATAAAAACTAAAAACTGAAATTAAAATCAAAAGCAAACAGGCTCTTGAACTTTGTGAAAGAGTATTGTGTCTGTAGTACACTGAAAGTTGCAGGGTGTTAAGAGAGTGAAAGACTAAAGCATATATTTCATGTCTCGTATATCCCGGTATCTTTGTATTGCTAGATAATCCTAGCGAGCGAGTTGTATGGTGGTGCAGGGGCGTATCAGTTGATTTTCTAGCAATAACATCTTAACTAACATATATAGAAATGAGTAAAATGGGATATATGGTATGCTTGGCATGGCATGGGTAAATTGAAGCATGCAAACGATTGTAGCTAGCTAATGCTTCTCAATTAATTTCTATCTAGATAGGGTGTTTGGAAGAAATGGATAATCCGTATATCCAAGCACGGGGTCATGTGTATAAAAGGTGGATGTGTCAGGCTGGTTGAACTGGGCATCATCCAGCTCAAATCTCGCAGGGAGATCTGGATTGGCCAGAAATAGGCGTCCATAAGCCACCAAGTCTGCAGCGTGGGATGCTATAACCTGGTTTCCTCCATTCCGATCATTGTAACCGCCAGCCACGATAAAGGTGCCGTTGAAGGCCCTCCTAATGGGGAGCAGGGACCACTGGGTATCGGTACTGTCCAACTTGTGGAACTGTGTGACCATCCTGGGCTCGATCATATGGCAATAGAGAACCCTCAGCTGGTTCAACGATCGAGCCATGTGGATCCCCAGTGCCTGAGGGTCAGAGTCCGCACAATCATTGTAGTCAGCGAAAGGGGACAGCCTAACGCCCACCCTGTCGGCCCCGATCTCATCGGCCACTGCCTTCACCACTTGCAGTGGGAACCGGCAACGGTTTTCTAAGTTACCTCCGTACTCGTCATCTCTGTCGTTCACTTTGTCCTTTAGGAACTGATCCAGCAAGTACCCGTTCCCTGCGTGTATCTCTACTCCATCGAAACCTGCCGTGCATCATATACATGCATCACATCCAATGCAATTGACTCCATCGAAAACCGTTATTATTATTATTATTATTATTACCACCTGAAAACAAGATATAGATTTTTTAAAAAAAAGATAAAAACAGTTTTATGAAACTAAATGCACCTCTAATGTTCCTTTCAATCTCTCTAGAACATCATAATTCATAGCTTTCATATGAAGGCCCTAATTTTTCAATTGGATTTAACTCACATACAGCTGCCAATATAAAAAGATTTTGCACATATATATCCAATATATATTGAGTTACCAGTAAAAAGAGTTAGATTTAATCACACATTGAAAGTCTTAAAAATAACAGCATATGATTAAATGATATTGTATAATTAGTGTATTAAGATTAAATTTTTTAATTTAAAATTTGTTTAATTAAATATCTATATCATAAAAATTCTTATATTTAAATTATTGAGCAACTTATCATAACAAAAATCTAAATTTATGATACTTTTTGGTAGGAAGAAGATAAATCAGCTAACAGTAATCACTTAGATTTTCAATTATCTGTAATTTAAAATTTTATAATGGTAGGTTGTTCTTGATTAAAAGAACTTTTACATTGTAAAAGTTTAATAAAAAAAATTAAAAGAATAAAATTATAGAACATTACTAACTGATTAGACCTAATTTGTTATAAAAATTAATTAGTTATACCGGCTTCCATGGCATTCTTGGCTGCAATGCTGAAGTCGTTGACAAGCTTGGGAAATTCGTCGGTTCTTAAGCGGCGAGGAGGTGGGTATTTATCAGCTGCGGCAGTGTCGTTGCTGATGTCTTTCCGAAGCCGCTTGTTTGTGCAAGAGATCGGTGGTTGACCATCAGGCTGGTAACCTGCACTTAAATAAATAAATATTCTTCAGGACAGTTCAGTGTTGTGTTGGTAAATGCCTTGGTTCTGTAGTACTACTAGTAGTAGCTATAAACAATAAGAGACGTATAGAGTAGAGATACCTTACCATAATTGGAGACTCTGCCCGCGTGCCAAAGTTGGCAGAAGAATGTGCCTCCTTTTTCATGGACGGCGCTCACGATTGGTTTCCACGCATTCACCTGTTCTCTTGTCCAAATGCCAGGTGTATTGGGGTACCTTAATTTGGTCATCATAAAAAATCAATATCTTACGTTAGTATAACTATAGTACGAGATAAGGCTTATATGGACAAAATCCACTCAAATTTCCCATCACCCTTGAAAATTCCAATAGGCAATGGTTTTTTCCTCTTTCGTTTAAACTGTTCCTCCTCTCAACTTCTAACGTATTTAAAAAAAGAGCATATCAAAAAAAAAAAAAAAGAAA